>CM051635.1:1962438-3253271 GCA_028020825.1 Podargus strigoides
GTGGTGTTAATATGAGAAACTAGCAGTTTTACTGAGCCTCTCCACCCTGGCTGGGGATCTAAACTAACTCATTCTCTGAAGACTTGCCCCAGAGTGCTCTTTTGTAAGGGATGGACTGGGGGGACAGTGGGGGAGCATGTCTTTCCCTACGCACTTCCGAAGGATCAGGGAGAAAAGTAAAGTCAGGTTGTTACTACAACCATCATTTCTTTCTTGGTAGGAGACCAGCAGAACTTTTCATCAGGACAGGGCAAAGGTCCTTGTTTCCACTGAGCAATACAAACACAATGACTTGTTGCTAGTGTCTAAAGGCTCCCGTTTCTTGTTTCTACGTATTTTCCCTTCCTCTTTGCAGCTTAATGAAACCATTCACTCACTGGCTTTACTCCCTCCTCCCCTTCATCTCCATCTGTCCACTCCAGGTGGCAGCTCATCTGGATGTTAGTGTACCTTCAGGATCGTGGCTCGTGCATCGATGATCGTTCCTATGCACAGCTTCTGTTGGATGTGTTGCAGATTAATTATGCTGAGTTTTGGAGAACACCCAGTTAAGATCGGCAGGAAAAGAAATGTTTGAATTTGACCAACTACTTAACAACTCTAACAGTATGTGACACTCTAAAGAGAATGGGTTTTGTGCATGTTTGGGTACAGATTTGTTTCATGTTTAGTGGTGGCTTGGCAGTGCTGGGTTAATGGTTGGGCTTGATGACCTTAGAGGTCTCTTCCAACCAAGGCTGTTCTGTGATTCTATGACTCTATGAAAGTATCTCCCTAAACACTTTACAAGCTGAAAATAATGTTTGTGTAGTATGTGGCAGACTATCTGACAACTGCAGCCACGTTCTGCGACTTCTCCATTGCCGTGGGCTCTGAAATCAGGTCAGTTAGCAGCATATTTGGCATAAAACACAACGGCCCGAATTGTCTGAGGGTAACCAAATGTCTCCATGGTGGGAACAGCAAATGAAATGTTTCCAGAGTGAGCAAATACTTGGAACACTTGTTTTCTAAGGAACAACATTCTCCACCCATACCCTAAGACTTCTTGGTTCCCTCTGTCTGGCTCATCCTTTGTCAGATAAACATCGCTGTCTCTCAGCAGTTTCCAGACTCCTTTCTCATCTTTTGTATCTTCTCCTTACAGCTGTGACACTGAAGCAGCTCTCCTGAATGCCATCTCATTCTTTGAGCATCCTGTCAGAGTACCCACTGAACATGATTATAAAGCCCAATTTGAAACCGGTATTGATTCTGCTGCTGAATGAAAGGCTAGGCTTCATGTCTTCTTTTGGTCTTCCCCCAGGAAAGAAAGGCTGGGAGTAGCAGGCTTCCTGCCTCCAGCCTGCAGTCCCTCGATGCTGTGTGGAGGGAGCAGTAATTCCCATTCCCTTCACTTTTGCTTCTTTCCATAGCTGCAGCTGGCGCTGTTGCTCATTGCCACAGTTTGATAAATCCTACCAAAAGCTCCATCTTTGGTCCAGCACTTGAAGCTGTCTTTGTCCCACAGAACTCATTCCCTTGCTGGCTGTACCTGCATCCATTTTGAGGTCAGAAGCCTCAAAACTAAATGATTACCAGATTATGTCAGAAGTTACTGTCCTTCCAGGGCTTTTGGATTTTCAGATGCTGCTACCCTGGCTTGGCCACTGTTGGATTACAGTGAGCTTGGCTTTTATTTTTTACAGTGGGAAGAAGTTAGAGACCCGTCAGCAGATCTTCCTGATGCTCTTCAGCACCTCTGTCCCTAGGTGCTGTGACCTTACCCACCAGCTCTGCCAGCATCTTTCCTTGAGTCAAGCAGGTTGGCTTTATCTTGCCCTAGCTCTTGAGTATCTTCCCTTTTCACTCCCTTACACCTCTCCAAGCCCTTGTAACAATCTCTCCCAGTCTCTCTGAAATTTGAGCTGAGGGTAGGTTCCTACAGCACTGTGCTCTGTCCTTCACTTGTGGTCACACCTGGTTGTCCATGCATTTGCCATCTCTGCAGATCTACACGCCACTCCTAGGTGCAAGGAAACGGTGTGCACGGCCGCGCTCCCCCGGCACACATCCCACTCCCCTCTCTCTGGAGCACATCGCTGTGCTGCTCAGTCGCCGGGAGAGCCAAGGCACTCCACACCACCTGCTTGGGCAGGTTTGTCTGCAGCGTCTGCTCTCTCCAAATGCTGGCTGAGTGTGTGGGGAGGGGGGTGGCACGAAGGATTATATTCATTACAATATTAAATAAATCAGGTGGAATTAGCTGTGAGCAGAAAGCAGCAGCTGGCTTTCGCAGTGTTGTGACAGGCTCTGCCAATTATGCAATGCAAATAGAAACTGTCTGACTGCCACGGCTCCTAGGCCACAACAGGCCTGGAAAGTCTGTTTGGCAACTTCTTATGATCTTGTCCAGTAAATCAGTCCTCTGCTTGAGCCTCTGAGAGCCTCTTGCCTCCACTGAAGAGCAGCTGCTCTTCAAGCCTGTTCTCAGCCAAAGCTGTAACCAGAGGGACCTGGAGACTCCTCCATCCACCCTCATGGCCCAACACAGGAACAAGGAAGAACTTGGTTACCTTTATTCTTATTAATACAGTGGGCTATTGATTTTAACTGGTAGCTGTGCCGTGGTAGGTTTTTAATGCTTAGAGCAGCAAAATGAGGCCGTGATACCAACACCACGGCGCTTGCCCTAATTACTCTGCAAGGTTAATTTGCCGAGGCTGCATGGGTATGTGTGACTGACAGATTGATTCCTTTGTATTCTATTAGCTAAGGGAGGATGCTGAGTTTCATATGTATATGGGGGAGTGTGAACAATTAGACAGAGGAGATGTGCTCCAGTAGCATAGGCAGGTCAAGGTTATGCTGAAATGAAATTATAGCTGAAATGCAATGGGTAAAAACCCTGCTAAGAGACACCAAGATGGATCAGGATGAAAGATCTTGAGAAGACAATGGGTTCTTTGAATTCAGGTGGTAACAGACTTGTAGGGTGTTCAGCCTTGACACGAGAACGTGGGGAGAATGGCGTTGTATGTTTGCATGTGTGTGTGCAGGGGAAATTTTATTTCAGCCTTGTTTGATGGAGTGGCTGTAACTGAAAGTTTAGAAGATTACAGGCCAGAGTCAAGAGCTACAGTATGGAGCCCTGCACAGTAGACACAGGTCTCTGAAGGCAGCAACCTAGAAATTCACCTATTACAGTAGAAACGCTAGATAATGGTGTAGGCCTAGATCACAAATGGTCAGAATTCTCAAGAGAACTTCTTTTCCTTATTCCCAAAAATCATCATACTTACAAATGTAGGGAGCTTGTGTTACAAGGATACTGTCTTGCTAACCTTTAAGAAAATGAGGTGGCCCCATTTGCTGTAGAAGAGACTAATCACCAGGCAGAGGTGTTATGGAGCATATCTCAGCAGAGACATCAGAGGTATCTCAGCAGAGCATATCTTAGCAGAGCAAGGAAGAAGGTAGTGGAATAACTGTGAAAGGACAGGGGGGTGGTTCCAAATGCATTTGTCGGACTAGAGCCAGAGGTGAGGATAACTGGAGAAGACTATGACAAGGTGCTACGTGTTTCCTAGAAGTAACCAGCTGAGCATATTCACCACACAGAAATGTCACCATGTCTTGCCAAAAGAGCAAGTACCTGCTCATCAGTGAGCTGTCAGCCTGAGAAACTCTGCTCCAGTGACGATGGGGAACAATGCCACGGGTCTGAATGCATCTCCTGGTATGCAGATTTTGTTCTGAACAGAGCTCAGGAGCTCAGACATTACCTGCTCAGGATTCGTATTTTCAACTTTCCGTGGAAAGCTTAGCTTAGAGCAGAAGATTGCTGATGAGTTAGCAGGGGGAGCCTTTCTTTTGCCTTTACCATAACCTCTTCCTCTGCACATTAGTGAGTCCTCCTTTGCTATGTTTTCAGACATAAGTCTGAAATTGTGCCTGCTTAAAGATGCCATAGTGCCTGTCATAAGAGCAAAGGGAGCGAGGCAAATTTCCACTCATGGGTAATTACATTCTGCCTCCATAACTTCTCCATCAGCTGCAGTATAGAAGGGATTTCTTTTGTTTCTCTGCAGCCAGGAGCAGGCAGGACAAGAGGTTTACTGGTAAGAGGTTTATGTTGGGTTTGGTCCCATCCAGTATGTTACATGATGTTGAAATTTAAAAGAAACTCAAGATTGCATGAAACCAATTGGGAAAACTGCACCCCCAAAGAACTGCTCTGGCTGTGGCGATGGTCTCTCACCCAGACCATGTCAATCAGAGGATGGTAAGAAAAGTGTCTTTTGCCTTGCATTGTTGTAGAGACAGTTGGTGGAAAGGATCTGAGTTAGATGAGTGGGAGGGTGAAAACTTCCCTGGTGCATTTTGTGATTTAAAAATAATAATAAAAAGAAGCCCCTTTAGTTTTGAAAAATCTATGAAAATAAATGTCCTTGTGGAGAAGAACAGCGTGAAAGAGGAGAGTAAGGACTTCAGGAAGGTGAATCAGAAAAAAAAGTCTTTGGGGCTGGCTTTAGGGAGTGGAGCTGGGAGCTGAAGGAAACAAATGGCATTGCAGTATCTGAAGTAAAGGAAGCCAGCTCGATAGATATTTATTTGGAGCAGCCAGTTACTTTATGCTGAGCATCAGGGGAGGCCGAGATGGAAACAGCGTCCCCTGCAGACCCAGTGGCCAAAAGCAGCAGCTTTTGGCTGTCACACAGAGGCTCACGTGCCCTGTGTGGGGTTAGCGGTGTGAAAGAGGCAGACTGCCTGGGAAAGGTTTACTAAGAAGCTCATGAAAATCACCCTCAGTTGTACTGGAAATGACCTGAGCTTCGAGGACCTCCTCCCCTCAGCCTAGGGCACAGGAAGTCATTTGGGGTCCCTAAAAGCAAAGTGGCATTTTAAACCCAACGTGGTGTTTCTTGTGGAGGAAAGGAAGGTGGGAGATTGCTACCTTGTGCTCCCAGGAACAGTGGCAATTGTAGAGATGAACAGTGGGAAATGGAAAGCAGAGAGCCCAACAGCTGAGAGCACTAGTGGCAGGGAATAAGGGGGGGGAAGAGGAGAAATCTGAAATGCTGAAGATGAAACGCGTTTTGTGTTTGTGGAAAGGTGGGAACTGTGACAAATCCAGACCTGGGACTTATGTTTTATTATATATTTTCCCCTTGACCCCTGGAGAATACACAAATAAAATCAATTAATGGGCCTTGAAGAAGAATCGCTTTAAACTGTTCAATTAAACCCCGCAATGCAGAGAACAGAAAGGAGAGGGGGGGGGATAAAAAACCCCCCACAATAAATACATCTTAAAAAATGGACTTGTCTGAGGCGCCTGGGCCCCGACATGCACCATTACTGACGGATCGAATCACACTTCCATTAACACCATAATCTTATAGACTCCACAGGCCGTAAAAAAGGGATTTACTTTAATCAGGTTTGGTTAGGGCTGAATTTGAAAAGCGCTACAAGTGAAATAAAACACGACCTCGTCCCCCCCTTTGATTTTCTTTCTGCTCACCCTGGCTCTCTAATTTACAATTTGCCAGCCGCCAGCGGTGCATTTCTAACGGCCGCCATCCACTGGTGGATGTCGCACGCTCTCCCTTGTTGTGGTGGAAATGATTAGGGAGAACACAGACCTTTCATTTCCGTCCCCACCTCCCGCTTCCCCAGGCAAACGCTCTGGCCATAGTGTGTCCCTTCGCACAGGCTTTAGTCCTCCACGTTTCTGTGGCCTGCAGCCTTTCCCTGGCTGTCCTGGGGCTGATGCTCAGTCACTCGGGCTGTGGCTGGGAAGGGATTGGGAAGGAGGGAGAGGCATGGGCTAGAGGTGAGGAGGTTGCCTGTCGTCTTGTGAGCATGAGTGTTGACCACGGAGGAGACCAGGAAGACACAAAGTGCCAAAGTAATGGGTTTTATTTTTGTTGCCATCTCTTTTGCCTCTGCTCCAGGCTTCAGCCTCTCTAATTTATCATGTGGGGCCAACTTGCTGTTGTGATCCCTGCTCCTTTTTTAATTCATCCCCCATCCAGGGCAAATCCAACATACTCTATGCCAAGGACAGAGCTATCACATGTGCTTGCTTCTGCTGTCCTGGCCGTCAGCGCCTCGCTATTCCTAGTGATAAAAAGTACTGTACTTTGTGCTATTTAGAGATGTGCCTTATTAGGTTGGTTGCCAATGACTTTTCAGTCAGCCTGCTATCTTCTACTGGCTTACGTCGTACTGCTCTAGAAGTCGCATTTCTGACCATGGCAATGTTGGCACTTGGTTGGCAGCAATGAGGAACTGTAGATCACAAGGTCACAAAAATAAAACAAAACAAAGAACAGTCAGTTGGAGTAGCTACTGCTGCCCATGCCAATATGCTTTGCACTGACCTCTGACAGGGTCTCCCACATAGAATCATAGAGTAGCTTTGGTTGGAAAAGACCTCTAACATCATCAAGTCCAACCATTATCCCAGCACTGCCAAGTCACTCCATGTCCCTCAGCACCACAGCTATACATCTCTTGAATCCCTCCAGGGATGGGGATTCCACCACTGACCTGGGCAGCCTGTGCCAGGGCTTGACAACCCTTTCAGGGAAGAAATTGTTGCTAATATCCAATCTAAACCTCCCCTGGGGAAACATTATTCCTTAGTCCGGTTGGAAAAAGTTGGTGCTGGAGAGTGGCACCAGAAGGACCAAATACTGCTCTTCTAGGTTGGGAGTGCTTGATGACTCCTAAGGCAAAGGTGAAGGAATATGCTCAATAAGGAAGGAAACCCACTGGAGTGCTTTGTAAAAATAGGTTCAAGCTGCAAAATTTACATAGTTCTCCTAAAAGCAGGGAAAGGGTTTTGAAGTTGTTCCAATACCACCAGACATGAAGAATGACAGATGAGAGAGGGGAGTACAGTCAGAGGAAAGGGAAAAAATGAAGGGACGTGCAGGGAAGGTGAGAGTGATATGGAGGAAAGGAATATTGGCAAAGAGTAATTTCAATTTAAGAGGAGATGCTGGATGGGAAAGAGACCGTTATATGGACATTACGGGTGTTTGTGTGTGTAAATGTAAGGAGGGGGGAGAGAAGGGGGAGAACCTTCAGGGAGGGAAGAAAAAAAAATAGGAGTCTGAATGAGAGTTTGGTCATGGGAAGGCAAGGCTAATGTTAGCAACTGATAATAAAGGCAGGCAAAGGGGGAAAAAAAGCATAAAATTCACTTAAAAAACTCTCCAAGTTTAAAAGCTCCCCAGAGGCTTTGTAATAGAAAAGGGCTTTTAAGTGCTATTTTTTTCCCCTGTTTTTCCTTTGGGGATGTCTCAGAGGGATGATTTATTGTCTAATGTATTTAAAGTGACAAGGCCAATTTTGGTGAGCTTGCTGCAGCAGTGCCAGCAGCACTTTTCACAGCACTGCGGAACACCCTCTGCTGATGGCTCTGTGACGTGGGGCTGTACCAGCAAGCCCAGGCTGGGAGAGGCCCTGGTGGAGCAGATGGGTGTGGAAGCAGCATCCCAGTGCATTCCTGGTTTAGCTGGTGAAAATGGAAAAATCCTAGAATGGTTTGGGTGTGAAGGGACCTCAGAGATCATCTCATTCCAACCCCCCTGCCATGGGCAGGGACACCTCCCACCAGACCAGGTTGCTCCAAGCCCCATCCAACCTGGCCTTGAACCCTGCCAGGGAGGGGACAGACACAGCTTCCCTGGGCAACCTGGGCCAGTGGGTGTAACAATGGAAGGAGAAGATGCTTAGAAGCTAACCCTGATTCCTGCACCCAAGAAAAGTGGGGTTTGGGTAACCTTTGAAGACAGAGCTCCATCTCCATTCCCTGTCCGTGCTACCTTCTGCTGCAGCAGCCAGCCTGGAGCTGTGCCCCAGCCCTGGCTTCTGCTGAGCTCTCTGCAGCCCAGTTTGGGCTGTTGCTAACCACTGGTGACTGGAGAGGTGTTACCTTCTCTGGACCTCTATCTGTGGAGATTTGCCGTTGAGCCATGACTGCAACCCAGTTCTCTTCATGCTGCTCCAGCTGCTGCAAGCAATAAGCAGCTCACCTTCTCAAGGAGAGTTTAAAAAAAATCTCAGGGCTAAGGCATTTTTTTCTTTTTTTAATATTGAGCTTGTATTTACTTTTGCTCTATTACACTTACATTTATACCCCTTAATACAATTCCTCTACCTTTGTGGTATTTACACACTTGTAGATGGTTAATATTACCCCTTGCCAAGCAATACATATTTAATTATTTTAATCTCTTCTCATATGTCAGTGCTTTCAGACCTGTAATAATTTTTTTTTTTTTTTTTTTTTTTTTTTTGCTGCTGCTGCTCTTCTCTGTATTCCCTGTGCTCATCAACATCTTTTGTAGATGCATGTTGCCCAGAATTGAGGGCAGTGTTCCAGGTGCTGTCCTGCCAGCTCTGCACAGAGGGCCGGTACTTCCTCACTTTCTGACATGATTTCTCTGCAGATGAAGCACAGCATTATGTTAATTTTATATATATATATTTTTTTTTTTTTTTTCCGTGCTGCTATACAGCATTGCAGATCTGTAATTTAAGTTGCTGTCCACTATCTCCCACAGCCCTTATTTGATCATTACCAGTTTCCAAATCTACCTCTCTTTTTAATGTCCTGGTTTCCATTTATTTTCCCTCATATGTACTAACCGGGATTATTCTAAGCTGATTCTAATTTTCTACTCCTAACCTTTCTGGCTCATATTGTATTTGTCTGTCTACAGCAATGGGTAAAGGAAGAAGCTATTCATGTTTCTGTAGTCTTTTATTTATTTTTTGATCCTCTGCTCCCCCCCAATTCCTCGTGCTTGTTTGCTCCCTCCCTCCCTGCAGCTGTGCCCCTTGCTCACAAATGGGCAATACCCAGGCAGCTGTGCCTTGTCTGTAGGAGCCAGGGAGAATCTCCTTGACCTGAAAAGCAGCAGCAGCAGCAACCTCATGCTCAGCTTGGCCGTGTGAATGCCGAGTGTGCCAGCCAGCTTTGCATGTCCTAAGTACTGCGTGATGCTTCCTCTTATAATCGGTCTGAGCATCACTGCTTCTCCCAATCGCCCCTTGCACTTAATTGACCAATGGAGCTAGACATATGGAGGATCAAATCACAAACCCAAATCAGCAGTTGTCAGAGGAGATTAATTCAAACAGGAAACTAGTCTTTTTTTTTTTTTTTTCCTTTTTTTTTTTCTTTTCTCAAGCTCCAGTGGAAGAAATGATTATTAATATCCCCAGCTGTATACTCAGGCAGATGGCAGTGACTCCAATGCACTCTCCCTACCCATCTTTCTGTGTGATTTCTGTAGCATTTAAGCGACACTAGGAAATGACTGCAGGAGGGAAAGAAAGAGGAAGCTGCGTTCACACTGCCTAACTCAAAGCATCTAAGTTAGATTAGTCCTTGCTAAAATGACAGGATGTCTTAATTCAGTGTACAGTCAATGTGGAGAGACAGATGCTCTGAATTGCTCTCTGGAGGTACTTCTCACTGCTAACTCTGAAGAGGTGAGCATCCTAAGTCAGGTGCACATATCCTCCCCCTTTCAGCTGCTTTGTCCTCTATATTGTGCTCAGGGGTCTTCAGCTCTGAAACATATCCACCAAGGATGCTGTGGCTGTGTCCTGCTCCAACTGCAGGTCACAGCCATGCTGAGGTCAAGGCTCCCTCACGTTAGCTGCTGCATGCTCCTGTGCCAAGAGATGGGCTTTTCCCACCTCTGTGGTCTAAACAGATGACAAAGAGGCAGTACAGTCTAAGGAGAAATGGGCAGTCAGGGAGACTGGCAAAGCAAGGCAGCCTACTTTATAAAACACTTCAGAGGGACTTTAGAGGAGACCCTCATCTTCTCTGGGTCCCTTGGTCATAAAGGCAAAGCAAGTCTCTCTGCCTTCCCCCCCTTCAGCTCCTCCAGCCCTGGAGGGCAGATGCCAGCTGGAGGTCTGATTGCTCTCACTGGGGGGATGGAGGAGGAGTCAGGTGGAAGCTTGGAGCACTGGTGTTGTGTAACTCCAAAGAGACCCACCTGTGCTTAGGGTGGGGAGGCAGGTGGAGGCACTCAGGGGATAATGAAGGAAGAGGCATGAGGTGTGCCCCAAGCACAGCTATAAAAAGCCAGGACCTGCCCCCTCAGAGGGCTTTTTCTCTTTATGTTCCTGCTATAAGCATGTGGTGAACTCATGAGGACTGTGTTCAACCACCAAGTTATACCTGAAGATGGTCTCCTTCCTCACCAGATGGTTTGCAGAGGATTTCTACTTGGTGAGGAAAACATGGAGACAAAAACCCTTGTAGGAGCCCATGAGGTGCACAGGGCAGCTCCCAGGTGAGCAGCAGCGTGCTCTTGCAGGTCTGGAGCTGGCTTGAAGGGCAGAGTACAAAGACTGGGGTTAAACTATTGGTTTTCAACCTGGCAATACAAGGAGGGTTTTCTTCAGCCACTGCTATGGGACCAGCAGCCTTGGATCTGCCCCATGAAGGCCAAGCAGAGCATCCATGGGATGGAGGGGCCCTACCTGTGATGTCCCCTTGGTAGGGTAAGAACCCAGCCCTGCGAGATGTGCCATTGCTTATGTGAGGTTACAGCTTGGAGGAAACAGTTTGGACTGGTTGCTCACCCTGCTGGGTTCTTGATTGACTGCAATCAGTGAAGGGGAAGAGAGTGGAGGCTTTTGCACCGAAACCTTCTACTCAATACCTAGCAGCAATTTTTGCTTTTTTTCCTTTCTTCTCCTCCTCAAAAAAAATTAAAAAGTGTGAGGATGCATGAAGATTGGAATAGAAAACATTGACAATCTTATCATGCTACTGTATAAATCAATAGTATGCACTTGACTGGAATAACACTGATTGCTGTATCCTGTGAAAGTTAGAGCGGATTGAGGTCGGATTTGAAACTTTGAGACTGGCCTGGAGAAGCTATGAGTTTCTTGAGGAAGCACTGCATGAGATCCCACAGCCTGTGTTATGCAGGAGGTCAGGCAAGAGCATCAAAATGGTCAGTGTGTGACTGTCTGGGTTAAGCAATGGACCCAACTGCAGCTCTGGAGTTGAAGGAAAAACTTCAACAGGACCCTTCCAGCCTGATCCTGCTGTGTGTTGCGGAGCGTACCAAAGGTGAGCAAAACAGTGACTGGTGCAGAACAGTACTGTGTGAATAATTATGTGTGCATGGGAGAGAGTAATTACCCTACTTCAGCTTGGTGAAAAAAGGGTTGGAAATTGAAACCTGAGCATGTGTGTTTAGGTTGTGAGATTAAAAGGGTTGGGGTGGGGTTTCCTAACTCGAAAGTGTATTATTTTGGCTTGGGTGCCTTGCTGAGGGTGGAAAATGCAAGGCTTGGGGTGGTGCATTCTGGTGGTAACTAACCTCTTGTGGAAGGTATGAGCTGAGCTCCTCCTAGATAACCTCACTTCTCTGAGTTTCCTAAATAGGTGTGGTTTTAGCATCGGTGAAAAAAGGTGTGAAGTGGCCTCTGCTTATTAAGATCAGGCCTCTTGCTGCCCTGCCACTCCCTTCAGCAGCACCTGGCATCAAGAAACATGGATAGGGTTTTTCTAGTAATTCTGAGGGTCAGGAAAGCCTTATGTCTTGCAGGAATGGCTGGCTTGTGCACATACAGGCATCGGATGAACTCTGGCATGGAGCAGAGGCTACTGGGCCAAATCTTCTGTCCATTTTTTCCTGACGAGTTAGTAGTTGCCTGAAATGGAGAAATACATATGCACACCCCTCCTAACTAGGGCAGCAGTGGTGCCACCAGAGATCACTCAAGTTGTCAAGTGAGTGGGATTAGGGATGGCCAAGGAATTTGAGAATAAACGCAGCTCTGTTGTGCAGGATAAAAGGAGATGGTGATCAATATATCTTAGAGCTTCAGGGCTTAAGGCAAGCAGCATCTGACAGGATTAGGAGGAAACTTTTTTAACATGGACTAGTCATCCTATAATTGCCTGCCTGGGATGCTCACACATCCTTTTCTGATACCCTAGTGAAGCCAGCCACCTGAGAGAGTCAGCTGGTGTGGCAACACCTCTGTGAAGAATGTGCTTGTGCCTTGCAGTTCCTGTGTGCCATAGTTATTAAAGAGATAAGATGCAATGAAACTTGAATTCCTGGGAGAAGAGAGGCAGTATGTGCTGCATCACGAGTCCCACCTGAAGAGGGTGGAAAGGAGGAGGTGAAAATCAGGAGGGGTGGTAGCACTGTGGCTGGGGCCAAGCCCTTGCTGGAGGAATGGGTGGATGCAGATGTAGAGCTTGTGGGTGGGAGAGGAAACTTGCCAGCTGCTTCCCAGAGCTGTGCAGGTGTGCAGGGGCTCATTACGTGCCGCAGCTGCTGTCATGAACACAGTGGCAGGTGTTGGGGATGTGGCTGGCACAGCCACAGGGGAGAGGGCAAACCTGGAGCTGAAGACTTTGGAGTTGAGCCGTGCTGTAAAAGTGGTAGTGCCTTCGGGTATATGCAGAAGGCAGGAGTGTGCTTTGTGAGTTTCCCCTCTTCTTCTCTGTGATATAATTCCTAAGCTCAACATTTACTGTTTCTTCTCCCCCTGACCTCCTACCTATGTAGGTCAGTGACATTAAATAGCTATGAAGATAATCTAGGCTTCTCACCCCGTGTTTGAACACAAAGGCTGGAGAGTTGGTGCACCTCTGTTTCCTTAACAGAGTAGTTAGGGAACTACTATGGAATTCCATGTAGTTTTTGCAGGATCCTTGGCCTGACTGGGGTTTGGCAGCTCTTGTGCACCAAAGTCCTTTACTGTGATGTTTTTACGCTCTGTATTCTCGCTGCCTCTTTTGCAATGGAAATAATAACACACAGCAGCATACTCTATAAAGTACATTGCACTGCTGTGACTTCCTGTTTCATGTGCTATTTTACTCTCTGGTAATCAAGGCACCCAGCCACTGCGTGCTCCTGCTCTGCTTAATGTGAAAGCCTAGTAGGTCACAGCATTGTGATTGGGGCCAGTTCTGTTTAATATCTTTATCAATGATCTGGATGAGGAATCGAGTGCTCCCTCAGTGTGTTTGCAGATGACACCAAGTTGGGTGGGAGTGTTGATCTGCCTTGAGGGTAGGGAGGCTCTGCAGAGGGACATCAACAGGCTGGAGTGATGGGTCCGAGGCCAATTGTATGAGATTCAGTAAGGCCAAGGGCCATGTCCTGCACTTGGGTCACAACAACCCCATGCTATGCTACAGATTTGGGGAAGAGTGGCTGGAAAGTGCCTGGCAAAAAGGGACCTGGGGGTGCTGGTCCACAGTGGCTGAATATGAGCCCACAGTGTGCCCAGGTGGCCAAGAAGGCCAACAGCATCCTGGCTTGTATCAGAAATGGTGTGACCAGCAGGACCAAGGAGGTGATTGTCCCCTGTACTCAGCTCTGGTGAGGCCACACCTCACTGTGTTCACTTTGGGCCCCTCAATACAAGAAGGACACTGAGGTGTGGGATGGTGGTGCTGGGTTGACGGTTGGACTTGATTAGCTTGGAAGTCCTTTCCAACCTTAATGATTCTATTAATGACAGTAAGACAGGGTCTGTTCTGCTACAACTCTGCCTCTTGGGATTCAATGCGAGCCCTCTGTAGGAGCAGGGACTCGGCAGAAGCTAGGTTTGTTTAGCCTGCTAAAATCAAGACAGAGAAGGGATGCAGTTGACTTCTGTAAATACACTGAGCCAAAATAGAGCAGGAAGGGAAAAGAGCTGTTTGACCTGAAGAACAATGCTGCTGTAAGAAAAGGAGGTGATAAACTAGCTTATGACTAGAACAAGATGGTGAATGAAGATATTTTCTCACTGTCTGAGTAGTGAGCTTCTGAAGAAGCATGCCTGCTAAAATTATTTGGGGCAAATATTTTGAATCATTCTTAAAATTAATATTAAATTGTAAGGGGAATGGCTTAGGTCACAGATGGTGACAGCCTGGCCTTGGCTGACTTCAGTTCCTCCTAATATCTTGGACTAAACCTGTGTTGTTAGTATCTATCACCTCTGGGAATACCTAGAGTCTAGAAAGGATGTAGGTGAAATATTTTGCGGCTATTTGGGGCTGTCTGAGGTCTCTGACAATCAGCGCTGTTGCATTTTAGAGCCTGCCTGAATGTACTCCTTCATTTGAATTCCTCTACTTAAGTATCAGCTTTTCCATTTCACAGATAAAGAAATTGAGACAGAAAGGTAAAATGACTTGCTTAATGTGCTCGCAGTAGGATGGGGACTGGCACCCTGCGCGCTCAGTGCTGCCTGCAGCTGCCAGTTTGTACTCCTGCTCCTGTGCAGAAGGGCTGGCTAGCGAGTGTCTCCTCTCTGCTGAAGCCTGGTGGGCTGCAGTCTTCCTGGCAGTTCTCTGAGACATAAGCACGTTGCTTTATGAAAGTTTTGAAGGTTATGGAATCTGTTATTTTTGCTTTTTATGTCTCACAAAGCAGACGATAAAGGAAATGTACCAACTATTCTTTGTGACTTTATTTAATCCCAGTATGTGCACAGTGTGCTCACTGCAATAACATCTGGAAACAGGTTTTTGCTGTTCATTCTGGTATGAAAGACCTGATGATCTCTGGAGTAGAGGTTAATTGCACAGTTGTGCAGTCTGGTAGATGGAGAAGAGAAAGCATGCCCGTCCTGCTCCTCTCTGCCTAGCTAACAGTCATGGGTCCTTCTGGTACCGCTTTGTGGCTGCTATGAACTGACCAGCTGCTGCTGTTCCCCATCGGGGAACCATGAGAGTGCAAAGGCTGTACTTAAATCCAGATTGGTGTGTTCCTGCTTGTGTAATTGGATGTCATCTGTAGTGGTGCTTGTCATTGCTACCTGCCGTGTGCTGGTAGAGCAGTCACCTCACTACTGAAATACAGGAAGGAGAGAAACCAAACCAGTTCCAGTCTTTGTGCACGTTCCTTTATGTTCTCTCCCTGCCCATCATAGCTCTGGGTCCTACCAGCTATTTCAGGCAGCGGGGCCTTTAAGAAAAAGTCATTTATGAAAAGAAGTATCTGAATATAGGACATGAGAGCACTTTGGTTTGATCTGACTGAGGGAGGAGCTGTAGTGTGAGGGCAGCTCTTTCTCCTGGATAAACTCCATCGGGTTTACTAAAGCCCTGGGAATGTCTCTACTGTGGAGGAAGCTTTATGTTTCATTGGCAACTTCTCAGCCATTGCAGCTGCCCAGCTGTGAGATGCACAGCTGTAGGAAAAAGGTTTTCATTAGCTCTATGGCTCACAGAGCTACTTGCTTAATTTCACATTTATGATTTAAGAATGTGCGTGTGTATATCAAGCACTTAACATTCCCCTTCTCTCACTTGCATTATATTGAATCACTTATTCTTTTACTGTTTGTTTCTGCATAAGTAATTGTGACATAAGCTCTCAATTGTTTCATAAATTTTTGCCTGGCTGTGGAATTCACGGTCTCGCCCTTCACTTACAGAATGTAGTGACTCCACTTAACATGCTCAGTATTTGAGGGCTGCCTGTCTATCAATCTCTCTTCTTATAAGTACGAACAGTATTTGTTTTACATAGCTCCATATTGCACAGAACATTTGGCAGTAGGGAAGTCTCGCATGAAAACTTACTACATATGCATGTAAAAGGGGTTGGGGAATAAAGTGTAAAAGAGGGGTGATACTGCTGACTGGCTGGCTTGGTAGGAGAGATGCTCTTTTGTAGTAGTACAGATACTCTTGGTAGTAAAGGTATTCTTTTAGGAACTGGGAGGGCAGGTTGAGCAAGGATTAATGTTCAAGGCACTGGGCTGGAACTCGAGAGCGATTTTAAGCTGTCCTACAGAATACCTGAGTGATTGTGGGTAGTTTACAGGATTTCTCATTCACCTTCTGTGAAGGCATACAACACCACCATCCCTCACCATGTGTATTTATAGGGTTATGTGATCCAGGCAGGAAGTATCTGCTGTGTGTTTGTACAGCTTGGTGTGAAATCAGGCACTAATCTTGGTGAAGCTGGTTGCTACGGGAAAACAAATGCTCCCAGGTTTTCTAAGGTGACACGGAGCAGCCTCCTGATTTTGGGGACTGATGGGCCGATAAGTGGTGTGAGACAGTCCAAATGGATAGAATAGGGCTGGAATGGTTTTAAGTAGAAAGGATTCTTTTAATTGTGAAGCAGGACTGCCAGGATTTTGAAGGATCTGACAGACATGGAAGCTTAGCACTTGTAAACCTTCCTCTTTGCTTGCAGTATTTTGATTACCTAGCTGATCTTTTTACAGGGTGCAAATGTTTAATGGTATTGATTGTTTGGGAGTCTAAAGTGTAAGCCTCATTGCTCATCTCTTACCCAGCTGCAGTGTTGGCTTATGATTCAGACTAACAAACTTAATTACTTAATGTTTAAGCACAGTACTTAAAGAATGAAAGAGGTCTCTCTTCTGGATGGTGCAGCAGGATATTAATTTAGGAGAAAATGCTGGTTTGTCACCTTGAGCCCGTGTGGTGTCACACATCCTCAGGGTGCTCCCTGTCAGCAGGAGGGACTCAGCAATGACAAGCTCAGCCTTCTATTTCTGGAGGATTCCAAGTTTAATTACTTTGTCGCTGTCTTGTGTCGCTTCAGGCTTCACGCACGCCCGGGACTCCCGTGTGCCAGGGAAGTGGCTGCTCAACCTGAAGCGGTGACACTGTTGAGCTGTGGGTGTTTGGTGTGGTCCCAGCAGCAGTGTGCTTGCAGTGGTTGTGAATGACCAGCGCTGCCAGGGCTTTTGTGTGCTTGTCAAAATACGCAGCTTAAAATTGTGCTGCTGCTGCTGCCTCCTGGGAACTTTCGGTAGCTTTATAGGGCCTCTGTTTTTGACACTTGTCCTTCAGTTTGAGGTGTCTCTATTCTTGCAGCCATGCTGCTTGGAAGACTTCAGCACTTGATGCTTCTCCTATCACCCAGGCTGATCTCGACACATGGCTAAGAAAATGTGGGGACTGTCAGTGCTCTCAGGTGTAAAATGCTATTTCAGCATCAAATGCTCAGGCAAAAACTTGCTGTTTCATCATAAATGTTTCTATTTCCATGGCTTGTGACAAAATAAAATCTTAATTTCCTCTGGGCTCCAATTCAGTCCAGCCCAGGTAAGATGAAATTGTCTATGGACTCAGGCTCTCTCAGGTTACCACAAGTCAGCAAATTAATGGCACCTTTTGGTTTCTGCCACTGTACCTGCATGGCCTCCCTTTGCAGTGAGGGCTAAGCTGAGGGAAATTGCTTCCTGTAGGGCCTTCTGAATTTCCCAGTGCAGGATACTCCACAGCATGAACTCAAACCTTAATAGATGCAAAAATCCACAGGAGTGAGTTGTTATAAATGCCCCAAGGGCAGGCAAAGTTTCAGCTGGTGCTTTCTCTTCCTTATGCACCGAAGTCAATCAATCACGAGATGCAAATCTGTAGAAAATGAGGATTCATTAGTTCTGCTGCTCAGAGCAATCCCTTGGGGTTTTGTTGGTGAGTTGGGTTGGGTTTTTTTTCCCCCCTCTTTAATGTTAAATTACATGTCTCTGAGCTGCTCCTTCTTTATGTGGTCAGATATGTCTCAAGAACTGTTTCACAGGGACAGCCTTCCTCCCTTCCCATCCTTCTGGGGTCATTCTGTCAGATCTGTGCAGTTGTTATTAAAAACAGTGGGACATCACTATTTCTCTGCTGTTTATAAGCATTGTGTGATGGACAAGAACTTGAAACCTTGTGTAATGCTGCCAGTGACCTGGTCAAGGAAAGGAGTTGCTTTTTAATGAGGTGTCCCCCTGGGGATGCTGTGATCTAACTTCCTGGGGAGGCACAGGGAAAACAAGCAGGAAGGGGATGGTGGATACAGGTGTCTTAGCTCAGGCCTTTGCCCGCTGTTTTCAAGGCTGTGTCAAATGAAGATGGGGCTGTGTGAAAGACAGGGATTTGTTTTGCCAGGCTGGTAACTTGGAGGGTCAAAAACCTTGAACAACTTTTTGCAGATGTTCTCTGAAGCATTAACAAGTCACAATCACAGGCCTTTACGAATGAAAGAAATGTACTGTGCTAACCAGACCTTGGAGATACGAAGCAGTAATTGGGTTTCTGTAAGGAGCTTTAAAGCTGTTTCTGCATATGAAACCCTGTACAGAAACTGTAGTGAAAATTTAGTAACCGACAAGTATGTCTATTTCTTTTCCACCTTTATCTACTTTTTCTGAAATATCCTTGATTCCTATATAAGGAGATGGGTCGTGTTTGCTTACTGGTTCGTTTGGCCCTACAGCAGCAAGGGAGCACTAAGGAGGTCTGCAGAGGCCTTATGAAAAAAGTCATGGTTGATCTTGGCCGTGTCTGAATTTGGAATAGTGGTGCAGTTCCTTTTCCCCCCATGCTAAATGTGACTGGAGGTCTGACCCCTGAGACACTTAAGCTCATAGATGTTCAGTCATTACAGAAATGGGATGTTTCCAGTAAGACCTAACAATTAAAATTGCTGGTGAGTTACTGTGTCTGTCTCCTGATACGGATTGACTGGGAGATGAAGGGATTTAAAATTTAAAAAAATAACCAAGAAGAATGCTTTTGGGAAGCCTGAGATGAAACCCTGGGTTGGTGTGCCTTATTCTTACAAGAGCTGCTCAGAGGGCACATCTGCTCAGTCCCATTTGTGTATGAATATAGTGCCCTGGGATGCAGTCTACATTTTGATTGGAACACAGATACACAGTCTGTTCATCTTTCTGCTGTTCCCCAAATTCATCTCTTTTTCAGAGCTGTCATTCTTTGTGGCCAAAGTTACTATATTTTACCCCAGTCCAGCTGGAAACTGCCTTCTGTAGTATCCATCTATTTCAGCAGGAGACTGTGATTGCAATCAGCTACTCCCAGGCCACTTCAGCACAGCCTGATGAGAGCGAAGAGTACTTCAGGCATGCTGCCCTCTCCCTTGCTGCTAGCTTTGTAGAACTGCTGTGAGTTATAATATGCATGCTTGATGCCGTGCTCCTGCTGGACAATGGGAAGAGGAGAGCAGAGGCATCATCCCTGCCTGGCAGGACTGGAAGTCATTTGTGCATCTCCTGTGCCCGAGATATGAGGACCTATTTATGTGGCCTATTTAAATTTTGCAGGCAGCTCATATTTCAGTGTTTTCCATGGAACCAGCAAATCTCAGTGTTTTAGCCAATTTATCAGAGTGTGTTCTCCCCACGAGGGACAGCATGATGTCTGATCCCAGTGGGAATTTGCTGGTAGTGCTGCTTATGTTTCACATGAGAAAGTGCTTGCAGTGGTAGGTGCCAGATGCCAATGGCTGTTCCAGGGCTTCTTGCTAGTGCTGCTAGATGTTCTAGGTCTGCCTGCATCTGTCAGAGCTCACTAGCCTGGGTTTCTGATGTTGAACATTGTGAAACCACCTTCTCCCTGATTCATGGCTCCTTGTGATTTGCATAGTTCTCAGTATTAGAAGCCTGAAGATGTCAAATTTTCTTGTATACTTCTTGCTCATTGTCTGGTTTTCTGAATGCCAGGTGTGAAGCATGATGAGCTATACCAGGGTCTTTTCCAGGCTAAAGCAGATTCAGAATATGTGTGTGAGGCTGATATCCTTGAAAGCAACTGGAGTATAAAAGATCTCTAAACAATGAGATTATTGGAAGTTCATGCCCTGTCAGAAATGAACCAGGTCCCTCCGAAACATTAAAGTATTCAGAGCATCTCCATTCACTTCAATACGAGCACCACCTCCATAATTATGTCTCTGGAGTTCAAGTTGATGCCTTGCTCTGTTTAATTCACATTTACTGGCCAAGGAGCTGTTGTCAGTATTCCCCTCATGTATGGGGGATTTTTCCTCGATAAACAACAAGTGTTTGTATTTATCTTCCTTTGGAATTGCTGATTGAGCTGACCAGCCCCTACAAAACAGGCAGGATTCCTAGGGCTTGTGTTTCCCAAGACATGCTATGTTCCCTTCTGGTTGAAATGATGGTGTATTGTTGGTCCAACAGCTGTGTTGCATCAGGGAACACAAACTGGAGCTGAATAATCTGGTATGTGGAGGACAAGGAGAAAGTGAGATAAACTTATTAAAGCTCTCTTGAGAAAACATGCTTCTTGGAGCATGGCTGTTCTGGGGTAGGAAGGGGCAACTGGTTCAACAAATTGAAACAAAGCACTTGATTTAAGGTACAAACATCTAACTTTTATTTTCAAGAGTATTAAATAATTCAGCACGCCGATTCAAAGTTTTCAAAATGTTCATGTTTATATCCCTTTACTATTTGTTTGTTCTTGGACTTACACTAGTTGTATTCTGTGTGAAAGAGGGAATAATTTTACAGGTGTCCTGTAACACTCTAAATCTGCTGTATGCAAAAACTGAAGAGAGGACCAGCCTTGCCCTACCAGCAGCAAGACTCGTAAACTTTCTGGATGTGACCCGTGCCAGGGGAGCAAGGCCTCTAAATGGGGCTTCTGCAAAGACTCTGCACCACAGAGAGGGGTAGGTGGTGGCTGTAGGACATGTTGTTACACTGGCCTGCCTTCCAAAAGGCAAAGGCAACGTGGTGGGAGCGCTAGAGTTTGGGGTCTATGTCTTTGGGGCCATGAGCAGGTCACTGGAATTCCCATCCCAAGAGGTCCAAGGAAGTAATGGTTGCTTATCACCTTAATCTCTGCCTGCTATTCTCCTCTTTAGTGGGAAGCATGATGTTTCTCTCTTCCTCCCCCACCTGAGATCGTTTCTGTAGAGACCCTTTAATGTTTAGGAGGGGATTGAAGTCACTGCTGATAATGGCTGTAAAAGCAGAAAACTAAGAAATGATATGCTGTAACAACTGTGTAACGAGAGGATATTTATGCATTCTGACTGATTACTGAAATGTTAGCTGGCACTTTATTCCATGAGTGAGTGATTAGATGATAAACTTCATATGCAAAAAATTCAGCATCTGCACACATTATAAAACTCCTATATCTTAACATTGGAGGGGAGGAGGAATGTGTTGGGAGGCTCTGCCAGTGAAGTAGGAGAAACAGCTCTGCTGTAGAAGATACAGGACCTGGGATTTACTCAGATTTCTGCTGTGGCTGTAAGCAGTTCCCCCTGGGCCTGGATTTTCTCCAGTGGCAATGATATTTGCCAAATGTCCTATAAGGAGCAGTTCTGCCTCTGAGAGATGAATTAGTTAATACATATGGGTGGCAGTTTCCAAATTTGTGTTTTTCCCCTTGGGCAGCTCAGTCCATAAATGAGAGGCAGGTTTAGAGGGGAAAAAGGGTGGTTGTTGGAGCAGAAGCCTAATGTCAGCCCATGATGGGACACTCTTGTCAGAGCTATGTCATGTATCTGTATGTTTTTAAATCCAGTGAGCAAAATACAGATGTGATGTAGAAGGCAGGGGCTGATGGCCACTGCTCAGCCAAATTGGATGCAGTAGCAGCCTAAAGCTTAGATAGAAAACACTGGTCATTGATGAATGCCCCCCTCCAGATGACACCTGTCCCATGCTGCAGCAGGGATCTCAATGGCCATCTATAGATTTCTCTTTTCATCATGTCTCTGAAACCTGGTTCTTTGTCTAGTTCTAAAATGCAAATTTCACTCACCCTGCCATCACTGCCTCTGCAAAGGTTACTTCCCAAGTGCATGCAGATAATACTGCAGGAGCTTTCTGTGGAGGTCTTCAGATGAGAATTCAGTAATGTCTCAGTTTCAATTCTGGCTGCATAGAATGAACCTGCCTTAAGGAGAAGTTTTTATACTGGTCTCAGCATCACAAATTTGATTACAGTCGTGGATTTCTTTGTCTTTACTTTTTCAGAGAAATTTGCGAACGTTTCACCAGACGCCTACACAGCCTTGATACCAATCATGCAGGGTGAGCTGTGGGAAAATCAATGCATCACTTGTCTTGGCAGTTCCAAAAAGGAGATAGTTACTGAAGTTAGAAAATATATTAGCTGTGGCTGTGCATCTCTTTCCCAAGATGCTGCAGACTTGTAGTGGAATGATGTGTTTGCCTCAGGGTACAGTTGCTTTGCTACAGATGTGAGTGTAAAGAAGTGCCCTGTGCCTGAGCTGCCCTCTGATACCCATCATTGCTCAAGATTTGACCCTGCTTTTGAGAATTGTCATTACAAGCTTCAGGTTTTTTTGAAGTCATCTTTCTGTCTGCCCGCTTTTTGAATATTAGGCATGGAGACAGATACAACAAGGTCAGTGTTTCCAGCCTGACAAAAAATTATTAGACTTGGAAGGATGGGAAGGTAATGGTCCAAGAGTAGTTGCAAATGGCCTAGGGTTAGCTTGGCTTAGGCTAACTCGGAACGATGATGAGATCGTTGCAGGTTCTGTTACCTGGTAACCACCAAGGGTCAGTGTATAAAGTGGAAAGTTACTGATGTCTGGTACACTCTGCTCATCTTCCCCACAGTCCTCCCTCCTTCAGTTTGGAGCTGCTGACTTCAGACTGTCTCCTCTGGAAAGAAGAGAAGTCAGAGTTCCCTATAGAAGTGGGCAGAGTTAACACTGTTGTTTCTCCCTTCAAATCTCTTGTGAAATTCTCTCCTATTGTGGTGCTATCAAAAGCAAAGCCCCAAACCTGAATGCTCAGCAGTGAGGCCACAAGTCTGCTAGGGAGAAATGCAAGGAAGTTTAAATATTTAGCTTTGAGCTTAAAACTCATCAAAGTAACAGTTGAGATTTGGTTCCTGTTTGAAAATGAATGTAAGGTTTAATTGTTTTTTTTTAGATTGATTTAGATTAGCATTTTGTCCAGACCAGTGTGTCTCAAACTGCTCAAAGTGTTCTTTTTGTTTCTGTGTAGTTTCCCATCTCTATGTCCATCTTTTAGCTGTGATTTGGCATGTCGATACTAAATCCTTCAGGCAGAAACTGTTCCTCTTGGTCTTTGTGCAGCACCTAATGCAACGGGGTCCTGCTGAGATGGCTTCCTACACTCTGCACAGATGCACTCTGGTTTTTTGTTACTAACAGTAAAGCAGACATGTCCTTGCCCCTCAGTAAAACACAAAAAGGCAATGGCTTTTGGCAGCACCAATACTTGCTCAGTAAAGCCACGTGTGAGCGGGACAGCTTGAAAGGAAGGGATGTATGGTGGGCGGGTGCAGGCAGGTTTTATCTGGAAGTAGCCTTCATCTCTGCCTAGTTCAAAGGGTTGCACGTTGTATACCCAAGTGTGTTTGTCTCTTCTTAGCTGCCCTTTCATTGCTATCAAGGACTGGCAGTGGTACCTGCCGTGTTGCTCTCCCTGTGAAATGTCAACGAAAGCAATTCAACTCTTACACCGATTTGCTCCCGCTAAAAAAGTGTCAGGAAAGCATTCCTTGCCTTCAAAGCTTGCCTTTGTAAGAGGAGCTGGCTGGTGAGTAGGGAAGTCAAAGATTACTGATATGGAGTGATCAATTGAAGAACCGTAATACAATCAAATGGTTCTGCTGGTGTCATAAACGATGAGAGCAGAGCTCAGTCCATTTAGAGATCATCAGAGCACTGTGGCTGAGTTAATACA
Organism: Podargus strigoides; assembly: GCA_028020825.1. Taxonomy (NCBI): domain Eukaryota; kingdom Metazoa; phylum Chordata; class Aves; order Caprimulgiformes; family Podargidae; genus Podargus; species Podargus strigoides. The sequence continues at coordinate 1,985,935 of CM051635.1, forward strand.
GACTCGGCGATCGATCAAACGCTCTCTCCTTTACCTCTCTTTAACTTTCCCTCTTGCTCTCTGCTTTTCCATCTCTCCTGTTTGTCCTCTGCTCCACAACCCCCACATGTTACCTGCTTTTCCTTTCCCTCCTCTTTTACTGGCCACCAGTTCCTGTTGATCTCACTGCTGCCAGCCCAGCCTGATGTATACACGATAAATGTATAACAAGGTTGGCAGATGCTTTGTTGTTAAATGAGGGGAGCTCTTTATGTTGTTTCTGGCAGAGTGTATTTTCTTTTCAAGAGATCAAGAATTTGGGGGGGCACATGTGACAGGAATGCAGATTCAGGCTTGCTTTTGAGAAGGTTATGGTCTCTGTGTGTGTCTTTCTCTGTGTTAGTTCATTAGAACCATAAAGGAAATATCTGTCCAGGTGATGGGCTCATAAACACTACTAATGCCACTTAGATCTTCATGTATTTTTCATGAGGTGAACACATGGCTGTAGCTAGCAGGCACATGCAATGTATGCAGTGGCATAAAAATTTTAATTTACTGATGGGCAGCATGTCTTATGACTGGCAAGGGGTGTTTGGCCTTTTTCTTTTATTTTATTCTTAATCAGAACTTTTATTACTTGACATTTTGGGCTCACTAGCTGTACCAGCTGTCTGCCATGATTGTGCAGGTAGTGCACGTGGTCACTTTGTGAAATGGTGATGTGCATGTGTGCCTCCAGCTGTGCCCAGCCACTTCTTCCCTGGGGAATAAGGTAGCTGAGCATGCTTTGGCATGATGTGACAGCATGAATCACAGAACCTCCTGGGTTGGAAAAGACCTTTAAGATCGAGTCCAACCATTAACGGAACACTGACAGTACTCAATTATACCACATCCCTGAGGGCTATGTCAACACAAATCAAACACTCCAGGGATGGGGACTCCACCACTGCCCTGGGCAGCCCGTTCCAATGTCTGAGAAGTGACACGTAGGATGTGGCTAGGTGTTACTGTAAGAGTGGTCAGATTGACCAGTGTGTGAGAATTTGGTGTCGTTACCTATTCCCATGAGCGAGGGAAGTGAGGAGGAGATGCCATTTACACAGCTGTTATTTGGCATTCAGTTAGGGCCAGGACTATAGGACCTGGGGTCTCTTGTTAGCTACAGAAAAAAAGAGAAATGACCAGATCGAAGTGTTCAGTAAAACTTTAGCTGAGCAGAAGACATCTTTTCAAAGTTCGGGTCCCTATTAAGTGCATTTTTGGGTGCATAGTCACCCTGGTGTACCTCTGGCATTTGGCTTAGGTTTTTTTTGCTGCTGTTTACTTTTCCTTTTTCTCACCATGCGGCAGGAAAGCCCAGCTCTTTCTCTGTCTGTGGGTGGTATGTACTCATCAGCCCAGCTCACCAGATCAGAACAATCAGCAATTGACCGTATGTTGAAAACAGACACGCTCATTAATTTTAGGAGCCAACGTTCACTAACCAAAATGGCTCATAAACTACCCCAGGGGAGCGGGAGGAGATTGGAATTTCAAGCCGTGGTGCTGGTGCAGATGAGGGGCTGCCAGCCCCTTTCTGATCTCAGCCCTTCAGTGGTTATCTGGGAACAGCTCTGCTGGCACAGGAGGGCAGCTCAGGCACAGTGAGCACAGAATCACAGAATAGCCTTGATTGGAAAAGACCTCTCAGATCATCCAGTCCAACCATTAACCCAGCACTGCCAAGTCACCACTAAACCATGTCCCTCAGCACCTCATCTACACGGCTCTGAAATCCCTTCAGGGATGGGGACTCCCCCACTGCCATGAGCAGCCTGTGCCAAGCCCTTTCCCTCCTGTCTGTGTCCCTTTGCCTGTACTTAGTGCCAGTTTAGAAGAGGTAGGATGTAGCTTTCTTCCCAGCAAGCTGCAACGTGAAAGCACAGCTCTGTAGCCTCCTGGAAGCTGAACTGCTCTTCTTGGGGTATAGGGAGCAACTCTCCTCTAGGTCCTCTGCAAATTAAACCACAGTCCAGTTGGATCCCCAGTGCAGTCCCCTGGGCAACAAACTGCAGTCACTGCCGAAGTAAGAATATCAAGCCACAGCCACCTCGGCTTGTTTAAGCTATTCTGGTAGCTTTGAGTTAGACATCTCTTTGGTGTTCCTAACACTGAAGACTTCTCCCACCCCCACACACTTCAGAACTTCTGTTCTCTTTCAAGTTTTCTTTTCTTTTTGTTCTTTTGTTAAAATCATTTCTCTTCCTTCAAGCCTTTCAAAGCACTTCTGAGGCTTCTCAGTTGCACAAAGAAGGCTTTATGGGTTGAATTCCTGGTTGTATTCCTAGCTATTTCATGTTTCATATAATACAGGTAAGGTTTTTAGCAGTGACTAGTGATTATGGGCCATTCCATGAGGCTGCTTCCCCACCTTGAGACCTCTTAAAGAAGCTTAATTATCAGAAGGTGATGAGCCCTCATTCTTTAAAGATGAGATCCCTTTTAGTTGTTTCAAGGCAGACTTTGAAAAATGTACATATGGGAGTGGGGAGAGAGGAGGTAAAATCACAAATGACCTGGTCATCTATAAAAAATTACATACCTGTTTAAGGTAGCAGGCTGTGTTTTAATCACTAGGATAGAATAAGCATTATGCTATGATTTGTGAGGTGTGTGTTTTGATGTGCAAGGTAGGCTTGGTGAGTAAATGGGAAATGCACTGTCATAGTCCAGTATGTGTGAGTATATGCATGCAGAGAAAAGGGGCGTTTGGCAAGGGGTATCCATGCATTTTTTTTAATAGTAGGAGCTGACCAAACAATTAGTGGTAATGAAATTGTACTGGGAATAATCATAGTATCATATACTCTGTCCCTACTACAAGAAAGCAGCTGTGTGTGTTTGACCTGTGAAATACTCTGCTTTCTCCTGTGTTGCCTGTCAACCAGGGTGTACAGATCTTCTGAAATATTCAGTTAGAATACACATCTGAGCAGTATCTAATGAAATCAAGTGTGTGTCTGTGTGGGGGCGGAGAGCTGTCAGCATTTATTGCAACAAAAGGAATTAGTCATCAGAAGGCTTTGTCATGAACTCCTGTTTGTCTGTCTAGCATCCAAGAAAAAGAAGAGAAACAGCTTTTTATTAGCCCTTTGCCTTGGATCTCCTTTTCCTAGTAAAAGTAATTCCTGCAGAAATAACTTTTCCTGTCTTTTTCAGAAGTAAGAGGTGGGGGGGAAATACTGTTAAAAGATTCCTGACAAACTGGTGAAAAGAGTGCATAAAGTTAAAACAGTTTCCCAGAACTTTGTGTTAGATGCTCATCTGAGAGCCTCAAAAAAAAAAAAAAAAAGGCTGCAATGCATATTTGATCTCTGCTCTTGAAAATACTGAATTTTTAAAAATGGCTCAAATGTTAAGCCAAAAATGGAAAACCAAAAACTTCAAGGGCTTACAAGAAGTGTTTGAGAAAATTCACAGGTCGGTGGGTTTGTCAGAGGAGGAAGAGGAAGTAAGCCCAGCTTTTTTAAATGGTGAGCAATCGTAGTTTGTCTCGAAGGAGCCATTTTCTTCTTTGGCATCATGCACTTGACTACATGCATGGAGTACTGGGTAAATAATGTATGGATAATGGGGAGGGGGGGATGAAAAATCATGACATGATGAGCTTTGGTAGCATTCTGGTTTTATTTAAATTTGACCATATTTGAGCCTTTTATTATGCATTAAACTTCTGAGGTAGTCTGCAGTACTCAAATTCCCATCCTTGGTACGATGAAAATTCAAACAACTTGTAGAAGTTGCCTGGCAAACCCAGCCCTCCTCTTGATGTTCATGAATTGCTGATAAGCAGAACATCATCATTTCTTGCCCTCCCTCAATTTATTGGCTATTTGAGATTATTCAGAGAATTTCTATGAATAATTTTGATCTCACTAATTTATGAACAACTTCTTTGATAGTCACATTTTGAGTGCTGTATATAAGATCTGGCTGGACACAATAAGCCACGTGCTCTTCTTCCTGCTTCCTAATAGGATAATTAGAGTGCACTCATGGGCGTGACACAAGAGATTTCAAAAAATTGTAAAGAATATTCAGTGTTCATCACTATTTACAGCTGCAGCAATTTCATTTGTGGCAGCAAACTTGCTTCTAGGGATGTCACTAAGCAAAAAGAAGATGCGGCAGTGCTGAAAATTAAGTATCATACTTGGGAGGTCAAAAGATCACTTTCAGTCCTGAGAAGGATGTTTTCTTACTCATTCCAATTTTATTGGAGACAAGCGGAGAGAAGTAACTTTTTCCATCTGAAGAACAAGAACAGCTTTATTAACTGTGACCCCCAGATCTTAGGAGGATGCAGCTGAGCTCTGCACATTGCAGTACCCTTCCTTTGCTCCTCTAGCCTTCTTCCCAGTTCTGGAGGTAAGCTGGTATGCAGGGTAGGGTGGATGGTGGGCCCGTGGGTGGTCTAGAGGTGTTCTGGTATGTGGAATTGTGAAGGATGGGACAAGCCCGGGCAGTTGACTGGGTGGGAGATGCCAGTGTGTTTTTTCACACACGCTATCCAAGCTGTACTGCTGGCTTCTGCTTTGGCAAAGGTGTAGGCTCACAGACTGCACAGATATTGCTTACCTGGAGCAGGCAAAGGCCATCTCCCCCATGGCCAGTTAGTCTGAAGGTGTGCTCGGTGTCTTGGCAGTAGGGATGAAGGTCTGCAGAGACAAGTTGTACCAGGGAGGTTTCCTGCTTCTGTGGGCCAATGCAGACTGTGTAATCCCACTGCCAGTTGCCAGGCCTCAGCTAACTGCATGTGTTTGCAGCTCTGTTAATGAATGCTGAAATCGCTTGGCTTCCTTATTTGGTCATCTTTGAGTGGGATCTTAGTATTTTTATTAGGGATGTTAGGACTCAGGATTCAGCTTGTCTTTGAAGATGAGGCCTTAGGGAGTCCCTAAGTCATCTTCCATAGCAAAGGCATCTGCCCCACTAGGATGAAAGTTAACTTTGTCCTTGGAAGCATCTGTGGCCTTATGCAGGCAGTAATTATGCTTGTCTGTTTTGGTCCCTGATGGTTTAGTTGTATGGCACCATGGGGGAGGTGTGTGTGGGGGTGGGGATTGTTGGCTGGAACCACTGTGAATGAGAGCATCCACCTAATTTATATGGTGGTACTAGAATGTACTTGGGTATGTTGACCAACCATGCACTTCCTTTGCTTCCACTCACCCTTCTCTGCTGCCTGTGCATCTTGATCAGACTGTCAGTGAGCTGTCTCCAGTGACACCAGGTCTCTTCCTCGACTGGTCACCATGAAATCTGGCTGGAACTGTCGGTATGTGGACATTTCAAACTGTTTTGTACTGTGTGTTACCTCCCATTTGTCATCAGGGGATTGCTCTGCTGTGATGCTGTGGGTGCACCCAGCTTGATCTAAACTAGATGAGTCTTGCTACTTCCGAAGCTTTTTTTCCACTTTATTACTTATTTTTACAAGTCATTAGCACATACAGGAAAAAAAAATAACCTGAGAGTTATCATGCACTGCGCTGCACTTCAGGCATCATGAAAATGTTTGGCATTTAATCTCTTTTGCTGATTTTTTGATTAAGTGATAGTACTTTATGCATCTAAAAGACTCTTAGATTTTGTTCTGATTGCTGTTTTAAGAACGCAAACTGGATGACATTCTGGTCACTGGTATACTTAAGCTTGTCAATAATTACCTTTATTTTAACTTGTTTCAATTAATGGAAAACCAATTTTCAATTCTCCTTGTAACCTAGAACTGGCAGTTTCAAGAAGCACTTAAAGGAATATAATTTCTTCTGTCTTGCTGTGGCTGGTCAGGTAGCTGTTACCTTAGACTTCCTTTCCTCTTTGATTTCCTTCATCATTGTGAAATGCATACCTTATTTGAACAGAGAGCTTTTATTATAACTTTAAAATATGTTTACAGCTTGGTATTTTTGTCAAGACAGATGCTAAACTAAGGCTCTGTGCCTGCAGTGGTGTCATGTCTCTGGATGCTGTGGGAGTTGAGTCTATTGCTACTCTAATGGTCTCTGCATTAGAGGTCCGGTATCTTTACTGCCATAACTCGACTGAATTCATTGGAGTTATGCTAGAGGAAAACTTGGCCCCAATCTATCCTTCTTGAATACTTTATAGCCAGGTAATACAATATCCCATTGATTTCCCTTTTTGTCATTTCTCCACGTTTTGCCCTCGGAAATGCCTCTTGAGTTATGATCCCATTCTTTCGCTAGGAATTCTGTGCTGCTTCTCAATTTGGTAAGATAGCTAGCCTTCCATATGTCTTATTTCTGGCACTGTGCCTTTTAGTCCCTTAACAAAAGGAAACTCAGGAAACCATTTCACCTGTGTGTCTGTTCCTGTTTGTTTTGCCGCATTCACTGTTTGAACACATTGGCTGATTTCAACCCAAAGAGTTGAAAATAGGTGATTAAAAGGTTTTATCCTCCGTTTTATGAAAATAAATAGGTAGCTATTTGAACTAATGCCACAACGAAGCTGCAAAGCGAGCTCTGTTGTTTTGGGTGCCACAGTTCTTGCAGGAGATAACCTGACCCTGATGAAAGCTTCAGTCAGTACTTTTACCCAGGAGAAAACAGACTTTTAAGAAGCTGGGCTTGATCCACTTCTGTTTGCCCATGATTTAAGGTTCTTAATCCTTAGTCCTGTAGTTCTTCTGGCAATCCCATCCATGAAGCTCACTATCGTCCTCCTGCTGCTGAGATGTAATTTCTGTCATGCCCTTTATAAAAGGGCTCTCTTCACCCACAATTCTCAGATTTTTGTCTGCCATGAATGCCCATAGCATCTCAGTCTTTCATCACACCAAGTACCATCAATAAGCTCCCTAGCCCTAGTCATGTTCTTGTGTTGGATGTCAGTGCTGATTTGGAAGGTGGAATTGCCTTATTTCAGTCTGAACACCATCTTCCTGCAGAATTAGTCATTGTTTTTCTTGCACCTGTGATGGCCTTTTTTAAATATATTGTCATCTGCACATTACTACTTAAAAAATGGTCCTGCTCTGTCTCTACAATGAGAGTTATCAGAAGCATTGCAATCCCAACCTCTTTTCCTGGGTCTTGGGTCAGTCCATTTTCTCCTCTGTCTTGCTATGTAATGAGACAACTAAGTACAAACCTGCAAATTTCAGCACTCATGAGTGAGTTGCCCAAGTGTTGTGCAAAGAATTAACAGCTCTGATACTAGGAAGTCAAAGAATCAGATTGTTTTCATGCTTACCGTAAATAGAGCTTCCCATATTTCTGAAGATCAAAGATTCTGACACCTTTTTTTTTTGTTTTTTTTTTTTTAATCTGTGTGAGATGGAAAATCAGCCAAATCTCACTGCTGGAAACAAAATCCCAGCTATAGGTTTTGTCATGTCTCCTGTCTCCCCCCTATTTTTTATTCGTTGCTGGGATATTGGAGGGGCTTGCTCTGAGGTGTTGAGCCATCATCTCAGTAACATCCCTGTAAACTGTCTCTATAAATAATTCTGTCTCTTTACTAGTTCAGCAACTTGGGCCTTGGCAAGAAATGCAAGATGTCTTAGTTTACCCTGCCAGGTGGCCCTGAAAGGAAGTTTCTGGATGTAAGTCATGTTTGGTTCGACTCAGCACTAGGGCAGCTGCAAAGGACTAATCTCTGACCTTAATTTTCAGAGTGTGCTGATGGGGGATTGGAAGATGAGCAAAACAGGGAGCTCAAAAAATGACAGCAGGTCAAGAGAGGACCAGGTACAAGGATGTGCCTGAAGAGAGAAGGGAGGGAGAGAGGCAAAGAGGTAAAAAGCATCAGGGAACAAAGATAAATGAAAGCAGGGAGGGAGGAAGTAGTGAAGAAAGCCCAGTTTTTACCTGTTTTCAGCACTGCAGCAAGTCAGAAGAGGCTTGGGTTAATCGAGTGTCTGGGTGAAAGCTTGGCCTGCTCAACAAATGGAGGAGAGAAATAACAGGAACACCATCAAAGGGAACAAGAAGAGGAAAAGAGAGGAAAGTAAGAGAGGCTGTAATTCATGGACAGGGAGACAGAAGAATATAAAGTTCTAGGAGGATTGCAATAAAGGCATGTTGGAACGATAGAGGGAGAAGGGCAGGGCATGAATAAAATGATGGAAAATAGAAAGGGGGGCAGAAGAGCTTACGACAACTTAAAACAGCTTGGAAAAGGTCATGCGTGCCCTCTGGGCTCCTAGCCACGCAAGAGCCGGAGAAGACTGTCATGGTAGATAAACAAGGGACAGTGGGACTGAACACAATTTACAACTTGCTTGTCATCTGGCATGGGAATGGAAAGGAATATCCCATCCCTGTAGGGTTGTCAGGGCACTGGGGAAACTGGCCTTTGGATTTCTTTTGGCTGTCAAGTGAGAGGAAAGGTGCCAAATACTTGTATGCATGTTTCTGTCCAGCTGGGTGGTACTGGAAGGGTTTGTGAAGGAAGAGAACAAACCTCTTTAAGAATACAGAGCTTGTTGCATTGAAATACATGCTTTTGTGCTGCCATATCCACTGGCCCATGAAAAGTCAGAGAGAACAGAATATTCTTTTAACTCTGCATCTGGGTGATGCTGTCTGTGGCTTGGGTAATTTATTACTTGGCCTCTCTACGGGCAAATGACTTGGGTCCTGTCTAAATTTGTCTGAACTTGAGAGCGCTACAAACTTTGATAAAGGTTTTTAAGACAAACAATCAGTCTGTGAGCCCCCTCTCGTGTCTGGTCCTCTATTTGGTTCCTTGAAAGCTTCATGGATGGCTCCTCAGGGGAAGGTATATTAACTGCTAATCTTCCTGTTAAGAACAGGAGGCTTGGGAGAGATACAGTGCTACTCTTCATAATGGCACACTGCAACTGTGTACATACAGCTAGAAATCTTCCTTGATAAAAGAGGGGGTGGAGAGGATGGCAAACCTGTGTGACCATGTTCTTGGCAGCAGTTCTTGCCGCCAGCCCAATGGAGGGCTCTTAGCAGATTGAGAACCCACCTGGAAAGCAAGGGTTGGTTTCACTGGACAGAAAGAGGTAATGTAGCATTTGTCCAACCTGTGCTTCCTCTTGCATCATGCTCCTCTTCCCTAACAGCTTTCATTCAACTTCATTAGACCTAGATTGCTGGGGAATGGCACACGTGTCAGGAGCGGGCATATGGAGTTTCAGAATCAGTGTGAAACTTGAAATGCAACAGGCAAGTGGAATTTGTGCTTTTGGCAAACGGTGACAAACTCCCCTTTCCTTCCCCTGGTGCCATCAGGGAAACTACTTTCCTTCCTTCCAGTTTTGGTGGAGTGGAAAAGGAGATACAGTTCTGAGATGGAAATGGATTGCGAAGTTACTAGATGTCACAGTGCTATTCCTGTTATTGAATGGCTGTCTGCTTCGGGGATGCTGGCAATCCTTTTGCTCGCACAGCAAGCCCTTCATGCTGATTAGCCATATGGGCACTCTGAATTTGAAAAACAGCTGAGTGAACAGAAAAGAGAGTTTTGTTTCTCAGTATTTTTGGGGCTCTGTGGTCAATCCATGATTATCTGTAGGTCAGACTCTCAACTCCAGTAGCTCCCTCTCAAGTGGAGAGCCAGTGGTTCTCTGGGATGTGCAGCAGTCCTCCAGAAAGGGAAGGGAGCTCTTGCTGAGACACTGCTTTGTAGGGTGAAAGCTGGAATGCGGTTGAGTTTTGGCAGAAAAACAGTTTGTGAATGTTCCTCAGCCTGAGAGGGTGATAGCACAGGTCAGACAAAATAGTGTAATGGACCACTTTGCCACATTGGTAGGACTAATGACTACCCAGCTGAGAGATGAGGCTCTAACTTTTCCTGCTGTCTTTTATTTCTTGGGAGGGATTTTGGGGTGGTGGGCAACCGAGCCCTCAGTCTTATCAGCCAGCTACAGGGTGAGGAAACTTCTACAATGTGCGTGTACTCGTGCCTCAAGAGGCTTGTGTGTCTGTGTAAGCACAAACCCCTGCCTATGTCAAATGTATAAATTATCTTCCCTTCTGTAATGATGACTTCTCATTTTGAAAGTCCATGTGTGCTCCCTATAGAAGGGAGAAAGGAAGCAGCATCACCTGTCTGATGAGGTTGCCATCGCTTCTCACCGCTGCCTGAGAGATTTTGCAAGTGATTTCTGACTGGACCCCTGTCCTTACCAGGCTCTGTGGGAAATAGCAGGCTACCAAGTCCACATGCTGCCTCTTATTTCTAGAGTAGGTACTTCTTCAGCTCACTGTCTGAATGCCTGGCATATTTTCTGGTGACTCCCATTCTATCAGCAAGCTCCCTGCCCTACTGGGATGTCTTGCATGTGGCTCAGAGTTTTAAGCTTCAAGGATGGGAAACAAAGGCACAGACTAACGCCATGGCTACGTCTTGGAGAGACACACCTTTGCTTTTCTTATACGAGTCTACTCCCACATCTGGAGCCTGTGTCTCTTGCATCTTGTCCTGTCAGTCATAACGGTTGGCCCGTTATGCTGATTGCCTACTGTATTTTAACCTATTTCCTCCATGAAGTCATAACAGACAATGAGCCAATAAGAGGCACATAGCAGGTGATCTCTCTCCCACTGCCAACAGTGATGTCGTGTCCCTTAAAGTAGGAGGGCTGTAACTGCACAGTCCTCATTAAAGCTGTAAGAAGTTGCAAAGCTGCAACCTACTCCTGCCAGCCTTGCAAGAGGAGTTGACAGTTATTTAACCTTTAGTGACAGATGACATACTTCAAAGAGAAATGATGCTTTGTGGGTAATGGTTTGTTTATTTCTTGAACAGCAAGCTGTAAATTCACCCATTTATGGAAGCCACATTTCTTGCCTATTGTTCAAGTGTTGCTCAAAAGTGCTGTTCTGTTATCAGTTTGGATGTCAAATAGTCACAGCTCTGTCAGCTTGATGTCATGTTGTCTGTAGAAGGAATTAAGGCGGTATACCTGTGTATTTGCATTTCGACGAGTATGTGTGAATGAACTGGAGAAAAAGGTGGAAAGGGAAGAGGCCCCAAATTTCAGCGAGTCCTTCATTCCTCCTTGACAAAACAGCAAGGGGAGTGCTACCTGCTTTTTTTTGGACGCTCATGCCTTTGTTTCACAGAGCCTGACGCCCACTTCTCTACAACCTGTGGGGTATGAGAGAAGAAATGAGTGCCAAAATCAATGGCCGTAAGGCAAGCAGATAGAAATCAGTGTGGCTTCACTGACAATGAGTGGAGGCCATTGCCCTTTCCTTAAACCAGCCCTCAGAATGGGGAGGTGGGTGCATGTGTGCTGGTGCACTGAAGTGTGTCCTCCAAGTGTTTTATTTTCGGTACTTTAATATGAAGGTATAATGCATTTAAAGGTGTTTGGTCAGTCAACCACATGGGCTTATCCTCATCTTAAGAGATCATGTGAGAAGCCAAGGGCAGATTTTCAACTGGGTTATGCTATCTTGCCTATCTCTATTTCTGAGGCTACTCCTAACTAAAGGAAAATTTCCAAACCCACGGGGATGCTTTTGCAAATTGTCATCTTGTTTCAGCTTCTCTGACATTTTTCTTGTCTCTTATAATGCTTCTGAATTTCCTCCTTCCCTTTGCTACAATGCCTTAATGCTTTTATTCAGTACATGGAGTAGTTGTATTTCATCAGTGCTCAAACAAGTCTTTAATTTTTCAGGCATATCTGGATGCAAAATGACCATTTGCATGTGAAAAATGAGCGCACCCACAACTCTGCAGCTACCCATAAATATCTGAAAGTACAAAATTGGAGGCTGCAGTATGCAATTTAGTACAGTGTCTTTGTGCCCTGTTCTGTTCAATTTATTGTTGGTGGAGCATGCACCTATGCATAAAGCTGAAGTTCTACATGCATTTTCACTCTAAATGCTAAATTTCAAATGGAGCTGGATAAGATTTTTGGTTGTGTACTTCATTCAGCAAAAATTAGTATTCTGTTTGACCCAAGTGATTTGTGAAGTATTTTAGCCCCAACCTCCTTCCCTCAAATTGAGAAATGAAAAATTTTTGCTTCAGCTTTTTCAAAAAAAGAAGTATTTTTACCTCAAAATACTTTGATATTTATTCACATCCCATTCTCTTAATTATTCTAAGAAAATAAGGGAGGGACAAGGATGAAATGACATTGACTAAAAGCGTTTGTGGGTATCTGTGGTGGAGCATCTTGGCAAGAAAATTCAGTGTTTTGGACAAACTGTAACTAAGAGATATTTCTCTACGGCCAAAAAAAAAAAAAAAAAGAAATCGATTAAAGCTGAATAATTCATTCCCAGACAACACAGCCTGTAGATAAAACAGGTTGCTTAGGTGCAAAGGCAACCACATAGAATCTGCGGAGATGAGCTTAGGTTTGACAGAGCTTAATACCTTCGATGCCGTAAGAATGCAGTGAGATTGGCTCCAGCAGGTCCCAGGCATCCGTGCAGCTCTCTGCCCAGGCATCAACGTTCCTGGGACAGGAGACAAAGGATGCAGAAACATCTGAGCTACTGCACCTGCCAACTTCAGTATGGAAGGAATATTGCTGTTGGGATTGTCTTCTCTCCAGGATGTAGCTCCCTGTTACCACACTCAGTAGAGAATTGATTGTGTTCACGCACCTCTATTTTAAGGTGCTTACAGTTTTTAGGAGGGAAACTGGGCATCCTTGTCTGCTTTTGAGCAGGGTTTGGGGGGGAAATGGATACGTTCCCCACCCCCCTCCATCACATCTAAAAATGGCAATAATGCCTGCATCCACAGCTACAGCATAAATTGTCATTTGCTGACTGGTTTGTCAGTGGATTTAGTTTTTAACTTTTTTAAGGTGCACAGAAATTATAATTTGCCTGGGACTGAAGGCGCTGGGAACAAAAGTGCCTGTGAATCTTGGTGAGGCAATGTCAGTGTAGACAGCAGTAGAACCATGGCTATTCCTGGGCACTTGCTTACTGAAGCTGTGGTGAACCTTCTCCAAGCAGCTGTTTGTTCAGCATTTTAGTAGACCTGAAAATAATCATGCAAAGGTGAAATGGGAGTTGTGTGTACTTCTCTCACACAAGAAAGCAAAGGTGTGTTTTCCTGTTTGGTCAGATCTCCCTCCACACTTCATGTGGCTCAAAGAATTGGGTAGTGGCTACTGTGCAGAGGGGACTGGACCTGTTAATGAATATTGTGTCCTTCTGGGCACATGCCATCCTCTGTGCCTCTGAGTCCCTCTCAGCCTTGATCTGCCCTTGGCAGCTTGCAGGTTGTTTCCAGGCAGGGAACCTCTTTGTGGAGTTGTTGGCACAACAGGACCTTAGCTGTGGCAAATGGGTTATCACAACAAAAATAACAACATCCTGTTTTGCTCAGTAATTGTGTACTTCAGGCCCTGATCCTGCAAGAGAGCCACCAACCATGCACAGTAAGACCAGAGCTGAATCTTGTGGGTTTGCTGCCTGTCTTCCCCCAGCCCTACCCCACTGTGTAATCACATTAATTCATTGCGTGCCGTGGCCTTTAGGCTCTTAACTCTGTGTGAGGTGTAGCCACACTCATGCACTTAGTTTATAAATAATGATGAAGAGGTGAGAGCAGAAGCAGTGGGTGATTCTGTCCAGTCAATTGCTTGGAAGCAGGAAGTGGGAAACCCAGCCCTCTCTTCTCCTTTTTTTTTTTTTGTTTTGAACAACTTTTTATGAAAATCCAACTTTAAGTCAGTTGAAACAATCACAAACTCAAGTTGAAATTGTGACAAGATCTTTGAGGGTGGCCATGGAGAAGAAAAGTAAAAGAACTAACTTCAAGGAAGTAGAAAGCTGATCAAAGTAAAACTTCGGGGGGGTTAAAAAAAAAAAATGGAAAAGATTGAAAACTTTAATTTTTTTGTGTTAGAAATACAAAACCAGAGCAATCTGTTCCCAATGCAGCACTTCAGTTCATCCAGCCAAATTAGCTGGGGGACTTCATCTGATTATTTTTGCTTTTTAACTTAGACTAGACTTTTTTTGTGTGCCTTTTTGGACAACCCAAAAATAAATTTTATTTTATTTGCTAGCAAACAAAAAAAAAATCAATTATTTCCACAACTCTAAATAGCACATTTATAAAAGACAAATGCTCTGTTGCTGTCTGTCAGTGTGTTTGCTCATGGAGGCATTTCTTTGTTTATCCACTTTTCTTTTTTTAAAGAGGCAATGAAATTCAACACAAAAGGCATGGATTAAAGTAACAGTGAAATGAAATGCAGAGAACTCAGGAAATACCAGAATTACAATACAGTCTTTAACTGCTCACAGGCTGTTCTTATTGTAAGATTTCTGCCTTGTTCAATGAGGGGCTTAGTGTATGATAAATAAGATGTAAGGCCACACAATGCATAGTGAAAGGAGTACGAAATATTGAATAGCTGCTTGTTCACCAGGTCCCAGCCATCCTGTGGATGAATGTGGTGGGGTCTGATGGTGTGTGTGTGTGTGTGTGTGTAAAACAAGGTATAACAAAGCTGCATGAAAATGTGTATGCATAGGAGACTGTGATTATGAGAACGAGGGGAGCTGTTACATTGACGTTTTCTGACTGTGCTTCACTCTGCAAATCTAACTTTTAAAAAAATTAAAACCAGGCTGAAATTCCTTATATTAGAACTGATAAAAATGACTCTTGGGATTCTCTGAATCAAGTCATCATGCAAAACGAGGCCACGATCCTGCCAGTTGCTCCGTGTGGGAAAGCCGTGGCAGTTGGCAAAGGCTCTCTGTGGTCACGGGTACCTGCTTGCACAGAACAAATAGGCAGATTTGCTGGAGCACACACCGTACATCGTAGGCTGCCTTCGACACCATTTGCCAAGTTTACAGCCTCTGCAAGAGCTGAACTAGGTTTCTTGATGCATTCTTTTGAAGAGTGTTGTAGAGCAGTCATATAAAGCAAGATGACAAATCTCAGGGGGCTCCTGTGCTGTGCTGAGTAATGCCACTGTTTCCCACTAACTTGGTAGCAGAAAGGAGTGTAGCACTTGGCAGGGTTTCAGTTAAGTGCAAGATGTATTTTCTGCTTGATAGTGGAGTGCTGTGCAGCACAGACTTGGGGCACACTGGAGTCCCAGCTTAATTCTGTAGCATAGCATCTCTGCTTAGGCAGAGGCTACTGCAGGCTGTGTCTGGTGGAGATGCACATCTGACAGTCACTGCAACAGTGGATGTGGAATATCCTTGAGAGCAGAGTGACTCACCTGCCTTCCTCTGTCTGGTTTTGTATCTGTTGGGTTAATGGCACGGAGAGCACATCTATCAGCCCTTCCCCTTTCTATCTGTGGCTGTCCAAGTTACCTAGGAAAGAGGGCTAATGTGATGCTTGTGTGGGGATCGTTACCTTTGTAAGGATGGTATAACCATTGTAGAAGGGGAGCAACCACAAAATAAAATAAAAAAAACAAACTTTTGATTTGGTAAAGATTATCCAGCTCACATGCTGTAGCTTCTTCATTAGATGTATTACATTTTCTCCCGTGGCTTATACCCATACACCCTCATGCAGTGTATAGCAGAAATTGCAAGACTCTTTCAAAGAGCACACAAGTCAACCAGTAGTCATCACTCACCCCTTGTGTACTTTCTGTACCCTCTTGAACACATTGCCTGCAATTCATAAACAGCTTGTTTCTAGCACTAGACTCAAGCCTTATGCAAGGGAAACGTGCAAAACCTTCAGCACACATCTCTTTCCCACTTCTGTCTTCCAGGATGAAAAACTGATTATTTTTCCTGTGACTTGAAAACAATTGTTTCTGTCCCTCCTCTTCCCGATACAAAAAGAATGCCACTGACAAAATGGTCCAGCTCATGACAGTGAGCATTGATTGAATGTAAAGAGGCTCTGTATTCACATCTCAGCCTTGAAGCTTCGAACGCCACAGCATTATATTCATCTGTGCAACTTTTTCTGTAGTGCCATTATATCATCTTTTTGTTGCAGAGATGTTTACGTACAGAGTTAGACCCATTGAAGAAAAGACCTGTCTTTCTAATACTGGTTGCTAGAAAAGGGATTTGCACTCTTGTATGTTAAAACTACATTTTCCCTCCAGTGGGGCTTGAGTTCATTACAGTTTTCCAGCTTGCAGAGTGAAGATGCTCCAGCTGGGAGAAGCACTCTAGTAGCTTGCTACCACCAGTAGACTGAATGTATCTGTTCTAGGTGCATGTTCCTGCCACTTATCTACTTGCTCTAGTGCTCGGTGGGTCCCTCACAAAGTTCACTCAAGTCATAACTCAGCAAGTAAAAGCACCTCGTTTTCAGGTTGGTTAGTGAGTCAAACTGCTTGGGTGAAAGGGATGCTGTGAGCCCAGGAGATGGTGCAAGAAAGGGGGGACAGGGAAGAGTAGAGCTATGCAGCTAAGAACAGGGGTGAAGAGAGAAGAGGGGAACAATTCCTCCTTTGGGCCCGGTGACCTGTTGGATCTACTCGGGTGCTCAGGGAATAATGCCTTCAGAGGAAAGGTCTCACAGAGCCATTACGGAAACTTGTAGTCATATTTGTTAAAGTTTTGACAAGTTCTTATGCTGCTTGCCTGTGCAATTTAATTTAGCAGTGGTTTGGCAAAATGCCCCGCATACGATTTTCACCAGATAATGGTTGATTACAGGATTGTTAGCCCTTACTTTCCACCTCCCCCCCTCTACTTTATCTTGGTGAATCCTTGAGCTTTAGTGATGATTTGGAGCCCTTGTGCACTGAACAGTGTACAAACCCTTTGAAATCCCTTGGAATATGCTTCTGGTTGTTTAACTCTCAGACCTAAACTTTGTGGACTTGAAAACTGCTGAATTCTGTCTGTCAGGACTTTTGAACAACAGCGACGAATGCCATTACAAGTGCGTCTTAATGGTTAAGTCACTTTTGCCATTTTCTTTGAAAAAAAATAATCACCGTTGGATTCTGGCCAAGTCTAGAAAAATTCAACTCAGAAGATGAAAATTTTGGCAAGTTATGAGTGACTGAAAACAGCAGAGAAACTCATTTGCATTCTTAACTGTAGCAGATGTTGCTGCTATTGCCCTGCAAGCCAGACAGCATGCTGCAGAGGTAGGGGCTGCTGTGCTGGCATGAGACCTGTCACTGCTGCCTTTGTTCTTCCTGCCCTCAGACACAGGCTAGGAAAGCATAAAGTGTGTTTTAGACTTGACCTCCTGGCAGTGGTTTCTTGGTGGCACCACACATGTTTGTGAGTGCTCTCATGTCCTCCCATGTAGGTGTGCACCTCCCTATGCCTGCTTTAGCCTGGTGTAGGAGGAAGAGAATGAGTTGCCTGGGGGAATACGAGTCCTGTGTGCAGGGACTCAGGGTGATGCTGGGTCACATCATAAGCAGGGGCTCAGATCTGGAAGTGCATCTGATCCTAAGCATTGTGGTAGTGACAGGTCCTGAAATGCTGGTTGGATGGGTTGGAGTCATTCTGGAAGAAGGTTCAGGCACAAGACAGTGTCAGGGCTGAACTGATACCCCGTCCAAGATTCGTACAGTGTCCCATCAGTCAGCCTGAAGTGTTTTGACAGCCTCAGTGAAGTCCTCTCTGTCCCGGGGAAGATTTTAAAGCGCAAGAACTTGCACGGGAAGCCCTGGACAAGCAGTGTCACTCATCTTGCTAGCCCTGGGCAATAGGAAGCAGAGGAGTAAGTGCTGGGTCTGTCCCAACCTCCTCTTCCACAGATGTAACCAGAATTTAAGTGATGGGAAAGGCAGTGTCTCTACTGCTGTTTAGCAGTCTGCCGTAGCCAGCTCCCTCTTTGCTTTTGTGGGAAAATAATCTTTACCCAGCAGTGTTTTCAGTACACTGCCATACAGACTTTTTGTTTGGGTGTAAGCATACACAAGAATTTGCCTTTTCTGTGTAGTCAATGTATTATGAGGTAACAGTGGCAATTGTCAACTATAGAAGAGCTATGTGCTGCTGGAAAGGCCAGCAGAAGTCGGGTGAGATAACTCAGGGTGTGTACAATGGCACTACATAGCTCAGGTGAAGCAGCTCCCCATCCTGTACTGTCAAATAAGGGCTTGAGGGTACTGATGTGTGGCCTTGCTGCTATCCCTTTTGGTGCTGGTTTGATTTTTCTGAAACTTTGAAGTTTGTTCAAGTAGTTCATATGAAAGTGGGTATTGTTTCTTTTGAGTAAAACGTGCTAGTACCAGCACCAGCTCTTTCACATAAGGACAGCCAAAGGGACCAGACTCTTCTGTTCTGTGGCATTGCCAGAGTCCCGAGCCCCTTCCCACTACTGGAGGTGCTTGGGCCAGGTTAGATGAACTGGGAGAAGATGGCAGTGATGCCTGTGGGTGAATGCAAGGTGAGGCAACAGAGCTGCTGGTCATTAGCAACTCCTCTGCATCTCGGGCTTTTTGACAAATGGATGTAAGGGGAGAGACCTCATTTTGTGGTGTGAGCTTGTGAGAATCTGGTTTCCATAACAACTCGCTTCAGGTCTTCTCTTCATGTGCCAGCGTTATCTTTCTGTGTCGCTCCTAGAGCTTGACTTGCCGTAACAGTGTGATGTGTTTGAACTGCAGCGAGCTCCTCTCCGGGAGCTGGAGCACCTATTGTTTTCTGAGGAGATGACTTATTCATCGCAAAGATAATGCAGGAAGTGGAACACAACCCTGTACTATCTCTATCTACTCCTTCTAGCCTTTTCAGTATTTGGAATTGTTTGATCTCCTGCAAGTGGAGATCTGCTGTCATTATTTAAACTGTGTAACCTGGGATGTTCATTGTTCACACCCATGTTCTGACTGCAGCTACCTGGAGGAGCACTTACCTTGTGGTCACTGCTTGCATGCGATGTCCTCCTTGCTTTCAGCCACGGCCTGGCCTTTGACACAGGATAGTCACACTGAATCAGTGCATTTCAGTATCCTCTATTAAATCATTCCCCTCTGGGCAAGCTTAGGGGTTCCCAAGGCACATGAGGAGTACCAGGCTGCCCTTCTCCCAGCCCTTTGGAGGAGTAGGTGAGTGTCAGTAACAGTAAAGGTGTAGTACCTGATTGCTGGAATATCCTTTTTAAAGAGCTCTTAAAAACTGTCATAGGTTGCAATAGTCCAGAGGCCGCACTGGTTCGTGTGCAGAAATGCCACAAAACTTGTGAGGACCTCAGTGGTGGTGATCATCATGAGCACCTCTGCTAGGTGGGAGAGGGAAGACTTGCACAACTGACTGCTGGTGGTGTGACACACTGCATTCAGCAAGGATCCATATTCTTGCCTGCTTGCTCCCTTTTAAAACATTGATATAGCTTAGGGAAAGCATCAATTTCTTCCTTTCTTCTGTTGTTTCTCTTGTTGGGTATTGAATAGTCAGAAGTAAACAGGTTTTATTTTTCCATTTCATGTTATGCAGTTACTGACCACTCGGCACTCCTCCAGCTGTGAGGCAGAGCACACCTCTGATGTTCCTTCCCTAATTTTGCAGACAGAAAGTTGTTAGAAGGCACAGAGGCTCTTGGAGGGAAGATTTACAAAGCAAGGCAGTTTGGAAATTGTGGATAGCTGTGATGGCTTGTATCCACATGGGTGGAAAGCCAGCATGGCAGGCTCATGGCAGCTGAGGGTGGCCCTGGGAGCAGCTCCATTTTGCAGCCTCTGCAGGCTGGCAGAAGGATTGCTCCCCTTTTTGCACTAATGCTCTTCCTCCTTGAAGAAAACAACCCCCAGCTCACTGAACAGCCATGCACAGAAAGGGCCAGAAAGGCATCTGCTCCCATCTATTGTCCCTATATCCCATCTTTTTCAGTTCACTCTATTTTCAATGTTTGTCACTAGGGAAGCTTGAATGCATAAAGGAGAACCATGAGCGAGGCTGGCATTGAAGTAATAAATTTAACTCTGAAATAAACGATACCTGTGGGTAATAGGTTAGAAATTGCTGTGTTCCTTGGTAACAGGATATAATTATAAGTACCACAAGATCTGTAGGGCAAAGGTGCAATTATCCCCCCTCACGTTTAAGTTTCAGTGAAAGCATTACCACGATGTTGCCACAATTCAGTGGCATGGAACAGGGAGCTTGTTGGGAAGATAACAGTAGTTTAGCAAACGTTTCTTTGTAATCTTTCCATACAGCCCCCCCCTTCCCAACAATCTTGAATATGCACCATATGCTGGGATAAAAATCCCTATAGCCATAATGTGCCATGGTCACCATGGGATTACCAGGGAATAAGCGATGAGTGATGGGACCACTTCATACCAGTGGGCAGGTCATCATTTGTTACCGTGTCGTTGTGCAGTAATTAAAGGCTATTGAATGATATTTCTCCACTGTAACCGGGAGGCGGGGGGGTTGTGCCTTTGTGTCCCTGTGTAGTTGCACAGTAATTACTGAGTAATGACTGATAGCGTTCCTGTGTTACACCAGGCTGCTTATTGTGTTCCCCTGCGTAGGGCTGTTAATCATAGGCTTATGTCCTAATTGTTGCTACCTCTAGCAATGGAGTTTAGTTGTGTGTGACTCTCCTGTTCCATGGCAATTATGGGTGGGCAGCAGGGAAGTGGTGGCGCTGAGATCCACGGAGACTGGGGAGTCCAGGTAGCTGCTGAGGCTTGGGAGATGTTGGGCTGAGTATTCAGCTGCTGAGTATGCTGGAAATTGCCTCACTTGGGAGCTCTGCAGGGTGTAGTGCCCAGTTCTGAGGTTCATCTTTATTTCTAGTGTGGTGCTGTGCCTTTATCTGCTCAGTGTCATTTGAGTATTGACTGGTAAGTAAACTCAGTCTGGAAAGGGTTTGGTTGGGGTTTTTTTTTTGTGCAAGATTGCCCCAAAAGGACAACTCCTGCATTTTATGTTCTGTTTCACTTCCACTTATATTTTATCTATGTAACACTGGCACAGCTGTCCAGTCTGCTAAGTCGCTGTGTCCATGCAATGTGACTTGAGCTCATGTCAGATATGTCTGTGTGACACAGTTTTGTGTTGTGTTTTTCTTGAAGATGTCAGTCTGTCTACTTGTGCTCTGAACTTGACTGAAAGCTATGTGTGGGCATCTTCAGTGTGGTCTGAGTTGAGTTAGACAGCCCTTGCAGGGCATGTGACTTAAGGCACAGCATCCCCGTGGTCACAGAGGGCTTGCTTCCAGTTGTATTGCTGACAGAGTACACCTACCATGTACTCAGAGATATACCCATCCTGGTGTAAAGCTGGCCACAGCCAGAGCTCAAGGTGACCCAACTGTGTGATCAGATGTGCTATGTGCAACGCCCAAACACATGCACGTCTACCCAAACTGCGATTGCCCTTGACTTCAAGGGTAGACATGCCCAATAGTTTTCCTCTTCCAAATACCGTCACACCAAACGATGAGCCTCGGTCTTGAGGGTGAAAGCCAAAAGAAGAGTTTTGGTGGCTTTTGTCAGTCTTCTCGTGTTGGACTTTCTTGTACTTGGTATGCAACAGAATCAGGATCAGCTGAAACGTTGTAATGATAAAAAGCCAGAGGAAACAGTGGTACCACTTGAATAAAGGAAGAAAGATTTTAATGTCAGTTCTAGTCCTTTATAGAGCAACATGATGAGAACCAGGCTGACGGCTTTCCTCCCCACTTCCTTGCTCATTCCAGTAAATCCTGCCATGTGTTACCACTGTGTGTGCAGGGAAGTGCTGCTTGTGACTTCCCCTTGGAGCATCTGGCAGTTTTTCAGAAGTAGATACCAGACTGGGTAGCACAGTGTGCTGCTTTGTCCTAGCTCCGGGGGACTCGGTAAAACCAAGAGAAATAAGGCCACAAGCTGCAGTGCAGATCTCTTTAGGCCTGGGGACCACTGTGGTTCTTCCCCGACGTGGGAGTAATTGAGAGGAAAAAAATATCCAGTTACAAAACCAGGAGGAGAGCTACTTGTCACATCCAAGCTCCTCTCTCCTTTTGGAGGCTGCTGCAGCACTGCTGGGTTCTCTTTTCCCGTGTGTGGGTCTGGCTGTCTCTGTTTCTGGGAGTGATGGTGGTTTCTTTCTTTCTTTTTTTTATTAAAAAATGTAACATTTGGGTCTTTGAAATTGAAATGGATTTCAGTCTTCCTTATATTAATTATTGATAAATGGAGCCTGAGAGACGGAGATGAAGCCTGGCATGATTAAAGACAGACAGTTTTTAATTTTATGTCCCTCACAGTGACAGAGGAATCCAGTTTAATAGGAGTCATTTATTAAAAGGAACTTAATCACAAGCACGCAACTAATCAGGAGTGTGATAGCAGGGGATGGGGGGTGTGGGGATGTGTGTGTAGGGGGAGGGTGTGTGCTGGGGCAGAGGGGCAACCAGTCAGGATGGGGAATGATACTGTGGCATATAGAGGCACTCTTCAAGTCCCAGCACGTGTGGAGAACACACGTGGAAACCACACAGCCTGCCTGCCAAGGCAAGGGAGCTGCAGGCGTGCGCGACGAAGTACCGGCCGAGCTGCTCAGCTGGGACTGCCTGATGATGACTCTTATCTCAGCAACATTAAGGTGGCCTTGCCATTAACCAACACCCTCTGCCCTGCATGAATGCAGAATCAGAGTGACGGTTCTCTCCTCCAAAACATTTGTAAGCTAATTAAAAGGCAGGGCACAAAAGATGGATGAAGACAGACAAGGAGATGATATTTTCCTCTGGATGTGGGAGGAAAAATGTTCCTCTCCCTGTCAAGCTTGCTGAAAACTGTGTAGGCAGGTGGTATATTTTGTATTGCCTTTGCTGTTGGGGATGCTGCTG
Organism: Podargus strigoides; assembly: GCA_028020825.1. NCBI lineage: Eukaryota > Metazoa > Chordata > Aves > Caprimulgiformes > Podargidae > Podargus > Podargus strigoides. The sequence continues at coordinate 2,008,642 of CM051635.1, forward strand.
TAAGAACGTTACTTCGTGTGGCCTGCAGCGATGAGGCTGTGGTTTGCTCTTCCCCAGCTGAACACTGCCCACTGGCTAGCACATAGTGAGGACACTTAAAATATTCCCTCCCCACGTTGTCTGTCTCTCTCAAGGAACTGACTAGATGAGCAGTCTGCTGTCCCTCTTGCGATGACGTTGTCCAGGCTGTGAGCTAGGGGGGACCATGTGTGGTGACTTCACCTGACACCATTGGCTACTGCTGCTCTGAGCAGGAGAAACTGCAATTCTGATACATAATTGATTCCTGCATTTTCATTTCTACTTCACTTTACTATTATTTCTGTTAGGGACATTGCTAAGTCTGCCATTCATGGCTGTGCAAATCAGGCTGTGTTTACTTTGTTCAGTATACTCTGGGATGGGGACGTAGCAGTATTGTGAAATCACGGTGTAAAAAGCTGCCCCTGAATGCTGGGCAGCTGCTTGTCTGGTGAACCCTGGGACACTGAGCTTTAGCTGGACAGACTTAAATGAAGTGTTGTGAATTTTTTTACCTGAATTGCTAACTCATTTAGTGAGCTTAGCGTGAAGGGTAGCAATTACTATGTGGAGTTTTGCTGTTACCTCTGTCCTGGGATGGGCTTGGACCTAGGAAGGAGGCTTGTGATGCTGAAGAAAGACTGGAGCAATTCTTTCCTCTCTTTTAGTTGATAGAAATCCAGCCTAAAGAGATTTCTCTGTGGATTAGTAGAAGTGAGCTTGATACACAAGCAGTGGAGGACAAGAAAAAGAGCTGATACAGCAGTGATATTTATTGAAGGGTGGAATTAGAATGGAGCATTGCTTTAGAGATATCTCCTTTCCATGCAGTGTTCTTCCCTCACCAACTGTTGTGTGTTACAAGTCCTCAGAGAAGAAAAGAAGGGTTATCTCCTGTATAGATGTTTATGGACATAAGAATTTGGGGAGGTTGGGGTCTGGGACAAATGGTGGTTTCTGGTAAGAGACCATGAGTTGAGAGGAAGGGCCAGTGCAGACCCTCTCCTCTGGCAACAAACTTAAGGAGGCTTCCAATTTGATGTCCATCTCTGTCTGTCTCCTGCACTCATGTGGATGCCATATGGTCACCTATGCTTTTATTAAAAAGGTTTTGAGCCATCATTGTCCCTTCTGTTTCTCCTGATCCGAGACTCATTTTTCTCTGCACATCTTTATCTATTTTCTTAATAAAAAGAGCTCTGGTTTGGACTGCTTTTTCAAAGTGGGAAAAGAGATTGGGGAGAGAGTGAATGAAGGTTCCTACTCCCTGTATTTTGGTATCGAAATGACTCTCAAAGTAATAAATTTTGCTCCTTCCAGGTGTGTTAAACACCAATCCTCCCCGAACCTACCCTTTATAGCTGCCAGTATATTTGTTCTTTCTCCTGGGTCAGGTTCTTGAACTACTTTTCCATACCTGTTTAGGATAATGGTTGGACTGGATGATCTTAAAGGTCTTTACCAATCAAGGCTGTTCTATGGTTCTATTATATACTTTCTCAGCTCTTCTGTAATATTTGTGTGTCCAGGAAGCAAATGCTATGTTACTTCTCAGCAGGATAGCTGTTCATACCCAAGGTAAATTGTCTCGCTCTGTTCTTTTCCCTTCATCATCCTTCCTCTCTCTTTGTTCCTTGGTCCTGACTTACTTGCAAATAAGTTAGAAATACTGCAAAGCAGTAGTTAGGGAAGATGAAAAGCATGGTACCTAATGATCAAATGCCAGGCACTCAGACCTGCTCTTGTAGGTAGTCTCCCAACCAGACTGCCTGAGACCTTCATGCAAGGCTGGTCTGGCTGGGAGGGTAGAGGTTTAGCATCAGTCATGCTGTCCTTTGAGTGTGATAAAGACTTCAGCCATTTCCCCAGGGCACTAATGCAAAAGATTATAAAGCTGCTCTATAATTTTGTCTATTCAGAATTTAAACTACCATCAATCATCTCAAGTTTTTAGTGTCAAATAAGATAATGTAGCCAACTATATTATTAGAAAGAGATGTGTTTCTGAAGCAGTGAACGTCTGTGGGTGCATCTGAATAGCACTTAACTAGATATGCAATCTCTCATCGACAGTGCTATTAAAAGATCTTCAGTTTGTGGAGGTGGACTCTGACTCGGGGAAGCTGTGCTGAGGGATATGGTCATCTACTGCTTCACTTGCAGCCTGAATATTTGGTAGGGAGGGGTATAAACAAGGGGGAAGAATTGAGCCACCTCGTCTGCCAAAATACCTTTTCTGCTGTCTGGGCATGAAGTGGCTCTAGTGGCTGGAGAGCTTTGGCTGGAAGGTGGTGTGGAGAAGACCTGGTTAGCTGTACCTGCTGGTGACTCCCAGTGCTGCATGTTGGTCTGGTTTTGTTCTCTCTAAAATGGGATTTTGTGCTGATGCAAGGTGCTGGAGTCACCACCGTGAAGGTGGATAGCTCTGTGCAGATAGACAGCAGCAGCCTGGGTAGCTGGAGGGCAAGCTTTCTGCCAACTCCAGCACAATCCTTGATGGAGACTTTTCCTCTGGTTGGAAAGCAGCCAGTCAGAGGAGCCCCAGCCTCTCAGGGAGATGTGGGGTCATGTGTAGATGAGAGGGGGAAACAAAGTAGACACAGGAGGAGATGTGAGGGTGCATAAGATGCGACACTGGAGGGGGACACAGAAGCAGATAGAGGAGGCGGCACTTGGAAGGGGATGTTGTTGGGGATGGGGCTGAAGATGGTCCTTGGAGGGTGGCACTCTGTGCTGGGGAGGTGCTGAAGCCCGTGGGTGACCCACCCTGGAGCAGGGACACCCCAGAGGGACTGCAGCTTGTGGATGACCTGGGCTGGAGAAGAGGAAACAAGCAAAAAGGAAGGAAAAGAGAAAGAAAACAGTAAGAAATAAGAAGCAGCAGCAAGAAAGCGTCACGTACTGACCCAGTCTCGTGTGCTCTGTCACCTCACCCAAGGGGCTTGCAGGGAATGAGGGTAATGTGTGTTCAAAGCAAGGGAAGGGGAGACTGGCTGGATGGCGGGGGATGAGGGGGAGGGTGTGAGTGGAGATGTGTTGTACTGAAGTTGAGCCTGGGGAACTGGGAAGAAAGAGCTTTACCTAAGTGTTTGTTTAATTGTTTGTCATCTTTGTTTTCCAATGCCTGAATCGGTAAATAAAAGTTTATGTTAATTGGCAATGAATCAAATTAAGTGAAATTCCCAAAGTCAAGACTCTTTTGCCCATGATGCTTTGGAACTTACTCTTGCCAAGTGTCTCTCCCTCCAGGTTATTTGTTATCCCCTTCACCTCATGATTTGCCTAAATTTTAATAAGCAATGAGGTAGGCTTTTTGTTTTCAGAAGACTCTACAACATTACGTCTCTCTAGAAAGTTGTGGAAGCTCCACACATGCTCTGATTATTTTTTTTTATTTTTCCCCCATGCCAATTCCCCCCCCCCCCCCCAGCCTGCAAAGCTAATGCTGGGGAAGAGCTGAGGAAAGGTTCATTGGCCACCTCCACTTTGGAGCTTCTGAACTAAATAAAATATTAACTTGATTGCCCATGAACTCCCACAATGCCTTTATACAACAGTGTCCAGAGGACAAAAAGCAGGGCTCGTTATGTCATGTACTGGCAAGTGACTTGAAGACAGTGGCTGCACTCATCACGCATTATAATATAATGAGAAGAGATACCTGTATTGATCTCTTAACAGCGACAGCACAACGACCCGTTTAAATGATGCATGGATTGTTTTTATGGCATTGAAGTACAGCCTTGTCTGGTGAACTACTGACGCAGGTGCAGATTTAGAGCAACGAAGAACACAGAGGAGGTGACAAAGGGACAGTGCCTCCATGCTAGTCTCTTCCATGTGGCATTGGATATTTCTGACCCAAGGTTTTCCATCACGTCTGAGTTGTGCTCTGGGCTAGTCCTGGACTTCATATAAGGCTAAGGGAAAGTTATACAGGCAGTTATTACTTTTAATTTTGTTTACTTCCACCAGCAGGGAGCAAAGAGATACCAGCTTTAAGTTTGAATTCACTTGGCTGCTTTCTGAGGCTTTTGTTTTGGTACTGTAAAATTCTCCAGTTGAGTTCAATCCTTCTCTCCCGTTGAAGTCAGCAGCCAGACTCTTCCTCCTCCAGTGAGAACAGGGATTGGAGGCACCACAGAAAGTGCTCCTTTGTTTTGTTTTGGAGGTTTTTGTTTTTCTTTTTAAAAGCTCTGAATAGACAGATTCATTCCCAGCTATTATAGTAATAATGACCTTTACACCAAAAAAATAATAATGATGGCTATAAGGGTCTCCAGCCAGGCCATTTTGGGACCCCCGGTGCTGGAGGTCAAGTGCCTAGCCAAAAAAATCACATCTCTAAATATAATTGGCTCCAGCAACAAAAAAAGAGAGCAGAAGGAAGAAAGGAGAAGTCAGCAGGTCGGATGGTGAGGTTGCAGGCGTTCATATCTAAATGGCCTCCCGATGTACCATTTTGCTCCTAATGACACAGGATTAGGAGAAGGAATATAATTGAGGTTTTATCAAACATGTGAGTGAACAACACAGCCCATCCTCCTCCTGTCCCCTTCTTGTTCAGCCTAAATTGTAAAGGACTTTAAGGATTTGGAAAGCCAGATTTAGCAGCTGAAAGTAATTCCCTCCCTCCCTTCTTCCTCCATCCCCCTTCCCATTGCCCTCTCCATTTCCTATTTCTGTTTCTTTCAGTAATTAACCTTTTCAATAATCTCCCTTGCAGAGCTGGCTAAGCTGCTCTTCTATTTCTCTGTTGTTGAGTGTCCTTAAGACAGAAGCTGGACCAAGTGTCTTGATGAGTGGCTGATGGGTAGAGCTATCTGAAGGCCAAGTGTTTAGTAGGGGAAAGGGATGGTTGGGGGGAAGAGCGTTTGGTATCTCATGGCACCACTTTTCCACCAGAAAGTGGTGGAAGTTATGCTGTGGGATTTTTGTTCCTTATGCCTGGTTTGCTCTTCATAGGTGGTTATGCTCTTAGGTTTTGCAGAATGAGGGCCAAATCTGCTACAACCTGATCAAAGTGGGTAGGATCTCAAGCAGTGTAAGCAGAGGAAGGCTTTGTCCTCCTCATTTCCTTTACCCATAAAGGAGGAACTGGTATTCTTCCATCATTGTTCACTTTTTTTTTAATTCTATCCTGTTCATCCTTCTCCCTCTTTTTTTTTATATCAGCTACTCCCAGTTGTTGTCAGTTCACTCTATTTGTAAGTGTTAGAGCAGGCTGAACTGTTGGCAGGCAGCAATGCATTATCAAAATGTATTCGCAGTCCCCTGTTCAGTAAGTTATCTGGGAGCAGACTGATTTTATACTAATTTGTTCATTATTTTCAGTTAGATAAATAGTTTGTGTGACTGAATTTCAGCCTCTAGTTTATTTGAGAGTGACTTTTTCTGAGTATCTACTCCTAATTTCCCATGCCATTTGATGCATCGTTGATGCCATGTGACATTATTCCTGTGCCTACTTCAGTGAGTCTGAGCTCACTACAACAAGCTGCATCCCTTCGCCTGTTCACAAATTACCTGTGAATATTTATTTATAAGTATTCAATGACTCTGGTATGCATGGAGGATTATTCAAAATGTCTTCAAGGTCACTTTGGAGGAGAATGTGTACATTGAGATATGACTGTGTTCAGGGTGTGAGCAAATATTTTGGTATTATATGCTTTTCCATCTCTGTGAATAACTATCTTTGTATACAATTTTCTTACAATTCACTGGAAAAAATGATCCTAAGCTTGTCTTTGAAACACCTGATCCTCCCTGCTTACCGGGACACTTGTGTTTTCCCCTCCCTTAAATGAGTTTCATCCTGTTGAGGTAGGTGGTGCTGGCTACACGGAGGACATGTTATGTTGATGACTGATGGAGAAACCAGAAACGCCACAGGAGTCCTGGGTGAATGTTATTTGGGAACATCCACCTTGTTGACCACTAGTGGTGATCACATCCACATAGCTTGAACCACTGAGCTGGTTCAGTGTGTTGCAGTACCTCCTATGCAAATGAATAGGGACTCATGTAGCTTGCTCATATCTCCGTAAGCCGGGTCAGACTTGTGTGCAAGCAAGGATCAAAGCTTGCCAATATGGGTCTATATCCCACAAAAGTGCTGTTCCCTTTCTGAATGATCTCTACTGTAATCTGTTGCTCGTTTCTGCTCTGGGCTATTGACATAAATGGATTTTCAATCGGGTCCACCTGAAATTAAGATTTATTTTTTTTTTTTTAAAGCAAAATAAATAAGGGTTGTCAAGCCCTGGCCCAGGCTGCCTAGGGCAGTGGGGGAGTCCCCATCCCTGGAGGGATTTCAGAGCCATGTAGCTGTGGTGCTGAGGGACATGGGGTAGTGGTGACTTGGCAGTGCTGGGTTAATGGTTGGACTTGATGAGCTTAGAGGTCTTTTCCAACCACAGCTATTGTATGCTTCTGTAAAAAAATAGATTTATTATAGGAGTGCTTCATTGTACTCTGATATGAGCTTTTGTTTTCTATGTTCTGCTCAGAAATATTAGTGAAGCAATGATAACATGCAATATATCCCTCCTTGTGGAGCAGTGTTAGTGTTTATGGGCTTTTTGTGCAGCAGTTGATACCCACACTTGGCACAGCTCTTTCTGGCCCACAGAGGCACCATTGTCTGAAGGACAGCAGTGGCAAATCATGGACTGGGAGGATAGGCCTGAGGAGGGAGTCCAATTCAGTGCATAAAAACGAAAAGGCAGGTTACAGTGGCAGGACAGGAGAGGGATTGAGTGGGGAGCCCAGTAATGAAAACTCATGAGAAATTTAATGGAAACACCTTGAAACAAAGCTGTCTTTGGTATTCTGTTCCTACAGTGAGGGAATACCGTGGGTCCTGGGCCTATAACAGCAGTTCCTGTGTGCCACCAAGAACTGTGGTTAATAACAACGAAGAGATATATCTTGCAAAACTCCTGCTATTTTTTCTGCATGCAAAATAATGCTGGGAAATAGGCCCCCTTTATATTTTAGAGCCAATTCGCAACTAATTTATTGTATTTATTTATTTGCTCTCTTATTACAGCTAACACAGGTGTCCAGATAATCCTTAAGATTTGTCTGATGCTCTCACAGCCAAATATGAAAATAGTATTATTTTCCTGCTCCCCAGGTGGTCATCTTCTGATGTGCTCATCTTAAATGGGAATGTGAGTTCTTTGGGGCAGGAAATTATACTTTTGTTTTGAGCCTACCTGTAAGTGTGATTAAAATAACCCTTGTTCTCAGTGTCAGCTGGGAAGCTGATGCTCTCTGATTCAGGGGAACTGTCACTGCAAGGAACTCAATCTGCTTTTCTTGGTATTCTGTCAAGACTTGTCATATCTCTGAACTCAAATTGTTGAAGACCTTCTTATGTTTGCTCATTGTATAATATTGCTTCTCTTTTTCTTCATAGGTAAGTCTTTGTGCTTTCTAATCCTCTCCTGACTGTCCTTGAAGTAATGGTAAGTTATTTAATTTGATTTGAATACTCTTACAATGATAACAGTAGGTAACTTGGATTGGCCACAACACTGCCTTTGTTGTGTCCCTGCCTGTAAGAAAGTTGGGAGGGGGAAAAAAGATGACTAGTCATGCACAGCTTGTTCTAAGTGCTGTTAAATGTCTTAATAGTAGCTGTGGTAAATACCAACATCTCAATGTAACTGATCAGCATCCATCAAGTTATGCCCAAGCACTGGAGTATCTTGTAATGCAAATGATATTGGTTACTGCTTTTATGACTACTGAAGAAGACAGCAAGCAATGTGTGTTCTGGAGTTGAAGGAGTGGTTATTTGTTGGGGGTTTTGTATTAATGAGATTCTGACATGGCAAGGCTTTTTCTTACAGTTGATGCGGAATGTACAGGTTGCAAAACATTAAGAAACTGTTGTTTGGTGGTGTGGAAGATGGTATATTCCTGTGGGATAGGATATTAGCAGAGTCCTTGGGTTTCTAAAGAAGGTTTTTTGTTCATCAGAAACTTAATATGTTTCATATGGCAGCTGTCCTTTGCTTTATTGTGACAACTGAGTTCTGCTGAAGGTCTGGTAAGTCAGAATAAAAAGTCAAGATCAAAATGCAGTCCAGATTGGATTGCAAACATGCATCCTGCTCAGGTCAGCCTATTGACCCCAAAGGGCTGATGAAAGGCAGGGCACAGGTATCTTGGCTAGTGCCTGAGATGAAGCCTGTTGAGATAGGTAAGCAGGCTGTTTCTTTAGAAGAAAATTTTGATCTGTATCTTGAGCAATGTTCAGACTAAAATAACCACTGTGGTTCATTTTCAGAATTGCTTGCTGTTTTTCTTCATTTTTTTCTTCATTTCAGAAGTAAATCTTTCACTGTCTGCCTTATGTGATGAAATGCTCTAATGAACAATGTCTAAAACGTTTGTGCGATCTCAGATTAAATAAAAAACATTGTAGAATTAAGAGATTACTTTTCATGGTCAGCTCCTCCACTGGAGACTCTTTGGTTCTCACCAGCAATTTCATTTGCATCAGTTGAAGTGTCTAGTTTCTGATCATGTGGTCAAATTGTTAACTTAGCAGCAAAGAGTTGTTACCTGGCATGTTAGCAATGACAGGATGTTCATAGTCCACACATGGTCTGACAACAAAATTATGGACTTGTAATAATTTTTAAAAAGCCTTATTAAAAAAATAAATCTCTCTCTTAACTCAGGTAGGAGCTTTTGGTGGCTGAGAAGCGTAGATGGGAATTCTGGTTATCCAGATCCTGTGCAAAAATACGTTGTAATTTTGTGTTTTTCATAAAGTGTGTAATTCGTAAAGCCTGGGTTAGGTTTGGTGCTGAAGTCAACAGCAAATCTTTCTTCTTCTATCCGTATCTTTCTGCACTGTTACATGGTCCATGATCCTCATGCATATAGAAGGGAGTAAACAAAACTGAGCAAAGTTTGTCATCTATCCTAGTATTTCAAGCTCCATTAGAATCAAAAGGTTAGAGATGCTGTTTTCAATATGGCATAGGACAAAACTATGTTGTGTGACAGCAAAGGAAGAATAAATCAAAGTGCCTAAAATGACATTAAAGACTAGGGACAAAACTCTCAAAAGCACCTCAGCTGCTCAGGAGCTTGTCTTCCTGAAAATCAAAGGACTTGGGGATTTGAGTTCTTTTTGAAAATGGGACTTGTTTTTTGTAAGCTACTTTTGAAAAGGTATCCTTTGCACTTAAAAACTTGTTCGTTCCGGACCTGTTGAACAGGCTTATAAAAAGAGTTGCGGTTGCTCTGATGTTCAGAGTGCTGTGGTTTGTTAATACTCGTACATAGTCCACTGATCAAGGGAAAAACCTTCCAGGCAACTGGTAAGGGGTGACTTTACCACATAGCAAAGTGGTGTGGGATGGTCCTTGCTACAGCATAGGATATGTGGAAACCTCTGGATTATCCGATCCAGCTCTTGTTCTTGTTTGTTGTTATTTCCATAAATTTTCAATGTGATTGAGGTGGCTTTCCCCTCGTACTGGGTGTGGAGGTCCCTGTCTTATCTCGCTTCTCTGAAGGCTTAAAAGCATCTTTTTAATTCCCAGTCAAAGTGTATTCATGGCCAGTTAACATCCATATGTTCTTATGTCAATATGATCTCTTATTTAAAGAGCTCTTTTTCTTCCCTGGTGCTTACCCATCTGATTAATTTATAGCCTGTATCACATAGCCCTTCATCTCTTGCAGCCTTTTTTTTTTTCAGCTGTCTTCCTGTGTGTTCACACAGGAAATGGGCAACAGAGGGAAGGGTGTCCAGGAGATCTCCTGAGGTGATGCAACACTGTCTTGACAAGATATTGGGCAGCCGTGACGCAGCTGAGCAAATCTTCACCTCAAACAGCCTGATGTATTGAGTTTACATGGGAGAGCAGGGCTATAAAAATTGCAACCCTGTGCTGCTCCAACAGTGCTAAAGTGGCCAGATGGATGTCAGCCTAGCAATATAAGGGCTCCCAAATCTGCACAGTGACATCTGATGGCATATTTAGTGCCGGTGCTCAGATGGACTTTGCTGCAATGTTTCTTGATCACAGCTGCTAGTCTGTGAGTTTTCTTTATTAATGAATCACAAAGAGGCACTGAGAGTGAATGTATAGTTATAAGTGATTGCTCTGCAAACATTTTTTTTTCTCTTTGGCTTCTAAATTACCTGCTTAGTGTTTCAGGGCTGGCAAGTTGGTGGAAGTGGTGTGCCCTAAGGGCCATTTGCGTTTCTGGAAATCTCCCCCGTGAAGCAGTTCTCAGTCAACCTTTCAGGGGTGAGTTTTGTTTGGGGGGTTTTGTAGATGCCTGTCCAGAGCCTGTCAGTCACTTTACGACCATATACTGGCATCTGATGTGAAGATAGATTCCAAAAAATATGCAAAGCATGGTACCTGGCTGTGCTTTTATAGAGCTCATGAATCTTCAGCACTGGAGCTCTGACCCATTTTGTAGCATTGAATATGGTTTTCTAAACAGGTGTTGTGCAAGGCCTGAGATAGGAGTCTGAGTTTCACAGTGTTTCAGCGTCTTGGGCACTGTTGCACTTTGGCACTTCTGAAAATATCATTGAGTTCTGCTAGTTGGTTATACAATTTTAGTAGTTTTTGGTTTATGCTGCCTGTATTTCCTTCTCAGGTTTACGGATGACACTGATGTTCAGACACAGTACTGGTATCCTTCCATTCTCCTTTGCTCTCTTATTTGCTTCTTATGCTCTTTTCCATGGAATGTGCGTGAACCTGTAGAAGAGTGGCTTCACAAGCAGAAAAATAAATCTCAGCACAGAGGCTCACAAAAAAAAATCTGTTCTTTCTGAGAGTATCATGTGGAGTGATACAGTCCTGAGCAGAAACAGCATGGTGTTAGGTAGTAAGCAAAAGTTGGTCTGCTGGATATATAACCCCTCAGTTTTCATTAGGGGAGGCACTGGGATGCATGCTGGCTAACTTAGTGAGGGGTGGAGGTAAGGATGTGTTATGAGCTATTCCAGTTACACAAGGTATTTCTAGGAAGAGTTGGCCCTGGCCCTTCACTACTGGTCCATGCCTGCTGCTGGTAAACATAGATTATGCAGTTGGTGCTCAGTGTATCATATAAATTTACTGCGATTAATGTACAGAGTCTTTTGCCAAACATCTAGTGCATGCTAAGCTGTTTCTTGCAGAAGCCAGGTGGGCAGTTGGCAAGAACTGCTCGTTAACAGTGGGAAACGCCAGCTCAGGTTGGATCACGTGCAGCCCACCAACCTCCCCAGCGCCGAGAGCTGCCGCTGCTGTTTGCGTAGAGATGCTGTTCCACCGCCACAGGGGCCAAAGGTCTCTGAGCCACTTCATTGCTGCTTGAGACCACAGGTTATTTTTTGGCAAGTGCATACAGTGGTGAGTTCTTGCTAAGAAAACACAGGCAGTGTCAGGGAGTGTGGCTGAGAGTTCAGCCTGGGACTGATCCTTTGGCCAAAGAGCAAGGAATAAATTGGATTTTGTTGACATATTTCTACGTCTTCTACTCAGTTGAAGTACAGTAAGGTTAACTTGCATGTGTTTGAGTTGACACAGTTACATGTATGGAATTAGGATCCCTTTTCCCAGTTGTCTCCAACTCATGCCCTGCAGTTCAGGCTGTGCATTCTCTGCAGTGATTCTCAGCTTCATGTTTCTAAACCATCTCACGGGTGCTTGCTTTGGAGGACCTACTAAACTCTGCCTGGCAGTCATGACAAACTGCAAAATGACAGAAGACTTGGCTCGCTGCTCCTAATGTGCCTGCACAATAGAGCTCTCTTCAGGATGCACCTCTGAGTTGTCTCTTCCCAGTGGGTGACCGTGGGAATAGAAAGCTTGTTTTTGTAAGGACCTTCAGTGACTGTTCTTCATTAGTGTTTGGCATCAGCCAAGTGATGGTGTAGCAATAGCTGCGGGTTGGAGGGCTCCTGCAGAAGTCCCATACCAGAGGACAAGAAGGGAAAGATCAGTATCTAGCTTTATTCTCATTTTGTGCCATTCCTGCTTTCTCCTCTTGCCTGTTTTTTCGTTTCTCTCTTTCATAGCTCTAATGTCTGTTTGTTAAAATAATCATTTTCTCTGCATGAGCTTCTGTCATTAGATGAAAGGTCATGGATATAATATGAATCTGGAACGATAAATACAGTGCAAAATGGATTGAAATGCACATGGCAAAGAGGGTTTCCAATTAAAAAACACTTTGCCGAGCTTGCACCAAACAGCCATGCAGCCTCCGATTTCTCTTTGCTTATAATTAGCTGCCATTGAAAGTTAATTACTTTCAGGACTGAAGGAAGTGAAAACTTAAAAAACAGGGGAAAACAATCTTTTGGAAAGTTGCACCTAAACCAAACGTTTTCTTGGAAAGGCTTTTGTGTAGTTCCATGGACGTGAAAATCCAGGTCAGGTTCTTCATGTCCTAGGAATTAGAGATGGAAAGGGGATGTGTGAGGACATCGGGGACCTGGGGTGTGTTCTTTGGTTACTTTGAAGGCTCTTCCTCTGGAGTCTATTCCAGGAGCTGTATGGAGATCCCAGCTGAGATCCCTGATGTGCCAGAACAATGTGAAGGATAGGTACTGCAGAAAGCCAGAAGCTCTGCTCGTCCTTTGAGAGCCTGTCCTCGGGACCCATTCCAGCAGACCATTCCCACCCAGCTCAGAGACCCTTCCTGCAGGAACTTCCCTCATCTGACCTGAGTGCCTCAGATGATGGTGGTCTTACTGACCTCCCTTTCCCCATCCTGCTAGCTGAATTTTAAAACTGATTGTCTGTGACTAGATTTCCTGAATCAATTCCTTTCACCTCTTTTAGCTTGCTCATGGGAGAAATGTGGGTTGTTACAGTGCAGTAACGAGGTGTCTACATATGAGTTTACCACAGTTATGCCTTATGCCGGGGTACCTGCTCTAGTTAGAACATGCATCAGTCACAGGCCTTGTTCTGAGCTGTTAGATGTTGATATGTGCAAATGACAATATAGTTAATTATTCTAAAATGCAATCCTGTTGGTTTAGACTTTGCATCAGTGATACTTCCTATGGGGGTGGGGAAATCCCATCAAATTACTAAAAGCTGGGGAGAGGCCATGGTTTCCAGTGCTGGTTGTTATTGATGGCACTCATTTGTAGAGCCCCATGCTAGAAAGCTAAGAAAGCAGTGTTTGTGTTCAGTAGTTCTCACTGTGCCTTCTAGAGATTAGGCTCTTTCAGTGTGTTTTCAAGTTAGGCATCTGGAGAAGCATACAGGATTTCGAATCACCACTGACTTGAGTCAGGTTCCATAAGGGACTTTGTGCACCTCCTTCATAACAGAAGAGGGAGAGGAAGAGACAAACACACGTGGTGCTCTTTCACCACGGAGGCAGTAAATTAAACTTCTAATGCAAAGAAGGCAGGCATAAGTCTCACATTCCTCGTATTTACTCAAGATCCATGAATCAAACAGATATTTTCATCTATCCCATGATTATTAATTATATCAGTAGACTACCCTCCACTGCAGGTGAAGCCTTTGTATTTTTAGAAGAACATGACAGGTTGTGTTAATTCCAGAAGAGAGAACCATGTTCCCACATGGAAATACTCATAAGTCTGGGAAAGAAGGGAGCATGGAGAATGTAGGCTGCATAGCTGAGCAAGATATTCAAGTAGAAGGGGGAGAAAGATGTTTTATGATGGCAGATGAGCAATCAAGAGCTGATAAGTTTTGTCTTTGTGAAAAGGGAATACAAAAATGCCTGCAACAAATAGGGCAAAACCTTTTTCTTTTCTCTTTAATAGTCCATCTTATGTTTTTTATGTAGAGGGAAGACTTGGGAAAAATGCCATAGGCTTGTTAGATGGCTGGAACAACCCAACTAGGAGTGAGCTGGTACCACCACTCAAAGCTGAAACCAAGACCTAGACTGCAGGCTTCTGGGAAAGGCTTGTTCAGTGAGAGGGGATACATGAAACGGGAGTAAGGAAATAGTTGCCCCGTGTGAGAGACGGACACTGGTAGCTCGTGACGTTTCTGCCTGGGGAAAGGAGGAGGGTTTGTCTTAGCTGCTAGATCTACTCAAGATCTGTTTTTCTGGGCATTGCTTTGTAGGAGAAGAATATGGAAGTGTCTGGACCACATAAACATCCTCTGAGCTATGCTGCTAGTGTTGTTAGCTGCAGATGGACAGAAGTGTAGTGATGTACAGGCTCCTTTTCCCTGGTTACATTTCTGGCACTACTTCTACACGGAGAGTTTTGGAGTGATCAGTTAGACCATATTGTAGGCTGCTTCAAGCTTTTCTTCTAGCCAGAGAACCAAGCAAAGTATCCATAATCCTTTCCTAGGATGGAAAAGGCCAGCCTGTCATTTGAGGAGCCAGGCTCCCTTTGAGCCAGAGAAACACAGGCATAGGCATTCCTATGCCAGATGAGCAGAGTTCTTGGGGAAGGCAGTCTTGGAGGGGCAGGAGGGAAATACAGCAATTTCATTTCACTTGGAGTCACCATGGCAGCAAATTACTTCTCCTTTCTTCCCCCACCTTGTTTAAAAAGAAAATGGGGAGTAACAATGGTAAGCAAGGCCTTCAGCTAAAGTGAGCAGTAGAAACTCATTTACAGCTGAAAAATATATAGAAAAGAAGTCAGGAAACTATTGAATGATTTGTAAAAAGAGCATGGTTTTCTTGTTTGCTGCTCAATTCACTGTCCTCTATGTTAATCTCTGAGAAGAGAGACAGGCCATTTTCTCAGCCAAGAACAATTTACCTGTATGCTGGCACACCGTTAAGAGCAACTTAGGGGAAAAAAAAAAACCACCACTCATTGAAAATTAACATTTAGCTGCTGATGTTTGGGGAATTCTTTTTTTTTTTTTTTTTTTCCTCCTCCTTTTCCCTCCCATTCAGAAGTTAAGATGCCAGGAGCACTCTTGCTCCCTGAATGCATCAGAGGAGCATGCTGCACACAGAGGTGGGGTGTGAGGTGCCCTGAAGGTATAAAGAAGCTGAACCCTGCGAGAGAGTTGTGGTTGCTGAGCCCCATGGGTGCATGTCAGGCACATGTCACAAGCACAGGACATCTTTCCCACTTGGCACTGTTGGCGTGCCAGGTGGCCCATTCTGAATGGGGAGCTTCAGCTGTGTGTGCAGAGAGCGTGGGGTGTGTTTGAACTTAGTCCCACCACCTTGGTCCATGGGCGTTTCCATTCAGGTGCAGGCATTACTCTGAGATGCTGGGAAGCTTGGTACTGGAGTCATCTGTAGGGATGGTACTCCAGGACTAGGAGTGCAGGATGCATCTCGAGGGGTATGTCTAACCCTGGGGCAGGTAGACACCAGAGCTAGCAGCTGTAGAGCAGCCCTGGTCCCTGGCTCTGTGACAGAGGCTCACCATTTTCACCAGTTTTGATGTTGTGACTCTGATCTTGTACCATCTTTTCACATCTGTGTGGTACAGGTGTGACTGAGAAATTAGTACCACTAAGCCTTGTCCTTAACTTTTTGAGCCCAGAGTTTTTGCCAGAAAGGTTGTGAGTTGTTTTTATGGAGAAGGAGGGTATAACCAGAATTATTCCTTGATATGAACCAACAGTATTGGATCAGTGGGTGAAAAAGCTGTGTTCCTCTTGTCTACCTTTGGTACCTCCATAGGCACAGCAGTGGCCAAGGAATCATGCGAGCACATAATTTCCAGCTGCCGATGCAGTCCCCTTCCCTCTGGCCTCTGTTCAGCAATGCCATAACGTGTGCATGTGTCTGCAGGCTGCACTGGGGGTAACAGACTTCCCTGAATCTGCAAATCGCATTTCAAAATCATCATATGATCAGGAGGTAGAAAACTGATCTCCCAAACCTCACAACCCTATGGAGAGATGGAGTTCCATGGGAGTCTCCCTATCCAGTGACCGCAGCGTGGCTTTGAAGCCCCGCTGTGGGACAGGGCTGGGCTTGCTGCCAGCTCCAGCATCTGTTTGGCTTCTCCTGCAGCCACGGTGTGACCCAGGGCCCAGCATGTGGCACAGCCCCTGCAGAGGAGCTTGGGCTCAGAAGCGGCACATGGCTCAGGAATCACGAGTTATCTGCCTTGAGAGAATGGTATCGGCTGTGCCATCAGTTCTTCCTTGGATAACTTGCCGAACCAGGAGGGATGTCTTCCCCCAACATCAGCATCTAGTAGGAAGGCTTAGGACAAGCAGGAGTAACCTACTGATCTCAGACTTGTAACAGTCTCTTTCTGTTAGGGGAGAAACCACGTGCCCTGCCATTGTCCATGCTCTACCTTTTTCCTGGGTAAGGAGGGGATCCCCTGCCAACACTGAGCTCCCTCACACTCCCATGTTCAGCACCTGATGTTAGTCAAAGAGTGACATGGAGCCTTTGATTTTTTTATTTTTTTTTTTCTCTGATCTGGCATCAACTCTCAGACAACCTTGCAGGTGATGGAAATGACAGTCAGTCTCCCTGTGGCTCACATCCTTTCCACCAGGGAAAGTTGCTGACTTGAGGAGATCCACAAAGACTGGGAGGTGGGCAAAAGATGTGGAGAGTGTATTGGGAGGGGTGGAGGAGAGGCAAGGTGCTACACAGAAAGGGTATTTGAGGGATAGTTCTTTTCTGCACCTGGCACAGAATGGGTCAGCATGTTAGCAGCTGGGAAAAGACATAATTTTCAGGGAAACCCTCCCTCATTCTTCTCATGGGAGCCAGTCAGGTGGCAGCAGTGGTTCCTACTGAAAAGATGTATATAGGGGCCATGTCCTTGGCTTACCCTCATCTGTTCCCACGGCTGCAGCACAGCTGCGGTTTCGCCGAGGTGGATGCTGTGGACCGGACGGACCACACCAATCTCACAGAGCCCTGCCCTGCTCCACAGTGCTCCTGTTGATAGGGATTGTTAGAATGAAACAGAGGTCTCCACCTGCTCATTTACTGCAGGATAAAGCCCCTCTATATGTGCATGCGGTCATCTTCCAACCCCAGGTTCCTGCAGAACATGGCTTTAAAATCAAGTTGTGAGTGGCTCTAGAAGTGATCCTCTCACGAGTTGTGCACAGTGCGTGTTGCCTCTCACCCTGCTCCTTCCTTCTCTCTTAGAAAGCACCTATCCCCACTTCCCTGGAGCAGTCCACCCCATCATCTATTCTGATGCTGTACATGCCACGTCTCTTCTTTTTTTTTTTTTTTTTATTTAATTTAATAAAATGAGTGCGTGGGTTGATTTGCATATTCATGGATCACTTGATTAATAATTGATGAGAGGGCCTGGGGCAGGTGGTTGAGAATAAAAAACATTTAGCAGAGAGCAGAGTGGAAGGAACAGATCCCTGGCTGGCACATGTCCACAGGGGGAAGAGCTGCCGGGGGCTGGCAGGGAGGGATGGGGAGAGTGAGAGACAGAGTAGACACAGTGTTGAATGTCACCAGTGGAATGTAATTTTGTCGATTTAAATAATTAATCACGTCCTCAAAATCGGTGACATTTCAGTCCCAGGGGCTTTCTCCTTTGCGGAGCTATTGCAAGGAGAGAAGGGGCAGGGAGGTTTCTCGCCGTGGGATGGGAGGAGATGAGGACAGGGCAGAGGTTTTGGGGAGTCGCTTGATGGGTTTGATGTCTTTACTAGTAGGAACCTGGAGTGTTAAGAGGAACATGGTGCTCAGTATCCTAAAGCCAGGACCTGTTCACAGACCCCACTGCAGCGCCATGGCTCTCTGATTTGGCTGGTGTGGTTCTGAGCTGTGCTGGAGCGCGAGATGAAGTATGATGGTGCAGACTGGGGTATCGCCCCATGGAGAGCTGAGTCCCATAACTCCTGCTCCCAGCCTGCAGCCTGCGTTCAGTAATCAAAACCAGCTTCCCCAACAGCTCTGGCATGGGTGACTTATGGGTGGAGGGGACTAGGAGGAAGCTCCATAATTTGCAGGGAGGGGAAGCGTTTTAAAGGCATTTTAATGCCAGGTGCAATTGCTGGTTTCAGATGCTGCACAGCCTCATTCCTAGGACCTTCCTGGCTGGAGGGATCAAACATGTGAGGGAAAAGGGACAAAAGCTAAGAGCACAACAGTTTCTTGGGATCTCATTGAATGAAACAGGAATGTTGGCTGCCTGCCTCACCTCCCCAGCTCCCCACCATACCCACTCCTGGAAGGCTTTGCCATGCTAACATGCCAAATGTAAATACTGCTAGGCTTAGGCTTAATGGACCTCCAGGGTCTGAGGGTGAGGAAGGAAGGTATGGCTTCATGCTTTTTTACAATGATCTGAATACGTAGATAGATATATATTCTGAATTCAGATGTCCTGTAGTGTTTTCATTTGGGGATTTTTTTTTGGTCCTTTTCTGCTAAACCTGCTGCATTTTGCATGACTTGGGAAAAAGACTTCCCGTTTGTTCCCTGGAAATTGTCATCTGTAGGGCTCAGTATTATTGGGATTAATTAACCCGTTAATTCTGAGGTGGCAGAGGTGGGGAGACCTGGCTAGCACAGGAATTCTTGCAGAAGCTCCAGTGTTGCTTGCAGTTGAGAAATTAATGGTTTGAGTTGTCAGCTTTGTTACTCAAGCTATGAAAGCTGGTGGGACAGGTGCCCCCAAGTCACTAGCTGTTGTCCTGATTGTGTCTGCACAAGCAGAGCAGGCTGGTGCAGTCTTCCTGCTGTCTCTTCAAAGGCTGGGGATACTTGGAATCTATTTAGCTAAAAAACCCACTTGGATCTGGAGCAATTCTTGCCCAGGACTGAAGTCTGATCTCGATCCTCTCTCTGTTGCTGGTGACAGCACACAGGATTGGTTGGAGTAACTTGGATCCATAACAGAGATTTTTCATCTCCCAGTAGGTGGTTTGGTGGTTTACTTATGAATGATCTTCACAGATTAAAAATAAAAGCAGCCAAGGGAGGCACTGACCATTCGCTTCCATTAAAGTCTAGCTGTCTATTAATAAATAGTAAGGTGATACATTATGCAACAGAGATAAGTAATTAGGCAAATCATAAGTAGTTGTTATTCAATTATGTAGTCTTCAATGATACAACTCTTCTCATACTAGTATATTACACTGTTTCCTGTTGGAGAAAGGGGTCAGCTCTTTGCACCTCCTGTGTTCTGGTGCTGCTTTCCCCAGTGTTCCCAGATGGGAGGGCTGGGATCTCCATTAGCTCTGAACTCCCTCTAGCTCCCACGTCTGCCCCTCTGCTGGCACTCTGTTAACTTCAGGAGTCTGGTACATCTCTTGGGTGTCTTAAGCTACACAGGAATCTTACTGCTGTTTTTTCTTGACTCTGAAGCTTCAGTAACGTGGAAACATTCAAGGTCAGGTTGCATGGGGCTCTGACTAACCTGATCTGGTTAAGATGTCCCTGCTCACTGCAAGGGGGTTGGACTAGATGACCTTTAAAGGTCCCATCCAACCCAAACTATGAATATGGAGCAATCCCAGTATCCTACAGCTCTGCTTTACTGTTTCAGGACTTAATACACCCTTTGGTGACTTTATTCCTCCTTCCCCCTCCCAAAAGAAAAGAGCATGGAGGGCTGGTTTGAATCAGCATATAAAACACAGCAACTTTTCTAGACTTTGCAACATCTTTTGAGCCAGAAAAAAACCCAAGAATTTAACATATTTAGTGAACATAGTGGGATACCCTCTTGTATATTTTCCACACCTGAGGTAGAAAGATTCTGCTAGCAAATACCAAACAGGGAAATGTCCTTTGAAACATTTTTTTTGCCTGAATCCAAAGATATTGGGGGAAGGTCCTGGGTTTGATTTTTAGCTTTTGTTCAGAAGTTTAGGTCAATCCTTATTTTAACAGGACTTTCATTATTCTTCTACTACTTGGGAGCCCATGATCCAAGAGAATTGACTGCAAAAGCAGCTAGAAGAAAAGAGCATCTGGGATGAGTGTAGCCATCTTTATTCTATTGTTGTGTAGCTACACATACCAGTGGTAATTTCAAAGCAAATGGTCATGTCCAAACAAACTTGAGTGGAACACACGCCCAGTCCTATGACTTCATTCTGCATGTGTGTCTCTGGAGCAGGGTTTTTCACCTTTGCTTTTGCAGGGACTTGAAATTCACTCCTGGATACCAAGCCAGGCACATCATTTAGTTTAGTTAGATCGATTTTCTCCTTTTGCAGAGAGTGGTTCAGTCTTCCTCGAGTCTCTCTAGTACTTTTGCCCCTATTATCACTGTGTCTAATCACAACTGTTGAGATGATTATCTGCGTATGTCCCTGGTGGAAAGAAAGCCTTATTCTTCCCATTTCACAGAAGGGGAGAGAGACACTGTGTAGCTGTGTGACTAATGCAGGATCCCGAGGGAATTAATTGAAAGCAGTGTCTAGGGAAAACTGCAGGAAACAGAGTTTTGGTAGCGTGTACTGTCTTGAGTGGCTGATTGTGTAACGTGAGTCCCACTCTATGGGATCTCATCTGAGATTCATCAGTTCATTTTCTACTCGCAAGCTGGTGCGAAACACCAGCCTCTGCCAGCCCAGCCTGTGATTTAACATAAGTGCATTTTAGCAGAGTTGCTGATTTGGTTAGGTGGAGGTTTTCCACATCTGGATAATCTTAGTTGGAGTCAACGTTTTTCCGGCTTTCTTGGTTTTATTGACATCTGAGACTTTGGACCTGCAAGAAGGAAACCCCATATGGGGATTTCAGCTCTGTAAACAAGTTCCTGAAAAATCTGAAGGTAGAGGTGGTGCCTTGTAGTTCAGGCCTGTTTTATTGCTAACTTCTCTTTGCTATGTAGTTAACCTCAGCAGTGATTGTAGGCATATTGTACCTGTCTTACAACTGTCCTGCTGGTACTATGCACAATTAATCCGACACCCGGGAATGTAATACATGCTCCATGTCACAGAATTCAATTCATTTAGCCGTTTTCTTCCCTGGATTTATCTTGGCTGAGGTCAGTGAATTTGCACTGAGATTTCGTTTGTCTCTCTCTGCACATACTGCTGCATTACCACAAGATCCCAATTAACAATGCCAGACACATTTGTCTCCTTTTCTTCTAATAGGAGAAGAAAACGCACAATAAGCTGATATTTCACAATGCTTTTCAGCACACAAGCCTTGGCACAACCTAGGGAATACCCTTCTATTACTAAAAATAATAGCTCTAAAGTCTTTGCCCAACTGTTAACCAAAATTTGTATAGCATGGTGGATAAATCATCTGCTTAGTACGTCTGAAGCATTATGTTCCAATCCTGTTAAAGTTGTAGTTATTCAATATTTCAATTAACTCTTTTCTGCTGATATGATTATATATTAATTAAATCTTGCTAATATTTCCAAAGCCATGATAGAGGAATATATTTGATCAGATATTTCTTTTCATGTGTATGAAAGGCCTGCTAGGGAGAGAGCTGCAGAACTGTAAAGAGATATGCTATCTCTAAACAGAAATGACTTTAAGGAAAGGGCTGGCTGTGGGAGATGCTTGCAAGCATCTCACTCTGTGGTGTGATCCCTTTTTTTTTTTTTTTTTCCACCATGCAAACGCAGTCAGACCTCAGCAGAGGTAAAATAGTAAGAAAAGCCAAAATAGCAAAGAAGTGGTGATACAGCAGGTTGCACTTCTCCTTTTTAGCTAGCGCTGTAATGATATTCCTGTGTAGCAAAAGGATTTCATAGGTGTGGGGAGTGTTTTCCCATACAGACTCATTTGAAACCATGACTTTTGGTTCCTGCAATGCTTTCAGTAAATACAGGTTACATTAAGTCACCAGGCTTTCCAAGGGCTAAACGAGGCAATTGAATTTTCATGGTGCAAAGCTCAATTCGCCCTGTGCTTTCTGTTGGAGGACGATCTCCCTCTCCAGCCCTTCTCCTGTGCTGTTTAAGGGCATTCCTGCATCTCTCGGAGTGAGAGATGTGGGTCTCGCTTCCATAGTTTGAAACCAGGTTTTCTGTAAAACAAAGGGAATCGAGCTGTGGTTTTTTAAGAGCAAAACAAGACAGCCTTGTGGCTAACTCAGCCCCTCTTTTTCAAGTGTGCTAACCCTGGGAACCCTTCCAGGACTGGGACGAGCTGGTCTTAATTCTGCCTTGTTTCATTGCACCGTGCAAGCAGCTCCCTTGCCTGTAGCTGAGCTGCTTTAATCTCTTGCTCCTTTCCTTACCTTGCTTATTGCCTGCATGTGGTGATTTGGAGCCACCTCATGACTCCCCTGGGTGCTGCCGTGTGAAATCACCAGCTTCCCTTTAGATTATTGTTTTTCCTTGCTGTTTCCCCCCGCCAGTTACAGGGTGCCTGGGAGCAGAGGGAGCTGTGCTGCTGGCTCTAATGGATGGGCTGGAGCCCCTGGGGTGCAGGAGGTGGGGTGCTGATGGACAGGAGGCCACCTTGGTGGCACCAAACACTATTCCCCAACTTGCCTGCTAGGGCACTCGATGGCAGAGAGCTGTGATGCTGCATGCTTGGGGAGGGGGCAGGCAGTGCTCCCCCAGGCACAGGCATTTGCTGCATGACCTGCCATTTGCTTTCACTCATTTGGATACAGAGATGTGGTCTGCAGTGTCACTGCTGAGGGGAGAAAAAACATTGTGGCTTTTTAAAGCTAATCCTTGCGGGCTCTGTCTTTTCCCTCTGTTTATCCTAGCTCCCCACTCTCTCTTTTTATCTTTCCCCTCCTTTTCATTCCCTTTGGTCTCTTTTTGTCTTCCTCCTCCTGCTCTTCTCCTTCCCTTTCCTCCCTTCTCATTGACCCTCTGCATGAGGGGCAGGTAGGATTTCCCTTTTCGGATCAGGTCCATTTGGCCCATCTGTCCCCCCCTGTGTCCCACAGCCCCACAACAGCCTGTGCACTGCAGCCCATCCTGCATGCTTCAGAGAAGAACATGTGCATCTGCCTAATAGTACAACAAGAATGGGGAAAGCATTTCTTTCCTTCCCAGACCCTGATGCCCTGAATTCCTCTTCACATTTGTTCAGCATAGCTTTCAATGTTGTTATTTCTCCTCCCATGGCCATGATCCCACACATGCTTCATCGCAGCATGAGGGAGAGCTGGCTTTTTTTTCCAAATTGACTGCCTCTTAATTTAAGCATCTCTTGGCCCCCTTAAGTTTAATGCCTGCATTTCTGTTGATGACCATAGCTTTCCCAAAGCGTCGTGCATTTCTGTAAATCAGATATAGTTGGGTCTCTTCAGAAGAACTGCCCCCATGAAGCTCTTGGTGGTTATCCTAACACAGGCTCTGAACTTGCCATCTGTAGTTGTGAGCTCCGCCCCAAATTTCCAATGAGATCCTATACAGGGCAGTGAGTCTTTTCATTCTGTGTTCTCTTGTCTGTAAAGTGGGGAGTGATGTTCTGTTCTTTTTCCCCTTCCTGGCAGTTTTGCCTCTCTAAGTTACTCCTGTTTCAGATGGGCTGTACCTGAGGAGGTGTAGGTGAAGTGCAACAAGGATCTCTGACTAGAAGCCTCCTAGGGTGCTAACAGAAGAGGAAAAATAAATTATATCTGGGTTCCCCACATTCCAGGACTAGTAGAATTTCCACCCTGAGGTCCTCTAAAGGGAAATCCCAACATCCAAGTCGTGGATACAGATCCTGTACAGTCCCTGTACAGAAAGCAAGTTGTTTCTCTAAGTGGGTTGGCTGCTTCAGTGCCCTTTGTTGGAGAGGACCAACTACCAGCCCTGCTCCTTTCCTGAGGTGCAGTAGTCCTGGCTTTTTTTGTCTTTCTTTCATGCCTTGATGGAAGAGAAGTTTTTATTAAACCATAATTTGTGTTGATTAGTTTGTAGCATTGGGCCAATAATGGGTTGTTTGGTTTGTTGTTTTTTAAAAATGTTATCTTCCTGTTATTCCTGATAGTGACAGTTCAGATATGTGAGTTTTGGAATGAGATTTTTAGGGGGTAGTGTCTTGCTAGTGCTACCTGGTTTTAGGTGATAGCGTTTTGACCTAACCCCAATCCAGCAATGTGGTATATGGATCTGGCCCTTAACTCGTGCTAAATCTGAGCTAAATCACTGAATACGGAGGCTTTGTAATAGGTAACTCTTTTTAGGTAGTACAGAGATGAGCCCAATAGTAACAACCCAGGTTGTTTCTTGGAAACTCAATTCACTGCTTTTTTTTCCTCTCATTTCATTGCTGAATTAGATGTTTCATTTGTCCATGTCTTGGATCCTGAATTATCCCCAGAAGTATAGGATGGTGCTCAGCGCCCCAGACTCTGACCCATCTTATTTTACAGCACAGTCATGTTTTAAGTTCACCTCTGCTGCTTACCTCTCCCCCAGCCATTCGCCCTCTGAGCAAATTCATGCTGAAGATGGAGTTGCAAAGTCCCACTTATGCAGCTGGATGCTGAGTGCTGGATGGATGTGGGAGAGTGGGATCCTTCATCTTATAGCAACAGCAGCTGCCATTCAAACATTTGGACTGAATCTATACAGGCCAACCATTTAGGTGTTTATGAATAAGGAGTTCAGTTTCAGAGGGGCTGATTTAAATATTGCTGTGCATAAGTGCCAAGTGACGTTGTTGATTGATGCATGATGGATATGTTCCTCTGCTCTAGGATCACGACCTCCAGCTGGGTTACAGAGTCATATTCTGAGGTGACCATAGTGTTTTCTGGAGATTTAAATTCCTTTAGTATATGAAAATAAATTTTATCCTTCCTGTGGCTTAGGGAAACCTTCTGAATGTAAACAGCTGCAGTAGTTAATATTGCTGAATATATAGCACCGGGCAATGCATAGTTCATGAAAATGTCAATGAGAAGGTATGAATTTTGCTTTCTTCAATGTGAAATACGTAACAAAAGAAAGGAGGCATTGGACCCAAGAGCGAAATTTAGCTGCGTGTGAGGCAATGAAAATAAGTTAGGCTTTATAGCATTTTTATTCTATCATCTAAAATGGAGCACTGGATTCTAAGGTGTGAAGTCATAGATGCAAACAAAACAGGGCTGAAAAAATTGACAAATTTAGACCAGGGGACTATGGTGATGGCCACATACTGTGGCTGTGATTAGAATCCAGAATGATGTGTGTGAGGGGAACTCCGGCTCGGGAGATCATGAGGTGCTGCAGGGCAAAGGAAGGGAGCTTTGTTGTCAATTCAGTCCTTTTATGAAAATTAGTAATTATTTTCATGCATAGAAATACCAGTGATAAATGTTTTCTAACACTTCCATGGAAGCTTCCTAAAAATAGTTCTTTGTGCAAAAACAACAATTGAATTATGCATTTTTTTTTAAACCCTGGAGAAAATACAGTGATTTTTCCCTACATTTGTTTAAACACATTGAGGGCTGAAACTAGATCTTTGAGGTCTCTTCCAACCCAAACCATTTTATGATTCTATGAAACATACAGCAACAGAAAACAACTAAGCAGGTGTGATACCATGCAGGAGCAATGAGCTGACCTGGAGTGTCAAAGATTGCCATTATCTCATTTTACTGCTTTGGCTTGAAACATTTGGAGTTGGGCCGTGTGGGGAGGGTGATGGGGAGACATGCTGCTTGATCTTGGTGGCAAGGGAGAACTTGTATGCTTCAGTGCCTTAGGGATGGATTGAACCTTGTCCTCAGTTCTTGGACATGTGGGGTCTTTGATCCAGAACAAGGTGGCAAGAACCGGTGAACCAGAATACCTGTTGGTTTTGTTAGCATCTGGTGTTAGTTTGGCGTTTGAAATATTGAAGCCTTTCCTTTACAGGGAGTGTTGGGGGCAGGAGAGGGAAGTTGCATGACTCGAAAAGTTATCTGAATTAAAAACAAGAGCAAAAATGAAAGCCAACTGCAGTCATTAAAAATGAATTTCCAGGAAGGCTGTGGAAAGGAAGATTAAAAAATATTATGATTTCTGTCACGACCGCGTTTAAGCTGGGCCATTAAAGATGCTATTGTCTGGCCCAGCTGTTTTAGAACAATTATCTGTTTGACAACAGGCAGAAGGATAAGCTGGCTACTGCTCCCTCTCCCTCAGACGCTGTATGGACACACATGCGTGTCCATAAAAACCAACACCTGACCCTCTTCCCTGAGAGGGGCAAAGAAGCCCAGATTCTCACCCCTGAGCCTCCTCGTTGAAATGCTGAATGAAGTGTGTGCTGCAAGGAGCCTGATGGGTCTGTCTTGATTATTTTTTTTTCCCCTGCTCTGCGGGAGCTTCATACCACACGAGTCTGGCGAGATCACAGATGTGAGTTTGGCACGTTGGCTGTATGTGTTTTAGCACCCACCTCCGCAGCCACGTTTCGGTTTCTTATAGTTGCCTTCTGCTCTACTCTTTCTCAGTGTGAATTAGGCTGGTGCTGTGAGCTGAGGAAATCTTAGGAAAACGTACTCCTGGAAAAAAAAAAATAAAATGATCCATTTGAGGGAAATTTCTTCCCACTGTCCCCATTGCTGTTTCTGGCTGTGCTCCCTATATATAATTTCAGCCACAGTCTTTACCTCTGCAGCTTCCTGGATGGCCAGGAGGCTTCCCAGAAAGAAAAGGGAGTTGCAGATATTTTAAATATAATTCAGATATGTAGAGAGGCTGAGTAAGCAGAGCCCCTTGGGACTGGTTGCTTGTTCCTTACTGACTCCAAGAAAATTCCTGTCACTTTGCATATCCACAAGATAGGGCTTTTGGGGGACTTTTCTTCCTCCTTCACGTCCAAACTAATAGTCCATCCTGGGACCTGGAAGCCAAACTGGCTTCTTTATAAATCACGCGTACCCAAAAGGGAAAATGCAGCAAATACTTCTTAGCTAAAAAATAGTGTGTTTTTTAGCTTTGCTAAAACGTAGTGAAGGGTCATGTTAATCACTCTGAGTAGATGGGATGGATGCAGAGAGGAGCAACCTCCGAGAAAAGATATTTTACAGCTTTTACACATTTCTGATAAGACTTCTGTGACTCAACCTCTCGAAGTAATTCCAGTCAGCTAAGGTGCAGAATAACAGTAATCTCTTTCTTAAAGTAAACAAGAAGTTCACGATTTGGTTTTTGTTCTCTACCCAAGATTACTTCAATGACAGGCCAAGGCCTGCAAGTGTTCAATCTCAGGTATTGTGTGCTGATTTCAGAGCCTGGGCTCGTTCGAGAGAAACCCTGCAATTTTCCCTGAAGGTTTTCTCGTTGCTGTCCTCATTCTGGACTGTCAGAGAGATGATCTCTTTTTCTCTCCCACAGACTGTTTCCTGGGAGGGACACCTGCCCATTCCCAGTTTTCCCCCTTCCTCAGCACTAGGGTGAAGCAAACAGGGCTGCACTGGTTGTTTGGAGCCATACTCTTGCCTGTGCTCCTAGGCAGGGTTCCAGTATGGCTGGGATGCTCCATCTCCTCAATGGTAGTGGGTTATTTCTGACTCTTTTTATGTGTGCATCATGTACGTGATAGTTTCAAAACCTTCCGCAGTGTTAAACCCGTTATGTTTACTAAAGCTGCATTCACTGTGGGTTGTGACAAGGGGTCAGTAGCCATGCTGCCTGTTCGGTCCTGGTACCACTCTGGTTTGGGCTCTGGTTGCCTGGCAGCTAGGAGAGGAATTTCTCCTTTGCCAGAGCCTATGCCATTGCCACTTGTGTTAAATCAATCTCTGCTAACGGCTTACAGTATGGAGCCTCTGACACATGGCTCTGCTCCTAATTCCACTTACTAGAAAGCAGTAGTGATGCACACCAGCCAGCCAACTCATTACTGACTGTGCAACCACTGCAGCAGCCGATTGTCGTTCCTTCCTTTCACTTCGGATTTCTCCACTGCTGCTTGCTGCCTCTTTCCCTGTCAACTCCAATGGCCTGATCACAACAAAGCCCTGTCCTGTTAATGTCTAATGAGCAGTTCATAATGGCTATGGAGATGCAGCATCCCATCCAGGCTAGACATTGACAGGCAGTAAATAAATATTGCGCTCTGTGCTTCTGTCAGAGTACTCATCGTGCTGGAGTCTGCTCTGCTTTCTGTAGCTGCTGGCTCACGTATCATGTTAGTCTTGTCTCTTGGTTCATGCATGGGAGGGAAGAGAGGGTCACCTTGGCTGTACAAAGTTAAAGCATGGAACTTGCAACCCCTGTGCCTCATGGGGCAACTGCAGTGTGATGTGTCCTTGCGATGTAAAGCTGTTTGCAGGGTGAGTTCTTCTGCATATAGAACTTGTTTAAGGGCCTCTTTCTTCTTACCTTGGGAAGTTTTCACTTGGCTGTCTCCTTCAGTTTATTTACAAAAGTGTTCCCTGGGCCCTTGCATAGGACCCAGTTAAAACTGCACCTCTTCTCATCCAGAATTACTGAGCAGCGTTGGCCCAGGAATGTGATGTTAGAAATCTTCATCACAAAAAAGGAAATATATTCGACTGCAAAGAGTAACCTAATGGAGAGATGCTTATAGAGAGATGGGGAAGTTAAAGTTTCCTCCTCACAGCAGCTTTCCCCTTTGCTGAGGTTTTATAGGCAAGGGATGTGGACAGTGCAGGGAGATTTTTGCAAGGTGATAAGAGCACGGAAACTACTGCAGATGATAATGAAGGGCTGATTCAGAGATGCACCATCAGGCAAGAGCTGAGGAAAACAAATCTCTCCTCCAGGCAGATTTGGGAAGTTTTGGGAACCAGAATGCCTTGAGAATTACTCCACCTCAATTGGGAAGCCTCAGTCAAACCTCAGGACACTGAGATTTGCAGGCAGTCTTTTTACAACTTCCTAGCTACCTGCTATGTCTGATATAAGCCTCTGCAAAGGTAAAAGTGGTATTAGGATGAGATGACTCATTTTTGTAATAGAGATAGATGAGTTTGCAAATATGCATGTCTACTCCTTGCCCTACTTGTGAGCATCTGCGGGCACAGCTATTCATCCACCTGCACAAATGTTTACGGTGTGTGGCTTCCCCTGACCTGTGCAAAGGCAGCATCATTTCCTTTCCTCTTGGATGTTCAGGGAAGCACCTCCGAATAATCCAGGACACGTTGTTCAAGCAGCTGGAACAGCTGCCAGGTCTGTAGCACCCTCACCTGGTGTGCAAGCATGGCTATCCCTGTTCATGTCTATTCCCCCAGGTAATACACAGACAGCTTCTCGGGGATACAGAGGCCCAAAAGCGCCCCAGCTCCAACCCTGAGTGTCATGTCATAGCTGGGACCCTGAAGCAGTGTAGCCCCTTGCCCGAGGTATGCAGCATCCCACCTCCTGACCTGCAGTTAGAGCCACTTGGGTCTCTGCATGTGCAGCTGTCAGGTGGTGTTCGTTGGATCACCTAAATATTTGGTGTCAAAATGTCCTAACTCAAAGGAAATGGTATCCTGGTCATCCTCTCAAAGATGTCTCATAAAACAGGCTTGTCATAATCTGGCGAGGCCAAATCCTTGCAGCTGGTGGACCTCAGCAGATATTTGTGTTATGTGGCCATGCATGTCTGTGGAGCTGTGCAGTCACTCTGAGCGAAGTTCACTGTGCCAGACCCTGCAGTGATTTGCACTGGATGTCTGGGGAGAGACCCTCTTCCTCATCTCACCTGTATGGATTTGTCTGGTGAGGGCACCCAAGGTTTCAGAAGGGAAAGGCTGCTCCTGTAATCCCCTGTCCTGTATGGGGTCCCCAGGTCATGCCTTGCTTTCTGCAGTTTATGTGCTGAGCAGAAGGATGTACAGCTCTTATAATGTATTTTGAGAGGCTTGACTGTTTCAAGCTGCTTGTGGCTCTGCAAACAGCTTTATTTAAATACTGCATGCAAGCTGGTGTTTCAAAATAAGAGAATAATTAAGGCAAGGAGGAAGGGAGGGAGGATATCAAATATTCATGTACTTCAAAGAAAAGAGTCTTCTGAGGTGTCCTGTGGCTACAGACTATTCAGGAAGCGAAACGTGCTGTGGCAGTTCAGTGAACTTTTCTGTGTGCAGGCACCTCTCAGAGCTTGGTCGGTGACTGTGATGGCATTTGGGAATGGGCAGAGGATCTTGGGGAAAAATAGGGGAAACAAAAAAGTAGGAAAGCAGAAAAATGTCAACAGGAATGCTATTTCGCCTTCCTAAACGCACAGTTTGGGGATGGTTTATGCTCTTTGTGCCTCATGCTTGGTTTTGGGGAGGGGAAAATGGAGAAATTATGTGGAGGAGATGAACCATTTTAGTTTCTCATTTTGCAGTGACAGTTTTCTTTTGGAAAACTTCCCTTTTATAAAAAGAAAAAAAAAAAGGAATTTTGGGAAGAAAAAGTTATTTTTTTCATATAGGTCAAATAAAATCTTTCAGCCAATCTGAAAAGATTGTTTTCCTAAAAAAAAACCCAAAACCCCAAACAAGCAAAAATTAAATGATAGGTCTTGAGTCTTCCTGGAAAGAAATATTTTCAATTTATCATTTTGACCAGTGGACAGAAAAATTGTGCCTGGTGCTGAAAGAGAAGGTATGTCAGAGGCAGATGAGAAGAGAGAAAAGATGTGGTTGAGATTTGATAGAAAGGCTAGTGTTACCTGACAAGGAAAGAAAGAGGGGAGGGGTCAGAAATGCTCACTGCCCTTGCAGTGCTGCTGGGGTGCATGAACGAGATGTGGAGCTTCAGGGGAAAAGAGCCTGGTGAGCTGGGCTGCCTGCTTCACTGGGGATGCATGCTGCTTAGCCCCTGGCCTCGGCCACCAGCCACAAGCAGTGCTGCTGAGGGCAGCCGTGCCTGTGAGAGCTGGAGCAGGAGATGGAGGAATAATTGGTTGGCCGCAGAGGTCTCGGTGCCCACTGATCTGTGGGGAGCGGAGCTGTCCGAGAGGCACAGCCAGATGGTGAGCTCTAATGTGCCTGTATTTATAGATGTCTTCATTAGGTGACATCCGCCTGAGAGTCAAAGGGTCTGTGCCTTTCAGGGCTTGTCAGGGATCAGCACGGCATGCTGATGAAGGTGGGCTGTGAATTAAGGGAGTGGAACACAGGCATTGCAGTGAAGTCCTTTTTACTGTGCGGTTTGAGGAGAAATGCAAGGTGAAAGCAGAAAACACAATGAGAAAGAGGGGAAAAGGGTAAAGAGGGGGGTGATGCCAAGCTGAGACAAGCCACAACCTTCTCCCCATGTCCAACCCTACCTTCAGTCCATTTTCTGTCACCTCATTCTGCTCCTAGGACCCCTGTGCTATCTGAGCTCATGCTAGCCCCATACTCATCACCTTGTCCTTGACTCAAAGCCCAGTGCTGCCTCTGTGTCCCACCACCAGCCCATGCATGCACAGGCTTATCTAAGTGCATACACTGAAAGGGTTGTCAAGCCCTGGCACAGGCTGCCCAGGGCAGTGGGGGAGTCCCCATCCCTGGAGGGATTTCAGAGCCGTGTAGATGTGGTGCTGAGGGACATGGGGCAGTGGTGACTTGGCAGTGCTGGGTTAATGGTTTGACTGGATGATCTTAGAGGTCTTTTCCAACCAAGACTATTCTATGACTGTATATGAAAGCCATCTTGCTGCTGGCTCCGGGATATCTGACACACGTAAGAAACCTGGCTGATGAGGGCACTGAAGGGATACTCCATTTAGGGGAAGAGAGCTGCGAACAAGTGTGTTTGTACTCGGACTCCATCTCTGCTTGTATTCCTGAATCTACTGACACTCCTGCTGTAGCTCCTTCCATGCTCTTTCCCCCAGCTTGTGTGTCATATTCACTCTGCCAGATCCTCTAGTCCTGTTTCCTGGAGGAAGTGTGTGCAAGATGAGAATTTTAGCCTGAAAATTGCTGCTGTTCTTATTGCCAAGGCCATCTTTCTTGAGTCCAGTATTTCCCTGGGTTTAGTGCCACCATTATTATTATAGGAGAAGTAGGAAGCATTCTGTCCTTTTAGCTGCTGTTCCTATTTCAGAGTCAGATACTCTTCCAACATGGGTGAATTTCCAGATCATCATCATGTATGTTAGAGGCTTTTGAATCTCATTTTCTATAGACAGGTACTGTCCCCAAAAAAGGCATTTGTATAGACAAAACTATCTTCAAAGGATTATGGACTAACTCAAATGAATGGAGCATTTTGGATAATAATGGTCAGGTCACAAAACCACAGAGTGAAGCACTTGGGGAACAGGTGGAAGGGCTGCTCACCAGGATTTTAGGAGGCCTGGTCTGATGGTGCTATGGCAATGCAGGTGGGGTAGATTAGATGGACATCTTGAGAACCAGCAAGCCCTGGAGAGTTGGTCTGCATCTGGCAGCCTCAGTAAAGAATTGCCTGTCAGCTCATTAGATCTCTCAGACCACTTTTCATTTCCAAAAGACATATTGCGTGCCTGTGGAGCTTTTTGTACTTATAATAAGTCTGGGTTTATTTTAGCAGCCCTTGAAAGTCATTTCTGAGGAAAGAACAGGTAGGTCTACAACAGGGCAGATTTTAGCTTGAATCTTGACTGCAAGTAGGTTTTGCTCTGATCTTGCTAGTGTCCAACCAAATGTTGTCTTTTGTGTGCCTGGACTGTTCTCTGTGTGTTTTGGGTGGCTGCCAAAATTTAACTGCAGTTCTGTGAGCGTGGTGGCTCATCTAGAAGGTGACATCCAACTTTCTGTGGTGGAAGGATCCAACAGACTTCCATTAGTCCTGTTGTGATGTACGGCTGTACTGCAGTCCCGGGAGAGGTCGCTGTGTGCTATGGGTGCTCCTGGGCAAGCTGGTTTGCAGCTGATGTGTGAATAGCTCTAAGCTCTACCTGAACACCAGTGATCACGGAACAGAGAGGGCTCTGTACTGGAATAGCTGCTTGGCCCTGGGACTAGTGCACTGGGAAGGCTGGACCAGTCTGAGAGTCATGGGTGGTGGTCAGGGAAAGGAGCAGAAGAAAACTGCACCCTTCCCACTTGTCAGGGAAGGAACTGTGGATGGAATGCTGTTGATCTAACACTGCCAATTTTATTTTAATAATAAAGAGCCTTGTCATCTCTCTATAGTCTCAGGGGAGCAGAGCCCCACCCCATCAAACTCCCTCTCCCAGCCGACCAGGGCACTCAAGGATCTTGTGGTAGTCTTCAGCCCCTCACAAAGACAGGATCCTACTGGCACACCTACAAATCCTGGGATTTCTCTGCTCCTTGAGTAAGTCCCAGAAGCAAAGTCTTTGTGTAGCAACCCGAAGCAGGTGCAGAGATAAAGCCCCCCTTTGTGTGGGCTTGTGGCAGAGCCACGAGGTGCCAAGCTGGATTTAAACACGTCAGCGCTGGGTTTTGAGGATGTTTAATAGTAATAATTGTGGGTCTGCTGTGTGCTAAGATAATACATTTCCAGTGAAGGCTGATTGAACACAAGGGCTCAGAAAGGCAGAGCTCTTCTCTCCCCAGCCTCCTCCTGCAGGGTATTACACACTGGCCAGAGCAGCGTTGCGATACCGTTTTTCCCACTTATATTTGAAGCGTCAGCACCGTCTGCTGCTGCAGACTAGAAATTGTAAAGCAGGACCAATTTCTGGTCACTTGTTAAGAGAAACTCATTGATTTAATTGTGCAATCCCATAAATGCCAATAGTTTCTCTCTGGCAGGACCAGTAGATGCGCTCGGCGTTAGGTGCCGCAGTCCTGCTAATGAAGTGGTATTAAACTCGCACCTGCGTGTAGGTGCATTGACCTAGATTTATCAAGCTGTTACACTTAATGCTTAAATTGCACTTGATTGGCCCAGTGGTCTGATCTGGTCTGGCAAATACGATATTCTCTGCGAGGCTCCTAAGAGGAATTCCCTAGCTGATCACACATTTCTTTGCACTATTATAGATCTTCCCCTATCCATTTCTCCTCACTCGTTTCTACTTATTATCTAGGGAAGCTATTTGCAGCAGCTTGTTCACAGGAACATGTGAAATTACCTTGTTCCCCTCTGCTCCAAGTCTCCACTGTTAAAAGTACAAATATTTGATTTTTTTTTATTCCCCCCCCTTAGTTGGAAACATCTTTTTGTATACAGGAGTATTACTTGGTTTTTTCTTCTTTTTTTTTTTTCCCCCAATTTTCTGCTGGAGAGAAGAGCAGGTGGGAGTTTTCCACTGAAACAGGTTCTCATTAGCAAATACCATTTTGTTGAAATAAAACACTTTGCAGAAACTTACTACTTTCAGCAAACTTATGCTCCTTCACCATACAGGGGCTGCCAGAAACCAGCTCACAGAGTGAGCTGTCTGGAAGTGCAGTTTTTCAAGCACTGTTATCCCCGAGGATGCTGCTCAATAATAACTGTCACTGATGTAAGTCAGGGCTAATGAATTCCCATTGTTGCCCACGAGAGGCTTTGAGAAGGGAGCAGGTACGACCATATGTCTCGAGATGGGGCGAAGGTGGTGCAGCAGTGGTTAAAACTATGGTGGAACTGCAGCCTGAAGCAACCTTGTGGCGTGTTCGTGCCCTGTACCCTTCGCAGAATCACAGAGTGGTGGGGGCTGGAAGAGACCTCTGAAGATCACCCAGTCCAACCCCCCCTGCTAGAGCAGGATCCTAGAGCAGTTCACAAAAGAACATGTCCAGATGGGTTTTGAATGTCTCCAGAGATGGAGACTCCACAACCTCTCTGGGCAGCCTGTTCCTTCATGCTTGGCAGCAAATTTTCCAAAGTCCTCAGCAGGAAATGTCCACAACGTTCCTGCAGCAGAGACTCCCACAAAGCAAAAATCCTCACGTTTACCCAGTTTAAGACTCTGCTTGTGTTTGTTTTATTTTCTCTGCAGCATTAAACAGTTGTGTACCCTTGAGGGCAAACTCTAAGTGATAAACCCTGCTTCATTGTTAGTGTGACCATGGATACCATCTAGCATCTGTTTTTTCAGGAGCCCTCGCAATCCTGGGTTAATGTTTATAAATCCTTTACACAGATGTGAGGTTTTGCTTATGGAACACACGAACGTTACAATATCCCAAAGGACACAGCGTAGGCAGTAGTCAGGATTTGCTGGTGTACAAAAATAACCTGCGTAATGATGCATTCCCCCTCACCAGTTTGGGGATGTGAGTTATGTGCAAGTCTCAGTAGCAAAAGAATTTGTCTCTGGCACCTGAGCTAAGGCAGCAGCTGTTTTGATTCAGAGCAATAGGGTCCTGTCTGCCATGTAAACTGGACACAAAGGAGAGTTATTTTGTACTTAGCCAGCCTCGGGAGTGTAAAATGCTGATGCTGTGTCACTAGCTGATCCTGTTCCTCCAGTCTAGCTAAGACAAGCTTATCCAGCAGTGTTTTCTGTATGTAACTGGGATAATAGTTTAAAACAGAACACTTCTCTGCTTCCTTTGGGACAAGTTTTGAAGGACTTGTCTGTTCTCCTGTTGCAAGGGTCCACCTGCAGCTGCTCATCAGCTGCCTCAGTTAATATGGCTTATGCCACTGTGATTATGGCTTGTGCCCCGGGCCCTCTGAAGGAGCAGAGCTTGTGCTATGGACAGTCCTTGTACTTCAGAGATGCAGAGCCATGCATGAAGCTCAGGGTCAGGGTACCCACCTGTGGGTCAGGTAGAGCCTACATGGCTAGTGCCATGTGTACAGCACGTGCTGAGAGCCTGGGGCTTGCAGGCCTTGCCCTGAAATTGGTCCCATCAGATTCTAAAGGAAAAACTCCACAGCTGAATGGGGATAGAAATGTGCCATACTCCAGTACCAATATACTCTGTGTATTTTTTTTCTTCTTCTTATTGGCTCTAGGCAGGACATATGCCAATTCTCTTACACATAGAAACACTCAGATATTTTTCAAACCATCTGAATGTGACTGAAAAAAAAAACCAACCCACAAAAGTATGGATCTATTTTAAAATCTGTGAGATTCTGTTTTAAAACAAGAGAAGTAGTGGAAAGTTGAGGAAGACAGAATCAAATATTTATGTACTTCAAAAGCAAAGCAATATAATTTCAGTGACACTGTTGCTAAACGACTGTTCATCCCCCCTCTTGATTGACAGATAAAACAGGTTTGTGTCATTTTGAAGTGGCTCCTCATCCGTGTAACTTCTCCTTTGCAGTCAGGGCTCTGGCAGCTCCCTTCAGAGGCCTCCGTGGGGAAGGAGGGGGGAAGATTACAGGGACACAGAAATATCAGCCATTAATTCAATTGTTTCCTTTGCTTGTTCTCCTGTTGTTGCTGATGGTATTTGTTATATATTCTGCTGGCGGTACGGCTACGTATGAGTTCTGTTAGCTCAGTTCAAAGAAACCCAAATCCTAGTTGCTTACAAAGAGGGAGTTGGTAGGGGGCCTTAAGAAGGTGGGAACGTGGGGTTCATCATGTAAACATTAGCTTGTGAGAGTCCTTTTCAAGTTGTCATCTGCCCTGTAATCCTGGAAACGCTCGCAGCGGTCGCTGCACCCGGGTGCAAGGCAGCAGCCCTGCAGGGACTCCTTGGGCTGATGCGTTTGGATCTGCATCCCCAGGCTGAAAAGGAGGGGGGGGAAAGGTGCTTGTCTCGGTGGGGCATTGCTTGCAGGAGCCCGCTCTCAGTCCGGGAAGTTTGAAGAAACATTTGCTGTTACCACCTGCTCTTTCTCTGCAGAAACTGTCAGCTCAGGGGTGCATTGATTTACGGGCAATACGCTGCAGCATTTCCACAGATGCTTTCTTGGGCCTCTGCCGGTAGAAATGGATGGGGTTGGAGCAATCCCAGCAGTGGCTGGGCGTGTGCAGTGCTGGGAGGGGCGAAAAAGGAAAAAGGAGGAGAATAAATCAGGTGGGGAGGGGGTAGCTAATCATATTTGCTAAATACTTGAAAATGTAACTCAATGGGAATGCCAAGACCTTATCTGAGGTATTGGGGGAGGGTAGTCTTCAACAGCACCAGAAGTTAACTGTTTTTCCACAGCAGCGTTGGTAATCCTTCATTCTCTTTCCTCTCCCCACCGAGTGGATAGCTATGCCATCAGTAGCAGCAGGGTTAACGAGCATGGTATTAGTATGAGCAACGAGCATCACAGTGAGCAGAGCAGCATGGGCTCTGGAGTACATGTGGCATCTCGGCTTGATTAAGACCAGAGCTGGTAAGCTGCCTCTCATGCCCCTGCATTTATTACCAACTCTGTTGATGTACCCACAGTCTTCCACTCTCACTCAGAGCTGGGGGAGAGCAGCTCTGCTACCTCATCCGCAGGCTCCCGCTCATGAGGCTGCGTTTCCATGTGTGATGTGGTGTAACTCAGCGTAGCTCAGAGTGCCCCAGTAACGACAGTGAAGGTGGGCAGTGAGGAGTTCAGCAACTTGGGCAGCATCACGTGACCCTTCCTTGAGGGTCCTTGTTGCTATGTCCTCCTTCACTGCGAGGGACCACTCCAAATTAATGCTGCTATGAAGGTCTTCTCATAGTGTAGCTATTGTTTGAATCTCAGCCAGTTCCCTGGCCCTCACACTGTCCTCTTCCCTTTTTCCTCATTGTTCTCCCCTGGCTTCATTGTGATGAGGTTTGCAGAACAGCCATTAACATCGGAGCTTTTAAACGATGGCTCTGTTTTCTTTAGCTGCAGACTCCATCTCTGCATTATTCTGCTAAACTGCTGGATGAATGCACCAGAGCTCTCTGTCACAGAAGGCTTTCCTCCTTATAATATCTCTTTTGGAAGGACAGTAGCTCTGTAATGCTGTGAATAAGGGTAAATATATACACACTGAATGGAACTGAACCTCACGGTCCTTTGCAGGGCTTAGAGTTTGTGAGCATCTCTACACACTCAGAATTGAGCATTAAGTGTCTTTAGAGACATATTTTCCTCCTTATCTGTCCAAGCCTGCTCAGCTCTTTAAGATGGTCTAGAGATACCTTTAAAGAAAATAAAATTGAGTCTCTCAAATCAGCAATGGCATCTCTGGAGAGGAGAGTGATTAATATGTAGTAATACAAAACGTTGGGATAATCATGGCATTCTCATTTCTATAGCTTTTTTTTTTTTCTACGTAAATCACCTGAAAAATCATATCTTGAAACAACACTGATGGTAAACTGCCTCCTCTGGGGTGGATGGATGGCAGCAGCTTACTGGCACAGAGTGAGCTGGGTACTGCTGTGAGAAGGGAGGATGCTTGGGGCAGGATTTGTAAGATGCTAAACGACTCAGAGGGCATAGAATCACAGAACAGCCTTGGTTGGAAAAGACCTCTAAGCTCACCAAGTCCAACCATTAACCCAGCACTGCCAAGTCACCACTGCCCCATGTCCCTCAGCACCACATCTACACGGCTCTGAAATCCCTCCAGGGATGGGGACTCCACCACTGCCCTGGGCAGCCTGGGCCAGTCCTTAATGACCCATCATGCAGTATGTACCTGTTCCCAGCAAAAAGAGACACAAACTGTATCGTTTTCTAAGGTTAGCGGCACAGAAAATGTTCTGGATTTAAATCTCATGTTAAGGTGCTCTCAGCATACTTTGAATAGGAAGAAGAGAATTTATCATCTTCAGAGAGAGAGATAATGGACTTACAGTGGTAAAAATTTGATCCCACAGCACTAAACTAGAAGTGATGATTAGAAAATATCAATAGAAAAATTTCTTGTTGGGAGACACTGTATCAACAAAATCAATGACTTCTGAAGTCAAGTTGGGGTTGAGAGAATTCCCATTGGAACAACGTCGAAAACTGTGATATTTTCTGAATGGGACATGGGGTGCTTCTTGATTATTCATTTGTGGTAGAAAGTACTTTATTCTAACTTAAAAACTTAACTTTGTTTTCATTTTTGAAGATGGAACACTTCAACTGGCCCAAATGAGTTTTTTGTCTTTCAGCATGATGTTTTAGGGAAGACTTTGAAATTTTAAATACGTCATGAAAAATAAAAAGCTTTTCCCTGCCAGTTTTACTAAATGCACCGGGATTACTGTCCCGCCTGGCTCATCTGTAGGTGTTTTGTCTGAACTGCTATCAGCTGAATCTCCTTGTTAGCCAGCCTTCTGCTCTGCTCTCTGCTCAGGTTTTGGATGCTGGCATGGGCTCCCCTTTAGGATGTATTCGCAGGGATTCCTCTTCTCCTTTCTTTGGGGGTGTTTTTCCCCATGACCCATAGCATGGTGCTTACTTGGTGGAGCTGGCCAGCCAATCTATCTCATGTAGTTTTTTACCACCTGAGCGTTGCTGTGTATTTAGCAACCATCCATTCAATTAATGCCCACGCAGTCATTATGTCATCAGTGTAATCTAAATTTTACAGAAGTGGATATTGGGTGTGCACTTAGAGGGGAAAAGGAAGGGAGAACAAACTACAAAGAGGTGATGCAGTGACGGTTGGGAATTGCTTTACTTTCATATTTTCCTCCATCTGTGCAGGCTTCTCTCTCTGTTTTGGTATGTGCTTGAAGACATGAGTTTTGGGGGTCCTTCTTTCCACTTGAAGATTCAGATCCAGCAAAGCAGCTGAGGCCACACGTTGACTTTGAAGAGCACGTAGCCCTGTCAGGGTACTCAGACCTGGAGCTTGGCGTGCAATCGTGTGGTGCTGGTCCAGTTGTTGGGGCAGAAATGTTTCTTTTGCATGTTCTGCACAGAAGAGGCGTCTCTGCTTTAGGAAGATGTTAGCAAGAGAGATGCTACTGCTCTCTTCCTGGGAAAGGCAATGCCTTGATGTTTGGGATTGTTGGTGGGTTGTACAGGGCAGTCTCAAACGTAGCCCCAGTGCTTGAAGTGTCCTGGATCTTTTCATTTCTCCACTAGCAGATCTTGTCGCTGCAGTGTGAGTACTGCTCATTCTTTCCTTCACCAGTTGGGTCATGTTTTTGCATGGGAAAACTGGCTGGAGCAGAGAGGAAGAGGCTGTGTATGGTCATGATTTTCCATACTTTGGTAGCAGAGAGTGATTTGGGAAATGGAGCAGGACATGATGCTTATAGTTGATGCGGCTTGAGGGAGGAAGAGGAGGTACACAATATGGTGGATGTCCAATACCTGCAGCAGGCCTTGCCAGAACCTACTGCTTTGCTCTCAAGCAGGCTAAGCAGATCTCCTGAGCAGAAGGAGAGGGGAATGAACTATGTTTGTCCCCTTCTGAGTGCTTTTTGACTTCATTATGGACTGATTTGACAACTTAGTTAATCAATGACCTGCCACCCTCTTTCTTTAACTCGGTTTCCAGGGAAGAACAATTTTTTTATTTTTTTTTTTCCCCACTGAGCCATGACTTCAAATGAGTACTCCCTTTTCTCTGTCACAAGAGAAAGGCAAGAAAACATCTTAGAAACAGATACAGGAACCCCCCTGCTGCCACTCAGTGATTCTCAACTGCAAAGGTCAATCTCCTCTGCTTTGAAGGATGGTGTCAGCTCTGGAGTGGGCAGAAGTTCAGTGTCTGGCCTCCCTGTTGACACATTTAAAGATTTCACTCATGTGTCTCC
Organism: Podargus strigoides; assembly: GCA_028020825.1. Classification (NCBI taxonomy): domain Eukaryota; kingdom Metazoa; phylum Chordata; class Aves; order Caprimulgiformes; family Podargidae; genus Podargus; species Podargus strigoides. Next base: position 2,048,924 of record CM051635.1, read on the forward strand.
TCCTGAAATACTTTTAACAGACCCTTTTGAAAAAGCTGCAGCCATGAAGCAGTGCCCCTGCTGCTCTCTGCTTCAGCTTGTTACCAAACCAACACGCATTATTAGCAGAGAGTCCCCTGTAACCTTGCAGTGTTCTTAAGAATTGTACCCTTTTCCTATGCACTTTGAAGCTCTTGAATCTTTTCGGGTAAATAGGGAGATGTGACAATGGAAATAGGTTTGTTAAAATAATAACCCGGAGCCCCGAGGCTGAAAAAAACCCCAAACCAATACATCATTTACCTGATCAAATTCCCAGGGGCAACACCCTCTGAGTTTGCTGATGGCTGCATCTATACAAAAGCTATGTTGTCTGGAGTTGGCCAAAAAGGTGGTTTTGTTCTTGTCACTGTTGATGAACTTCTGAGGTTTTGGCTTGTTTAGTTTTTCCAAAGAAAGGGGAAAAGACTTTTTTTTTCCCCTTCCCCGTGATGAAAATCTTTGATTCAAATTTTCCTTTTCAGCAAAATAAAGGCTTCCCCCCTTCCAAAATATTTTGTTTGGAAGTGAAGAATGAAAGTCATCTTGTACATAGCAATGATGCAGTAGATTATGGAAGTTGGAGTATGATTGCGTACTTCTAGGTGTTTGTTTTTTCAATTTAAATACAAATATTTTCTGTGGAACACATCTGATAAGTCACTCTCCAGATTTCATTGAATAAGAGTTTTGAGCACAAAAAAAATCTTTTGAGAGGAAAAAAGAGAAGATAAATTAATTAACTGTCTTTGCTTTTTTTCTCTACTGTCCTTTATAAATGTAATTATTTCAATGCAAGCTGCAGAATGAGGACGACTTTGCAGCCATGAATATAAATTACAAATGGGAAATTTTAATCAATTTTTTTTTTTTCTGTCTTGAAATTATCAGATGAGTTTGAGAACTTGTTTCCTTTAACCCAGTGCAGAGGGTGAGGTCTTCCAAGTTAACAGGGACTTTGTGGTCATGCCTGTGAAGTCAGTAACAGACCTGGGGACCTGTAGAGCGTGAGAGGTGGAAAGAAAACAAAAATGCCTCGGGTCTAAAATGAGACTTTGAAAAGCTACCCAGATGTTCAAGGGGATACTGCTCTTAGCTTCTCTTTGCCTCTTTTTTCCTGGCTGTGTGTAATGGTTGGGTGTGATGATCTTGGAGGTCTTTTCCAACCAAGGCTGTTCTATGATTTGGGTTCTACACTTAATGTGAAAATTGTAGCTGCTTTACAAAACAGTTCCACGAGGACTCTGGATTTTCCAGATATATTGGCTATGTGCAGTTACTTAAGTCAAATGATTCAAAACTGAATCATTTCTACAAATAATTCTTGGGTTGTACGTTTACTTCTAAGATATTATTTCTGAGTTTCCCAGACTAACAGAAGAGGGCAATCCAGATAGATCTTGATGTGCCCCAGGTACAAGTTAGTGCTGCTCCTGTTGTTTGTTGAGAAGTTTTGCTTTTCAGGTTTTGATTGCTTTTGTGTTTTGTTTTTTACCCCCCCTGCTGTTTTTAAAAGACTTGTAATATTTCAGTTCCTCAGAGGAATGTTTTTCTTCCAACTGGCTTTTTATGTGGGTTCATGTTTGCTTTATACATTTTTGCATTAAGATATTCTGAATTAAAATTAGGCAGTAAGGTATCTCTCTGTTTCTGTTCCTGCTAGGAAATGAATTTTCTTAGACACCAAGCAGAAAGCACTAATTAGTGAGTTTCCAGCATCTTTTTGTCTCATCTGTAACTGTCAAATCCTTCCGTTATTCTGCATGTTCTCCAGACCCTGGTCAGCAGCAAACAGAAGGGGATTGCTCGTGTGGTGGGAAGCAAACTGGTTCACAACCTGAAAGCAGAGCTACTTGCTAGTTTCTTCCTTCGTTTTAGCTGTTTAAAATAAATAGATTAAAAATGCATGTCAGTCTTGTGCTGACGATGCATAGCTTACCATTTGGATCCTTACCCCAAACACAGAGAGGCTCACTCTTACAGAGCTGCTGTTCCTGTTCTGTGCTGGGGTGTGCTCACGTGCCCTTTCATAAGCAAATTCTCTTGTGTACAGCTTTGCAGTTCATTTCCTGCAAACCCTTTGTGGCAGTAAAATTTGATTGCTTGAAACTCCATGGGAAATGACAGCACAGGGGTGCAACTGAAATGAATCAATTCATACAGTCAGAGGAGTATTTGTGGAGAGTTCTTTGTGTCTTACCTCTCATGAAGGTATTTACTGCACCTATGTCCCAAGGGTGTGATGAGACTTAATTTAATAAAAGCTTGTGAAGTACTTTGGAGAGGAAAAGAGGTAAGTGTTTTGTGTTGTTATTTCATTTTAATGTGCCTTTGAGCTTCGCTGTTCTATCTGGGCTCTTAGGTAGGAGTGCTAGAAAGCCTGTCCCATGCCTTTCCAGATCTGAAGGAGTAGTTTATTTTCAGTAGGACAGAAATTTCCAGCATATTGCCTAAGCATAGTCTGCAGCCTGCTTTAACCAGCTCGGTTTTGCTGAAAAAGCCAGGAAAACAAGACCATCAATGCCTCATGCAAACACTAATGGAGGAGCTCTGAAACCAGTGAGCCTTCTCAACCAGCGTTTTGAAAGCATGGCTACGCTGCACAGTAGACCAACATGGCACAAAGATGCCACCTTTCAGGGAGGCTCACTTAGTCATGGAAACCAGATCACGCTGTGTTAGCAAGGCACAGTACCTCAGCAAATAAACCCTGCCTCTCAGCAGGGCTTGAGCTGGAGCACAGGCCTATCTTAACTCCATAACTCTGCCCATCACAGCTAGCTCAGGTGGTGCTGGGAATGGCATTTGTACCAGAGTCCATTTGTCTACCATGAGTGTGTCCTCAGTGCTCTGCAAGGGGGAGATTTTTTTTTTTTTTGCTTAGTATCATGATTTGGCAGCTCTCCTTTTCCAGATGTTCTTTATCCTGCCTTCTGTGATAGCCCACCATCACCCAGACACAAGTATTGCTGGGTTCTTCTGTGGTGGGGTGTATTTCTCAGCACACACAATACATGAAAGCTCTTAGTTCTGTTTCACAAAAAGAGAGGATTTGAGGCACAGGAGCATAAATCTCCTATTTATGGTCACAAGCAAGTTGGAAAAGAGGGAGAGATTCCCTTGACTCCTAAATTGAGGTTCAGCTCCAGATTAAAATATCTAAATTTAGGAGTCTTCCTGCAGGTATCTACGTGTGAGTTGATGACTAAACGCCCATTATAGCTGATCGAGATTCAGCGCAGTCAGTTGAGGCTAGGAACTTAATTCAACTCATCCTGGAGCAGACATCTCCTGATCAGCTGAATTAACCTTTTGACTTCACTGCCTGTAAGGACTAAGTCTCCATTAACTGCAGTGGGAAGTTAGACCACGCACCACCTACTCATGGGAGATTCAATCTCAGACTGAATTCCACCTCAGCTGGCATCCTCCTCTCAGGGCAGCTGTGTCTACAACTTTGCTAAATGCACTGCAGAAAGAATTTAAGGAGACAGGAGATAATCCCACAGTGGAGCTTCAACCCAGGGCATCAGGGACCAAGGAGTCTTGGAGAAGTATCTCTTGTAGGAGGTGGAGAGGACATACTGTCCTCTACAAAATAGCACTACTTGTGTCTCTTTCACACTACAACAAAGGAGAATAAAACCCAGGGCAGTGGTGGAGTCCCCATCCCTGGAGGGATTTCAGAGCCGTGTAGATGTGGTGCTGAGGGACATGGGGCAGTGGTGACTTGGCAGTGCTGGGTTAATGGTTGGACTGGATAGTCTGAGAGGTCTTTTTGAACCAGGGCGATTCTATGATTTGACATCCACAGGGAGAAAAATGGGAGGGAGGAATATGAAAGAAGGAAGCAAACAGACACATGCAGACATTAGAGGGATTTGTGATTCAGCTGTAAAACAAATTGTCCCTTCTTTCTTACCCACCCGTCTTTCTACCCTCTTCTGGCATTCACTGGGGAAATAACAGCTGGTCTAATGCTATTGACGGACTCCTGTCTTCTGCTTTGTAAAGCTGTTTTCTATACTAATGTATGGGGGCTGTAGGGCACAGCAAGAACAAGATTGAAGTTTCATTACTGTATCCCCTTAAGCAGGCATTCAGAATGGCTCGCTCACCCAGCTGCCTGGATCCCTTCTGGGGGAGCGTGCCAGGGCAAGAGTCTGGCAACCAGCTCGCTTGGGGAAAAAGAGGAAAACAAAACAAAGCAGAGAAGGGGAAGAGGGGTAAGATGGAACTGGATGTTTTTCATGTATTTATTATCTCATGTGCATGATCTAATTTTTGCAATAGAGAAAATGCACTTAGAAGGTTACAGAATTTTCCAAATTCTGTGTGAAAAACACATACGGTAAGACATGTTCCTTTTAAAACTGATTTCTAAATGCCATGGCAAAGTACTTGGCTTTCAGGCTGCATTTGTATTGCCAGGGTCTAGTAGTAATGCTGTAGCTTGGTCAGCAATGGGCCCACCTAGATTTCCAGTGTCACTCCCATTGCTAGAGAGCTGTGTGATCCCCTTTATCTCGGAAGGGAATCCAAAACATACATTCAGCACCCTTCTCCAACTAGTCCTTCTAGCCTCTGTCTTTTTGTGATAATTTCTTAAGGACAGTCATAGTCTGGTGGATTTCTTTATGGTGACTTCAAGAGCTGCAAGCTGTAGCCGAGGAGGTCTGGGATGGAAGAGAGGGAAAAGAAATCCCAGCAGCACAGGCAATAAGCTTAGACATGAAAGGAGCTGGTGAAAGCATTGGGGTGGTGGTAAGCGAGGAGTGGGTAGAACAGGATGATTTGTCTCCTAAGGTATTGTTTCAGTCTCCTTTGAAAACTCAAGCAAGCCCTGATATGTCAAATATGTCTGCTTCACATTTTCTTTCTAAATGAAAGCAAAAAGCTGCAACACTTCCATCAAAAAATATTAGAAAAAATAATAAAAATCTGAACACAGTAAGCAAACGAGTACCAAGCTCAATGCCTGCTTGTAGCTTTCTCAGACAGTTCCCTCTGGGCTGACATTTTTCATGCTTGAAGTAAAGAAGCGTGTATATGAAATACCACATGCACAGTGCTACTGTAATGGGAAGTTTTGTCAAAATTTCAGGGATGGAGTTTTATGTAGTTTTGGTGGTGCTAGTTTTTCATTTCTCGAACCAGGCAAATAGTTTTCAGTTGCTTCTGTTGTACTGAGATGACAGAAAATTCTCATTTGTCAGTGTGCTCCTGAGCATATGCTCTCACTGAGTCTTGCCTAGAGGGATTTAGGGTTTGTTTCTGGCTAAACAGGAACGGGTACATACTTAGAGTACAGTTGGTGCCCACATATGCAGAACAGAACTGCCCCCACTCGTGTGGCTATTGCGTGCACACTTACACAAACACACACCCTCTCAAGTAGGGTGCTTTGAAAGTCAGGACAGGTCACTCCTCAGAAATGTTATCCTGGAAAAATCAAGGGCTTCAAAGGAGAAATTTTGGAGTGCCTCTCCTGCCTGATGAGGAGTCAACCACTCTGCACAATGACCTCCGTGGAGTTTTGAAACCTTGCTGGGAATGAGTGTATCCCACGAGGAGGAAGCTGTCTCCGAGCTTGAACGTCTTTGTTGGTGGCAATCGTATGACTTAATGCCTGCATGTACATGGTAGAGGGGCTAAGCACAGCAACTTCTCTGGGTTGGAAGGACTTTGCCTTTGCAGTAATACAGTACAGTTTTCCTGCTGTATCTCTTTCCTCATTAGGATATGATGCTTAAGGTTTTGATGCTATGAGGCCCATGCGTTCTTACAACTACCAAGCTGGTTGAGTTTCTACTTTTACTTCCTTGCAATTTTAATATATTGTTTTATTCTTTAATCCCCTCTAAGACTCTTTAAGCTGTTTGAGCCATTGAAATAATCTTTCTTTCTGGCATCCCCATTTTTCCATTCCCTCCCCCTTAGTCTTCAATGCTCTGCACTCCATCCGCCCGACCGGGAGCTGTAGTCCGATAGCCTTGTTTATTTTCCCTGTATTGCAGCAGAGGATTTGATTGATTGCACTAAGGCAGGTTTTGAAATGGATATTTCAACAACTCCAGTGCTGGTTGTCACAACACTAAAGTACAAATACGTGTACGTTGTACCTGTCTCCCAAGTGTAACTGGAAAAAGAAAATATATATTGAATAATGAAATCAAATAGAAATGCGTTTAAAGTAATAACAAAAGCAGAGTAAACATCCTCAGTGTGTCATTTTCCTTAAAGGAAAGCTTTTGCAATTTAACTACGTAAACATGTACATAAATAATAGTATTAGAAGAGACAGTGTTATTTTCTTTTGTGTAATGTAGGCTATCTGGTCTGCTGCTAGGAATCTGACTTCGTGCCTCTGTGATTTTGTGAAGTGCCACCAAGTTCTATGCTTTGGTTTTAAAATTCCTTCATCTATCGTTGGTATCTTCGATTTTACAAAGTAAAAGTAGCGCGTAAATCTCAGCTATTTTCCCTGGTTAATGCTCTTGGTGGGAAGGTTTACAACGTGCCTTTTGCAGGGCGTGCACCATAAAGCTAGGCACAGTGCTTCCACTTCTCGCTCCCTTGAAGCAGAATTCAGGACAGTCGTGGTTAAGCTTTATAGCTGGCCATGCAGTGGCATCCTCCCTGCACTTCCCTTGGTGGTACCTCTCTGATGCTCTGGTCTTAATTCAGGGACCAGTCCTTTACAGGAGCAGTCTGAGTGTCCTGGCATTCTTCACAGCAGTAAGTACTGCTTCTCTGAGGATATTCTTTTGAGTTGGAGTCTTCTGAAGCTTTTTAGGGGAAAAATTAATGGCAGGTTCTGGACCCCTAAAGCAAACTTAAACCAGCACAGCAGTTCCAAAGCCAAGCTCAGAGAAGACTCTGCTGGCATGCCTCCCTCCCAGGTCCTAAAAATAGGGTGGGTGCTGATGGTGGCTTCACTAGGGAGGCAGCCTGGGCTGGGAGAAGAGCTGGAGCCAGAGCTGCTGGATGCCTGCAGTCCCAGGTTTTGCAGAAGCTGCTCTGGCGGCTCACAGTAAAACATCTCAGGTCCTTGAATGTGTGAGTGCAGGATGCTTGTCGCTGCTTTTTTCCCCTGTTGCTATTTAGCTTTCCATCCTTTTCCTGCTTTGTTTATGTTGAGGCACACCTGTAGTTTCTATATAAGCAATGAGATAACAGCTGGGGCTGCTATATTAGAGTTGCAAACACTGCAGGGAAATAATGGATTTCAAACCACAGCACATTTTTCCATTAAAATAATAATAACAACAAAAAAAAAGGCAGGGAATTTTATAAACCTCTTGCATCTTTCCATCCTCTGCCTTCACCCTCCTCAGTGCTGAGCTGAAGTAACACTGATAGTTAAAGATTTGGAGCCTGTGACATCCTTGGTTATGCTTGGGGACTCAGCCCTTGTTTCAGAAGATGGGGCTGCCATTTTAACTGGAACACTCTGTGTTTCCCAGTGCCCACAAAGCCACGCAAAGCTCTGGATTTTTTGCTTCTCTAGTTGAATCATCCAATTTCCTTCTGTAGGACTACCTGTCATGCTGAAACTGTGCAGGGTAAGGGTCCAAGGGAATTGCCAATGCAGCAGTTCAAAGCTGGAATAAGGAGGGGTCTGCCAGCATTAGGTGCATGTGTACATGGTTGGCTGCTTTAGTATTAACAGAGCTGCTGTAAATGTAACCGGATTCTTAAAATTATGAATTTTTAAGCATTCTCAATGTATTCTGCCATCCACCATTTATTCAGAGAGAGGGATGCTTTGAGACCACCTCTGGATCACCAGATTGTCAAAATACAGCTTCCTGGTGGATTTTGAAATATGTATAATTTATATTTCTGACCCTTATTTATTTCTTCAGAAAGAAGAAAAGAGGGTTCATCATTCATTCCTGCCTGTAATTTGATGCTGTTTGTTTACTGACTTATTTATAAAGCACCTCCGGCATGTGTGGCACTTTACAGGCAAATAATATTGACAGGTCCTGCTCTCCTGCAGGCTGAGCACTCAGTTGTGCCTTTTTCCTGCTGGCCTGCAGTGCAGCAGCACCATGGTGCACTGATCTAGCAGGGACATTGCCTCGGGAAGGCACGATGCATTTTGGAACCTCTTAGGACAGGTGTATGAGCAGGCACTGAAAGAGGGCAGGGAGAGCTGCTGCTGTACCCTCGGGGGTCAGAACTGAAAGGAAAGGCAGAGCACTTCAACTTCTCAGTTTTAGAAATACTTCCCCCAGCTCTACCATTCAGATTATGTTTGTTAAGAGAGAAGCTGGTGGTGCAGTTGTGGCCGCCAGTTCCTCTGCCTCTTCTCTTTGCAGACCCTGAAGGTTGGTTATAATATGGTAGAGATGGAGCTGAGAGCAGATTTCCACTGCATAGATGCTCACTGGGGGGCAAACTGTGTCCTAAAGAGCTTGCAATCTAGATATCTACAGCAGAGGAAGGAGGGAAGATGATCACCACAAAGGATTTGGGGGTGGCTTCTATCTTGGAGGTGCCCTCAGAAGGGGACTGTGCCTTCCTCATACATGTGCCTTCCTCCCCTAAAATTGCTCTGAGGTCTGTCCTTTTGACTTAGCAAAATGAAGGGGGGGCTCAGAGAATGCCCATGTTGTCTCTAACCATGTTATCTCTAACCCCTGAGCACGCTCTCTCGTTTGCTTCCCTACTGCTCAGCTTGCTTAGTGTATTTGGTTTACCTGCCTCTCCTACCTGCTTGCTCGCCTTTCTTGCAGGGCTAGCACTTAACCTTACTTGCTCTTGTCATCCACCGTATTAAAAATGAGCTCTCCTCAGCCCAAAGAAGTTAAATGTGAAGATTTCAATGCTGTGATGTTTCATTTTGGAGAATGCCTTTAGTTTTCCATTGATAACAGGCCAAGCCACCATCAGTGCATAACGGCATTGAGTAAAAGAGATGGAAAGGAGAGCAAGAAAACTGCTGCCTTAATGGGGTTTGGAGCCACTGACAATCTCCAGAGGGTAATGTCTTAGATCCACACCTCATCACTTCCCAAAAAAACAGAGAAAGAAGGAAAAGGGCTGGGGAGCCAAGATGCTGGCTTTGCTAGCTTGTCTTCACTTTCCTCCCCCCCGTTCCCAATCTGCCTTCAATCTCTAATGGAGAAACCTACAGCTCCAGAACTAATACTTTCCCACATTGCATTAATCCTAATTGACTTGGATATAAGTTCCCCCTCCTACTGTCTTCAGCATGGCATTACCATCTGCCCCCTGGGAACCCACGACCGCCTTTGCTCGCTGACTCTGGCTGGCAGCTTTTGCAGAGGAGAGAGCAGCTTTCCAGTGGACTGCGTAGGGTGGAGCTGGCAGGACGTGGGCAATGACCTTGTGGGAGAGCTCAGGACACGAACTGTGAGAAGTTGCTGTGCCAGAGGTTAGGTAGCCACATGGATTGGGAGGATCTAGGGTTGTGAACTGTTTGGGTCGACATCCCCTTCCATCTAGGAGGAGGTGATGCTCACAAGGCACTACTGAATTTTTTTGCAAGAATGGATGTTAACCAGGGCTTAGAAGGGAATGGCAAGAGATGCAGCACGGAAATTGATTTGTATGTAGAGGCAGAGCTAGCCAGAGCCCCAGCACTGAATGGACAAGAAGTGTTGTGGGTGGCTGATTGACATTGTGTCTTCATAGTGACTTCAGTCCACCCGGGCATCTTGCCTTCCTCCTGTGCACCTACCATCATTCCCCAGTCAACTGCTGACTTCTTTCTAATTCCCATTCTCCCTCCTTTTGTCCATTCCTGTGGATGTCTGCACTCCACTCTCTTCCAGCTCCTTTCTTTTCACCCTTGTAGCTAGGATTAGTTAATCCTCTCTTTTTTGCAAGTGGAGAAACTGAGGCAAAATCGACTGAATCAGAGTTGCTCTGAATGAGCGAGCAAGCTGAAACTCCTGCATCCCATGTCCTAATCCCTGGATCTGGCAGCAAACCTGATCAGTGCTGGCTTCCCACACCATTCCAACCGGTCAGCTGGGCAAAGCAGCAATCTTACCTTGGTGACTTCTCAACTCTATCCGGTCCTTTGTGGGCAGAATGGTGAGCGGACACACGCCAGATCCTGTGAAGGAGCAGGGAAAGATCTGGGAGGGAGGGATGGAGAGAGGAGAACAGGAAATCAGGTGAAAGGAGATGGATATGGGGAAAGGAGCAAAGATGATGATAAGAGTATAATGAAAAAGGAAAAGAGGAGGATAGAAGGAGAAAAAGAGGGGTCCACAGCCTGGGGCAGCTGCAGTGGGGAAAAAGGGGAGCTCCAGCCACATACTTCATTTGTGCAGCAAGGGGGATGGCACAGTGTGTGTCTGGGGGGGAGGGAGGGTTTGTAACTGCGGGGGGATTATGTGCAGCCTAAATTGCTTAAGATACTGGAGAAGCCAGTGCCTGTGCGCTCTCTTCTCTATCTGCAGATCGAAGTAATTTTTTTTTTGCCACTGTGCTGGATTTGATCTCCAGCAATAAGGCAGAGAGCACAGGGGAGCAAAGGGGGATTAGTGCAAGAGCCTTTCTTGCCTCTGCCTCTTCTTCCACTTGGACTGTTTTTTCCTTTTTGATGCTGTATCTTTCCCACCACTGACTCTCAGGTCCCTCTGTTGTACAGGAGCATCTTTCTTGCATCGTCCTAGTCAGAGTATCTTTCCCTTTGGAGCACTCCTCCAAAAAGGTGTACGCTGGAGGACAAGCATCTAATTTTCATTGCCCGTCTGCCTCCCATGCGAGTTGGGGAGACCTTTTCTTGTCTTTTCCTATTCCCCAGGCTGCTGTGGTTATGGAAAGGAGGCAGAGAGTTTTCTTCTTTCTTCTAATAAGTTGTTTGGCCTCCAAAGACTCTTAACTTACCCCTTTCACAACATTTTTGTGTGCCCAGCTTCTTTCCCAGGTTTCCCCACAGCAATGCCTGGCCCTAGCTGGAGGTCTGACACATGGGAGAGTGAAAACGTGATCCCTGCGAGGCCCTGGCTCCCAGATGAGTTACAAGAATTTCATTTCCCTCACAAAAGATGTGCGCACTGGCTTAGAAGATTCGGGTTAACTACCCTTATCTATTGGATGTGGCTAGAGGCTCAATTTGTTTCATGCTCTTCATTGAGCAATACTAATAGCAGTGTAATTTATGTAGGAGGAGAAGCAGATGATGTGTAAGCCAGAGGACCTTGCAAAGATCCTTAACATGTTTGGTTTGTGTTTTAAGGGCTAAACTATCGCAGGTACTTTGTGAGTGTATCCCACCAATGTGGAAATGTCAAGTCCTAATCCTCTGTGCTGGTGCAAGGGATCATGATGTGTCATGAGGAACTATGAGAGTCCTTTGAAGAGGACCATGCCAGTCCTTTGCCTCTCTTGCCCCTCTGCTTTCTCCACAATCTGGCAACTTCAGCTAGGATTTCTCTTTCATTATTTACACTCCAAAGATCTGTCCCTGTGTTTTCAGGAGCAGCATGAGAATTCATTGTTATCCAATAATAAGTAACAAAAGAGCTTGTTTGTTGAGGAGTTGGCCTGCCTGGTGTTTTGTTGTTGTTGTTTGGGGGTTTTTTGTCTGCTGAAGTCTGGATTGCACTACAGGAAACATCTTTGCCTGAAGGCCCCTCACAGTGCTTTGGAGAGGCTGTGGAGTGCAGCTGAGCAGCTGTGGCTTGCAGTCCAAGATCAAGTCAATAGAGTCCAAGGCTTACCCTCCTGAAGGGCAACACCAGAGGCTTGCTAGCTGATGAACTGACTCAAACCTTGAGAAAGCAGACAAATTACTGGCAGCAAGACCCTTTGATCAGGAGAATATATGACAAAGTATTTACTTGTGGAAGAGTCCCTGTTCACATCAGCAGAGCAGCTGGGAACAGGGAGACGTGCTCCTGTTCACTTTAACAAGCAATGTTCTCCTTCCAAACCTGGCTATGAAAAAGAGAGATATTTGTTACAAACACATTTACTTCCCCAGTCTAGGGCCAGGCCCAGCTTCCTGACTTATTAGTCTGTGTTTTAACTACCATACTGCTCTGGCAAAATAAATGAAGAAAGAAATCTGATAGTCCCTAAGTAATCGTTAGGTGGTTGTCATGTCCCTCAGAAGACTCTAAATGCCGTTTTCCTCTCTCCAGCTTCTCTATCATGCCAGCACTGCAGTTTCTGAACTCTTTTATTGCTCCAGTAAATATTGATCATGGTATATGAAAGCCAAAGTTGCTTCTCACTACTTTGAACCTCACAAAGCTGCTTGTGCCTGCTGACTACTTGGTGGTGGGACAGGTAGGATAAGAGAGGGGGGAAGTGAGGCCAAAGCCATCATGCTTTGCTTTCTGTGGGCCTGTGAGTGGTGGTACTGCATGCAACCTCCCTGCAAGCTCACATGCACTAGTTTTTGAGGGGAAAAATTGATTGCTTTATTTTTTGGGGGTGTTTTTATAGACATTACGTATGAGTTTGGGTAGGAGAATCAAGGCTGGAAGACTGGAGTGAGGTGGTACCTTTTTCACCAGGAATCAGTGGAGGATATAAGTCTATTGGGGATCAGCCCTGGAGAAACTGCCTGCCTTGTCCTTTAGAGATACCAGTTTGGCTGAGAAGAGGGGTAAAGCCCCTCAAATGTCTTTGCTGTGACTGGAAAGCAGAGGAAATGTGGATATATGGAGAAGGAACTTTGTGGACACTGAGCATGGAGCCACAGTTGCCCGCAGAGCTCAGCAAATTGGGACATGTGACTTAGGAAGACATGGTTGCCCCAAGCATGGCTTGGTTCATTAAGCCAGGTCTTTGGTCCAGCGTGCTCCCGCCAGCCCGTTCTGGGAAAGCAGCCTGCACTGCTACAGCAGCTGCAGCTTGGATTGCTTCCCCCGGGGTCAGGCTGCTATCAGAGCGTGAGAAACATGGGCTTTTGGGGCTGCCCTTCTGTTGATGGAGAGACCCTGCTGGGGTGGGTCTCCCGGTATGCTCCGGATGGGGGTGTGAAAACCAGGACCAAATTCCAGGTAAATCTGGGAAAGCAAGTATATTTTTGAATGATTAATACCAAGGGATGGAGACCTAGTTAGTCTTACTCATTTTTCTGAGCGTGCTCACAGTTTCAACTGCATCCAGCTGGCTGGTGGGGGGGTGTAGCAGACACTGTTTCGTGAATACTCCTGGGAAAAAACACTGAGCTTTTGGTACACCATAGTTCTGAACATAACTGTCTTACTAAAGTAAATCTCCTGCCTATTTTCCTGATAAATACCGTTATCTGTTGTGTGTAGCAGCCTTTCATATCAGAGGACCATGATGCCCTTTGCATTTAGATCACAAGTGAATGATTTGAGTGGATGCAGCATGGTCCTGAGGGGACGTTTATTCACATCACTAAACCATCACAGAACTGGGAACAATTAGGCATGATTGGCTGTCTTAATTGAGGAAAAGCCAAAGGGACTATAATAACAGGTAGTGTATTGACAGAGCTCTGGGGGGTCCTCAAGATGAGCTGTGGGATAAAACTGAGGGGCGGAGGCAAAGCTGGTGTGAGAGCCCCAAGATGGGGGAGCTGCAGGGCAAGAGCCAGTGCCTGGCCTGGGATTTGTAATAGTGTGTGCAGAATAAACTGCTTTGGCATTGTGCTGGAGGAATGGGAGGGTGAACTGAGTTGCTTGGAGGGGAAGTGGGCATGGATCTTAACTGTTCCATGTTTAATCCTCACACTATAAAAACAACTAAAATCTGAGAAGGAATCTCGTTGCCATATAATGTATGCATGTGTATGTTTAATCAGAAACTCTTTAATTTAAAATGAAAGCCCTGGCAAATATGCAGCTTGGATGATAGCAGATGAGGCTTCTCCTTGCTCTGGAAGTTTTCGAAGAAAACATGAAAGGTGTTCAAGCGAGCCATGCTACCCCAGCCATGGCTGGCAGTGTGGGTTCCCACCTGACTAGGGCTGGGACCCACACCTACCAGTCTCAGTTCTGCTGGTGCTTTGCCCTGTTGAGGCCAAGGGCAACCAGGGAATGCTTTCTCAGGAGCTGGGTGTGCATGCCAAAGCAGAGATGCAATTAGGTGGATGGCGCTGTGAGGGTTTTTTGTCTTCAGTACAAGAGCAAGTATTTCCTGAAGTCTTAAAAGAGAGTTCAGAGTTGTGGAGTAGCTAATGTTCAGATAAGCTTTTCCTCTGCTCCTCCTCAGCGGGAAAAGGCTGTGCTTTTCTAACTGCCAGCTTTTTAAAAATGATGGTGCGGGAGGTTAGGTTCAGCTCTGGCAGGTAAAGTGCATCCCCCATGGATCTTCCCCGGCGTTGTTTTTCCAAGCTCGCTGCTTGCAGTTTCCGTTTCTGTCATGAAGTCTTATTAGTTAGCCTGGGATGTGTTAGGAATTGAGGGCTGCTGGCATTTTGGACTCATTTTCAGGAAATGTCTGCTGCAGTGCTGTGGTCAGGGTAGATCTGCATTCCTCTGGGATAGAGGATATCTGTCTGTACGTGGGGTTGTAAGCGTCGTGCAAGTCTACTTTAAGAGGTCTGTCTGCCTGTTGTTTTGTCTTGCTGTCCATGATGGCAATACCTAAGTGCTTTTTAAAAAAGCACATCTCAGACGTGTGATGCTGCTCTTATTTGCCACGTGCACAGTGCTTCCCTTGGCCACAGGCATGCCTTTGCATGGGGGAGAAAACACACAGAAGTGCATCCCAGGCACACACATGCAGCAGTCTGGTACCCACAAGCACCGGTCGCATTTAGAGAGTAGGTGAGGAAGAGAAGGGAAGTGATGAAGGTCAGCTTCCACCACCCATACCCACATTAAGAATCATCTTCTTTTAAAACACTTGTCGCTAATGGGACTGCAGGGGGACTGCTCTGTATCACCAAAGGTGCCAGAAACGGGGTCAGCATTAATATGTAAGTGACCTCCTGAATTAATGTTTACAGTGAGGAGCTGTAGGCAGGCTGATCCTTATCTCGCTTCGAGAAGAGAGCGGAGAAGATGGGGAATGACGAGGGCCACGGCAAAGCTGCTCATTAAATGGAAAGCTTTGTAAGGCACTGCTTTCGTTTTCGGCTTATTTGCAGGATAAGGATTAGTTTTAATTGTGAGGTTTTGCAGAATGAAAGTGCTTAATAGGCAGAAGGCGCTTTGTACGTGTGTGCAACTGTAAAAGGGGTGGGGGGAGAGGGGCACGGAGTGTGGAAGGAGAGGACTGCAGCACATGGAGAGAGAGGGCAAGCAGCAGTGTGATGCTGGACATACACAGAAGGCAGAGTCGCAGCCCCATGTAGGAGACAGGGGTTGTGGAGAGTTGATCATGGAGTCTGAGGGTTGCAGAGGAGTAATGGGGACTGCGACTGGCGTGTGGGGACCAGCAGAGGGACTGCAGGCAGCAGGTGTGCTCGGTGAATTGAAAGGTATGCAAGGTGGAAAATGTTTGATGCTATAGAGGGCAGTGGGTAAAGCAGACAGAAAGTACTGGCAGTGGTGTTCTTCTTGTGAAGATCCCCTTTGGAAGCCATAAGTGCTCTTAAGTGTTCAGTAAATTCAGCCCCTCTTGCACACATATGCATGCCTGTTCATTCTGCAGGTTCCTCCCATTCCCATATTTATGAGGGCAGTGAAGTCGCAGCATGTCACACCACAGCACGTCAGTGGCTGAGCAGTAAAAGGGAATCGAGTTTCCCAGCTCCTCATTCTCTCCAGCAGGCAACACCATTTCCTTTGAGGGCCTTGCCACTCTCTTCCTTGGGAAGACTGGCTTTTTTAAATTATGACCTCTGCCTATCTAAACTCTTCTTTTCCCTGCTGCTCAGCCCTCTCGCAGGCAGCATCCTGGGAAGCAAGTCATAGCATCAGCAGTCGCTGTCAGAATGCGATGAGGGAGCCTGGGATTCTGCTGTGCCACTCTGTCAGCGGAGGAAGAGAAATTCCCCTGGCCAGGAACCTAAAATAGAAGCAGGCAAAATAGGGCAGGAGACTGCACTGCCCAGGCATTGCAATCCTTTCTGCTGTACCTTTCCCACTACCTTTCCCTCCTCTGCAGAGATACAGCTTATAGAGCAGGGACAGCAGCAGCAGGAATAAATGCTTCAGCTTTCCCTCTGACTTCCTCCAGAATTCCAAAGCATGCTACACACACGCAGTCAACACAGACAGTGAGTTCCATTCCCATCTGCTGCAAATGACTGCAAAAGAAATATAACTATTACCTGTTTGTGTGGTTGAATTTGGTCTGGAGACAGCTGGAGAGAGACGCGTCCTACGCAGAGCTGACACAACTGCTCATCGCTGGAGTGCCGGACGGTTTTGATTGTCCAACGTAATTTCCCATTGCTTATCAGTTTGCCAAACTGCATCCGTTCGGTTTGAAGTAGTTTGTGCTGAGTATTAGCCCAGGGCTGAATATCTGTGAAAATTTCAACTAAAAATTCCAGAGATGAGGAAAACATATGCTGTCTTACTCATTAAAAGAAGTTTCTGTTTTGAATGAAAATTCCGCGTTTGTGTGGTTTGGAGGAGAGACTGGAGTTTGGCAGGTAACGTAGCCTTGGTGTCAGGGATTTACCTTTTGCTGTCTCAGTTCATATCTACCTAGACGTGGCCAAATTGCAAGCTTCTGAAAAACCTCCGTCCATATAGACTCAGCAGAGACTTGTTAGAGTTTGGCCACTAAATGTTCCATCTGCATCAGTCGCACTGCATCCAGCCTTGCCACCTGCCAAATTATTTGTAATTCTCATACCATTTGGTGTTTTACTTAACTTTCCAGTTTCTGGAGAAAAGGGAATTTTTACTTTCTTTTGAAAATGAAATACTTTTCTAGTCCTTTAAAGCTGCACAGGCAAGCGGGGAAGTACATACTCTCAAAAAGTAAATCCTATTCCCCACTCAGCATTTAATTCTCATTTCAACACCTGTTGGGGTTTTTTTTCAAGGCCAACTGTGTGGAGTTGTTGATGGAGAATAAAGACATAGACATGAACTGACTTGTTAATTCAAGACTCTTCAGTTTTGAATAGAGTGTATTTAGTTGCAATATAAGGTATTTTATGTAATGTGTTCTTTACAGTTTACTTCTATTTTCATATTCATGCCTGTGTGGAGGGGCTGAAGTAAGGTTGGCCAACAGGCTGTGTCTGAATTTTTCTAGTTGGTGAGATGGGCTCTGGAAAAGATGTGTTGTTTGCTTTATGATATGTAGACAGACTTTCAAATTGGTGTATTAGTGTGCATAAGATGTAACTTAAGGTGGTTGTGAGTGGGAAGTAACCCAGATAAGCCTCTTGCTTTTTTTTTTTTTTTTTTTTTGGCACACTTGTAAAACTTTGTAAATGCTTGTTTAATGAACAGAGAGGAAACCAGAAGAACCAGAAGACACGCCGTTTCTGAAAATGGTATCTCTAGGATGCCCTCAGTGAGGTCTAGCACAAGACTGGAAACAGATGGTCACACATCTGAAATGCAGAAAATTGTTAGACTTAATTTGGGGAGCTGGAGAGCGGGATGCGGCAGAGCTAGCTCGTTGGTCTGTCAGCCAGATAGCGAGCACCGGGCCACAAAACAGTCCTGGTTTCTGAGGAAATGAGCTAAAGGATGAGAAATTCTATGCATACCTCTTCCACGAAATTGGTGTTGCAGTTCTTGTGCCTTTCGTAATGCTTGTTATTACCTGAGATGTCACCTCGCAGTTCCCAAAGAGAGCACATTGCTGCCTCTGGCTTCTAGAGCAGGAGTGGGGAGTTAAAGGCAGAGCCACCAGGAAGGTTCAGCTCTTCTCCACATCATTGTATTCCTGCTAACCTCACAGCTAGTAGCCCCTTCTTCCTCCTCTCCCCCAATTGAAATGCTCATTCCCAGCCTCCTGTGCTAACAAGTGAGTGCATAATGCAGCTTAAAATATCTGCTTGGGGTCTGGATTTAAGACTGGTTTGGCAGATATGTTTTGGGTTTTTTAAAGCTCCGGTTCACTTTCCATTCAACTCAAACTTTGCTTCCTCTGGGGAACCTGTCCTGAAATAGTCAGGTGTTTGCTGTGTCTCCCGTGCCTCAGAGCCCATTTGAATTCACATGCATTGACTTTGCTCTTCTAGAAAGGTAGTACGTATGTGTAGGGCTTCTCATAAAGAGCTGCTTCTGCAAACCTGCTGCCATGAAGAGTGTAGGTGAGCTAGTCTAGCAGAAGTATTTGTGCACTACCTTGCTGGTAGAATTAATGAGAAAAGCAACTGTCTTGTTTCTTTCCCCAACTCAGCTTCAAAAACCATGACCAACACTTGGAAACTTGTTTACATCATTAGCTTTCCTGTAGATTATTTTTCTTAGGGATGTTTGGGTGGCTCACATGTGTCAGAGGTCACCTCTAATCTTAGCTTCCATACCTCTGTGCCTGTTTCTCCTCTCCCAAAGAACGAGAAGTACCTTGAGATTTCAAGGCGTCTCTTACAAAGGAAGTCAGTTATGGTTATGAAATAAAACCTTTGGTGCATCTTTCAAATTTTGAAGGGTTTGGGGGGATATTGGGTGGGTGTAGCCCCATTGCACCTGGAGTAGCAGAGTTGAGTGGGGATGTCATTAGGTCTTTGTTATGCAGGGGATTGAAGAGCGAAGCTAAACTGTAAATCTGGAGAACCATCCATCCTCCTGACATCAGTGCAGGAAACTCTTTCAAAAACTTTGCCAAGTATGTTTGTCCTCTGTGTGAGCTTCTGGGGTCAACCTGGACAGTGCTCTTTTCTGCAGCTTTTAAAGAGGTGATGCCCAACATGAGTACTTTGGAGGGAGACAATTCAAAAAGCCAGTTCTGGTTGTTTTGATTAAAACAAAAGTAAACCAGCCCTAATTTTCTCTAGTGGCCCAGTGTTCACCATTCAGTATTCTGGAGGCATTTGAGATAGATCAGCGTTGGGGAAGCTGGAGCTGTTTTGGTCTTAACTTGAGAATGACGATAGCAATTCATTGAGTGCTGGAGACACATTCTCCATAAGGGTTGTGATGTTCATGGCCATGGGCTGGTATTCCAGGCAAAGCCTGCTCTCATTACCTCTGAAAGCCTCTGAAGGAAGTCCAGCAGTGGTCCAGCCCTGTGCTATTGTTGTTCCTGGTGTAATGTTTCTAAATCTATCTGAGCTCGCTATGATTCCGAACTCTCTCTCTTGATGTGATACTGGCTCTTAAATGAGCAATTATGTGTGCAGACTCTCGTGTTGCTGGTTCAGCCATGGCACCATTGAGACTGATACCTCAGCTGATTTCCATGAGACTCAAAGTGGTGGCTGCTGTTGTTGGAAAAGACTTAATACCTTGGCTACATGAAGTAAACTCAGGCGGCTTTGGCATATGGCAGACAATCAAGGTAAACATCTCTTTTAATTAGTACAAAATTTTGCTGCAATTCATCAAACCTACTGTCTTCACTTATTGTTCCCAAATATGGGATATTAGGAAAACACAGTTAATATTCAGTTGTGCAGTAAGCATTAAGCTTATGGAGAGCTGTTGGAGGGAAATGGGTTGTGAAATACTTATGCTCTCTTGTTGAAGCTTGATAGTTAATAGTTGCGAGGGGAGGGAGAAGAAAACTTTGATTGTTTTTCTTGTCAGCATACATCTTTTTTTCTTCCAGGGAAACAGAGACAAAGCAAGAGCTACTTTTAGGGACTGCAGGATCTTAGAGAACGCATTACCTTAGAAAAGCTGAACAATTTCCTGATGATTGTTATAAAAATGACTATTGTTATGCCCGCAGCCTTCTCTTAACTTAGGGATTTTATACAAGGAACTTCTCTTATGTCTGTCAGTTGAGTATCACATGCCTATAATAGAATACATACAACTTCAAAAGCAAGGATATTAAAAGTTAGAGCAGTCATAGCACTCTATTCCCTCTTCTTTGTAATTCCTAGAAATCTTCCAAGCATCCTAGACAGTGATTTTAACTCCTCCCTGGACAAACAACCTGCCATGATGCTGTTTCCCACAAGGAATAAATGAAGTATAGGATGACCCATCCAGAATTGCAAGTTTCAGGGAACAGGGCAGCATGGTAACTACGTGAAGGGGGGGACGATAAGAAGCCTGTCATGTTTTTTTAAAAGAGAGTGCATTTTATTTCATATGTTTTTCAATTTGGACTTCATTATAGAGGCTACAAACAGCCATGGTATGCAGGATGTGTATGTGACCAAACTCCTTCTTGAGATGCTGTGGCAGCAAATGATGGGATGGTTGTGGATAATCAGAGCATTGGAATGGGCTGCCCAGGGCGGTGGTGGAGTCCCCATCCCTGGAGGGATTTCAGAGCCATGTAGATGAGGTGCTGAGGGACATGGGGCAGTGGTGACTTGGCAGTGCTGGGTTAATGGTTGGACTTGATTGTCTTAGAGGTCTTTCCCAACCAAGGCTGTTCTGTGATTCTATGTTTACAGCTAAGGTGGTGTGCTGCGCTTAAACCTTCAGTGCAAGGGAATGAAGTTATCTTTCCTAAGCTGTCTTTAGCAAACAGATCCATATTTTATGACCATAGGTCAGAGAAGGAAAGCAGCACTGAGCCAAGGCTTCTCTTTTGGAAACAGCAGATTAGGAGACAGCCTTTTGGTTTCTAAATGTACTTAGTTCTTTCACGAAGTACTTACCTTAGAAGAGCTCTAAACCTAAAACTAAAAGTTTAAATAGCTTTTCAGTGATGTGTGCTGTTAGTGAGAGGTCGACAGAAACAAACAAGAAATCAAGACTTTGAAGATTGTATGTGCCAAAGAAAATACGTCTTGCCTTGACAAAGAGAGATAAGCAGAAAAAAAAGACTTATTGTTTATTATTACTCCATTTTTTCCCTATGCTCTGTATTTAATTCATTCAGATACTGCTCTTTAATCTCCCTTATTTGAAAGTTATTGAAGTAATGCTTTATTGATAATTTGCTGTTTAATTTCAGGAAAACTTCCTGAAAACTTCTTGCTGATAGCTTTGAAACTGTTCGCATGATAGCATGTATAGATACCATTGGGGACTAGTGATGTGTCATGGGAGGCAAAGTATATATTTGATATAGTTGAAGTCTCTACAGACCTGCTGAAAAAGAGACTGAGCTGCCTCTATGCTGAGTGCCTTCACCAGCGAGCTGCTGGCTGAGCATGCTACCCCATTGTGCCGTGGAGCAGTTAGATCGAGGTAATTAAAACCAGTATTAAGGCTGTAATTGAATTCTGTCCAGGAAACTACCTCTTACCTTGGAGCTTTTGTAACTGCTACAGTATTGAGGTCCTGCTGTTATTTTTGTTGATCAGGCAGGATTTAAGGGTACAAGTCTTCAGCTATTTATACAAATGTCACAGCTTCCTATTGAGTAGGATAAAAGGGTTCCTCTGACCTCACTGCAAACAAACATGCTTATGAGCCTGACGAGCAAAAGCCAAATCCTGGTGGCATTTGAGTTTGTGGGATTTTTGCTAGTGGCTTTGCAGGATCCTGCCCATAGTTTATCTGGCTTGATATTGTGTTGTGCCAAGCCCAGCTCCTCTTTTATTCAGCTTCCATCAGGGCCGAATCTAATTACACTGCAGACAGGTCAACAAGCAAGCATTGTGCTGGTTGTGCAGCCATCATGCCTGACCCTCTCAATGAACTGCAGCTCAGTCAAGGCCCTCAGGGAAATCTGCTGGAGGCAGCAACAGCTGTAAATGGGGATGACTTTGAGTGGTGCCTTGCCAGTTCATGGGACTCCCTTTGCCTTGGGACTCACTTTTTGCCCTTGAGGCAAAGATGTTCCCCCAGGAAGTTGAACTGGATCCTTTCCCTGCTCTCAGGGAGAGTTTCTATAAGGAAATATAAAGCTAATAGAGCTTGTTTCCTTTAAGCATCTGCAAAATGGTGTACCAGGTGGCAGTGAGAGTTTGTGCAGCAAGGGAGGGCAGTTGTCTGGTCAGGGAGAGCAAAGTGCCTTCACAGAGGAAGGAAACAGCACAGAAAGAACAAACTAGTCATTCAGAGAAGGAAGGCAAAAGCATTCACATGGTGCCAGGAAGATTTTCACTACCATTACGAAAGCCCATAAATACACAGGCAATTAAGACAGCGAGAAAAACAGAAGGTTCTTTTCTCTCTGTTACTGCACATCCACTGTCTGATGCACTCTTCCCAATTGCCAGAGATTTTTTTTAAAAAAGAGCTATTTGTGAACAAAGATCTGTTCATATCCTTTTCGTAGGAACAAACGTGATGGATGAGAGAACCCAGGTGATCAGCTAAGATCTACCTCTCAGCCCACGTTCACATTCCTCAGCCATTGGCCTCCAGCTTCATGTTTAGCACCAAAATCAATTCTGTTAAGTCAGTGCTGCAGTCACTCTTTCTGTTGCACTACAGACCCAGACAAACAGAGAACAACAGTGATGCAGGTCCATAGGGATAAAATGACACACAGATCATTTGTGCACATGGGTGGTTTTGCACTCATCCAGGCATAAAGGCCCTAGACAGCACATGAAAGCCCCAGAAGGCTGTTATGTAGGCAAACATATTTGAGTGCAGCTGAAAACAGGTGTTGTGGTAAGGGTGTTCAGTGGATGAAGAAGTCTGGTTTAAAATACCTTACTGGAATGGCTGTGGTCTCCATTGCCCTGGTTGTGCAGGTCCTTTAAGACATGCTACACTGAAAACAGAGGACAGCACACAAAGACACACCTCTTCCCAATGGTGGCGAGAGTCACGTACGACTCCAACTCTTTTGTTGTTGCTGTGACAGGTTTAACCATTGTTGACCGAATTGAATAAATACAGCTCGTCTGGAGGCTGTGTTAGAGGCAGGTAGAGTTTGCCCAGGGAAGGGCTGGGTAATGGGTTTGAAGTTTTGAGTCATATCTTAAGCGTGATGACTGTAATTTGAGTTGGCAGCAGTGTCAATTCCAGATGTAGTGACAGTCAGCTAAACAATGCAATGCAGGAGTAGCTCAGCAAGATAAAGAGCTGCTTCCAAAACAGTAAATTGAGAAAAAACATGACTGCCTCTGTCAAGATGTCAGATTAGCGTTCAGAGGTGGTGCAAAAGACAAAGATCTAACGATTAATCAGGAAACAGGACGACCGAACACAAAGCGATGTGTGTGTCTGTGTCACTGCAAATCTGTGATCTGTGTGCATCTTGCAAACTAAACACAGTTGTGGTGCCCACCTCTAAAAGAAATAAGCAGAATTAGAGGGGGTCCAAGGCAGGAGGCACAGGCACCGATAAGCATGGAGCAGCTCCCCTGGGAAAAGAGATTGAGTCGCCTGTGGCTCTTGAGAGGTGGAACATGAAATAGATCTGTGAAATAACCACTGGAATGGAGAAGGTGAACACAGAGTGACTGTTGCCTCCTACTAACAGTGTGTGAACAGGTCAGCAAGGAATACATCCAGGGAGTAGGTTTAAAATAATGCAGTATGCAATGTGTAGTTATTGCAGGGAACTCTTTGCCACAGAATGGGAAGGTGATTAGAAATAACAATTATTTCAGCAAATAATTTGACAAACTCACCGAAGGACAAACCCTGGGGCTGCACACACGAGGACGCAGGTGCAGTGCCTGCCAGAGGAGGTCCCTGAGCCCCAAATGACTGTGGGCTGGGAGAACAGAATGGGCAAGGTCTCCTGAGCACAGGCTTCTTACCTGGCTTTCTCCAACATCTGCTGCTGGAGAGCACCAAACCAGATGGCTCCTGAATCAATGCAGCCATTCCTATGGGCAGTTAGAAATTCCAGCTAATATGTCTACAAAAGTTTCAGAGGGGACCTGTGTGCTTTCCAGGGAGGTTGACATTTGTTTGGAAGTGCCAGAAGCCTTGGGGGGGGGGGGGGGGGGGGGGGAAGGCAAAAAGCCTGTGTTTAAATGCTTTTAAATTTAAAAGGTGTGAATGGGACAACCTAAGTAATTATAGCCCTGTCATTCTCATGCCATTTTCAGGTAGAATAATAGAAAAACTGATATGGGATTTGATTAATAAAAAATTAAAGATGGGAAATATAATTAATGCCAATCAAAATGAATTTATGGGAAAGAAATCTTGTCAAACTAACCTGATAGTTTTTTGATGAGATGATAAAACCTGTTGGTAAAGGCGGTAGTGCAGATGTGGTTAGACTTCTTAAAGCGTTTGTTGTTGTACCTCATAGCATCTTGATAAAGACATTAGAATAGTATAAAATAACTTGCTGTGTATTAAATGGATTAAAAACTGGTTAAATAGTACTCTAAAATACAGCTGCAAACAGGGAATCATCACCACAAACATGTAGTATCAGCATTCTGCACAGATTGATTCTTGCTCCTGTCATATTTATTATTTTTATCAATACCAGGGAATAAGACGTAAAACCACCCGAAGGAAAGTTTGTTGGTGTCACAAATGATAAAACTCTGCAGATAAACTCTAGAAAAGACAAGGTTGCAGATGCAGGGCAATTGCAGAATCATAGGATCACAGAACAGCCTTGGTTGGAAAAGACCTCTAAGACCATCCAGTCCAACCATTAACCCAGCACTGCCCAGTCACCACTGCCCCATGTCCCTCAGCACCTCATCTACACGGCTCTGAAATCCCTCCAGGGATGGGGACTCCCCCACTGCCCTGGGCAGCCTGGGCCAGGGCTTGACAACCCTTCCAGGGAAGAAATTTTTCCTAATATCCAATCTAAACCTCCCCTGGCACAACTTGAGGCCATCACCCCTCATCCTATCAGTGCTACCTGGGAGAAGGGACCGAAGCACTGAAAGTGAAGCTATGAAGCACTATATAAAGGCATACAAAAGGGTAGCAGTAGTTAGCCAAGCTGTTCTGGGAAGCAGCATTTGTGAAAAAATACGCTAGCAGTCAGCTGAAAGTGAATCCTTGTGCCAAACTATGCCAGAAGATGTAGTTTGGAGGCTTGGAAGTGTAAAGTGGGGTAGTTCAGGTGGGAGCTAGGGAAGTAATGTCTGACATCTGTGCTTGATAAGCTACTGTAATACTGCCTTCTGTTTGGTGTCCCCAGTTAAAGGAGGCTACTCCTAACCTGAAGAGCAGTCTTAGAAAGTAAGCTTGGAACTAACAGTAATGAGAGGGGTTGCGCTTCACAGGCCAAGATTCCTGGAGAAGCGCCTCTTTAGTTTGTCTGGGGGAAGCCTAAGGGACTGCAGTTTGTAAATACCTACTTAGAGAACAGAACTTTAATAAGAAGGCACTTGAAGCTAGCAAACAACACATGAAAAGATCTAGTGCCTGGAACCTGAAGTGCGGCAATTTCACACTAGAAATGAGGCACGAGTTTTTTCAGCAGTAAAAGTAATTAAACATTGGAACAATTTACCATGGGAATGTGGTGGATTCTCCATCACTGGCAATTTTAAAATCAATGCTAGCAGTTTCTTCAGAACATGTGTTCTATCCAAGCATGAATTAATTCAGGGTAGTCCTATAAGCTGCGTTATTCAGGAGGCTGGAAAAGAAGTTCACTTTTCCTTCTGGCATTATAATCTCTATTTTCTCAACGGTTGGGTAGTGCCTCCCCCCCTCCTTCTTTCTTTTTTTTTTTCCTTAGGTCTTCTTAACATTCTTACATAAATGACCAAAAGTTATTTTTCATCCTGCTTGTGTTTTGAACACAAGAATAGGATTTATTTTCCCCTTGGATGGAGTTATGTTTTCCACCTCCAAGTTTTGAATATGAGTTCATTCTCATTGATCTTGCTTCTGGTTATGGTTTGCTGTAACACCCTGCCTGTTTTGCATGTCACAGTGGTAGCTGAGGCTCTCCTATGGGTGAGTCTGCATGCCTTCATTGGTGCTACTAAATAAAACAGTCCAGGGAATGTTTGCAGGACCTGCAGCCAACTGACGCAGCACCACTTCTATGGGTAAATTCTCTTACCCTTCAGAGCAGCGAGGCCACGTACAAATGGCCTGTGAGGAACAGTTCCTTGTCTGCAATAACCTCCAAGCTGTGTCTCGTGTGCTACCTGCTGGCACGGGCCATCATCACACCAGTGACCACCATGCTAATAGTTTAATAGCACAGACAGTTGACCAGTGCCTTTGCCTTGTCAGTTATGGAGTTACAGCCTTTGCATCTAATTTTTTTTTTATTGCTAGAGCTTGTTAAGAAAAAAAAAAACCTTCAAAAGTGTTGTTTTGGTAGAGATTGAATGCTTTTGTGGGAAAGAGTAGATTTGGATGAATGTTGTCACAAGTATCTGTCCAAATAGTGGATTCAGCTTTCTCAATTTGTTTCAGTAATGCTGATCCATTTTTTCAGAGCAGCATAGAAATACTTAGATTCAACTGCTTTGATAGATTTTCATTTGACTTTTCTACTAAATATTATACATTATATTTTGTATTTCATGTTGTAATGTTTTGACATTATCCACATACACCATGCCAGTATTGTCGAAATGAAACAATCCATCATCAGTCAAATAAAGTACTTCATTTAATTCTAATCTTGATTTTACAGAGTTATTGCTCTGCAGGAACTTCCAAAATTTCAGCTTTCAGCCTGATTTGAAATGAAAACAATTAATTCACCAAACTTCCCTCAAAGAAAGTGGCTTTTTTTGGAGGGAGGGGGGAACATACTACCTTTAAGCATACACTGCATATTGCAGTGATTGTCATACCCATGCTCTGACCTCTCTAACTAAGTTTGTTTCACTTGCCTGTAATCAAGGGTGGTGTTCAGCTTCAGTCTGTAGACGTCTAAATGCCGTTATTTATCAGTTAGCCAGGTATCTACGCTCTCATGCCTTACTGGTTCTTTACTGCCTATGTGTTTAGTCAAGTCAGCTGCAAAGGTAGACTAGACAACTGCATTCGGTCAGCAAAGTTGCTCTCTAGCCTCCACTGTTTGTATAGACCCGGGGCTTGATTCAGTTGCCTAGACGTAGGTGTTTGGAGCCATTTTAGTTGCCTCAGATTGTGAAGAGCTTCACAGATGACTTGTATGGCAAAGTCCTGGGACTTCTGAAAGACTTGCACTCTACTCTCTGGAGGTAAGTACCTCCTGTTATTAAGTGTAAAAAAGAAATGTAAAAGCCTCATCCGCAAAATTTAAGTAGCTTTTGGTTCCTTTAGCTCTTTGATCTCATCTGCCTTGACAGAACATGAGGCATCCCTTGATGATAACCAAGAAGAGGGTAAAATTGAAAGAGAAGAATTGCTCATTTTCTCCTTATATTACTATATTTTATTTCCAGTGCTGTATTTTATCAGTGCTATATGCTTAGGGATAATCACAAAAAACTTCTGGGCTGCTGCTCAGCTCAGGACAACACTGCTAGACTAAGAAGCTGGTGGAAGGAAACTCCAGGCCATTGGGTGCTGGTCTGGGTCTCTCCTGGAGTTGATGGTAAGTTCCCTGAAGAATGATACCTGAAAATATAAACCCCAAAGCTGGATACTTGAATGAGGACAGCAGTAAAGAAAATTCCAACCTGAAATTCTTGCTATTGAATATGAAGTCACTCATCAACAAATCTAAGAAGTTCATGTCTTCATGCCTTCTGTTCCGTCAGCTGTATCTACATCATTGTAGCATGACCCTCAAGTACAATACTCGATTTTCAAGGAAATCTTAGTTTAAATAAGCATCTGGTGTCCAAGGAAGCTAACCAACCCCAGACAGAATTCTGAGCTCGGGAAAGGACAAATGCCAGCAATTCTTATCTCTATCTATAATACCAATTAGGTGTGCCCTGGACTGTAACCTGACACTGAGGCCAACTACCACGTAATAGCCTACATTCAGGCTGTTAAAATCTCTTATTCTCCAAAACAGATTGACCGTGTCTGAATTGCCTGTTGGGAATGGGTCCATTGGGAGTGCTAACCCATAGTCATGACTGGGAACTGTTTGGCATAGTGTTGGTTGGCACAGGTCAAAACTGTGTCAGGAACCACTCTAGCAGTTCAGCAATGTTGGTGGCTCCAGTGTTGGGGAATGTTTCCAGGCACTGTTCAATTTACTGGTAGGGGCATAGCCAAGGAAGCCAGCTCAGAACATTATTGCTGTTGACCTTACATGAAAGGGTATTTCGGTGATGAGCAGCAACACAGAATGAATAGATGGAAGGAATAGAAATAGGTCATGTTTTCATCTGGATTCAATTTCACATCCTCTGGTGCTTTGTGGTGGTGTTTGTATTCTCTCGGTTGGTTGAACTGGCATCAGGACTGACTGCTGTTTTCTGTGGATCTATTGGCAAGAGAGAGCAGCCCAGTTCTGCTCTGCAGCTGTTGTTGCTGAAGCTCATTGCATGTATGCCATTTGTTTGCAAAACTTGAGATGGGGGGGTTCTATGCTGGAGCTTTGTTATAATTAGCCCATTCAGCTGTCAAAGTTGGGCCCTAGCCTTTGCTTCCATATAGTTGGCCGAGCAACAGGCTATCAACTATTTTTGGAGGATTTTCTTTTGCAGGGTTGTTTCTACCTAGTGGATTCTTGATATCATACAGCAAATGTTTTTTTCCTATGTAATTCTTTCGTTTTTCGACTGAAGCTCAGTCATTCATTAATTATGAGGCCTATCTATCTATAATTTAAAGGATATTCAATGTCTATTCTCTGTAACAAAATTTTACTCTGTTTAGGTAGTTTGGGTTCATTTTTCCAAGTTTGAACTGTGGCTCGTACACAGGCAGTGGACTATGAAAACCATCCTATATGGATAATTGCATGATGGGAGCATCACATACAAGGTCAGCACCTTTTTCTGAGTTGACAGGTTGAAACTCAAGAGTTTGAAGATTGTCCTAGGAGGCCAGTAGGTCACAGGCATCCATGATGCAGAGCGTTCCTCTGAGCCTACAGGAGTGTTTTACTCTTCATGCTTGCTTGCATAGATTTTATTTTTAGCCTTCATCTTTGAATTGCTGTATGAATTTAATGAGAGACTGTGTTTTTCTATCAATTTAATTCTGAGTGCCAACCTGAGTCAAAGGCCTTTATTTAAGCCTATGCCTCAGAAAAATACCTTTGCAGCTTTTGTCTGATTCAGGCTTGTTAATGAGCATCTGCACGGTAATGTGGTTAGCACTTAGTTTCCTAGGGAAGAATCCCATTTGAATTCTCTGGATTATGTTATTGTTGGCCAGGTATGGTAATGTGTCTTACTTGAGGATGCTGCTGACTAGATGGCTTATATAACACTTCTGTGGTACACAGGGCAAAGTGCATTTTGGCTTTTGTACACTTGGGGTAGTTAGTTCACCTAACCGTGCGTGCTCTTGAAGGCAGTTGGGTGGACACCATGCCCCTCTCCCAGTATTTAGCTTGGAGCAAACTTCAGATGAGTGTGTGAGAAAGCAAAGACTGCATGATATGGAAAGACAGAAGGGCTGAGGTGTGCCAGAGCCACAGCAAGCACACAGGAGGTGGTGGGAGCAATGTGTTTAAACATTTAGCCACAGTTGCGGGAAGGAAATCGCAGACAGGCTAGAGCGGAACGCTTGTTAATTGCCGATTTTCTGGGCATTCTAGCATACAGGCACTCGCTCCTGTCTTGTTACTTGTTGAAGAGGAAAAGGGGTTGAAAAGGAAAAGCCATTTATTTTTCTGTGTGTGTTTTTAATTGTCCCTCCTGAGACGGGCTTTTTCACAGTCGCATGTTCAGTCTGTCGCAGTTCATTTTCTGACAGCTGAGGCTCTTTTTAACAGGACAGCACCAGCTACTGAGGGGTGAGGTGAAGGGGTGGCACTGCTTATCATAGGATGGTCTTGGGGTGGATGGACTCTGTCAGACAGACTTGGGGTACCTGTTATTGTTAATCTCTGAGCCTGGAGGAAGAGACTTCTCCCTCTAGTATCACTTTGAAGTGTGACTCTCATCCTGGTGGGTTTCCGTGGTTTGATGCACTGTCTCTCCTACAGATCAGCTCATGGGTGTTCTGAGGTTTTCCTTCCAAAGGTAGCACTGGTCGAAATACTGTCTTGGCAGTTTTGGAGCTGACATTCTCTCTTGTCTCATGGAGAAGAAAAATGATAAGGCAAGTTGTACCAGTCTATTGCTGTTGACCTACCTCTACTTGATTGATGGAGGACAGCTGGGTCTTCACTGTCCATTTAGTTTTCAGGTTCTCTTGATGGTCATGCTCTCACTTTTGAACTTCCTGCCAGTGCTGTTCCTACTGTGGCTATAAAGCACAGAGTCCTGACATGAACATGACTCCCTCAAAAGCACCAAGATTACTTCTATGGGCACCTCTCCACTGATGTTTCTAGCAGTGATGGCCACCATGCAGAGATACCCAGTCTACCAAAACACACCAGTTCAGTGCTAGATTGGACTTGCCAGCAGTGCCCTGCTGTGGGTGTATGGCAGTTGGCCATACGTGGTGGCAGCTGTTTTCATTAGCAGTCCCTGCAACGTCGTACACAAGCTTGAAGCACAGAAAGCAGTCATGGGGAAGTGGGAGCGTGTGAAAGAGAAGAACAGATGAAGCTTCTTCCCTCCTACAGGAAGAGAAGCAAAGGCTGAATGTAAGATGTCTCAAAGGAGCTCCTGCTGGGTGTTTTTTTTCTCTGGAGAGCCTAGCAAGGGGCATTTTATTCCTTAATCCTTGGGAGGAAGCTTGGTCAAAGATGAAAGGTTTAATAACTCAGAGAAAGCAGAGAATAAATGGGAAGGGTAGGGTCTCACCATCTTTGGGTACAATATAGGACTTCTGAGGAAAAACAAGTGGAAAACAGTATATCAGTTTACAATACCTGCATATATTCATTTTTTCCCCTCACTATTTTTCTGTCATGTGTAATACCCTCTTTCCCCTGCCTTTCTCCTTGACATCCCCCTGTCCCCATACATAAGCTCCAATCCACGGTGTGCTAGCGCCTGCTAGGGTATTTGTCATGATTCGTCTGGAGTTTGAGGAGCAGATGCTGTATGGCATATAATAAACTACAGCTGCCAGGAGAATGTGTCTTTCTGTGCCTTGGATCTCGGATGTCCCTGTCCAGAGAATCCAAAATTGAGGCAACTAATTGAGGCAAACTGATTTGGAAATATATTCCATAAAGTCTTTGCATTCAGTATGCTTGAGGCAAAATGGATGTGATGGTGCTGTCCCCCTTCACGATGTGGCTGAGGAACTGTTTGCTTTTCTAAATAATTTCTGGACAATGATTTGTATATGACATGACTAAGGTGTGACTCCCTTGGTCCACTGGATGCTCAGACATTGTGTGTAAAGCAGTGCCACCTTAACGAGGAATGTGCTTTGATGGGAATATATTATACACATGTTTCTATGAGACAGATTCTTTGAGTTGTCTTGTCAGTAATTGCCACAACAGGAGGGAATGTCTGAACTGCATTTATAGGCCTGTTTTCAGGAGTTTGTCAAAACAGAGTTTAATCCCACTTGGAAGTGTTAAGACTTGCAAACATTTTTTTTTTTTTTTCCCCCAAAAGCAGATGGAAAAAAAGATGAAATCCCTATATTTTTTATGAAAGAAATATTTAGGCATATGGAAAGGTTTTCTTTTGACATCATAGAGATGTTTCATTTCAGAGATTCTGAAACATTGCATTTCTTTTTTTATCATCTCAACTGCTAAATGACTCAAAATATTTCAGCTTTTAAAATGGAACACAAACTGGTACATATTCTTACCTGATTAAAATGAAATGTGTAAGTGATTCCTGGTAAAAGTGACAATGAAATTGATTCAAATTTCCTGCACATTATTTCTACTGTTGCATGGTAGGGGTTCTTTTGTCTGGCTTGGGGTTTTGGGTTTGTTTTTTTGTTGTGGTGTTTTTCATGTGTGTGTGGTTTTGTCTTTTTTTTTTTTTTTTTTAACCCAAAACACTTTATTTGAGGAACTTTTGACTAAAACCTTCACAATGTGTTTGGAACTGAAAAAGTTAATAAAAATACACTCCATCTGAAAAGCATTCACCCCTTCCAAGAGTGCTCCCTTGCCAGACCGTGTTGAGAATACTGGATATTATTGTCTTTGGAATCAGAAGAGGGAACTGGCTGGGAGGTATTTGTTATGAATTTCAAATAGCATTTAGACTACAAAAGCAAAGTTCTAGGAAGATGGTAAAGATGCACACTTTAAAATGTGTTGTCAAGGATGAGAAGATAGCCCTGATTTTGCCTTTATCTCATTTTTCCTCCTAGAGGACCCACATGTACACATCTTCTCTCTTGGTGTCATCTGAAAATTTTGGGGACATTCAGATGTGTTGTATGTACTCCCCTTAGCTAATTTATATGCTGCAAGCTATCATAGCACTCCAGAAGTGGTGCAGTGCTCAGGCAGTAAGAATATTACTGATCTGACCAATTGCAATTAAGCAGTACCGTTTGAATTTGGAATATAGAGTGTGCGTTGAAGCCATTTATGAAAAAAATGCAAACAATTTAGCAAACATAATTGGGAAATAAAAATAAACAAAACCAAATTCAAAGCAATGGCCCTCTGGTCATGGACAGAAGCTGAATTTGTTGGCTGTCTTATCTGGCATGGGTTAGTTGCTCAGCTGTACATACAGACACTGTCCACCAGGATTTGGATGGGGAGCCAGGAACACGTTGCTGGGCCTTCAGCTGGTAATGACCTTCCATCATTAAAGATTTCCCTAATGGAAATTGCTCACATTTAGAGAGCTTTTATGGAATCTTGCTTAATATTTAATAAAGAATTTGAGCCATCCTAGGAGAAGGTTTTTCTTTTTCAGTTCTATATTTTTAGGAAGCCATTGTGTGAACTGCCTATTAAATTTCTGTAGAACCCTGTTGAGGTTTTCTCCACTGCAACCTATAGGGTTGTTCTGAAAGGGATAGGTTGTAACCTGTCTTCTGAGACAGATTCCTCTTCTCCTCTTGAGCCAAAGAAGTCCTTTTGTGTTCCTGGTAGGTCAGATTCAAAGCTGGTGTTGATCAGGAAAGCTCCTGTGATCTCTATGAGGCATCAGTGAAGCTGTGCCTGTTTATAAGGGCAATGGATCTGACCCAGTGAACTGGTTTCTGTGCTCTCTCTCCCACGCCATCCAGCAGTGTGGAAGCTAACTCTTGTTCACCAGTCTCTGCATGGAAATAGGCAAATGCAAATACTGTCAATTTGACTTCAACCTCTCTGTATCCTTGCCAACCCTAAGTGGTATTACAGGTATCCTGCATTTTGCAGCAGCAACCTCCAGTACTGGGAGAGAAGAACACTGGTTTCCTGCTAAGTGCTTGGCAGAGCGTGGCCAAAGAGGGGAGCCAGAATGTCAGGAAAGTAAGAGAAGCAGCAGTCAGGCAACAGGATGCAATTAGGGATTTCTGGATGCTTGCGTGGGCCTGTCACTGGTGTGTATTCCTGTCTTGCAGAACACATCCACTAATTAATTAAAGCTAAATGCAGATCACCTTCTCTTTCTCACCTGCTGTTTTTCCTTCCTCCTCCTCTTCTTCTTTTTTTTTTTTTTTTTTTCCCTGAGCTAAAGGTCTTGGATTGCTACACTGACTAGAAGGAGTGATTTGAACTGACTGCAGTGTTCTTAGCTCGACGCAGATCTGCCTAGGGAACACGAAGCAAGAAACAAGTCTCATTTAGCTTCTTGCAGGCCACCTTTGTTTGGCACTCACTGCCCCC
The DNA here is from genome assembly GCA_028020825.1 of Podargus strigoides. Taxonomy (NCBI): domain Eukaryota; kingdom Metazoa; phylum Chordata; class Aves; order Caprimulgiformes; family Podargidae; genus Podargus; species Podargus strigoides. The sequence goes on from CM051635.1 coordinate 2,082,515, forward strand.
CCTTTGTACTATTCAAAGGAAATCGATTGTACTTGAGTAGCAGCTGGGAACAACAAGCCACAGATGTCATTCAAATAAGCTGGTCCTCACGTTGGTCCTACCCAGGAATCAGCTGGGCTCAGGGCTTTGGAGAGCACCCCATGGGGTTTCCGGGGTGCTCTGGGGCAGGAGGTGACAAACTAGTCATTGAGTTGGGAGCAGGGAGGTCGCTGAAGTGTGGTGTAGCAGAGAACAAGGAGCAGGATGGCCACCCAGGTGCAACAACCCAGAGAAGAGGTGGGAGTGATCTGCAGAACACGTGCCTGGTTTCTAAGAAAACCTAGTTTTGTGTGTCTGCTTTCCTCTGAGGAGAGTGCTGTGACCCAGCTTGCCTGGCCCAGCAGTTAAGGTATTGCACCTGGGAAATGCTTGCATCAGTTAAGTATTGAATATTTTAGCTGCTTGATTATTGCAGGAACAACATTTTCCTCAGGATTTTCAACTGTGGTAAAATGTCGTGTCGACGTACTGGGAACTGAGACCACCAGTTAGAACCAGGAAAAGATCCCATTCATTTCTAATGTGCTTCTGTGGTCTTTAAAATATTTATAATCTATCTTTGCTTGGACAGTTTTGCCAAAAATATGCACTTCTGCTAAATGTTGAACAAGAACTATTTTAAGAAATCTCTCAAAAACGGTAAAAGCGTTTTTATGTAGTATGTGCTTATGAAGGTGTGTGGCTATGAGCAGCATCCACTGGATGTGTGGATGCAGCACCCATGTTCTCCCAGCCCTGAGCTCCCCAAAGCCAGCTCTGCCAGTGCTCTGTGTATCCTATTCTTAGTCTGCGTTAGTTTGGCACTCTGATTCCCGTCATCCTCGGTGTGAGATATTAATCCTCTCTGTTCCAGACAATAGGTAAAAGCCAGCACATTGTGGTTTTACTGGTGACATTAGCTAGGTTGTTAATGCTGGGAGTTGAAAAGCATTGACAAGGATGTTGCTACAACCCATGCATGAGGCACCCAATGTCCCTTTTTGCTTGCAGATGGAGAAAAAACTTTCTGACTTGACAGCATAAAAAGAGGGTTTTTTTCCGGGGGGAAAAATTATATAGAATTATGTCACATCAAGAAAAACACAATGATTAAAATAACTTGCTATGAATATTCATTCTCAGCTTGGCAGATGGATGAAGTGGGCTGAGCATTTGCAGAATATTGCTAACTGAGCTCTCTTCCAGAGAATAACGTTTCAAAAGAATTTCCGATTAGGTCTGTTGGCCAAAACTAGAAAGGATTTTTCTCTTCCTTTTTTCTTTCTTTGGCATTCTGAGCTTCCACCTTCCTGCCGAAATGCATTTCCCTCTAATCACAGTTTTGGATACTTCTGAAGCCTCACACTGAGGCCTTCCAGATGGGTTCATTGCAGTGGGAAGAGAAATGCTCATTATCATTAGTATTATGATTACTATTATCATTCTTAACCCTTACATTACATTGTCATGGTTGTCCTGAAGAATGTCAGACTGGTTTGCAAACAACTTTCATTTCCTCTGACTGCTGAAACATAGTCACCTCTGATGAAGGAGCTTTGTGCTAAGGAAGGGGGAAAAATGCACTGTGCATGTTTTAAAGTTTACTAGAAAGAGTGAAATGACCCAAACTGGAATTTAGCTGTGTTTGTACCCAAGGTACTGTGAAAGATTGCACGAACACAGTAACAAGCAGTGGGTAGCAGAGTTGTACCTCCTTTGAATGCCACAGTGCCCCCTAGTAGCAGTTTTGATTATTAATCAGTACTGGCTTTAAAGGAACATTGGTTTGGGGTTGTTTTTTTTTTTCCTGATACACTGATAGTCTTTAAACTTCTGTCTTCAACAGGTTAAAGAAGAAAAAAAAAATCTGTTTGCCAGAAAAAATGTATGGTTGTTGTGATGATTTATTTTCTTTTGATGGGGGTTTGAAACCAGAAAGGGGTGGGGGGGAGGAATAAATCTGTTTTTCAAATTGGAAATATTTGGGGTTAGTACATTTTCCTGGCAATCGAAAGCTGTCCCAATTTCTGATATAACTGGGAGCTGTACAGTCTGTGAGGGCTAGAGAGCAGTCCAGCAATGCCAGTGCCCCTCCAGCCAGACCCCTTATGATACTGGGAGTCAGGCAGCGAGATGGCTTGATCTGGTGTGACAGACAGAGCTAGTCCATGTCTTCCTCACAGGCTGCTGGGATCCCCACCAGGGGATTTGCCTGGCACACGATGGCTGCTTTGGGGTTGAGCAAGCTACTCGAGGCATGTCTCATGCACTAGCTTGCACCCTATATGGTGCTTTATCTAACTTGGTTTTTGTTTTGTTTTTCTGGCGTGGATGCTGCAGTATACAGTACTTGTGAGCTGAGTAGGCCAGTGGCTCCTTATGGAAGGACAGGATCCAGGTATCACAGCAGAGCACCATTTTTCCCACTCATATGTAATTGCAGGAAGAGTTTCCTAAGTTTGCTTTCCAGAGCTGTCAGTACAAGCAGGCAGCAGGTGTGAGACAAACCTGGAGGCATGTACTACTTCAGACAGATGAAAGACATAGAGGAAATATGACTGTTCAGGAAAAGGGCAGAGAAATGCATGTACTAAGGGAAAGAGGAATGCAGCAAGCAGGGCTGTGCTGCAGAGTGATTTGTTACCGTCCCAGCAGTAGCTCCAATTGAGCATGATCCTCTCCTGAGAAGAGGAGGAATCTAATCACAATGATTGATAATTCCTTCAGTGGTTCCCCAGTAGGTATCAGACTTAAGATGCCGAAAACTGGTCTCTTCTGGGAGAGCAGATAGGAGCAAAATGCCTGTCACGCTGCTCGGAGGGTCTCTCGACTCACTTTGGGTTCAGCCCTTGAACCAGGATGTTTCATTGCTTTGGAGAGGAGAAGCAATTGTTTGAGGGCCATCCAAAGAAGGCCTCTGGCAGGTTGATGTGTGAAAGCCAGTGCTCCACTTTAATAAACTCAGTACCACTTGTACCCCTTTCTGGCAAATGGATAGTGACGCGCAGTGACCAAGCTTTGCTGGCAGTGTTGCCCGAGGCTTTAATTGCTTTGCACATAAAGTTATTTATCTCCACATCAAGAGGGTTGAGACCACATTTAGGGAGTAATTACAAAGCTGCCAGAGGGACTGGTGTTTGCCATGCCAGCCAGGCTGTGATTTATCAGTTCTGCTTGCGTTTAGAAAGTGAGCCTTCCTCTCACCTCTTCCCTTCACCCTGTGTGTCACGGCTAAAGGCATCCGTGTCCCCCAATCCCCCCTGTAGTATCTGTGTGGAATGGATCAGGCAACTGTAGAGAATTGAATGCTGTGAGTTGAGTTGTGAGCATTGCTCTTACTGCTTCACTCCTGAGGTTTGGGGTTTTTTTGTTACTTTCTTTTTTATAAAGAAACTGTTGTTAGGATTTTCAGTGATGATATTTGGGAATACTCTTTCTTTGCTTTGTATGGCCTCTTGATTCATCTATACCTTTTATAGCAGCAAATTCTTATCTGTCCATAGAGGATTTGGAATGCCTCTGCCTTTACCCATGGAGTCCATAGGCTTTTTGTTTGGTTTTTCCTTGTGAAATGTATGGAAATACAGTGCATTTTGCCTGCAGTCTTACCTGTCATGGTTGGCTGTCCCAGACATGGGCTTCCTACACCCAGGTCCAAGTGTCACAGGATCACAGAATCGCAGAGCGATGGGGGTTGGAAGGGACTTCCAAGGATCACCTAGCCCAGCCCCCCTGCTAGAGCAGGATCCTAGAGTAGATCACAGAGGAACATGTCCAGATGGGTTTTGAATGTCTCCAGAGACAGAGACTCCACAACCTCTCTGGGCAGTTCCAGTGCTCTGTCACCCTCACAGTGAAGAAGTGCTTTCTTATGTTAAGACTGAACCTCCTGTGTTCCAGTTTGTGCCATTCTTTTTCTGTCACTGGACACCACTGAGAAGAGTCTGGTCCCATCTTCCCGACACCTGGCCTTAAGATATTTATAAGCATTAATGAGATCCCCCTCAGCCTCCTCTTCTCCAAGCTAAACAGACCCAGTTCCCTCAGCCCCTCCTCACATGGGAGGTGCTCCAATCCCTTCATCATCTCAGTGGCTCTGTGCTGGACTCTTTCCAGTAGCTCCATGTCCCTCTTGAACTGGGGAGCCCAGAACTGGAGACAGTACTCCAGATGAGGCCCCATCAGGGCAGAGTAGAGGGGGAGGAGAACCTCCCTTGACCTGCTGGCTACACTCCTCTTCATGCATTCTAGATGCATCCCCATAATGTCCTTCAGTCTTGGTCTGCATCCCCACTCTTGCTAGTCTAATCCTTAATTTGTTTGTTCCTTTCTTAATTTGGTTTTATGTAACATCAGTTTTCAAATGTCTCTCTGCATCACCTGAATCTTGGAGTAGTCCTAGATCCTTTGATTACTGGTCCTAACATTGGTTTCTCTGCTAACCCAGTGGTTAGAAGTATGATATTAAGACCTCTCCGAAGATCATGCAAAAATCATAAAATGCAGGGATGAAAGGGACCCGACTGACTACTTTGAATATTTACCTTATTTCTAGAAGCTGCCAGTGAAAGACACTCAGCCATCTGCCTAAGTAGCATGTAGTGCCATGTTAACCTAAGAACTGAAAGCTTTTTCCTAATTTCCAAATAAAATCTTTTGGTTTGTAACCTTGCTTGGTTTGGAGCACTTCTCCTATTTGCCAAGATCATTTTGATGTCAGTTCCTATTCTCCTGAGTGAGAAGAAGAATAACCTATCTCAGCTCAGTTTTTCTCACTGGGTGTGTGTGTGCAGAGGAATCACTAAGAGGAGCGTGATCTTGATCTTGCTGTTCCCCCAAACATCTTACATTAGCATAGCCATTGTAATAAAGAATAAGTAGGAGAAATTTCAAAGGGAAACCAAGACAATTTTGTATTTTCTTTGTTCCTTGGGGCTGGCCTCACTGAGACTGGATTTCCTTTTACTGATGAGGTACTTAAGTAGCTCAAATAGTTTCTCCAGCTTGTCCATTTACTGTTTTGTTTTTAGGGTTTCCTCACTCCCTGGACTCATGTTTATCTTTCTCATTTGGAAATGTCTTTCTGACTCTCAAATGATATTTTTTTTCCCCCTTGTCTTTATGTATTAGGATAGGAATTTAATCCTTATCACTTCAGATGTGACTTTCTCAACCAGCTTCCTCAATAGTTTTACAATCTTTAAAAAAATTTAGTACCTCACTTCTGTGGTTTGGTGGTTGGTTGGTTTGGTTTTGTTTTGTTTTTAATTTATTTTTGCCGTGTGTGTATAATTCCTGAAGGACAATGACCCTGTTTGTGAAGTGGTCATTGTTTTTCAGTGCGTCAACAACAGTTGCTTTGCAAACAGACTTTTGTCTTTCATGTCAAATTGCACTGAAAAAAACCTCAGTGAGCTCTGAAGTAATCTGTTCTAAGTGATAATTTATTTAGCACATCAAGAAATTATTTTTCTAAGCTGTCACCCAACATGACACCTGACTCGTTTTTGTAAGCAGATAACCAAAGTCATCCTCTTTTTTTTCTGCTTTATTAGACTGATTATGGCTTTGATGTTCATCACCATTACGCATTTAGTATTTTTCTGTCCTCTTGATCAAGAGGATGATGATGTAACCCTGCTAGTATACTGATATTCTTATATTTGGGGCTTTTGGAGCTTACTTTATGAACATCTGCAAACATTGCCTAGCTGGATTCTTGGGGGAGGAAGTGGGGACGCAACAGGGGGTACAGCACCCTTACCTCTAAAGCCCTGTATGTCCTTCATGTACAGTTTGAAACCAAAGATTATGTTCTTCCATTGATCTTTGTCATTCCATTAGTTCTTATTATAGTGAGGTTTCCTTCCATTATCCAGCGTTCTCGTTTACCCATTATTGCTCAGAAGCTTCCGCAGTGATGTGTACGCACATGATTGTTTTTAGTCTTGGCCCGGAGCCTAATTTTATTGAAATTCTCTGTTGGAAGTCCTGTTAGTTTTCAAAATTTATTTCTGCAGTTGTAACATTTCTCAGCTTTGCTTTAGCTGAAGTTACTGTCCTATCCTCTGCTCCAGGTATATGTACAAAGATAACAGTTATCTTTGTATTAGTGGCATCCCTAGCAGATGTCTTTGTCTGACTTGAGCGTTCCTTAGCACCTGCCAGCTTTCCTTAGCTCTGAATTCAAGAAAATCCCTTCCAAATAATATTAATTTTTGGAAGCATGGTTGGGGTCTACTGTAGTTAAGATGGAACCCATCCTGAGCCCACCCTGTCTGCAAACACAGTGTGTTTGCCTGAAATCCCTGCATTCCTAATAACATTTGTACCCTTCCTCTCTATTCAAACTTTTCCTCCTTACAGGGTCCCTGTAATTCTGGCTGTCTGTGCAAGGTAATGTGGTGCCTGTGAAATATTTCAAATACTCCTATTGTAGAGACTTAGGTGTATTGCTGAGGGACGTGGTTTAGTGGTGACTTGGTAGTGCTGGGTTAATGGTTGGACTTGATGAGGTCTTTTCCAACCAAGGCGATTCTATGATTCTGTGATTTTAAATTCAATTTGCTAGGGTGTCTCTCTCTTACATGACTGTGTATCATTGTTACAAGTGTGTGTCACGACTGAGGACCTACTCCTCTGTGTTCCTCTGATTATTGGTCTATATGCTTGTAGAGAGCTATGACTTCTGCTTCTACTTATTAAGGTACTTGTAGGTTCCCTTAGTCATCACCTGGACCATCTGTAGCTGGGTCAGGTTCTCCTGGCACTGCAGCCTCTCTTCATCTTACAACTGAGAAGTTTCTGAAGTAGCTTTCTTCTTCAAAAGGGCAGAAAATAAAATAGGAACAACTATTACAAGACTGAAAGCATCCATTTAATGGGTTTTCTTGCTCCATTTCAGCCTGATCCTATGCTGCTCTGAAGCCAGGTCTCTGCCGCAGGGGTGGGAGGTGGGTCTGCTGGGCTGCACCTCTCCCATCTATAGCTCATCCTTGAGGTGCCCCTATGGTTTTGGAGGCAGAGAGGTACTGAAAGTCATGGAGGTAGACAGTGCTCTCATTTTTCTCTGCATTTCTCAGGCATTGTGAATGTAACATTTGCCAGTGTAGTCTTGGGCTAACCTGGCACCAGTAAACTTGGCAGGAATGCCAAACACCCCTCTTTAATCTGGTGTATGGGGAAGCTCAGCAGTATTGTGTTATGTCCCTGGCTTTGGACACTCTCTGTCAGGGATGGGATGGGAGAGGGCAGTTGCTCCAGCCATCAGAAATGGGCTGCAGTTGCAGCTCTGCCACTGACACCCCGAAGTACCCATGGAAATGTCATTCTCCCTATGGGTTTCCATTTCCTCTGCTATAATAAGAGAGCAATCATTCTTGCCAGCCTTTGAGCTCCATTTTGGAAATCTTTGAAAGCAAAGCATTTTATAAAAGTAAAGCATTATTTTTACTGTTTATGAGCTTATAACCAGACTTCTCCCTTCACATAGGTACGTAAGTCTCATTTTTCTCTGATCTCTCTGCCCTGTTGACTTCTTGTGCTCTTTCTCTTTTGGCTCCTACTGCTTTGTCTGACCATGAGATCTATTATTCAAATGCCCTCACACTTCTCTTATTGCTAATTATATATTAAAGAGGTTCTGACTTCATTTTTGCTCACTACAGAATCTTAGTCCAGCCATGACACTGACAGAGAGGGCTGCTGGAGCTCAGAGAGAACTTGTGCAAATGGCACTTCTCTTTTTGGACTGTCAGTCTTAATGGAATATTTGATGAGCCGGTAATAACCCCAGCGTTCCTTATGTGCAAAGTTGGGGAAGAGCGAGAGACTTGCACCAGCTTTCATTTTATGTTTGCAAAAAGAACATTTTTCTATAGAATGTTATCCTGTGAATGATGGCACTTCCCATCAGCTTGGTCCAGGTGGACCCTTTCAGGCAAGCAGTTTGAAAGATCTCTGGTTTCTAGTTTGTGCAGGTTTCATAGGGTCACGGAGAAAATTGTTTAGAGGGATCCCAAAAGCTCATCTACTTCATCCTCTGCCTCAGTGAGCAGAAGTGCGTGGGATGTTCTGCTGCCAATGTGTGGGTGTTGCTTAGGATGTGTGTGTAGGTTACTAGGATTTGAAACGTGCTGAGTGACTTTGGTTGAAATATGCACTACTTTTTTGTAAATTCATCGAATTCATAGGTCAGAATTCCAGAAAAGGCTGCTGTACTGTCCAGACTCACCACCAATAGTTTCATATATCACGGAATTTTACGGATTCTGAACCCAGTACTTTGGCTTAGGTTTCTAGATGTGGTTAGTGTCCACTCATAAGTAACTGTGGAGGCTTGGCATGGCGTGTTCATTGGATTTTGCCTGATCATATTTGGTCTTTCAGTGCAGAGGACCATACTATTTGTTCCTCTGCCAAAGTGTGAAGTAAGGAACCCAATTTTGGCCACCTTTTTTTTTGTAATCATGGCTGCTCATTGATTTTGCAGCTGCTGAGATACTGTAGTGAGGTGGTATAAGGACCTAAAAAGAGAAAAAATACCGAATCCAGTGACATACTGAACCACGGATGAGTCTTTTGTCTGTCACCTGCTTTTGGAAAATTTGTCTTAATGTGAATTACACAGTATCTTGCATGCCAGAGAATTGGGATACCACAGGCAAACGTCTGTGATACCATGAAATGCCAGAGGCTATAGCAGCGAATTCTCTCAACAAATTCCTTTTCTTTCTAAGGTATAGTGAAGTTGTATCTTAATTTCTTTCTCTAAACTTTATTTCCTTCCCCAGTCAGTTTGGCACAGATTATGCAATGGCCAGAAAAGCTTATAATGACTAGATTGCTGGGGCAGTTCTATTGCAGATGCTAGAATTTGGGTCTATGTAGATAAATTGAGAGATTAATTCTAAATTTAGAGCTCAGCTTTCTCACAATCAAGAAGTTTTTCCAGTCTCAAAGGTGTACAGTGAAGCCATTTTCTACCTTAGAGTCACAGGACCACCAAAATGTTTTTGATGTTTAGAACACACTGCACATACTTTGGTATCCAAGTAAACAGGCAGAACAACAGCTCTGTCGTGCTATAGTCAAAATCCCTATTCCATCCTCTGCTCAGTGTGGAGGACACCATCATCTCCAGTACTCTCGGAGGTCAGCACTGCTTCTCTGAAGCCTTTTTCGTTAGGGACAACTGGGGGGTTTTATTTATTTAAACTCTCACTATTTTTTTATTTGTTTTCTTTACTTTGACTTTTTTGTTCTATTTAAGTAGTAAGTAAATAATAGTCCACATATATCTGTTAGCAATAGATTCAATGAAATATTAATATGACATAAAAATCAAAAGAAGGGATCTAAACAAAATGTTCTGAGATTATCACAATGAAACACTTGAATGGTTAGCCATCAAACATTTCATTGAAGTTGACAATTTCCATAGAGAGGTCTGATTTTTGATAAAAAAAATGGAATCAAAACCCTTCTGGCAGTTTTTTTTCCTTTATCTCTGACGGTTTTGATGATTGATCTGCTAAATTTCATCGTGACCTTTATTCATAAGGAGGGTCAGCTCACCGACCTGAAAGATGATGTCCTTTCTAGGCATATAAATAGTCATGGACTACTATCTCTTAACATAACTTCTGATGCTGACTGCCTTGCTCACATCATGTACATTTTCTATTGAGGTCTTCCTGTCACTAGAGGAGGAATAGTCATTATGGCTCTTTTTTTTTTTTTTTTTTATAGGAAGGGTAGTGAATATCTATTTGCCTGTATATGCCTTGTATTACTGATGTGCAAAGGAATATATTGCTGCTGTATTCACATATGAGTAGTAGTCCCCAAAACAAGCCGCTTAGCTCTCCTGTATTGAAAAGTGAAAGGTGGGAAAAGCTTTTGAAAACAATTCTTTTGTCTGTATATCGTTTTCCTCTTAATATGAAGAGAACAAGTTCTGCTTGGTCTGCTTCCTACTAACCATTCCTCAAGTCTCAATAGGTTTTGAGTCTACTGGCATGTTTTCAGTGGTTGGAAACCATCACATTGACAGGAAGAGGGTAAACACTGCATACAGACTTGCAGAGAAACTAGAGCTGACTAAGTGGGTGTTGCAGGATTTGTTTAAAATGCTGACTCCTAGTGCAGTATACCCCTGCCACTGGCTCTTTGTGGCATGGCAGTTCATAGCACCATGCAGTTGTTGTATGAGATGCCTGCAAGGTTGCGTCAGGGCAGGGTTTGCAGAGGAGGTCCTCAAGGAACAGGCAAGCAGAAGCAGTTTGTGACTGCTCTGCTCATTTGATTAATATTAAACTAAACACTAGAGAGACTGTTGGTGGTTCTGTATCATTGATGGTGTGAATGGATGGTAGATGGCATGTCTCAAGTAAAGGCATTGTTGGCTGTATTTGTGTGCTTTCAGTTGGTTTTACTTCCCATCACATGTTGAATTTGCAACTTACCTGGCCAGCTAGGATTGTAAGAGGTGGCACCGCCACACTGTTCTTCCTTGGTATGGCCTGGAAAGGGATGAGTCTCAAAGACCTCTTCCAGCTGCAGGACTTTCAGGGCTTGAATTCAGCCTCTGACACTCAGTAGACTCAAATCTCCTGTGACTTGCAGTATTGTCACTGTAGCTTCTAACTGCCTCACTGATTAGTCCAGATGATTTATTGCCTTGCTGCTTTTTGTGTTCTGAACTTTCTTCTTACCACTAAGGATTCATCAACTGGAGTGGGCAACAGGAAGATCTAAAATACATTTGTTTCATCTGTCCCTCTTCTTGCTATCTAAGCATTTTTCCTACAACATCAGTTTCTCACCATCACTGTTTTCTTCCATATTATGACTGTAGCAATGATCATTTTTCTGTTCCCAGTGATTTCAGTTCTACCTTAAGGATTTCCAGGGTGTGTGCCACAATAGTATCTGAGTTCTTGTGAACACTTTCTGAAGCCGTTTTCCTTAAATTTGTTCACACAGGGATTGTTATAGTACTTGGAGGTGTCAGCTTGAATGTCTTAGCCAAATGGAAATGTGTCCCTTCTAGCTCCCTCTTCTATATAAGCCTCAGACCTGAAAGCATTTTGGTATTAGAGGAAATGTTTTCCCTGAAGTAAAATGCTTTGCAGCCCTTTTGGATGATGTATGACTTACAAATGAATTATAATAATAGTAAATAGAGGTGATATAATTTCTGTGTTTGGTACTTGTATGGTTTTTGCCCAGGCAAATGGTTACTTGGAACTGAAAGTGGAAAAATGCAAATGATGCTTGAGCCATACTGGTTTTTCCGATACCAGTGTAAAACTCGGCTGCCTGTTGACTTCAAGTTTCTTTATGTTGAAATCATCCCACTCTCTTACGTGAAGTTCCATTGGATTTATGCTGGGGAGAGCAGATTTTGGCCGCTTAGAGGAAGCCCAAGACAATTACATCTCCATTAAGAAATTAATTCAGAATTAATGCAGTTATTGTGCAGTGATTAAGTCCCAAACTGCTGTTAGAAAAACTGAATTATTGAGATTTGCAATTTAAGCTGTAGCTTGTGCGGACATAATGAACTGGCCTTTTATATTACACGATAAACCTCGTGTTCTTAATAATCACTTGGAATTGACTTCATGTAAATAACTGGTACAGCTGCAGCAGTCATCTCCTGAGATGGTGCTGCTGTCTTGCCAGGATTTTTCTGGTAGCTGCATTCTTTTTTACTGCAGAGTTACTACAAAATCAACCCGCGTGGTCTCCTAGCAGCTCAATTAATACTTTGCATAACTTCTAAAGAGCTCTTTTCAGATGTAACAGGTTACTTATTGTAGGTTAAAAATGTACCGATAGAATTTCAGTGTTGCTGTTATTATTGTTGATGGAGTTTTTCCAGCTCTGCAAGAAGAGATGTATAAATTACATGGTGGTAAAAGCTCAGTGAATGTGTTTTAGCAGTGGAGCAGTTTGTATTTAATCTTCTGTATGAGGGCTGGTCCAGCAGTCCAGTGAGTGACAGTGCAAAGGTGTGTTCACGTGTGGAGCACTATGCATGCATTTTTAAAGGTGGCTAAGGGACTTGGGGCCTCATGGCTTTTGGCCATCTAATTCCCTTAGCTACTTTTAACAATTGAGCCATCTTAAAAATAACTCCTGGTTTTCAGTGCATTTCTCTCTGCCTGAATCTGAGGTTGGTTGGTTTGTTTTCCAGGAAGGGGTACTAATTTCTGATATTTGTTCCCAAGCAATAGTGCTCAGAGATGACCTATTACTTGACTATACAGGTGAAGGGTATAGGATAATCTCCTTTCCTGCCCTATGATACTGGTTTTACCTCTCTGTTTGGATTAGAGAGTTTAAGATCTGAATGTCAGACAGTAAAATCAGTGGGAGCAGCTGGTAGTTCAGCTCTTTTCAACTGCAAGCCGTTAATTTAGGAGCTGCAATATGAACTTGAAAATCTCTTCAGCAGTCCTATTTTTTGGAAAATTTCAGCCTTGCTACTCATATTCAGATGCATGAAAATGAACATAACAGCTCTCCTGTGTGAGAAAGAAACTACCTTTTGTAGAACATCTTTTGCTTTTCTCTAGCAGATAGTAGCAGTGCACATGCTAGGAAAAAACAGCATCTCCTCTTCCTAAGTTTCATCTTCCTTGTTTCGTGCTCACTGACAGCAATGCCACCAGACACAGCCTGTACATACCTGGTGTCACTGTGTTTTTGCAGGACAGGATTATTCATTAATTGTGTGTCCTGTTCTGTTTTCTGAGTCTGGACTCTGGTGAGGGCAGCTGACTGTTGGCATAGCTCCGAAGGGTTAAATAGGAGAAAACTAATGTCCCCTTCAAATCTCTCTGCAGCCACTGGTTTCTGCTCGGTTGAATGGCTTGCCTGTGTTCTGGAGTTTCACAGGTGCAGCTGTCTGGGAACCTATTTGTCTACAGTGTGATTATAATTATTATTTCCTTTCTGAATCAATTAACTGCATTTGTAGCCCCTTTGTCCACCTCCTTCTCCATCACCTTCTGCTTCTCTCTTCTCTTATTGGGGTGTAAATTCCCCGAGATGCTGTTCAGCAAGAATTTGCAGAACAAGAAACAAATTGTTTCTGGAGAGTGCTATTTACCTTTTTTATTTTCTGCTTTGTTGGCAACGCAGAGGTTTCATTAGCAGGGAACAAAATGAATTCCAGGGACAGCGAGTAATATGCACACAAATTATATATTAAAAAAAAAAAACAACAAACAAAAACACTAACAACCTTCAGACACAAAAATAACCAAACCTTCAGAAATAATACAACCAAAGTATCCACTAATAAGGGAGCAAACTGCTTTCTGCATAATAGTGCAAGATGGAATTTGCCTGTTAAAACCTTGGGAACTAGCGGTGCTGTAAGCAAAACCAGAGGGTCACTGTGCCTAGCCCATGTTATGTTGTTAATCCTCCAGAGACCCCAGTCCAGCTGGAAAGCATGTAAAAGGATCATTACCATTATTTCTTTCCGATTATTTGTGGCCGTTTGCTCTGGCAGTTACTATGAACTTCTGTGCAGTGGGCACCTCAGCTTCAAAGTGTGTTGGATGGAGGCACTGCATGTGAGCTGCTTTCAGAACGGTGGAGTGAGCACCAAATGGGGCTAGCAGGGAGTGATAGGGAGCAGAAGGGCATGGCACTGGTGGAGTTTGGTCAGATGGAGGTGCCAAAAATAAAATATCAGATGATATTACAGTTGTGATTTGGTTGCCTTACCAAAGCATTTATGGGCATTCTTGCACTAAACCTACTAGACCTGTTTCTGCTCTTCTTTCTTACCCCATGTTGGCAGCTGCAGGGTGGGTATTGAGTTCCTCTGCCCTATGGTAGGTGATAGAACTGCACTGCTGGCTGCACAGTGGGTGAGGGAAAGAACGTATGAGTGCATTACCTGAAACACAGCACCTTGGGAACTGACTGGCTCCTTTTATACACAAAGGATAATATCCACTGGTCTGTTGCTGGGGAAAATCCTCCTTGTCGCAAGAGGTTCCAGCAGAAAAGCTTTGAATCTGTACTTAGGATGAAGAAAAAAAAAAAAGGAGAGAAAAACAGACACCTTCAAGCCTGAGGGAATGGAGCTTGTTAGAGCAGATAACTAGGATACTTTTATGAAATGGATCAAGCCCCCTCACCTCAGGGGAGGAAGTGTGGGGTGTTGATAAGATTGTACCACACAGACGACATTTGGTAATTAGCACTATCTCTAATGTAATCACTCACTAAGAGGTTTAGCTGGGATGTGACTTACCCAGGAGAGGCACTAGAGGAAAGGGGAAGAAAGGACAGGTGAGAAGAGCAAGATGTAAGTAGTCTTTGCCCTTCTTTAATATTGTCTATCTTTGGATCTCGAAGAGTCTACCCCATTTTTGACAATAAGCGTGTCATAGCTCTGTGACATACATAGTATTATCCTCTTTTTGCATAGGAAGGAGTAAGGTGTGGTACTGCTGATGGCTATGGCTAGGCTGCCTGATGTGTAAGGTACTATGCTGAGGACATGGACACTGAGAAAAAGCACGCTCCTTAGTGTTTGGTGGTACTGAGATACACTCAAACATGGAAGGTGTATGAATGAGACAGCTTGTGTTTATACCTCAGAAGAAGTCCTGCCTTAAGATGGTGGTTCTGGTTTACTGGAAGCAGCACATCAATCTCCTTAGAAACAATAGCATGCTGGTTCATCTGTGATAGAGTCCCTCTTGCATGTGGCCATGTGCCAGTCAAGAAGATTCACTGGGATAGCTTAGCAATTTTCTGATGAACTGTGCTGGTTGTCTCCAAACAAACCCCCCTGTGAGATTCTGCCATCACTGTGGGGTTTGTTGCAGAGGTGCCACGCGTGGTAATGGCCAGTGATAACACCCTGATGAATTTGGTTCCCAAACTTGCAGACGCTTTTCTAATCTGCCTTTGTGAGAAATGCTCTGATGCTGAATTTGAAGGAGGTATGACGAGATTCTTCAGACATTTGAAAGTTTTCCCCATTCATAGATTTCATCTCGTGCCAGAAAGTCCCACTGAGGTGGTGTTATTTTTGTAACTTTGAAACTGCTATCTGTTCTTAAGCCTAGGGGGAGGCCTTCATGCTGCAATCCTGATTCTTAGCTGCTTGTAATATTCTTTCATCCAATACCCCAAGCAGTCTTTCTGTGTGCACATTTAGGCTCCTCTATTTACACTTGATTCCTTCAGAGGCAGTTGAAGTAGTTGGTTTCTCCTCTCCCTTTTTCTCTAGTCCAGTTCCCTAAGGCACCACCTTCCTCTCCAGACAAATAAATGCCTTGAGGCAAGCAGACGTCACCATTGTAGTCTCGTTTGCATGGGAAGTTGTCAGGCCTGATCTGACCTGCCTTTCCATCAGGATTATAAAGGTGACGGATAGTCAATTTCAGGGATTCATGATCCATTTTAGCACAGCGCTTCACCTTGCAGCTAAGTAATACGGCTGTGATAAAATCAGCCATAATCACTGCATCTTACTCAGCACTGCCTGGGCTGTAAATATTGCCTTCATATATTAAAAGAAAGAAAGAAAAAAAAAAAACTTCAAATGGAAAGAGAGAAAAAAAGACATCTAAAGGGAAAAGGTCTGTTGATCATGACTGACCAGAGCAGTATTTCCTTATGCTGTAGGCTTTCTGAAAGAGGGAAGCAAGGCTTGGAGCTGGTAGGCTCCTTGCAGTTCAAAGGAGAACAGTGTAGGATGTTCACATGAAGCGTTTCCTATTATTGTGGGATGGTTCACTAGCAGAACAAGGCCTTGGATGTACACTGCTGGAGAAGCTAATGAGCTTTGGGGATGCCTCCATCTTTCATACAGGTGTTTCAAATCTTGAACAATTATCAAAACAATGTCCTTATTTACTCTAAGTTCAGTCTTTTCCTGAAGGAAGCATCGTGGCTGCCTTTTCTCTTTCCCAGAACAGTTTAGGACTGAAATGGACACCCTTTTGACTTCTGAAAAAAAAAAATATTTTTTTCCTTCTTTGATTCACGATTGCCCTTTGCAGCTGTTTGTTCACTATTGTCCCAGCATCAGTGATCTTTGGAGCAAGATCAATCTATCATGGCTCATTTACACCATAAAACCACCCTGTGCCTCAGGGAGTCACTACTAGATACTAAATCCAGATCCTTCACCTTTTGGACTATGTTCCAAATTATCACTGTTGCTTTTTCAGTGGCTATAAAAATGCCACATGGTGGAATGGCTTTAAACTAGAAGAGGGTAGATTTAGACACTAGATATTAGGAAGACATTCTTTACTGTGAGGGTGGTGAGACACTGGCCCAGGTTGCCCAGGGAAGTTGTAGCTGCCACCTCCCTGGCAGTGTTCAAGGCCAGGTTGGATGGGGGCTTGGAGCAACCTGGTCTGGTGGGAGGTGTCCCTGCCCATGGCAGGGGGGTTGGAACAAGATGAGCTTTGAGGTCCCTTCCAACCCAAACCATTCTATGAAATAGGCAACATATGAAAGCTCACCCTGCTGGTATGCTGTCCTGGTCTTGTAGCAAAAAGCCATGATCATCAGAACATATGTGAGGTACTTGTAGTATTGCAACAGACACAATAAGGTCTCTGTCTAGTCAGTTGAGGTGGCAAGATCTGATGCTGGGAGAAGCATGATGAAACACTGGCTTTGATTGTTTTGTCAATGTCCCTGATGGGAAACCAAAAAACTAGAAGAACTTTCAGGAGCTGTCCCCAGAAGAACCATTAAGAGAGGTTCAGCTGCAGGTATAAAATTGTTTCAGTGCAGTGATTTGTGTAGAGTAGAGGTGAATGATGCTGTTACACTGTGGTTCCCTGTAAAACTGAGGAGCAGTGGGTGGGTAAAAGTGGGTGCTGTCCTCTGTTTTTGCTGTACCTTCTCCTATCATACTGTGTCTATTTCCTTCCCCCCCGCCCCCCTGTTAATTTGTGATAGTCCTTGTTTTGCTCATATAATCTTAGGAAATAGGAAGTGGGGATAAGGGCAAGAAAAAGGGGAACATTGTTCTGACTTTAATCTGGAAAGGGCAAAAGGTGCAACATCACAGACAAGTTTGAGTGTACATTATCTGAGGGAACAGCCTGTACACTGAACTCCATGGCTGCCTTTTCTGGCTGTCTCCTGACAAAGTGTGTTACACGGCAGTCTTTCGGATTTGCTTAGTTAGTCTCCTGCGTGGAGCTGCCTCTGTGCTGAACTTCGACTGAACTGCATTGATCATCAGTGTTCATTCTATCTGCTCTGGAAATTAGAAGTGAGAGAAGGGAAGGAGAAGTCTAGCTTGAAGTAAGGTTGTCTTCAATAAGAATTTAATTTAGATATTGCGCAGTTACACTGTGTTGGTCAAATCACAGACCATTATGAGAAAGAAAAAAAAAAAAAGACTCAGGTTTCCTGTTCTGTAACCTCTGGATAAACTCAAATTTGCCCATTCAATAGCTGTGATTCCACTCTTCCTTGCTTCGAAGGGCAAAATAGGCCAGTACATCTACCGAAGAGAGAAAATATAAGTTCCATTAAATGCTTGCATCCGCTGTGAAGTGTCTGCCCAGGCAGTAAGCATAAAATAGATTTCATACAGTATCTCATGCTGTCTAGTGGGCTGGGTCCCCTGCCTTGCTCCTTCTTGTTTGTGCTGTCAGGAAACTAGCTTCAGCAGCTGGATGAGGAGTTGGCTTTCCTAGGGGAACCTTCAAGTAGCATAAAGTCATCCACGCAAACCTTCTGCTTCCACGGGGGGAGAGGAGATGATGTAGAGAATGTGGCAGGTCTTCCTTGTGCTCCTTGAAATCAGATCTCTGTCTCACCATCTGCTGATAAGAAAACAAAGGGAATATGTGGAACCCTCAAGCTCTACAGTAAGGTGGGGCACTGCACACTCCTAGTGGGAAAAGATGCTTCAAGCTGATGTTGCTGTGACAGTGGTTGTGCAGGGCTGGGTATTATGTTCACTGAAACATCAACACCTTAGTGAGACCTCTGATCTTTCCTGAGCAGTGATGTTCTAAGGACCCATCCCTCAAAAAATTAAATAATATATTGGGAATTGGGTGCTCTGATGATGACTTATACAATATATATCATTGTCTTGACTTCCTGATTGTTTTCTCTGTTTTTTTTGTGTTTTGTTTTTTTTTTTTAAATTGCTAATTTGATAATTTTCACCTATTTCAGAGTTTAGTTGAGCAAGTGAAATGAGTTTTGCTAAGCCTTAGTCCAAATTGCTAGTAACCATTTTCACATTTCTCGTACTACTTTGGCTCCTACTGCTGATTTAGCACCATCACTTGGTGGCCAGGCACTGAACAGAGTAAGACACACAGCTGCAATGACTCTGCCAGAAACAATTTGTTCAAGTGAGAGATGAAGCAGGGTTTAGGGGTAATGTCTGGCAGGAGGTCTGTATTGTGACTGTTTGCTCTGTGTCTTTAAGGAGGAATTGAGTCCTCAAAGCAAGGGAGCCAAAATCCTGCCTACATTGCAATCGCTTTTCAAAATTTAGAAAGCTTTCACAGTTATAGAAACAAAAAATTCTCTTCCTTCCTCTCTCACAGAGTTTCCTTTTCTCCAGGAAAGACTAAAAATAAATGAGTGGGCAAATTAAATGCATGTTTATAGATGCCACAGGATTAAAATGTTTGAATCTCTTTTAATTTCTGACAAACTTTAGCTACTGCTTTCTTTTCCTGCTGGTTACAAATATCTGCTTAACAGTTACCCTGCTTTTCTTACCCATCTTTGGTTGTCCCTTCCTCTTTCTAAATATCTCAACCTTTTTCCCCTAGGGGAAAGTTGAAGGGAAGTGCTGTGGGGATAGAGAGAGCACGTATACTGCAGCAGCTTTAGGTAGAAATTATTTCTACTGAGTAAACCACTTCTACTTTCCTGCCATTGGAAATCAACATTTCTAGCTGAAGGGATGGATCCTTGCAAGACTCTGGTTCTACCCTAGAAAATTCTGGCACAGGTAATAGCACCACATTCCTGTGCAGCCAGGCTGGAATAAAGACCCCAGGACCAGAGACAGAGAGTTGATTTCAGTGCAGCAGACAGTGCATCTCCTTTGTTTTCACTGGGATGGTGCCCAGCGTATAAAAGCCCAGATGAATGCAGGCAAAGCTCTTTCTTCTTGCTGTCCTAAGAGAGGAGCAGTGATGGCCTTGGAGGGTTGAAAGGAACAGCATACATGGTGTGGGGCAGTTGTTTCCCTTTGGGACCAAAGCTGAGTGGAAAACTATTCTCCAATATTACCTGCACATTGTCAGTTGTGATGCAGAGGTGAAAGACCATGTTTCCCTGCTGGGAAAAGCTGCATCTTGGAGGAGATGTTTAGAAGAAAGCTCAAACAGTGTCAACCCTTCAATTCACTGACGAGCTACAGTTTTTGGAACTGCAGTGGGGAGCACTCTGCCCAGCCAGCAGAGCACTTGGCAAAGGAATTTTATGCATCTGGGTTCTTACCTCAGGTTTTTCCTCAAATGAACTGGCTTGTTGCTGTTTCCCCCTCCATGTTCTTTTTAAGTAGGTCATGTTGCAAACTATTGGTGCTAAGATGGCTTTGTTAAAGTAGATGCTGTGATTTGATTCATTAAATGTTGTCTTTTGGCTCAGGTTCTCTTGAGAGGACTTCCCTCCTTAGGGGTGTACTGAAAAGAAGCTTGGTTAACACACTGGCTGTATTTTGCTTGACCCTCTTTTATCTTCCCTCTCTTCTTCTTTGATATCCAGATCAAACTGCTTCTAGGGAACTCCCTCCATCACAAGGATGTTTCTGTCTGTGTTCCTGCACATTCGCCACCTGACCCCCACAGCAAGCAGGAAACAGCATGTTGCTGCTTTTAATTTAGTGGTGACATCATCTTTATCATCCAGAGGCCTTCCAGATCAAATGCATGCCTGTGAAAGGATTGCTGTCTTGGCAAAAGGATCCGTGCCAGATACAGAGTACGAATTTAGCTCTCGGTCATTAGCTCAAATCCACTGCAGGTCAGTTATGACCATAGAAGTCTTTATTCTCTGATGCCCAATTGGTGCTTCATGGATATTGAATGGATGATCTCCTTCCTTCTCCTTCCTTCTTTGCAGCATGTGTGGTGAGTCCCAGCAGCAGCAGTGTAAGCTTTCTGAAAAAGGCCTGGGGGGTTGGATGAGCTGATTTCTTAGTGCTAGATCTGCTGTGTGCAGTGGGTTGGGAATATGCACGTTGAGTGTACAATGCTGTACTGTTGATCACAATGAGACAGAAATGTGGCATCATTAATGGATCTGCTATTATCAGAGAGATGTCTACATAATAACCTTCAAAAGTCTGGCATTTTTCCTGCACTCCTGGAGATCTAGCTAATAATAGAGGAAGAGCGATCCAGTTGCTAGCTCCTCAAATAGCACTAGTACCAATGCTGTGATTCTGCAAGTCATGTGGCAACCATGTTTTCTATCAGTAGCAAGTTTACTCATACGCTGACCAGTTCACACGTTTCCATCCCATTGATTTGCTGTTATTTGCTTGCGGGTCTGTACTCTCTGTGTCTTGTGCCAACAGTGTGAACACATGTGGCACAGAGATATACAGAGGTCAGTGAGCATCTAGCTGTTCAAAGGCAGGCTGCCCACAAAGCTTTCTGCCATGGAAGGTGTTTGTGGGTGTTGTGCTGTCATGGTGGTGATGCCAGGGCTTCCAGGATACAGCTTCTGTTAATGGTGGCAGAGATCTTTCCTAGGCAGCACCAGTAAACTGGATGTGCCTTGAAGTTTCTTGCTTGTGTTTCAAGAATTTCAACTTTTTTGACTATATCTAATTCCTGCTGCCTCAACTATGTGCTTAAAATGGAGTGACCTAATGGAAATCATTGGCACAACGTGGATAACCTGAAGCAGCAAATCTTTTTTTTTGCCTTCATTTCAGAAAACATGTACGTGCCTCTGTCTAAGCCTCAGAAATTCATGGGAAGTGTTTTGCTAGCAGTCCTAGCAAGCTCCTGTAACAAGGCTTCTCAGGGGATTTTGTAGCCATTTCTTATTATTAGGTGAGCATTAACAATGCAAAGCTCTGCAAATCACATGGAAAGACACAGTGTGCAATTACAGATGCAGAATTGTACAGCAGAAGTGTGACTGCTGAAGTCTGAACATATGACTACAAAGATCTAAGCTGTACTTCTTTCCCCCCCCACCCCCCCAGAGTTTTTACTTAGCTGCCTTCTTGCCAATCTTCAATTTTCCCTTGCACAAAAATAAAACCAGACTTGAGGAGGCTTCCTTCACTGTGGGAATGCAGTTAATCACCTCAGCAGCCATGGTTCACACAGTCTAGTGGCTGTAACTCTTAATAGTGACCTAAGGCCAGATGTACTAGAGAAAGGTAAGCCATGAAATAGGAGCCAAAGGTGCAGGGATAGAGGTATATCATACAACTTTGTTAGATTTTCTGCACTGACTGTGGTCAGAACACTCCAGTAAGTAAAAATTTCTGTCTGAAAAGGTGGCTGCTCTGTGGATGACATTACAGCTTCACAAGGTAGGATTTTTCCTCTTGAGTGCTAAAACTGGTGCTCCAGTGTAGGTGTCTGGCATGAAATATGGCACCTATTTAAATGGGTATACTCTGGCCTTTCATCTAGTGTGGAAAAGAAGAATGCATTGGAGACTGCTGAGTTTGTGGTGCTTTGTTTGTAAAAGTGTTGGTGTTTTAGTCATGGTCTGAACAGACACATTTAGAATGTCAAAGGCTACTTGACCCTGGTTTTTCAGAGAGGTTGGTCATCTGAGCTGCTGTCATTCACGCAGTCCACTCAGTTGGAGGGAACAGGAGAGGTTTCTGGGTTTTGAGAATATTCTGTTTGTTTCCCTGGAAAACTGTTCTTCTGATGGCTTCCCATTCAGTGTGGTTTAAAACAAAACTAGCTTGGTGTTCTTGCAGATCCCTCCTCCTCACCTTTTTAAAACCAGATCCTCAGGTGATAGAGTCAGAGCTGCAACAACTTAATGCTGTCTGTAGATGTGCCCCTGGGTCTCCTGGGATGCAGTAGTTTTCAGAATTTTCTACTTATCAGAGGATGTCTAGGGTAAAAAGAATATAAATTTCAAATGTTGAATGGAAGCAGGAAAAGAATCCCTTAGGGCTTATTTTACACAGGGAAATGAACTGGTAGAACTATAGTGGAATAATTATAATTATACCACTGTGGCATAGCCATAAATGAGATAGAGTAATTGTATCAGAGGCATCTTACTTCTATTCTCAAATAGAGTGCTCACATAGGGAGTTATTCTGCTAGTGGTACAGCAGATTATTATTATCATTATTGTTGTTATTTATTAACCAGCATTTAATTTAGCTCTTTTTTTTTGCTGCAGATTTGAAAGTGCTTGAAACTTAAATCTGTATTTCTGTTTGAAGTACCACTGTTGTCCTTTAGGCCAGTTTACATAAGCTCTTAGAAAAATCTTTAGACCTTCTTTATTCATAATAAAAATGAAAAGGAAAAAATGACCACATACCCAAGTATTTTTTCTTTGCAGATCACCTTAAATATACATAGCTGAGAGCCAAAAAAGGTTTTATTCCCAGCTCTGCTACTGACTCTCTGTATGTGACCTTGGCCAAGTTATTTCACTTTTACAAATGAGAATAATGGTGCTGACCTTGCAGAGGTATTATAAGGCTTTCTTTCTAAAGCTTGCAAAGCCTTTGGAGATCTTAAAGTGGAAAGAGATAGCAAAGTTTAAAGTACAACTATTATTAAACACATTTATCATATAGGTTGGATACAAATGTTTCAGCCATCTGATCTCGGTCTTTTTCATTTTTAAACTTCAAAGCCTAATTGAGATTTAGATTCTGTAGGTTTCACCGACTGCTTCATTTCCAGTGTATGGATGATACTGTGCATTCTCCTTTCCCTTCCCACAACCCTGTAAAACAAAGCTATGGCCAACCTCTATCCATTCCACTTCCCTCGTGGCCCTTCACCAGTAGATGGAGGTTGATGTGGCAGAGCTGATGAAGTCAAGCGTTGTTAGGTCACTGATCTCTGCACTGAGGATTTTAATTAGACTTATCTTCTTGATCCTTCAATGGCCCAATTGTTTCTGAGGCTCTTGAATCTTCTTGAGAGACTGGGTTGCAATCTTTGCAGGGTAATGCTTATGATACCTTATCTTTGCTGCTGAAGAAAAATCACCCCTTTTGTTGTAGTTTCTGGTCACCGTGAAGTGATTCCATAATGGTACCTCATTAGCATCTGTAGCTTTTGCCTGCTGGTTTCCATCTTTAATGGCCTCTGTGGTTGGATGCCTTATAGAACCATAGAACAGCCTTGGTTGGAAAAGACCTCTAAGATCATTAAGTCCAACCATTAACCCAGCACTGCCAAGCCACCACTACACCAGCGAATACCATACAGTGGGTTTTTTCCCCAGCAGAACTTTGTTTCAAGTGTCAAGCATGTCTTATGCACAAGGAGATGCTGGAGGGGAAAAAAAAAATGGCCATACATCATTTACTTGAGGCAATATACTTTAGGTGTTTCCTAAGCGAAGTAATGTTCAAGTGGACAGTACCTGGTAACCCTGAAACACACCCACCCTGCACAGACCCACCAGTAATTTCTGCAAAGCAGGTGAAACGTAACTTGTAGAGCATTTGACAGAAAGTATGTTCACTATGCTTGGATCCACGCTCCCACTGGAAAATTTGGAGGGATGGATGTACGTGGATAAAAAGTTGAAAACCAGTGCTTTAGAAAGTTTCAGTGTTATGTTTCCATAGGTGGTGCTGGTGTGAAACAAGGGAAATTGGAGTTGCTGAGCCAAATTCTTTGCGCCGTTCTGAATGTATTCTTTGCAACACCTCAGAGATGATGCATGAACTGCAGCGCCTTGCTCTGATGTATGGCAGGTGATGGCACTGTTTAACTCTTTTTCTTTACAGTTTCAGTTAGATGTGGATCAGCTCTGTTTTTCAGTGATCTCCAGTTTCTGTACCACCATACCAAATGCTTCGGTAGGTGACTCTAGCTGGTGGATGTCACACCCCCTCCTCATGAAAAGCTCTGTGCTCTCTGTGCCAACCAAATTGCCTGCTGGAGACAATTCTCTCCCTTTGCTTACTCCAGGATAAAAGGTGCTCCTGGAGTTCTGTTTAATTGAAGCTTTCTTTGTGCTGGTGTATCTTCCAGCCAAAGTCCATTACTTCTGGTACTCTAACAAAAAGAAAGGTGATTTTAAAAGTTGAAGGCCTCAGATGTTTGCTCTGCTGCATCACAGAAGACACTAACTTTATCTGAAAGCCAGGGAATGATTGTTGGCATTATGATGTTGAATAAGGTTTATAAGAGCAATAACCCTCCATGAAAACAGTTGCTATCTTAGTTAATGTCTGCTTTGTCAGTGTGTTAACCTTCCTTGGCTTTGCCTCGGGCCGTTGAATGACCAACCATTCGTTAAACACCTGGGAGCGACAAATTTCAGGGGGAATATTAGAGTTCATTTGCTAAGTGAAGCACCTGAAATAGCATGTTTCATCACTTGTGACCATTTATGCATGTGTACCTGAACCAGCTCTCACACACATGAACTTGGGCACACAGTGGCCAAGTTTTGTCCCCCCGCTTTCTGTAGTTTCTGCTTTTTCTGCATTTCAGTTTCCTTTGTTATTTTTCCTAAAACAGTTGTGTGTTCACCTGACTTCTAACAGAACAGTCATTCAGTTGCAGCCTGAATGATCCCCGCTGAACTGCACTGATATTGGCACTCCTCCTACTTTGACTTGTTCTCTTCCCCAGAGATTGACTCTTTTCTGGTGTGTTTTCACCATGTGATGCTAACTTTCCTTGGTATCTTCCATGACAACTGAACATACATCTTAGTCTTCTACTTTTGAGCTTGACAATTACTTTTACCACCTCTCCCATTGTTTTCCACTGTTCCTTTGCAGTTCTCAAGCAGCCGAAGTTTGGTCTGTCACTTCACAAAATGGGTAAATGAACTATGTTAGGAACCTAAGTGCTTTTTCTCCACTGTAGAATTTGTGCTGTCATGGAGCACTGGGAGCTGGAGCATCCCCTCTATATTCCTGTAGTCCAGGCACAGCTGGACTGGTTTTCTCCAGGCTGAGGATTCCATTACATAGCAGAAGAATTGTTGTTCCTAAACTATGGGGAATGTAGATCCCACCATGTCCCTTTGCCTCTTTATTTGTGCCTGTAAAATGTTATGTTGAAATATTGAATTCTGTACTCTTTATCAGTGTATGTTGTGAGTGTAAATCTGTTTTCTCTCGTATCAATTTCAGAGACACGTACTGGTTTGTAAAAAAAAATGCCTTGTGTGTATGCTCCAGCTGATAACCTCTGCTTGCATTTTAGTCTTTAAATGTTCCATAGGGCAGGGATCATGTCTTTCTGAGTATCTGGAAAGCAGCTAGAACATAGCACTGCTGATTTATGCAAAGAGGTGTGGGGGGAGAAGCTCTGCCTTATTAGGATTGCAAAGGTTATAATGAAAGCTCCTACTGTTGAATATTGAGATCTATTTGAAAATCTAATGCTAGATAGCATGCTATGGCAGGAGCAGCAAGAGGGCACACCGGAGTCCCTGGCACCCCTTTGCTTGAAAAGGAAATGGTACCTTGTGCTTCAGATATGCAAATGCAGGTGCTCTTTATACTTCCTCAGCACTTTAGAAATTAAAATGGAGAAAAAGATCCTCCTTCAGTGCCAGCCACTCTTAATTGCACCTCTCTGTCTCAGTATGAATTTTGTTACTTTTTAAGGGCTCCCCTACTTTCCTCCCTGTCTTTCTGGAATGGTAAAGTGCTCTCACTTGCTGCTTGGACACTCCCAAGTGCTGCTCGCTGCAGGTGTCAGTCTGACAGTTTACAAGAGCACTTCATAATCCCATAACGAGACAGAAAGGAGAGCACTTTGCAGTGCACAGCCAGAGATGCTGCTTAGCTCCATGTGCTCTTCACATGCAAATTAGGAGGGCTGCTTTCACTACACAGGCCCTTCAAGACATACAGAAGTGCAAACATTTTCAGACAGAGTCTGTATCTGGTAAGCAAACATCTTTAACTTTCCACAAGTGTGTCTCCCTTGTCTTCCTATCAAATAAAAAAAGGAAGGAAACTAAGTAACTAAATAAATAGTTATTAGGAATAGTTATATTGACATAACTAAATAAACTAAATAGCTAAATAACAAGATTTCCATCTTGTCCTTCTGTGAGATTGCAGCTATAGCAGGAAGGATTGAGAAAAGAAGCAGCAAGTGCACAGGCAGAAGTTCAGGCCATTGAAAAGTTGAGCATCCAAGGAATGAAGATACAATGAGCTTTGAGATCATGTGGGTTTAAAACATAATAAGCCTCAGGCTCATCTTTTTGATTCCTAAGTCATTAGGATGCACTTGGTTCATGTTGTTTTAGCTTTTTGAAAATTGGAAAGATTGATTATTTTTTCTTTTATTTAAAAAAAAGCAGCCAAAGACAGAAAGGGAAAAAACCAAACCAACAGGGGTATGGTTCTCAGCTTTAGAAACGAGTGATTTAGAAGTAAAATACATTGCTTATAAGAAGACTTGTGCAGAGACTGGCATGATGACTGCCTTTAGGACACTTCATTAAAGCACAAATAGCAAGGGGATGAAAGGTTCAATTTGCAATTCCTTCTTGCCTCTTTGGTACATTTAATTTACTTTTAATATAATTATTCATTACTTAATACAGACAAATGTTATTTACTTAAATATCTGTGGTATAAAATGTGCTTATCTGAAGGGAGGTCATATCCTTCAGTCGTTTCTGACATATCAAACAGTACACTGTTCTGCAGAACCTTTTACTAGCATGCCTTATGTGACCTCCCATTCCTGTCAGATAAATAAAGGAAGGTGAGAGCATGCTTTTAAGCACTGTCCTGCCTGTCTCTGGGTTTATAAAACACTGTTCTTAGAATTTTGGGCAGTGTAATGAGCTGCTTGCTTACTAGCCACTCACAGCACAGAAGGTATTTTCCACAAGCAAACAGAGACAGTGGGAGAGAGGTTAAAAATAGAGAGGGCTTACTTTCTCTTCTGACCCATGTTAAGCATAGAACAAGAGCATGTCCTTTTGGGGTCAGTGGAGTTAGACCAATGTTTTAGCTGTGAAAGATGGGAATCAGGCCTATGGTATACTTAAGTTTTTTATAATGCTGGGATGTGTGAAGTTCTGGTAACTGTCTGGGCTTCTGTAGGTGATATAAGTTCCTATAGTTCTTGCCTCTAGTTAGCATTACATGTAAATGAATCTATTTATCATTTGTACTATCAAGGCATGTAAGTGGCAAATTAGCAACCAGTACTGCAGGAAGACATCAGCCAGCTTTCCCCCAGCTAGTGCTGGGCAGGATGTTAGGAATGTACATTTAAAATGAAAACTGGGAAGCTAGATGGCATTAGGGACTGGTAATAGAAACATGATGGCTTAAGACTTCTGTGTCACAGATTTGAATGCAGCCTAGGAAACAAAAGCTGTTAGCTATACTTCATGGTGCTATCTCAAGAATATATGGGCTTCACATCACAGAATCACAGAACAGCCTTGGTTGGAAAAGACCTCTAAGATCATCAAGTCCACCAATTAACCCAGCCCTGCCAATTCACCATCAGTTCCTCGTTCCTGAGTCAAGGGATGTTGAGCCAAATGGAAATCCTTCCACTGATTTTGTTGACTTCTGTGAGCTTTGGGTAACCTAACGGGCTGTGTAATCTGCATATCCCCAACAAGTAAGCTCTCACTAGAAGAGAGCGCTGACAGAAGGGCCAAGGCTGAGGTCTCATCTCTGGCCTGGAGACAGTCCCTCTGTATCAGCATTTGGACATGTCTTTGGAAAGTGTTGTTCCCCGCCTTGTGGGTAAGTAGAGAATTTCCTGGGAGTGGTAATACAACACATTATAGACCAAACCTTCCCCCACAACAAAAATAAAACCCACCACCACCATTTATTATAAATATTAATGTAAATAGTGCCTATCTGAATACACACAGTTTGTTGTACCGTCCTGTGTATAATGTCCCTGTGTATCATTCCTTTCCCTGCTGATGCTTAGCACCTTTTATCCAAGGTTCTCAAAGTCACTGTGAAGCAATAATGAATTAAGCTGCGCAGTACCCCTGCTAGTTAGGTAAATGCCATTTCTGTTTCCACAGATGGGGGGGAAATGAGGCACAAAGAGGTTATGTGCTTCACCTAAAGTCATGCTCTAATGCATCACTGTCCTTTTTCTGCATGGTGAGGGTTCTGTCCCCCCTGCTGAAAAAAACACTTGGAACTGTTCTCTAACTCTTAATCATATCTGACGAATCTCATTCATACAGACAAAAAATGGGAACGGAAATTGTACCTTTGTCCTTCAGCTACCTAAAGCAGACTTCTGAAACTTGAATTAAAGGACAGCTTTATTAGCTCTCTGTAGCAGTAGTAATTATTGACTTACTAATACCTCTCTGTGGGTCTATCCAGTATAGGACAACACAACTGTCTTACAGCTGCTGGTTCTGTGATATGGAAGAGGCCTCGTGGTGGCTTAAGGCTTTCCACTCTCTATTTCTGGATGGTTTAGGGATATTAGCAGCATTCCTACACAGTAATGCTTTGTTTCTGAATTGATTAAACTTTTACATACACTGCCATCTTCACGAATTTGTCATTCCCCTCCTTTCCCTTACCCTCATAGTTTTGGGAAACGGCTGTCATCACCATCTTGCTGATGAGGGCAAATGGTTGAAATGACAGAAACGTCATTCTGTTTGCAAACAAGATGAAAGAAAACCTGAAACTCAAATGCACTTTCAACCATCAAGTGGAGAAAACTGTCATCAGATCAAGACTTGATGGTAAAAGATTCCTCTCCCGTTCTTATTTTATATGCAGGCAGAGGCAGGAGATGATGAAGACTAGAAAAAGCAAGTTTCAGGATCCAACACCCACAGTTCCTAAGGGGCTGGTAGTCTTTTTTTGCTTTTTTTCCCCCCTCTTTTTCAGAAGTATCCAGGACGTGTGTGAATGATCATACTGTCTTCTACTCCCAAGTGGCTTCAAGTCTGTTCTTCAGCTCATGATCACAGACTCTGTGTGAAAGCACAGAGCCTCTTAATGTGACAGCTCTAGGGGACAAGTCTGAGCTGATGAGACCAAGTTTTGTCAGCCAGGTGTCTTGTAAAGACTTTGTTTTTGGTGGAAAGATGAGACTGTCTTCAGAAATACTTGCCGAGAGCTTTGTTTTTCCTGCCTTGTTTTCCTCCTTGTTACCTCTCTGGCTGGTCAGTGGTGAGCAGGTGCTGAGTTGCCTTCTCACACCTCTGTGTACACTGGGCCTATTGCTCCCACCATCTCTGCTTTGGAGCTTTTACATGTGGCAGGTTGCTATGCCAGTCCCAGCATGATGAACGAGGGCTTCATCAGCATCTAGGGCTGGATACAACTAAGTGGAAGTAGATCACTTGTTCCTCCCATCGACAGAACAAAGGGGAGGGAAGGAAAGGAAGGGATCTTACTCATTCTCCTGCTTTACCTGTCAGAATGTCTTATCGGGTCTCATACCCACTCACGCGTGTGCACAGGTGTGCACACAAACACATTATTATGATCTGCTACTGACATTGCTGCTTCTGAAATTTGGCAGCTTTTGGTTAGCTCTTTTCCCTTCAGTCATCTGGTTAAAGCTGTATCCTTCCAACTTCCTCTAGAAACAGAGAGTTCTAGAGTAATGTTTAGAGGTGAGAAGAAGTAGGGCATGAGAGCTTCTCCAGCAGAGCTTATTCTCACATTTTTGCAGAGTTGAGAGGAACAGCTGTGTGTTGTTCTTACTCTTTTGTATGTACCTTCCTCTGTTAATGCCAGTTGGAGAAGTGGGGACAGAAGTCACATACCCTTTTTGAATCTGCAGGTCACATACCATCAATTACTTTTTGACAAGGTCAAGCAAGAATCCTAAGAAGAGTCAAACTCCATAATTAAATGTCATCCCGCAGGTAGCTGATGTGTACTGAGGGACTCTGAAAAATACTGCAACAAACAAGGTTTCTCTTGTTTGGTCTTCCAAGCAACAGTTTTATGGTGCCAATGAAGTAGCTTCATCAAGAATCCCTTAGACTTCTCAAAATAGAAGGTGAAGTGAAACAGATGCCTTGAAATTCCTTACATTTGAGGGTGTAAAGTTGACCCTTATGCTTTAAATAACATCTTTCTGATCACAGTCATTTTCTTCTGGCTGTTGAATCCCAGGTTCTTGAAATAAAAAGAGTCTCTTTAAAGCAGCCCAGGTTTTCCTGGCTACCTCTGTTCTGATACAGATATATGCATGTATCCAAGCACATGTATGCATCCTTGCTTGTAGGCATCTCCCCTCTTCCTTATTCACACACAAATATAGGCACACATCCATGCCCCCTCCTCCTTCTCCTAGGTTTTGGGCTAGTGATTACTGTCAAAACACAAGAGACTATGCTTTTGCTTTGCTCCTCTACAAACTGGACTTAGGTTGCTGGAGACCACAGTAATACAGGCAGCAACGCTGTGACAGTGTTTGTGAAGCTAAAGATTGTGAAATGTCCACCTCTGAGAAGGCCTTTGTCCTAGGAGCTCAACACTAGTTGGTGTCCTCATCTTGCAGGTTAAGTGAAAGCTTAAGGCTACAGGCATGAAGCTTCTCCTTGTCTTACAAAATTGTATTATTTAGGCACATCTTCACAAACAGCCTCACAGTAAGGGTAGAAATTCTCCTCTCCAGTATACACAAGGGGAAACTTAAGGCTCAATAACATTAACACTTCTTTTTTTTTTCTTCAGTTGGTCTTCACTAAAAAGATCATTCACTTCCCCAGGCAGGGAAATTGAGGCGGTGCTTCAGTCACTCATGAAATTTCTGACAGAATATGAAGCAGAATCTAAATTCACTGACTGCTAGTACAATGCTGGAAACGTCCCTTTTCACAGGAGCACACCCAGAGGTTTCAGTATAGGGACAAGAAGGAGAGGAATAAAGCAAGTGTCTCCTTTACACTGGTTCTTCAGGTGCCACTGACAACTCCTCTAAATATTTTAAAGTTTTCTCTTCTTATGTAGACAGCTTTAGAAGTTCACCTGCTTAGGGTAAATCTCTTGGGCTAGAAATCTAAATTAACAACTGTGTTGGCTACTGGTGGAGGGAGATAAACCACGATGATTAATCAAGCTCAGGAAAATTCAAATCATGCAGTTCTGCGAACCTCAGAGAAGTTGTAGAGTTTGTTTTGAGGTCTGGGAAGTAGTTTCAGCCCTCTCTGTACTTATCCAGTCAGAATGTGTTTATTGACACTAGCCAAAGGCATAAGCTAAACATGATTGCCAAGCACAGCAGATTGCCAGGGGCATCCAAACAGCCACAACTCCAACTGCCTGCTTTGCAGAACACAGCCACCACCAGCATCAAGAAAGGATGTGGTGGTTGGAGCCAGGGTTGCTCCTGCCTTCCTCATCTTCCCCATAGGTGCTGCAAGCCTGACCCTACAGGGAACTCTTCCCCTTCCTGGGACAGGAATGGCAAGGTCCCAGCTATCGTTTGGATGGCAAGCTTCAGTTTTCCCTGTGCTGCTGAGAAACTCAGAGCTAATTCTATGTGCTGGAGATGATCTAGGTTCCTGTGTTTATGCTCCATACTGTGTATGCTGCAACAAGGTATTTGGCATGGACTTCACTAAATCACAATGATACCTTCTTAGATACCCTGAGAAGCTATCACTGGTTTGGTATGTTAGTCCTGATGAGTTTAGCTTTCAAGTCACTGGCACCAAATAAGCCTACTCTTGGGCATTTACAGAGTCCTTCTTGCTGAGCCTGTGTTACTACATAGCTATAGAGTTGCTCATCTTCAGTCTTTGCATTGTGGAATAAGAAACTGTGCGTTTTACTCCTTGTACATGTGGTGGCCACACAATGTCTCCAGCATCATAAACTCTTGTGTAATCTCTGTATCTTCTATGGCATTTAAAGTCTTACTTAGCCAGGATCCTTCCTTTCTGATTGTTGCTGTTTCTTGCCACAAAGATGATGAAGGGAGTGGAACATCTCCCTTCTGAGGAAAGGCTGAGGGAGCTGGGTCTCTTTAGCTTGGAGAAGAGGAGACTGAGGGGTGACCTCATTAATGTCTATAAATATGTAAAGGGTGAGTGTCATGAGGATGGAGCCAGGCTCTTCTCAGTGACATCCAATGATAGGACAAGGGGCAATGGATGCAAACTGGAACATAGGAGGTTCCACATAAATGTGAGGAAGAACTTCTTCCCAGTGAGGGTGCCAGAGCACTGGCACAGGCTGCCCAGAGAGGTTGTGGAGTCTCCTTCTCTGGAGACATTCAAAACCCGCCTGGACATGTTCCTGTGTGACCTGATCTAGGTGTTCCTGCTCTGGCAGGGGGATTGGACTAGATGATCTTTTGAGGTCCCTTCCAATCCCTAACATTCTGTGATTCTTAAATTGCCAGAGAAGGACAGGACACAGATCAGGACAAATGGAAATGAACAGCTCTTGGCTGTTCTAGCCTCCATTCAACATAAGTGTATAGAATAATGAGAGATAAACCCTGAAAGAACATCAGTGTTGGTGGGACCTTTCCTTTCTCCAGGGCTTCAAAGAGCAAACGGAGAGTAATGAGATGAAAAAGTTGCATTACTGGCTCTTTTTTGCAGCTCGGTAAAGTAGGGTTGTGGATGGACCTAAAACCCTGTGTATAAGAAGCTGGTCCATTGAAAAGATCAAAAACAGAATTAAGGTGATACTCCTTGGGATGCCCACTCATGTGTTGCTGGTAGCAGAACGGATTGTACTACATTCAGGGAGAAATGTTGAAAGAAGAAATATCACCCTAGCGATACATCCTTTTGGCTGGACATCAAAGGACTTCATGTCCCTTCTTGCTGTACGTCCCTCTGGCGTATCACTTGGCATGTCATTGGTGCCTGCCAAGGAGCTTCCAAGGAGGAGCCCCTCCTTGGCACATCAATGGGCCACACCTCTGAAACGGCCACAGTTTTGCTTTAGATGAAGGGGGCCTTTTGCCTTGTAGATATACAGCACCAGTTAAAACCTTGTTGAAGTAGCTTGTGCCCTGCAAGGGATAAATACCAGAAATGTATGAAAAAAATGTTGCAAGCAGCAGAGACCTTATCCTTTCTTCTTTTGTTTTGTTTTCCTTTGTTAATGGTACTAGTCCTGAGGATCTTACAAGGATTTAGATTTCATTCTTTGCTCCTTTTAGGGGTGTTTAGGAGAGAAGTTGTGAAGCTGTCAATGTTCTAGTGCCTGACAAAGTGCCATCACACATGTAGGGAAATCTGCAGATTTACTGAAAACGACTCAAGTATTGGCAACAGAACAGAAAAAATCAATTCATAGCAACATTTGGAATGGTCAGAAAAACTTTCTTTAAAATTTCTTCCATTAGAAAATGTTTTTTTTCTTTAAAATTGTTTTTGAAGGATAATTGGGAATTCCTTTTTAGGTGTTTTTGAATACAGCTTTGATTGTTCGTCTTTAGAATGACTTTTTATCATGAGAACTTTAAGTGATTTAAATCTTGAGGGAAAATGAAGACTGATTGAAAGTGGATTTTTAGACTGTTTACTTGGGAAGAAATTTTGAAGTCTCAGTTTTCTATTTTCAATTATTATCTCGCACACCTGCCTGAAGATCTAGAGAAAAATCTTTAAGATATCTATTATCTGTTATAGCTCTGCTCATTGTATTCACTTTTCTGTCCTACTCAAGGCCACAGATAAGCTCATGACATTCAAGGTTTCCTTATAAGTGATTTTCAGAGCAACACCTTTCCACCAATGAACCATGACAATGACAGTGTATGATGGCATTCTGGATGTATGTTCTTCATCTCAGTGCTCCAGTGATATTAACCCTGCTGCAGATGGTCTGCATCCTGGATAAGCACTGTATCCAAACCCAGGCTATTTGTGTCCCTGTGCCTTGTACCTTTGGGCTTGGGCAGGAGAGTTGAACATTGTCTCCCTAAACATCTCTCATAAAGTGCGTCATTAATTCTTTAAAATGTTTTGCTGTCAAAATAGCAACATTAAGGGATGTTTGTTTTCTTTAGCGACTCCCTGCAGCTTACAGAAAAATTTTCTTTTTCTGGCTTTTGGCTTCAAAAGTTTTCCTGATAGATAGACTTCCCCACTTTAGGCACCACTAAAAAGTTAGGAAGACAAATCCTGCCTTCACCTCTGTAACATCACTGCTGTAAATTCTTTCTTCACTGACATTAGGGCAACTTTTCTTGTTTTCATGCTGACTGCTTGTGTACAGATGGGGAAGGGAGGCTATGTGGGCCTTTTATTTTGTATATAGGTAAATGTTTTCAGAGGTATAAAGAGAAAGGAAGACCCCTGTTACTGCTGGACAGTCATGTCTGGCTTTGGTCTTTAATTGCTACTTTAGCTTTTTTTTTTTGTTAAAAAAAACAACTCTGATGATGACATGCAAATAATAATAGCTCCAGCTCACTGTGCATACCTCTTCTGACACCAGCACTGATCGAAAGAAGGAGCAGTGACAACTTTGATCAGCAGAGGCAACAAATTTGATTAAATCTTCTTGAAGGACAGGTCCATGATAGAAAAAAGAGCACATTTTGCAGTCTTTTTTTTTTTTTTTTCCCCAGGATCTTTAATACACTTTAAAAGATTAATTCCCAGCTAGCTCTAATTGGGAGATCTACCATTGCCAGCAAGATTATTTTGGGGATATTAATCATTTCCTCTGCGGTCAGTAGGAGAAGGTGCAGAGCTGAGATCTCTGCTGCCTGTCCAAGGTTTGAGATAACCTATCAACTCTTCAGTCATGATGCAAGAAGGCATTTTTAATGCTCTTAATGTTGCTGGTTTTTCCATTCTCATTTTTGCTGATCCTTACACAGCCCTTTCTCATTTGTTTGTATACCCATTTTTCTGTGTCTGTCTCTCTCTGACTCAGTCTTTATCTCATTCTCCCATACGTCCTTATTGTTTTTTGTCCTCCTTGTGCTTCATCTTTGTCTTTACTCAGTCTCTATTCTTCCTCTCTTGTTTTTCCCTTTGTCAATGTGTTTTCCTGTAGTCTTTTTTTTTTTGGTGCATGTGTCTGTCTCTTCCTCTCTGCTCTCCCTTCTCTACTCATCCTTTATCTCTTTCCCACTCTTTCTCTTTTTTCCAATTCCATTAGCGAAAGTAGATAATAACTTGTGAATTCAAGTGGAACTTCATTTCTGAAACCGTACACTCGTGCTGGAACCCATTAAGCTCGATAGCGAGAAATGAGAGAAATCATAATTATCAGGCCAGTAAAATACATGAAACATAAAATTTGTCAGGGAAAGTAATTGAAATTATTGGAGCAGTTGGGTCCTGGTGCTGTGCAGACCCTCCGTGATAATGGAAAGGTTACGGGCAATGTTTAGCAATGCTGATGAGGCCCAAGGTGACTCAACGCCACCACAGTCAGCAACTTTATGCTCTGCTTACATTAATTTGCTAATCCATCTTTGGAAATGGCCAGGCTGAGCAGTGCATCGGGGTTCGCAGAACCCCTGCCAAAGAGCTGGGGTAGCCAATGTTGCAAAACTTTTGCTTTCATTTTCCTGCTACTTCCCCTCCCTCTTTTCTGTTCCTTTGCACATCTCTGTTTCTTTCCTCTTACTTAGTCTTCCCATCCATTTCCCACTGGAGCCATTTTACAGCCTGCCTGTACGGTCACAATATGTTGATTATTTAAAGCTTGTACTAAGGCAGCCCCATCCATTTCTTTAGCATTCCCCTCTGAGAAGCCATATGTACTTGCAAACTACCAAGAAAGTCTAGGAGCTGTTGCTGATGTTTTCATTCTCTCTTTGTGGGTGGGGAAGCTAAATCAAAGGTAACTGAAGTTGTCAGGATCCAAGCTGCACATAATATATTTATGTCTCTGGTTGCACTCTCCCTTACCACTAGATCAGCCCTCATCCATTTCTTGACCAAAGAGATTGCAAGGGCTGCTGCAGAGCCAGTGCAGCCTTCAGTGCAGCTAGCCTGGGGATTTGTGCATGCTATGTATCCCCTTGGATTCTGTGTTGTATAATGAAATGTTAGTGCATCTGCTTCAGCAAGGCTGCCTTGAAAAATTGGCACGAATGTTGATCAGACAAGGTACAAAATCTCCTCGCCCACTCTCACACAGGCAAACACTAATGAACTATTTGTTCTGCGTGGAGAGAATGATTTTGCAGGGCTCCTTGTTTGTAAAAGGGAAGGAGATGAGGAAGGAGGGAGAGGAAACAGCATCTGCTTCTCTTTAGAGTCTGAAACAGATTGTGAGAGCTACTGAATCATTCAGCTCCCTCTTCCTTTCTAAAGGGTTAATGTTGGTCTGGAGAGAATGGCATAGTGGTTTCCTCTTTAGCATCACTGTCAGGGTGACATGTGTAAGCCCCACTCAGAGCAGCCTGGTATCCTCCTTCATTTCCGTGCCTGTCATCACATTCTTGTCTTCTGCCCAGTGTGTATGTCCAGAGGTTTTTTCACTCCTCTGGAATTTCAACCCAGCCATGTACAGTCTGCAAATCACTCCTGGGCCGTTTTCAGGGAGACTGAAATGCTCTCTGCAGGGCCCCTGCTTTAGTCCCATCTAGCACTGGTATCATCACCCCATTCCAGCAGCCTGCTGTCAGCCTCCTACGGTACAGGTTGAGGCTGTTTCTTCTGGAAAGACCTGAAAGCCTAATAGGGCCCATCTACCCAGCATGGGCATAAAAACAATCGTACTGTTGCAGTCCCCGTGGAAGGAGTGGTAGGTGCTGTTACACTGCTCGTAGCTTGCTTTTCCTCTCTTCAGCTGAAGTGTTCAGTGATTTTTCTGCTAACTGGTTGCTGCTGTGGAAGCGACTGCATTTCAGTAGGGATGTGCAGTAAGCACTTTTGTGGGGCTGCCTTATCCAGCTAGGTGCACTATTTAAAAATAAAACCCGACGAGACAAAAAACCAAATTTTAATGAAATGAAATCTTTTCTCCAGAAATTCTTCCCTAGATGTGGTGCTGAGCCTGTCATTTTCCCAGCAAATACATTTAGCACTGCTAGATTTCAAACCTCAGAAAAAAATGTGTTTAACGAACTGTCTGAACAACCTCTTAGCAGCAGCAGTAGGAGTAGCATAACTTATTAAGGTTGATGCCTCAGTTCAAAGCAGAGCTCCTTATTATGGGGAATATATTGCACATTGCTTGTCTAAGGGGGCCAATTGTAGGTATCTCTTCTATTACCATTAATACTTTTCTGATAGCAGTTACAAAACCACTGGGTAGAACTTTGCAGCTGCAATTTAAGAATAATCTATGGTCATTTTTCTGGCATTCCCCCCTGTGAAACTTTTGTCGGGTACTGGATTTAAGAAGTCCCTGCACAGTCCCATCAGAGAAAACAAGAAATCAACAGCTGTAATGCCAGCAGATAATAGAGAAGTTATACGGCATTGGAAGAAAATGAGGCATCATTACAAATGGCCTGAGAGCAAGAAGTATCACCAAGTCTGGAAATGACTGGAATGCTCTTTCTCTCCCTGACACTTGGGAAGAGTCTTTACATTTAAGGGGCTGAAGATGATATTGGTATTTCTGTCCCTGGTTTCTCTAAGTGGTTGAGAGATAAGTTGTAAGGAAGCCCAGGGAAAGATGGAAGAGAGGGGGATCACTTTCTTCCTCGCTGAATTGGGTTTTGCTTCTGGCAAAATCTGGCTCTGCTGTTCTCTGGCAGTGTAACCACTGCTCCTTCTACATTGGCTCAGACCTAGAGGGTGAAAAACAGTTTACCAAGAAAAATGTAGTGTCCAGATTCCTGTATTTACACCAACCCCTTAGAGGCAGTTTCTTACCCTACAGGGGTGTCTCGGAAGCATCTCCGATGGTGCAAATATAGTTCTCCATTTTCCTGGGAAGCAGTGTCTGTCAAGCAACATGCTTTCTGTTGGCATTGTGTTGCTAAGCCATGAATTTATGATTAGCCTTGTGAGCATCCTTCTGCCCTGAAAGACCCCAGCAGCTGAAGTGTCTGTGAGAACTTCTGCTTTCTTTATGCTTTTCAATATGCAAAATAAGAAACAGTTTTCTGCTGTTCTGGTTGCAGAAAAATATCTGGAAATATGACACATTTATAGCCTCAACCCTGATGTCAAAATTCAGAGGGGAAAATTAGAAAAAAAAAGTTACTATTAATGCTGATTATTTTTAGGGGATTTCATAAATTTTTGTATTGACAATAATTTGTCACATGAATGGAGGTTCAGAAGGATTGCTTCAAAATATAAATCCCAGATTATGGTACTTATTCCCCTAAGATCATTAGGGGAACTGATATCTGATGTTCTTTCTAAACTTGTGCTGTCAGTGTAGTTTTTGTTAAGGTACTCAGCTAGGCTAGTAGAAGTAGATTAATTTGTTTCACTGTAGCAAGCTATTTTCTGTCCTATTATGAGAGTTCATGCAATAGCACAACCAAGAACTGTGTAGGTTGAAAGTACTACAAAGTAATGTTTAAATCCGAGAAAAGATCATTATTTTCTTGATGAAGAGATTAGGGGGAAAATAGTTCTGAAGCTGTCTCTTTTTCCAAAGGTAATCAAAAGGTAATTCAAGAAGGACAGGGAACTGCTTGAAAGAGTCCAGTGTAGAGCCACAAAGATGATGAAGGGAGTGGAACATCTCCCTTATGAGGAAAGGCTGAGGGAGCTGGGTCTCTTTAGCTTGGAGAAGAGGAGACTGAGGGGTGACCTCATTAATGTTTATAAATATGTAAAGGGTGAGTGTCATGAGGATGGAGCCAGGCTCTTCTCAGTGACATCCAATGATAGGACAAGGGGCAATGGGTGTAAGCTGGAACATAGGAGGTTCCACATAAATGTGAGGAAGAATTTCTTCCCAGTGAGGGTAACAGAACACTGGCACAGGCTGCCCAGAGAGGTTGTGGAGTCTCCTTCTTTGGAGACATTAAAAACCCACCTGGACATGTTCCTGTGTGACCTGACCTAGGTGTTCCTGCTCTGGCAGGGGGATTGGACTAGATGATCTTTTGAGGTCCCTTCCAGTCCCTGACATTCTGTGATTCTGTGAAAGTAATTTTGGTGGCAGCAGTGAAGTTCCCTGGTTTCAAGTTTTTTTTTTTTAAATTAAAATCAAAGCTGCAGAGGAAGAAGACTCTCGAGTGGCTTGATCTGCATATTTTCTCATTAAAAAAGAAAAACATATAGTGGGTTTTCATGCGATAATATGAATAGTCCAGATTTTTTTTAATGGACTTTTAATTTTTAATGAGACTGATCCTGCAGTCTGATTATTTATAACTTCCAGAGCTTAATTAAGTCCAGTGAGAAGGACTGAATAAATGGAAGCATCTCAACCTGAGCTAGCAAATGACAATCAGAAAATGTAAGTGGTGAGATTAGCCTGTAAGGGGATGCTTTAAATGTTCTCGTTTCCCTTTAAATCCACAAGCTGCAAGAAGATGGAAATAAGGCACTCAAAGCGCAGGACTCTTGCGTCTGGTGCTCTGTTAAAACGTCAATTTTAAGAAAACAGAAAAAAATGTCTCTAGGTCAGTCCTTTGAGGTCTGGAAATGTTTCTGCTTGTGTGGGTGCTGCTGGTGAGCTGTTCGTAGACACTACTGCATCCCCGTGTCTAAACAACAGGGCATTGCTGGGAGTGAGCAGGAAAATGAACTGCAAAGAGAGGGGTTGCTTAGTGCATATTAAAGCTACTCACAGGCAAAAAACAGTCAGTGAGAAAAGGGCCTAGTGATAATCCAGCTCAGCTTTCCTCCATCACATGGGGGACGAGGGGATGTGCATCAGAGAAGTTTGTTTTGTCTATCTGAAGAAAAGCGATCCAGGCTCCAGGTATACTGAGCAGGGCAAGGTGGCAGGTGGGTTTGGGTTTGCTGCCATCCCCGCCCTTTCTTTTTTAATGGGTTCTTAATAAGCCTTGCTGGCATTTTTCCAGACTTCAGCTCTGTATACTAGTTAAAACACCAAAGGATTGTAACAATAGGAGGCTTGGATTGTGCATCAGCTCCTTCAGTTGTCATCTTTGAATCTGTCAAGCCACTCACCACTCTGCCTGAGCTCTCCGATGGGTAATTGAGGATACTGGTGTAACTGCAGTGCTTTAGGGGACTCTCATTTTTCAGGTTACTAGAAATTCCTATTAGAACCATGTGGTGATTGTAGTGCAAGTGCATATTACAATATTACTGCTGACTCTTTCCACCGAAAATGAGTATTTTACCCTAAGGTAAAACAAAGAAACAATAACATTAGGCATATGTAGTGAACCCAGTTGGAAGTAGATGCAGCCAGTTAGCATAGGGCAAACCAAATCATGTGGATTAGTGATTTCTGGAGTACCTGCATCCCTGTACCTCAATGGTGTTGCTGGATGAGTAACTATGGGCAAGAAGTTCAAGGTCTCCAGAGTGGAGGGGTCGTGGGGGCTCCTAAATGGAAAATCTAGGAAGAAGAAATTTGCTCAGACCTTACTGTCTGTGTCACACTGGAAGAGATCCTACATCCCTCATCTCTGAACGCTGGCACAACTGACACTTGAGCAGCAGTGAAATGGGAGGCTGCTGATGGCATGAATGAATGCTTCGTGTTTTCTGCAGTCTGGTAAGAGTTTGCCTTGAGTAACATGTGAGCTTGTGGAGCCTTCCTGCACAAAGGTACAATATATCTGCTTTGTTGTAGAAATTCTTTGGGGCCTTGGCACAGCTCTGTCCATGGGTTAATTGTTTTCTTCTTTCCTCTTTGAGGCACTATGAGGTAAGGCAAAGTCCCTGCTACTCTTTCACGAGTTGTTTCTTGGATTATTATGCTCCACATTCTACCACTATACCATGCTATTACGTTTAAATCAGTTTAAGCAGTGGTATGGCAAAAACTCTTCCCATACTGATGATCCAGACACATGGCAGAGAAAATACCTGCCTGTTGCAGAGTCCTGACAGCTTGAAAGTTAATCAGTGGCCAAGTTTGAAGCCTATTCGAGCTGAGACAAATCCTGATAGCTTTCAGTGGACCTTCAATATGCTCCTAAGTATGATTTTGTTGTTATTACTTCATTTCAGGAGGCTGGGAAGGCTTGTGGGGATCTGCCTTTCAGAGACAGATGACTGGTTGTACGATGACCTCTCCCTGTCTGTCATTGTTGCCTGTTCCATTTTGGAGTTGTGTGAACTAGTAGAGGAGGAGAATTGATTTGACAAGTTTAAGATTTCCTCATAGTTGGCTGTCATTCAGAGTTTTACTTGCTAGCTAACATCCATAAAGATATTTTTGGGTTTGGAGTAATCTTTAACTAATAGCACACTTTCCATCAGTTCACTATGTGTCTTATTACGCCTGCTAGCCGTGATTGGAGTTCTAGGTCACCCCGTGACCCCGTTCTTAGCAGAGGATATTGGATTTCAGTCATATGGTTTTTAATGGATTAAAAAATGTCATATATTCTCTTAAAGACACTTTTCATATGAAGACTCTTGAGCAGGAAATTCCCTAGCTGGTGAGTTTGCTGCAAGTGAATAGATGAAGTTGTTTTATATAACATGCACACGTTTATGGAATAATGTTTTTGCCATAATCACTTAAATGTATTAGTTCCCTTGCATAGTTATGTCAGTTCTGCATGTCTAAAGCATCTAGCTGATATGTTGTAATTACATGGCTTTGTGTCTGTACAGAAGCTGCATTGCTGAGCTGAGCGTCTAAGCTGTGTAGTGGTAAGAGTTGTTAGAGCTTATGGTTCAGTACGAGTGCAGAGGCATATGTTTTCAAAGAAATAAAACCCCAGTTCCCTCCCTGCAGATGTGTTGGACTTTTGAGAGGCAAAAATAAGCAGCAATAAATTAAGAACTGTGTTGCGTGATAAAAAAAAAAAAAAGAGAGATCCTCATTCTTCTGACAGCATTGAAACAAAAATGATATCTCACATATAGATTTTACTCAGCCATAGGTGATCTTTCACCTTATGACTTGTTTATGTCTTCAGGTAATACATATCTATGTGGAACAGGTCAGTACCTATGACATTGTGAGCACTGTGTTCTATATACACCTGCTGCTTCCTGATATACCATAACACCTGTTCTGTGGTTCTGTAATGGATATTAGGATGCTTGTATAGCATGTTATATGGCCCAACTTCAACTTAGGAGTATTCTTTAGCTTACAATAGTATATACTCAAGCAACCTGTTCATGTTCTAGCTGCTGTTCAGGTATCATGAGAGCTACATTGGGGGGTGGGCAGAGGAGGGAAACAACAACAGAATGGAAATGGAAGGTTTTTGACTGCATACGGAGATCTTTAGGTCTTGATGGGAAAGGACCAGACAAGTTCTCTGAGGCCTGGTGTCCAGGCAAGTTAGATGGAAGTCAGTTGATATGGGAAGTTTGGGGAAGGTGAGCTGTCAGAGCCTTTCCTGCAGACAGGATTTGGTATATGTCTTTGTACAAGCAAAGCCAAGGACAAGATAAAGCCTGCTCATGGAAGAATGGTACTCTTGTGGGAAATTTCGTTTGCTTTCTGTTGAGTTGAATTATTAAATGTAAGGGTCTGCACTACTGAAACTCCACTGTTCCTGGTAACAAGCTAGGTTTTTTGGTGGATGCTGAAGGGCATGCACCTTCTAGTGTGGTAGCATGTGGTACTTCCATTCATATTTAGATATTGTGTATTGAATGATGTGTTAGTGATAGCTGCATTACAGAAGGATGCTAATTATGTAATTAAGGCAGTAGAAGCAAGGACTTAAGGGTTCAGTTTCACCTGCAGGCATGTACCGAGACCTTAGGAAACCACTGAATTCCCTCTTGGGTAAGGAAGGTACAACCTTGTAAAGTAAAAATAATTATTCTTCCCTTCCATCTTTCCACTGTTTTGTCATCGTAGATTAAAGCTTTTTGAGGCAGGCCTTAGTCTCTTCCTTACTGTGGTCACATTACAATATCCAGGACAGGGGAGTTCAGCTTCTTCTTGAAACGAGTGCTACAGCACTAGACATTATCTGTAGAGGTACACATTACACAGTAAAGAAGATGACCTGTCTGCACATTGAACATTTCTACGGATTCTGGTGAGGAAGAATTGGAAAACTCCCTTTATTGGGCGGGAGAAGGGGAAGAAACGTATGGAGTATCAGGGCACAAAACCCACACAAGCCATTGTGCCTTTCCAATTTCCCAATACTATTTGTTACTTAATGATTTTCCAGTGAAATAACATGACAGTGCTGCCCACCCACCCCTGAGATCTCCTTACCAACACGTGGGTTGTGAACACCTGCTTGCACCTTATGCTGCATCATACTGAG
This sequence comes from Podargus strigoides, assembly GCA_028020825.1. Taxonomy (NCBI): domain Eukaryota; kingdom Metazoa; phylum Chordata; class Aves; order Caprimulgiformes; family Podargidae; genus Podargus; species Podargus strigoides. The sequence continues at coordinate 2,125,954 of CM051635.1, forward strand.
AACGTGAAATTCTGTTAGGAACAGAATTAGCTCAGACTTATCAAAAGCATCACTGCCCTTCAGCCCCCTCTGCTCTCCCAGCCTGGGGCTGTCCTGGGAACCAGAAGTACTTGTGAGCACCTTTTGTGAGGGCATGTAAGCTGTTGTTTATGCAACTGCTCTGAGCTCTTGCTATTACACCTGTTTCAGATTCCTGACTTGTTTCAGATTCCAAAGATTTAGATATTTAATACAAAACAATAAGGGGGAGAGGGGACAGAACCCTCTCACCAGTCACTTGAGTTCATCACAAGAGGTGCTCATCCCTCATTTCCATGCAACTCTGATTTGTTGAAGTTTGTATCTCCCTCAGGTATAAAAGAGGAGATGCTAAAGGAGAGGCCAATGTAATTATCAACCTTCCAGCTATCCAGCAGCCCTGGGGCTTTTCTATTCTCGTCAAGAGAGGATTGTGCCTGAAGTATAAGGACCCAACAGTTAAAGGAGTTGTACTTCATGGAAGGGTGAGGAAGGCAAGCCAGAGGAAGCTGGGGGTGGAATGTTTGCTTACTTCTAGAAGACTCCAAACATGAGGTACACGTGGGACATTTTGTACAGTGTTAAGTGCTGCAGTTGGAAAGGTCTAAAAGCTGATCCTGTACATACATTCTGTGTCTCACATGCACACACACAGGTACACAGAGAGTCTGGAATAGCTCCACTCAAATAAGTGCAATTATACTTCTATAAAGCAGGATGAGGTGGGAGGAAAATTGGTCCTTTTTGATGGTAGTTTGCAGCAATACTACATTTTCATTTTCCTTCCTGTGAGGGTGCTTCTAGAGCAAGCAAATGAGAAGTTAAAGGAGAACTAAGAAAGCATTTAACCCCTGTGAGCCCGAGCACTGTCTTAGCTCAGAATGGAAAAATGACGGATCACTTTGTCTCCCAGCAAATAAGGACTGGATCCAGAAATCAGCATGAACCTCAGGTACCTGTTTAACATGCAAGAGGCAAGGCATGTTCTGTGAGTGACAAGACCTTCTCTTTGAATGTAAACAGCAAAGTGAGGCATTTGATACTGGTACGATCACTGATGGTTATGCAAAATGAGCAGCAATACATAGTTTGGGGACCACAGTCAGCTATGGAAGAAGTGATCACAGCTCTTGAGAAAATTCTTGATCTCATTTCATTCCTCAGATGGTATGAATGATGTTGAATAATAATTGAACAGAAATAACTGGAAGGAGGGGTTATTATTTATTCGGGCTTACTAGCAGTTTCTTGTCTTTCTTTCCCTTGCTGCTATGTGTCAAAATAAGTAAAAAAAAATGGGACAAAAGGAGTTCGATAGATCTTTCATTGGGCAAAAAACAGAAGTGGGAGAGGAAGGACCACAACCTGCTCCCCCCTGAGCTCTTTAGGATCTACTAGGCACTGTAAATTCTCCTGAATATTAGGGCCCCTGTTTGGAGTTGTTTCTTTCTCCTCTTCCAATGGTGTGGGGGAATACCGAATGATTCCGAGTTCTCAGCCTTTTAATAAGATTTACCATCCTTTTCTTGGTGTCTTTCCAAAGTGGTCATTTAGCTACAGCAACAGTAAGCTTTTGTATTTGATTTCTGCAATCTCAGAGGTTTTAAGGAGAAAGGGGAAAAAAAATCTTTATAAACTCGTTGGGTGACAAAGACCTGCTTGTTTGCTTTATAGCTCTCAATATTCCTGCTCCGCTTCCCCCTCGCCCTCTGTATTCTCTGTTTAGCTTGATAAAAAAATCCATGTTTGAGCCAAAGGGGATTTACATGGTAATAGTTCACTTCAGCAGTTATTTTTGTTGTTGTTCTTTAAGTGTTTTAAAAAAGCAAATTCATAGAATGAGAAAGCTCTGGGGAATTTTACAAGATTCAGAAGGGCTTGAAGTAGATGAACACTGCTGGAAATGAGAAGATTTTTAGAAAGGAACTCAAGTGGCAGTGAAGATTGGAAATTCCATGTGAATAATGTTTATGGTGGCCCTTTTTAGGCTCAAAAAGGAGCCACTGGCTGAGCAAACTAATGGGAGTAGAAGCAAGCTTCACGTACCTAGAAGAAAGAGTTGAAACACCTATAAGCTGTCACTTCTCTCTGGATATTTGGTGTGTGCTATCTTCAAACTGAATAATACATTGATCAAAGTCCTGTACTAAATGCCAAAATTGGAGCCATCATTTTTTATAGGTTGTATCTTTTCATTTTACATGGTTTATTTCCTCAGCCCCTCTCATCCCAAAACACATCCTGGATTTTTACCTTCACCAAGGAGTATTGTTTCTTCCCCAAGCCCTCAGCTCGAGGCCATTTGAAGCTTTTGGCATGTTGCTGACTGGAACGTTCCAGTGAATGCTGAGTTGGCTGCAAAATACCCAAGCCTGACAGACATGCTAAGAGCAGAAATGCCTTACTTGTCGGGTATTAATATCGCTGAATCTTACCCAAGATCTTGCAAATAAATCATTACCTCCTTCCTCCACCCTCTCCCCCCACACCAGCTTGTCTGTAGACTTGGACAGTCAAACAGCCACAGGGAAGGACTGCTTCTGGCTTTTGGTTCTGCAACACAATTAATTAGTTACGAAGGTTATTTTAGGAATGTTAGTTCCTTCCAGCTTCCTGTAACATCACAGCAGTGTACAAGATTGGTAGAAAAGCCTGCAAACTTTATCAGCCATTCCATAAGTATTGTGGCATTGAACCTTTTCACCCAAAAGGCATTGCCTCAGTCATCATGTGATCACAGCATTGAAGTGTTTATGTATTGTCCACAGAAATGCTTCTCAAAGTTCTATAGAACCCATAATTATTGCAGGGAGAATAATGTTTTACCCATTAGGCCTGGAAGCACTCAGAAGCATTGTCTACAACACTGTCAACTTTTACAGGAAAACTGCTACTAGTTCAATTTAACTTAATATTGATGCAGGTGGGAGACTGGGCAGATAAGGTCATGGCAGCCAGGCTTGGTTTTTACAACTATTCAATACAGTTTTTACAGTAATAGTTTCAACAAATGCAAGAAAAAATGGCAGGGTGAAATCCTTAGCCCTGTCAAGAGTAGGACACTTCTGGTTTTCAAAGTGCAATCAGCTGCATTGTGTCTGACTGGCAGTGATAGAGTTGGTCTAATTAGTTTCTTGCTTATGTGATAAATAAAAAATAACTGACTTGAGCTAGGTCTGAAAATTAAAAGCTATAGTTAAAAGCCTGAGGAAAACGGGAATTGGTTCGTGGAGATATCTCTCTTCATCCTTATATCTTTGTACTTACTTCCTATAGACTTTTTTGCTTGATTCACCACCTGGAATTGGTTGTGACATGACAGAGAATGCAGCAGGGGAGGCAGAGAAAAAGAAGCGCGTTGTTTCTGTGAGTGTCCACTTCCAATTTTACAGAAACACCATCTGGCTTGTGCAGAAACAAGGCAGGAACTCTCTCATCTGTGGGACCTCAGCAGAGGAGCTATTTCACTTGGAGGCAATATACCTCTGACCCAAAGCAAAACTGAGTTGATCAGAAGTATATTGCTCATCTGAGAGCCCTCACAGGCTGTGGGATATCACTTTTAACACTCTCTGTCTATTAGGACACACTTGGTCACATGTGAGGCTGGAAATTTTCAGAGAACATCCTGCAGGAGGTGCAGTGATGATGCCTATTGTACTTACAGCATTATGGGCAAGGACTAGAGGAGTAGATGGTTATGAGAAGGGAGATGATTTGTGCAAGGATTATAGGGTTACACAGCCTTCCAGGCCTGGATATGTTTCTTATTTTGTTCTATATACACATTTTAATGTAATGTTTTGGTTGATTATGCTTTATTTTAGCTTAGCTAAATCTGTGGTCTTAGAGCTGTCATCCCCAAAATCTGCAAGCACTCACCACGTGTGAGTTCACAAATAACCATTAAGAGGTTGAGATATGATCAAAATGATGAAAAGTTGCAAACGTGAATAAATCCTTGTGGGTTGTGTTGTCTGGAATGTATAAGACAGTCGACTGTGTCTTGGAACAGGAGATTCAGAATCCAGGAGAGGTAGACACAGTGCTTTTCTTCATGGGTTTGCAAGTGACTTGGAAAATAGCAGAGCATAGGAGGGGCAAAACCTGAGAGCTTGCATCTCTGTTTCGTCTTCTGGACTTGAGATCATGGACTTACCCTGACTTGCAAAAGGGGAAAGATTTTAAAAAACAGTTTTCTGATTGTTAGAAAAGCAGCATATGATGTTACCTTGGCAACCCGAGATGTTCTATGTTCAAAGAGAGATAAGGAGAGTTTTTAAGAGTCTGGAGAAAAGTCTTCACCAGAGCTGGCGTGTTGGTGAATGGCTCTTCAGAGCAGCAGTCACCTGCATGCAGGCGTGATAAGACTTTGAACAGCAGCTGCAGTGTGTCTGGAGTCTCTTGTGTGTGTCAGCAATTAAATCTGTGCAAAAAAACTTTTTTTGCAAAGGTACGTGCGAGTTGTGATCTTTCATTCTCTTTAGTTTAATCATCTCGTTTCCTGCAGTCTAAGGTACTTCTGTTCATTGATTTGGTGAGGAAGGAATAGGTGCTTCTTCTATAAAACATCCTTTTATTTCCAGTCATGCAAAATTTACATTTAAGGCATCCTGCTGATAAATCTAATTCATCTCCAAATTCCATGGAATTTTTTTTAGGTGGCAAGGTGACCCTTTGCATTGCATCTGAAAACTGCACTCCTTACAGTAAGACAAAGTAGACAGAAATGGCCTGATTTAGGCTTGGAGAGAGGGACTAAAACATTCTGGTTTAGAGTGTGACAATACTAACCTCTCTACCAGCTGTGGAGTGCTCCCCATGCTTCAGGGGAGGTGTAGTTTGGGGTACTTCAGGGGGTCTCCTGGAAGACAGGCTGAGTTTTCTGTGAGAGCAGAGCTTAAAGAGATCATGGAAGTGTTGAGCTCTCGAAGGTTCCCAGTCTGTCTTGCAGCTCAGGGAAGGATCAAGTTGTTTAGGCCATTCTGACAGAAGTTTGTCAAACCTGTTCTTAAAAGAAAAACCTCCTGGTAGAGAGATTGTATAATTGCCTGAGGTAGTGAACTTCTAGTTCTTATATCCTTACAGATAGAAATTTCTTTTGAACATCTAATCTAATTCCGTTCTGTTGCAAATTAAATTAATTACCTCCTGTTCTATCCTCAGCAGACACGGAGAACAATTGATCACCATCGTCTTTCCTGCGTTTTACATAATGAGAGACTGTTACCGTGTCATACCTCAGGTTTTCCTAGACTAAACGAGTCATTCTTGTTCTTTTTTTTTTGGTTTCCTTATGTCCCATTTCTTAAGCTTTTTACTTTTCTCAATGCTGTTGCATCAGGGGAAGTTTAGGTTGGATCTTAGGAAGAAGTTCTTTACTGAGAGGATGGTTGGGCACTGGGACAGGCTGCCCAGGGAGGTGGTGGAGTCGCCGTCCCTGGAGGTGTTTAAAAAATGAGTGGATGAAGCACTTGAGGCCATGGTCTAGTGGTTAGGGAAATAATGGGATAAAGGTTGGACTTGATGATCCTGGAGGTCCTTTCCAACCATGGTGATTCAATGATTCTATGACTCTTATTCAAGTCTTTGGGTTTAGAGCCCAGCATGGGACAGGTGATGCTCAAAGATTTGGATACAGTTGTGGTGGTGTGCTAGGGCTGATAAATTTTCAAAGAAATAACATGACAATAAACATAAAATGAGAGTTTTCATCGCCTGCAACTCATTTGGTATAGCATTCGTCACAGCCAGTAGAGGGCTTAAGCCCACATCTTAATATGGTTGTCAAGCCCTGGCCCAGGCTGCCCAGGGCAGTGGTGGAATCCCCATCCCTGGAGGGATTTCAGAGCCGTGTAGATGAGGTGCTGAGGGACATGGGGTAGTGGTGACTGGGCAGTGCTGGGTTAGTGGTTGGACTGGATGATCTTAGAGGTCTCTTCCAACCAAGGCTATTCTATGATTCTATGTCATCTGCTTCCCTGAGTCCCTCACTGTGTTAACTGGACAGATGATTTTTCATTTCTTTATAAAAAAACCCCAAAACTTACAAAATTGCTGTGCTGTTCAGGAGGAATAGCAGCCAAGTTCCTTCTCAGAAGTGAATACTTATTAATGGTGAGTGGGACAACTAGATCTTTTTTTTTGCCTTCTTGGAAGGATCAGTAACGTGGGCAGAAGATTGGGAAATGAGTCAGTAGAATAACCTTTCTATCCTGTGTCAGACTAGTCACTAAAGCCAAACAGCAGCAGAAATTACTCTGGGTCACTCAAGAGTTGTTCAGTGTCACAGATTGTTTGCCCAGATAGCGATGTCATTAATTCTAGCTCATGTCCTTCACAGGTCCACGTTCCTTTTGCTCCTTGAAACAGTGGTGGAGGAGGATGTTTGCTTGGCTAGTTGCAAATGGAGCACCTCAAAACCAATACCTCCTTCTGAAAAGTGACTGTTCAAATGTTCATGTTTTAGAAATGAGAGGCTGAGGCTAACCTTATTCACCAGGTAGGGTATTCTGAGGAGCCTTACATGAAGAATCCATCATGAACTTACAAAACAACTTCACCCTCCTTTCTCTGTGGGGATTGTCTGTGAACAATGTGTGATCTTGAATTATTCAGCATTCAAAATAATTTGTAAAATAATTTCTATGAATAATTTTTGACTTGCAGCTTGTCCGTAATCTGTTTATTACGAATATTTGAAATCAGATCTGACTGATTAGCTCTGATTGCACACATTGGTTACCTAGGGCAGTGCTAGTCCCTGATGGAATGAGCCTAGGACTTTGAAGCACATTTACACAGTGAATGCTTATGATTAGGAATTTTAAATTCACTCTTCACAAATAATCTCCAATGGCCACTAAAATTTGCTGTTTCTGTGAACATTTCTGCCAGTAAACTCATTAGCTAGAATAATTGCCCAAAAAGAACACAAAAGGTGGAGCAAAGCGAGGCAGACCAATTTGTTTTCAGATCAGAATGAATATTGCTGAAATACTCCACTCTTCCTCACTCATTTGAGACCTAGCTGTGTGAGAGTGTTTTGTGATCTTGATAGGCCTTTTTATCCCCGAAGTTTATCCACCCCTGTCTCTAGCAGGAAGGGTCTTTTGGATGCAGCGTTGTCATGTCCATGTCCTGTCCTCCTCCCCAGCTCACATGGAGCAGATAGACAGACAGAAATTGAGCACTCAGAAGCTGTTTAAGCAGAATATATTTTCTGCATAACCAGAGAAAAACAGAGGGTTGTACATAAAAGCAATGGATATAGTTCCTCTAGATGATTTGTGCCTGATTATTCCACAGTGCTTTAACGTGCTGTGGTAAAACAGAGCAGATACTTGCATTCCAGAGATCCCACGGGTTTTGATTTTATTGCTCCTGGTTTCTTTTATGTTTCTGCACAGGGACAGAGGGTGAGCCTCTTCTTTAATTTCCTTCAGAACCACCAGTCTGTTTTGGTAGTGTCTCATTAGGTTTGAGAATCATGCTTAAGTAGATGCCTGGCTATAAATTTGCCATCGTTCTGTCAGCTTTGGTTCCCTTTGGTTTGGTCCCTTTCCTTTTTTCCCCACTCACTCAGGACATAAACTTTAACGATGAGTTTTCATGCTCAGTCAAGTTTTTGAAAGCTACTTATGAAGCATCAATCAGATTATATACCTGCCCTGTCTGGGTGGCTGCTCTTCCCTCCCTGCAGGAGGTTGATGGTCAAAAATACGTAATGAGTGACTGTTGACAACCTATCAGACCACCAGCTCTCCCTCCTTCCTGCCTCAAAAGCCTCTGCAAGTGATGGCTTAGTCCATCACTGTGGAAATTGTTATTGCTCGACATTACTCTAGAAAGTGTAATGGCGTTTCCTTTTCTTCTCAACACATCCACTGACACATTAGCTATGTTACCAGCCTTTAGAGCAAAGGCCTGCTAAATCCCTTCATTTTTCCTGTACTTCCACCACTGACTTAGCACTGGATCTCATGTTTTTCAGTGCATTTTTACCACTCTTAAGGTCAAGAGTCTCATTTCTGTTAGTCTTAGTGCATTGGCCTCTGGTACTCTGGAGAAATGGTCAAGAGTTTTCCTACATCTCATAAAACTCTTTCAGTCATACCAGCAGTGTCGCTGATAAAGGATGAAGCCTAATAGCTTCCAGTTCATGTTAGGTAAATACGGTTCCTAAACTGTAGTAAAAATGTTTGGAAGCTGCTGAAGGCAGTGCAAGGGCTTAAAAGCATGAAGGTTTTACTGTCCTAGCGGCATGACCTGCAGAAAATTGCTTTGTTCTTTCCATACCTTTTCTGCCTGTGCTGGACTTTGATCCTAATGCATCCTGGTTTCCATTGGCAGGAAGGAAAAGACATTGTGTGTGTGTGTGTTCTTGTGAGGTGCCTGGGAATAAGATCTAGCTATAAGTTTAAGTCATTTATAGGAAACACAGGCTTGCCCATCTTCGATAAAGGGGTCTTGCCACAAGAGTACTTCTGACAGACTGCAGTGCACTTTCCCAGCTATTTAAATTGCCAATAACTTTGCTGAAGAGCGTGTGGCGTTGCAACACTTACCCCTTGCCACGCAGTTAGTTGTTGCCAGCAGAGAGGAGGGCTGGACAATGGGAGATTTACTGAAGTTTGTCTTTCTAATCCTTCTGCCCTGGGAATAGCATCCCCTAACTGTAATTAGCTATGGATCTCTGAGGTCACCCTTAGCTACTGCACTGCGCTGCGTCACTCGTTACAGCGGGCTGAATATTGGCATTTGGTTGACGACTTCTGTCCACCCCATTTCCAGCCTGGCATTATTATTTGTCAGATGCTGCCCACCTAACTGCTGTTTAAATGACCTTTTTAAATGTAAAAAGAATAACACATAAATATCTTCTGCTAAATAAGAAAGTACAGATATTAGATAAAAGAAGTCTCATTACCTAGCTCTGAAGTAGAGCACAGCAGCTATCTTATAGCACATTTTAACTTCTGCCAACAATATAGAACAGGAAATAAAGAAAAATCATTGTTACCATTTCAAATCATGGAGAGATCTCACAGAGGGGAAAAACCCAATTATCAACATTTAAGTCTGGTCAGGACTTTATGGCAAGTAACTACAACTCTTGCAAAAAGTGTCTCAAAATGTATTGGTTCTGTAGCTGATATAAGCAAACCCTCACAAACATCAGATGTAATGTTGAACCAACACTTGATGAATTTGAAGATGTGTTTTGTTCCGCTAAATAATCAACATTCTCTTTGACAAATGAATTTGGATATTTATTTTTTTTTCTTCAGTTTGGTTCTTTGAGGCAAGCAAAGCTTATTTTATTTGTAATCTCATATATTCTTGGAGTGTCACTAATCCGTAAGGTCTGCTCTAAATGAATTGCTGATAGCTTAAATTGTCAGGGCCTCTGCTTTGCTGCTTTAACAAGTTGCAGAGTAGAATTAATATGGCAGGAGTTGCAAGCAGCTCATTAAGGCTTCCTGCTCCAGAGAGGAAGCGTGAAAATGAAGCAGTATGAGGAAGGCCTGCTCAGCCTTGCTCTCCACCTGAAGCCCAATTGCATGACTGGTTAAGGACTGGGGCCACGAGCTCCCCTCTGCCATTCTGCAGCTATGTTGGTTGTCAGAAATAAGCAGTAACCCTTGCTCTGTGAGTACTCCATTGCACCAGTAACTTATGTTAAGATTTGTCAACACCATCAGAACAGTCTCCTCTTCTTCCCACATTGTGTGCAAGCCTATATTCTGTAACATCCCCTTAGCTGTGCAAATACAATCCCCCTCACCAACAGCTTGTGTTTTACGTGAGAAAGAACAAGATGAGACTTCCAACCCACGTAATACGCATCTTGTGCCATGATCTCTTTAGCATAGCCTTGACCCTGCTTCTGGTCCTGAAATCAGCAGCTGTTTTATGCAACAGAGGCTGCAGTCTTATTGTCAGTTAATGCCATGCTTCTGTCCTCACCACCAACTCTGCTTTGCCTTTCACAGTTCTGCTGTGTAATGGGCCTCTGTCTATTTAATGAGTTGATGAGCTGTTTTCAGAGATCAAATACTCTCTTCAGTACACACGTACCTTCATCTACTAAAGCAAATTCTATTGGCTTTGAAAAAAGAACGGTTGACAGTGTAGGAAAAAAAAGACTGATGAAGGGAAAGGTTGTGTGATTGCTGAGCATTCAGATTTGGGAGGCAAGAAGGGCTAGTATTTTATTCTTCCAGTGTTCTGTGTATCCATCACTCAGACAGAATCCTTGTTAGTGGAAATCTAATTCTTCAGTCACTAGCCAAAGTTAATTAATTTGTAAATATATTTCATCTTCTAAGTGACAGCACCTTCCAAGAGAGGAGGTTTTAGAAAGAGTAAAGAGTTTAAGGTATCGTGTAACACCGTGTTCACCCCAGGAGATTGAGGTGACATCAACTGGTTCCATCTCCTCCACAAACAACCCTTCACAGTATGGAAATACTGTGATTAAAGTGAGGTGGGAAGGCTCTTGCATTGCTCCGGGTGCTGTGCTGCTGATTGTTTTGCCTTCTATAAGGAGGAGAGTCTATCTAGACCTGCATTTGTGTAGCTTTGCCATTTTTGTTCATGGCAGTGACTCCTTCTCCAGCGGTCACATCTACCTTCCACCTTGGACAGCTCTCTCTAGCACTTGGTTTCCTGAACAGCAAGAAGAGATCTTCTGGTTTAGTCTGAAAAATATTGCCTTGAAGGCACATATATGTGTGGTTCTGAGGTGGCAGATCTTCCACTGAGAAACCTTGAGAAACTTGAGGACTGGACTAACAGGAATGCCATTAAGTTCAGCAAGGAAAAATTCTCCATCTGGGGCAGAATAATCCCTTGTCAGTACAGGCCAGGAACAATCTATGGTAACCAAGCTGAACATGTGCCAGCAGAATAAAACAATCATCTTAATGTAGCCCAGTATGTGAAGTGTAGCTAACAGACCAAGGGATGCTCTTATTTTCCTCTCTGCAGGCATGTTGAAGCTGCATGAGGATATTGTATCCAGCTTGGGCTTTCTAGTTCTACAGGGATTTTGAGAAACTGTGGAGGGTCCAGTAGAGGGCAACCAAAATGGCCAGGAAACAAGAAAGTATGGATTATAAGGAAAAGTTGAAGGAATTTTGTTCATTTAGTCTGGTAAAGAGGAGACAGCAGAGTGAGCAAATAGTAGCCAACAGCTACTTGATGAGTTGAAAAAACAACAGAGTCAGACTCTTCCCAGTAATGGCAAATGATAAAACAAGACACAGTGGACACAAGTTGCATGGTTTGGATAAGACAGTGGACCATTCTATGAGACATTAAGAAAAAATTATTCACTGGAAGGGAAGTGTTGCATAGGAAAATATATCCAGGTTGTTGCACTATCTTCATCCTTAGAGATTGTTAAGACTTGACTGGACAAATCCACAGCTGACTTGACCTTGAGTGAGAGGTCAGACTAAATGACCTTCAGGGTTCCCTTCCACTGAGCATTTCTGTCATTCTGTCTCTTGAAGTTGTTCACTTCGATATAAAGAAAAACAAAATTGCAATCCTTTTAAGCTGAAGTTGCCAACATATAAAATGGCCATCAAACCCAAGGTCTGCTGTGCTGGGAAAATGAACCTTTCGGAGCAGCAATAACTGTCTCTGAACAGCAACTGCAGGATGTCTAGGACTCAGTCCTGGTCCATTCGTGTTGTGAAAATCTGTTTTGACTGAGAGGAAACTGTGCTTCAGCTTCATTTAAATGAGAATTTTTATGAATTAGATATAAAATTAATGTATTATGGGCAGCACCTTTCCTTATGTTGTTTACTTTACTGTGCAATTTCTTTACTGATGATCTGGGACTACAAAAGAAGCTAACACTACTAATGTAACCAAACAGTGAAATAGTTGGTAAAGTGGGCATTGAAATCATCATAGTTAACTTTGGTAGTTAACATAACTTTCAGATTAGAGATGTTTATTACTTTTGGAAGTAGCAAAACAGATGATCAGAAGAATCTCACTGGGTTGGCCTGCACTTTATTCACTTTTTCTTTTGAGAGACAGAAGGCTGAGAAGCACACTTTCTAGAAATGAAGGTGCAGATTCCAGGTCTTAAGACTCAGGAGCTGCATGAAATCTTAACATGCCAATCAGTATTTCCCTATCTTCTGTCTTTCCTTCTTTATTTTTTTTTTTCAAGAAAGTCCAAGAATTGGTTTGGCTCTCTCTGGTTTTATTTTTGACATTACTTATGCATGGTTTGGCAGTGTATTAGAGCATTTGTTGTAAGCAGTGGCTAAATTCTCTATGCAGTGATGAAATACATATTTTTTTCCTCCTTGACATAATGCAGTGCTTGTACTGTGGATATTATAAAATTTGTGACACCTTAAATTGTTTGCTTTGTGGCTTCTCGGTGCTTATAAACAAAAGGAACAGGAGGTACTTAAATTTCTTAGCAACTTTAAGTAGCTGTAAAAAAAAAAGTTTTTGATTATAGATCAGTTTATTTTACTCTCACTTTTCCTCTTCCATTAATAAGTGAAGACATAATTTGTTAAATTCTTACTAAGTGGGATTGAAGGGTCACCAGATTGCTAAATTAAAGGAACAAATTAAATATCAATACTAAATTAGAGTGTTGCCTAGGCTAGAGAGAACTGAAAAACAGTATCTGTACTCCATTAGCAGCTTGGAAATTGTGGAAAACTGTCAGCAAAAAAATCCACTGTCTTCCACTTATCATCCACTATCTTTGATGTGGTGGGCAAAAGAATTCACCAATGACAGGTGCTGTCACAGAATATATTTATTCCACAAGTTTTTATTTTCTCCATCAGCTACAGTGATGGACAATCATGTCTTGTTTCCTGAACGATGGCAGTTTCTTAGAGATTCTACAATTGCTGCCCTTGAAGACTGCCTGTTTTGTGAACCAATGTCAAAATCTATCTATATGCCTGTATAAAACACTTATCACTGTGGTATTTAAGCACTCCACATGGATTAAAAATGAACAGGGAAGCTGCCTGGAGGATAGTCAGTAAAATCTACTTAAGTTTTGGATTTTGTGATATAATGTGATTTCATTGGGTTGACAGAGGGACACAAAGAAACATCAGACACTTCACAAAAATTTTGAAAAAGAGATTAAAGTATTGAAAAATTTGAGAACAAATTCTAGTTGTCAACGCTCCTTAAACCTTGACATGCAAAAGAATAAGGGTTTTTTACTTGCTTGTATGATGATGAGATGTGGGTTTGTAGTCGGCCTATAATGGGCTTTGCCACCTGAATGACACTTCAGGAGAGAGAAACCTCTCCCTGTCCTGTTCCATTTTCCCCTCGTTGGTACGTCAGATGAGTATGGACAAAAAATACAGCAGCAGGTTAAACGATGGCTTCAGAATGCAGGTTCTTTGGTTTTCAAGACTTCCATTAAACATACTGCTTCCAAAGGCAAGTTGTGTGACCTCTCAGATAGTGGTCTGCCTGTTATATTTATCTCAACATTGTACAAACCCTGCAATATGGGAAAAGAGAGTCTCAGCTAATGACTCGGCCGTGTTCCCATCACCTCAGAAACCAAAAAATTTGCCTTTCTGTTGCAATCAGTTTATAATTTAAGAATTGTTTAGAAAATCTTTTAAGCATTATACCTCTTGTGAGTACTGCAGGAGGCCATAGCTATGTACCATGTATAAATGATATGTTTGATGATATGTACCTCTCAAACTCGATTTTGTTTCCAGAGCATTATTTTTTTTTTTACTACAAACCACTTTTACACCTTCCCCTTGATTACATGGGCTCCATCTGAGGTGAGACACACAAGAAAAGACAGGAGAAATTAATGCACTCAGCCAACACTTAAAATATAGGGATACCAATCCATGTTGGGTAAATAACACTGAGGAAAATACAAAATTTCTCATAGCGATAGAGGAAATCTTACCATTGTTGACTAAATCTTTGGTAGGCTATTGGTTGTATCAAGATGATGGATCTGTTGGAGAGAAACAAAATAATTAAGGATAAGCCTGAGGATGTCCTTTTGGAATCAGAGAAGGCTCCCATTGATGGGGGCGGCAAAGGCATGTAGCTCTTATGTCTGGAGACATTCAAGGTCAGGCTTGATGTTGCTCAGAGCCCCCTGATCTAGTAAAGATGTCTCTGCTCACTGAGGGTGGGTTGGACCATATGACCCTCGAGGGCCCCTTCCAACCCAATACATTCTATGATTCTTATTGTTCCTTTGAGGAAAATTTCTTTTCCCTTAAAGAACAAATGTAAAGAGGGAGCTGAGTAGGCTCTGGGAGTCATGCAGGAACTGGAAGAATCAACAGAGCAGCAGATGGCTCCCTACACCTGTGTCTAAGGCCCACATAATTAAAGCAAAATGCAAAGAGCAAAAAATTCTATTACTTTACAAGAGTTATTGACTAATTCAAAGTAACTGTCTATGATTAAAGCATCAGCAAAATTCTGGCTTGTACTCTTGAGAAAAGAAAGGCTGTATATGCCATCAACCATCTCCTTGGCAATTTGAAGAAATAGCACCAGTTTGTGTTGTGTTTGGGATCCACTGAAAAACTGTATTTTGGGGTGGTGCTGGAGAAGCTAGTGTGGATGCTTGCCACAGTGGAGGAGTATGTAAATTCCTTGGGGTAGACCGCAACCAGGAACACGTGCAGAGAGATCTGAAGAAGATTGAGGCTGTCAGTAATCAAAGAAGCATATGGCTTGGTAAGTGTATGGCTTTGTACAGCTCTCCAGATCAGCAACCTGAGATCATATTCATGCAGGGATGCCCAGCAGAGACAGGATACATGTTCTTATGAAGAGTTTGAGAAATAAATGGCAACTAATGGCCAAGGTCTTAACAGAGGGATAGTAGGTAATGTTAAGCATGAAGCTACCAGAGCGAGTAGTGGAACATTTATCTATATAATATGTTCAAAGCTGGAGGCCAGTGACTTATGTATCATAGTTACAGGAAAACCTGAACCTTAGTATATACAAGTGGAGAAAGGTGTCCGAGTTTCGCTCATGGTTATGAACAATTTCTGGGATGTATTTGTTGGAGGCTGGTATTAGCTGAAACTGAGTGTAAGCCATTCAGTGCAGTTTCCAGGAAGCACTGGGCAGACACCTGCCAGATGTAGAGAAATTATTTTTCCTGTCCAACTGCAAAGGCACGATTGACAAACTCAGTAGTAGAGGACGAGGTCTGGTGGCTGCAGTTCTACTCTGGAGCATTTCTGAGATTTATAGGAAGGCACATGAACAACCAGGGATACGTCAATCCGATTAAAGAAAAAAACACAACACAAAACAAAAACCAACCAACATTCCTAATCTCAAGAAAATGTGAAGAGTTGTCCTGATAATATAATTAAAGAATAAACCTTTTAGAAAATCAGTGAAACTATTGGCCAGAAGTTTACATTCCCAGTCCCAGGATTAAGGAGTTCTCAATACTGTAAAAGATTTTGTTTAAGGGCACCAGGATGATGATCTGAAACGTGTTACAGGGAAATATGATTAAAATGATACATGAAGGTCATTTAGGGATTGAAAACTCTGAGAGAGGTCAGAGAGATTCTCCACTGTTCCTCAAATGAACAGTGACACTGAGGAAACTACCAAAGGTTCAGAAATAGAGGTCAATGCACTAAAAGAAACCAGGTTGGCAGCACAGGAAAAAATTGTCCTTGAGCAAGAGGCATAGATTTGCAGAAAAATATACTGGTTCCCCTTGAAAACTTGTGTGAGGATGCTACAGCCAAACAGGTGTTTGTACATGTCAAATCAATTTTTCCTGAAAATAGCATATGTGATAGATTCTGAAAACGGTGAATTGATTATGATGCTGAAATGTATTGCTCCCCACTTGCAGAACAGAGGAAAACATATGGTATGTTCATCCAGTGTAGCAACATGAATATTCGCTATGACCCTGATCCTCAAAAGTATTGTAACCCCCATTAGTTATACAAGTTGGATGTGATCTTGGGGCATTACTAGCAGGGATTTTTCTGTTAGCTTCACGCCTGGGGTGGAAATGCTATTAAGACTTTCTAGTGGAGGAAATGGGCTACATATGCATCTATCTTGTGGAAGAAAGGCTTTGGAGGTAGTGTGTCCTGAGGGCATAACTTAATCAGATTTTAGAGTTCCCTATAACTTCTGGATATGTAGGGTGGATGAAGTCAGCAGCAGAGATACAACTTACGAGTCTGGTGCGAAGTTTGGTTTTGTTTGTTTTCAGAATTAGATTAATAGATTGGAAATTACATTTCCATTTCAAACCCCAAGGATTTCTCTAACATTGCTTGTGATGCTGGAGCCCAGTTCTTGTAGAAGTACAGTAATGATCTGCATCTATTTTTACTTCTGTGATGAAATGTCATTTCATTAAGGATGTAAAGGAACACTGTGGAGTATCAGATTCAGGCAGAGCTGGAAAATGTTTGAAAAAACCTTTGTATGTTGTTTGATGGGGGTTTTTTTAACATATTTTTCTACATGTGTGGGTTTGTGCACTTGTGGAGACTAAAAAAAAAAATATGGAATTTTGAGGCAGTGCCAGTGAAATGCCACTGCCTGTTTCAACCTGAGCCTTGCCCTTTTCCAAAACCACTCAGGGCAGAGGCAGCCATTGTGAGGGAGGCTGTGCTACACCTCTGCAGTGGTAGCCAGTATAGGACCAGGAGGTTCAGCTCTTTAGCTCTCTGCCCACTGTAAATCCACTCCTGATCTTATCTAGATTAGCCATTTTATGCTTTTCCCACTTGTCAATTTACAGTCTCATTTCAGGTCTTATCTCAGATTATTCCTCTGATTCTTTCCTGCCTGTGCCACTTTGTCTTTCCCCTTCTATAATCATTTATTATTTAATACTCTTCTGGGGTCATGTTTTGGTTTCAAACTCTGGAAAGCTGTTCAGAATGGTCTGCATAAAAGGAGCTGTACAAGCACTCTGTATTGTAGCTGTTTCATCCAGGTTATGGGTTTTATCACAGGTAGACTACGTCACACGAGTTATCACTCACACAAGTTATCGTTCACCTCTGCATCAAAGAAATGGAGGACAAGTATCAAGTGTAGCATCCATGCAGGCAAATTGCAGAAGTTTCTGTAGCTGCAGATGAGCACTCGAAACATACCAACACATTTATACTCTGCAGTTTATTGATAGAAGAAAAGAGGGGTCCTTTCAATTCAGACTTTGATTCCTGGGAAGGGGGCAGCTCCATCAATTATTAGCTTGGAATTCACATGGAATATACCTGTTAGATCTTTGTAGGAAGACTGCCACTTTTCATTATTTCAATCCAAAGTGCCCACTCCTGGAGTATTCACTATAGCTCTTGCATCCATGTTCTTTGTATACTTTAATTATGTAAATTACATGTCAGTAATATGAAATCCCAGGTGGTGGAGAATGGCAGAGCACAGGCAGTCTCCTAACAACATTGTTAATAGAGAACAAATGCTCCCTTCTATGTGTGCTTTCAAAAGCTGTCCACACTGGTGCTCCCAGAAACTTAAACAAACAGGAGAGAACAAAAAGTGTTCTCTGTCTCAGAGAGTCTCTATCTAGCCAAAGTTGGGAAACAATAAATGATAGAGAAGACAGGCAGACAAGGTAGCGATCCCAGTACATTCTAGGCCCACAGGCCTGCCCAATTTGTTTCCTTTTAAACTTACTTATGAGATAACTATTGTTTAAGAAGGCAATACAAAGATGCTGAACACTGTCAGGATTCTTCACACTGACTTGGTGGTTTTGGAGGGAGGGGATTGCAATTTGTCCTTTTCCTGTAAAGTCTCAGGGAAATGGGTGCTCTGTGATACAAGTCTGAATGGGTATTGCACTGGGATGTTGAAGGCATGAACTTCACAGTAGGGATGTGTGAGCAGTTTCCCTGCCTGCCCGTCTTTTGTGCTGACTGGGTGTAGGGATACTTCTATCAGTGCTTTTGTGTGCCTAGGGTTTTGTTTGGTGCTGTACAGAGCACACACTGCACGGTGCCAAGTCCCCTTTGGGTGACGAGGCACAAGGTCTCATGCAAGCAGCAAGGAATTGTCCCTTCAGATAGCATCGTTTCTCTCCTCAGATACACACAGAGGGGTTTTTCCCCCTCTGTCACCCCTGTGGTCTGTGTACAACTTGGCACAGGGACAGCGGGGCGGTGTAATTCAGATCCTTGTTCAAACTGAAGTGGTTGTGATGGATGATACAGCCAGATTCTCGGCTAGAAAAATAGGATGCCAAATATTTTAAGAACGGCTACGTTAAACATTTGCTACAAAGCAAGTTTGAAACTGAAATTAGAAGAGTCTGAATTTGTACCTAAACAAACCTTATCTTTTAACAGAATTTCCCCTCCCTACCAGCTCCTTCAGGGATCAGAGTGTACATAACCAAGTGTGAGCACTGCAAAGGAGCCAGTGTCATTTCTTCTGCGTCTGCCATAGGCTTGTTTGTCCTTTTGCCTGTCCCTCAGCTCTGAAACACTGTCAGCATCCCCATGGCACCTGTATCGATCTTCAGGGCTGTCGTGCCCACCTGTGTGCACCCCTTCTGGCTTGCAGATGCAAGAGGAGGAGGTTGACTGAAGCCTCTGTGGAGATATTAAAGGAGCAGGGAGCAGCTGTGGGAGACATCTCCATTCCAAAGGGTTTAGGCATATACCTTCCATTTTAACTTCCTCCTAATTCCTGTTCTTAGAGGGGAAAAACCAAACCAAACCAAAAAGACAAGGGCTCAGTTGCTTTCCCTGCCGCAGACTTGCCGTGTGGTTATGATGTGTGTTAACTTAGTTTCTCTGTTTCCTACCTGCATAGAGTGATAGTAATGTTCTTTCCCTCATAAGGATTTTCTGCAGCAACACATAAATAAGATTTTGGAAAGCTGAAATGATGTGGTGATAGCAATGTAAGTTATAAAAGCATCTGAGATTATGCACAGTAATTAAAGAGTATGAAAAATCGTCTGACAGTGATGCATGCCACATTCTTTCAGTTTTATTTTTTTTTTCTTTTCAAGTGGCCTAAATTTATGAACAGCTTGCCTGTATTGATTTTGAGAGAAACTCAAAGGCTCTCCATCCACCATTGACAAACCACTCTCTGGATTTGTTTACTCTGTGAATGCTACAAGGGAAAATGAAAGAAAATTATTTTTAAAAAAGAAATGAAAGCTTCAGCAGTGACTAGACATTGCATCTTAAATATGTTACGTTTGATGAGTTTGATTCTGTTTGCAGAAGTTTGTAGTGTCTTAACGTTGTAGTTTAAACTACCAAGTTCTGGTCCTAGACATCAGGCGAGTCTAGTGAATGAGAGAGGTCTATTTTTATTTTTTTTTACTAGTATTCTAGTCGTAAGACATGCATTTTTAAGGGTTATGTGGGTTCCATTGATCAGTACTGTGTTGTAGGGAGCTGTTTTAAGTACCATTTAAAATTACAGGTGGTTGGGAATGTTCCATGGGAATGATTTTCTGGGAAAAGATTTGTTACAAAATTGAAACTTACTTTTGGGAAATCAAAAGGAAAGACTTCATTTGATTGTCAGTTCAACCTGAATCATAAAACTTAATTTTATAGAAGTGAGCCAAATGTTTTATTTTGGCTCAGTTCAATACATGTTTAATTTCAACTTTTCCATTTGCTGGTGACCAGAATGAATGTTGAAATATCAATATTTCTGGATGGGAATGTTGCCCAGCTGTACTCAAAGTGTAGTTGAAAAATTCTTTTTTGGGTATCACAGACCATAACTGCTAATTCTGAGGCTATTTTCAGTCTATGATTCTTTTGCTGAGTGGTGAAGGAAGCAAGTCAGTCTAACAGTTATCTCCGTTAGTCAGTTGTAAATCAAAAGGGGGACTTAGACCTGTGACATTTAAAGCACAGTGCCTTTACACAACACCTTAAAGCTCAAGCCCATATTGTGTGATTTAAAATCTCTTCTTCACAGACAAAACTGCAGCAAGAACATTGTTTCTAAATTTTGCCCAGGCATTGTTTGCAGGGAAGGGTGGTCCATGCTGAGCTGGTCCAAGTCATCTTCCTATGCCAGGCACTTCTCCCTTTCTGCTAGCAGTGGTTCAGCTCCATAGGTGGTGATACTTGGGAATGCTTGTACATTCAGCCTAACACGTTACTGCTCATTGTCCTCAGCAGGGGGAAAGGCCAGTGGCCATCAGCATCAAACCTGGAGCTCACACAACAACAAAACTCAGCAGGACAGTGCAAGGAGTCAAAAACATTGGAACATCAAACATTGGCACAGACTGCCCAGGGCAGGGGTGGAGCCCCCATCCCTGGAGGGATTTCAGAGCCATGATGAGGTGCTGAGGGACATGGGGTAGTGGTGACTGGGCAGTGCTGGGTTAATGGTTGGACTGGATGGTCTTAGAGGTCTCTTCCAACCAAGGCTGTTCTATAATTCTGTCATTCAGTGTGGGGAGGCAGAAGCAGCTACTAAACTGAACGGGTTCCCAAGCCACCTTTACAATCAGCACACCCTGCTGTTGCTGTCCTCCCTTCCAGGAGCAGCGCTGCTCGTGTTCCTGCCTGCTTCTCCTCCTTTTTTCACCTGCCTGCTCATGTTGTACAGTCCTGGCCTCAAATGAGGGGCCGGACTATCTGTCTTTGCAAACACAACAGCGAGTCTTTACATGTGCCACCAATTATTTCAAGAGTTCAAATAGCATCTTATTTAATACAGCTTTTAAGAGTTGCTTACGATCCATCCAAGTCCAGCTTCTTTTTCTCTCTGGGAAATGTGTGCACTTGGTGTTTCCAAGCCCTTCTCTTGCCTGCCAAGCCAGGAGCTGTGTTACTTCAGTCTGCAGGAGCCTGCTATAATCTGGTATTTGGTGAGGACAAGAGAGGGTGAAACAGCAGCTTTCCCCTGTACTGTTCCCTCAGCCATTACCAACTCATTAAAAGCATTTACTTCTTGTTAATGCAACGTGGGCAGTGTCTGAGCAGTTGCTGTGATGGGAGTTAGGAGAACGAAGGCTGTCATGTTTGAACAGAGAGTAACCTGCAGGAGGGAGAACACCCTCTGCCTTTAATGTGGGCTGAAAACATGCAAGTCAAGGTGTCATTAAACAAATGCATCTGCTTCAAGAAGATGTCAAGGGTGTCAGCCTCTTCTTTTTTCTTTGTGATTGTCCTGAAAGCAGATGTTTGATCAAGATCATATACTTTGTCAGGGGAGATCCTGCATTAGCCATCCCTCTTCCTCCTGCCACCCCCCCACCAAAAAAAAAGAAAAAAAAGGTCCCTTTAATCAGCTGCTAGAGTACTGTACCAATTACCTCCCTACAGGGTGACCTTTTTATCTCGTAATGGCATTTTGGAATCCAGTCGCCCTAACCACACTGGGAGTGTATGCATGTCACATCTCCAGTTCTCTCTCTCTCTTTTCCCCCCCCACTGTTGTTGGCACTGAATATGGCCTAATATATTCATGACCTAATTAGAGTAATTTTTGCATAATAACGACCTCCCGGGGGAAACTTTTTTTGGGTGATATTCGTGTGTGTGTGTGCACACTCAGACTGTTCAGACACATTAACTGGAACAAGTGTTTCTTAATTTTTAAGTGTTTCTCTGGTTATTAGAAGTATTTTATGTCATTTAAAATGGAAATGATGCAACAGGAAACCCCAGAGGAAGCAGAGATTACTTGTTTTATTTTTCTGCTCTGGATTTCTCTCTGTTACTGTGAAGCTTGTGTCTTCTCTTCTGAATCTCCAAGACAGCTTCATGCTGCCTTGCCATTATTGGATCTCAATGCTTTCAAGGCTTCATCTCATCCTTGCCAGCTTCATCCTTCCCCTCTGTCACTCAGCGTCTTTCCCTCATGTCCTCATTTGACCTTCAGTTTTCAACTACATCCTGCCTTTGCTGCCATGTTCACTTAGTTGGCCTTATCTTCACTCCAGGGCTGTGTGCTCTCTCTCTGTCTCTGACATCTCAGTCCAAGTCTGTGCACTCTGCTGTAGTGGTAGCTCATCTTTGCAGACTCTCTCAGCCCATAATGACCCTTACTGCGTTACGTTTGACATACCTTGTCCTTGATGCCTCCTTCATTCCTTGCTGACCTTTCTGTTTCCCCTCACTTTACAGTTTCCAGTGATCATCTTTCCTGGAACACAGCTTCTACTCCCAGCCCTCTCCAGCTCCACTTCTTCCTGCTCTTCCAGTTCTTGCTGTTTCTTAGCTGTCGTTTTCCATTTTCAGTTTTCTAAAGACCCTAAGTGCAACCCTTTCTGGCAGACTTACTGACTTGAGAATATCACTGTTTAAAAGCCAGGAGGAGCCCTACCTGGATCTGCATATCCATCTCCTGCTTCTGTAACAGTCCTTCATCCCATGCCTAGCTCTGCCAACTTGCATCATGCCTGGCTGACAGCATCCCCTGACATTTCCAGTGTGGGTACATGTGCCAGCAGAGGATGGAGAATTAAGTAAGCATACCCCAAAACACTTGTTATCAAAATCTTGGTTTTTAAAAAAGACTGTGGGGATGTATCAGTCCGTGTTAGAAAGCCCCATGAAACGTTCCTCAGTGCTCTTCACTGTAACAGAAATGGGTTTGGGGATAGCTGCAAGGTAGTTCATGCAGAACTAGGGTATTCATAAGATTGCTTCACCTCCTGGCATCTCTCTGTTTTGATGTTGGTTCTTGCATTGCTTTCTTGTGTGCCCAGGCCTTAGCATAGACAAGGGAAGATGCACATGATGAATGGGAAGCCCTGCAGATGCACAGTGCAGTCGGAGAATTGCCCTTGCCTCTTTAAAGTTGTTTTTCAAATGCACCTTTACATACTGTGGTCTTCATGTGCAGCTTCGAGCCAGGCACATGGATTGTGTATTAATACCTAAAGTCTGTGGGCTAATGGGCTTAGGAGGGAGTAAGAAAGTGCAGATGTGGAGGCTCTGAAAGCTGCTTGATTAGCGTGTAAAACTGAAGGTACTGCAGGAACAGGTGGGTTTGGGGGTGGGGATGAAAACAAAAAAGGAGGTGTGGATAGGTTTGAGGTAATTCTGAGTATTTTCACAGCAGTTCTGCCTAATGCTCCATCTGTGTTTGTGCACTGCATACGGAAAGGATGGCATATCCCTTTCAGATCACTGGAGAAAGGGCGATTTTGAGGATTGTCATGGGGGAATAATTCATAACCAGAACAGAAGAGGCTATAAGAGTCTGGTGAGCTACTGTGCCAATTAACTTTGGTAACCTTTTCAATCTTGCTTCTGCTGTCCTTTGTCTTTCTGGTTTCTTTCTGTCAGACAAAATTCATGTTATTTACCCTTTTCCTTCTTGTAACACAAAAAATGATCTGAAAAAGGAGCATCTCTTGATCTAAAACAGAAAAGCAGAGGGACAGAAGAGGACCACTGTGTTTAAATGGGAAGTGACAGAGAAGTGGAAAACACTTACTAGGATTCTTGGCCATACCAAACCTCTGTTCCTTATTTTCCAGACCTTACATGGGGCCTGAAACTTTTATTCCCAGATTCTCCTGCTCTTCAGAGCTTCAGTTAAGAGCACCAAAATGGGTATGCTTTGAATCTGAACTCTGACCACTTGAATCTGTGCATTTAGGTTTTTCAGAGCTGTCTTTATTAGGAGGTTACTGCTTTATGCTGCTTCTGTCCCCTACTCCTTTAGAAATTATCATGGTACTTCTTCCTACGACCTTGACCAGGATCAACAAATCCTATGACAGCAACAGACACAGAAAGGTCCTTGAACGGGAAGCAAGACCAGGTTTTGAGTTCAGTTTGGTTTTTGTGGTGGCATTTATGGAGATCTTTGTTTAAACATAGTCACCATCCCTTGCTTTTGACCTTATTATGTCCCTAACCAGGGAATAATATGAGGTTTTTTAATCTAAGGTTCTGATGAGTGCTCGATTGCAGGATATTATTATCAGTCTCTTCAAACATGTGAGCTGTTTTTGCAGCATCACAATCTTTGTTGCTCTTATGTGCTCTACATTTACTGGAGTAAAGGCATTTCTTGATTAATTCCCCTTACTACTCCTTCCTATAAAGATAGCCCTGGTGACAAAGCTGAGCATATATTAGAAATCAGGAGCTTTGGTTTGGCCATGCTTTATCATATAAACAACTAACAGTGACTCAGGATGCACAAATTAGATTTTCCAAAGAACTTACTTCAGAAGTGCAAGGCTTGACATTTAAAGAACAATGAGAAATCCAAATTGCTGCCTAATGCTTCCTGACACCTTCTTGACACCAGGTGCATCTTTTTGCTGTACCCAAACAGATAGAAAAGGGGATGACACTCAGAGTCTGGAGCTCCCAGAAGCAAGGAAAGAGAGTAACAAAACAAAACCACAAGCCCAAAAAAACCAGAAGCAACTATATTAGGCTGAATAGAGAGAAAATCCAATTTAACATCCACTGACAACTTTCTAATAGTGTTCACAGTATGGTACTAGGAGAGCATGAAAATCTTGCCTTGCTAATTCCCCACTCCCCAAAAATCTTGAGATGAGTAAAGGTGCAAAGGCAAAGAAGGCTTGCTTTCCTTTTCTTGTAAGACTTCCACAGATAATTAATCCTTAAATCTTGTATCTTCTGTTCTGCTCTGACTATATCATATGAGGTCTGACTGTTTCATCCTCTTGAGGATTTCTAAGGGAACAAAACCTCAGCCTGGAAAAACTGGGCTTTATTCCTTTGTCTCATGTCACCTCTTTTCCTGATTAACCACAGCAAGTATCTCGGGGAGAGAGGAGCCTGTGGCTGCTGGGTAGTCTGGTTCAGAAGGTTTCTTTAACAGCTGGATCAATAAGTGCTTCTTCCAGATGCCTATTTCCTTGATTGATCTGGTTGACTTTTTCCCTTTTCATCATCCTTTTTTTCTCTTGGCACTTCATTTTAATTCATCTACAAATGACCCTCCCCCTCTCCAGATGCCTCCCCATATTAACTGCTGCCTGACCATTCTGTAAACTTGGCACATCCATAACCCCAGGACCCTTATGTAAGAAAAAAAAACCCCAAATTCTCATTAAATAGCCTTTTTGAGCAAGGCAGTGGACTACTTCGTCCTGACCTTTCTTGCAACAGCCAAGCCTCACCTGAGAAGGATGGCAGGTCAGTGTCTTGGTCATCCAGAGCCAGCACAGACCCAGCAGGGTTTATTCATCTGGGCTCTGCACCCCACCTTACTTCTAAGGGCCACGTGCCTCCCTGCTGTTCTGGCAGCACTTCCAACTCTCCTCCCAGTCTCACTTCCTGTGAGACACCTCCTTTGGATGCTGACAGAAGAATAAAACATGCAGATCACCCAGCCCATTTTTACCCTTGATAAAGCATGTTGTGCAAACATCTGTACCATCTTCAGATGACAGCAGAGAGTGACCATAAAGCTCTCATGCACCTGTAAGAACAAGGAGTCCCTCACATTACAGTGCTCCCTGGTTTATGAGACTGCATGTCATCACTGGATCCTCCACCCACCATTCAATAAACCAGTTCACAAGTCCCAGCAACTGGTTCCATCTCCCCTTTCAGCAGGGCTGGTACTTGCAAAGGTCATTGACTTTCCTGGCAGAACTTTTTTGGAAAGTGCCTTTTTTCTGTTGCAATATTCATTTGCAATGTTGTTTTATCATTTCTGAATCAAAAAACTTGTAAAAATGCCTCGATTTCATCAAAATGCAATGTTTCCAATGCTCTAAACCAAATGTTTGCATGTGTGTTAAAATTTTATTTCATAGGAAATGTCAAAGTTGTTTGGCTTTGTTCTGAGTTGGAATGAAATGAAATCTTGCTGTTGCTTCCAGTATGGGGAAAACGAAAGAAAAAAACCAAAACCTCTCAGCAGGAAAAGTCTCCAGGTCTCTAACCTACTGCAGGAAAACTAATATTCTTGTCTATGCTTGGATTTCCCCCAAACTCCACCCTAGTCATGGTCATGGAAACAGTAGATTTACCAGCACATGGGGGTACCAGGGTGCCCTATCACAAAATATTGTCTAGATCTGTTGTGTAGGCAAAATGTTGGGAACTGCTCTGTCCGCATGTCAGGCTACTGGAGCTGGGCTCAGCCAAAATTAGGGAAAGGTGAAAGGTGTAAAATAAATGAAAGCTCGGCAGAACCATAAGTTGCCAGACAGATGCTCATTCGCTTTTGGCAGAAAAGCCACTACTTCTGTTGCCAGCACTTCTCCATTCAGGATTGCGAGAGTCCCTTTTGAGTTCACTGAGGAATCCTGGTCTGTCATCAGGCCTGAGACCTTTGTGCATCCATCCCATGGCTTTGATTAATCTGGGCAGCAGGGACACACATGCATCCAGTTATCCAAGCTTGAAAGCATTCCAACCCAAAAAAGGATTTTAAAGAGAAATTGTCTCTGGATTTTCAGATTCAGGAGTCTTCAAGGGGCACCTTTTGAGATAAACTTAATTAAGCAAGTCATTCCGTTAATCAGTTCTAATTACTCATGCAAATCACAAGTGCTCTGGCCTGTGGTAAAGTGAAACCTGATTTGATCCCAAGTGCAGCCAGGCTCAGTAAGTCTAGTGGGTATTTGCAAGAACGTGCCTTTACTGATCTTCCTGCTTCTCTCCAGGTCCAATATTCTTCTGGAGACTATAATGTGAATTGATTAGTTGTCATGGGCCATAATGCTATTACCCAAAACACTGGGGGAAAGGGGGTGGAAAGCAGATTATGGAGCACATGAACTCTTTCTCTCTATCCGTGTGGTATGCATATGTGTGCCAGTGGACATGAAAAGGTCAAGGCTATGGGCATGTGACAGGGAAGGCTAAATTACGTGTGTAAAATCGCTTGTAAGTGAAAAGAGCTGTCTGCACCTTTCAAAGCAGAGATCTGCAGTGGCTGTTTCCTGGGAACCAGGGAGCCAAATTTGTCAAAGGGACATGACTCAGAGGAGGGCATGATCCTGTGTGACTTGGGGCCCCGATATGCCATTCTCCATCTTAGTCCCACTATGTAAGACAGCTGTGAATAACTCAGTATTAGACTGGCAGCCAATGTGGACAGCAGAGGTAAATGAGTGAGTGATTGCTAACTTCACCTTGATTGATTTGCATAACACAGTGCTGTTGGTTAAAGGGCTGTGAACATGGGTTTGTTCTTTTCCTTGCCTTTAAAGTGTCAGCAGCATAAATATTCATTAGCATAAGAGTGGTGTTAAGACTTCAGAAAGCCTCCTGTTTCAGAGAGTCTCAGCTGTGACACCTAGGCCTTTGATAGCAGCGGAGTTTTGCTCAGCCTGGAATTTCCCTGGAACTGGGCTGTAGTCACCATCTCCGATGGGAGGATGCCAGTGGAGCCGAGGGCTTTATCAGTACAGGGGAGGTTTAGATTGGATATTGGGAAAACTCTATTCACTGAAAGGGTTGTCAAGCCCTGGCCCAGGCTGCCCAGGGCAGTGGGGGAGTCCCCATCCCTGGAGGGATTTCAGAGCCGTGTAGATGAGGTGCTGAGGGACATGGGGCAGTGGTGACTGGGCAGTGCTGGGTTAATGGTTGGACTGGATGACCTTTTCCAACCAAGCGTATTCCAGTAGCCTTTTCCAACCAAGGCCATTCTATGATTCTTACAATGCTTCTCCACTAACCTGAGCTCAGTGGAGCTCAGCCACTGGCTGAACATCCTTCCCCGGGAAGCCCAGGCTTGTGGGTTTATTATTATTAACAATTTATTTGCAAGCATGCGTGCTAACCCTGCACGCACACATCCATGTGCATTCCCCCTCCCTTTCACAGTTGCTTGCATGACTGACAAAATGAGCTACAAGCAGATAAAAATTGAAACACAGAAGAGAGCAAATTACAACATGTTCAATTATCTTCTTCAAAATCATTCTTCATCTGTGCTCTACTCAGTGTCTGGTAACGTTCCCTTTGCAATCTGACAAGGGCATCTTTTTTTCTCCCTTGTTTTATCCCTTCTCTTGGGTGGCAGGGTGGCCAAGGAGCCAGGACACGGGGAGCTGTTGTGTAGTAGGGCCAGGGAACTGGGTTAACTGGAGGTCCTAAAGACCAACACCTTATTGGTACCTGTTCAACAGCCTGCACAAGTTCTTTCTCCATCAATTGTAAATGTTACATCTTGTTACTTGCAAATATTAGAGTGGCAAACCCTGCTTCCATCCCCACTGCTTTCTTGCCAGGGAGGCAGGCAGAGATAGCTTTGCCTTGCTTGCTCCCTCGCTGCTGTACTGCAGATTGCCACCCGCCCAGGTCACTGCTTTGCTAATTAACGGGCTCCCTCTCCTGGCTCCTTGCAGCAGCCCTGCAAGATAAGGACTCTGAGCCCCAAGTAGCTTTGTCTGCTTGCAATTTTGCTTCTCTTCTCAAGGGCTATGGATTTGTTGCTTCATTTCTGATACCTTCGAGCAGGAACTTTTAACATTACTTCCAGGCTGACAGCAGTGGCGATGAAAGTTTTCTACCTGTTTACAGCAGAGATGCTCCTTCCGTACCCCTGAAGACTGGCACAAAGGAATCACCTTTTGGGTTGAGAGGAGGTTTTGTTCTTTATGGTCTATTTAGCTCTTGGCCTCTGCTGAGAAACTGTCAGTGAATATAGTGTCAAGTGTGGTAGTAATAGTTTTAATAATGAGGACACCTGTCTGCAGTAAAATAAGATTACATCAAGACATTTATGCAGTTCACATGTAAGTTAGGAATGACTTTTGGTGATGCCAGCAGGGATGGCATTAGAGGACTGAACAATAAATGCAACAAATTGCCCATTAAAATCGGGAGAAATTTCTTCAAGTAATGAAACATATTTAAGCGTGTGTATTATAAAGGTGAAATGTTTGAGCAGCTTCCAAGTCATATTATGTCTGGTAAAGAGCCTGAACAGCTTAAATCTGGAAAGGAATATTTTGTGGTTTAAAGTAGAAGCAGATTTTTTTCTTCTAATTGTTTTTTATTAGCATCAAAGTGGCAGAGTTAATGGGATGTCATCGTACACATAAGAAGTGACTAGAGGAGAAGGACTTTAAGCAACCCAAAGCAATTGTAATGCAAGTACCTTGGCAAGACAAAGAATGGCAAGAAGCAATTGTTTTCATCCCTGTTTGTGGGAAGACTGTCTTGCCTACAGTTGCTCAAAGACCTGTTGAGAGAACTGGAAACTTAGCCTATCTTTTGGGAATCTTAGCCCAACATTCAGCTCTAAAACCATCTTTTGATTACCATTTACATACACCTTCTTCAGGCAGGACTTGAATCTGGTGCATTACTTGTCCTCAGTCATTCTAGAAGGCATGAAGACATTCCTAAGCTATCAGTCCAGAAACCCAAGTAAAAGAGCAGTGTATTGATGCTGAAAATGAAAGAGAGCACCTAATGAGAAAGAAATTGTACTTTTTACGACTTTGCAAATATCAAACCACTGGCCCACAAAACCAAAGCAAATAGGAATATCCCTTCATATTATCTCTAGTTAATATACAGGAAAATAGGGACATAATAGGGCTGTTATTTAACCAGTATCACACACTAAACCAGGGATAACCTGTTTAAGTATTACATTTTATCAAATATAGCATCCTTGTTCCAGCCAATAAGGTGCAAGATGCAGACAAGCGTGGTGTTGCATCAACTACAGCTGAGATGCTCCAAAGTGCCTGTCAGCTTCTGGGACTTGCATTTTTTTGAGTAGTAGTTCAAAACCCCTCTATTGAGAAGCCTGAAGAACTGAGTCCCTAAATCACAAGCCATTTTTGCAAATGCAGACCAAGGTTTTTTAAAATTAACTCCTAATAATTTAAAGTGTCATCCAGAGAAGTAACATTTAGGTTTAAATTTATGGGGCCAATTGAATGTGTGATATAAATCTATATCATTCAGCAGTTACCCCAGGAGTGAATCTTGCAGAGATTTTAATCTTGACAGTAGCCCTTTAAAAGAAAAGGAACAGGAAGGTATTGAATTGGAACAACCCAGCATCTCTCTTGTGTTTGTCTTTGGTAAACACTGCAATTTATTTAAAGCACATGGAAGGGAGAAAAAAATATGGCAAAGTTAAATCCCAACAAATTGTTTTATATTTACAAATGAATTAGATTATTTGCATTTGTTGTGTTTTTGGGTTCCTTTGAAACTGCAAATTAATGAGAAAAAATTATTTCCGAATCTTATTTTACTTAAAGGCGAGTTTAGGGAAGGCAATTTGCATGTAAATCAACGTTTACCTGACGCGTGCAATTTCCACAGTTAGATAAACCATAACATGAAACAGATGAAAGACATGGGAACTGTATAAAAATTCTTTGAAAGATAATAGGTGGCAGTTTGCAATAAATATTCATTAAGTGAGAGGGTGCCCTGTTCTCTCTCTACACTGCTATCCGTACAGCACTCACCTCTTTCCGATAGCCTCCTTGTTACATATCTTTGCTCTCCTATTTCTTCCTTATTTAATCTGTCTTCTTTCTTATGGTGTACCATGGGTCACTTTCATTATGGGATGTTCTGTGCATTTCCACCATCAGTCTGTACTTGTGTGATTTATAATGCAGACCAGGAAGGTGGCACGGGAAAAGTCAGCAGGGAGGTAAGAGCTAGTTCCAGCCTGAGCAAAGCAAGCAGTTGCTGAGGGCAGTAGACTACAGGGATAGGAGGGCACCTGTGGCCCTGTGACACAGCCTCTGCAAGCCAGGCTGGCTGCATGTCCTGCCACCACCCCACCATGGCTGAGGGAGGGTTGGGATGTAGGGCAGCTGATGGTGATGGGCAAGAAACTACTCCAACAGAGGCAGCAAGCTGGGTAACCACTTGGCTCTTCCAGCCCAGCTCTGGCCCTACCCCTCTCATGTTTGTGAAAAGAAAAGCTTTTTCCTGCTAGTGTAGTTCTCATCTCTTGGGCAGCAGTATTTTATTTGGCTGATCCCAACATCTAAAGCCTTGAGCCATCTTTCTAGGGTGTAGCTGTGAATAAAAGGGTGTCTGAAAGAAGTACAGACCAGAGGAAAACCACATGCCAAGTCTTGTGTGCATCAGTGGTGCGGGTCACCCATTTGATGGTTCTCGTGTACATCAGAGATGTTGCCAGAGTCTTTAGAAGTCTTTGGGACTTCTGAGAGTGATTGAGCATGCTCATCATTTCACCCAGATATCTGATACTTCAGCTGAGGTAGATCCAGCAGTTGGCACACTAAATATGGCTGACGTTCTAAAACCTGCAACTGCAGGTTTTAAAAGCAACTGGTATGTGACCAGTTGAAATCCATGAATTCACACTGCATTTTATTGTATGTCTCTTCTGTTACCATTGTCACTGCGGTGTCTGATCGCGTGCCTAGAGAGCCATCAGAAGTTGTGATGTACGGCCAGATTGGGGACTAGAAATACGCTGTGAAATTATAATAGCAGGAGGTTTGCAACATATTTGTGAGGGTTGTGTTCCTACTTCCCAAAATAAGCTGTTTTCTCAAATGACTGATCTGATGTTTGATAGGCAGTATGCTACTCACGTGCTGCCCTGCAGGATTTCCACCTGAGCAGCGAGGAAACACACGCTTGCTCGGGTGACTCCTGCAGAACAGACCTTCTTTAGGACAGACGCTGCTGATGCCCAACGCTTTTCCCACGGCTGGTGGGACCCTGCTGTCCTTGCTGTTGGAAGTGCAGATCCCGTCGGTTTGTTGACTGTATAAGAGTCATCTGTCATCTTCCTTTCCGAAATTTCATCTGGTTCCATGCCGCCAGCCTGCAGGGCTCCAGCCAGAACATGCCTCTGGGTCTTGGTCTGTCCTTGGGAACAGTCATCATCCTTCCTGCTGCTGCCTCCTGCGCCTGTACCAGCTCTGCGGCCACTTTCAGACACAAAGCCAACTCCTTTCGCTCACACTCTCTATTTACATTTAATATTCCTTAAATGATTAAAGTAAACATTCCTAATTAAATGTTAACGTGCTGTAAGTATCTGCAGCCAGCATACTGGCTGCCCCTCTAATCTCATATGTGTGGACATAGCACCTGGACTAAAGAAGGAAATTACTTTTTGAAAGTTTGATGGAGGAAGCACGAATAACTTATCCAGTCATCCCCAATAAGTTTACTCTTTGCCCTTGGAAAGATCATCATGCTGCTGGGTGCTCAGGGCTCTAGGACTGAAGGCTGTGTGTGCCCAGGACCTCGTGTGGTTGGCTCAGCACAGGACAGAATGAAGCCTGCAGAGACTTTGTGTGCCAACCTCCAAACATTAGGCTGAAGGAACAAGGAGCAAATCATGTCATTATACAAATGGGAATTAGGTGTGGATTGAAGTAGTTATTAAAAAACCCCAAACTACTGGTTTTCTCTTTAAAGAGATACTAGCAGCTTAGGTTGTTTGCATTTCTCAGTTTGCTTTTAATTCCAATTTAATGGTAGAGTTTTGTTGGTTTCCTTTTTCCTCCAAAAAATGTTCCTCCCCATCCCTGTTAGACTGTGCCAACACCTCTTTGATGGTGTTTCACTATTTACTGTGACACCCATTGGTGTAGTCAGTGTAATTACCAAGGAAGGTGTTTCCACAGTTTCACTCCCTCTGCTGACTGCTTCTGCAGCACAAACTTAACAGGGCTTAAAAGGCAGTGAGATTTGCTACAGTGCCAGAATAGACATTGGGCAGCACAGTATCTGTAACACAGCTGTGTGTGCCCTCTGTGATGTGCTTTCTTTCCTGTCCCTCAGACCGACTCTGAGATACACAGACACTTGCCCATTTTTCATCACTTTGCTTTCCATCAGTCTCATCTTGTAAATTTTGAAGTTTTTTGGACTGTGAGGTGTTTCAGAGATACCTTTTCCTTTGAGTTCACTGCAGTATTTTGGAGATGCACTCCCTGTTCTTGCTTTCCTTTGTGGTGTGTGACTTTATTCTTTCATAATTTTTGTTCCTTCAGTGTAAGGTCAGTCTCCTGGAAATAATTTGCTTTCTTTTTATGCGGACAAGACTAAATTATGTTGTTAGTCCAATATATGTTTCTCTCCAGAATTTCCCCATGCTCAATATTTTGGCTCGTTCCAATTACATCAGTGTTCTATTTTTTAGGAGATGTGTGATGACTGTCCACATCTTGGGTAATGAGAACATCAGAATTTGCTTACGGTCTGAAACAGCAGACTGTGTCCTCAGGTGGTTCAGTTCCAGTATGGCTCCAGTGAACTATTGATTCTCAGTCCATCAAGTTGCAGATACTAAAGCACTACTGAAGTATCAGCCATTAAGAACAGTTGCAAGCCATGTCCACATTGAATGGTTATTGAGGGAAGGCAGGGTGGCAACAGATATACTTTTCTGCTGTCAGGGAGACAACTTCTACATGTGTTTCCTATATTGAGGTTGTCATCTAAATCTTTCATCGTTATGCTGGAGATGATGATGATTTTATTTGCTTGATGGTACAATGTAGTTGGTTGGATTCTACTCACCTAGGAGCTCCAGAGATGCAGAAAAGGTCTCCTGAATTTGTTCAAGCCTGCTCTTTGAGGTGTTCTACATTTTATTAAAAGAGCTGTGTGTGCTCGTCAAGTTAGAGAAACGGGTTTGTCTGTGGTCCCTTGGACATGCCAATCATCAGGGTTGTAGACATACATGAATAAATGATGGCACCTACTAGTGGCTGACCCCACAGAGCAGGTGAGAATCTACTCCAGCTATTAAATATGAAATAACAAACTGAATACTTGCTCGTCAAAAGCTTGCTTAGTTGGCAAGGGCCTGTGGTTTCACAGCTGATGGCTCAACATCCTAATCCCAGCTCTCCAGATGTGACTGTGTCCTTGTGGACGACAAACTGGATATATTGCCAAGCTAAATAGAAATGAGCTTGACGAAGAATAAAAGCTGCCCCTCTAGGACACAGAAACAAGGTTTGCTCAGCTTCCCTGTTCTAACACCTAGGTGCTGGGGTACTAGAAATACTATAGTCGTTGGTGCTGAATGGCTCTTTGCTGGAACTTACTGAGGACTCTTTCGGGAAGGGTGAACAAGTCCCCTCATGGCTTTGTTTTAGGTGGCTTACAAGGCAAACTCTCAAGTCACCTTCATTCATGTCAAGTTTCCCACAGGAGAAAAAACAGCATGATACAGAAACTGCAGTTATAGCTTTTGTTTAAGAGGATGCTGTCAAGCCCTTTAAGTACAAATACCAAACATGTCTTCAAAGTTCTGAATTCTCCTGGGGACTGTGCTCTATATTCCACTACAGTAGTCTTGATTTTTAAAACCAGTCCTCTGGTATTTAGTAATCTGAAGGAAATACAAGAACCTTTCAAGCAGAGATAAAAAAACTTGCTCGCAGTTGATAGCATAGAAAGCTAGTCCAATATTCTGGGCAGCAGCTTTGTGAGGTCTACATTCAAATCCCTGATGCACACGGTTGGTTTTTTTAACAGTCATTCACATGCATGCTAATTTTTTCCCTGCCTCAGTTCTCCATCCATAAAATGGGGCAATAGGTTTGTGAGGATAAATGCTTGCAGTGTTGTGTAGAGTTCCCATATGGAGATGATAGAGTTGTATGCAAGCAACTAAAATTCTCCTGAGTAGAAATCAAGGTTTCACATCAGTTCTTATGTTCTTTACTGCTGCTGAATATTCTTGTCATTAAAGTATTTGCATGCTACTGTCAAGTTTTGATGAATGTAAAAATATTTACTTGCACAAGGAAACCGAGTTCGAAAGGAGTGGTATCTCAAGTATTTTAGATCAGCCAGTTAGGAGACAGAAGCTGTGCTGTGTGACTGAGGTGGACATTGCAAATCACTCCAGGTATTGAATAGTCAGCTGGGTGTTTATTGCCACTAGCTCGCAGGGGCTATGTTTCAGCTACACTGGAGAAAAACACTCCTGACTCGCTTGAAGAGGTCGTATGCAAGGTACAAAAACAAAATTAGGGAATGTGGTTTAAGGAGCTGAGTAGATGACCTTGATCACTGCATCCAAAGGTGGTCATATGATACTTTCCAGTAAATCCAAAGAGAAACCTAAGTCCTTGTCTTTTTCTGTGCAGTTTACAAACCCATGCAACTGGTAATGTTCCACATTGCACAGTTCTTCCAGTACCAGAAAGTAGCACCCATAGAAGTGTTATTTACACAACATGTTAAACATACTTTTACTGCATTTCATAAATTTCCAAGTTTCACAATAACTGATGTTTTTCAAAGTCCCACCTTAGAAGTCCTGTGATTACGGTATAATCGCACGTTTCCTGTGTTTGAATGGAAAACACTCTTTTTCTTCTTGTAGTTGTGAAAAATAACTTGAGAGCACGACTCATGAAGGCAGAAAATCTAAATTTCAAATTAGAAAGCCAATATGTATGTTTTCAAATCTCATGGTCTTTAATCTTGGGATTATTTTGGGGGAGCTTAGCTCATTATTCTTGACTGGGGATGGTGATTCTGTAGGCAAATGTTGAAGGCTTGCCTGGTTCCATTGCACCTCTGCAGCTTTGAGTATGTGTGCTACAGTAGCTGAAGGAAGGGCTGCAGTGGTAATGTTTGTGTTATTATTGAATGGCTGATATTTTCTTCACTGGGGAGCCATATCTTTTTAAAAACAGATTGAAATGAAATGCTTGCGGTGTCTGTACCCGCAGAATATTCATACTGTCTTTTAGATTGTTCTGGGATTGGGAATCACAGCCAAGGGGCAAATATTAACATATCTTTGAACCTTATGAACCTCTGGAGAAATGTTAAAGCACTAACATTCAATATCCACCAAATTATTGAGAATTATATGACACCTATCAGTCACTTTGATGTTCATGGGACCTGAACAGTCTGTATCGGACTCACCTCTTGCCTCGTGACTGGTCTACCCTTGCGCAAAGTGATCCTCTCTTCTGAGCCTTCCTTGCTGAGTGCAGCATATCTCTTTCATGAATATATTTCCGTGGCACTTCTCTCTCACAAAGCTGCTTCATCCTAGACTGTCTCTGTTCCTGTGCCTGTTCCCTTCTCCAGCTGACAGTTCTGCAACCCATGCTGACCAGCAGAGCCCCATTGCCATCACCAGCTCCAGTCACTTGGAGATGGTTTTTCTTGTCTTTTGTGTTTGCAGCCCTTTTGCATTTGTTGGGGTGGCTCAGTTTATTCCTGTTCCTTGTTGCCAGTGTGAGGTTACCAGCACCATGAAGCAGCCTGCACGTTGCACAGCCAGGTACCCCCCGATGAGTGCAGCGCTCGTCTCGGTGGTCTTGCTACCTGTCAGCTCGCTCTTGCTTGCACTGTCAAGAAAATTTTACATCTTAGCTTAAGCCAAGCTCACTAGGTCTGTAGCATGTGCAGAAGACAACAGTTTGTTTATTTTAGGAAGTCAAACATGTCCTCCCCCATGTGATACTGTAATTTTTCTTCTGTAGAGAGACCCTTGGTAATATATGAGTGGGAGTCACAAAGGATTTTTTTAACCTACTTGAGATTTATTTAAATCTTCATATTTCACTTTGGAAAGAATCCAACTGATTAAAATCCTCAATATTTTCAGGTACAAAAGTTTTGACAGCATAAATCTAATTTTTGCATTTTCTTATATCATTAAACTGTTCTACTCTATGCTAATGCTTAGTAAAGAGGGTTATTAGCACTGAGGGTGAACCTTAAAAGGGTTGGAGGTTTGATTCATCTATGAAGCACCGACAAATTTGGATTAATTATTCAAATCTAATCCAAACCTCTCGAGTCTGCAAAATTGGGCTGGAAGTCTCAAGAGAACAGGCTGGCTTGTGGGATTTCTGGTGCTGCCTGCCTAGTTTTCTCATGAGCCTAGATAACCAGTAAAACTTTTTCAGCGTACCACCTTTCTAGGTTATGTGTGTATTTTACATTCAGCATCTTCCAGGTGCAGCTGGTGCTTAAGCTTTTCAGCATGGGTGAGAAATGTTCCCCTGTTGCAGTTCTGCCTTTGCTTTGGTACAGTGCTGAGCATTTCCATGGCACTGAGGGTCAGGAACTTAAAATGGCAGAGAACAGACTGCTAAGCAAGAAAGAGACCTCCAAAGCCATGTTTCTTACATTGCCAGAGGTGTAAATTGCCCCAAATATTCTGAGGTGGGTTTTTTTCTTGGGGGGATGAGGGGGTGTGTGTGGAAAGGTTAGCATTTATTTAGCCTGATAAATAGCTTTGAGTTTCCTAAAGCTCACCATTCAAAAACTGTGTACCTATTTAATACTTGATTCTAAATCTGCTTCCAGTTACATCCCCTGATGATGAGATGTTATAGGATGGTAAGAAATAGTTCTGTGTCTGGGTAGGAATATATAACCTGTCAAGACAAAAATTATACTGTGAGGGACAAGCACTGAGTCTAGCTTTATGCTTGCAGAGCAGCTAGCACAGCAGGGTCCCTATCTTGATTTGAGACCTCTAGGAACTACTACAAGATAAATACCAAATGATAACTCACACCATTCTGCAAGAGGACTACAGATTTCCAAGGAACACCAGGGAGTTTTGATTTTATGACCCCAAGAGGAATAGCATAGACTTTTTTTTCCATATAATGGACAGGGATGGTTGGGCTTTCTTGCTCAGTGACAGGCCAGCAGGCAATGCCGACCCGTGTGTCTGACCTGTTATCAAAATTCCTCCAGCTTCTCAGGTACCCTGCTTTCACAGCAGTTAAAAGGAGGTTCAATGGCACTCTGTAGAAGGTAGGACATTCATACCTGTTTATGGGATGCAGGCAGAAAGCGTCACAGTTCATGGGTTTTGCAGTAAAAGGCAATTAATTATCACCTTGATGACCTCCTTTACTATCAAATCGCTACTCATGATTTTACTACTATTTATAATGAGGCCTGATCCTGACTACTTTGTCCTGTGATTTCAGTGAAAGGTGATGGGTGCTCAGCACATTAGAAAACCTCATATTTTATGGTTGTGCCACCTGACTTCAGGGATCTTTTACATAGGTATGTGTATTTTTATACTGATCCTCTGCTCTGCCTGCATGTCATTGAGGAAGTCTGGTGCTCAATGTGATCTAGTGTAAATAAGGCTCAGAACGTATCAGTATATTCTGACATGCTTTGTGGCTGGAGATATGAGTAAAACTTTGCTTTTGTGCTCTCAGGCACGTCTCAAAATCAGAAGGAGATTGGTTTGTTTTCTTATTTTCAAGAAAATTAATTATCTAGCAACCCCCTGATTTAAAACGCTTGGATGGACATCACTCTGCTGATAGTTAAAGACATCTTGTAAAGCAGAAGTGTTCTAATGAGTAAGGCGCACCTTGGTGATGAGGTGTTGGGACTGCGAGCAGCAGCTTCTTGGATTCCTTTCTTCTGCCCTCTCCTTTTCTGGAGAAGAAAACAGTGGCAGCAAGGCCTGGAGCAGCTGCCTCTTCTCCCTTCTGCTGGGGAGCTCTCTGTGGAGCTCTGCACACCCTGGAGGTTCTTTTTGTTACAGCTGCTGCTCCTACTTCTCTCATGACTCCCAAGGGTAGAAAAGTCAGAAAGGAGAGAGCTGGCAGGCAGACTGGGACACCCTGTTTCTTCTCCTAAGCAGTCATTTCCTCTCTTTTCACCAGTGAGCAAGACGACTCTCTGGTGCTGTCACCCACACTTCCCTTCTAACGCTTTCCAGGAGACCACAGTTCCCAAAATCATTCCTGCACCTTGCTCAGGATGATTTCAGTCTCTACAGCTGCTAGTGACTCGCTCCAGTGGCCCCAGTAAGATCTGTGTCTCCCTCTCCAGCTCCTTGGGTTGTAAGGGAAGGAGGGGGGGAAAAAAGCCATGAGAAACCCAGGAGAAAAGATGAG
Source organism: Podargus strigoides (assembly GCA_028020825.1). Lineage (NCBI taxonomy): Eukaryota > Metazoa > Chordata > Aves > Caprimulgiformes > Podargidae > Podargus > Podargus strigoides. The sequence goes on from CM051635.1 coordinate 2,164,790, forward strand.
GATTCAGTGTCAAACTAAGGGAGGAGAGAAGGGCTAAGAGAACAGGGCAGGGCTGCATGCAGATGTCTGGTGAAGGCAGAAAAAAAATAATGCTCTCCAAAAGGGATGGGAAGCAAGATTAAAGTGTCCATTGTTGTCAATGGTATTTTGCCTGTATCTCTAGCTGAAACAAGCAAACATTAAAAAAAAAAGAAAACCTTAAAACCATGCATAGCCTCATTAAAATGAAGGAAGAAGGAACACAGAGCCTTCAAACTTCTGAAAATGGCTAGTGTTTTTAAGTGAGGGAAAAAAAAAAGAAAAGCTGTGCTATCTCTGCTGTACCTATCCTCTATTTCTATTTTAAGTACAGGTAAAACTAAGGAGAAGTCAGAATTGCTTACTCTTTCCCGTAAGGAATTTGGGTCTGGAGGCAAAATCTTCAGCTATTAGTCCAGTCAGTCTTCTGATTTCCATACTACCCATTGTACTTCATGGTCAGCTTGTACAGTGGGGAAGATAAGGGATGTGCCCTATTGACCATCCTTTGCTGGGAGTCATTGTTCCATGATTTGTTGGGTCCACAGCTCCCTAGGCAATTAGCAGTTGAAGAATTAACTTGTTCTTTAGGAAAGCTCAAATCTCTTCTCTCCTAAGGAACAGCCTTGACTTAAGGATGACTCAAGTCCCAGCTTGCCTTTTATACCCTTTCTCTACAGACCACGTTGTCCAGCAGAACATCTTTCTATCTTCCTTAGCTAAACTGTACTGCCTGTCTGTCTTTCAGATTTTCTCAGCTCCTCCAGCTGCACAGGGTGGCTTTGGTAAGGTCTGGTTGGGAGGGGAGAGCTCTCTCCCTGGGGAATATGCGTTCTTCCTTCGAAGGTGTTCTTGGTTTGGGGTTTCTGACTGGTTGGGTTGTTTTTCCCATGTTCCTGACTTGTGGTAGTGGCCCCAGTAACAGCTGCCAGCCCCCTCGACAGAGACAGGCAGAGCAACCAGAAAACAAACAACACATGAAACGAAATTCAAAATGTGTTCAGAGAAACATGCTACTTCAAAGGCCAGTGTAGAGTCCCCCCGGAGCTCATTACTGTAGTCAGTGGAGGGGAGGGGTAAGGGAGAATGCGGAGTGGGAAACAGCATGTATCCCTTTCCAGCAGCTACACTGAACCTTGCAGCCTGTGAATAACCCTCTGTCTCTTTCTATGGGCCCACAGACCCTGGGCTCCTCTCCAGCCTCCTCAGGGATGGGATGGGCAGACGTACTGGGGAAAGATGCTTGCTGTCAGACACACTTACATGAATCCTTCTCCAAGGAAAATATGCTTCACATAGACAACCTTCATTGTAGTAGCTCTTGCCAGTGCCCATGTGGGCATGCTGGAAGCCTTGCCACCGAGAGGTGAGACCAGTATCTGTGGTGTGTTTGCTTCTTGGGCTCTTCTGGGACTGTCAACCTGGGAGGCGAGTGAAGTCTGACCGTTGTTTTTAGATGGTGTGCCCTTTGGGCATTTGGGAATTGGTTTATATGAGACCTGTCAAATTAATTTCAGGTGGACTGCTATCCTGGGATCATAACCTTTCTGTGATTTTTTTTTTTTTCTAACCAGTGAGCTTGCAGGTTGCCCTGCAAAAATAGAGGTTATTCTGCATTTTTTTAAAAACTCTGCTGGCTCCCGTTTCGTAGCTCTTGTCACTTCAGTCTGTTCAGCTAGTCTGTCTTTCATGACAGCTCAAAAGAAAAGCGAGAGTAGGGCAAGCAGGTAATGGATCATCTCACAAAAATTGGCCCTGATTCTTCAGTTCTTACTGAGGTAGACATCTCACAGTACCCGGAGATGATTTCAGCCATGCGAGGACTATGGGATGGAGGGATGTGCATTTTATATCATATATGAAGGAGAGAAGACTTACACAAAGATACACAGTGCATGGATTGTGTGCCAGCACTGCAGCATGTTCCCTTCCTTCTTTGCTGGTTGCCTGGTACGCTGTACAGAGATGTCTGTGAGTAGCATAATGAAATACTATTATAGGATGCCATGGAGAGGCAGAGGAATGGTGGCATTGTACACAGCTTTTTTTTTTTTACCGGGGATGGAGAGCATATGAGTTATAATGCACAGAACTGTGTGAGCTGGTGAGCCCTGTAACAGCGAAGGGAGTGTCTGCAGCAGCCTGCACAGATTGCGGGGTGCTGGGAAAGCAAGAGGATGATAGCACAGAATGGCTGTGTGATCTTGCATGGCTTGGGTGGACAGGTGAGGTCATGATAACCAGCCTGGAACATTGGAGCCTGTCCTCACAGCTAGCGGGGAGATTGTGTGTGTGATAATGCACACAGATGCAGAGTGTGAGAAGCCGGCGCGCTGGGTACCAGGCGCAGCAGATAGGGTGATGCTGTGTATCAGCGGAGAGGGAATACAACAGAGCTAGCCCACATTTCAAGGCTTCTAAAAGCCTTCCCTTGACTTTGATCATTTGCTGCTCATTCTCCCCATACGTAGGCAAGACCCACTGATCTGGGAAACTATTGCAGCTGTTGCTGTAAGCCTCCAGAAGGATCTGAAAAGCTAATTGCAACAGCCAAACCAGCTGTTAGTATAAGGACTACATTCTCAGCCCTCAGATCCCAGCGTGTCCCTGTGGGATGGAGTTTCTTCTTCAGCTCTAGGAGGCTGAGGGGAAGCAGCTGGGTTCTTTGCTGAACCTGCATTAACTAGGCTGGGCGAGACTTTTCTGCCAGTCAGGAGACTAAAAACCAAACAGCTGCTGTCATTTCAGGCCAGAGTATGGAAGCTTTTACAAGGGACAGGGATGCTGTGTTCACTGGATGCACAGTGCAGTTTGCCTTTCTGTTTCTTTTAACTGTTTCCTTTCTCAATGCAGAGACTAGATGGAACCCCTGTGGGTTGTGCCACAGCTGACAGCTTTGCAAGGAGAATGGTATTTCAGCTCTCACCTTCTCCTAAAAGCTGGTAAGGAATTTCTGCCTGGTGCATCCTGGCTTTGCTGTAGCAAGGCCAGAGAAGAGCATATGTGGTGCACATGTACACTGCCTGAGTAGGACAGGGAAGACAAGTAGAAAGCTCTTACAGGGTGATAGCAGTCATGGTGGGGAGTCTGCTACCTACAATTGCCTTAAACTGCTAGCTTGTGTATTTTTATTTAGCTCCTTCCAGGAGTGATAACCTGGAAGTCATTTTCCCCATTTCACCTGTTACAGGGGAATGTTTTTTCTGGCAGGGCAAGAATAGTGAGCCCAAGGACAGTGAAAGACAGTGGCTTGGATCATCACCCTGCTCTGGGGGCACCCCTGACAACTAGGCAACTGCATACAATCTCTAGATACTAGATGTAGTAGCACACCTGGCTCTGCAACCTAGTTAACAAACTCACTTGGACTCCGATAGTTGTTAATGGAGGCACCGGAGTGTGGCTGCTCTGCAGTCCCTAGGATGCTCCACTTACTCAAATTATCCATTTTTCCCTTGTCCTGTAGGGCATCCCTGTTATCTTCCCTCCCTATTATCCAAGATAATGGAGAGCTGACTTGCAATAATGCAGTCACAATGGCTCCATAGTGTCTGAATGATTCCCATGTGATTGACATTGTGTGTCTGTCTGAAGCTTCCTGAAGAGCAATTCTCCATCAACACTTCTTTCATCAGCAGGCATTAGGCAGAACAGGATCCTATAGCGTGTCTATTAAAGCCCAAGAAGAAATCTGTTTCACTATGACAAACAGAAGGAGAGGTGAATTATACAATTGGATCAGACACTACTTGGAGGATCAATTCTGTGTGCTTATGTGACTTACTGTAGCTGTGCATCAAAGTCATGTGGGACCTGGGGGGTCTCAGTTTCAAGCAGCCAGGTTTCCTCAGCTATCTGGGCCTATAAAAAAGTACAGATAAGCAACAGAGGGAACACAAACATCTGAAGTATTTTAACAGCTGCCACTAGGCAAAAGCAGACTGCTGGACTGGAAATGACAAAGGGGTTTAATCTCAAACCATCATGACTCCAGTGTGGTGATTCTTTTCAACATTTGGAGATTCTGGCCCTATCAGATAAAGCATTTAGGAAGATTCAGCCTATTCATGCCTTTGTGAGTCAAGGCTTTCCTTCTCATCACATTTCTAGCTCAACAAGGAGCTCTGGAAGTCTGGGAAGACGACTAGGTTGCTAGCTGGGTTTTCCTAACTCAGTGAAGATGGATATTAATCTCACTGAAATTCTAGCTAATCATTACAGTCAAGGCTCATGAGGTTTATCACTAGTGCTCACAGCCTGCCAAGGTTCATTTTGGCAGCATGATAACACTACCTTTGTGCTGTAGGTGGACTGATGAGGGAGTGAGAGCAGGCTGTTCTCCACACAGTGTTCAAAAAACAAAATGCAAGTTCTGTGAGTAGCTTCAGTGTCGAAGATGGGGTGAGCCCAAAGCCCCCCGTGGTTTGCAGAGCCTAAGGACCTTCAATTCAGCTTTTTGCTTTGCCTTGGCATCCAGAGAAACATGAGCAACAGCCCATCTACACGGAGTATCACTGTAGGCAGAGATTCTCAAGCTGCAAATGCAGCAAAAGGCTCAATCCCTCATAGAATCACTGTGGTTGGAGAGAACCTCCAGGATCATCAAGTCCAACCTTTATCCCATCATCTCCCTAACCACTAGCCCATAGCCTCAAGTGCTTCATCCACTCATTTTTTAAACACCTCCAGGGACGGCGACTCCACCACCTCCCTGGGCAGCCTGTTCCAGTGCCTAACCACCCTCTCAGTAAAGAACTTCTTCCTAAGATCCAATCTGAACTTCTCCTGATGCAACTCGAGGCTGTTTCCTCTCGTCCTCATCTGGCATAAATCAAAATACTGTTGTCACAGGTACACTGACTTACACTGGCAGACCTGGTGGTCTAAATTTATTGCAGAATTATAGAATCACAGAACAGCCCTGGTTGGAAAAGATCTCTCAGATCATCAAGTCCAACCATTAACCCAGCACTGCCAAGCCACCACTGCCCCATGTCCCTCAGCACCACATCTGCACGTCTCTTGAATCCCTCCAGGGAGAGTGACAATTGATGCAATTCCTATTGATGGAACATTTTGTCACTGGATTTTGTTTTCTAAGTAATGCTGACTTCATTTGTCTGGCCATTGCTGTTTCAAAGCCTTTTAGCTTTGACTGTTTCTTTGCCTTCTCAGAGCATTCTGCAACTCCTCACCCTTATGCTGTGGCACTCGCTGCCTGCCATGATCTCTGCGGTATGAGTGGATGGCAGAAACTGTAAAAAAAAATAGGAAGTGAATTATGCACTTTCCAGAACTAATCTTCAGACACTTGATCTGTGCTAAAATGCACGAGGCTTTGGGGATTTGTGAACATTTTCATGAATAATAAGAGCTTCACAAATAACAGGAGAGTGAACGTAGTGATCTTATTCCCAAATCTTTTATATATATATAAGAGATACGATCGGCTCTCATTTTCAGAAAGGGTTTGGCAGTAGATCACTTTTTTCTGATCAACAAAGAGGAGGGCACGTGGGAAAGGAAAACGAACCACGTTATTTGCAGGGCTCCTACATCCACAAGTATTCTTTGACTTTTATAGATTTTTCAGTAAATTAGCATGACTACATTATCTGCGATTTCTTGCAGTTGTTTTCCCTTCCAAAGTTGATGTGACTGAGAGGGAATGTGAATGCAACAGCTTAAAAAGAGGAAAGGAGGAAATTATCATATTTAATATTGTTTATACAGAAACTGGCATACTTTATGGAGCATCATCTGATTAACTCGTTTCCAGCCCTGCGGCGTGTGTGTGTGCATGTATGATGGCAGGGAGGAGAAATGAGAGCTAGGCCATGTTTTTTCCTGGCATGAGGGACTGTTGCTGTAACACTTCTGTGGCTGGCAGCAGGAGACATAATATTACCTAGAAGAAAACCTCTAAGTGTTGGATTAATTTCCCACCATCTGCATTCTGTCTGTACTGGAAATTTAGCTCTAGAGAGAAAGACTGGGGAACGGATCTGAGTATCTGGCAATTAGGTTTGGAGAAATGAAAAATGTTTCCAGGGACTCCTTTCTAGTCAGCTGTTTGGTGGCTCCAAGGGCATAGTCAGCTCAGGAGCCAGCTTTGGAAAAGGCTCTTTTGCCTAAATGGCCTGAAAAGATTGGAAGAGAGGAACAGTTCCTTATTGCAGAGCTGCTGCCAGTCGCAATTAAGGACAGGTTGTTGGGTGCTGGCAGCTGGGAGGAATGCCAAGCTCTAGGAAGGTGTACAAGGAAATTGAGCTAGAAGCCATGTCCAAATGGGATTTGGTCAAAAGGGGCAGTGTTGGAGAGGGATGAAATCTCACTGCAAACCAGCTGTAGATATATTGAGGGGAAATGGTGAATATAGCAGGTCAAAACAGAAAGCACTGGAAGGAAGAGGGAGCAGCAGAAGGAAGGGGTGAATGTCAGGCTCCTGTCACTTCTTCTTTGGCCGCTGCTTGCATCAGCAGTGAACCATGGAGAGCAAAACCCTCAGGGGAGAACATAAGTCACTGAATATTCAGTGTAACTGCCTTGTGCAGAGCCCAGAAAGGATGGCCCTGTCTTGGCTGCCACCCTTGCAGCCAAAGCACAAAGGGTCCTTCCCAACTCAGAGTGTGATAGGGAGGTGGGGGCTGTGTAAAGGTGGTGGAGCTGCCAGTGGGAGCTCGGTCTCCTGCAACATGCTTATGTTAGTGTGTTATTTTCTTCTCTTCTAGGTAAGTGCATAAAGTGCTTATTGAAGGGTTCTAAGGTGCTGCACTAGGATCTCTCTGGCTTCTCCAAAGAGGAGGAAAATATGGCCCTCTGAAACTGTAACATCATAACCTGTGAAGCAGATGTGCCAGTGATACTAAGGAGTCCCTCTGTACTTCCATCTCTTATTTGCATTTAGCAATAACCCACAGCCAGCCAGAAATACACCTACTATCTGCCTCAGCCTGGGGCTACCACAACCAGGTGACAACAGTCCCCTAGATGCCATAGTGCAGCTGGCATGCCATGTCCTGCATCCTGTTATCTGCCACCTCTTGTGTCTGTTGTTTCCAGTCCTGCTGCGCGTGTCCCCAGAGGGTTGGTAGATACTTTCTAGAACAACAGCTTAAATATCAGCCCAAATGTATTGTGACCTTTGTTGCTCCTTTTGCCTTCAGATATTCTTGGATTTTTGGACACTGCAGAAATCCATAGTCATATGTCACAGCTTGCCACATCAAGTGCAGGGAGCTCCCTGGATGAGGTTTCCTAAATTCCTCTGGCTGACTTGTGGTTCACCCAGTGAGGGATTGTTTTGAGATGACAGTGACAACCAAGCAAAAGAAAATTCAGAATGACACTTGGGGCAAAGCTCCTTGGCAGTGAGATGAACTGAGCTTCTGAAGGGGAGAGCTGGGCATGCTATTGTTTGAGATGTTTAAAACTCTCTATGTCAGAAACTGCAGGGAGTGGTCCTGTGCTGGACATATTGGGGGAGGTGATGGGTCTTTCTCCTCTCTGACAGCTTTTATTTATTATTATTATTTATTGTTTTATTAGCTTCAGGTCGTTGACTTCACCTCTAGTTCAGTTTGCTGTATCTACTATACAGCCCATAATAAGCATGGTAGTAAATGATATGCTTTTGTGCTGATGTGGTGCTTGTTTGTTTCCCAGTGGAGCAAGGTGATATACGCACATACATTAAATATATTTATGACAAATTTCTCATCTATTACTTTTATTTAGAGTGGGTTTGAAGCAGAGCAGATTCTGCTGGAAAACAAATATCTTTCTAAAGGCAAACAGCAAATCCAAAAGTACATATTTGCATCCTTACTCCTTTTTTTTTTTTTTTACAAAGCTGCAAGGGGGGAAAAAAAAAAAAAAAGAGTTCACCACTTTTATACAGTCAGCATAACAGATCCTGGCTCAAGTCTGTTTGCTGGAGGAGATCTCTCTTTTTTAAGAACTAGAGCAGAGACAACACAGTAAGCTGAAAACATGGGCCATGTGTGTTCTTCATTGTCCTGAGCTGGAACAGCTCCTCTGAGCTGGGAAACACTTTGGATCTACTCGTGTTTAATGTCTTACAGTCAGCAAAGCGACTCAGTGTTCAAGCATGTGGCTGTCATTAAGCCTGTTTTTGTGTACAAAAAGTCCCTCCTTTAGTAAAGGCAGAGGAGGGAAGATGAACATGTTCAGAGGGTAGAGAAAATCCAGTTGGTAGGGAAGGAAGCTTCCATTTGATATCTGTGCCCTAGAAAGCCTGCAGATATATGTACCTGTGTGTGTCACCTGAGAGCTGCAGGACTGCAGTAAATGCCAAGCCCACGTGTGTTTTAGGGAAGTATGTCTCTGAAGTCCTTCCTGAAAGGGAAATTATACTTACATAAGATAGTAATGTCAAATAACAGGAGAGATTCTCTCTTGAGGTTGAGTGCCTCCCTTCTTGGCAAGTCTGCTACTTCTTGTCCTGATTTGCTTCTGGGGAATATTCTTGCCTCCAGCTTTTTCATCTTCACTGGTGTCCATCATTTCTCTAGGCTCCTTAGGGTTTTGTAGTTGTCCCAGCCTCACGGATAGGCTTCAGCAGGGCTTAGCCCAGGTTTCAGCTGGGCTTATCTGGCTTAGACAGATGGAATGCAGCTACAGTGTCCTGCACTTGAGCCATGTCTATCGACATACCATGAAAAAAGAAATTCATAGGGAAGAAATACTTTTCAGGTGCATGATTTCTTCCCATAGAGCTAGATTACCTTTTGCCCTGGTTTCCCAGGAACAGAAACATGGTCCAGCCATGGTTAGGGTTAGCCCCAAGTCAGTGGGGGTTTCAGTCAGGGCAGCTGCCCCAAGCTGACTCACAGGTGTATCCCACACCACTGACACCTGCTCATTATAAAAGGAGGGAGCTCAGTGAGGATGGAGTTCCTCTTCCTGGGGCTCCTCCCTCTTGGCCTCCTGCTGCTCCCAAGGACCAGGCTGAGTATAAGCTTGTATGTTTTATGTTGGTGATTGTATTAGTTTTGTTATTTTGGTAAATCCGTTTCTACTTCAATCCACAGTCCTTCTCCCATTTTTCCCCAATTCCCCTTCTGAGCTGGGGAGGGGGCATCGGGTGGTAGAACAACTGCTACAATACAGGCTAAACACAGACATCCTTATTAGTGGAACCTTATTAGACATATTCTCTTATGCTTCTCTTTCATCTCTTTTTTAGTTACATTAACTATAGTTCAAAAGAAAAAGGCAAAACCCCTGCTACTGGGAAATTGTTCTAATACCTTCAGCACCTTTTCATGGGTGTTCAGTTTTTATTTTTTATTTTTATCTTTTTCCCACGAGACCTTTTCTACTTGTGGTGTTGTCTTTCTGAATTGTATCTGTGGCTTGGTTTGCTGTTTCTGAACTCAGTTCCCCAAAGACTCTAATTACCAGTTTTGGGGGGGAAGCCCTTTATCCTGATCTGTAACTTGCAGGCAGGTAGTTGGCATAAGGGTTGGTATCCATACATGGTATAGTTAGCTGAAGTTATCTCTGATAGTGACCTTTTCTAGTGAACTGAGCTCTCATATGGCGTTCATGTATCCCGTTTCCTGTTGTCCTTTGATTTTTATTATTTTTTTCACTTTCAGATTCTGTGCTGGGCCATCCCAGATTGCACATCCTCTGGGCTCTCCAGTCTCTTGCTGAGGCTGTAGAAGAGACCTGCCAGATTCTCCCAAATGCACTGAAATGAGCACAGTTAAGTAGCCTAGTGGATGGTGCTTTTTCCATCTAATGATGCTGTACCCTGCAAGCAAAGCAAACAGGAGGAAGGACTTGTGAAAAAGCAGTAGTAGTGTGGGCAGATTTTAATTGCCATGCTGAGAGGTCAGATAAGAAAGTCATGAAATGGCTTGGAAAAATGTGAGCATTTATATACCGTAGTAAGACCCTAAGGCTGCAGCCATGTTTGAAAATGCTTCCAAATTGGGTTACGAAAAGAATGAGGGCATACAGGTTGTTGAGCCTTCCCTATTAGTTCCCTTGCTTCCCATATTCTGCACTAATTCATTTGCTTCTCCTCCTTCTTCTCTGGTATTCTTCTTTACTTTCATGTTCTGTTCTTTCTCTGATCTTCTGCCTCGAATGCTAAGTGATTCCTTGATGTCCCACATACTTCTTCTGTGTGTTTGCAATTTTTCTTAATTTATAGTAAAGCTGGTGCCTGATTGTCTTTGAAAGTGGATTCTAGCTGGGTTATTTATCAACTATGTAGATTGCATTTCCTTAATCTAGTTATCTATTTGGTATATAAAGACATACTGCATGCAGTCAGTGGATAATGCAGTTATAAACTACGCTGCGTAGAATTTCCATTTCTTTTCTGCTGTTCAGGGAACTGATGTGAAAAATTTCATCCTGATCCAGTGGCTTTTGCTGTTGATGTTTTCTCTTTTACCCATGTTGCTTTCTGGTTCCTAGTTCTCTTCTTCCACAGATCAGAGTAGTTGAATCTATTGCAGTGTGGATTTGATTGCATGGATCCTATCGAGTCACTAAGCTGAGGGCAGTGTTGCTGAGGACAAAGGACTGCTTGCATTGGCAGGTAGTATGTGTCCAGACACTCATGACCAAGTGCAGTATCCGCTCTGTTTTACCCCAACTTGTAGCAGCAGGGCACTCTCTTAACACCTCTGAACTGAATTTCATTTGGCAGTTACCATCAAACTGGATTCTTAACATTTGTAAATTGTCATATGAACCTGATAGTGATTTTGCTTAGGGTTTAATACACTAGCTCACTAAGCTCCCAGATTGTATAGAGAGCTCAGGAGGAAAAAAGAAATGTCTTGGGCTTCTTCCTACGTAGCAATCAGTTTTGTCCAGCGCTGTCAACATTATGAATATAATGGGCTCAACATGGGTCAAAAGGAATCTAGACTGTAGCACAGCATCAGAGCTTTAAGGGGCCCCTAGAGATGGAGATATTTTGAAGCACTGTGGCAAGTCTCATCTGACAATGACATGCTGTCTTTAAAGTGCCTGTCTGCAGTGATCTGTGTCAGCTGGTCCAACAAATCCAGTCAGCAACTCTTTCTTGGTGCAGTCCCTTCATCTGGGGATAAAACAACTCTTGAAGTCTCTAAATGCCCACTGTGGTGCTGTTTGAGTAAAGGGGAAAGGGAACCAGAGGACAAGAAGACCTTTGATAAAAAGATGCTAAATTGAGGAGGGGGAGGGTCATTCATGTCTCGTGGGCATGCGTCCAGCTGAACATGCATAGGTGGAGCAGAATGTAAATGTGTCTGTTCAGGCAGAGCAATGATCTGGATCTAAGATGATTTGGAGGAGGTGTGTGACAGTAGTTAAATATAGGACATTTATTTGCTGGGTCCTGACTTTTATCTTGGAACAGGACTCTTGTGTAAAAAGAGTTCTGCTATGTCTTGGTTTCCTTCCAGTTGAGGGACTCCTGCCTGTGAAGATGAATGAGACTGGAGTTCAGCCTGCTTTGTGGGTGGGTGGGTGTCAGCCTGGGTCCTCTCTTTGGGGTAGGTTTTCCTCGGACTCAGGCTGTGCCATACAGCAAAACTTTGAAACAGTGTAAAGAAATTTGGAACAAACCTAGAAACTGAGGATATGCATCACTCACTGTATGGGGACAGAATGGGGACTCCTTCTTTGACTTGCCAGCCCAAGGTGTTTTTAGGAATTTATTTTTTTAGAGTCTTGCATCCCCTGGTTTCCTTGGTATGTATCTTTACATTGGTTTCCAGGATGGGATGAGATGATATCTCTTCTCAAAATCCTATTTAAAAGAAACCTCTTCTACTTTAGGCATCTTGTGCCTCCTGGTATACATGGAGCTTTCTGCTCACAGATACACCGTATGCCTCCATTAAGTGTTTAGAGAGTAACACAGACCTCTAAGACTATTCCTAGGAAACCTGTGAAATGTTCCAGTACTTCTCTGACCTACATAAAATGGCTGTAATGTGCCACACAAACTGCATTTACATGGATGATGTTTAGGCTGAAGGGAAATAATGCCTCTCCATCCATAAATGAATCCTCTCTCTTTCCCCACTGCTTCCCTGCCTGTCTGCCCCTCCTTGCTGCTCACTTGTCATTGCCTGTCCTTTGGACACTGCTAAATAGCGTGGCACAGGATGCCAGTCCTGGTTGCATTGAGCTATGGCCATCCCTGTCTCTGTTTTACAGATGAAACCATATATGATCCACATTATCCTACAAATTGTAAGCTGCTTTTTTTTTTTTTTTCCAGAGATCAGGCAGTGGGAAATACCCACTGACCTGAGCCCCTGCAAATCTTTGTGCCCACCACAATACCACCAGCGAGAACTCACAGCAAGGTCATTCTGTGCTTGCATTGTCCTCCAGGGAGATCCACATGCTGGCAGAGTTAATTACACTAAGAGCTGCAGAAATTATATTGGCCCACCACTGGCCTAGTGAGATGAATATCTCCATTTCTTAGTCACAGGGGGACGTTAATGGTATTTTTATTAACTGGTGACCTGTTGACTGCTATTAGAATATAGATTGTATGCATAAACCAGGTCAGGGTACTGAAGATATGATTATAGAGCAATTACAGTGTCAGCCAGTGTGGCTTCTAATCAGAGCTGGCAAAGAGTCTTTGGAAGCCTGAAAACTGTTTTTGGAGTCCAACAAGAAGAAACAGCTTTGGATCAAAGTCTGTATTGTGCCTTTACATCTTTCTGGAATTAAATGTCTGATTTGCTGTGATTAGGATGGGTAGTCAAGGCAGACAGAAGTCTTAGGAAGGACAGCTTTGAGTGGAGCACAACTGATTAGGGGAGTTCAAAGTTTGTAAACTTTTCATTTTCATTATATGGTTTGTGTTTATTTCACTGAGTCTGGCTGAGGATGCTAATTCTGCTCTTGCCCTTTAAAATGAACTGCAAGGTCATATGGCTGAGTGTCTGGGATGCCAGTAAAAATGATTACACTAATACATGCATTTCATTTGATGAGGGCCATAGCTGCAGAACCAGATTTAGAATTGCTCTGCATTTGTCAGAACTATTAAAGGAAAAAAGGAATGATAGAACCAAGAGCCGGTGTGTTACATATCGAACCAGGGGCTGGCTGTCCCTTAGGTACAGCTGTTCATTTGGAGGCTGAACTGAATACCCTGTTTCCCAAAGGCTCCCACTGCCACTGATCCCAGTGAAATTACTGGGAGAGGCAAAGGAACCTCTTTACATGGATGAGAGCTTGAGGCTCATGTGTGCCTCCACTGGTACTTGTAACCACATTTATATTCTCTTCATTTATGGACTAGACAACAATTGAGCTCACTGATGCACCTGCCAAATACGTTTGTATTTGATGTTCTCCTGCAGTGGACATTGGCTTTACTGGAGAGTAGAGCTCAGCACTATTTGTATGCTTATGATTATCCTGTTCCCCCCCAAAAAGTCCTAAATCATCTGAGATGTCAACAGCTAAATAATCCCGTGGTAATCTGAGGCAGAAACTGGATTTGTAAATCTGGTTCTCTGGTTTATCAAAAAAAAAAAACACATAGTTGTTGAGATTCAGCAGGAAACAAAATGGGTTTAGATTTCATTTGATGATTAATATATAATATATAGCTTAGAGGAAAAACTCCCTCCCTTCCATTTTGAAACTGGAAGTCATCTTAAATAGGAAAATAAAATTTGAATTATGAGTTTGTCACTAAACTTTCTGCACTGCGAGAGTTCAGCCGCGTGCAGAAGCTTGAGGGAGGAGGCACATTTTTGTGTTTTCCATCAGATTTTTGAATTTTCTCTGCAGTTGCCATTGTTATCAATGTGGTTAGTAAGTCCTGAGTATTCGTGGAAATTCATCCATTGATCTTTTGAGTTTTCTTCCTATTCTGTCTGCTTTTTAGCCTGTGATTGAAACAGGCATATTCTGAGGGGACAGGGAGAGAGGGGAGGGAAGAGCAAGAGATTAAGGTGCTTCCTGACCAACCTCCTTGTGAGAGTAAAGGGAAAAATGTCCTTTCTCTGCCAGTGTGGTTCAGTCCACCATACAGTGGTGGCAAATCTTGTCATCCTTTTTTTTTTTCCTTGTCTTAAGGCTTACTTTCAGTGGTGTTTTCATAAGAGTGTTTACTTCTGTGGTATTTTGTGGGGGTTTGGGTTGGTTTTTTTTAAAAATTCTTATCGCTTTTTGGGGAGAGAAAAACTTTGTGCTCCAAACCACACAACATCAAGAATGAGAATGGCACTGAAAAGCCCAATCCTTGGCACTATTTCAGGAGTTATGGTTTTCAAGCCAATGTGATGATTCTTTGGGGTTTGACATATTATCTTTGAGTATTGAAAGATGCTACTAAGGCATATTTTCTTTCTTAAACATTTTTTCTCTGTCTAACTTCCCATTCCAGCAGCCTGGCATCTATTTAATACTCTGTATGTCAGAAATTCCCATTTCAGAGATGACTTTGTTTCCATCAAAGCTGCAGCCGTACTTCACAATTTCACTTATTAACAGCCTACTGAGATAATTGGGTCTGCCCAGCTCATTAAAAATAAAATATTGATGTTTTCTTAGGGTGGATGTAATTATCTAGCCCCCCTAGGGAACAGGCAGCATAAAGGAGGGAGGGTGTGGTCTAATACACATCCTGCTATGCACCTGCTTGGTGCTCTGCAGCGAACGAAATTAGGGGCTCCTGATGCAGTTAAAATAGGTGAAGATGGGAATGCAGAAGACAAGATTTCCTTTCAAGCCTGGAAAACACAAATTGACCATTTTTTTTAATTTTTTTTTTTAACCTGGGTTCAACAGGAGAGTGCTATCATGCTTCCCTCTACTGTACATTACTATGCCACAGTGTACTCTCTACAGTACACAATTGCACACATTTTATTCCAGGGAGAGATGTCTTCTCTGACTTTGCATCATGAGGAGCAGCGATGGTGCACGTTCCTCTCTGCTGTCCCACTTGACGTTACTCAAGACAAAGCTGTTAGAGCCAGTTCTATGAGTAAAAATGTACTTAGAGCTCCAGCTTGTCTTTTCTGAGATTTTTTTTGTTTGCAGCAATTTCTCCAGTGCCCTGTATTTCTCTCTGTAAGGCACTAAATGGATCGCTATCAAATCCAGCTGGTAGAGGTGATCAGATGTATGATCAGACAGCAATGACACCTAGGTACTGGTGAACTAGGAGCACTGGATAAGTTCTTGTCCTCCCATGCCCGGAGGTATCCAATTTGCCTCATCCAACTGTAATTGTGGGATGTTTCAATGGTGCTGTACTGGCAGTGGATTTCAATTTCCCATTGGTAAAAATGAACAAGTTGAGAGTAAGTATCAGGGAAAAAAACAGCATTTTTTTGCTCCCCATTCTTTCTAGTTGTTTCAAATGAGTGTTAGAAGACAGATACAAAAGAACATCCGACATATCAGAGAGTATTTAAGTAACTTAGATGTTTCTGTCTCAGCACCCTGTTTTAGGTACATAGGACCTCAGGTCTGATTGTGTTGAAGGCTCCTAAGCCATTTTTATGCTAGTGAGAATACTTCCCATAGCTCACTTACTGGCTAAGAAAACATAGCTGTGAACACTGCATATCATCCAAAATTGACCTTTTCAGTAGTGTTGGCTCTTGTATTCATCTCAACAACCATGCATGGGCCTCAGCCCAAACTTTTTCTGTAATCCTGTCTATAACTGGTTTCCTCATGAAAATCTTCTGTTCCTTGTGCTCTGTGGTTTATTCCAGCTGCTTTTTCACCTTGGGTGGAACTAGCTTGAGGCACGTCATCCCACTGTGTCCCCATTTACGGTTCAAGAGCTTGGCAACAGACTGCTGGGTACTCTCACCACTTGAAAGGTGCCCAACAGCATTGGTTTGTTCTGTCTCTCAGCTGTGTGAGTGTGCAAAGACTGACATGTCTGAAGAAGTTTGCCAACGTCTGCTTCCAGAAAGAACAGTAGTTACTTTAGAGGGAAAGAATCCCACGTGTTTCTGTTAACAGTTTCTCGCTGAAAGCTCACGGTGGGTGTTTGAGCATGGCTGAGCGACAGGTTTTGGGTTTGTAAAGCATTGCTCCTCTGCACCACCTCCTGTATGTACAGCCACCCTGATCCAGGAGACTTCAGCTCTAGTAAGTACTGCAACGTCCATTTTGGGATGATCTCAAACAAATTCCTTGCAGTTCTCAAGCCTGGAGGCTGTGATCTGGCTGTAAGGTCACATCATTTTGTTTTGCTTCCAAGTTGAGCAATTACCAGTTTAAAAGCTGAAAACATCCTGTTGTGTGCTCTCTTCTCTGTTAGCAGCACTCCAAAGGGATTTTTCTGTTTCTGAGAAAGGCTCTGGTTCTGGTGTGCCACAGTGATGTATACAGCTCTGCAAAATGGCTGGAGGCAGCATTATAATTTCACAAGTTTGGTTCTGCAGTCAGCTCTGAAGTGCTTTGTGTGGAGGTCAATGATCGATGTCTCTAGAGCAGGAATTAGGGAAAATAGAGTAAAATTAGCAGGGCTTGTTCCACTTATGTTTTAAGACCATGCTGTCTTAGACTTGGCGAAGTTGGGGCCCTCTCACTGTTAGCAGGACTTAAAAATCAACCACTTTCAACATGCCAGTGAAAAAAACCCTTGAAACAGGCCACTTCCTCCTTAGGCAGACAGTGAAATAAATGGTCACGTTCCTGAAAAAGCTGGCCATGTTGTGGCTGTAACTGTCACAGTAGGAATTGCTGGGCCCTGAGTTCTTTGGTATATCTGGCCTTTATTTGGATAATGGGAGCTGAGCAGTTTGGAAAAATCTGTCCCTAATTATTGGTGCAGAGCCCTTGAAAATCTGGCCCCGAGCTCTTCTCGTATAAAAATCTGGCCTCATGGGCATGACGCTGTCAAAAGCGGTGCCTGGCATAAAGTGCTTCTTATCCTTTTCAGTGATTTCGTCCTCCTGTGAAGTTTCTAATTTATTTTAATTGCTTTAAAACTTTTTAAATGAGGCTATTTAATGGCTAGGATTTTGACTTATGGATCGAAGCTTCAGTGCACGCCGCAGTAAATGGCGTGTATTGCGTTATGCCTAAATTCTATTGTTATTCCTGCCCTTTGTGCCGGCTTTTCATTTTCAAGTTTGGGGGTAGTAGCATTTCTAGGGCTCCCATCTGTCATAATTTAGTGTTTCTTCAGCACTTTTTCTCATCTTAGGAAGCCATTCAGCATGTCCAAATATTGCTTTATGCCTGCATGGACAATGCTCGCTGGCTTTGGAGGCGTCTGTTCTGTTTCACAAAGAGAAACGTTGCGGTACATCTGAGTGCAAACTGCAGGCAAAGATGTCTCTTTGAGCCACTGGGTTGTAAAGAGATGAACTCGCTGGCTGTTCCCCTCTCAAAGCTTTCAGGAGCCTGACTGTTCATGGGGGATTCTTTGCATGGACCACAATTGAGCCCAGTTCTTCTCAAGATTGCTATTTTGCAGAGGGCAACACGATGTAAAACTAGGCATGGAGTTTTGTTTCATTGAAATTCATGTCCCTCACACCCATTGGTTAGAGCTAAAAGGCTGAATTCACATCTCTTTAATTAAAGTCCTCCTGGCCATGCTGTCTAGCGGGTACCATTTTGGATGGTGTTTCACTTGGTCCTGTCTGAAGTGATATTTTTCACTGTGCTTCTTTCTAGTAAGCAGCAGAAAGAAAGGTCCCTTTTAAACTGTATCTTCCCACAAGGGGGGAAGGGGAATGGGATCAAAGAAAAGAGGTGAATATGTGATGCAGGGAGGTAGAACTAGGCCACAAGACCCATCTTACAAGTACAGTCTAAGTAAGGAAGCAGGGGTTTCTGCCTCTGCATTTCGTTAGGCAAACAACACATCCAGTGACACAATACCTGCCCGAAGCCAAAAGGAGCAAACATCCTTTCCAGTGGCTGAGACAAGACCAGTGCAGCCACAGAGTTTATGTGCATCTCTTGGCAAATCATGGAGTCTCTGTGCCTCAGTTCCCACTTGTAGCAGAGGAATCCTAATGCCTGTCTGTCTCTCAGAGCCCCTCTGAATAATTTTTCCAGTGTTCTTTTCACTCGCTTTTGTAAAAGCAAACTCCTTGCATTTGTAACATTAGCAGGGGAAATGTGGCTAGAAAGCAGCATTCAAGGGGACTGTCAGCTTTGTGTAGAAGATAGTATGATTAGCTTAATTACTAGGAGCAGGAGGGTTTCTTTAATGTAGATGCTAAGTATATAGAGATCTAAGCCCAGATTTTTTTCAGCAAGAGAAGTACCACAAATTGCAGGACCAGTGCCACTTCTTATTTGCTGGCCAGCTAAATGACATTCCAACAGAGGTTTATGCTACTGTAGAAATCCAAGTGGTGAGTTGCTAGCTCAAGGGAAGTCAATTGCTACCCTCTTCATTGTCAATGAAACAAATTTCAACTCACAATTTTTAGTAAGAGCTCATTTGGGTTATATTGGCTTGGTTTTCACCTTACTTTGATATTGTTCTAAGTTCTGGTGTGTGTTTGGTTTCCAGTGAGGTGTTTTTCCCATTTGGCACAGTTGTTGCACCAAAGTGGCAGCAGAGAACAGGCTCAGTAGGGACTGAGGGAACAGGAGTGCTTTGAAGCTGGGCAGAGGTGCATTGAAACAGCTGGGGCCAACTGAGGGCTGGAAGGAAAGTGTTTGCCCATTAAGCCAGGAGCCCTGTGTACTTTCTGGAAGTATGACTGGTAAGGAAGAAGAGTAATCTCTGCTATTTCTCACTCACTGTCTGCATCTACTCACATCTGTGCCAAATTTTAAATGCGTTTAGCCCTGCTTTCCTTTTCCTTGAAAAAACAAGAAACCATGAGCAGAATACACAGTCTGGAGATGTTTCTCTGACTGTACCCTGGAAGCTTTTCTGGGAAAACCTGGTCTGTGTGCTAAGTGCTAGGTGGAATTCAGACAGATGGATTGTCAGCAGCCTAACAGATACATTCATCTCATTCCAATGCTTTCATTTATTTATTTATTTTAAAGGCACCCCGTTTTCCCCTGGCCATTTAAAATAGAAAACAATAATTAAGAGTGTCTGCAGAAGCTCCAGACGGATTAGAGATGTCTCCCAAGAGGCCAGCTGACATTTCTGTTCTCTGAAAGTCCCTGCTCAGCTGCCTCTTCAACCAGCAAACCTTGATTCCAGCCACCATCTGATTAAACAACAAAGCATCAGCAAGTACTAA
Source organism: Podargus strigoides (assembly GCA_028020825.1). Classification (NCBI taxonomy): domain Eukaryota; kingdom Metazoa; phylum Chordata; class Aves; order Caprimulgiformes; family Podargidae; genus Podargus; species Podargus strigoides. Next base: position 2,184,013 of record CM051635.1, read on the forward strand.
AAGTCACTTCTCTTGGGCCAGGCTGCACTGACAGCAAGGGCAGAAACAGAAAATGATGAAAGGGGAGGAAGTCTTTTGGTGCAAAACATGTCTCTTGATACTAGAGAGAGAGCTGGAAGATGAAATGTTTTCCTTTCTGTGATCCTGGCTGGTCTGCTGCTTGCTGTGTCCTAATAGCCTGGATCCTGGTTGTAAGTAGACAAGAGGTTTGATTTGTATCCTCTGCACCACTGTGTGTGTATGTGAGGTTGTGCAAATAAGGGCTGTTAACTCCATGATTAGACTCAGGTATCCAAACATTACTCCCTGTGAAATGATGTTTAACAGAACTTCCTCTGCAAGCCATTATCATACATCCCCGCAGCATCCTTGCCCCCCCTGTATCTCTCTGGCAGCACCCCCCTTGATTGTGAGCTTACACATGGAAACTAGCTCATGCTCATCCACTGCACTTCCCAGACCTCTCTGCCCTCCCAGCACAGGGCTCCCCACGCCCAGCTCAGCCCCAGCCCTGTGGGTCTGTCCCCCAGCCTGCCAGTGACACTGCTCTCAGACCTGGACTGGCATTCCCCTCCCAACAATGAGTGAGGGGAGGCTTTGTGGGACAGGGTGTGGAAATACCTGCTTGAGTTGGTGCTTGATGTGTCTGCCCTGTGACTCCTAGACCTAGTAATGTTGCCAGTTTTAGGGCTTTTTTTTTTTCTTTTTTCAGGAGTGCTGTTATAGTTGGTATATTTCTTAAAGCCACGGCTCTTGGTGACATGCTATTACATGAAAATCCAACCATTATTTTCTTTTCAAAGGAAGTTTCTAGTCCTTCTGGGTGAAAAGGTGGACAGAGGAGATTTATATGAAAAGGAAGGGAGAGCAAGAGGAAAAGAAAAATTACATGTGTTTTTTTTTTAAAAATAAGTCATGTTTTTTTCTTTTTAGGCAAGCAATCCTGCACTTGGAGGAATGTGATAGATTTTTTTGAATACTTAAGGCCACCTTTACTGAGGGAGATTTGCCACTTCCATCATACCCCACCACAGTAATTCCTTTTGTGCTGGCTGTATCCTGCAGCAGCCACCACCAGAACGTGGACGTTGTTGTATTTAGCCCTTGCTGAGACTACCTGACTCTGATTCAGGTATTTGACTTTTAGTTTTGAAACCCATATTCTTCCTCTGTGCAGAACGTAATTCTTCAATCACATCTGAGTGCCACCCTTTGCCAGTGGGAAAGAGTTACAGAATTCACCAAGGGGTCTTTAGGCAGCAGACTGGGCAAATACAGTTGCTCTACTACTGTCTCCCATTTTCCTTTTAGTTTTTGCATCTGAATTATGAAATGCCCCCTCCACTAGCCACTGCTAGGAGCAAGGTGCATGCATACTGATGTTGGAAGGCCCTGGGATAGTATCAGAGTAAATAAATTCAAGGTCCAATTTATTTTTTTCTTTCATCTAGCTCTTTTTTTTTTTTTTTTTTTCCCCCATGTCATGGCAGAATTAATAAAATAAATTAAAAGGGGGGGGGGGAAGTGAATCGACAGCTCCTGTAAGCTGCTGACTCAATTGGTTTGTAACATTTCCTGCCTTGCTGGCTTGTTTCTCTCCTTCCTGCCACCTGTCAGGACAAAGGCAGTACAGCGAAGCCCGGTGCCAATAGAGCTGTGCTGTCTGGATGGCAGCAAGCCACAGCCCATCCCTGGCAGAGGGGTTTGGGAGAGGGGCTTGCGAGCCTGTGGTGGAGATGGGGGAAAAAATGCCAAAGCCTCTCTTGTGTTTCTGTCCCAGAAAATTGAATGAGCAAGGCTGATTCTGGACTTCACTTTTCTTGTGGAAGTTTTCATGACTACTGTTATATTCATGACTACTGGGGATATTAGGAACAATTTCTTCCCTGAAAGGGTTCCCCATCCCTGGAGGGATTTCAGAGCCGTGTAGATGAGGTGCTGAGGGACATGGGGCAGTGGTGACTTGGCAGTGCTGGGTTAATGGTTGGACTGGATGATCTTAGAGGTCTTTTCCAACCAAGGCTGTTCTGTGATTCTACCTCTTTCTGTAAATAAGTCAGAGGCAGTCTTTTGAGTTTCCAGCTGCAGCTGAAGAGAGTGACACTGCCCTTGTGCTTCGCCTGGGATGCTGAGCAAGGCATGTTGTGCCTGGTCCTGCCTACACAGTCACCATGATGTGCTCCCAGCTGTGCCCTGGGGACAGGCACAGCACTTGAGTGTGCCAGCTGTGGGAAGAGGTGGGAGGGAGAATTTATAAGCAGCTGCCAAACTGTCACTGTCTTTTTGAGGATGGGTTGTAAAGCCCGAGAGAGTGTGGGGAGTAAGCCAGGGCTCCTTTTCAAGGGACATGCCTTCCTCTAAGGCAAAGGCAGCAGCAGAGTGTGTGAGCAGAGGGGCTGCTGAGAGAGGCTCCTGAACCACTGCCATCCAGCTCCCCGGGCAGGGAGAACGTGGGTCTCCTCCCTGGGGACCTCGGCTGAACCCTCTCCATGGCACGGTGAACTCATGGCAGGACTCTGTGGTGCTTTGTTTTTGCAGCTAAGTGTGCACAGGGAGCATCATGAGGCCCGTTTCTGTAGAGTCAGCAGCTTGTTTTGCTGCTGGGGACCGGTGCCAGCACTGGGATGCTTCATTTTCTCACGAAGAAGTTCTGGTGCAGTTGGAGATCAGCACTGTTACAGTGCAGATTGATGTCACGTTTGTGAAATAACTATGGCCCAGGTAGGAGAGACCGGTCTGTTCTACACTGAACGCCAGTGCTGCAGTTGTTATTCACATGTTCTTCCCTTAGAAACCAGACGGTGCAACTGTGGTCTTTTAAGACCCTTCTCTGTTCCCCAGGCCACCAAACAGCAGCTGACCAGGCCACTTGGCAACAGTGACAGCACATGAGTTGGAAATGGCAGTTTGTGGAGGATGCAAATGCATAAACTCTTTTCCACAGGACTGTCCAGCTTGACAGAGAGTCTCTTCCAGCTCAGGGGGGGGGATTTGCCTTTTTTTGCTTTTTTTTTTTTTTAAGAAAGCTGTGCTTAAGCTTCAGTTCTGCCTCTAGCCTCTCCTGTGAAGCTTCACTTTTTTTGCCCTCTCCAGTTAGGGCATTTCCATCTCACATGTTGCTTTTGATGGGATTTTTTTTTTTTTTCTGCCATACCAGTCTTAGTTTGTTCTGACCCCAATTCTGGTTTTATAATGAGGCCATGCTAATTCGTGCTGAGAGCTTATGAGTTTTCTTTAAGCGCAGGGAGAGGTCACTGAGAAATGGCTAGGGGTGTTTCTTTCTTCCCATGGCTGCTGTTCAGAAGGTCTGATCAATTTATTTCCCTATCACAATCAAACCATTTCCTGGCTAAATTAACAGTGGTGCCTTGTGGAGGTAATGTGTTGGGGAGGGGGAAAAGACAAATAAATTAACAGGAGATGGGGACAGGATATGTGAGAAAAGAGGGCTGGACCAGCAAAGGTCTGCCCACACAAAGGGCAGCTGCTCCATCATGGCATGGTAGAGGCCAATGATTGTGCAGTGTAACTGGTAAGGGAAAAACAAATTAAACAGTTATTAGAGAGAGGCAGTCAGCTGGTACCTTGCAGTGGGCTATAAGCAGATCTGTCAGTTGTCTTTATTAATTGAAGACATGCCTTCAGGGGAGCCCTTTTTAGGCATGTTGACTTAGTTACATTGAAGGTCCTGTCCCTTAGCAAGAGCCTTATCATTGTTATTAGTGGTAATACAATAATAATAGTAATAATGCTGGCAAATATAACTTCCTTCTGAATGAATGCTCTTGGAGATTTTTTTTATTATTATTATGAAAAAATCAGCCTCCTCATGCTGAGCTCTAATTACCATTTTTATGAGAACTACATGTTCTCCTATTCATGCAAGAAGATTTGTTTATCGAGGGTTTCTCTTCCAGCGCTGCTTTTGTACAACAAGTGTTGGGGTGGCAGGCTGAGTGAAAGGCCTGAGTGGCTGGGGTGGGTGCAAAGGCAGAAGGAACAGATTCCTGGCCAGGAGGAATTGATACAGGTCCCGTGGAGGCTGTGATGTCACGTTGCTTCTTGCCATTTAAAACTTTAATGGAAATGGAGAAAAAGAGTGAAACAGTTAATCTCTGTATAATTAAACATTGCTCCAGACCCAGCAACATCTCGTTCTGAGCTGGGGAGCTGTTCAGAAAATGAAAAATAAAGTCAGATCCTTTAGCCACCAGAACCTTTCACCACGTGAACTTTCTGTGTCGTGGCTCAGCCAAACAGAGCAGTTCAAACCAGAACAGAACCACAGCAAGCTCTCTTCAAAGTGGGGAACCAGAATGATGCCCTCTTTGAGATGAGATTTCACCAGTGCTTTTTCTAATGGCATCTTCATTTCTTTGTTGATATGCATATTCACCCTATGAGGTGTTAGTGCTCCCAAGTCTGTCTGCTCTACTATTCTTTCCAACTAATGAGCTCCCCACTTGCAGGAGAAACTTGTGCTGTAGTGCTTGACCTTGCACTTTGTGCTTTTCTCATTTCTGTTTGTCCAGTCCTCAAGGTCAGACTGTTTATACGTCTCCCTCTGCATTGACAGTGTTTTCCAACGATGTGCCATCAGTTGGCTTCAGTAGCACACTCTTCCTTTTATGCTAAGATCAATCATGAAAATATTAAATAAAATTGGTCTCAGTCCAGAAGCACTATTAATAAATTCCCCTTTCAGCCTGACCAGTTGCCATTTCTTTCATCAATTCCTTATTTGCCTTAAAATTCTTTACTAATGCTATCATCTACATCTTAACTAATAATCTCTTATAAGACACTGTGTCCAATGTTTTACTTAAATGATGATAGATTAGTCTTTACTGCGTTTCTTTTGTTTAAAAAACCCAGTTATCAGAAGAGGCAGTCAGTTTGCTTGGAGCTTTCAGAAAAGCCATACTGCATTTTATCCTATTTTCCGCTTACCTTGATGTCTTTAATTACTTCTGCATGTGTTCCAAAGCTTTGCACTCTGCCAGGATCATATAACTAAATCTGTAGTTGGGCAGATCGCTTTCTCTTTTTTTTTTTTTTTGAATTGTGTGTTTCAAGTTGAGTATTCTTCAGTCACATAATACCTTTCTACATTGCTAGGTGTACTGAGAGCCTTACAGCTTGTTCTGCCATGTCCCTTAGCAGTTCTTTAAACACGCTGGGGTGAAAGTTCTTGTGTCCCATCTCCTTGAGTGTGGTATGATCTCGGAGTTCACTCCAGGAATTATCATTTCCATTTCCTCATTCCCATTAGCTATACTGCCTTTATCCTACACTCCATATCACTATTGCTGTTAAAAAACTAAGACAAGTCTTCATTTACTTTTTGGCATGCGCACAGATTATCTTCAGTCCCTACTGCATGCCCACTGCATAGCATGCTTGCTTATGTTTTCTTTGCTGTCCTTTTATTAATACAACCAAAGAGTCTTTAGACTGCTTTTGATAGTAAGTATCCTTTGCAAGGTCTGGCATATCTTGGCTTTTGACAAGTACCACTTTATTTGTACGCTTCTGGACCATGGAGAGAATATATTCACAGAATGTTAGGGATTGGAAGGGACCTCAAAAGATCATCTAAATCCAGTCCCCCTGCCGGAGCAGGATTAAACAAACAAGAAAAATAGAATATGACCTCATGGCTCAGTTCTTTCCTGAGAGGTTCTCCCATTGCATGAACATCCTTTTTACATGAATTTTCTTCCCTGCTTGGGATACAGAACCTGTAAGAGGACTGTGTGCTATCATTCAATGGTTCCTTCGTGTGGTGAGAGAGAACATGCAAGGTTTGTACAGTCAGTACCTGAGCGTGTTAAAAGAACTTTCTATCAAATTTTCATTTCCTCCATCTCATCTATTTTAAAAAGAGGATGTAAACTTCTGTATTTAAATAAGCAAGCTCAAACCATGGGTTTAAATGCAGCCTCTGCATCTGAAACTTGGAGAAACTTCCAGCAATATTCCCAACATTGCCACTTGGATTTGTGTCTATTTTCATCATGAGTTTGTGGACTCAGTAAGGTAGAAATAAATTTTGCCTCTGCTGCTCCAGTAGTGGGTGGGTGGAGTTCCCTTATTGTGAATAATACTTCCTGGGACAGATTTAGCTATTGAGGTAGAGAAGGATTAGGAGACCTCAGGATGTGAACAGGTGAGACCCATCCAGACTCCAGTAATACTGGCACTGTGGTGCACTTGCTCTCCTTCCATACGGAAGGAGAGCAAGCGAGGTGCCTCCCAGATTACTGCTCAGTGAAGATTAGACAAGATGGAGATTGCTTGGATCTGAGCTTATTTGTATTCATTGGAGTCCTTGACGCCCACCTCAATTCCAGCAACCTAAAAAATAATGGTTACGTTCAAGCTTTCCAGCAAATGCCCACAACACAGATCATTATCATCTGAGTGACAGGAGGGAAAGAGATGAGGGGGAGGAGAGGAAAGGGGAATCTGCATCCTCCTGCTGCTGCTGCTTGGATTTGCATCGTGCAACACTCCAGCAGACAAGGGAGGTGATGGGGGGGTGGTGTATTTTTTCCCCAATATAAATGCATGCATCTGTCCTAGCAGTGAAAGTAGGGCACGCACGTGTGGTTGCACACAAACATTCAAGTGTCCACAAACACTGAATTTAATAGAAGGACACGCAGATACCACAGTCCCTGCAGCCATTGCCTGCACAGATAGTCGTGTCTGTGGCAGCATTCATACAGACACCCTCATGCAATGAAAAAGCCAAAACTCCCAAGAAGTGTAACTGTATTTTCACACACAGCATCTATGGGCTACCAATTTACAAGGAAAGGATACCCCAAGAACAGAAAACTGATTTAGCAGCGATACAGGGTGTATATTAGGGATATGACCCTTGCACCTCTTCTGGTCCAAGTAGTCTTCCTTTCTGTAATTCTTCATAGCCTGCTGCGTTGCTCCTGTGTAACCCTTGTGCTCTAGTATTATTTGAGTATTATTTGAGTGCACAGGGTTAGCTAGAGAGCTGTGCCCTCTAAACCAGCACAGGTTATCTGAGTTTTAAGCTGTAGTGTGGAAATGTACCTACACAGTAGTGTGCAAAGTGATTTGAACCCTCCTAGGCATACCACTTTCTTCTCTCCACACTCCCTGAGCCCAAAGCCTCATGCTGTAATAAGTTTAATGGTAACTATTCCCTTCTTTTTTTCTTGGGTAATGAATGGTTAGTATAGGATATTGGTGATAAAAAGCTGTGTTCTGCAGCTTGTGTACTAAATGGGTCAGTACGTGAGTGGTTGGTTTAGCTGTGTACAGCTATCTAGTACTGGTTTACACTCTGGGGCATCTGAGATAGCCACTGAAGGCCAGGACATATATTAGATGGCCTGTGCTCTTCAGGACATCCAAGCAGGATGCCCTATAGTCCCTAAGATGCAATCAGCTGCCTATATTTAGGAAACTGAGTTACAGCCTATTTGATTCACAGGAAAGTGGTATAACAGTTCAGTATTGGATTTCAACAGAACCTGAGTACTCAGAAAATGCTTTATAGGGTTAATAGCCAATGCTTGCACAGACAGACCTGTAACTGCAATAAAAGCCACCCAAACAGACAGGACCTGAAGGCTAATTATATGCATTTTCCCTTTCTCTTTTAAAAGTTTTCATTCTCTGTGCTTTTTCACAGTAGAGAGAAAAACTGCACATATAGCTATTATTTTGACCAGGTTTTGTATCTTCCTGATTTGAGCATGTCGGGGCTTTATAGCAGTGTTATTTCATCCTCTCAAGCTTCAGTGTCAGTTTATTTGCTTTGCCACCCATTTTGAGGGGGTTTATTCTTGACCTCAGAGGCACTATGAGTGTGTGGTTGTAGGGAACTGTAATGGGAGAATTTTTCAGCTGCCCTTTGGTGTAGCAGTGACAAGTTCATCACTACTTGATATTAGCATGTTTTAAGGAGGTTGGAGGAATTTTATGCACATGTGCATGAAATCATTTGAATGTCTTTTGGCAGTTTGGGGAATGAGAAGTCAAGGGCTAGACTGCTTGGCACCACTTGTCTCACTTCAAGGGGTGCATTGGCTGACACCAGCCCATGCAAAACAGTCACCACCAGGGTTTTCTGAATGGGAAAAACAGGCTATAGGGGGAGTTGAGCTCTCCCACCCCACTAAACATGGGAAGCACTGTATATTCTGAGACACTTCTCTGAGAAGTGTTCCTTGTTGAAGGAAAAATGTTACGTTTATGCACAACAAACCTGTTCCTGGGCTATCCTGCAAAAGGACTGGCATCCCTCCCACTATGTAGTTTCTGATGGGGGAATGAATTCAGGTCTCTGGGGTGTTGTTATAATGTAGTTTTTCAGAAGAGTTCCTACTATATCTCTTAAAAGGATTTGTCCTGCGGTTGCTGTTACTTCTGCCCACTGCCAGCAGAGTGTGTATGGTGAAAAAGTGCTCTTTCTTTGCTGTTTCTAAAGAAGGTTTGTATATACTGTATCCCCAGCTGGGAAACCATGGTTCTGCAGCTCTTCTTATTCCAGAAGGTCTTGATTCAACCCCAAAATATTGGTCATTTCATAATATTTTTTTTTGAGACAAATAGACCTAGAATGTCCTATGACTCAACTTGTACTTAATTTTATCACTCTAGAAAAAGTAAAAAATGCATCTTCCAAGCTGTGGTTCAGTGGACTTGCTGTAACAAAGGGAGGGAGGGAAGAGGATGAGGACGTACGATAAAATCACTACAAAAGAAAGTGGGACTTCTCTTTAGCTGAAAAAGCTCATGCAGTCATGTTTAGTTGGCCATTCTTCCTCCTGCCTTCCCTCATAGTAGTGGGAAGTGGAACTGATCTACAAGTAGGTGGTGTTAATTAGTCTTGGCAAACTTCAATTTGGCCTAGCAAATGGCTTGAGGGAATTGTATTGTCATTCCCACATTGCCATTTCTGCCCATCAGGGTACCAGGTAAATAGCTCTCTTCTTGGCTTTATAAATTTAAGTAGAGATTTCTAGTGATGATGACAAGGCTTCTTGGATTGTGGAGAGGTCATAGTACTTGAAACTAATGGCCCCACTGGGTTTCAGTCATCAGTTTAACAATCAGCTCTTGTTCATGACTTACCTGTTTGGAAATAAACTTGATGTAGACAATGCTGCAAAACTCTACCTAAATTTGAATCATTTACAGTGATCCAAACTGGAACCTCAAATGCAAATGCCTGTGAAATTTAGAACTTTTTTTTCGTGTTTGAATAAAGAACTGCCAGATTTTGGAAGCTTTTGTTCTCTGAGCTTTTGAGTGTGAACGTAGGTCAGTGCATTCCATCATAAAGGATTCACTGGGAGTTCTCCTGGGCTAGCACTGTATCTTCTCATGGCTTGGATGAGCCACTACCGTAAAAAGGTTGGTCATTGCAGAAAGTGGTGCTGAAATGGCTCAATAAACAGTGATTTTTTTTATTTTTTTTTTTTTTTTTTCTGAGATAGTGATGCAACATAGCATGGTGTGGTGAAAGGGAGTCATACTGTTGCTTAGTGAGACAGTTCTGTGTAATATCACAAAGTAATGTGACATAAGATGGCATGCATTTCACATAAAAGTGGGATGTGGTCATGGATGGTGCCTCTTTGCAAGAATTAGATGTTAGCATTGTTCCCACTTCATCACTGGGCTGCACCCTCAGAATTGCTGACTTAAGTCTAGCTGATAGAGGCACCAGAGCCACACAATGATTTTGCTCCATCTTCTTTTATGACCAGAGATAATAAAAACACAAAAGGGCTCCTAGCTCTTAGTTCTTCTTGGTGGCTTTCACTGAAGCTGTCCTGCCAGGCCTAAATTTGGTGTTGCTTGGTAGTGCTTGGATGGCAGGTAAGTGTACTGAAGAGATGGAGTAAAACTCAGTTTAAAACATGAATAAATTGCAAACCTGTTCTTTTACACTGTATTTTGTATAACTCTTAATTGCAAAACCCTGTAAGAAGTCATGTTACTGTAACTTGGGATAACTACCTTACAACTGGAACCACTGTATTTTATCTGCAGTAAACCTTGCAAAATTTAACCTTAGATCATTATTCTCCTTGAACTCTTCTAAAAATTTCAAGTAAATACAGAAATCACCTGCAGAATTTCCTGTGGTTAAGCTTATTCCACAACATGGCTCTTAAGAAAACCACAGACATCCCACTCCAAAGATGGCTGTACTTCAGCAGCAGGTGTAAAAAAAGGCCAATATTCTACAGGGTATATGTAAATCTTCCAAGTCTTCTGCGATAAAGTGCAATATAAATGTCTGATGATAACATGGTTTGGAAACATTGTCCTTGCTCTATACCTTGTAGTTGGTTGAATGATTTACTGACTAATTATCTGATAGGAGGCAGCAGTAACTTACCCCCAGACCATGTATTAGCAATGTTGATAAAAAAAGACAGCTGTGACCAGAGTGCCTCACCATGATAGGTAGAAGGTAGGGCTCCTTTTGAAATAATAGTAGCAGCTAATTTAACCCTGCAGAGAGCAAGGTTTCTTTAAAAACTTTGTATGCTCGATGTAGGAAAATGTGGGGCCACTGTTGAATAGGGCAGGGACCTAGTTATAAAAAAATTGGGAAATGACTGAAGTACAGTCTGTTCCAATGCTTGACAACCCTTTCAGTGAAGAAATTTTACCTAATATCTGATTTAAAGCTCCCCTGGTGCAACATGAGGCTGTTTCCTTTCATGAGGGAGCAAATAATCCTGGAAAGCACTTCCAGACCATTGAAGGACAAGAAGGTGATTGGCTGTACAATGCAATGACTAGTTCAGTGAATGAGGGTATATTGGAGATCTTGACAGGGCATATTGTTTGATTTGACTTCAGCAAGCCTTTGACACTGTCTTTCCTTTTGACAGTCTCCCATAAGATCCTCATTGACAAAGTGATGAAGTATAGACTAGATAAGTGGACAGCAAAGTGGACTGAAAACTGTAGACACTCTTCTCTGTGACAGCCAGTGAAGGTACAAGAGGCAGCGGGCACAAATTGCAATGCAGAAAATTCCATTTAAATTTCAGAAAAAAACCTCTTTTGTACTGCAAGGGTACTCAAACACTGGTACAGGTTGCCCAGAAGAGTTATGGTGTCTTTGTCCCTAAGACATTAAAAATTGGACATGGCCCTGAGCAACCTGTTCTAGTTAACCTTGCTCTGAGCAGAGGACTAGACTATCTCCAGAGGCCCTTCCCAGTCTCAATGATTGTCCTGTGAATCTGAGTGCTTATGTTTGACGTGGCAATGTCTGTGTTAGGTTCACAACTCTAAGCAGAGAACAAAGGTAGAGCTGCTGGATGGACAGAGAACTATGTAGAAGAAAACCTACTGAGACCCTCACATTTCTTGTAGAAGTTCTCTTTAACTCATTTAAAAGTATTTGAATAGCATCTCTTGGCTGTTTCCTTATCCAGACTTCTTTGGCATGAAACAGCTACCAGTCACAAACCACCTTGCCTTCAGGTAAGGTTTCTTACTCTCCTTGAGAGCACAGAATTTTATTTTTTTAAGTATCTCAGCTCCCACTTGAAAGGTAGAAGGGCAGAATTGTGTGTTCACAGAATGAATGTTGAAGAGACTATGCACAAGATGCTCACTTTCCTCTTAAATCTTAGATGGATATGCATTAGCATATCAGTAGTGTTAGGTTAATGGTTGGATTTGATGATCTTAGAGGTCTCTTCCAACCAAGATTATTCTATTATTCTGTATGTGTGATGCAGTCTAGAGAAGGAAAGTCGATAGAACAATTCTTGTACGTAATGCCATCCAGGCTCTTCAGAAGTATTCCATGGATTCACTTGAATATTGAGATGATCCCCCTGATATTACCTGAATAATGTACTCTTTGTAATGAAATCTGCTGACTTGGGCAACAGTATGAAGGTGTATAGCAGAACCAGCACTGCTATGGCAAAAGATAAAAGTTTAGGTGGAGTTAAGGGCGTAGCTGGGCTGAAGATTCCTTTTCGTACAAGCGTCATATGTTTGAAGAAAAAAAAAAAAAAAGCCACCTTGGTCAACTCTAAAGACAAGCTTTTGGCTTTGGCAGTCAGGAGAAGAATAAACATGTAAGGGTTTCCTGTATAAACAGAGCATGTTTGTTGTTAAGCCACTGCAGAACAATAAACTTTCTGTCTAAATAATTGTCTATTCCCACCACAGCCCTTGCATGCTGAAAAGATACAGGGACTCTAGGTTCTGATAGAAAATATTGATCTTCTGGTTGAGGTCAACAAGTGGTGATGAGAAGGGAAGGCAGAAGGATGGCTAAGTGTAAGCTCTGTACGCTTTTTTTTCCAAGAGTGTCCACTTGAAGAAACCAGAGAAAATGTCCTTGTTGCATTAGTTCACTGTAAGATCTCCCTGCTGCAATTGAGACATTTAGCCTCTTGGGAAAGACAGCTAAACAGAAATCCATTTACCTTTCACATGTTTTTCATAATTTCCCCTGCTACTTTGGTTAATTAATTATCACCGCTATTTGTGTTTAAACAAGGGGTCTGTCTCCCTCCCTCCTCCCAAGCCCATCTGCTCCTCCATGACCTTGCTTGTGAAGTCATCGCTGTGCTGACTTTGTGAAAGCACAAACACTTCCATGGCAACAGACATCTGTGTCACAAAGACAGGGCTGTGACCTCACAGCAGGAAGGACTGGGCTGGTGGTGGGGGAGAGGTTTTCTCCCACAAACACAGAGGCTTTTGATGGTAACAGAGAGGAAGGCAAGGCGTTGTATCCAGGACAAATGATCTTGCTGTTTGACTGCTACTGCTTTAGAAGTTGTCCATCACTTGAAATTCTCTTCTTCAAAGGCCCTTTTTTGAACTTGCACGTTTTTCATGCAAGAGGAATGGTTTCTCCCTCAGATCTCAGCTCAGAAGACATCTCCAGGAAGAAGTAGGGGATGGATTTAATCATAGAGGACAAGGGCCTGAGTTTCTACAAAGCCTGGGAGGGGTCTGGATTCGAGTTTTCATTTTTCAGTTTGGTTGAACAAACCTAAGTCTTGAGAAGCTGTCTGATTTTTATTCTGATTGCACATGGATTTCTATCTTGGTCTACTCCCACCCAAACTGCCTGTCTTCTGCATGAAATCAAGTGCTCCTGTACAGAGCAATCTAGCAATGAAAGGATTTCTTTATAAACATTTGCATGGCTGGATGGGAAGTAGAAATCAAGTCTCATGATCACAAAGCATTTTTAATGTAGATGCAGCAAGACACATCAAAGCTAAATAACGTACAAGTGGTGTTCCACAAGGCTGTCTGCAGAAACTGCCTCTATATGTATTGATTGTGAGGGTACAGCAAGTGCATCTTGATCAGTCTGTTGCTGTCTTCTTCCTTGGCTGATTGCTTGGTCGTTCCATGAAATGCCACAGTCTTCAAATCCACACGCCTCCTTCGTTGGCTGGTGTTTCAATATAGGTCATTGCTGCTTATTGACTGAGGACAATTTATAGTGCAGTGTGCTACTATGATGGCTAATCAGGTCAAAACAACTCTCCCTTTTGGATCTATTCCATGATTAAATCACGCTCGTTCAGAACATGCATGATGGGGCTCCACTGATGCGACCCACAGCAAACTATTTACTTTTCTGGAGTCCATTTTCAGCCTTATAGATAGGTAGGGCACAGCAACCCCGTGTTGCAAATAACAATACTCATAGCAAGTGGAAACAATTTCTTCAGGTTCTCGTATCTGTTGCCAAACTAGGAAAAAACCTAATTTCCAGAATTGCCCATTTGTTATCCACATGCCAAGCCACCACCTACCTTTCCTGATGGGATGTTTTGGGGTTTTTCTTGGGGGTAGGAGGGATGAAAAAAAGAGGGTTGAAGGGGAGAGACTTCATTAGACTCTTTACAACACTTTGGGGAATTTAAGGGACCTAGTACAATTTAAGATTTGCCTAGTCAATAATTGGAGGCTGAATCTAAGGGAAAATCAAGCCCGTTGTGTCCCATTGAATGGCTCTCACCCAAGTATTGTTTTATTTCATGTCTGATGTGTCCTTAGCATCCCATCCAGCTGCTGCAGCTGTTTACTTTGCATCCCGTCAGATTCCCTCCTTATGTCTTCTCATCTGGCTCACTTCTGATGTCATGCTTGATTTTCACTAGAGCATCAATCATTTCTCATCATTTGCCAGTGTCTTGATCTCTGTGACCTCTCTGCTATACACAGACCTTCCTTTCCATGTTCTCTGTACTGTAGATGTTTGGATCTATGGACATGCGTATCCTACACCTGCTGCACTCACCTCCATCTGCTGTAGTGTCCTCTCAGGAATTCATGCAGCTTTTCCTAGTTTGCATGAGCCTTATATTTGGTTTTGTTGCATCTTGTTCTTGCAAAAGTAATTTTCATAAAATCCTGCACCCTACATAGTGTGGAATGATTATTGCTGTCAAATCTGGAGATTCAGCAGTCTCTGATCGCCGTAACAGAATAGTTGGTAGAACCCAGAAACAAACTGTCCTTTCTGTTTTGCCATGTGGCCTGTCTGTTCCTTTGTTCTGGTGTAATATCCCCTGGAGGACCATGGGGAAAGCTTGTCTTGGGACAGCAGTAATGTTATATTTAAGTATGGTTTTAAAAAAAGAAAAAGGGCAAGAAGTTTCTTTAGTTTGGTGTGTTCTATCAGAGGCAAGATAATAGAATTTCTAAACCCATTGATTTTATGGCATTAAGAATCTGCTTGATAAGTCAGTCTCTCTACACTGGTGATCACTATCTCCAGCTGTATAAGCAGTACTGTCCCCATTTCATTTTCAATAAGAAATTGAGGGAGACCTAGCTTTGCTGGAAAATAGGGGGAAAATAAGTAGCATAAAATCTCTGTTCTGTTGGGGTACGGCATAGCTATTTATTATTAAATACTGTAGGGGTCAGAAAGAAACAGTGTTGGAAGAAGTGTGAGCAAAGAATTCTTAATGCTTAGTGCCAGGCTCCCCCAGTAGGCAGTGTGGGGGGCTTGCACACCAGTACTGCTCGTGGGGTGCTCAGAGCTACTCCAGCACTAGCCTTTCAGTGGGCAGGGGAGCTACATAGAGGAGATGCTTATGTGTGCGACCAACTCGGGAGCAGCTGCTCCCAGCAAGAGGTGTTACAGGGAACGGGGCAGGAATTGGGGTGGTGGGGAGATCCCGGTTCCTTGCAGCCCTGTGGATGTGAAACACGTACAGTATTGAAACTCTTCTTAGTTCTGGGGCGGGGGGGAAGGCTTGTACCTCCCTTATGAGGTGTCTGAAAAAGAAGGGAAAGAAATGAGGGAAGGTGGAGGCACAAGCAGACCCGTGGTGCTGCCAGGTACCTTGGCCGGATAGAAGCACCCCATCCCTTTCCAAATGCTGCCTCTCTCCATGGGGCTGTCCAAGCCTGTTTTCTACCTGGCTGATCGTGCTATTGAGTCCCATTTGGAAGGATTCACATGTGACCTAAGACTGTCCTCTAGGTGTCTGACTCTGTCCTCTACAACATAAATAATGCAAAAACAAACATGCCAAACAGTAACCTTCACTTGTCTCCCTGACACTGCTGGAGGGAGGGAGGGAAGGAAGGAGCAGACTGCATGCTAGGCAGGCAGGAGACCAGCGAGGAGAGGCAAGGTACAGCACGAGGAACCAGGAGAGCAATTAGATTCACTCTCCACACAGCTCTGCTGGTTTAGATTGGGATGGTTGTCTGCTGGGGCACTGTCCCTTACAGACAAGGCTAGGGAAGCATCCAGCCCCAGCCTGGAGCAGAGCATCTCTGCACCCACCCTGGCAAGGGTGTGTAGGAAGCTTCCCCAGTCTCCTGGCCACTTTGACTCAGTGTGGGCCACAGATGGAGGGAGCTGGAGGCACCAGTAGTGCACCAGTTAAAATGTTTGTTGTGGCGTTCAGCTGTCCTGGTAGCCTCACACAAATAGGTTGGTTAATGTTTCACACTGCATGTTCTCTTCCCTGCACCCCCACCCCTCCAAGTCTCTAAAGTGGAGGAGAGGATCCCTTTTTCCTATTGAACGTACTTGTGATGCAAGTATTCATTAATTGCGGATACAGTTGTACGCGGCGTGCGTGCTAAAGTACCATCAGCTTTGTGTGGAAGACAAATGCATGCAGACTTAAATAGCTGAGATTTTTATCTTTCTCTTCCTGGAAAATATGCAGCAAGTTGTCCCCATCTAGGGACTTGGCAATGAAAAAAAGATACTGCTCTGTTTTTGTTTTCTCTCCCTGAAATACAGTGAGGTAGGGGACTGGCCTGCATATTTCTTCCAAAGAGAAGGGCTTCCCTATTCCAGTAGTGGAATGTTTCTGTCAGGTTAGGAATTGTGAGACTTGATCAATTTATACAAAGAAGAAAAGCAGAGCCTTTTTTCTTCTTTTTCTCTTGGTCCCTTGAAACTTCACTGCAGCAGACTCTAGGAAAAAGAGTAAAAAAATACAGGTTTTAGTGAATGTATTTTCCCTGTTTGCTACTCTAAAATAGTCTGCAGTGGGAGCCGGGATGGGTGGAATTGTGTGGATTTCACACAGACAAGTGCAGTGGCCAGCAAGTGCTCTGGCGGCCGTGAAAGCACCCAGGGAGAGCGTGTGTCTAGAGGACCGTGGAGTGGTTGGCACAAGCTTGCCTTTCAAATAAGGAGAGTGCAGTGATTCATTCCCAGAGCCAAGCTGGCACAGGTCTGAATCTGATGGATGCATATAGGACATGTGGGACAGTATCCTGCTGCAAAGGAGCCACCTGGACAGATGGTAAAGGCCAGGTCCCAGCTCAGCTTCTGATCAGGGTCCAAGAGCTAGGCAGATAACTCTGCAAGGCGACTGTGAGGCAGGAGAGAGGGGACAGTGCAGAGGGAAATAAGGGGAATGACTTCAGCCTGAGAATCTTGGCATCCAGGTGCCTTTGGAGCAGGGCTGCCCTGCTCCCAGCAGATTTCAAGCTGAAGGAAATCCAAGTTTCTGAGCTGATCAGATGTCCCAGGTTATGCATAAAACCAGAAACGTTTTGTTTTGAGGAGTGCAGAAGACAAAGCTGCAAGACCAAAGAGGGTGGGACTGTTGGGAAATGCTGGGTAACTTTCTACCTTGGAAGTGAGCTGGGTAAGCTGTCCCTAGGTACTGCTGCCCCTGTTCTGCTGGGCTGTGTTTGCACAGAGCTCGTTCCAAGCCCTTGTCTTTGCACTCAACCTGCCTCCCCATCTGCTCACCTGCTGTCCATCACTGCCTCACCCTGGGATTAATGTTCCCACTCCTGCATGCCAGCAGGCCAGCTCCCTCAAGCTTTTGTAGCTTGCTTTCACGAGGATCGGATCAGCTATTCTCCTGTCCTGCTTTTCAGCACATACCGACTCAATCTCTGTCACACTCGCATGCTCTCTCGTGCACACATGCACACACTTCAGCTAAATACCTTTTGCTTGTTGCGCTGCTCACAGTGTTAAGAGAGGTGTTTGCTTCAGCAGTGTGATTATCCCATGTGTAAGAAATTTTCTCTTCATTTTTCTTGTTTGGTCAGAGGAAGGCAGTTCTGTGCAGAGCTTGCAGAAATTTGTTTGCACCTTTATTAATAGTGAGCAGAATTTTGTCTCTGGTGTGTGACAGGGAAGCCTAAGCCATTATTTTATGGTTTTATTGAAAAAGCAACAACAGTCACAAAAAACTCACAACAGAATGTCCGTGTCTTACTTAACATAGATCATCATCATCTCCCAGCTA
Organism: Podargus strigoides; assembly: GCA_028020825.1. Classification (NCBI taxonomy): domain Eukaryota; kingdom Metazoa; phylum Chordata; class Aves; order Caprimulgiformes; family Podargidae; genus Podargus; species Podargus strigoides. Next base: position 2,201,763 of record CM051635.1, read on the forward strand.
TATACAGAATAGCCCATTTTCCCCTCAACCCTTTGCCCTGATGGGACTCAATTCCTAAAGAAATGGGATTTATGATTCACACAGATTTTTAATATGCCATCAGAATGCTGCTGTGTCTGAAAAGCTTTGCTACTTATTTTGCATCCCAGCAGACCTTCTCACCAATATTGACTTGCAGATGAAAGCTACCATGTGCCTTTAAAGTAAAGAAAGGTGCTGAGCCTTGTACAGTTGCAGGGCAGAGGCTCTAGCACAGAAATATTGGTGGCAGGGGATTTACAGGCATCCTCAGAGCTCCAGTCCCTCGTGGAGCGGAGAGGAGCTATTTGTGTGCCAACCTGTGAGCATGTCGCAGGGCAGTGTCACGTACATGTTTGTGGGCAGCCATAGCCTCTTGCCTGGCTCTGAATCTGTCAAGGGACAAATGAGGAAATAAAGGTTGTCGCTTTGATGACAGAGGTTTTTTTCTGTCGTGTGAGACCTGCTTCCTGAGCCTTGTCCCCATGTATTCTGGCAGCTGTGCTTCTCCACGTGGGTCAGGCTGCACTTAAAGCATGTGTGGCTTAAGCCCATGTTTCTGCTGTTTGCAGCTAGGCAGTGTGTGTGTGGTGTGCTAGGCTTTTTCTGAGCCCACTGTATGCTGGAGTGTTGAAGTAAATAGGGCTGATGCAAATTTTCTGAAGGGCTCAGACCCATGATTAAATGATCATGGATTTACTGTTGGCTCTGGCTTTCTCACTCTTAGAAAATTCTTGGAGAGAGACTAGAGATACGCTGTATCAGATGGATTTAAGTCTGATTTTTGGCATTTGTAGACTTTTAATAATACTCCTTTTCTGCCTTGGAATCAAAACACAACCTAATCACCCTCTCTGGCTTTTACTGTAGGTTCAAGGCAGATGTTTCTGATAAACTGTTTTCAGAGTCCAGGATGGATTAAAAGCAAGCAAGATAATTACAGTGGGGGAATACTTGAATCTAGAAATAGTAAGTAAAGAAAGGAATCCGTGTACATGTGGGATATATTCACATCTGTGTGAAAGGATGCAAGTGCCCAGTGCTTTCTCTGACTGTATGTGTCATCTGCTTGAGCTAATGAGTTTCTGTGGCTTAAGAAGTCACCCATCACTGCCTGTCTGTGCATGTTTTGACTTGATCCACAGTGGTGGCTCAATTGGGCTTTAGTCCCTTGTATTTGCTAAGATAATGCCCACAGAGTTACACAACTTCAGCTGGTGGTGAAGCACAGTCAACTGGTTATCTGTGTCAAAGCTATTTATTTCAGTCTTTTATGTAGTTCTTTTCTTGTTTCCATTGTTGCTGCAAAGTCAAAGATCTATGAGTTTTTCAAGCTGACCACAGACAGTTGTTCCAGGACCTTTCTAACAAAGAGTAGAAGCAGGAGGAGATTGAAGGGGATGCTGACAGCATTCTACCTCACAGAGTTTTGGCTGCTGTCACTGAGAGACAGCTTTGAGACTATGTAGGTGAGGATGGTCCCTTTTGGTGACCTTGGACAGAGTGTCCCAGGCAGCGCTGTCGGAGGTTTCTGCAGGACCAGTTTCTCTTCCTGTGGCAGCTGCTTTTAAACTGAACCTCTGCAGCTGAGCCCCTGCCTGAGGTACATCACATGAAGCATGCCAGTCTCCAGCTCAGCCACAGCCATGCCTGGCCATGCACGCTGTGAATCCAGACCCCCAACCTGCAGCTGATGTACCAGCCTGGCCACAGCCCAGCTCCTTCACCACGGCTCTGCCCAGCCATCACAGGGCTATGCCTGACCCTGGGTACCTTCACCAGGACTGATCCTGACCCCAGCCTGCAGGCTTATGAGCTGGCCTGGCCCCAGCCCATTCGTCTGTGCCCTGTCTGGCCATCCCAGGGCTGTGTCTGGCCCTAGGTACTCTCACCAGACCAGATCCTGACTACCACTTCTGTCTCCACAGTGCCTGAATGCAGAGCTGTCAGTGCCTAAGATGCACAATGATGCTAAAACAGTAAAACCCAAAAAAATACTTGGTTATGTACATGATGATTAGTATGCTGAGGCCAGACCTCCAAACGTAGCTGGCTGTCTGGTATCTCGCTGGGTTCAGGACTGTGTGAGAAAAGTGTTGAGATAGGTTGGCTGATGTGTCTCACAGATGAGAGCCAAGCTGTTCATGAGCAGTCCGTGGTGCTCGCAAAGGGATAAGTAAGGTAATGTACAATAAACTACTGGACAGAGAACTGATACCCAGGTGGATAAAATCATTAGGAGCACGAACCATTGTCATCTGGGCCTTTAGTCCTGTGAATTAGTGTTGTGGCATGGATTTAATTTAATAACGAGCTGATCATAAACACAAGGTATCCCTAATGGGAAATGCAAACATTTGGGCACTCATCTTTCTCCCCAGTCAGGGCAAGTAAGTCAGCCCAAGGAAATTTGTCTTTAAATGATGAGCATCGAAGAAGAAATACTCTCAAAAATGTGAAAGCATTTCACTTGCTTCAGGCTCAGTTTCTAAATTTCTAAGCCTCTTCAGGGCCTCTTGGGAGCTGTAACACAGGACCTATCACATGCTTATTCTCTCTTAAGGGCTCTGCACCCCATTGGGCTACCTCTTCTGCAGTGCACTAGACCCTTATATTAAGTCTGAGTCATCACAGAGAACAGTTTTATTTCATCAAAACAAAGAAAAATGTTTCGGTCAACCTTAGTGATGATTATGCAGCCAAGTGCGAGGAGAATAAACAAAACAAAACATATTTTCACTATGCGTAGCTTTTCATTCCAGATTAAAGCAAATAACCAGAAAGAATATTGATCTCCCATGAGAGAGCAATGTATTGGTGAATCTTCCGTAAGAAAATGCAGCAACTTTGAGAATAAAATGGCCGTTGGGGAGAATTTTTGAAATGGATTTAAAGGGGAAATATGCAGAAAGCAAAGAAGCAAGAATTTCATGCTGCTTCCACCATAATAATAATAATACTTTGCCCTGTGCGTATGCTTTACTGCTCACTGTAGCCAAGAGCGAAATTCCCTACCCACCAAACAAAATCAGCAAAAGGCAAGGCTGGCTTTGCAGGCAGGAAAACTTCACGGGTGCATCCATCAAATCCTGCAATGGGACCGGTGAAGCACACAGGCTGCAAGGCATCAGTAATGAGAACTGGAGAACAGAAAACCCTCGGCAGTACTGGCTCAATAATTAATCAAAGCTGAAAATCTTTCTAACGAAGGCAGCAGCCCCAACAAAACAGAGAGCATTTAAGGAGTTAGGGGTCTGAACAAGAAAGGAGAAGATATCACCCCCAGATATCTGGGGGTGTTCAGAAAAAGAGTTGATGAGGCACTTGAGGCCATGGTCTAATGGTTAGGAATATGATGGGATAAAGGTTGGACTTGATGACCCTGGAGGTCCCTTCCAACCGTAATTATTCTATGATTCTGTGATCACGAAACAAGTTATCAAGGGAGGGGGAAAGAATGGCCACAGCATTTTCCTTCCTGAGGTTCTCAAGAAAGCATTGGAGCCAATACAGGGACAGCTAGGAATGATATCAATCTTCTTGCTTTTGCTGTGATCTGATCCATGTACTTGTCTCCACCAGTGGCTAGCTGCTATTATAAGAAAGAGGTCATTCTACAGCAGAAAAGCACCTGCTCTGGGGGCCTGCATCTTGGAGTTGTCTCTAGTTTTCAGGGTGACACCATAAACATGTTTTTCAAGGTCTCTGTTCTAACGTATAAAGTTGTCTGGCAAAATTCCCAGATGAGTCTCAAGGCTTACTTAATTATGAATCAAAGCCTTAATGTAATACTTTGTGCTTCTACCCCTTTCAAACTGAGCACCTCAGGTTGCTTCTCGTACCGGAGAGAAGTGATTCATATATAGTTGGCTGTGAAAGGCAGATGCACTTGCACTGCAGCAGTAGCAGGTGTGAAGGAAGAGCCTTGAGATCCTGGCTGCCATGCACATTGTGAGCCAAGGGTTTCCAAGGCCATGGAAAAGCAAGCTGTTAGTCACAGCAGAGTTTTGACTAGGCACTTGAAACTTTTCATCCCTGAAGCTTGATGCTTCCTTTAAGGTATAGTCCAAGATAGTATAGAGAAGGCTTCTATGAAGAAACCAAGTAAGTACGGTGGATATGTTGACGAGAATACTTTTCCTCTCAGAGTGAGAAATATTTGTGCAGATGCCCAAATTGCCCACGCTGTGGTTCATGGCTTTGTCGTGGACACACTGTGGGGACCGCAGTTCCTCTATCTGTTAGTGAGCCCTCACGACTAAAGAAGCGCCCGTTGATTTAGAACTTGGCAGCAAACCTGCTCAGGAGAACAGCTATCGAGGGACACATTCCCATTATCTGCCACTTTCTTCTCCAGCTGTCCCTTGGACACATGGCCCATTTCAAGGCTTTGATCTGGTGTTCAGAATCCTGAGAGTGCTGCTGTCCTCTGTGAGGCTGTATCACTTCCTTACGTAGCTGCATTCTATGCTTGATCAGGTAGGGTGACAGAGGTGACAAAGCAGTCCCAGTGACTTGGATCTGTATATTGGAGTTCTCTGGTGCATGAAAAAAAGGTTTCTACATCCTTACCCCACCAAAGGTGGCACTTGTATCTTTGTGTGACCTCCCCACAGTGGGACCTTTGCTCTTACTCTCATGCCTCTCACCTGAAAAACATGCTCCTTTTTTGCCCTGTAGGAGAAGAGGTGATCGTTGTTGTTGTCTGCGCTGATGGGAAGCGTGCAAATAAAAATGGGGATGGGGCCAAATTAGAACCGATAGATAAAATGGATTAGGCAGATAGATGGAAACCAAATTAGCTGTGAAGCCAGTGTCAAATAGAATAGAAAATCATTTCCACCCACTAGCCAGCTGAAAGATTTAGCAAGACAAGAAGGAAATAATCAAGATTGCCTAATTGCCAAGTAACCTCTCAGTCTTTCTTTTACTCCCTTTCTTCCCTGATAAGATCTGCCTCAGATTTCTCTATTAAAATGGAGAAAAACATCTTTTGATCTGGTCTGCAATGTGAACTGCAAGACAGGCTCAAAGAAACCCCCTCTGAAAGAAAGGCCCTTTGTGTAAAGCTATCTCTAATGTGCCACACAGCTGCCTCACAAGATTTTGGGCTCAAGAAAAGAAAAGTAAACAGACCAGCAAATACTATGTATGCTCTTCCCTTCTGGGTTACCTCTATTATCTAGAATGTCACATACAAAGTTAGATATGCAAACGGTTGGTGAAGGGCTAAATAAATTGTGGGGATATGTGGGGTGTATTTTCTCTCCGTGATTTGCTGATAATCCCTTCCTGGGGGTGGAAAGGGAGAGCTTTAAGGAGCTGAAGAGCAGCTTTGTAATTAGTGAGAGCCCCTGGCCACATTGAGAAATAGCATTCAACAGCAGTGTTCTTGCAGAAAACAAAATTTATTACAGGAATTGCAGTGATGGAAATCTTTTCCTATAAGCCTGGCAAAATGGGTCTAACTTGTGTTTCCTTTCCATTACTTTTAAAGGACTTAAAGGTATGTAAAGGCTATAATATAACCCGTTGGTAGAAGAAGTAGGTGAAGAGCTACATGTGTCAGGAGACTGATAATAGTCTTAGATTTTCCTGCAGTTGATTTGTTCAAACCTGGAGTGGGAAAAAACTGCGAGAGGTGACTCTCAGAAGTGAATTTACCTTTCATTTCAGAATATATTGACAGTTACTGCTTAAGTCTCTCAGAAGCAGGCTCTCTAGATCCCTGCAACTTGCAAAGATACTGCTAATGGGTGCCAGGCACCTAAGTAGAAGTTGGGTGCCCATGCGTTTTCCATGATTTAAGCACTTCTCTTCCTCCTAACCTGTGAGGCAGGGGAAACGATGGCTGGTGGTCGCTCTGTGGTGGTTCAAAGACCATAACCAGGAAAAGCCAGTCTTGATTACCACGTGCTGTGGAGAACTGTGCATAGCAGGTGGAAGTTCCTTCCAGAATTGCAGGTTTGCTGCAGTTTCCAGCTGCGACAGTGACCGACTGCCTGCTCTTCCTAGAGGAGCTGTCTTTGGCCAGCAGCTCTCAGGTGGAGTGGAGCTCTTGCTGGGTTTGTGAGTAAACACTAAATGTTATTTTTGGTTGACTGAACGCTTCCTGTGAAGTAGGAAAAGAGGCCAAATTGTTATTTAGACCGGTTATTTCCTTTAAAATAGCGCTAGGCTGGTGTCTATGGTATTTTCAATTCTTCTCCTAGATTAAAAGGGATAGAACACTCCTTTGGGAATATCTTGGTTGCATGCAGGGCTGAGATTAGCTTTTAAGTCTTCCTTCATTATTGAAAACGAAAGAATTTTCTGAGTTGGCAAAAGGTGTGGGTGTTGCTAAATGAGGGAAGTAGAAAGCTAAAATGGCGATCTCTGTTGTTTGGACCTGAGTGCCTCTGAAAGGCAAGGAGGTAAAGAAAAAGTGTTTGACCTTTTCAGCAAGGTTGGAGCAAAGATTCTGCTATAAAAGCTTTCCAGACAGCATTGCTTTAAGTCCTGTCAAAACTGAGTCTTCAGCCACATAAGGCAGAGTGGTATCTAAGCAGGTGTTGTGCTGTGATGGTTGGGTTGACTGGGTCTTAGAGGCCTTCGCCGTGTTTGTATACCAGTTCACAAAACTGGGTGAGGATATGTCAATTCTATAAAAATCTATAAACCTATTTTCTCCCCACGGCCATTCCATCAAACAAAACTAAAAGATGGCTTTCGTACTTTCAGTGTTGTCCATGGTACTCATATTGATAGTGTTACAGTGCAGGGCACAGAGGGCGACAGAGTTTGGCTGATAGAGACAACACTGCAGTCTTGACTTGGACTCCTTGGAATGCTCCCTCTCCGCACTTGACGTGCCGTATGGACAGTCTCCCAGTCGGTGGTGTCCCTAACCAGGTTTGCCAGTGGCTGTATCACAATGCCAAATGTGCAGTGGCTGGTGGCATCGCAGGTTTCAGCCAAGTACCATGCTGTGCCTCTGGGGCTGCATCCCAGCCCCCACAGAGGGAGCAGGGAAGTGGGATGGCTGGAAGTTGGCCATGGTCAATTTGCCCTGTTGCCCCCCAGGACAGGACCAGGAGAGAGAACTGCTGCTGCTCACAAGGCATCTGTGTTTCCTGAGAACAGACTAGGTGAGGGAAGGGCTGTCCATAGTAAAGTCAGTGCATGAACTAGTGCTGTGTTTCTGGCAGGAGCCAGGAAGCCCTATTCTTAAAATAAGTACCTGTTCTGAGAACCTGGTTTAATTTTTGCCCCTCAGGGAGATTACTTTGAAGAAAAGTGCTTTTACAGCAGGGTTGTAAGCAAATCCTTTCCCTTCAGTGACATTTCCTACTTGGTGAGAAAGGGAGAGCAGTTCTTGGGGAAAGGAATATTGAAATGATCTTCTAAATCACTTTGGTTATGGATCTCTTTGGTATTGTGTGCAAACCTGGTGTAAATACACCATTAAGAGCAGGCCTGGTTGCAAACAGGCCACACATAGCCAATGTATTCAGATCAAATGGGTACAGTGAAAGCTTTAAATAAGTAGCAGATAAAGGGGGGAAATGCCTGCTAAACAAGTAAGCGTGCACACAAAGACACGTACAAAGCAAGCAAGAGAAAAATCTCATGCGACCCTCATGGGAAATAATAACATTACTGTAGGAGACTAGGCAAAGGAATGAAGCTAATAAATGAGAAATATCTAGTATATCAATTCTATACCCCAGCAGTGAATTGTGCTGTTTTATACTGCAACTAAGGCTCTGGGTTTTATTTATTTATTAACATAAAGAATCAAAATAAATATTGAACATTCAGGGGGGAGGTGTGAACTGAATCCATTGCTCCAAAGCTGTGCGAACGGAGACGCGTGGAGAATGGCAAGTGCTAGGATGGCTGAGGCCATCCTCAGATGCACAGAAGACTTTTCCACTTCATACTTTCTGCCACACAGCATGACAGTGACATGAGAAAACCTGCCTCAGTTCTGCAAGGATGTAGGTCTGGGTGATGTAGTACCAAGGGCTAGAAGCCTAGCACTTTCAAGGGCAATTTTGGATGTCATAATAACTTGTTTGTATGAGCTTTTTTGCTGAAACCCCATTTTCTGCTGATACGTTGTTTTAAGTTGGTCAGGAAACAGTTATAAGTGGCAATATAATGCATCTGGCATCTGATAAGAGTGCAGGATGAATGCAGTATGCACAGGGAGTCAAACGAGGCAGCTAAGAAAGTATCAAGAGGGTAAAATGTAAAGTAGGGGAATGCTTTTTTTTTTTTCTTTTTTGAACATTATAGCCTTCTGAGGATTTTAGTTCTTTTCTTGCTAGAGAGCTCATGTCACCCACCATTCATGCACATAAAACCACGAGTCTATAAATTACATCCACCTAAATGATCACTGAAAGAAATGGCAGCATTTGCCCATCTTTAGTATTTTACAACTTCGCTTAGATGAAATCCCCAAATTAAGAATGAACATTTAGTTATAACTCTCCTTTTCTGAACACATGCATTATAATAAAGCCCTTAAAGGCAGTATAATAACATATCAATTCTCAAATAACCCAACATAAGACATTCATATTTTTCTGTGAGCTTTGACAAACACGCAGGATCTCGCAGCTGTTCAGGGTTCTGGTTATTTCAGACAAACAGAGCTTAATGAAGGTTGCTTTTGAGAAAAGTATCTGAACAATGCATCATAGATGAAGAGATATTAAAATGGCCATTATAGTCAAAAGCATATGTGTGCTAATGCATATGGAGTTTTGTGGATAAATCTGTGAAAATGAGCTCATTATAGAGACAGGTAAAGTCTTGCTCCCATTGCTGTCGATACTGCTCTTGGCCTCTGGTTTCAAAACGTTTGGCCCCATGACTTAGCATTGCTCTTTGTATATGTGTGCCACTGTAATTTGGCTATAGGCATTTAACACAGTTAAATGCACTGGGCTTCCTTGGTTTGGCACAGCACTTCACAGAATCACAGAACAGCCTTGGTTGGAAAAGACCTCTAAGACCATCCAGTCCAACCATTAACCCAGCACTGCCCAGTCACCACTGCCCCATGTCCCTCAGCTGTTCAAGAGGCTGGCAAACTTTCTGGGTATGACTGGCCTTCTTCTAAGGCTCGTTGTAGTGCTGTTCCATTTCTGATCTCTCTGGCACTTGTTCAGTCTGAAATTTCACGTATAAACCTCTTAATGCCAGAGCTGCTGATTTTACCACCGTTAAACCTGGCCCTTGGGCTGTAGTGTCCTTTGTTTTAATAATGATTATTTGGAAAGCCCAGGGAGTTTCAGGGCTCCTTTCTGTTCATAGCTAGGTCATAGGCTCTTCAAGCAAAAATGATGTGCATTTATACAAGTGAACAAAATATTTTGAGGAAAAACAGAAAGTAATTTATGAGCCATTTATACGTACAACTGTCTAACCTGAAATCACACGTCTTATAAGGGGGACTTAGGAGGGCCTATTTTTTGACAGATTCTGGCATCTATTCCTTTTATCAAGAAAATAATCTTCCTCTTTTTGGTGAGCTGCATTTTGCTTTTGCTGTGATGTATCTTTTGGTGCTAAAGATTTTATTATTCTTGAAGACATTCACTAGGACCAGCACGAGCTGGGGTCAGCCAGGACCTAGCATAACAGTCCTTGCATACTCCTTTAGTATTTGAGGTTAGGTCACCTCATCTGCTGTATTACCTTTCCCTTCCTGGAAACAGCAGTCTTTGAGTTAAATCAACGGACACGTTAAGAAAATGGTCATAAAAATAACCAGTTTTTCATGCAATGTGCACAGATTATTTCAGGCTGCTTCAAATTTGTCATAGGCTTAGTGGTTGCAGTCCATACTACAAAAGGACCACCTCTCTCTCTCCTGCTACCCCACAATGTCAAGAGGATTGGGGACAGGGGATAGAAGCAAGGACAAGTTTTGGATGAAATATTATTGATTTGTTGAAAGTAGCAATAAGGGAAAGGTAAAAGACTTTGGAAACCTGTGAATGCAGATGACATGGGCAATAGGTATTGAGTAACAGGGCTGAACTCTATGATCCAGGAGACACAAAGAAACAGAATATTGCTAGCAATTTAAAAGGAAATGATTGATGCTGTTTTGTTTGGGCGTATCACATGCATAGGGAAAACTAACTACAGTTTATTGATACAGTTTGATAACAAATTACGTGTAAGCCTCAACTGGTTTATGGTTCTGCACAAAAAGGTTGGCAAGATGTCACACCATGCACGCTTAATGCAACTCCGTCTGTTCCTCTAGCAAATAGCTGGTGAAATTCTACAGTAATAAATTACTCTTGTGACATTCTTTGGTAATAAATTACTATTCAAATGTGTCTATAATCTCGAGGGAAAAATAAAGAAACCTAAATCATTTGTTTAAAATCTAATGCACAGTTCAGGCAAAATTATTACAATACATACCTTAAAGAGAACCTCTAATTTACTGTTAAAATCTGTCAATTATTATAGGCAAGCCTACAAGAGTAATAAAATAAGCAAAATTGTCAAGCGAAAAAGAAACCCATGGAAGGGGCAGCTTACACATCTGAAGTTTTAAGAAAAAAAAAAAAAGGTCAGATAAATTTGAGAAATTATTCCTACTGGTTGTTTAAGGCAGTAATAAAAGGCATGCACAAGTAGAGAATTAAGGCAGTATTGCCCAGTTTTAACTGGCATTTCTTGGATTGCTTGTATGTTAGTTTTTTTAACTTGACTATGCACGTGTCCATCTGATGTGTGCATCTCCATCCCATAACTCTGTACAGAGGCAGGGAGAAACGTTACGATCAAGTTGCAAATGGGGTAAATAGAATTGCTTACAATTGCAAACTAGATGAATGGCAGAGCCAAGAAAAGGAGCCAGATTTTCTCTTTCTTCTTTACTTTGAATCCTATGTCCCATTTAGTGAAGATTGTAGCTCTAGAGTTATATTAAATTAGTTGTCTGTTCCCCCTCTCCCCTGACCTGTATAAACATAATAGTCCAGACCCTCAGCTGCTAAAATCACTGCAGCTCCATCTGGCCCATTAATGTGTGTATACATGCCAGTGGACAAGATTGCAAGTTGTTACCTACTCCCTGCCTAACAAACCTGGCAAGAAATCAAGAGTAATAAACACATAAAAGTGTCATTAAGAAAATTGCCAGCTGAAGTCTCAGAGATTTCTCCCTCTGTACCATGATGGTGAAGATAATAGACAGCCAAAAATCCCCCTTCTAATACTCTGTCAGTAAAGGGCTATTCTTCTAGTGAGTGTTGAGTGGAATTCTGTAGCCTAGTATAAATAGCCTGCATATGTATAATAAGATTCTACTATCTTTTTTGGGGAGAGCGAGAGAGAAATCTGCTGGGCTTTATGCAGGTAACAGGTTCCTAATCTCATATCTCTATGACTTTAATAATGGAATTAATGACAGGATTAGCATAGCACATCAAGATGATCTCTCACGTGAAACCAGCAGAATGTCATGGCAAAAGGCTGGTCAGCAGGGATGCTTTTTATTTTTTTTTATTGGGTATGGGAATGCAGAGATGTACTTTCTCTAGCCTCGGTGCCTGGGATTTGGCAATATTCAGGAGTGTTTTGCCATGTGGGAAATTAAAATCTGCAAGTACAAAATTGCTTATTTAAAAACAAAGAACAGCAACAAAACCCATGTTAGTTCAATTAAAGGGTCAGTGCAGGGAAGCCAAAATAGATTTTTTTATTTGCCAAGAAGCAAGGGACTGGAAAAAGATACATCTATGTAGCAGGTATTTCTAATTAACCAATGAGGGCAAAGGCACATATTCCACTTACTCACGAAGGAACAAAATGGAAAATAGCCCTTCTCATCTCAAGAATATGCTTTGGAAAATGAGCCAGGATGAAGAGAGAATCTCATGGCATTTCAAGAATATGTTCTACTCTCCCTTTTTCCCCACCTCCCCTCCACCTTTTTTTGTAATTAAGGCTGCCTCAAACTATAAGCAGGTATTTATGTTTAGTTTTGTTTTAGGACTGGTTTAGCTGTTTGCGTTGAGCAGATGGGGATTTGATGTTGCATTCTGTTTCAATTGTCTTTCAGCGGAATTAATTGCAATAATGATCCACTTTATTGATATAACTCCTGTTTGCAGAAGTGTCCTACTGTAAGAGCATTAGAATCTAAGGAATTGAGAGTCATGTGTCTAAATACAGGATTAATGCTAAAGATGGTCCTTGAGCAAAATCTTGGATTCAGGCAGCATGATACTTGAGAGCTCGAGCAGAACTTCGCAGCTTACTCTCATGTCTTTAATTGCTGCCAAACCAGCAGAGCTATCAGGTGTCTATTTTGGGTTCAGGTCTCCCATGTTGCCCCTAAAGTCTCTTGCTTTTAGGGCTCTTTTCCAGGGCTCTCCCATCTGATGTAGTCCCCATGCCCTCCTCCGTGTTGCACGCACCTCATCTTCCTACACATCAAGAAAACTGAAATCTATTTCAGTTCCTGTTAGGCAGGTAATTAGTTTGATGGCATCTCAGAAAGGCACTGAAAGTAGCATGGCTGCCTCCCAAGCAGCAAGAAGCGCGAAGCTCCTGCAAGACCTGTTTTATATCCTGCCTCAAAACCAAGGAAAGAGAACTGCTTTTTAATTCACCCGTTTTATCTCTCTGGCCTTAGTGAATTCTGGTGCTCATAAAAAGCGAGAGACAGCTACTGCAGGCTGAAGGCAAACACAGTGCAAGCTCCATGCATACATACAGCTCTGCTAAACACACCTTAACGCTGACCCTGCGGCGTGTCCTGCTCTGATAATTCCTCCTCCCCCCGTCCCCTCCACTCCCCTCACTCGTTCTGCTTTGGCATTTCTGTTGTGACTCCAGCTTTGCTTTTAATACTGCAGGCTTGGGTGCCTCCTGATTAGTGACTGAAACTTATACTGAGCTGCACAGCAGGTTGGGTGGAGGGTCTGGGGCGAAACCTTTGGAATTCAGTGTCACTTCTGATAGAAACCAGACCGTGAACTTTAGTTTCCAGATGAGGTAATGATTTCCCAACTGATCCCCTACAGTCCTTTCTGATATAGGACCTTCCTCTGGGGAGATGCTCATACATTTAGGAATGAAGTTACTTTTACAGAACTCTGTCCTGAATTGAAAATCATAGGCATGGCCTCTCTGAGCCCGTGTTTTATCCACTAATTGGAGTGTGTTATCCAAATGAGAAAATCTTCTCTCCAGCAGGTGTTTTTCCATGCTTTGCGTTCCTTTTCAAAAACACAATGAAACTTTAAAGGCTGGAAAAGGTGAAATGCTTTACTGCGCTTTATTCAAGGAGAAGGAAGAGATCTATCGTGAGAGAATGTGCCGAGACCCCAGAAAAGTCAGATAAGCAGATTATCTGGTTACCAGAATTGGGGCAGCTGGTCCCAGGTGAGAACAGCCCCACAACTTCTTAGCACTGTTTCATCACTTAGCTTTAAGACTCCTTCAACTCTGTAAGTCAGACATAAAAAAAAACCCAAACCGTGCTTTTTTCATATCAAAGAGAATTTCAGGCAGAGAATGAAATCCTGGTCCTATTTACATCAGAAAGCCTTAGCCATTGACTTCAAGGGGGCCTGGATTTCACCTGGAAACTGTGATTTCTCTGTCTCATTCCGTAATGCAAAGTGACACATTCTGAAAGGCAAGTGAGAAAAGATCAGTGCTCATTAAGGTGTGGGCATGGACTAGTTAGGAGATCTACATCTTGTCTGTAGGATAGACAAGATAGCCACAGGTCTTAAACCATGCTGTATAAACCTGTTTTATAGAGGCTGGCCTCTAATGGTAGTAGGAGTTATGCCCAAGTGTAGGGCTGTAGTATGGAGCCCTGATACACAAGGAACTAAAAGGATTTAGTAAATATTTACCTCTAACAAAATTTTCCCTCCATGAATCTCCAAGCACTTTGTGCAGGAGGTAAGCATCATTATGCCCATTAATGGGTTTTTTGATTTTCTCCTGCAGACATTTCTGGTTGGGTAAAGCTGGGTTGGCTGTGAGAGAAAGTGATGCTGTTAATGATTGTCTCACGCTTTGTGGAGACCTAACTGAGTGATGCTATAGGACAAGTTACAGCGTGGGCAGGTCTGGGGCTTGCCTTGCCTTGCCGTATGTGTAATGAAAAACAAGAAAGGGCAAATCATTGTGATATTTTCATGCAGTTCCAGAAGGTTTCTCCCAGGGGGTCAAGAGTTTCTATGTGCCCCTTCTGTATCTTTTGAGTCTGGGATGACTTTCTGGGGTATTTGAAATATTATGGTGGATTTTGAACACCTGCATTGCTTAGAATAGCAGATTTAATCCTTATATTCTGCCACGGACCTGTCTTGTTGCTTCACAGTGTTGGGATGGGGCTATGCAACACAGTGCAGGAGATGCAGTTATCTGAGTGCAGCAGCTCACTGGTGTGTCTGTACTGTGCTGAGTTTTGGGCCTCTGTGGTGTGGAACCTGCGTGTGTACCCCTGGGTGGGCACTTTGCTGCGTGGTAGTGAGCATGCTTTGGATGTAAAGGAGTTTTTTGGGAGTGTTTCAGCTGAGTTAGCCCACAATATTCTTCCAATTTACTGCCTGGACAGCCACCTAAAAGAAAGTCTTTGCCTCCTCCTGGCAAAGGTTTCTTCATTCATTTTCCATGCTCAGTCTGTTGATGTTTTGTAAATAAGATTGGTTGGCTCTAAGTGGTTGGAATTTTATTTATTCCTCTGACTTCTCTAAAATTCACAAGGTGAATGCACACGCCTAGTCTGCCTCTCTTGCTAAATGCAAGAGATGCGGGTATGATGCTGTGGTTTTTATAGATCAGAGGCTCTCCTAGCCTGAGTTGACCATTCTTAAGTATCTCAAAGACCACTGTTGGGTCAAGAAGTCCTTGTTAAATGCTATTTCTCACTCTCATCAACCCTCCATCCTTTCAACATTGGAGGAAAAAAACATTGGTAAGCATAAAAAGCATCAAAACCGGCCGTCCATTCTGTGCATTTTTACAGTGTGGTTATTAAGGAGTGTTAATAGGGTATATGGAAATTATTGTGAGACAGGCTGTCTCCTGCTCTCAGGCCTTCTGTGATACTGGACATCTCACCTCACTTTTGCACATCCAGTTAACATTTTGGAGATTTTTAGTGATATTAAAATGGGTCGTCCCCTTAAACGTTTAATATGTTTAAGTTGTGATGCCAGGGAGTTACCCAAATACGTGTTGGTCTCTCAGATCCTCTTTTAACATGTGAATCAGTTGTTCATGTTCCTTGCATAAGATGGAAAGCAGCCTTCTTCCAAACCCACTGATACATTTACAATTAACAAAAGAACAGGAGATGTCTGCTTGGGAGGCATAAGCTTTGTACATGGTGGCACCAAATGGCACTCCATGGTGCCACACAAAGGGGAAGAGTGCAGAGCCTGCCTGAGAAGGACTTCATATTCCTCTGTAGCCTGCTGTCTCACATGGCCTCATGAAGTACAGTTAGTTGACAATATTTGCTTTTTGTTTTTAAGGGAATGTGTTTAAAGTTCAGTGATTCAGTTTCTTATAGCTGAGAGCCAGGAATGCAGCAGAGAACTGTCATCACACATCTCCTTCTAGCCCTTTGTAGGAGCTGGTACCCCTGAGGAGCCACCACTGGCCCTGGGTGCCATTCTAGTTAGCCATCATGTGAAAATCACTCCTTTTGCCAGCCATGGTCTGCTTGTGGCATCCCCAGAGAGCCACCTCTGCACCTCCCTTGTGCAACAAAACTCTTCACGGGGGAATCTTGCTAGCTGCAGGGACTGTGCTCCCTGCAAGTCACTGATGGTGTTTTTTTGCTTTACTGGAAAGAAAGGATAAAGGAAAAAAAAAACAACACCAAGAAACCCTTAAGAGGAATAAGAACAATGACAAAGCAGAGAAGTAATCCCAGCCAAAACCACCTTCTACTTAGTGGGAGAGAAGAGGGGAAGCCTAAAGCTGCAGCACAAATACTGATTATTCCTGTCAAGGATTTGCTGCTGTTGCTAAGTTACTGGCCTCTTTGGAAAACCCTTGAAGTATGGGGTACATTAGGAGCTCATTAGGGTCCCGGGGACTCGCACTAAATATACGATATGTCTCCATGCTAAACGCACTTCAGAAATAACAACAGAAACTTCCTGCCCAGAGTTTAGGTGCTTTTCTTTTTTATTTCTCTGCTCCCCCTTACTCCTGCATTGCTCCATTTGTTCTGTTATGACAGCCAAGCTGTTTGATGGGTTGGGAGAGGTTACCTGGAATAGATGGAGATGAGCTCCACTTCATTTTGTAAAGTTTCTGGCTTTTCATGAAAGTTCCCCTGCAGGGGAACACAAAGACGGAGGAAGGATAAATGGAGATGCATCTCTAATCTCTTCTGAGTTGCAGGTTTAATGACACTCCAAGGACTTTGCATCAAGTTTGTGAAGAAATCTGAAACTTAGAAATCCAGAGGTGCAAGCTCCTCTCCAGCCTGTCAGTGAGGGGATCAAGGCTCATTGAGCTTTGTGTATGTGAGCCTCAGAGCAGCATCCACAGCGCAGAGCTAGCTGTGCCTAGGTGTGATGGAGGAACCCCAGCACGCTGGCAGCTGGTGGGAGGATGGATGAGCTGTCCTCAGGGGGGATCCAGGCAGCATGCCTGCATCCAGAGATAGCACACGTGATCTCTACAGGGAGTTAGTAACGTGGCTGGGCTTAACACAAAATATGTATCTCTGCTGTTTTACATAATATTTAATGAATGATATATTAGTAGCCCCAACAGGATTTTAGTTTTATTTAATGTAATTTATAAATTAAACAGTCCAGACTGGGTGGAGAAAATTAACCAGCAGGCTCACTAGGAACAAACTGCGGGTCTTAGGAGCTATATTTACATGGATCATGTGCCATTTAGCTAATGAGGCAAATCTTTCAGATTGCAGAGTTATCCCTTTCCATAACTCATCAACCTAGCATCTACGTTTGAACTGGGAGCAAACCTCAGATGGCTGGTTTTTCTTTGTCTACCCAGACAGGCCAGAACAGATGCACAGAGGATCAGTCCTCAGTTTTCCAGACTGATTTTGAGGATCTGGGAGTAAGGGTAGCAGTCAAAGAGATGACAGAGGAGCTGTCATCCAATCTGGTGGCTGAGATGTTGAAAATATTTCTGGTTGAGAAAGTGGTAACTAGGGAAGTACCTGCTGGGGAGGATGGAGCTAGAGCTGACCTGTGTCTTACACATGCAGGGCTGTGAGTTGCTGCCAGCTTTGTGAGAACTGCGATGGAGGAAGGCAGTGTGCTTGTAGGAACCCTGGATTGCTACTCTCATAGCTCGGCTGTTTCAGAGTGAACTTTTGCTTTGACCTGAATATTAAATTTGTCCTGTGCTGGAAGGACAGGAGAGCAGTGAGTGGGGTAAGACAAAAAGTGAGCGGTCTCCTTGGAGGCAGTGAGTCAGAATAAACCAATTACATGCAAGCCTCCCTCAAGGAATGGCACCTCACAATAAGTTTAATGAGCATGGGGACAGGGAGTGGCTTCCATCACTCCGCAAAGGAACAGACTGATGGCTTTTTGCAAGGGAATTCCCTCTGGCCAGCAGGAATTCATGTCCCTCTGCAAAAGGCAAACAGCTGAGAATAAACATCCTCCCCTGACCTGATCCTGCCTAAGCCTGAAGCCCCATAAAAATGTTCCCATGTGTTGTATGGTAGAAGCTGAGCTGAAAATGGCATTCACCCGAAGAAGTGCATGGAGGGATCTGCTGGGGTTAACAAGAAGGATAAGAGGATCTTAAAACTCTCTCCTGTCTTGGGGCTTTGCAAGTGTTTTCCCCTGCTGTAGGGTTACACTATCCTGAAAGAAAATGCCCTTTCTTTAAAGGCCCTTTTTCTGTAGGGCCTTTGAAGTGGCAGAGGGCAGCCTCCACTAGTGTAGCAATTAAAGCAAATACTCAGAAAAAAAGTTTTTCTGTCTTACACTGCTAGAGAAGAGAGCCAAGGATCAGGCCACGTGGCACGAACTGGTTGGCACCCACAGTCCGTAAATGTCAGGTTAGCTGCCCCTGTGGGGGCTGGTTTCAGCAGGTGCTAGTTGGGGCACCTCGGTGAGTTGGAGGTACCTGTTAAATACTGTGGTCAGGCAGAGCCCAGAGCTCGACTTCAATCCAGAGAGGTTGTGGAGTCTCCTTCTCTGGAGACATTCAAAACCCACCTGGACATGTTCCTGTGTGACCTGACTTAGGTGTTCCTGCTCTGGCAGGGGGATTGGACTAGATGATCTTTTGAGGTCCCTTCCAATCCCTGACATTCTGTGATTCTGTGATTCTGGGGTTTTTTGTTGTTGTTTTTTTTTTAGCAATATGACACATCATTTTGGTCTAGTTTCCTCTTTTAGGCCAGGAAGGAAGGACAGCACCTAAGCTTCCTGGTTTCACTTTGTATGGTTGGTTGAAGATTTAGAAGCTCAGAGTGAGTATGGCCATTCTTGTCAAGTAGAGCAGACACAAACAACACTTACACCACCTTCATCCTGAGCTTGCTAAATTGCCTGCAGAGCCCAAGAGCTCTTCCTCCCCATCTGCAGAGAAAGAAGGGTGCTATTTTTTTCCTGAAAACTCTCTCTTTGCCTTGTTATAGTTGCAAAGAAAGCTTTCCAAGCCTGAACTAAGTCCAATCAACATAATATCTGCCTGAATCACTTTCACTGTGGGAGAGTCGATGTACCTCCAGTCTTTTGTATGTGATCTTAACTCTGAAAACTGTGTTCAACAGCACCTCATTGTTAAATAGGATCCCAGGACTAGAATATTTAACCATGATCTGCTGAAAATCAGCCTTTCCCATGGGTGCTCAGTGATGCAGGCCCACAGACTCCATAAGAAAATCTATTGCATGTCAAAAAGACAAGAGCTGCAGAAAATAACGGGAATATAATGCTTAAATAAATAACGTAGGGAATTCAGTAGTAGTTGTGGTATTAATTACATGAATAATGAGGATATAATATTCAGCTGCCATCCTTAAAAGTGTCCCTAAATCTGCTGCAGCAGTTCCCACGTGCTGCACTGAAGGTTGCTTTAACCTGGGGCCCCTTGCAGAGTTTGTCTCATTTGCTACAGAGAACACAAGGCTCTGCCTTCCCTGCTTTGCTTGTAGGATTGGGGGGACTAATTAACGGGTGTTTGAAAAGCCCTTGGAAGATAAGTACTCACCTTGATCAGCGATAAAGGGCCCTGGAATAGCTGTGGAGAAGGACACAGCCTCTTTGCCTACTGATAAGGCATGATTTCATCAGCATCATCACAAGGTGTCTGTCCAGCTACATCCCCTTACAAAGCTGCAACCCCAATTGTGGTATGCCTTAAAAGCATGACTTTCTTTTCATGTTCGTGTATGCTCCCATCATGGGCAGTGACAGCAACAGCCTTGAGCATTTTGGCTGTAGTGGGGGCTGTAACAGTTGCTCACTTTGATGAGCATCAAATTCACACAGAATTAAAACCAACAGGCACTTTGGCCACCGCAGCTCTGCGATGAGTGCGGGTGAGTGAATGGATGCTGCCACCTAGCAGCTGAGATGGGCTCCTACCGTTCCCCAAGACAGCTTCTTGCCTTCTGTGCCAGGTCTCCTACCTTGAAGCAAGTTTGTTGACTATTAATTAGTTTCACAGGTGAAGGGCTTTTCTTTTTCCGTTTACATCATCATCACAGCATGGTGGGCTAAACACTTTGAGTGGTCCTTGCTGAAAACAGCAGTGTGAAGCTAGGAAGCTGTGCGTGCATCTGTGAATCCTGGCATCTGTGTGCGTTTGTGTGTGCGTTCCTGTGAGTTTATGCACACCTGACCTTTCTGGAAATGAGAGAAACCTTTCAGGGGCTAGTCACCCCAGACAGCTGCCACGTCTAATAAGCTGGAGTTCAAAAAAGAGAGAGAGCTGACTCCTGGGTTTGCAGAGGTAACACAGGATCACAGAAAATTCTAAGGGAAAATATCTGTGTTACTAGTTTGACCTTTATAAGAGTAAATGCAGTCTCTGAAGATCAGGCTATCTGATGCAGAGTGGACACTTGACCTTCGAGCCGGGGACTGAGAGATGTTGGTACAGGTGGAACACATTTCACTGTATTTTTCAGAAAACTAATGATCTCTACAAGGGTCTAGTCCCTGTTGTACTGGACGTGTCCTAAAGCTGTGGTCTCTGCAGTGAAAGGCTGTGTCCAGTGTTCAAGGAGACAGGAGGTAAACTCAGGCTCCAAACTCTCCAGAAAAGCATTTGGAGTTACTGGGATTAGAGTCAGAAAGTGGAATTCAGGAGTTATCAGTTCATATGGAAGGCAGCCCTTGTCAGTCCCTTCTCCCAGGTAACAGTGACAGGACGAGGGGTGATGGCCTCAAGTTGTGCCAGGGGAGGTTTAGATTGGATATTAGGAACAATTTCTTCCCTGAAAGGGTTGTCAAGCCCTGGCACAGGCTGCCCAGGGCAGTGGGGGAGTCCCCATCCCTGGAGGGATTTCAGAGCCGTGTAGATGTGGTGCTGAGGGACATGGGGTAGTGGTGACTTGGCAGTGCTGGGTTAATGGTTGGACTGGGTGATCTTAGAGGTCTTTTCCAACCAAGGCTGTTCTATGATTCTGTGATTGTATCCTATTAAAATGTGTGTGCATACTCACATGTCAAGGATGGTATGAACAGTGCATTGCCCAAAGTTGTCTTTGTTCATAGTCTGATAGTCTTATATTCCATTTTAATTGCAAAATGGTTTGTTCTGAGGAAGGAGAATGGGGACCAAGGAGATTTGTGTCCTATCTGCCTCTTGCAGCCCTGGTAGAGGTGAAGCACTTACCCCGTGCTGCCCAAATTTCAAGGGGTGTAATGGCAACACCACCCACTCCTAAGCGGGTGCCTGTAGCAATGCACTTCTCAACATGACTGCAATACTGTCTCCACCTGTGTGTCATACACTTTCACCTCTGTCATCGCTGCCATTTTGCTTTGCTTTTGGCTGTGGCTTTGTGTAGGAGATGGAGTTTATAACCAGTGTTTTCCATCCTTCCCCTTCTGCTTGTGTTTGCCTCATTTTACTTCAGCCTGGTTCTTCCTTCCACTGGATGGATGAACTATGCAGCTGCCAGTGGCACAGACTCCATCCCACTTTCAGGAGATTTCTCTGCTGCTCCCACAGTGGCAGCCTGTGCAAGAGGGATTTTGGTTGCACTTCTGTGGAAGCTGACCAGCTGAATGACAGCCATGAAGTTTGTAGGTGTTGATCGCAGAGCTGTAATACAAAAATCTTTTACTCCAGGAGGCGCCTCTATTTGGGGTCTAACTGCTGTTCTGTACCTCTGTATGCCCACAAATTGCTCAAGCAATAACATGTTTACACTTGAATTTCAATTGCTTGGAGTGCATATCTGTTTGGGGAGTGGAATTCTCGCAGGAAACGAGGGCAGAATGGTATAAGAAATTGCTCATCTGTATCAAACTAATGGCCCATCCACTCCGGTATTCTGTCCTAACCATTGCCAGTGCTGGATGCTTTAGATAGGCTTGTAACAACTCCCCAATGTGCCCAGTTTTACAATGCTACATAATAGGGAGACATTGCTTTCTGACCCCAACTTGCGATCATTTTATACCCTGAAGTGGGAAGACTAATAACCCATATGGTTTTTATTCAAGCAGGCCTAGCTGCAGATGCTATTCTTGTAAGGTCTAATCCTTTTCTGAATCTTGCTAATCTGTTTTCCTCTATAATATCCTCTAGCAACAAGTTTCACAGGTTAATTATACGTTGATTGCACAGTCTTTCCAATCATAGACACAGTTCTGTTGTACCTCATCTTATCCATGTATTTTTAAGTCTCTTTCCCCAACCAGAAGTGCCTGCAAATTTATTTCTGCAGGAAAATAATGAAGGAAACTCACTTTATACTGAATTCTGCATGCATAGGCCTCGAGTTACTGATATTATCTCAGTTTCCTTTGAATTCAGAGGATGCTTCTTCCCAAGTAATCTATCCGGAATAGCTATAAAGAACTTCTCTCTGGGGTTCTGCCCTACAGCTCATGCCTTTAAAACTCACCCTCCCAAGTTGTCTATAACGTACCTGACTCCCAAGCCAGTGGCATGTCACCTAGCCAGACTACAGCTGAATTGTGCCTTTAAGTGCTTGTATCCCACCTTTCCTGCTTCCTGGTCTTAACAAGTCACCCGGATGCTCCATACTAGGACCTTTTGCACCCCCAGAGGACAAACAGCCACCACCAACCAGCCCATATTCCCTTGTGGTCCCACTGTCTTTTGAGACAAAGCTGGTGCTTACTCCAAAGCACGTAAGTAATGTTGATGGCACATTTCTCTGTGGAAGCAGGAGGGATTCCCTGAAGTATGCATGTTTTCTCTGTGCCCAGGTGTAACAGTTTTTTTTCTAGAAGCTCTGGATGTGCTAGCTGCGCCCTGTCCCCAAAACTCCTTGGCTCCCCAGCTGATGTCTCATGTTTGCTGTATATGCTGCAGGTCTGTGTATGTGCATGCGTGATGCATTGTTAGCATCTGTGCTCTCCTCCTGTTCATGGTGCCCAGATGAATATATAGTAGAAGCTGAAAAGCGCTTTAAACCTCCTTATTAATATCAGCAAGCACAGCATGGTTAGCCAATATGGTGTAGCCTTGCACTCACCCCATTCAAACTGCCATTGGATTCTCAGTCTCTTTTTTTCCAGGCTGCATGCTTCTGAACTGTATTATTTCTAATTGAAATGGTGGTTCTTATGCTGCTGGTGTCCCCATGTTGGCCTTGTGATCTTTCTCACTCCTACACCTGTCTGCAGTTAGCTGTTCCATGTCACCATTTTAGTCCTGATCCAATGAGTCTTCCCTGAGCATGAGCAATCTGTAGATGCATCTGGGCACATAGTCTTTAAGATTCCCAAGTATATGCAGTGCCTGCAGTGGAAGACAGACTGCCACTGAACCTTGCTACCTCCCTCTTGCCCATTCCCAGCAGTACTCCTGGTTGTGTGAGGATCAGCTGAGTGTGTGCCCACTTCAGAGCTCTTTACATACTGATTATGCTTGTCAAGCAAGGTAATGGTTAAAAATCTCAGCTTAACAGCATGGGAAAGTGAGGCAGAGGGAGGTATAATGACTTGCCCGAGGTCATCTTGTTTCTCAGCCTAACATCCAGCTCTTCTCTTCTTGTCACTTATCTCAACTACAGGGCCAGTTTTCCTCCTGACATGCAATTGAAATGCTGCAGTGACTCCCACACTTCTCTGTTAAATGACTGTTCTATAAATAAAGTTCCTATTGAAAATGGCACATTAGAAAAATGCTACTACATAATTTATTTTTTTTTATTATTGTGAGGGTTTTAATTCATCACAGAGAAGCCCCCCTTAAAAGTCAGCTGCCTTACCCATTCCTCTTTTCTCTTCATGCTGTAGAAAGGACGAACATTTACACCTAACAGGAGTGAAGAAGTGCTGGGGTCTGAACCCCAAGCCCTGAATTAAGGTTGACATATGGGTGGTCCCCATGGCCCTTTAAGAGGAGGGGATGAGTTTGCCTTGTAAGGAAAGCCCTTGGGTAAACAAGCCCCAGGTGCCCTGCATTGGGTCAATGAGTGCCAGGTGTCCTGTTTGGGGATAAAAGCTGGGCCCACTTGCAGGAAGGGTGCAGTGTCTGTCTGTGAGGATGTCCTTTGCAGAGTTTCCCTGTTGGGGAAGGACCTCCTGACTCTCCCTGCAACTGGGTCCTGATCAGGTTTGGTGCTTGTGAACGTGGGCTCTCTGAGGACAATATGTGGCTACCTCTCTCCTATGTTATCAGCCTCTTGGCTTGGCTGTCTCCCATCTCTGCCATGGGAGACTTCGTTGCTTTGTTTGTTGCACCAATTGTTGGCCGTGCTGTGTCATTCTTGGGGTCACTGGGGTTGATGTCTCTTATGTGTAATGTGACTGACTTGGTTGTACCCCCAGTGATCACCCATGTACTGACCTTTTTGTGTGCAATAGATTCTGGTTGCTGCTTTGTTCTACTGCTGGCTGCATCCTTTGTGCTAAGCCTAGTGACTGACAAAACAAAGAGCCAAATTAAACATACTGGTACAAACAAGAAGGTGCAGAGGGCAATCACTGAGCTAATCTTCTTGGAGCCTCCTTCAGTGTGGGGTAGGAAGGTAATTTTTCCTTATCCAGTGAAGGTATCTCCCCTGTAACACATGAAAGCAGACAGGTGAGGAAGTGGCTATGGCAAGAACAAGAAGTTTAACATCTGAGTGGGGGTAGGCTCACTGCTTTAAATTGCTTGTTGAAGTGTCAAAGTCCTTCCCTTCACATTTCTTTCCAGTATTCCCTTAAATATTGATATCTTATGCCAGAAATTTTCCTTCTTTTCTATACAGTGTCCAAAAATTCAAGCAGCTCATAAAGTCTAACTGTGGCTATAAAATAGATCTGAAGTTTGAGAAGCAAATAATACGATATTGCATTGAGAGTTAGAGGGTGAGTTGGAAGGAGGAAGTGCAGCAGCAATGATGTTTCAGGTAGTCCTTCCTGGTCCTGCTTTTGCTGCTCCTCTTTCAGGGGTGAATGGACACATCTCCCCATCTACAGCACTGTTGTACTGTTACGTGATGGCTGTGAAGTATATTGGAGTGATGCACATGAAGTGCTCTGTGATGTTGGGATAGGAGGGGCTAGGGAAGCACAAACTGCTTCTCTAAGCTCGTTGGCAGACACCAAGGGATTCACACTTCTCTTCTCCCTCTGGTAATGAACTCCCACAGAGAATGTACCAAGCATAATGCCTTTATTCAATCCATCTGTGTGGGGAGGGTTTTATGGAGCCCTCCCTGTGTCTGGGAAACAGGGAATTTAAAAGCTTCTTCCCAGCAAGCCTAACCCCTCGGAAATAACACTGGCATTGAAAAAGAAGGTGGCCACCTGGTTCTTTGGCTGCCTGCTGTCAGGCAGCAAGGCCTAATGAACCTCTCAGGGGGAGCATCCTCAGAGGGAGGATGATGAGTCTAACAGGAGCTTTGGTCCCTGGGGTTGGGAGGCATAAACAGCAGGAGGGATGGTGCTTGTGAGGGGGAGAGATGAAGGGCTGACGAGCGTTCTCGGCATCCTCCCTCTCAGCATCAAGCTTGCCACATATGGCGGCTGGTGGTGTGTGAAAGTGGGGACACAAAGTTGGCACAGTGGGATTCATCTCTGCGTTATGGAACAGAGAGCTACTTTTCTTTCCTGCTTGTCCTCTCAGCTCAGGTGCTGCCCATGCTGCTCGGCTGCTCAATAGGTGTGTCAGAGGTGGATCTCTGGGGAACCAGGGATGGCATACGCTCCGTGGAATTTGATGCAAATCTGCCACTTTCTCATGATCGTGGCCTTAGCCATGATCACCTGTCTGCCTTATAAACCAGCAAAAGGGTAAAGGGACCCAGCACAGGAGCATCTACCTTTGTCACACTTCTAGCAATATGTAAGTTTTTCTCCTTTAGTTCATTTACTGGTTGCTGGGCTGGCTTTGTCCAAAGCTCAGTCAGCCAGCAAATCCTGTCAGAGGAAGACCAAGGGCTATAGATAATGTCAAAAATAAATTATGCTTTCTCCTTCTGTCAGTATCTGCAGAAGATCCTTAGAAGAGTTGCACTTAGTGGAAGTATCTCACTCCAGATTTACTAAAGGTCTGCCATTTCCTGGTATTATTTCCTATGTATTCTAATCTGGTACTACAAAACTACTGAATTTAGAGAGTTAGAGAAGGAACTATTGCTTGCTTAATGTTTTGTTACATTCTGCAAGATGTGACAGTGGTTTATAATCTGTAACGAGTGTGATCAGTCCTGTTTATTCCAATACAGTGCTTCCACGAGTGTTTGAATAACATCATGATAGGTATTGCACAGGAAACTAGACAACAGGGTAAATACTATGATCCAGGTAAATATCCTGGCTTCAAAACACGGTCTTCTAATGTGCAACATCTGCCACTATCAGGCTGAATATTGCCTCAAGGATTTTGGAAATTAAGTCATAACAGGGAAGAAATTTCCATTCCTTGGTAGAATTGAATTGCCATATGGAATTTGAGAGATACATTGCTTTTTGCTTGCGGGAAGGATTGGTGGACGAGGTTTGCAATAGATTTTCAGTCCCAAAAGCAACTGAAATGCAAGGAAAGCTAAACCTTGGCAGAAAGCCTTCAGGATCTTTTGAGCAGTCTTCCTCTGTCAAAAAGATAGTAGGTTCCTGGACAGTTTCCTATATAAAAGGGGAAGAGGGAATTCTGAAACCCGCTTTGAACAGTCAATCTGTCTCCATCTTGCCCTACAAATGCTTGCAGAACAGTCCTAATGTATAGGTGGATGGGAAACAGTGCTTTGCCACTGACTTTGTGTTCACCTTACCAAATCCCCTTGTCCCTCCTTGTCTCGCTTTACCCTCTGTGATGGGAAACTTATGCTGGGGAATTTTGTAGAGGATTTATATATTTAATTTTTTAAAAAAAATTTAAAAATCATAATGTAAAGTGAAAAACAATACTTGTGTGTTTTTAGTGGTCTCGCTGTTCATGTTTCCCACACTTGTGTAAGATGTACAACTCGGTGTAAAACTCAGCTTTGTAGGCAGAATTTCTCTATTTACAAAGCTCCAAACCTCTTGTTAAGAAGACTCCATGCCTTCCAATAGTGCCAAGGTTGTACAGGGCATTCTGCAAATGGCTTTCTTCCCTCAGAACAATTAGGAAAGAAATATGAAACACTATCTTTAAGGAGCCAGATCTTCAGCTTCCATAACCCATTCCCAAGCTAAAGGTTTTTGAACATTTCAACTGAACTTGAATTTACTGCAGTCTAACAAATCCTTTTGAGAGTACCACGACCTTATGGGTTTGGTATGCTTTGAGTGAAGACACTATCAGTCCTGCAAACAGTTGATCCCTCCTCTGTTCCTTAACTCATTATATTTGGAAAGAGAACTGTCCGCTCATCAAGGAGATCATTGCAATGCCTCTTTCCAGGCATTTGTCTCCCATCCATGTTATAGATGGTATTCACAATTGCCAACATCAAAAAGAAAATTGATGTTCTGGCTGTGAATACATAAGACCTTGCGTTTGAGTATAAACTTTCTATCCAGTGGTCAGTAGACACAGAACTCAGTTGCTTCATCCAAACCTTTTAGAAGTCTTAGATCTGTGTTTGATGCCTATCTATAACAAACGTTTTTAACAAAATCAGGTACCTCTTTGGCCACTGCTCAAGGTGTTCTTTGCACCAAATTGTTTGAAAGTAATTGGACATACAGCTCTTTTCAGATTGTTGAGATCCTTATGGACATAGAATTGGGCTCAGTGAATTTTTAAGAGAACCAATGCAGAGTATTTAGATAGATGTGTCCCAGGGTTCCTTTCTTTAGCTAAATTCTCCCAAGGGTTATGTTAAGCTTTGGTGCAAGGATGTAGCATCAACTAGCTGGTTCTTCATAACTGCTTGGCTCTGCTGAGAAGAGCTCATTTTACTGAAATTTGACTTGGACAGTGGGCACATTTTGAAGACCTCAGGAACTCTGCAAAAGTAAATATGTAATTCTGCAGCAGTGTGGATTGCATGTGTGTGTATGTAATATAAAGGAAAGTTGCTTTTATAGCCCTTTTTTTTTTTCTTAGTGGTTCCTTTGACTCCATAATTTGATCCTTCTACCTGAATAGTCTCCTATTTTCGACTACCCCATCTGTTTTTGTATGGGTTACATAAGGGTTGCTTTCATTGCTGACATATTTGAAAAGGTAGTTTGTTATATTTATTCTTATTTACTTTTTATAGCTTATCTGACATGTGGCTGTAGTCACTAGGACCATGCAATCTTTTGCAGTCTTAAAGGAAGGCTGTTTGTAAACTGTTAAGTGTTGTCAGGATATCGTAGATCACTCAAAGTGGGCTTAAGTTTGTTTACCTGATAAAGACTCAGCACGTGGGCTCAAACATAGAGAGGCTGTTTGGTAGAGTAGAAGGATGCATCAGAATAGGATTCTAAGTGTCTGCTGTAGTGAAATCCCTGGCTAACCAGATAGAGTTGAATGAAATAATATCCAGGGAGACCAAATAAAAACATTGGATCAGATTCTCAGAGTTCAGGAGAACTGAGATTTAGGATTCAAGGCCTTACTTGGTTATAAAAACTGACTGAGGGGCAGGAACCACCTTAAAAGACTCTATATCCCAAACTGTCCTCGCCTTGCAGAAGTCATCATGCTCTGTTCATTTGCACTGTCCTATAGCAGAGAGAACTAAAGAGGGTTAATGGCTGATTGGTTTTCCACTACCCCATGATTGCACTTTCTCCAGGCAAAAGAAGGCAGAGCCTTTTGCTGCTTGTCCTTTTTGGTCTGTGTATTGTATCTCGGTGGCATCACATTTCTGGATGTATCTAATACCGTGTGCAATATGTCTCCATGCTGATCCATACTGAGGATGAGTTGGCAGGAGCCTCTGTTCTGAATTTATGACCAGACACAGCTTTAAGGAACCTGTAGTCAGTGTCTTGGGCTAGGAGTATGCAGTTTAAGCTTACAGGAACTGACCATGCTTTTAGCTGTAGTATTGAGAAAGCATATGTTGGGGAAACATGGAGTATATTTATGTTGTGAAGACTAAGTGTATGTTGTAGAATACTTTTTAGATTTTTTTACAGCATTTGGAATCTGTGGGCTGAGAAGCTTGTGTACTACTAAGGAATATTTAGAAGCACAGACTCATGCAAACTTAAGTTGACAAGTGTTAGTCCAAGTAATTTTTTTATCTATCTTCGCCACTTCATCACTGTGCAGATTGAAAAGCTTCTGCTGAATGAGAGATAGTGCTGCTACAGGAACTGTGGCTTAGTGATTATGAACCAGACCAGGACTCGGACAACCTGGGTTGTCCTCTGCCATGGGCTTGCTGTGTGACCTCCAGCAAGCATCTTATGTCTGTACCAATAAGTTAAATGTACCTTACAGCATTTCCAGAAAGTAAAGCCATCTGGCATGGAATGGCCCAGATCTATGGTAGTAATCCCCAAAAGAGTGTAGCTTCATGCAGCCCTTCCTACATACAAATGGTCCCTGTATCATCTGCGTTTGGGAATTGTTTGGGGTAAGTGCAAATTTTAACAGGCCAAACCTTACGCCAGCAAACTTGCTTACAGTTCAACCACCTTACTACATCTGGGAACGTTCCTGGGCACATTTGAATTTACTAGTACAGCACAGCCTTAGCTGCTGCAGTCATGCCTCAACTGATGGTCTGGGAGAACATTCAAGGTCCTACTGGAGCAAGAAGTGGAACTCTACCACCTCCTCTCCCCTTTTACAGTCCTTTGCTTTGATGGGAAGGAGCCTTAGTCAGATGGCCTGAAGGGAGCTGTGGGGACTCCAGACAGATCCCTCACTTAGACCAGGACAATCAAGGAACTGGGTCAGCTGGGCAAACCACAGTGCATCACTCTTTCCTGTATCCTTAAAATGAAGATAACAGAATTTCCTGACTGAGAAAATATGATTTAAGGCAGCACACTACCTGTTGTAGTTAAAAAGAAATACTAAATAATTGCAGCCTTAGGCAAGCCCTGTCCTTTTTCCTTAAATCGCTCCTAGATTTGTGGAATCATCCTGTCTGGGTGGGTTATTCTATGTGGCCTGTTTCTCTTACAGTCAGTTCTCCATTATACATAGCAGTAGGAGGTAGGAGATCTGTGTCTTTGCTTGGATGGTGGCAGGATGAACCATTCACTGATCCCCCATGACAATTTCTGTGCTTTGATCATTGGTAGGGATCGTATGATACTTCTGACAGCTATAGAAAATCACGAAGTAGGTGTAATCTACAAGGAGATCTAGGAGATTTTCAAGACTTAAAATATTTTGATCCTGCCTAGGCCAAAAAAAGTTTCTTCAGATTCTTCTTCCAACAGCTCCTCATACATTCACTGTGGGGCAAAACCCCCTAATGTGCCAGGCATTCTCATCTCTTACACGTTCCCTGTGGGAGCACAGTGGTCAGGGTTCTCAGCACTGACCTGGCGGTGTTCGCATTAGAATAGACAAGTGAAGCAGCTAGAGTTCCCAATGAAAAGAGAATAGTGTAATATGTCTGTTCACTGGCTTTGGCACAGTTGAATTTTAGATCCACCAGCAGAGCCTGGTTATTTTATTTTTGTCTCAGCAGCAGGTGAGTGGCTTTTTTTTTTTTTTTTTGCAGTGGTGCTCTTTGCCCTAGCAGTTTTTGAGAAATACCCTTCGTAGAGCTGAAGGAATCTTGTGCACTTCGTAATATGGAATTATAACTTGACATTTGCAGTCAGCTCCACTGAAGTTTCCCTTCTTTTGGATTACGTAGGACTGCAAGATCAGTGCAGCCTGCTAAGCGAGAAATTGATGTAACCCTTCCCCAGCTCCTGCACTTTCTGCCTGTCACTCTCACCCCATTTCTACCACATGGGTCAAAACTATAGATTACAGTATCTTCTAAAGGCTTTCCGGTGTGGCCATACAATGCAATTTTAAAATATAGTGCTGCTACCTGAGTCATGAAAGAGGCTTCCAAGTCCTTGAGAAATTTTGTAAAGCAGACTCTTAGAAAACAGCTGATTTCCCATGTAAGAGAGCGCTGCAGTGAAATTAGTTGTAAATACCCTTTTTCTCAAAGATACTGCCATAGTGTGCAGAAGAACATTCTTCTATATCTTATTTAAAGGTAGAATTTTCCCACAGTAACGTCTGTCTCTCTCTCTCTCTCTCCTATCAGTTTTGGTGACCACTATGCTTTTCTGCTTCTTTACTGACCTATGCCAAGGTCTTGGCAACGCACTGGCAAGATAGAGTCTTGTGCTCCCTGCCATTCACCGAGTACCCTGAATGAGCTCTTGGCTCATTTTTGCCTCCCACTAGAGCTCAGTGGTCCTTTTTCCCTTATCTGGAAGAACAGACCACAATGAATTCATCAAGACCTATACAGTATGAAGGTACCAAAGCTCCACTGAAATTACAGTAGCAGTCATACCCAATGTTGACAGCAGAGGAAGTTGTATTTAGTGTAACTTCAGGCAGTGTTTTTTCCTTGTGAGATGCACTCATGAGGTTACAGGTATAAACTCCTATTTTCTTACACCTGAAGAGCTCCATTTCCACAAAACTTTCCTATCTCTTCCTATTTCCTACCTTCAAGACTGCAACATCCTTTTTCTTCCCTGGTTTGTGCTCCTTTAAGTCATTAAATAAAGGTTTGCATTTCTTACATTAACATTCTGGCCCTGAAGCTCGCTTTTCTTCGTAATCGTGTTGTCAAGGAGGTTTGCTGGAATCCCACACCATGTCTGTTCCAGCCCCAGCTCAGTAATTGTGTTTCTTGGTTTTCTTCTATATCAAGCAGAACTGTTTTCCTGAGTAAACAGACCATTTTTCCACTCCCATCTCTTTATCCATACATACCTTGTTTCAAAAAACTTCTTTGAAATCTGCATAAATGCCATGTTTTCTGTAGAAATACCTCGGTCAGAATAATGATCATTTGCATGTTAATAGCTCCATCACCGTAGGTGGTTGTTAGTTGTTACTGGTCTTGTTTGTTACAGTGAATGCAAATCCTTTTTTAGTCCTAATCTTAATTGCAAAATGATTGTATTTTTCCATAATTCCCTAGATTTCAGTCATTTTAATCTATATCAAGTATGATTTCTTGACGTGCTATCATCTGCTTTGTCTGTTATGCCTAGGCTCTGCACATGTTCCAATAGACTTGCTAATTATCAAAGCAGTTTGGTGTTTGAACTGAAAGTGGGCCCTTAGCCAATTGTTTCCCGTCAAACTTGGGTAAAGAATGCAATGAGACTTGAGCTTGAACTTTGTGTCTTGACTCCACTTCACTCTCCTTGCTCTTCATCCTTTCAGCTGTATCTGACAGTGAAGTGACTGACCTGGCAAAGTGCTGCTGGCACCATCATTTCCATTGTGGGGGAGTGAGGTTACTGAGGTAGAAGGTTCCCTGTCAGCATCCATACTAGGACCAAGTTCTGAGTTAAGTGCCCACGTTTTTCCTCTGCTCTGTAGGAGAAGTTAAACGTATAGAAATGTAACTCAGGAAAGTCAGAACTCAGAGGGGAAAGCCACCTGAAATAGTTGCTAGGAAATGCTAAGTGGAGGAGTATGGCCTTTACTCTAAACCTCTTAGGGACTTAGCTATTCCTGCTCATCGTTCCTGGGTTTGAACTTCAACTGTTACAGAATCATAGAAATGCTGTTTGGAGGGATCCTCTTGAGACTTCTGGCCCAGTGTCCTTCTTGGTTGTTCCTTTTTGGTTTTGGGAATACCTGAGGGTGCAAGGCAGTAGCATGCAGGGCAGTCTCTGAGCTGGTCTGTGTTCTTTCCTAAGAACTATCAACACTGGACAGTCTTTTAGATTCACCACCACTGACTTCGTAGCAGATCAGTGTAATTTCAGGGTTGACCCTCCTCAACTTCAGTGGGCAGAATTAGTCTTTACTATCTACTCTGTGTATTTGTAGCACAAAATGACTGCCACAAAAGCATACGGTAGGTCAGGGACCTGCTGTGACAAGATTTGTGCATACTATCATGAGACTTGCTTGAGAAGACGACTTTCTGAAAATAAGCAAAAAGATGCTGTGATGATCTTAGCCAAACCTTGGAAGTATGTGGCCCACTCATTTCACATTGCAGAGAATCCCAGGCAACATGTTCATCCTCAGGGAGAAATGCCAAATTATGCGATACACTCAGATCCCATGAAAGAGTGGAGTATTATTTAATCACTGAAAATGTAAAAGTTTGTGTGACTTCTTGAAATTGGCAGGACAGGACTCCCAAGATGATGCAAATCTGCTTTGACTTATCTTCCATCCAAAGCCAGAAGCCCTTTTCAGACTGTCTTTGTAGCTGTCGTTGAAGGCAATATTCTCCTGAGCTGAATAGGTGCTTTAGAGGTGCAAAAGTGGAGTTGTTATGCTATAAAATAATCCTTTCTTTTTGGATTATAGATCACTGAATTCTTGTAGGATAATTGGGGATGGTCTTTTCCAGGAGAGTAGAAGAGATTTTTCTCTAGTGCTGTCCCATGTCTGCAAAATGGTTCTTTAACACGAAAGCCACCCCTCATAAACAGACACGCTTGTGGAGATGAGCAGACTTCAATGTATGTAGTAGCATACGCATCTTGTACATTCCTTCTGTTTTAATATCACTTCCCAGTGTGAATCTCAAAATAGTCTGCATCTCTTATAGTTTCCTTTAGAGCAACAGAAGGAGAAAGGCTCCTATTTGACAGTGACTTAACCTGTGAGGTAGGGAGGCTGTAAGAAAATTAACTTATCCAATATGCTTATCTATGCTTCGTACTGCAAACGTGTAATGTTCAACTAAATCCATGAATGAGTTTATTTTCATGTGCTGACCATCTTACTTTCTGCCAGCGGACTGGATACACGAAGGGAAAAGTAGGTCCCCAAACTTCCAGCAGCTGAAACTTACACTTGCAACCCACCTCCCTGCCCTCACTAGTAATCGTAAGGACGTGGAGTCATCTCTGCATAATCTCTCACTGGGAACAGCACGCATACAACTGCTTTTGTACTGAGAGCTGTGAGCCCTCTTCTCTTCCTTGCATTGCCTGATCCAACACCCGTGTTTAAGTGCAGCTCACTCAAGCTAGTAGGTAAGACAGCCCTCTCTTCTTTGGCTCAAAGACCTAATGGACATGGGCTGGACCATGGACATGGGAACTCCAAGCTTCAGGCCTTACTCTGCTTCAGGGTGCTTGAACTCAATCCTTACGTCCAATAATAGCAACCTCCTCACAGAGCTAGTGTCCTTTAGGTCCAGTGTTCTGCCTCTGGACTTTACAAGTTTAGTGAGCCATAGTGGGAAACTGTCATACAGTAGGAAAGGTTCCCTGCCAAGCATGAAATCTTACGGAGAAGAATGTCACACTTGTGTTCAGTTTTACATGGTTGGAAGTAAGAGCTTCCTATAATCTGCTGGCCAGAGTCTTCCTGTTGTAGGCCAGTATTCCAGTTTGATGTTTTCATGATGAGAGCTGACTCACGTTGAACTCATTGTCTCACTCTGCCCAATGACCTAGGATTCTGTGTCCAATTTTAGGCTCAACAATTCAAGAAGAATATCAAGAAACTGGTGAGGATCTAGTAGAAACAACTACTGAGATGATCAGGGTCTATGGTACATGTCCTGTGAAAAGAGCTTGAAGGATCTGGGCTTGTTCAGTGTAGTGGAGGCTAAATGGTGAGCTAGAAGCCTGTGGCACTCGAAGTATGACTGCAAAGACAACAGAACCAAACTCTTCTAAATAGCAGCAGACAGTAGAACATTGGCAACAGCCACAAGGTTCAGACGGGATGTAGGAAAAGCTTTTCACTGGCAGAGTGGTGCAGCACTGGCAGAGGTATCTTGTGAGTTGTGGAGTGTTGTACTCAGGGGCTTTCAGGACTGTCTTAGAGGAGCTAGCATGGGAACAAAGAAATAAACTCATTGGTCTCCTTTGTAGTGAGTACAGACTGAACTTAGTAGAAGGAGTAGCCTTGAGACTTGTTCTAAAAGGATATTTTTAAATGACAGGAAGCTTATTTTAGGTCTTTGTGAGGTCATCTTTTCCTGCCTTGCCTATGATTTTTTGGTGATGATCTTTCCTAGGTCAGCTCTGTCTTTATTGGACATCTATGTCTTGAGAGCAGTATCACTGTGAGCATTTTGTGGGGGTGGAACTGCCATTGCTGGTTTAGTGCAGTTGTTGGGAAAGATTAGAACAGATTGGTACTGTGTGAAGCTTGTGTCACATGTTTTTATTGAACACACTCCGAGTAGGATCTAAAAGTTTTATCAGCATGAATTTGGGATGGTTGTTTCCCGTATGGTTGGGAAAGTAGAAAATGAACAGTGCACGTAAAAACTTCTTTTATTCCTTCCCCAAGTCTGTCTCCAAACCTCTGGTACTCACTGAGCATTGTTTCTGCAGTTACAAAAGGCAGGTTGGAGTACATGTGAGGGAAAAGTGGAACAGATCACCAGTTCTTTGGAGGGTCCTTACGGAGGAGTGATGAGGCAAGGATGGAGAGGGAAAATAATCACAAAGAAGTTATGCTGGGTAGAGATCAATAACCTGAAAATTACTCGTGTCACTCGATGCCAGAACAGATCTGTTTAAAAACTTTCCCTCTATAAAGGAGTAATCTTGAAATTGACCCATTCTGCCTAGTTTATTCCTTTAATGTTAAAGCAACAAAGAAATGATTGGAAAAGCAATGCTGCTTTTTGTTTTTTGTTTTTTTTTTATTGCCAGCCAAAAAGATGCAGCCAGCTTCTTTCCATTACATATGCAGATCCCACCAATTTGAGCAGGGTTTGGAAAGACCCGCCGGTGATCTTTTTCGTAGTACAAACATTAAATACAGCTCACCCAGATGGGGAATGATCTAACAAACGAACCCCCCAGAGAGCGATTGCAGGGGAACACTTCCAGAGAAGAAGGCAGACAAGCACATAAAAGTGATTATGTTCTGTTACCTTGTGAGGCTGTGGATAACGCTGGTGTACAGATTGCTTCCCTCTCCCGTTCACAGTCTGACTGGGAGAGGTGGAAATGGAGAACTACAAAATTCCTATGATGGGAAGCTGTGAATGGAGGTGGTGGTATCCTTTCCACTGGAGGGTAAAGAAGATTGTAAGAAGAGAAGGGACATAAGCTTATCAGCCCACTCAGTGTGGAGCCCACAGAGCATCAGAGAAGTGAAGCAGGAGTCTTATTTTTAAATTTTGGGAGATTCTGCTTTATAATGTACCTTACTCCTTTTCCACCCTCAGTCTCACCAACTTGTTAATTCCACTCAACACATAGTCCAGCAGAGCCTGGAACAGCACAAAAGCATAAGAGAAGCCAAGGACACAAGCCAAGTGATGGCGAAGGATTGCCCTGAATTCCCAGGCTCAGCAGATGAGATGCCAGGCAGTGTTACTTTAATTCCATAACAATGAATTAGTCCCCATTCATAGTCTCTTCTATTCTTTCTCCAGCTCATTTCTTCATGGAACGATAACTGAAGAGTTACACATCTAGATTTTCAGTTATCTGCAATCCCACCTGTGTTAAGCTGTTTGATTCCCTTACACCTTTTGTTACAAATTTAAATTGATCCTTATTTTGCTTACTGTAAAACAGTAAGAGGTGAATTCTGTGCACTCAGTGTGTAATACTTGCAAATGCATAGCCACTGGTTCTGTATGTGACACCATTCAGTTAAAGCCAGTTGTATCTTGCTGGAATGCCTTTCAGTCATGTTCTTATTCCATTCTTGGCTTTTATATAGGTCACTATTTCAGTTGTAGTTTGGTTTGAATTCTGCCAGATTCACATTGTTCGTGTTTAAACAAAGCCCGTAGTTCTCAATTTCACTTCAGTACTCATTAAGAAAACGCAAAGCTTCCAGCACTCATTACAGCATAATCTAAACAAATAATCTAAACAGTGCCAACAGCACCCAACTCATGAGTCTGTAGGGAATGAGAAGAATGAATTCACAAGCAGGCTGGTGAGGTTGAGCAGATAAGTTAATAGCTCTGGAATTTCCAGGTAAACTTCTTAGGGTAGTATTTTCTATGAAAGACACTGTTTTTTCAGAAAATATTTGTATACTGCGGAGTCCAAATTCCTTTGATTTACATTTCTCTTTCTTTAAATGAGGTATAGGCCAAGGGCCAGATTTTCAAAAGTATTTGGGCATTTCATGATGCAGGTAGATACAACGTGAAGTGCTAAAACCCCCTAATCATTAGGTTGCTCACCTTTCAATTAAACCAGCAAGGATTAGATATTCACGTGCCTTTGAGAACTCTGCTTTGTGATTACCTCCATCATTAGGCATCATTTAAGTCTTTTCAGAAGCTTTGTCTGTGCTTCCATTTCCACTCTGCAATTCAGACAATAGCTTTTCTTTCCCTCGCTACCCTATTCAGAATATCGGTATGTTATAAACAGGGTCATATAAAGTTCTTTAAATGAAAGAGCAATAAAAGCTTCTCTGTAGCAGCTATGAGAATTGCCTACTGGGATTAAGAGTATTGCAGAGAGGAAGAGGAAAGTAGTCAATAGTACTGGATGGGATGGCTGAAAAATGAGAAAGGACAAGCATATTCCAAGCCATCTGTTCCTTTGGAGAGTGGAGCTTGTACAGGTTAACACCTGCTCTTGTCTGCTCAACACCATGCTAAACACATCTTCCCCGATTTTTGACCAAATGACATCCTGGGTGCCGTTTCTGGATCTATTGAGACATTTAAATTAAGCAGACAATGCGGTTTTCCCCAGCTTCAGCTGGAAGGAGGAAGAACCAGTTGACCTCACACAGGGTGCCTCAATGTGACGGAGTCCGAGAAAACCTCCTGCTGCTCTAACACAGTGGCCCTCTGCAGACTGAAGAAATTACCATTGTCAGTAGAGTTGTCTAAATGAGACATTTTCATCACATGAAGTTGGGAAAATGAGTGCTAGTTGATATCTGAGCAGTGCTTTTAATTAGCAGACATTCTATAAATACTCTGTATATATAGATATATTAAAGATTTAATATTAGATTTATAAATAAAATATATGGAATTTTCAACAGAGTGACAGCAAATAAGAGAAGGCAAAGAACAGGTTGCAGTTCTACCTTTGCTGGAAGGAAGATAAGAACAGGACAATTGATGCAGGAATGCATCATACTTGGAGGCACCATCTACATTTAGTTTCCAGGGCAACTTTTCAAAAGCTGAAGTAGATCTCTTTCATGTTTTAATCCTGGCTTGTATCAGAAATAACGTGGCCAGCAGGGGCAGGGAAGTGATCCTACCCTGATGCTCGGCACTGGTGAGGCTGCACCTCGAGTACTGCCTTCAGTTTTGGGCCCCTCATTACAAAAAAGGACATTGAAATACTTGAGCATGTCCAAAGAAGGGCAATGAAGCTGGTGAAGGGTTTTGAGCACAAGTCTTACAAGGAGCAGCTGAGGGAACTGAGGGGGTTTCAGTCTGGAGGAGGCTGAGGGGAGACCTCATGTCCCTCTACAACTAACTGAAAGGAGGCTGTGGCGAGGTGAGGATGATTTTCTTTAACCAAGTAACAAGCGATAGGACAAGGAGTAATGGCCTGAAGTTGTGCCAGGGTATGTTTAGACTGGATATTAGGAACAATTTCTTCACAGAATGGTTTGTTAGACGTTGGAACGG
Organism: Podargus strigoides; assembly: GCA_028020825.1. Lineage (NCBI taxonomy): Eukaryota > Metazoa > Chordata > Aves > Caprimulgiformes > Podargidae > Podargus > Podargus strigoides. The sequence goes on from CM051635.1 coordinate 2,240,059, forward strand.
GCTTCCCAGGGCAGTGGTGGAGTCCCCATCCCTGGAGGTGTTTAAGAGTTGTGTTGCCATAGCACTCAGGGATGTGGTGTAGTTGAGGGCTGTCAGTGTTAAGCTGATGGTTGGACTCGATGATCTTCAAGGTCTTTTCCAGCCTAGATGATTTTGTGATATATCTTGTCCACAATGAAGCATTTGATTATAGTTGAGCATGAACTAACCCTTAAATCCTAAATCCTTTTATCTTTGGAAAGCTAGACCCAGACCAGAACCAGCCTACTTTGCCATTTGGCATTCTTTTAAAGTATGTGAGAAGAGTCACACCAGTGAAATTAAGCCTGAGATAGCAGTAAACTTGCCAAAAATGTAAGCGTGCCTTTTGAAGTTTCTGGTTTTTGAAGCTGAAATTTCAGGGACTGTTGAGTTATCCTTGAATTTGCACTCTAATTCTGATTGAACATCAAACTCGTACACCTTCCCAATTCAAATGCTGTTTCCTTGACCTCTCCCTACGTTTGATCCAGGTTTGTGAGTTGTTCCTGCAGAATATAAGCTCACTTGAATTACTGCAAATCACTTGGCCAAGTGTTGGTTGGTTGTCCATCAGTACCCCAGAAGCAATGGGTACAATTAGAGGTTTAGAGTCAGGTTAGGCAGTGGTGCATGGAGTCTCATGTGTATGTGCTCTAGATCTGATACTGCTCAGTGTTTTCATTAATATTTTCACTGGAGAGTATGCTAATCAAATTCATATGCAACACAAAGCTGGAAGCAATTGCCAATGCATTGGAGAATAGGATTAGCCCAGAGTCCGACTATGATGAATTCAAGAAGTGAGCTGAAATCAATAAGCTGAGATTCAATAAGCACAAATGTAAAGTAGTTCACATAGGAAGGGATAATTAAATGCACAAATGGAAAATGGAGCTGTCTGTAGGCAGCTAATATGGAGGGAGAGACAAAGAGTTTTTGCTCCTTAAACCAAATCTAGGAAGACAGGGAATCATTTTTATTCTTGGTAGTGAACAGCCAATAGCTCCAAAAATTAGCTTCATGCCCAGATCCAGCTTTTAGCTCCACATGAGCTTGTCACTGACGATGCATAATTAAAGGTGAAAAAAAAAAATCATCAACCCCAAAAGTACTAGCTCAGCCTTTTCTGTTCTACACAGAAGTGGAGGTTAGCTCTTAGGTAAAGGAATTAGAAGATTTTGTTTTCCCTCTCTTCAGCTCTCTGTGATCACTTCTCTAAATCTCCATCTTTGCATTCTCCACACCTGATGTGGACTGTCAGAGATGCAGGTTTGCAAAACCGGGCTGATGTCTCTTTTTTCCAAAGACATGTCTGGTGAGAGGTGCCTTAACCTGTCATAGATAGCCCTCTTTAGCTGTTGTATTGTTTTATGTCCAGAAGAGCCATACCTTTTGTTATAATTAGTGATTTCTACACCTGGCTTTCCTATGCTGATGCGAGTGGCTGTCAGTCAGGAGAGGTGTTTGTAGGCTGCAGTGATTAGAGGTGGAATCTCAGTGTCCTGAACTGAGATATAATAGGAAACCCATGTACAGCCCTTTCAAATTGTGATGGGAAAAGACTGCATGGGTCAGTACTCTCTGGAGAGAACATGGGAGTAAGGACGGGATTAAGTGAATTCAATTGTTTGACTTCAGGCAGGATAGTGATTGAGAATATGATGAGACTACCAGTCCATGGCTCCTCTGGTGAGGTTTGGGGTACATTGGCAGATTGTCTGGTGTTACTTTGCGTGGCCCTTGCACATGAGATGCCTGGCTTGGACCCACTCTGTCACTATCTGTCAGACACACATCTTGCCAGAAATTCTCTTTTCTTTGCAGGAAAAATATCTGTGCTATTGTTTGAAGGAAAGTTTGGGCTTTTTCAGCAGTATGGTGAACTCCTTCCTTCATTACCCTGGCTGGGCTGTCATGAGTCAAACCCAAACCTAGGGCTTATTCTCTGAAGGAGTCTTTTCCTCTTTCTGGGTGCTAATCAGGAGTAAGTAGAGTGCCAATTCACTGGGTGCTGCTGTCCATGGAAAGGACTAACTAGAGAACATCAAGGGGTTGACTAATGTATCCCCACCATACGTCAAAAGCTTCCTTCATTCAAACCAGAAACTGTGATCTTTTGCAAGCCATTAATGCCCATGTTCCCCGATTAAATCCAGTCAGGTTCTTTCACTGAGTGCGCTTCCCTCCGGCTAAGAGCTGATTTTCTTTTCCAGTCTCCTGATCCTTCCCCTATCGATCTTGGACTAGAGATTTCCTTTTTGAAAGTACACTTACTTCAAGGAATGGCAGGCCTGAGCTCTTGAAAGGGCTTTTTGAGAGGCAAAACCAAAACTACGCTTTATTTATGTGCTTCAGGCTGTTAAAGAAGAATATTTTCCTCTGTGAGTCCATCAGAGCAGCTTTAAACCAAGTCATAGTAAGGAGATGAGTGAGAGCTGTCATTCTACGCTGTGCATTTAGTGATTCCGTGGTTTCTGGCGGGGGGAGGACAAATTGCCCTTTAGAGGTGTATGATACTGTTGGTCACGTTGACCTGAAATCTTGGGTTCAGAATTTTCTCATCTTTGCTGCAGAATTGCTCCTGCTGAGGGCTCTTGCCACATCAAGGGAGGTTTTTGACTGGTCAAGTTTCGGCATTGTTGGGTGGATGGGATGACACCATGCTTTAATCATCTCTCTGTCCTGGTTTCCCAGGAGCAGCCCCCCAGCCCAGCCATGGCAGGCCATGAGCAGCCCCAGGTCAGTGGGGGTTTCAGTGAGGGCAGCTGCCCCAAGCTGACTCACAGGTGTATCCCACACCACTGACATCTGCTCTAGAAAAGGAGGGAGTTTACTGAGGGTAGGGCTCCTCCATCTTGGCCTTCTGCTGCTGATCCTAAGGGCAAGGCTGAGTATAAGCTTGTACACTTTATGTTGGTGATTGTATTAGTTTTGTTATTTCATGAAATCTGTTTCTACTTCAACCCACAGGGCTTCTCCCTTTTTTCCCTGATTCCCCTTCTCAGCTGGGGAGGGGTCATTGGGTGGTAGAACAACTGCTGCAGTTTAGCCCCTACTACAGGCTAGACATAGACAGTCTCACATCTCTCTGGTTTTTCTGCCTCGCTCCCCTTAGCACCCCCAGCTTTACCCCAGCAGTAATCAAATTGAGAGATAGGAGCAAACTGCACTGGACTGTTGTGCTCCTTCCCCTATAAAATCTCATCTGTGGTGTTTTAAAAGCCAAATTTTAGGAGTAACTGGCCTGGGATGGTCTTTTATTAGTTTAGTACCAGTTTCATGCAGCTGGCAGTGTTTTAGGGCACAGGAAAAAAACTCTAGAGTGCATTTATCTCCAGCCATATCCTTCCCATGTAATAACCTTGAGAGTGCATTATCAAGTAGCAAAATGCAGGGCAGTCCTGAGGTTGTACTTGGCTCTGGTTACAATGGAGTTGGCATATGACTGCTTCCAAACTCAGGAACAACAAACAATTGCTCTGGGCATTCCATACCCGACAGTTCCTGGGAGTGACTGGGGATATTATTGTACTGCTAAGGTGGCAGCCACAGTATGAATTCAGGTTCAGGATGCATCAAATAAATTGAACCAATGCAGCAAATAATGCGTAGAGAAGATATTCTTTTGCTGTGATGAACACCACTCCCTTAGGATTGCAGGCAGTGAGGAGAAGGCATGGGACATACTCACTGATGAGAACAATTTTAGCATACTGACTTGATTAAAACCTGGTGGGATAAAGGACTTGATTATAATGTTTAAAATGTGGCTCTGGCCATTAGGTAATGAGAGAATGAATAACAGGGCAGAAATGGTACTCTGTATAAAGCTGCTCTTAGCTTTTCACAGTTACTGGCAAGTCAAACCTTCAGGGTCACACATGAAAACAGCCCAGTGCTGAAGCCTAGGAGGAGGGCAACCTGTGAGCATAAGTCTGTAGAAATAAACTGGAAGTGTTGAGGGATACTCCTGTGTACTGAGGACAACTGGCCAAGAATAGCCATTCCCATGCTGGTAAATGCTCTTACCATTTAAACCAGTGAGGCTGGATGCAGCCTGTGAGTAAAGACTAGCTCCAGGAATGTTCTACTTCCCCAGCTGCACCTTAGAGTTATTTGGGAGGATGCTTCTAGAACTGTGCTGGGGCTGTGCTAATTGTTTAATAGTACAGCTGATTATTTTTCCACTCCCAGGACCACCTACAGGCACTAATTTAGTAATGTAGGTGCACCCTGATAGCCCACCCAATCATACCAGAGAACAACGGTACTCCCCAACATACCTATCTGAATGCATGAATGCAGTTGGGGAGTTAGGAAGAGTGTTGATGTTGAACATTGGCTGAAAGTCTTACACAATCATTATAATTTCTAAAAAAAGCCCAGATTATATATTTTGAACTAAATATAAGGCAAGAGACAAAGGCAGACATGGATGAAGAGATGAGTGGGTGAAAAGAAAAGAAGTAGTATTACGGCTCAGCCAGAGACAGAGGTGCCTGAGCACCTGAAGCCTTGCTGTCATCATTATTCCTTTGTGAGCATTGTAGTCTTAGTATAAAGACTTTTAAGGAGGACAATGAAGCAGCTTTGCAAAAGTTTAGCAGAAGCAGCTCAAAGGTGCTGTTGAAAACATTTCAGAACTGATGGTGTCTGGCAACACTGTCCATCAGACATGGGAGCTAACCTTTCAATAGATGCTTGGAGGCGGGTAAACTATAAAATTCTTGACAGTGAAGACAAACAGCGTGTGTTTCATGAAGTAGAAGAAGGGAAGCCCAAAGACACATTTAGAGAAAGCTGCAGCATACTCCAAACAAGAAGAAGGGAATGTGACCTTTGGCTTTCTGCACTGATTTGAGCTGGGCAAGTTTGCAGTGTTAAGGCCAGAAAATTCATGCCTTAGACATGTTTTCTAGCAGGAGTCTTTGAGATTTGTACAAAGCCCAAGTGTGAGGACCCAGAAAGTGGTCTGAGTGGATGATGTGTGGGTTATAGGTCAGAGGGATGGCTGGCTAGGCTGATGGTATAATCGACAGAGATGGAAAAAGCATTTCAGTGTTTCAGAAGGAGGCTTTCTTTTTGCCCATGTTAAACCATTGCTACCAGTTTCAAGCTCAGCAATGCATTAATTTGCATGTCTTTTGATGAAGTGTGAAAAAAAACTTGCATCATGTTCATGTAAAGCCAGCTTCTTCCTGGTTGTTCCATATGGGGCATTTCCAAGGTGTGAAGGGAAGTTACTGGAGTGTTTCCAAGGTGGGAAGGGAAGTTCATGGAGTGCACTGAGGTCCCAAACGTCGAAGAGTTTTTAGGAGCCTGTTGTAGGTGGTTTAGTCTGGAGCATGGTGACTGTTCCTCCACCAAGAGGACGGCGAGGTATTAAGGTATGGATATTAAGCAATGCTTACATTTGAAATCTATAGGCCCTGGTGACTTGCTCCAAAGAGCTCACAAGAGTTGATTGAGGGGATCTCCAGCTCACAGATCTTAACCTTAAACCTTTGTGAGAGAGTAACAGAAGTATTAGAAGAATGCTGATGTTGTGCTGGATCCAAAACAAAACAACCAGGATGACTTGAGTGACAGTAGGGCAGTTATTTTGATATTGTTCCAGAATAAAAGAAAGAAAATGATTAAACAGAATCCAGCAGCTAAAGAAGAAGATGGGAAGAATGTCATTAGCACTAGTCAACACAGATTTAAGGAAAACAGGGTTTTTCAAAAAGATCTGTTTGGGTTTGTTTGGGTTTTTTTCCTGTGGAATTACAAGTTTGGTTCATAAAGATGACTTCATATTTGGACTTTTCTAACATGATATAATACCTCACGGCATTCTGATAAAATGTTAACACTGTGCAATACCAATAAAGCAGAGATTAAATGAGTTGAGAGAAAACTTAAGTGATAGATCTCAAAAAGCACTAGTCAGTGGGGAATTATCATCAAATGGGAGCGCTCCAGACTGACTTCAGAGAAATCAGTACAAAGCCCCATTTTATTCAACATTTTCATCGATGATCTGAGAATAAGTATGCTGATAAAAAGGGTGGATGACACAAAGATAAGTGGAATGATACAAAAAGTAGTGACAATAAAAATCTAACGCATGGATTGCTCAGAAAGGCTGCATACCTTCTTACAAAGGTAGGTAGCACACCCAACATTAATTTGGATATTTAGGGAGACAGAACAGCAGACCATGCTTTCAGATGGCAGGACTGTATTTGGAAAGGAAGAACAAGGTGTTGTACAAGTGAATCTCAGATTTCCAACTGGTGCAGTAGTAAAAAGGGGCTTAAAGACCATAGGTTTATGAACACAGCAGCAATTAAGTGTAATGTGAACTGGTTTTCTTTCTCATATGGCATTGGTGAGTCCAGTTCTGCAATATTGTGGGGTTTTTTCTAGTATCTACATTTTCGGAGTGTGTTGCGGTATTGGGTGCAGAAAAAGAGTCTTAGACGTTACTTTGATGGTTGGAGAAAATTACTTGCAGTGAGACTTCAAGATCAGTCTAGATCAGTCTTTCTTATCTGAAAAGATTGTGTGTGGACTTGAATACTGAGCATAAGTATCTTCATTAAAAAGAAAAAAAAATGGGTACTACAAAATGCTGTAGTGGAGAAAGGCATAGGAATGATCAAGACATGAAGTTGATATCAGTCAAATTAAATCTAGGCCCAGCCTTTCAACAGTGAAGGTGATCAAACACTGAAACCAACTCCCTTAGGACATGCTAACTCTTCATCACCTTCAAATCAAGACTGTATACCTTGCTAAAAAAAGGATGTAGTAGCCAGGGAGAAGTTTCTGAGCTGAGTAAAAGGATAGGTGGGTGAAGATATTAAAGCCCTGTGACATAAAGGGCAGGAGGGATTGTTTAAACCTCTGTTCTGACCTTAAAGCATATGAATGTACCAAACCTGGTCTCTCTTGGAAATGCTTTGCTTATTCCTCACATTTCTCTTCTGCCCTCATATTTCTATCATACAACTGTGCTGTATGGATACTGTTACGTGTGTCAAGCAAAGAGAGAGGCCAACAACATGTTACATGGATCTGAAATTTCTTCACATCTGTCTTCCTCTGTGTCACTGCTGTCCCTCTCCTTACCCCTTTCTGTGAATGCCAATTGAGAAAACCAAAACGAACAAAAAAGGTGATGTTTCAGCAACTGAGGCGTTTGGAGAAGAAATTTATTTCCTCTGACATATTAGTCACTATTACCAGAAAAAGAAGAGCAGGGAAGCGTTTGTGGCCCAGGTTATAATCTTTGCTGCTGAAGAGAAAGTCTCCAATTGAAGATGTAAAAGTAAATGGTGGATCATGTGAGGTATATCAAGCTAGCACACACCTTCCAAACCTTTAGTCAAGGCGTGGCAAGTTGTGCTTGAGCTTCTGTTGAACTCAGCAAGTTAAGCCTTGAGGGGAACTAGAAGAGGGAAGCTGAAGTCCCTGTGTCTTGTTCTTACTGTACTTTCTGAGTGTGTGAGCTACCATACGTTAATATTACGCTTAAAAAGCCTAAGTGTACGATGCGCTGTGTAGACTGAGTACCAAAGGGTGTGTTTCTACACTTTGCCAGCAGCAAAATGGGTGATACTTAGCCAAGTTTTGGGGGCTGGGGACAGGAAAACAGATCACTGCGTGTACCTCTCCTCCTGGCATTGCTGTGCAGCTTATCATTTCTTCAGGTCTCTCTCTCAACGTGAACCAGCTTAAAAATTCAAAGATCTAATTCTCATTCCTTGTACCATTAAGACAATGCTGTCAGTGAGAAAGCAGACTACTTGGGCCATTGGAATCCATCAACTTAGCATAAGCCTCTGTGCAAACAGAAGGCTAGGGCTGTAGTTCAAAGATGATAGTCGAACAAGATTTGCAAGTCAGAGGCTTGAAATTCCACGACGAGAAGATCAAACAGCCTCTTTCTTTTAACAAGCATTTCATTTCTTTAGGGGACTGGACAGTTTTCATCCAGAAAATAAATGCAGAAATTTCATGCAGAAATTAAATGCCATCATTGATACATATAACAAAATGTTATCCCTGACACACACATTGTCAACTGCCAGCTCATCAGCATATCTGTGAATCCATAGAGATGGTCCCTAACTAGCTGGATTCAGAGCTGTTGTCAGCAGAAATCACACTTGCACCCTGTCTCTGAAGGAGGCATCCTGATTTTTATGGATAATTTTAGCAGTGGCTGCAAGCCTGTGTGTTATCTCTTTAACAGCCCAGACTACAAACCGAGGCCCACACACCTCTGAACTCTATCACATTTGAATTTTGAAACTCCTTGCTGTGGCATCAATCTATTTCCAATGCCCATTTTAAAAAGCAACAGCCATCCCCACACCCTTCCCCAGCCTTTTCAAAACTCGAGCAGGCTGGAGAATGATAATTCTGTATCATGACAACTTCTGAGATTGTGAATTTTGGTTTTGATCCATGTTGGATTACACCCAAAACTTTTCAAGCATTTTAATGAAGCTCAGTTGTGTTAAACTGTCTGCTCTGCTTTTGGAAGGAAAACGTTAAGTATTTTGATTTGAGTCTCTCTGTCACCCCTTGGAAGCACTCAGATAGTCTGCCCTAGACTTGAAATGTTTTGGCTTCCACTAAACATCACATTTTGACCAGAAAATATTTAGTTGAAAATGTTCCACTGACTCCACTTGAAATTCTCCTGCTGTAGTAGTAGAGCTTGCAACACATCTCACTATTAAATAATTAATATTTATTGCAACCTCCACATTACATTGAACCAAGCAAGCACATAGATGCTGAGCATGGCTTCTGCCACTGCTGCTCATCCCCCAGTGGATGACCATGGGGTCCTGTTGCTGTAGGTGTGATGACCAAAGTGTAATCCCTTGCTGAACCATACTGGGACTGTTTGGCTACGTGCATGCGTTGCTGGTTGAGCGCTGGAGCTTTTGTGCACAGAAGCTTTGGCTGCACACATCTTGAGCTTTTTGATAGTGGTTTAGCCATTGGTCTTTCCCACTGTGCCTGATACAACAGTCAGCTTCTTCTGATCATTCAAAAATGATGCTTGCTAAATAACTGGCAGCTGCTGTCCTCAGAAACAGAAGAAGAAATGTTGAGTTCCTCTAAGATCCTAAAATTTCAGCACTGATACATCGTAGTGTTTGAGGTAGGGGAAGGGTGTTGGGTGGTGGAAAAAGGGACAGAAGACAGACTTTCAAGAAAAAAACTTAACGTTGTAACCTAGCTTTCTCACAAGTAAAGTACAAGATCTGTCAGATGCTGGAGGATGTTATATAAGGTTTAAAATGCCCTAGGTGTCTGTTTTGAAACCCTTGCTGGTTTTGGCAGTTGTATCATACAATTTCTTTCATAACCATATTCAGCTTCATCTTAAAATCAACTTTAGGTTTTTAGTCTATTTCTTATTTTGGCAGTTCGTGTCCCAGAGGCTGAGGTGTCCCAAAATGACTCAATGTTTCATCAATCCCAAGTTGATTCATGGTAATGTCCTTAATATACCTTTCCACCTTTCTTAAAGGCTTCCTGTGTTTGATCTGCTCTGATGACCCGGGTTTGATGTCATTGCCGAGTGGAAGGTGGTAGGGGGAACTGAACTCCCGTGCACTTGGGATGGATGTAACATGTTGGGTTAATGTGCACCACGTCCCACTCTCATGGCTGGTGCACAGCTGTGATAAAAGCCTCCAGCTGCAGCCAGCTTGCAGATGTTTTAGTTCAGGTCGCCGAGTCCTGCATGGTTGGTGGTGGAGGCATGGGGGGCCCAGTGCTACAGGCAGCGTGTAGCAGAGCACGAGCACACTGGTGGCAAAGGAGCTCCTGTGGTGCAGGAAAGCAGAGGGAATGTTTAAGTAGTCTTCATCCAAGCTGGATGAGTGCTGTCAAGTAGTTTTCTCAATTCTTTCACCAATTTGTCTTGATTGCATTGACACTCTCTTGGCATCCACATCCTGTGATTATTCCAGTGAGCACATTTATGATGAGGAAGGTTTGTAGAAAGAGTAGATTTCAGGTAAAGCTCACTGACAACAAATTTGGAATTCACAATTGGCAGTATCTGCACTCAAAATTTGCTTTGAGGAGTTAAAGATTCACTCAGGCAAGGGAGGGAAGAAACATGGCAGGTGACCCAGGAGTCTCCTCCAAACTGCTCAAGCTTTTACAACATGCATAGTGCCGGGAGGCTCTTGCATTTAAACAGTGCACTTGAAACTACTGATGGAGATCAGAGGCAAATAAGTTTCAATCTGGACTAATTTTAGCTAGCATAATCTGTTTCCAGTTTGTGAGCGGAAGTATTTGATGACATACATTTATTTCTTTCATTTTGTGCCTTTAAAAAGGAGTCGAAATGAGTTTAAAAAAAAAGCAAAACAAACTAAAGTATTGTGGAATCATTTGCAGCTGTAAGTCCGTTCAGCCTCTCCCCTTTTTGCCCATGTGGCTCAGCTCAGGCCTAAGTAATATTTTATTTTATTTTTTTTCATCAAGCTATTGCAGCCTTCTTCCTGCTTTCTTACAAATGTGGGTTAGGGATGACTTGTGGTCCTTCAGACACGGCCAGGGGCATCGCTTGCAGCACCAGTTCTCTTCAGTAGAATCCCCAAGAAATATAGTACCCTGGCTTTCCCGTTGAGCCAGACAGATGCAGATAGTTCCAGGCAAATCCCAACACCATCTTCTTCACCGTAGAGCGTCACTTGTCCAGGGTGGATTTCAGTGAGCTGGCTGTTTTGTTTCCTTTTAAAGATGTGCTTTGTTCTAGGGAAGATTTAATCCACTGTAAATTTCTTTTTTTTTTCAAGTGTGAGAGATGAGCTAGTGGTTAAAATGCATGTCAGGATGAGGTGCTTTTGCCAGTTCTGTCCCAAACTTACTGGGTTTTTTGGTGTCTGTCTCCTCTGCAAAATGGAGCCAAAATGTGCTCCAGTGCCAAAATAGAGAGTTTTAAAATTTACTCATCACCCAGGCTTAGTAAGGTACAATATATGAAGCACTTTTAGGTAAAAGGAAAGAAAGGGGCTCCAAAACCCATAAAAGTGGATGGTTTTTTATGCTAGCACTTTCCATGTACAGTATCAGGAAGGAAGTGCACCCTCTGTGAGAGGACAACTCACTCTTAGTTCTAATTTCATTATCGCAGATTCTGTTTAATCAGACTCCATAGACTAGATGAGATTGAGTCTAGTCAGGGTTGGACAGCTCCTTTCCATTGAACCATTTCCATTGAGGTCATCACCAACAGTGCCCAGACTGCTGGTGATGGTGTTCTGCAGCCTTGAGCAGTCCCGTGGTAATTTATTGTGAAGAAAGAAATACAAAGCTCCATGTCCTGACCGTATTTCCAAGGAATTATGTTGGTTTGCTTCCACCCATTTAGTTGACTGCTGTGTTCTCCAGGCTCCTCCCTAAATTGCTGTGGAGTGCTGATAACACTCTAATAAGCAGTAGCTCGCTTCCAGCCCAGGGGTGGTTGCAGTTCTGGGATGAATGGAGTGATACTTGGATGCTGGCATATATCTTTTTAACAGAGTGTTTTGGGATCTTTTTGGCTGCTAGGTGCTCTATGAATGCTGTGCATCATTATCGAGTAAATTGTGTCACCTTGTAAGTTAATTTCTAATTACACAATTACTTTATGTGGCATTAATAAAAAGTAATGTGAGATTTTTCAGCAAACTCTAATTTTAAGTAAATAATTTTTTTTTGGAGACCAAGTGATTTATTAAATTAATTCTTTATTAGGCCTGATTTAGACTTCAAGCCGTTTTTACTAGTGCTTCGGCGTAAAATTATTACATAATTAGTAATACAGTTGTCATACTTATGAGTAATGGTTTTACTTAGAACAAATTAAAAAGGATTAGATTTTTTTAAGAGGGTATCGGGTCTCAGGGGTAATAATAATAAAGAATAACTTACTTCATTACACCTTTCCCATGTTTGATCATCCTTTGGAAGCGTGGTTTTATAGAGGTCACCTCACCTACTATTCTTCCCGTTCAGCAGCCATTTCTGGAGTGAGACACGCCACGTATTCTCTTACATTTCCTCAGCAACTAATGAAGTTTGTGGGGTGCAAGTGATTTCCAGCTTTAAGCTTCTGCCAGCTGTTACCACCCCACAGCAGGGACAGCTGAATGGCTCATGAAGCCGCCCCTTCCTTAGCATGGCTTTACAGCCAGCCTGGTAAAGTAAGCCCACATCAATTTGATTCATGCTAATCAAGTGAGCTGTAAAGTGCAGCAGCTGACCCAGGAGCTGCTTGGGTTGTCCCTTATGAGGGAGCTGCAATCTCTGGGAGAGAGGTTTGATGGAGAGCTGCAGGCCATAATGCCCTCAGTCATCCCAGCTTAATTTGCTGATGCTAGTGTGGCAGTGCTCTCTTACAGAGCAGGCATTTAGTGCAGGAGGAGAAGAGCTTAGCCACTTAATCTGCTGAGGGAAGGGAAAGAGACAGAGCATATGGATGCTTGTTGGAATTTGTTTGGGATGCTGATGCTTAACACCTATGCTTAAATATATAGGAGGGGTGAAAGGAGGGGTATATAACCACCTGAGGAGTGAGCCCTCTGATTTTCTCTCAGCCACTATGCAAGCTCCAGCAGTATGCATTAGAAGGCATTTTGGCTCAGTGTGTTGGTTTTTTTTTGCATAGCTGCCCCTATGGTACCACAGTGGTCCGTTTCGATCTGGTACTAGATTCACATCCTGCATTGCTTGTGTAGTGCTCAGAGCTGTTGCCATTAAGTATTGATACCATTAGGCTAGGGAGGCTTTCTAGGAGAGCGATGTAGTACTCTAGCTGTATCTAGTTTCTCCTCAAAGGGGCTGGAAATCTTCACAGGTTCTTCCAGGTCTGAACCCTGGGTTGGTATTCGTAGCGAGGCTTGCCAAGGTCAGGTCTTTTACTGCTTTGCTTTTAGAAGTTAAAAATTCCTGCCTGTGGAAGTCACATACCTAAATATAAAATGCAGAATCGGAGCAGGGAGAGAGAAAGCTGTGAGCAGTACGGTCCCTGGAAAGCCCTCACCCCAGGGAACAGGCAGGCACTGCGAGGGAAGGCTCGAGTCTGATTGAGCGGGCAGGTAGAGCAGGGGAGATCACCTATAGGAGCAGCTGCCTGCACCTTCCCTTTTATGCCCATTGTAAATAAATTGCATTTATCATTACCTGTACCCTTTGTCTCCAGGCTTCTGAGGTGTTGAAAGCTTCAGTTAAATGGCTTGCCCAAAGAAAACACTGTCACATTTGCATAATATTTTCATAGACACTGAGCTCAACCTGAGCCTGAAGGGAGACAGGGATGTTCCCTGCATATTTTATATTGCAGTCCTCAATTCCCACCAAAGCTAACTCTAAATTGCGGCATGGATATGTGTATAATAGAGAGACAGAGAGATGGCTGAGAGGTCTGAATTTGTCTGGGGTATTTCCAGACACTCGTAGTTTAAGAAGCTACTTACACCCCATGGAAAACTCTGAAATAGTGCTATTTAGAAACAAATCGGCTTCCATTTCACCTCTTTCTCAGTATTCCTCTTCCCTCATTCTTCATTACTAGGGACATCTGCATGAAAACAGAGTCTCTTTTTTTTTTATATATATCCTGGGAGTTCATCTGCCTCTGCTGATTATCCCCTCCCTCCCCTCTCCTTCTGAAGTCATTATCTTCTGATTGCATTACATTTGCAGCCATCCCACCACAGGCTCTCTTCTCATCAAGATTCTCAAGCTAAGCAGGGAAAAGGATAGGTCAGCTTGCAGAGGGGAAGCCTCAAGGAAAGCCTGGCCTTGGCAGAAGGGGTGGTGGGGTCCAGTCGGTATCACTGCCTCTCTCAGCCATGGTCATGCTCAGCCACTGGTATTTATGTAAAGGTGCAATGAACCAAGTCAAGTTTCTTGCACAGGGAGTGTTGGAAGAAGTGTTTTTGGCAAGATGTGTGTTTGCTGCAAAATGCAATGTCATTCATGTTGCCTGCCCTGCAGATGTTTGCCAGCTTGAATTGAGTTAAGGAAACTTTCATTGCAGGAGTGGTGGGGGGAGTCACTGGAGATGCAAAATCCTGCTCATTTCCTTGAAACTACAACTGGAAGCCTTAATTACAACAGAGTAACACTCAGTCTTGCTCTGGGCAAGTAATATTTGTTTAACTGAAGTGGAACAGCTTCATGAGGAGAGATTGAGGGGTATCCTCAGAACATATGCAAGCAAAGTTTGTATCCTTAATTTGAGTCAGAAATTTTGTCATGGGTGTACTATTGTTACAGCAGTGGAGTTTTGCCCATTGGTCTTCCTGTGTGCTTGAAAAAATACCTTCTGTTTATTGAAACAACTTACCAGACTTAACAAATGGTGGAACTATCTTGATGAGTATCATTTAACAGGGAAAGTACAAAATAATTATGGCTTAGCTCAGGTCACAAAATGAGCTAATGCAAGAGTTGAACCCAAATCCCAGGTGTTCAGCCACCCAGGCCTGTCAGGCAATCTCCATCCACAATTATCCTTTCCTTTATTTGACTGGACCCATTTGGAAGTTTAAAACCAAATTCATATGTCTGCAGTATTTTTCAAATTCATATTTCCCTGCCCTTACTTCCTTCAGCCAGAAAAGGAAGCTCCGAAATACAATAATAAAATTGTATCTTAAAGGGAGATCTTCAGAGTTCTTCATGGGGCTCTGTACAGGGGACTTGGGATACAGCTCTCCTAACAAATCCTTTTCCACTGGACCCATCAGAAGAACATTGGTGGTGTTCCTTACCTGCTCCTAACTACATGCAAGGGGTGTTAAAAAGACATTGTGTTTGTTTCCATTGTTTTATCCCAGCTCCTTCTTTGAAAACATTAAAAGCAATGGGAATAGGTCCCTCTTATTTCTTGTAGCATAACCCAACCCATATGTGTCCAAGACAGCAACAGGGCCGTAATGGTAATGCAAAGCAAGAGGCAGAGGAATTTGTAAATAATTTTGTACAGGGTGAGAATGACAACCCTTTCTTCCCAGACAGATGCCTAGGCTGTTCTGGTTTTCCCCAGGAGGCATTGCAAAGGCAATTCTAACTAACAGCTCCAATACATGTGTATGCTTTGTATCTCTGGATAGGGGATGCCAGCAAATATTGAATTTACTTCTAGAATTAAGTGACCATGCAAGAGCACGTTATTGCATTTAACGCTACTTCTGTACTGCAAAGAGTATCAGTGATAGAAATCAGTTTAAGTGTAGGCTGATCTGATTTCCCAGTATCCCATTACAGCTGGTAGCTCTGCAGTGTTATTGCAAAGGGCTTGGCATCTCTCAATTGATGGGTACATCTGTCTCGGGATGGATTTGCAAAAGGATAGACAGCACAGTGGGTGGCTTGATCCTTCAGACCAAGGGTTTGCTCCTCAAGGATGTGTCAAGGACAAGATCATCATCTCTTTTTTATTTTAAATCATCTAGAAGAATTAATTTCAAGCAAATTGTGGATTTGTTTTGGTTTTGTCCCCTATGGGGATTTTGTTGGGGTGGGACTAGGCAGGATGACTTCTGTATGCAAAAAAAAGACTGCTTAACATAAAACCAAGTATTTATGCAGAATGAATATCCCTGCGGATACTTCCCGGGGTTGATCCATACTTAAAGATGATAAGGGAGTTGGTTAGGTTCTCCCAGTTGTGTATCCTTTGGGGAGATGAGGCAGAAAATAAGTCTGAGGCCAGCAACAGCACAGCATCTGGTGATCTCAGCACGTATCCTGCTTCGTGTGCTTATATACTGTGGCTTAAAAAAAAAAAAAGGCAACAGAGGAATTCACATTGTTGAAGTTAATTGCTGAGTTAAAGTGCCATTTGTCAATAGCAATGTAATTTGTATTATAAATTACAGCAGCGTAACTCTCGGACACATTTTATCACTGTGTTTCGTATTATTTAATGACCATATTTTTCAAAAAATAAGCAACCCCACCCCTTTTAAAATCAGCCCATTCTGAGAGTCTCCATCAGTGTAATAGCCAGCTCTGCAAAAATTCCTCCTAAATAAATTATCACCAGGAGTCTCAAAATCCATTCCCATAAACAAAGCTGTTTTCCCCTCCCCAGTCGATGGCCTGCTGTGTTGCTGCTAATGGGACTCACACACATGTTGCACAAAAAAGAACTCATTTGCAGGTTCTGCAGAGTTTTTTTGTTTGGTTTTCTTGGTGGAGAGAGGGCAGGAGAGGAATATTTGTAGGAGGATGCAGAAAGTGTTTCACTGAACTCAACGTTTCTTGCAGAGGGTGAATCCTTCAGTCTGCAGAGAGAGACACATTTGATTTGCACATTGGAAGGAAATTTTCTGTACTAATTCATAGCAGAAAGGGGAGAAGGGCAGAAAACAGGAAGGAAACCCCCGAGAATGTGACTGCTGCCTTTATTTGGGACATCCTTTGTGGGCAGAAAAACCTCCCTGTGTTCTGCTACTGGTTTACAAATGTACCCTAATAGTTTCCAGTCATATCCTTCCCTATTTCAGCACTGCAGTTCTGCCATGTGACATTCAGGCTGATTCCCAGCTTTCCCAGCCCTGGGCATCCCACACCCAGTCTGCTGGGGCACCACAATCATTTTCAATTTCTTTCTCGTTTTGTAGAAAGTGTAGTTTTCTTTTTTTTAAAAAAAAATGAATAATCATTGATGTTTCTTCTCTTTTTCTTTTCAGGTAAGTGGCCATTCCTGTTTTTATAAGACCAGTGAACAATCAGCAAGCCTCAGCTCTCAAAGGTACTCTTTGTGGTATGGTTTCTTTCTAAGCACCTTGAAGTATTTTCCTCATCTGAGTTTGTGTAGCACCTCAGCAGGAGGTTTGAGATAGATGAACTGGGATTTAGCCTTAACCAAACAATAATTTCTCTTCTTTGATTTCTACATTTTAGTCTAGCCTTGCTGAGGTGCCCAGAAATAAGGAGCTAAAGGTAGAGTGGCGGGAGAGATTGTTCATGGATCTTCAACTGCTAGGAACAAAACCATGAAAGGCTGTTAACACAGTGGGAGGCAGGCTGTGCAAAGCTCTTCCAAACACAGGGCCAGCTTATACAGATGCAGTGCCTGGTGCATATTCTGGTGCCTTTTGCATTATTCTCAATGGGTGCCTGTCAGAGGAACGCTGTGGAGACATGTGGATGCACCAGAGCTGAAGTGTTCCAAATGCTTTGTACACATCTCTAAATCAGGCAGGGCTGATTGCTACCAGCAAACATCTGACTGTATCTGCTGCTGCTGCTTCTCCTGGGGAGGAGGCATCCCTCAATACTGCCAACCATGGGAAGATAGTTGTTTGGGCCCCCAGAAGCATACAATTGACTTTAATAGTTGCAAGGTTTTTAAGTCATATACTTTTACTTGTTTGGGTTTTTTTCTTTTTATTGTGAATCTGGAGCGTTTTCTTTCATTTCATTTTTTTCCCCCTTCTATGCCATGAAGATGTTCATTAAAAAGAAAATAATGACACCGTATTTATTGTCAGGAATGTAGAGATGGGTCTTTAGAGAAGAAATCTTGATGACATAAGCAGTATCAGTCATTGTGGAGAGTATTGGCACACCGTGAGACTGATTTTACTTCAAATGCAGGATTCTAAGGGCATTTCCAAGGGAAGGAAAAAGCTAACATTAAATTGCTCAGGTGCAGAGAAACCCAATTCCCTGATTTGTAAGACAATTTTAAAGGTCTCTGATTTGTTGCTTGATAGTCTTTGGTGCTGAATGGGCAATTATTTTCTGGTGTGACTAAACTATTGTCTCAAATGAGTTAGTTGGACACAGTTCTGAGTATTACCAAGTCTGGAACACATTAAATATCAATATTAATTAATGAGTCTTGGATGCATACAGGAAATTGCCTTAAACCTCCAACCTTCTGAAAATATCTTCAAGTGGGATTACTGACATAAAGGATTTGATCTAATTATCAGTGCTAATTTCCTTTATGATGGTGGTAGCAACGCTGTTGTTAAGGCACAGTCAAGATTAGTTACCTACAGTATTAGTGTTAATCCCTTATCTGTATTACTAATATTTTAAAATGAAATCTTTCCGAAATTATTACTACTGGTTTTGCTTCCAGGTTTATTAGATGGCTCAGTTTTCTCGTCCTGATGTGCTGGGTTTTGGGGTTTTATTTTTTGAAGTTTTCTTCTCCTGAAATTGGCATTATTGGTTGCACTTTCCCAGCCTCTGTGTGATTTGAAATGCTAGCTGTACACCATAAGAGTAGGAGGCAGGTAGATAGATTGAAATGATTTAGCAAGATTATGTGTTTTTCCCTCTGGCTTAAACATTAGAGGTAAGCAAACTCTGTGAAATAAACAAAATCCAAGAAAATGGTGATGAGGGGGCAGGAGAGTAATGACAAAGAAAAAAATAAGGCATCTGAAAGGTACAGCACCTTCATCTCCTTGATGTGATTTGGTTTTTAGGTGTGCATGAAGTAAGCAGTTGTGAGGAGGCCTGTGTCTCACAGGAGACTGAGCTCAAAGTCTGGCACTTTTTTGCTGGGACAGAGCAGAGAAGTCTTGTGGAAGCAATGGGAGGTGTATAGTTCCCTAGCACTGCGTGGTGGTGGGAAGGAGATACTTGCTCCATTGGCTTCCTGGGAAGCAGGGACTATTAGCCCATCAGTCACCATGCCTTAAGAGACCAAATTGTCTCAAGAGAAAAAAAGCCCATGAGGGCTTGGATGCTCACAGTATCTGCCAAAAGAGTATGTAGTCTAGAGAAGGCTTCTGAAAGAGCCAACCAGCTCAGTTCCCTCCCAGCCCATAGCCTTGGGAAGAGAGAAAGCTCAGCTGACAACCTGCTGCCTCCAACGCTGACACAGAGAAATGCTGCCTATCTATGCAGTTCATTATCTAGTGCTTGGATCTTAGTGAATAAAGCTGCTGCCGAAGAAATCCCACAGCCACCAATGTCATATCAGACAGCACAAAATGCTATCAGCTCTTAAACGTCCAACTCATCAACACAAATTGGTTCCTCTGAACAGCAATCCCATGCAGAGACCAGTTTTCCCTTGACGCTCCTTTTGATTTTTTTCCTCTGTCCTGTTTTTCTTAAATACTTCGAATGGTCAAGTGATCTCTTCTCACACAGATCTTGAAGTGTTTTAATTGGCACACAGACCTCATCTGGAAATTAATGTCTTTTATTGGTGCTTTGATTTGTTTCTAATGCTGCTTTATTGACAACTGTTTCTAGGTAATGACCCAGACCTCTGCAGGGCTTTTTATGTAAACACGTGATGCTTTGATAGGGAATAAGAGGTTGGGAGAGGGCTGTGTGGCTGGCAGGCTTTGATCCAGCAGTTGTGCCAGCAGGTACAGGACCTATCTCCAGCTCCTGAGCAGAAAGCAATTAAAAAGTACTTCTTTTTAGAGAGCTGTCTCATCACTGCGCATCAAAACAATTGAGCAATAAAGGGCAACACACAAGATGGATGTGAGGAAATCTGGCAAATTCTTGTGTGACAGTGACACCCACTCACGGCTCTGCAAATTAGCGAACAGCGATGATGGAAACAATAATAAAAAAGAGCAAAGACAGTGAATCACAAAATGCACTTAATTCACTTACTTGGAAAGTTTCTAATTGCCTGTACCTTTCAAATGCTCTGGAGCAGATTTCATAAGAGTAATAAACCTTTGGTAATATCCCACCTCTTCCCTGTGAGCGTCGAACTTTTCTGAGCAGCACAGCAATATTATTGCAGGTAGGGATCTTTATATAGAACGTATTAATGAGGCTTTTACATCTCAAAAGAGGGGAGGGAGGAACACTGGAAGTTTCTTCCAGGTGCAGTTGCTGTGTGCAGCATAGAGCGCTCCGTTTGGAATGGAATGGGAGCTGTGGGACATGATGGGGAGCGTGCACTCATGCAGTTACCCTCTGTGGCTTGGAGAAAGAAAGAGTGAACACAGTGGAAGCAATCATAAACGTTCATGGCTGCATGCATATGCATACATATGCTTAATACTTGCAAGTTTATCTATGTGAACACAAGCATGTACTCGTGTCATTCTGTGGCGAGAGACCTCAGGCAGCAGGGCTGTGTAGTTTGCTCCCTCTGTTTTATAGCTCCAAAAAAGCTGAACATAACTAGTCCTCAAGTCATTTGTCAAAGATTACCTGAGCAGGTGAATCAGACTCTGGCCTTTTGAATCCTTGCCCAACACAATATCCACAGATCCCAGCTGATCTAGGATCTCTGCACACCAGTGAGTGAGAGAAGAGTGCTCCTATTCTTCCATGAGGAAAATATGAAGGGTTTGTCTGGAATTCTTACACATACCTCTCTCCCACCGCACCCCTCTAGTGCCCAAAGGCCCCAGAATGAAATACATCTCAAATCTTTTCTAAAAAATGTAAAAAACCCTTCTATATATGTTTTGAAAACGTCACAGGGATAAAAAGATCAGAGAGATATTACTTTTTTTTTATTATTTTTTTAGTCTTTTAAATGAAAGTGCAGTTCTTCAGGAGACATGTGGCACCTTCTTTAAAAACCTGACACCCTCTTCTGATGTTTTGAACTCATCATTGACTCACTTCTGAAGTTGTCTTCTTGCTTTTTCAAAATTAGTCCCGTACTGCTGGAACTCACCATCTTCTTTCAAAGAAACTGTATTTGAAGCTTCTAAGACAAGCTGCTTTTAAGGGTGTTGCTAAGAAATCACTGAAAGCTTTTTCCAGTTGTTATACATCATCTATATTTTGATGAGTCCCATATTTCAAAAATCACTTGTCTGTATCTCCCTGCAAAATGCTTTTCATGGATCAGGCAAACAGTTCTCTCTAGCTGCAGGCAGTGTAAGCTCCTGAACTGGAAACCACCTTGTTTGAGAGGAGAAAGAGGTATAACAGAGCAGCCAGGCTCTCTTTTAGTACAAACATGGCTGAGGCTACCAGTGTTTTCAAGAGAATAGTAGGTCCTATTACAGAATTACAGAACCATGGAATGTTAGGGGTTGGGGGGACCTCTGCAGATCACCTAGTCCAACTGCCCTGACGGAGCAGGTTCAGTTCCTCACTACCTAAATAGTACCCGTCAGTCTTGCTCTGGGTGGGGCTATAAATATCTTGTTCATGGAAAGCATTCCCATTAGAGTCAGAGGTGCAATGACATTTATCCAAGGATCAAATGGGGAATGGGGATGCTGCACACCAGTTGCATCTGCAGCATCCTCAGAGCTAAACAGGCAGAGTGAATCTCTGGCTCCCTGCAGAGATTTGTTTCCTGTGCCGTACATTATCTGTGGCCAGAGGTGCAGTCAGAAGGGTTGGTTAGTTGCCTGTCTACCTGCCTGGGTTCTTGTTTTCCTCTGCTTGAAAACCTCCCATTTCTGACCTAACTAGCTTGCTGGTGCCTCACCAAACCTCTGGATAGCAGGTGTTCAGCTGATGGGCACGGGCAGCAAGGGAGCCTGCCGCGGACGGTCTGTAAATCAGTTTGTGCTGTGCAGCAAGGCTCCAGCTTAATGATGAGTCAGAAGAAAAATGTTATTAATATTTAATGTGCAAGCTGAATGTCTGGCGTGCTGTTATTAGTTACACATCATGAGGGGTGCAGTATCGGCTACTAGTCAATGCAGGTCGCTTCCTCCAATGTTCTCATTCTGCAGACTTAATTCGTACTGTATTTTTCCATTCACTGAGACAAATACCTGCTCCATTTAAAGGAGCTTTGTCACAATCTTCCAGCGAAATCTTTAAATTGGTGTGCCTAGCTTTCAAGACCCCTTTCTGTGAGATGCTTTTGATTACTTTTGAGAGCAATTCTTCAAGCGGTAGGGCACTACCAGCTCTTAAAGGGGTTTTGTGCTGCACCTCAGCCATGAGACTTCATGGGAGAAAGTGCTTCAGGGCTGAGCCATAGCGGGGTAAGGAGATCTGAGCTCTTTGCTTGCCTGAGTCTGTTCTTCATTAGCAGTGTACTGCTTGGCTGTGCCTCAAGTGCAACTTTCAGGCCAGGGCTGTATCACTTAACTAGCAGCAGAGTGATACTGGTAAAGACTGCTGGATAATCCAGATTCCCAGCTGCAGGAGGAAACAACTTGGCAGTGGATGCTATGCCATTGCTGGGGCATGCTGGAAACCAGCTGCATCCACAGCCCCCATCCTGTACTGTGGCTATGGAGACCAAGAGGAGACAAAGTTGTTTTCCATTTGTGACCTCTTCCTCAAGCCCTTTCATCCACCAGCTTCCCAAGATAGAGGATGCATGGTTGTGCTGCTAGGATTATCTTTTCCAACCAAGGCTATTCTAGGATTCTATGGTTTCCCAATGCCAGTCACTGGGTGAGGGAGGAGGGCTGTCCCTGACTTAGACTCTTTTTGTGCTGTAGCAGCCCATGATGCAACCATCCTCTTCCGTGGGATGAGGTTTTATCCATGAGTATAAGCAGTGTCCTCAAGGGTGAGAAGAATAGTCTAGGCCAGTATTTTGTCTGCAACCTGTGCAAAAAAATTTCTGCGGTCTCTGCCCCTCGTATTTCTGGGGACATTAGGAGGTGTATCCCTACCTATTTGCTTTTGTATCTCTTTGTGGCCTTGTTGTCCATGAATTTGTCCTGTTGTTTAACCTGCTGATACAACCTGCCCCTACAGCTCCCACAGCATCAGATTCACTTCATGTCATGTGGGGAAAAAAAAGAAAAAGAAAAGAAAGAACAGGAAAGGAACAGCAGCCATTGTATTGCTGGAAAAGGACACGTGGTTTACAAGTAAATTATTTTTCTCTTCTTGGTTATTTAATACTTCCTGGGAGCATTTGCAGCCTCAGGGTTGGATTGGCTTCTTGTGAAGGGAGTGACACTGAGACTTACAGGGGCCCCTTCTGATTTCACACTGTTTCTATGCAAGGGCCTGTCACAGCATCACAGAGTCTGTCCTTTGCTTTCAGCAGAGTTACCCCTGATTCCCAGCAGCACAGCTTAGATGAGATTCAGAGCTCGTGAGCTTCTGCGTCATTCATTCCTCTTGCACTAAATTGACCAACTCTTGAAGTCCTACTTGCTTGGAACCAGCACCAATAAGAAGATGAAATGAAGCAAAACAATTGTATTTATAAGCGTGTCTCTTCTCACAGCATTTAAGGGGAAGCATGTACAGTTCTCTTTTGTTCTGTCCTATTTACAAGATATAACCAGCTCCTGTTCATCTTGGCAAAAATGATGACAAGAAAAGCAACAAAGCTGTACACAGGTAATAACACTTTTGGAGTGGCTGCTGGGAAGAAAACCCATAATGTATGGCTCCTAGCATAAACAGTTGCTTTTCTGTCTGAATATTAACCCATTCCCCTCCAAACACCTGTATTTTCTCATCCCCAGCTGTTCCCACTTTTATGGTGGAGCATATCTTCAAGGCACTTCACTAGGGCAGTCTCTTATTTATCAAATTGGGGTCAAACTTGCTGTAGGACTCCTCACTCAGCCAAGGTGCTCATCTGCACTTCAGATGGGAAAATAAAAGTTATCTTGCAAGTGAAGACTATGAGTGAGTTATTTGACCAGAATAGTCTTATTTTAAGACTATTCAGTCTCTGCTTAACCAGCCTGTTCTGACCACATACTATATTATTAACAGATGAAAAATCAGGTTCCACAGTGTCATAATTTTGTTATTTCTAAATTTTAGCAAGCATGCTGGAAATACGTCAAAGATTATAAATGTTTATACGTGGCCTCTTTTCCAGTAAAAAAAAAATAAACACAAGCAATTTTGGTGCAGTAGACCAAAACCAACCCAATAAAATCATTGTGTGAGTTAGCAGGGAGGGGACAGATAGGCCCAGAACATGTTTGGAATTAATTTCTTAATGGTATCATTAATATTCTTACAAATCACTTAGTTTTGTTAAGTTCCAGTGACATAATCCTTCAGACCGTGACCTGGTGCCCCCTGGTGTCAGTGGTAACTGTCAGTAGACTAGCTATTTTAAAAAAGGTTCAAAAATGCAGTAACACTTTTATTCAACTGAGAGAAGTGAAATGTTCTTTTGCATTGGAATTAAGGTCATGGTGGTTAAAGATCCTGGAGCATTTTTACCCACTTCAGAACACGCGTCCTGAGAGAGAGGCAAAATTCCACTTGGGAATAATTGCATTTATTCTTCCTATGTTCTTTTTTTTTTCTCTTCTCTACCCCTTGTGGAGGTCCCTGTTCTTCCTACCCCCACAAAGCTGCTACATTTCAGTAGATGAAGTGTGTAGAGTTTGCAAAACGTTCAGTGGTTTCTTGGGAAGAAGTATAAATACTGGCTCTAATATTAGTGCTAATAAGTTGTGTGCATATTTTTTTACATCGCAATCAGAGTGTAAAGATTTTGTTGTGAATTGTAAAATTAGCCAAAGCTGCCTGGCATGTCGCTGCTGCACTTTTTCTCTTCCACATGACATATTCTTAACTAAGTCAATCATTTACATGGGCTTTAAATTTAATTTAAATGTAATGAATTTAAATTGGGCTTTGCTCTACTTCAAGGTTGTTGGGTTACTTTTCTGTAAGTTAACATTCAGCATGAGAGATTCAACTTCTGGATTTTGGTTTCAGTTGCTCTCCCTCACTCTCAAACCCCCACCTCCTTTCCCTCCCACCCCCTCCCTCTACCCCCACCTTCCCCAGTCAAATCCAGCTACACTGCCTTCGACTGACTTGTGGCCCAGGAGGGGTGTGTGGGCAGGAGAAAGGGGGCAAGACAGGGGTGGGGGGCAGAAAACAGGGGGAAATGCAGCTGCAAGCTGTGCGTGTTAGGTGTGTGAGGATTACTGATTGGAGCCAGCAACAGGAAAGCATTAGGAGAAAATCAAACATACATTTTGGGGAGGAACCGCAGGATTCTCCCTGCACATTAGTGTCTATCTCAGTAATCATTCTCTTCCTCGATCAGGAGCCCTCTTAATCCTCTACCCCATCGCCCTCCTCCATCAAGTCTCCAGTACTTCTGAAGCAAATCAAATCAAGAATTAACCTTTCAACCGTGAAACATTCCTTTGCTATGGAACGTGTGTCCCCTGTTGATCACTCTGCTGCAGAAACACGAGGCAGAGTACACCGGTGGTGGCACTGGCCATCCACATTTTGCACATTTGCCCTTGCATGTCTTGTAAAGATCCCTCAGTCCCTTTCAACAGCATTCTCATGATGCCTCTTCCCAGACATAGGGTTGGGGAGATACTGGTCCAGCCTGGAAGATGTTCTGTAAAGCTCTGAGTTGCCTTCCCACACGTGGCAGGCAGCCCCTATTGATAGGTAATCGTGCATCTCTGCGGATCACTGATGTGGTACATTTAGTGAAGCTTTTCTTTATTGTATTTAAATCAAAGGGAGTGTAAGTAGTGCTTGCTCAGAAGAGAAGAGTCAAGATGAGCAATGTGGGGAGAGCAATTCTGGGCAAAGTGAAGGGACTTGACTTTGAAACAACTCAAAAGGTGGGAGAGAGGTGCTTTTTTCATACCATATGGACTCTGCCTCACAGAGCCACATCTCAGCACTGTTCTTGCAGAAGTGGATCATATAAGCACTGTGCTTTGGTTATTCTGCTTACATCTGTAAAGTCTTATTGTTTTCTTGGTCATTTCTGCCACATCCCATGTTCCTGACCAAACTCATTCCCACACTTCTCTATGTTCCTGAAGGTGCCATTTAAGTTTATCGATACCTGGCAGGGATATAAACAGAAGATACTCACAGATTAGAGCCACTGATTGAATTGTGACTATTCTGAGTTGTACCTTTGTCCATTAATGTGATATTGAACCAGACAAAGATCTGTTGCATTCAGTAGCTTGAGTCCAGCAACAGACAAAATATTTTTCTACTATTAAAGGAGGGAAAAGAAGCCCAAGATATTTAAGAGACATGTAGATATGGTGCTAAAGGACATAGGTTAGTGGTGACTTGGCAGTGCTGGGTTAATGGTTGGACTTGATGGTCTTAGAGGTCTTTTCCAACCAAGGTTATTCTATGATTCTATAAGATATGTTCAAACCAGGGTCTACTACCCACTGGCGGTGTAAGCTGGCAAGTCCTCCATGCAATGATGGGGAAGGATGTCCCCATTGCACTTCACAGTGCCCCCTCTGTGGATTCCTTTCCCTCTGGTTCCTTTTCTCCCATATCAATTTCATGTTCTGTTACATTTTCTTTCTCCTAATTGGAGCTGGCATTAATTGACACCATTCTGTTGTCTCTCATCTGAATGTCATCTTCTCTCTGAAATAAGGTCAGTGGACCTGTGAATATTGCAGTGTGCTAAGTCTCCTTTCATCTTCAAGTAAGAACTGGGGTGTTACTGCCATGAGACTCAGTGTTAGTTCTCTTGCAGTGGCTGCAGGCTCACGGTGGGTTAACCGAGTGCTGGTTGCACAGCACAGGAAAAAATACAGCAGTTCAATAGTAATGAAGTAACAATGTACTAACATAGCAAAAATGGAGCAAAAATTATAGCATAGCTGATTCATCACTGTGTTATTCTGCTTAAACCAGTAGTGAATCAGAGGCAGCAACTTGGGAAAGGTTGATAGAGTCTTTATGAATTTTAGAGCCATTTGCCAGTATACGCTCAAATTCATTTTGTTTCATTATGGCCATGATAACCTTAACCTTATGTGTTTGCAGATAGTGACTGTCTTATAGTTTTGTGTCTGTATATTTTTTGCCTCTGGAAGGACAAATCTGTGGCTGAGGTTTCTATGTGCTCCTGCCATACAAAAACTACTTTGGGAAAATATTAGTAATAAGAGCATAACTGTAAACCTGTAGGAGGTTGTAGCATCGTGGGGTATGTATGGTAACTTTCAAAAGCAGTTGATCAGTTCTAGGCACTTGTAAGGGCAGCAAGCCTTTCTACTCAGTGTTATTCTTGCCATATAATTAGACATACTTAGAGTCTTCTTGATCTAATATTTCTGAGAGTTAGGTAAATAATTTATAGGGTACTCTTCACAAATGGATACAATGTGAATTCAGAGCTAATCCGCTCCTCTGGAGGTACATAAAATTATCAAGCTTATACAAGAGCAAGCTAATTAGGAAGCAATCATCATCAACAACAGCTGTTCTTAGCTCACTGAAGGGCGGAGGCTTCCCTTGCACCGTCCGCTCATCCATTTCCTCTCCCTCTCTTTCCGTGAGACAAGCATCTCCAGAGCTGCTGCTCTGCAGCCATTCCCACCAGCCGCTCTCAGCTCCGTGTTCCTGCTACCCAGACAGGGAGTTCACTTCTGCAGCAAGTTACTGTGTTTTGCTAAGGATGGATACGTCTGGTGGAAGGGAAAGGATAAGTAAAGTGCTTTGCCCCACCACCCTAAAAATGATGAGTGCAGACTTGTGTTGACCGCTGTGTTTTTTACATTTACATCCACTGTAGTGTTTCAGCTGGGATGAAAGTAAATGCACAGCAGAAAAATGAATTATTTCTACAGCAGTACTGTTAAAAAGTAATGGCTGGAAATGTTGCAGTCAGTCCCTTCGCTGACCTCACCTTTGTTCCTCTTAACCCCGTTATAAGCAGTGCTTGGTCCATTGAGTGGGTGACCGTGTCCGTCATCTCGTGCCTCAAAAGTCAGTAGTAACTCTACAACATGAAGTATGCATGAACTCAGCAGATACCCATTTTTCTTGTACTCCCATCATGTCACATAATTGAAAACCAAGCTGGATGTTCTTTGTTGAAGCCAGTATTACCTGCTTATTCATTGTTCCTGCCTCATGGAAGTGCTTTCAGCTAGCAGTCTTTTGTGTTGTGCAGATGAGATGGAGAAGTAGGAATCAGCTGTAGAAGGTCTGTGAAGAGAGAGAGAAAATGAGTTGGACAAGGGGATTTTCAGGATTGTTGAACTCCAGCTCCCTCGTATTCCTCCAGTAAATGGGAGAGCCTTGCCAAAGAGCAGTGAAACTCTGTGTGGTGAGGAGATGACAGGGGCAGCAAGGTTGGAGACACATGCTGCTGGAGACAGATTTTATTCTCAGGAATGAATGACTGAATATTTTTTAGAAGGACGGGCTATCTGCAAATATTACACTGCTTTTCCATGTGTTTTCTACTTTGTTTGAAGGTGTCATCAGAGCAGGCTTCAGCAACCAAAGCTCTGACCCCAAAGCTCAGAGAAGGCCAGACTCTCCCACAGAAAACTGAGAGCTGCCTGTGGCCATCTTCATTTCTTCTTGCTCTCCTCTCACTGACACAAAGTACGGGAAAGCTGAGGGGAAGGGAGAAGCTTGACTGTCAGTGGAAATGCTTTGAGAGACCTTGTAAAAGGTAGGCTTCTCCTTAGAAGATAGTGTGATGTCCATCACACCTATGTTTGGTATTTCCCAGCAATACATGGCTGCCTAGTAGAGGACTACTGCTGAAAGTGGACATAGATGCCTGTGAAGGTGGCAGGCTTCTGACAACGTGGAGAAGCAGGTCAATAGGCAGTGATTCTGTGATGGATGTAAAACACAGACCAGGGTTCCTGGCCTCCTCCTGCCTTCCACCTGCTAAGGAGGTGGTGGAAGCTTCAGCACAATGGGACAGTCCCATCTTCAGCTTCCCTCTGTAGCACCTGATGGAAATCACATCTTTAAAGGAGACAGGTGTTATGCCATATTCAGCCTGGTTTTCATACCTCACAGAGTGGCCTGCTGGTACAGAGCCAGCTGTATGCTGCCACAGGACTGGGGAGAGGAGGTTCAACTCTCCCAGAAACCCATGAGATGCAAAAGAGGAGACTGGGTTTGGGGAGAGGAAATATGGGTGTCAGAAATGGAATTCAGGGCTGGCAAAGCCTCTGACAGCTTTATAGATGAAACTGCTGCCAGATGTTAATTGTTTTCTGTGTAGTTTTCAATTGATCTGTAATTTGACTGTAGATCCTAGGCTTTTATAATAAATTGTGTACAAAGCTAGCCACTTAAGGAGATAATAAAGACTCAAAGACAGGCAGAGCCATAAATTTGGACTTATCCAAGAATAAGAGATGAGTTAGGGCCTATTTGGCAGTGCTTTTTTTCTTCTTCCTCCTTTTGTTTTGTAGAGGAGCATGAGGGAACCAGAGCTTCAGTGCTCTGCACAGAGGAGTGTCAGAAGCGGATGGTCAAATCCCAGCCGTGCTGCAGGCACGTTCCTTTTGCTGGATGATGCCTCAACATCCGTTTAACCTGGCAAATTAAAGCTTCCATTTGCTCCTGCAAAGGTGCAGGAACCTTTTCACTGATCAGACTTTCTCCTCTGTTCATTTATGCGTATCCACACTCATTGGTGTATCTGTCCATCTACTTCTTTGGCTTCTCCCCACAACAGCTGTTGCCTTCACTTGCCATGGTACTGCTGGATAGTAATAACCTGCAGACTTTGGCTTCAGTGCGGTCTCTTGCAGTTCATTTCAGGGATTTTAAGACTGTGTACAAATATTTCTGTCTCTTTCTGGGGCAGCTCCTGGAAAATAAGTGTCAAGTCCCCTATGATAAAAATAAAGATAGTTGGGTCA
Source organism: Podargus strigoides (assembly GCA_028020825.1). Classification (NCBI taxonomy): domain Eukaryota; kingdom Metazoa; phylum Chordata; class Aves; order Caprimulgiformes; family Podargidae; genus Podargus; species Podargus strigoides. Next base: position 2,269,599 of record CM051635.1, read on the forward strand.
GTTCAGGTCTTCTGCTCCTTCTGTCCCTCTGAATGGGGCACAGAAGTTTGGTCCCAAAGAATAATAATGACAGTGAGTGTACGATCGTGACTTGTAGTAGGCAGTGGTACTGCATGGGATACATAGCACATGTTGGCTTCTGCAGAATGAAAGAGTTTTCCCCTTGAAAATGTTTTCTTCTTACCAAAATGTTCTGAGAAAACTAGTGGCCTTTGTTTACATTCAACAAGGTGCTGAGGGACATAGGGTAGTGGTGACTTGGCAGTGCTGGGTTAATGGTTGGACTGGATGGTCTGAGAGGTCTTTTCCAACCAAGGCTGTTCTGTGATTCTATGCGAGTATTACGTGGTGCTGCAAGTAGTGTCAAGGGTGTGCACAGAGCCATATGACATAGCAGGTTGAGTAAAACTCAAGAGAATATTGAGCAGGAGTCACAATGGGGCCACTGTGAGCTCAGCTCCACTCCTGGACTCACCACTGAAAGCCTGAGCAGCAGGTAGTGGGAAGTGGTATTGTTCTGATGGCTTCAGCAAAGCTGGACTGATTTGCATCACCTGATTGCCTGGCCCTTTCCCATCGGCTCTGTGAAGGCTGACACTGCGATAATATAATTTGCAAAATGCTGAGAACAGCCACTGTGCTGTTGGACAGTGGAAAGGACTCTGCAGGAGGCAGGAGCCCCTACAGCCCTGAAATGGTGGAAAGAGCAAGCAACTGCTTTTTCTCATCCTTGCCATACAGGGGCAACTCTGCAGCGAGTCGCTGAGAACGGCCGGGTTCTGTCCATGCCACCCTAGGATGCTGTGAGTGTTCCCTTCTCCCCAGTGCTGTACCTACCTCTGTTGCTTCTTTCATTCCTAGACATCTCTCTATGTTCCTTACAGCCACTTCCAGGGTTGTCTGTGGCAACAGTAGCCAGTGCATTTTGGTTATACTTAAGAATTTCTGCTTTGAAGGAGTGTCCAGGCTATGTGACCACCTTAAGCAGTTCTTTCTATAGTTCTAGTTGGGGGTTGCTTTAGTGTAACCCCTACATTCCAAGTTATGCTCCTGCATGACAACATCCATCTCAGGGGCTGTATGAGGCTCCATGTTGGTGCACAGAAGTATTTGTGTGTCTGTGTCTGCAACTGAACGTGTGCATTGCCCTCTATTCCTGTCTGACAAAGTGCCTGGCTGAATTTGCACATTTTTGGCAGTATATGAAGGAATTTATTTTAGTGCTTTTGTGACTTGCAGTTGTGTTAGCTGAGGTTACTGGGTGTTTTCTCTGTCTGGCTATAGTTGGTGCTGTTCAGTTCTCTGTGAACGGGCCCGTACACGATGTTCAGCTGTGTTTGCCAAAGCATGTAAGAAGTGTAGATGTCCTGTTCCTCAAATGTGTGCCCCTGTGATGTTTGCAAGAGGCTCTGCGGATCTGACTGTCTTTCACACTCTGCCATTTCAGTTTTGTGTGTGTGTGTGTGTGCATGGCTTTCCTGCCCCGTGACTGTAGCACTCTCAGAACAGGCCCCCTGCCAACTGCTGGCTCGTACTGTGGTGTGGAGTATCTGTCACATGGGATTAGTTTTTCTCATGTAGTCTACTATGACAAGCTCTCCTTTTGGGTGTGCAGATACGGAGCTGAATGTATGCAAAGCGGCATCGTGCAAGGTGACAGGCGCTCTCTTTTGTGTGTACCTGGAGTCATGCCTGTTACCCTGTGATGCTGAGTATGAAATCCTGAGTGAGAGCACCTTGAAAAAAATTATTTGGTGAGTCTCCCTTCAGTTGCATAAAAAGTCATGACATTAGACTTCCCACAGCACAGTCAGCTTCCCTGCTGAAGAGGCAACTGAGAAAAGTGAACAGCAGGAACAGTATTTAATGCCTGGAGGCACTGGTAGGGTTTGGTGTAGGGGAGTGCTCAGGGCTGGGGGAGCTGGGGGGCTGCAAAGTCCAGGGGAGCACTGACAAAGCTGGGAGGGAGCCCAGGGCTGGGAGAGCTGGGATGGACTGGAGGCTGCAGGGAAGCACAGACAAAGCTGTTGTGGAAAAATGCCCTTCTAGTTTATTCTGGTGTTCCTTTTTGTGGAGCAATAAATCCTCCCATCCCATAGCTTGAACATCCTGCTGGCAGGTAAAGCAGCTGAGACTAGGTAAGCCCGGTGAGCACCAGCATGTCTGGGGATAAACCCCCTCCCTTCTCTCTCTCCCTTCCTTTGCTGGACTGCCACAAGTGACATACCTATGATCCAGGAAACGGGGCATTTTATGATGCAAGATAACCATTTCTGGAATGGCTGGAAGGCTCACAACATGCTCGCCTTTAGAGATCTATTGGCTTTTCCCCTTTTGAACCATAGCACTGGTCTTCACCATTTGGCAATAATTCACTAGATGTTTCTCTTCTCATTGTGTGATCCTCAGAAGCAGAAGGCAGGTGAGAAAGGATTGCTCAGTTTTTTCCAGCAGACACAGTGGAGGTAGACAGCCCCAGCCCTTGTCCTCTCCTCCTTCAGGGGGTCTTGCACTTAACATATTAAAGCCACTTGGAGTCCTTTGTGTTCCGATAGCACCCATAGAGGCAGCAGCCCTCCCTGCCTGGGGAGTGATTGCAGTGTAGAGAGAGGTGGTTTATTAACCAAAAGGAATGAAAAGAGGTGGTCTGCTGGTGTGTTTTTACTTCAACTTCGGCCTCGGGTGGAAGATCTGAGAGAGGACTAATATTTCAAGGACATCTCCCGCTTTGGAATCACGCAGCCAGCTGGAGAGGAGCTTGAAATATGTCCAGTTCAGCCAAGCCCTGTGATGGGACTTTTATTCCTGCTAACGAGACAAGTCACCGTGAAGTACCTGTTGGAGGAGTTTCAGAGATGAGTCCCCTTCCCTGCGGCAGAGATGCCTCTTACTCTCTAATCAGCTCCTCTCCCAGAGAAATTGGGCAAGCTGCCCTTCCCCAGAACCTGCTCCACACCCTGTTTTAATTAAACAGCCTAATCTTTAAGTGACCCTATGCCGTGACGGCTGCTGGAGGACCTGCAGTGTCCGGACAAGCATAATTACTCACTTCAGAGATGCTGTGCTCGGCCATCCAAATGAGGATGCCTGCATCCCCGTTAGTCACAGGTTCCAGTACCTTCTCTCCTGTGGTGCCTCGTCCAACCTCCTGCAGGTGGGACTGCCCCAGGCTCTCCTGCCTGGCTGTCATTTAAGCTGCCTTCTGCCTGCAGTCCTTTGTGCCACGCTCATGACTCCTGCCCTCGCTGCAACCAGTTCTCTGGTGAGAACCCACAGCTGGGGGACAGGTTTCGAGTTATTCCCGTAGTTCAGAAGGAGATTTTGAAGCCCCAGAGGGGCTGTCTTTGGCCTGATGATCCATTGATGAAAGGTTAGCAGCCCCACAGCTTGAAGTGCTGAGCCTTAGGTGGGGCAGAGGGGGCTGTATTGGGGTTTGGCTCTCTGGTTACCCTTACCTGGGGGGAGCTGCAGGTTCCAGGCGAATGGGTTGGACTGCTGAGTGTATGTCTGTAGAAATGTTGGTTTATTATACACTACAGCTCAAGGGCGTTTCAAGGACTCATTCAAAACTGAGAGAAAGAGAAGGGCCTTACAGATGGGAGGAGGAGGAGCTGCCGTCGTACTGTTCCTTGAGATTGTCTGATCCTTGCTGGGTTCCTCCTGCTTTCCCTTCATACCGACTGGTACATGCAGGGGAGGGGGAAAACCCTGTCTCTTTAATCAGGAGAGTTGAAAAGGCATAAATAAATAAATAAACCTGTCAACATTCTGGACTGAATCTCTATGATAGGGAAATGAAAGAGGGACAATGAGAAAGTCGTAGAGTTTGTCCTGTGCAGCAAGAATCTGCCATCACATCCAGGCTTCTGGGTGGTGGGTTTGCACATGAAACGGCCTTAGTTACTCTCCCACGCTCCTCTAAAGTGTTTTCGTTGCGCAGAGTTGAAGTTTTTTAAAAAGAGTTTGCTTCTCCCGAGTGCTCTGTAGATGGCATCGATGTGCCGTTTTTCCAGGAATGGGATTGGAGATGGAGTACCATTGCCATCTGCTGGCAAAGGGGGAGGTTGCCTTTTGGTGGGCTTTGGGTTTTGTTGTTTTTTCTTTTTTTCCCCAGCTTGAAAGAGCTGAAACGCCATGAACAGCTCTGTCTTGGGTGTTTTGGTGGTGGAGTGTAAATGATATGGGATTTCTAATTCGGATGACTTGTTTGTACATAGAGGTGTCATTGCCCCAGATTCTCAAGCAGGGGTTAGGGATGCAGCCCGGGCCTGGCATCGCTGTAGTTGTTCCCATTCCACAAGATACTGAAGGTCCTTGTCAGAGATCCCCTAGACACCACCATGTCCAGGTGGGACAGATGTAGCCCCACAATGCATTTTGAAAATAAGCTTTGCAACCTCGTGTGAAGTATTGCAGGAGGGACTATACTTGTCTCTGCACAGAAGTGCTGGGGTTGTGTGCATGATGAAGATCCTTGGTGACCATGCTGACCTTTCCTTACTGCACCGGTTGCAGAAGGTGAGAAAGGATCAACCCTACCTCTTCCAACCCCAGAAAAATGAAGGTACAGTCGATGTCCTTTCTCACCATTTCCTGTCAGTCTTCATCTTTGAAGGGGAAATAGAGGTAAGGAGAGCACCCAGCACAGCAATTCTTCTGCACAGCCAGCAGTATAACTCTGAGCCATCTTTTCTCATGGGCACTGTTACTCAAATAGATCCAGGTGTTAGTCAGTGAGAAGCGAGGGCATCAGGATCTCCATCCTCTCTCTCTCATAAGCTCTTTGCATTGACCATGGATGATTACACTGAAGGCAGGTACTTGATCCTGGTCTGGAAACAAGTAGGGTCCATGAAGCATGTGGGGGGAGCATGTGGACTACTCCTTTAATGCTTCAGAAATGGTCATGGTGGGAGGGAGAGGTAAAATGATGACAGGGAAGGATTGTTTACTTTCATGGAAAATGCACTTTGTCAAGACCACTAGTGCAAATTTGATGAAACTGCTGAGAAAACTTTCAGAGGGAATTTCTGGTGTAGGGAAGACAAGGAAATGGCACACTGAAATGGTGTCCTGAAAACAGAAAGTGGCATGTGTGTCTCCTCACTGTCTCATCTTTTCCCCCCTGCTTTTCACAGATGCTTTCTGATAATCTTTTCTGTATTTCACAACAGCCTCAAAACACATCTCAAAACCTCCATCTTTCCCCGATACAGCATTCTTGCTTTCTGGCTATTCCTAATCACCAGCCAGCCAAGACCACCACTACAACCTAGTCCCAGGTATGTTTTCTCATGTTGAAAGCCATCCTGGCCTTCACAAGTCAGTGGGCAGAGAGCAACCCAGCTGTACAACATGTAACAGCCCTCTCTAGCTATTGAGCAACTTGGGACAAAAAGCTGTAGGTGAGAAAGAATTTGGGAGGGGAGGACATGGAGGAGGAGCCAGAAGCGTCAGGAGACATCCACACTCAGCTGAGCAGAGCAGAACAGGGCAGCATGTGTGTGGGATGGCATGTGGAGCTGGTGAGCCACAGCTTCAAGTGCACGGGCCCCATAGCTGAGTGTTCTGAAGGAGATAGAGGCTTCTTTGTGAAAAACTAACTCCCCCGTAGATAGAAAAAGACTGAACCACCATTTTTAATAGCTTCTGGCACTGAAAGACTGCATCCTTTTCCTCTTTCATTGTTTCTGTCCTGGTCTCTGACCATCATTAGTTCATGAACAAGTGCAGCTTATTCCTAGTGCTGCCCCTGTGCTACCCACATGCTTCGGGCAGAGCAGTGCTAAGCAGAGGTGCTGTGCAGTTGCACTGGCAATGAGAGCTGAAGAGCAAGGATATGGAAGTTGCTAGGGGGAAGTGGAAAAGGAAAGATAAAAAAGGGATAGGGTTGAACAAGTAGGTAGGGTAGGGGAATGGAAGTCTTGTGGTCTGGATGTCATTTTCCTGTTTTGCATCTGATGGTGGATGTAATGGTTTCGTAGTTGCCAATAGCTGAATTTTCTTTGCTCAACACAGAGGATAAAACTCATGTGCTTTCAGTCTTCACAGCTTCACAAAGCATTTCCCAAATACCTATTTGTTCTGTAAAGCCCTTTAAAGGATCCATTTGAATATATGTAACAGTAGCAGCATTTGAAACCGTGTCTGCTCCCTGTGCTGCAGCCAACAGAGAGCAGCATAGTTACACATATGCACTGTTCACAATCCAGTCCTGTGCACAGTGCTCCCCTGTGACTGCTGATCCAACTGGTGCTGGTTTCACCCACTAACCTTGTGGCTGTGGGTGCCAGCCTGAGCCCTGAGCACTGTACCCACCAATCCCTCTATGCCAGAGTGACATGCTGGCCTCAGGCACAGGCATCTCCCTGAGAGGAATCCTGCATGAGTAGCCAACTGCCTGTTTGCTTCAGGATCAGTAAAGTAAAATGGAAGAATGGAGACATTTTTCTGTTCTTGGTGCAGGGCATATTGCTTATCCAGCAGGTTAATCTTGCTGGTGACTCAGTGAGTAGCCATTGGGGATACAGTTGTCTGCATTCCCTGGGCAGACCTGTCTGGTCGTCCCAGAAACTTCCCTTCTGCTGGCAGGAAGCTGTACAAGCAGGGATGGGGAGGGTGAGCCTGAGCCTGCTTGCGATGGGAAGCAGGATTCCCAAGGCCCACAGCACCTGAATGTGGGAAGTGAGCTCAGGAGCTTTCTGTAATGGTGGTAATGTTAATCCAGTGGTTATAGCAGCATCAGCAGACCACTGTCACCAATGCCAAGTCAGGCTCTCGCTAACACTTGGGCTGGAAACAACGATAATAAGCTTCAAAGCTTGTTTGTTGGTTTGTTTTAAACAAACTTGGCAGCAGACTCTCAAAATGTTTACCAGCTCTTGCATTAGGGAGCTAAGCTAGGTAGCATGAGGCTTGGGTTCATTGCTATGCTCTATTTCCCATCTGATAGAGAGAAGTCTGTCTGGGCTTGTAGCCCATTTGTAAAATGGGGATGCTAGCCCTGCCCTAGCTCTCGAGTTGTTGCGTGGATGAGAGGTGGGAGGATGGGTACTTGCAGACTAGGGTGACTGGGAGGTGGGGAAGCATGACATATAACATCCTAAGAAGGAGGGGGAACAGTGCTGGACAGAGGGCAGTACAGTCTTAGCCTTGGTGGTAAATTAGGTCAGATCTCCTGTCCTGTGACCTGTTGGATGACACAAGGGAATTGCCACAGCAGGCTTTGGTTTTGAGGGAAAATAAGGAAAGGCAGTATCTGTCGTAACTGGGGGCCACAACTTTGCAGATACGTGCTTGTGCCTCACCTCATCTGCTGGTGTTAGTGGCTAAAGCCATGCTGGTACCACTTCCCTATCTGAAGAGGTTAGGGTGAGCAGGACCCACTTCCAAAATAGCAAATTCCTCCCTTGTGACTGCAGGCACAGCCTCAACAGGGAAGCAGGCTGCCTCGCTCTCTCCTAACACACACGCATGCACAAGCCACAGAGAATTAGCCAGATGGTTTGACTTGAAAAAATCCAAAGCACAAAGCCATCTGCTCTCCTGTCCTGGGGATCATGAACTGGACTTCTTGTCTACCAGTATAAATTGAATCTCACAGAGTGCAGGCAACACAGGTGTATATACCCAGTTCAGAAATCACTGGGCCTAATGGGGGCAAGAGGACTGGAAACAACTCCATCACTTGAGTTACCTGTGGCCAGACATTCCCAGCATGTGTTGGGGTAACCCTTCCACTGTGAGACAAATGCCAGGCAAATAGCTATTAGTTGTGGGAATTCATCAGCTGCAAAGAGCTGCGGAGTGCCGTGTGGCCACACCTGCCTGAAACCCTTGTGTAACAGCAGAGGGAGCGCTCACATCGCTCTTGGAGAGGGATGTGACTGCTTCTCTTTCCAAACAGGTACAAGGGACAGAGAGCTGCTTAGGGGACAAGTTAGGCACTCCCGGAAAAAAAGTAGTCCAGTCCTTGATCAGTCCCTGAGATGCTCATCTATTAGACTGAGCTGACAGAGGAGTGACATTGTCACAGCAAGCAAAGGGACCACCCTCCAGATGAAGATAAGAGAGATGTTTGCATAGTTGGCATAGAGAGGACAGTAGCTACTGCTCATATATTGGAAAGACACCCAGGACAGAAAATTACTGCTTAGGGCAACCTTGTATAGGGAGTAAATAGAGCTCAGGAGCCCAAACCCTTCCTCCACCACTGGCTTGAATGTTCAATTTGACCCTGATTCTGTTCTCCCCCTTTTGAGTTTGATTTGTGTGATTGTCTCAGGAGAGAAGTCCTCTGTCTGGAACTGTTGTAGAAACCATGGCAGTTAATTCAGCATTGCAAACTAATGTTTAGTTTGTGTTACTTGCGTGTAATTGTTTAGGTGTTGCCAGCACTCACTTTTTGTTGCAGGGCTTGTAGTATTCACCGTGTTTCTGAAAGTCAAGGTGGTTTTTTTCTGTCATTGGAGCAGCATATTTCTGGCCCTTACACTTCTGACATAGAGCATGGACCTGAAAGGTTAAAAATCAAGGGGGCTAATAAAAAGAACCCAACGTTTATTGCTTGGAATAAAACAAAACCTGATGATTTTTAGCTTTGAGAGCCTGACTCCTGACTTTTTTGTACTGCAGTATTGGCAATGTGGCGCTGAGAAAACACGTTGTGAATTGTGGTGGTTTCCTGGGAAGTTAAATGCTTTGGGAGTTGCTTTCATCCATTCAAGAATATGCAAACTTACCACATGACTCCTGTATTCAAAGAAGATAGTTGTAAAATTCCATCTCACTGCTAACAAGTAAGTTGAAAAGGGAAGATAGTTTGTAAAGAAAAAAAAAAAACAAAACCCAAGAGCCATCAGGACAAGCCCTGTTCAGCAAAAGCTTTAAAGCACAAGCTTACTTTTATGCAAAGAAATCACCCTGCTGACTTCAGTGGATTGTGTTGTGTTCATACCAAATGAGTCTGAAGAGAAAATAGGCTGGAGACAAGGAAACTGGGAAGCGCTAGTGGACAGTTCATGAATTTGAGGAGGTAGAATGAAACTAATAAATGATTCATTCAGGATTGTTTACCCAGCTTTAGCTCGCATCAGAAGGGAAAGAATGCAAATGGGGCTGATTATCCCAATTCACTTTGTGTCAGTGAGTTGTTCTTGGCTCAGGAACTCATCCTACAAAGGGAAGGGTTGAACACTCCATCATTTGAGAACATTTATCACAGGATGGGACAAAAGTTTGTGAATGCACTGCAGGAAATCCTCACAGCAGAGTGGAGGGCTGGATTCCCCAGGTGCTCTCCCCTTATCTGCCATGATGCTTTAGTGTTGGTTCCTATGCAGATTACTACCAGAATTGCCTGAATGAAGTTGCATTGAAGGAACTCTCCCATAAGAGTTGAACACAATAAGGGTTGCTAATAAAGGTACAGCAAAATCCTTGTCAAATAGCTAACTCATTCTTGCACGAAAAAATAGCTAAGCTAAACTAAAAATACCTGGCTGGTTCCCTGAATCCACCCACCAATTCTAGTGACAAGCAGCAGGAAGCCCAAGGCAAACCCTGCACTGGCAGTACCACTTGAGCAGCTGAATTTGCTGTTCCTCAGTGCCACTTAACAAGCAACCCACACCAGGCAGTACAGACACAGCAGAGCAGAAGACAGGCCTGGCTGGTTTGTAAGTTGTGGCAGACAAGGACTGCTAACCAAATAGAGAACGGTCATCTCTTTGTGTACCTTTAATTAGGTAGGCTCCCTTGAGAATTGGTTTATCTGACACTGACATAGGACAAAGTCTGATGTGAGTCAAAATTATGAGTTGTGAGTATACTTACAACAGTTTCATGAGGGTGTGCTGGGGGAGAGAAGGAAAACTCCCACTTCTGATTGAAGTGATAATGAAGTTATTTTCAGAAGCTCTTACGACATGTTGGAGGAGAGGGCCAGGGGACACGTGGACTCTCCACCACTGGGAGTTGAGAAGAATAGGTTGGACAAACAGCTTTCAGGAATGATTTCAATGTAGTTGATGCTTTGGGTGGGGTAGAGGATGTCTAGGTGATTTGGAAGGGGTCTCGCAGCTTTACTTCATATGATTCTAGTAGTGTAGTTTGTGGGACAGGGCTTTACTGCAAGGGTTGTCAAGCCCTGGCCCAGGCTGCCCAGGGCAGTGGGGGAGTCCCCATCCCTGGAGGGATTTCAGAGCCATGTAGATGAGGTGCTGAGGGACATGGGGCAGTGGTGACTTGGCAGTGCTGGGTTAATGGTTGGACCTGATGGTCTTAGAGGTCTCTTCCAACCGAGGCTGTTCTGTGACTCTGTAATGCCCAAGGTGCCACTGACTCTCTTGTGATTGCAAATGGTCAAGAGCTCTGCTTTACGGGTGGCGCTTCTCAGTGTCACTTTGGGACGTGAGGACTAATGATGTTGCAGGAGGAATGACAGCCACTCACTCACAAACCCTGCTGCCTTCAGCGCCTTAAGTTGTCTTTGGAGGTCTCCCATCCAAGAGTCTGAATTAATGCTCCCCTGGAACAGGGAAAGAGAAAGATGGAGATTTATGGTGGTTCGCAAGACTGAGAGAGACACCATGACTAACAAGCTAATTAGCCCCTCAAAAGCTGGTAGGCAAATGGAGAGGAAAAGAGTCTCTGTCTAACCTGCAGCCTTACATTTTACACTTCGGGAGAAGGCAGCTTGCCTGCAGGGGCCAGCAGAGTTTGACAGCAGAGCGACTTTCAGCGCATCTGCTTCCCTCTGACACACAGTTGGTCTCCTGCAGTGGCACAGAGTACCCTGCACCTCACAGGGACCCCTGCAGTGGTGGCAGTCATTCACTGGGTTTCCTTTTAAACACAGTGTCTGAGGTGCAGGTAAGGAAGTATTTGGTACCAGAGCCAGGGTGAAGCTGGTGGAGGAAGCAGAGCCGAGGAGCACTTTGTGCCCTACATTCCTCCAGGCTCCTGTGGTGCAGGTTTCACTCCATCTGTGTGAAATAGATGGAACATAAGAAATCTTTTAAATAATTGAATAATGAAATGAATATATTAATGTTCAGAGAGCGGGAGAGGGCTGCTGGGCTGGACTGATTCAGCCAAACAGCCCCTGACAAGCCAGGAAAGAAGTAGGGTCAGCATTTATTCCTCTGGAGGGGATTGAAGGCAGGGCACTGTGTTCAGTGGCTTTCCTTTCTGTCTCCCATTTCTTTGTTCAGTGATTCTAGCTGCTTTTCTTCAGGTGGCCTCCTCTGCCTCACTGTCATACTTTGGTGTCTCTAGATCTTCTTTCTCCTCTGTTTTTTCTCTCCAGTCATCGTTCCCTTTTGCATCGTTATCTTCCCGTGGCATTATGCTGTTTAATGCTCCAAAACACAGGCAGCCTTCTCAGAGAGCATGTATCCATCTAATGGATGGATACCATGCCTACCCTAATTCTGTAGCAACTTTATTTCTTAGAAGTATTTAATTACAGGTGTGATTCATCTACTCCAGATACTCCACCTCTCATTCGGGAGACAAGGAAGTGTCTGACACCAAATGCAATACATTTCTAGAAACACTTGGACAGCTGACAGCTGAGGTTGGCAGTCTGAACCACCAATTTGCTTATGCAGGAACACAAGTGCAGAAGTGAGTTGGGTTTGGTAAGTCAGGCAGTAAATGGCACAGGAGTTGGTATTAAGAACGGTTGAATTATAATTCTAGTGAAAAATGGGGAGTGAGAGAGCTGGCTGCAAACAGCTGCTGCATATCTTTATTATATCCAGCTCTGCCAGTGCCCCCTTCTGCCCCCAGCTCTCCCAGCCTTGGGCTCCCCATCTTCCCTGCAGCCCCCTGCCCTCTCCCTGCTATTTATGGACTTAATTCCTCTTTGTGGAGGCTGCCAGTGTTGCTGATGCGTGCAACGATTTGTCAAAACGATCATTCAGCTCCAGAACATTACAGGAAAAGCTGCTGATTCCCATCAGGTGTAACTGTAGTCATATTTCAGATCCTAAATCCAAAGTACTTAAGGAATCACCCAACCATTTTTTGTTTGTAAATGTAAATGAAAGTCATTCAATCAGTGGCTTTGCCCTGCTTGAACACTTTATTTTCCTTCCCACGTCTTTCTGTTTGAATTATTTGGGGAGCAGACCCTTCAGAGATCTTGTAGCCCTGTCTCTTGTAGTCAGTAGGGTCCTGCCACCTAAGCTGAACAGAGAAGTTATGCTGTTGATGTGTTTTACTGTTTGGGAGCTTTTTGTTGAAAGAGAGGTTAAAATGTACAGAGTATAAATTAGGGCAGGAGTGGGTTCAGAAGCATGTGAGGAGACAGGGATAAGCTGGGAGGAGCCAGGAGCTGGAAGGGCTGTTGGATATGTTGGAAACTTGATTTTCCTCCTAAGATCATGAGAAGACTCCACAGAAGACTCTACATGCATAGGGTAGCCTGTATAAAAATACACATGAAATACATATACAAAATACTTACATAAAAAGTACTTATGGGAGAGAATCCTGTGGTATGGATCATAGCAGCAGCTGGTGAGGAGAGGAGATGCTGGTGGAGAGGCAGAGGATTTCTGGATGCAGCATGCAGGGACGGGTGGGGAGGAGGAAGGCGCGGGGAGTTGAAAAGTGGCAGCTCTCTCCTTCATCTTGGGAAGTTATTTCTTATGCAGAGTGAGTGTAACTCTCGAATGCATCTTCCAGTTAGTGACACCCAGGAAATGTTTTATGGATGAGGCTCCATCACCTGTTGGCATGAAGAGGGGAAGGCAGAGCCACCGGTGATGGATGATCGCTTGGAAACTGCACTGTGTCCTCTGCACCCTCCGTCTCCCTATCCATGCCTCTTTATCATGCATCATTGCACTACCATCCACCTGCAGCTGCCAGGAAACTCCTCGTCCCCAGCTTCTCTTCCTCTTAACTTCCAAGATGCTCTGACATACTTCCCCTTTTCTGAAACTGTTTTTCTAAGTCAGAGATGTCATCGCCTAAATGGATGGACTGTGTGTATTTCTGTAGGTGACAGTAAGAGACAGAATTCTTCTCTGGACGCATTGTTTAGGACATTATGCGTGTTAACCCTTGTTTACTCAGTGAGAATCCTGCTAGAAATCAGATGGGTTTGTGGCATGGGGAAAAAAGGAGCAGGATTTTGCAGTTTTGCAGTTGTTTTATTTTGGGTTGTGGTGGGTATGTGCTGCCAATTTGATATCTTTCTTGCAGTTCGGTTGTTCTTGTTTTGTTTGTTGTTTTGGTTTGTTTTTTTTTCCCCCCAAATATCCTTTCTCTATATCTCTCTTCTCATTACAAACTGCAGTTGCTAATGCCATGGGAATTGGCAGAAAATGACCACAATGGGTATGGGAAAGCCCTGGCACCCAAACCAGATAATGGTCAGAGACAAAGTAAGGTAAGATAGTTTCAGAGATGGGTGGCCAGTCCCTCTCATAGTACTTGTTTGCTGAGCAGCCCCTAAATTCAAGCACTTGTCAGAATACCATTTATTAAAAGTAATTTTCCAGATACATTTGGAAAACATAGATAGAGCCTAGGTACTGGCCACTAGTTTAGTGTGCCTATTCTTGGATGGTGCAGCCTCAATTAAACCTTCCCGTTCAATCACCAGCCATCAGGCGCTCCCTTCTGCGACTGCCAAGCCCAGTTTGCAGAAGCAGGTCTCTGGCTGTGAGCTGTGTTATTGCCATGCCAACCCCTTCCTTTCTTCCTGAATCCCTGAGTCCCATCTTTGTTTTTGCTTCCTGCAGGAGGCCTTGTGTTAGTTCCACATTAATCAGTAGGCAGTTCACTTCAGTGCATAACTTAGCCTAGGCTAAGTGGTACCCAAGCTTTTCTCCTTCTCTGTAAACAGGAATTTGTTTCGGTATGTGGGAGTCCCAGAAAAGCACAGTAGTGGTGGTACAATGCATACAGAGAGCAAAACCCCAGGGTTGTTCCAAGCATGCAGTTCTGGCTCCTGGTTTGGTGGCAATGGTTGTGTAGCCAGGCACCTCCAAAATGTGTCTAGTATCAGCCTCTTAAGGGCCTGCATCCCAAGCTGTACTCCCATCAGAGTAGCCCAGATGATGCTGAGGGACCTGGGACTGAGCTGTACCTGTGCTGGACCTATAGACAGCATAAAAAATACTAGGTTGAAACTGTCTTAACCGCCTGCCCCAGCTCCCACCCGTTACACACACATGTGGTGCTCATCCAGCAGGTCCAAGAGCAGTGTAAGAGCGTTTCTGTGGCACTGCCCCACCCTGAACACCAGGATTTGTCCTGATTGCCAGCGAGCTGGGGATACAGGCTAATAATGAGTCCTCAGGAGCGACTTTGCTCCCCTGTGTAGTTTTCCCCTCCTCCTCCCTCCCCCTTCCTTCGCCTGAGTGTTTAGCTCTGAAAAGAATAATTTATCAAATCATTTTTATTCAACTTCGGAGGAGGAAGAAAAAGGATGGTGGGGGAAAAAAGAGCCCTTTGCTGTTTTAATTGCTTTGCGGCGTACTTGTGAGAGTGGAGCTGGGCTTATCAAAGCCAGCACAGCATAGAGTCCCTGCCACTCGCTAATGAGAGCTGCCATGTGACCAGCCACGCTCCTCCGATGGACCAGATAGTGCCTCAAACCAGGCAGGGACTCAAACACTTAGCAAGTTAATTTAAATGAGGAGCTAGGAAGTTTGAACAGAAGGCTGGGGGAGCTTGGTTTATGGGGACTTTGGAATCAAATTAAGGGGTTTATTTATCTAAAAAAAGGCAAAACGAGGTGTACAGCCTAGGCTGTTTTTTGGCTTGGTTCCTTTCTGATGATTCATTTCTGAGTCAGGTGTCAGAGTCTAGGAAGGAGGCGGCTATTTTTTTTTTTCCTTGACTGAATGAAACCCAAGGAACCAGCTGAATTCCTGGAACTCATTCATTTCTCTTTGTGCCTGAGGGTGTCTTTTAAGAGCTTGGTGCTGCAGTGACTCCAGGGGGCTGCTGTGGAGCGCGGTGAGATCTGGTCACAGGGTTGTGAGCACCCATGGCTCTCAGCCAGAGAGCTGCTAAAATTGGGCTGCTGGGACCCAGGTGCATGCCCTCACACCTTTAGGGAGAACTACCAGGGAGCTGTGCAAGATGCCTGGTTTTGCCCTGCTCAGTCAGTGCTGCCCTGCAGCCCCCCATGGCTCTCCTGCCCATACCAGCTCTGCAGCACCACAGGAACAATCCCAGGTGGCCATACCTGCTGAGTCTGAATCTCTTGGTACAATTTACTTTCATTTCCACTCAGTTTAGACCCGTTGTAAGCCAAGTCCTGAGAGGTGATCATTTGTACCAGCAACGAATGTTCTCAAGTTATATCACAGCTAGCATCCTGACCTCCAACATCTCCAGTTATTTATGGTGAGAATCCCCACAGCTTTGCTATTGCATTTCAGTTGTGTCTTGGAGGACACCTTGTGGCTGATCTTCATGTGGCTGTACCAAAAAGCTACTTTCAACACAGATACCAATGTCTTGAGTAACCTGAACTAACATCAGTTAGCACTTTTTTTTGGGTTGGATGTTGGATCAGGTGATATCCTGAGGTCCTTTTTGACTTTATATTATGATTCTGTGGTTTTGTGATCCTGCTGTTCTGGGGCTGAGTCTAGTATATCCCTGAATGAACTGTATCCTAGGCTGGTACCCATCAATGAAGGTGACTTACCCCCAGCACAGTGATAGAAATAAAGGGAACAGAGGGTGTGAAGAAGGTGACTAGTATCTCATATTTAAGTTCTTTTTCAATAATATTGTTCGTGTTCCTTCTGGCTGTCATCACACTTAGGTTTCACATTTTTTAATTAAAAACCCTATAGCTGAAATTTCTGTAATATTGCACAGGCGAGGACTGAATAATACCTGGCTGCTTGTCACTTCCCTCATATGAAGAAACAATGTCGGTTCTCTAAAATACCAAATGTGAATAAAATATGTTGGGTTTTTCTTTTTTTTTTTGTCTTAAAAAAAAAAGTTTCATAAAAAGCTCTCTTGAAAGCAATGATGGGACAATCTATTATTAAATGAAACAAATCAATATTAATGCAATCTGATGGCTGAGATTTGCTTGAGTAGTATTTTATATTCATGTGTATGCTGTTAACTCTGCCTTATTAGATATGTGCAACATGGTTGAGTTGAGGTTGCTGTGGGAACCATCATTTTTAAAATTTCCTGACTTTTACGCAGGTAAAGTCAACCCCAAGCTACCTTGCATTAATATCATGTAATTTCCTTGATTGAAGAAAAAGTGTTGGAGTATTTTATTGTCTGTGTTCTTGCATTCAATCGCCTGTTCAACCAAAATGAGTTCAATTCCTAGCCCCACACTAAAGAATTAGAGCAGCAGAGCTGGAGCTTGCTTTTAGAAAAGAGCAACAGCTCTGAATACAACCACAATCCATAGACTTTGAAGGCTTTTTCTATTGTGTGCTGCCCTCCAGGTGCTTGTGTGTGTCCCGTGACAGTGGCATATGCATCCTGTTATACAGCACAGAACTAAGGGGTAGAAATAGATGGTCTAGGATTTAGTACCTCAGGCAAGCCATTTTCCCTGGTGTGTGATGCGACCCTTCCAGATGCACAGGGCTGCATGACAAAAGGTTGAAATGACTAAACTGTATGTAGGGCAATACCACAAATTCTCCTAGTTCTGCCCTCCCTCGCCCTTCTCCTTCCTTCCTGAAATGTGCTGATACTCTGTGCATATCACCAAGTGAATGGGATGCTGATTTGAGGTTTTACTATGTTCTTTGCAGTTCAAGTGTCTTCCTTCTACTATGCCTTCTCCTGAGTATCGGACAGCTAGATAATTTCCACCTCTTATTCAGAGTGAGGGAAATTGCCCATTACTAATTGTCTACAAGTTAGAGCAGAAATGCCTATAGCCATGTTGGCTGCAGGCTCTTTTTAGTCAACGGAGAGACAGCCATGGTAAGGAAGCATTTTATCTGATATTTCCACCTGATGTCCACAATAGGATGGGATGATTCAGGCTTTGGAAGTCCATACTGACCTCTAGGAGTGTAGTCGAACTCAAGAGGAGCGTTCTGCATTAAACATGACCAAATTTAGCACTAGTATATCCACAAGTAGATAGCTACAATATGCAAAGACACCTAGCCAAGACATTAACAGCTTAGCTCTATGCTAGCTGGGTGTACTGTTTGGCTACTTAACCCTGCAGAGAAAAAAGCCTCCATGAGCCTGGCTGGGGTGCTCTTCTGCTACGAAGACATTGCTTCTGGTACCAAAACTGGCTTGCAGGTCTTGGCAAAGCCCTGCTTTATGCCGTAGAGACATAGCCTCAGGATCATCTCTTTTACTGGATGTGGTTTGCACTGTTGGGCACATTTTCAACCACTTCTAATCAGCACATGATGCTTTAGCATGAACATGAGTTTAGCTAAAGCTGGACTTGGCTGCTGGAGTAACTAGTGAAAATACCAGTTCATCTGTTGTAATTGTTAGTGCTGTTGGAAAGGACATTTAAATCTGGGAATAGATGTGGGAAAGAAGAACCTGGAGCTGGTGTCCTGTGTTGATCTACTTGGGAGCTATGGGAAATAGCAAATGGAGCCTCTTTTTGTGAGAAGCAATGAGTCTTCAAGACTTACCTGGCCTCTCTTGGCTCATAATGCCAGTCAAAGTGAGTGATATGAATGATAGCGGTCCTTTTGTGCAGGAACTGAGAAGACAGCATGGATCCCAGTTTAAGGTTGTGCAAGGGGCCACCTGTGGCAATAGCTGACTGATTTTCTTCAGTGAATTGTTTTAGCTCTTTAGCAGAGATAGAATCATCCACTTCACTTGTATCGTGGTGTGTTCTAAAACTAATTTATTGTCTCGTGCCTCTGGAGGATAGTGCTGCCTTTTGCAACAATGTGTGTTTCAGTAAGACAACTGCAGTCCTGTTACTCTGATCTCTTCAATCCAGAGAGGAAATTGCCTTGAGGCAGAAGTAGTTAATAAAAGTTAAGTCATCCAGTAAGGGGACAGAAAAAAATACCATGTGACTGAGATGGCCAATTAGACATCATGAATATTCAGAATTCTTTAATCGAGTGAAAGCTCATTACAAACACCCAGACTGAAATTTGCTCATGTAAAATATTCATTGAACAATTTTGCATAAATAAATAATAAACAATAATAAATGCATAAAAAATTGTTCATAGGCCATCTATCAGCAGGGGGGCGGGGGGGAAAGGACAGAATCTGTTAAATAAACTGTATGTAATGAGTAATCTGTCCAGTGCTAGTTTTAAGCTCTCCCTTGGTAGGTCTGCTGTGGAGATCTAACATGAGCATCTCTCTTCTGGGAGGGCTGTGAAATAGGGCTGCTTGGAGTAGATAAAGACACCAAACTACCTCAACCTTAAGGGAGCAGAGTGTGTAAGACTGGGATTTAGCTTGTGATGGATGTAACAGAGTCTGAGAGTTGTCTGAACATGTGAGCTGGAGAAAATTACTGGATTTGAACAAGAAGACTCAAACCCATTTCCATCTAAAAGCAAGAGCAGCCACCTTGTCCAGCCAACCAAGGTTTACAAAACTCCAGATACAAAGGATGTGTTCAGTTTCACCTGTCACCATAGGGTGATGCAGAGGGAGAGCACAATTAAAACTGTAGTGTGTGTGTGTGTGTAGGAGGTGCAAGGGAATGAATACTGCTGGACACATGCAAACAGACTGTACACAAACAGAAAAAGGTCAGAGCTGTCCCAGAGCTGCATATGGAATAACTGCAAATGACTGTGTATGCTCTGCCTCCCTGTTTGGTTACCAGGGGAAGGGGAGGGGGTGAGAAATCAAAGAGCTGTTTCAATAAAATGTGAAAACTAAAATCCACGGTTGTTAGGAGAGAAATACCAGGGAAAGGGTACTAAGCTGTGATTGGTGGTGGTTATGAGTGAAAAGGTCTCATGCCCAGCCCAGTCTCAAATCATACTGTGCTGGGGCCCATCTGTGGGGCATCTGACTCTGAGGAAGTCTGTGAGACAGCATGGGCTGGATGAGAGCTGTGTACCTTGGGACAGGAATGGTCATTTTTGTTGTTTGTTTGCACAGATGTTAGCAGAAAAGCATCACATTCTCCATCTATGCCCCATCCTCAGAGCAATGAAGGGGACAGTTGTGGGGACATCACATATGCCTCCTGGCAGGTGGAGAAGGGATGTGAGATCTCAGGTTGCTCCCTACTCTCATTCTGGAAAAGTCATCGCTCACCTCTGGTAAACCTTTGCACATCCCCCTTCAGCCACATAGTAATTCCCTGACAAGTATCCCAAGTATCCACCCACACAGGGAATTACATGGCAAATTTTCTGTAACTACATGGTGATTACCTGGTCCTTCATGCTGCCGGGTAATTAGAATCTGAAAGTGTTTTGTAAAGGTTAATTTATGGGAGACTGAGCACACCCTCTCTGCCTACCCTGAGCTCGGGACTGCCACGTGCAGACTCATGCTCTTCTATGGCACTGCCTGTTCCACTTCACCCTTGGCAGGGATCTGATGTCTCTGTGGATCAGGGCAGAGAAGGCAGCCAGGGTTGGGTGGCCTTCTGTCTGTTGTCAACTCACGTGTGCCCAGTCCCCAGGAAATAAATGCTTGATGCTGCGACGACCGCAGGAGTCTGATACAAGGTTCCCTAATGGCTGTGGTCCTCAGAAGTTTGGCTCAGAGCTGCTCAGACCCCTGTTGTTCTCCCTGGAGGACCCACCAAATTAGGCTGCACTCCCCCCTTCTACCTTACAGAGGTAATCACTGCTCTTCTATTGACCAGCCAATATGGGAGAATTAACACTGGGGGAAAAAAAAATTAAAAATATGCCCCCCTTTCCACCCACGAGTGAAATCTCACATGGGGATTTTCTATTAAAGTGGGTGACCATGCATCTTTCAGCCTGGAGTTTTGAGCTTTGATGGCTGGATTTTGCTCCATTAGAGAGAATCCCTCCTTCTCTAACTGGTTGCAAATCCCTACCCTGTTATCACAAGCCAGTTAACTATCTAATCACACCGTTTTATTGCACGCTTAGCCATGAAACACCCTCTACTGCCAGATGCTATAACAGACTGTATTAGGGAAATAATAACAAGGCAATTCAGAAGGCTCATCTCATAGCTGCTGGGTAATTTAGTGACCAGGCTGTTCTGTAATTTTGTTGTCACCGTGGCTCTGTGGATCTGGCTGGGAAGAACTGTGTCAACACATGTGACATTCGCTGTGACAGGCTGCGTGTTGTAGAGCAGCATTGCATGGGAGGAGTTGGTACATGTGACAATTAGGGGAGTCTGCTTGTTTGTGTTGATTATTAGTCGAGGTGGACCTCTATGCAAGGGGACTGATCACTGTTTTCCTTTCTGACTGCTTCAACAGAGAGACCAAATAAAAAAAAATGGTGGCAGAGGCTGATTCTTCTCTGTACCCCTTAGAATTGGTCTCTCCAGGGGAGGGTTGATGAGGATGAACAGTGTGAGGACAGTGGAAAATATGGGATGGGAACTGTTTATCTGGGCAGGACAAAAAGTTACCCCCCGGGGCTCTGGCAGATCAACACTTCTGCAGGCACCAGGATTTGTTGAAAATAGGAAGGCAGAGAATATATTAAACTATCTGTTTCCTTCTTGCAGTACACTCCAGGGCTGGAACAGAGATAAGTGTGTCTCCTTGTTCATCACTCCTACCTAACCATGAGAGGTGGGAGATTGAGTACTGGCAAGAGACATTTAAAGATGAGTGACATTCGGCAGGAGCCTCAGTAAATTCATATTTACTAGCAAAGGAGGAATAGCAGTATACGAGAGATGTGCAAGTGAGACATTTTCATTCCATCAGTCCTTGTCTTTACGCTCCGTGCCTCAGCGTGAGCTCAGACATGGCCATCAGCATTCTCCGACTGTCTGGGCAGGGTTTGGGTTTGAACTATCCCTCTTCTCCTCCCTATGCAGACTATTTCCTTCTCTCTCCGTAACAGCGCATCACAGACTAGGCTTGAGCAATGCTGTAAGGCTCTAGAAGGTGATGAGGGAAAATGGAGTGTTCGGGCTCAGAGGTGAGCTTGAGTCTTCAGCTAGCAGGATGATGTTAGTGTGCCTCCTGGGGACCTGTGCACGTGGCGTGGAGAGACAGAATTATTGCTTAGTTGCATTTTTACCTGTCTGTCATCACATTTCCTTCATCTGGACAGCAAGAAAAAGGAAGCAGGCATCCAACATTGTCCAGATAGCTGATGGGGAGTACGTGTGTTCAGAGGGGCTTGGATCTTTCAGGTAAACACTGGATGCTCTGGGGAGAATGGAGATCGCAGGGGGAAAGCTTCCACATTTCACGAAGGAAATGAACTACCTGATTGTTATGTATAAACTAGATGGAGGTACAAGAATGAAGAGGTAGCAATTAGGAGGCTGTTTGGCATTTGAGAGCTGAAGGTTCAATTTCCTGCTGTCACGCACAGCCTGTGTGATGTGGGACAGGTCATTTAGTCCCCTGCTGCCTAAGTTCATCGTTGCGATATGGCAGTAGCAGCTGCCTTACAGAAGCATTAAGAATGCAAATACTCTACCAGGAGGCACTGAGATATCACCAAAAGAAAGCAAGAAAACACAGGTACCTACAATGAAATATGTCCATGTAACTCACCCCAGCAGTGTCAGAAACCAGCTGACGGGCAGGCTGCTAGACTGTGGGCAGTTAAACAGGAGCTGTTTCTTGCTCAGTGCTTTGACAATGCCTAGCAAATTACAGACTCTCCTTGGTTGGTTCTTAGATATTACTATATTCTTAAATAATCATCCACTGAAATTCCTCTGATAAAAGTGAAAGAGCTTAGATTTTTCTCCTTCTGCATCTGTTGCAACGGCACAGTTCAGCATGCACTGAGAAGTGCCCCTTATAAAGCACAAATTCTGTGTGTGTGCATGCAGAGTTAAGGAATTCACATGTGTTTATTGGTGAAGCTGCTGCTTGAAGCTGGAATGAAGTGGTATGTCACCATGCCACTTTTTTATTGTGGAGATAACTATGCTTCCACTTGGAGAAAACAGCTCCATTCAGAGAGCTCTGATGATCTCAGTGAGTGCTGCCACTACTGCTGGGTTCCTGCAAGTACCTGCTGATTTAGGAGCTGTTTCTTCTCTGGAAAGCATGGTACAACCCACCTGCTGGTTGGGCCCTGTGAGTCGCCTTCTGCATCACAGCTCCCAGTGAGCTCAGCAGGAGTGGGGATGTCTGATGGGCAACTCAGTAGAGAGTTGTCTCCTGGCCAGCAGCAACTGCTTTATCACAGCAGCCCATGATGTGGGCACAGCTGGGGAGGTACTGCAGCTCCCTGCACCTTTTGAGGCCACATGGTGCTACCTCATGGTTTATTAGCCTGATGCAGTCATGGAGAGGCAAAAATGTGTCGTCTTCCCTCAACCTGTGTCCCCTGTGCTTTCTTACTGTGGTGATGCCACTTGTGTGCACGTGTTGAATCTTCTACTCCTTTCCCTTTGACGTCCTGCATTGTAGGACCAATCTGTCACCAATATGAGGTGATGCAGAGATCTGTCTTCACATCCAGAATGGGAATATCCACACTCACAAAAACGTTGTGCCATCATCATTGTACTCTCTGGTTTGAGTTCTGCATGAGCAAGCCAAGACAGTGCTGCAAGGTAGGAATTGGTGATGCTGCTAGATGGTCAGGGTGGAGAATTTTAAATCCCTGTTAGCGTGAAGAGGTCTGATAGAGAATCTTTTGGGAAGAATAAGAAGATGAATTTCCCTGGTTCTTTTATCTCCCCAACAGTCATCTGTAGAATTTTTTATTCATATCTTGAAAGTTCTGATATTTTAGCATAAAAGAAAAAGAGTTTGGTGTTTTCTCTGCTGCTACCAAGGAACAGTGAGTTCCACATGTTCCTGAGTATGTATGCTATGACACACAAGTGCAGTCAATACAACTACATTGAGTGCTTTCCCATTCCTCTATTTTAGGTCACTGAACAGCAGCATGTGATTCATGCTTAAGCTGCTAGAGGTACTCCTGGTTCTGAAGTGGCAGAGATCGGTGGCTTAGCAGTAGAGAGGGACTGTATTCTCTTCTCAGACACCAGGTTATTTGAGGCTGCTTCCCTATTATGAGCCTACAGTCAGAAATAGACCTCTGTGTCTGTTGTTTTCTCCCTAGCTCTCCCCCTTTCCCACTTTATAGCTATACTAGCTTCAGTGGGTTTTGAATTCAAGTTTTCAATATCCCATGACCAAACCTCTGCAGACAGCATGGAGAATTGGTTTCCATGCCTGAGATGATGGCTTTTGGAGAGCACATCGGTGCATTGTGCTGAGTGAGGAAATGGACCGGTCTAAAACTAACCTGGGAATAGCAGCTGACTCTGATGTTTTTGTGGATGAAGTGAGGAGGGCTGGTGGTAGCCCTGATTAGTTACCCTGCTGGGTTTTAAACTGGTTTGTGGATTAAGAATTTACTGGGAACTATATGTCCTGGGCTTTGTACAAATCAAACTGCAAGCTGGGCCAGCCTCAGGATTACTGGTGTGCTCAATTAATTGGGTTGCAGTGGCTGCAAGTGGGCAGATGATTCGAAATGTTTGGCATCCAGCCGTTAAGAGCAGCAATAATAAAACGCAGCAGCAAGAAGAGGAAAGAGTTTGGGGTGGGAATGAATGACACTCACTTTGTGAATTCTGGCTGTGACATCCAGCCATGTTCATGCGCACCCACACCACACACACACACACACTTTTTCAGGCCCAGTGGGGTCCTCACCGACCCCACTGCTGTCCTTTGTGGTGGGTTGGTGCTGGGAGAGCATCCTGGAGATCATGGGGGAAGATCACCTAGACAGATTAGCAAAGCTTTTTCCCACGGATTGCCTTGCTGCAGAGCCAGTCTGTATCCATGACAGGTTTACTCTGCTATCAAACGCACAAGAGACTTGCATGACCACTTAGACTATAAATCTGCTCCTTTAATACATTTAGTTCTCAGCTAGTCATTTCTCTCCTGTGATGTTTCTCATCTCTTTTCTTCACTTCTCTGCTTCGAAGTTGCCATTAGCCTGACATTTCTCCCCCCTCCTTCTCATTTCTTTCCTTTCCCTTGTTTTTCTCCTGTGTTGGCAGAGTTGCCTGAGCAGTTTGATCACCATGCTGGGGTTCTGCTCCTGCCATAGAGTGGACATGTTGCCTTTCTTTTCCTCCTTACCTCCCGCCTCATTCTAAGATGCTTGTGTAGGCACAAAAGGGAACAACAGGACTAGAGAAAAGCATTTTAAACCTATTTATTAACCAGCTTTGCTGTAGCCCTCTTCTGGTTTCCCTTTCGGGAATGAAATATGTGTCCATTTCTCTTTTCTATGGGCTTGTCATATTTTGTATCTTTCTGAGCTCCTACGAGCAAGGTGAAATGACCTCATGCTGGCCTGCAGGGAGCAAGGGAAGGAGAGCCAGATTAATGGCTGGGGACCAGGGAGGTGTTATGGAGAAGCCTCCATAGTTCAAGTGCAGGAGATGCTGGCACCATTATGTTGCTAACAATTTGTAATAGTTTTTTTCCTAGACTCTGAAAACTAGGCTGTGCTGATGGGTTTGGAGTCCTAGAGAAAATATTTCAGCCTAGTGTCCTATAAACTCTTCTGCCTGTTCAAAAGACTCTGGGGATATGATTTCACAGCCCATTCTACTCCCTCTACCTGGCAAGAGGCCATAAATGTCTTTCTTTTAAAGTTTAATCCATCTGAATATGGGAGTTAAATTGCTGTATGCATTGTGTGTACGTGTCTCTGTGTACATTTGGCCAACAATGGGTTCATACACAGGTGCACACACCAGTCAGGGTGTGATTAAGAAACAATTAACCCTGTACCCATGTGAAAAATGAGGAGAAACAGTTGAAGGAGAGTTACTTGGGGGCCAAAGAGATAAAGTGAAGAAACAAAGCGTGTCTCCTGTGCCTGCTAGTGGAGCTGATGTCCTTGAGGGAGAGAGGGGAGGTGGCAGCCACATGCTGTCAATGATGGTAGAGCAGCTTTCATTGAAACCAGAGCTCTGCCAGGGCTAAGGCAGCCTGAACCCATGGAAGAATCCCTGCTGCCCCTCTGTGAACCTCTCCTCAATGCAAGGCACAGCATAAAGCCACCATCTGTCCTAATGCAATCTGTGTTTTTAACAGCATCAGGTTCCACAGTGAATGTGTAGTGATTTCTCATTTAATCCCCTTGGCATGGCTTGCTAGTTGCTGTTTTGTTTTCAGATAACACAGCAAAAGGAAATTTCCTCCATGTTCTCTGTTGCTGGCTCTGATTTGGATCCACCATTCACACCACTTGGAAAGGAATGAGGGAGGGAGTCATTTTCCAGTTTCACTGCTGCTCTTTTTTTCGTCAGAGGCAGGCACTGGGGGATTGCCATACCTGGATCGTTCTGCTC
Source organism: Podargus strigoides (assembly GCA_028020825.1). Classification (NCBI taxonomy): domain Eukaryota; kingdom Metazoa; phylum Chordata; class Aves; order Caprimulgiformes; family Podargidae; genus Podargus; species Podargus strigoides. Next base: position 2,295,048 of record CM051635.1, read on the forward strand.
AGGAGTGAGTTACTGGTCTAATAACACAGTCTTTGGCATTGGCCAGAGGAAGCTATTTCAGTAAAGCAGAGGATGGCAGTCACTGTATGCAGGGAAAGCAGTAAATTGCAGCATTGCTTGAGGAAAGAGCAGTGAGACCTCCAGGCTGAACTGACAGGGTAGCATTTTGCAGGAGCTGCTGGTTTTTAGCAGCGAGTCTCAGCTTTTGACTTAATGGGCCACAGAGCAGATTGTACACAGAAGAAATTGAATTTGGGATCATGGAGCCTGACTTAGTGAGTATGTCCTTTCTGGGCTCCAAAGATTTGCTTTGCAAGTGTTAGTTTCTCTCTCATGGCGTATTCTGTATCTATTTTCCTCTAACCTTTGGGAAGCAAAATTAAATGTTAAGTACATTACACAGGAAGTGAAAAAAAAAATTAAAAAGGAAAGAAAATCTTCTTTGCATGATCTAAATGTCTTCCCACACATCAAAATGTCTTCGTTGTGAAGTCTAATAATTTTTTTTGTCATTCAAGCTGGGTAAAACTGCGCTTCTGTCTTTCTGAATAAGATAAGGCTCTCATGTCTAGCCAGCTTGGCTAGATACACTGAGCAGATACAGATGGCTTAAATTTTGCATGAAGTCTTGTGTTTCTCCATAGCTGGCTTTAGCCTTTCCAAAGTTCATATCCAGAAGTGATTAGCAAGGACTCTTAGGTACAATTGAGACCATTCAAATTTGGCTCCCGGTCACTGAATTTTGGATCTCAAGACCACTGTAGGTATAGGTCTAAGTCTTGGCTGTCCCTACGTACCTGGCCAAAGTAACTGGGAAAAGGGTAGGTTAGAAGAAGCCATTTCTGCTCCTCTCTTTTTCAGAAACTTTGGAGAATACTCTAAAAATGAGGAGATACTAAAACATTGTTAAGAGGGACAGCTCTTTTGTTTTGAATGTCTGAAAAACACATAGTGCCTGGTGATCACTATCATAAATTCATTATAGTCTACCTCTCAGATAGTCTTTTTCATTAGTAGATCCCAGGGCTCAGCTGCAAACGTAATGCCTACATCTGCAAAAAGCTAAGCAGCCCATCTGTATTTGCAAGCTGGTATCTGCTGTTTCATCTCTGTTGCATAGCCTTGATATAGTTGCCATAGGTGGTCCCCTGCCAGACTGCTGCAGCTGTGTCCAGACATCCTGGGTTCACGTATTTATAAGCTTCTCTTGTACTTCTCATGGACTTATCCACGGGCACTGTGATCCTGTGCCTATCACACAAGTTGTGCAGCCTTTCTGTTTGCAGCTTCCTCACCAGCCTTCCTCTCCAAATGACCAAGGATATATTCTAGGTTTCACAGTGAGTGGTTATCTCTGCAGCACATCCCCACTGCTGCCTCACTGACTCAGGGGCTCTGTTGCTTTCTTGCTTCCCACTTCCAGCCTTAGTTTTGAGGTGGAAAACTGGCTTGCCCTAGGCAGGAGCCAGTGGGTTTGCTTTTGTGCTTCGTTTGAGAGGACACCATCAAAGTTTAATGTGCCTCTTTTGTTATCATTGTCACCTCCTGTGATTTTTAGTTCAACTTAGGTGCAGAAAAACTCAGAAAATACAAACCAAACAAACAAACCACAGAAGATATCAGAGCCTCTCATTTAAACAAAGCTTGAAGTTTTCCACTAATACTCTAGCCTCCAGTATTAAAGAGAGATCATAAGCTTCACACAGACAAATTACCCAAATGGTTGCTGCAGCTGACATGTGTGCACCTCATCATCCACTGACGCATGTATTACTTGATCTGGAATGCAAATATTGGTTGGCACTCCCAGAAACAGAAAGTGTGTGCACAGTGGGTGCAGATGCACATAGCATCCCTTGGAGAAATGACCGTGAAGCTGCCTGTGGTCATGGAAACCACTTCTGTCTTCCCTCCCCTTCCAGCACGGTGGGACTGGAACAGTTTGTTCTCTCAGTAGCTGTCTCGTACACAGTCTGAGAGCTCCTGTGAAGCCTCTGGGCTTTGCTGTGCTTTCAGTGGCAGGCCACATACAGTTAACAGTCTTCCCTACACCCCACCAATGCCCCTTCAAAGAGAAAATTAGATCAAAGTTTTATCAGTTCCCTGTGTTTGAGAGTAACACATGCCAGGATTAATAGTTCTCAATTTTTCAGAAATATTAAAATTTGCTCTCTATTGTCAGGACAATAAATCTTTTACCCTGCAAGTTCATCTTGCTCTGAGAACGACCGAGCGATTACTGACCCCAATTACACAATTAAATCTTTGAAATAATACTGTTTGATATTAAACAATTACATTTCTCATATGAAAATATCACCATTCTCTTGCCAGCTAAGAGGGTATTAATAATGCATCTACACAGATTCTATTGTGTGTTAATAATGAATGTCTACAAAACCTTATAGGATGTTAATACTGCATGTACCCGCAAAGCTCTATAGGATGCTAATATACACCCACAAGGCCCTAGGAAATGCAAATAGTGAATCCAGAGCAAGGAAATCGTATTCCCTGTCCATTCTAATCTCCAATATTGCATTCTGCTCCAGGCAGCAGAACATCATACGAAGAGTTGAAGAATGTTCAGATTTGAGCAGCAGGAGAGCCAGATGCTCAGGAGATTGATTTGAGGGACGAGGGAAACGGACGTGTTTGGCTTGTTGAGGTCTAAGATGTGTGAGTGGTAACCATCAGAAGTGATGTTGGACACCCACTAAGAACCAGAGCTTTTTGGCACTGACCTCAGTGGGATTTGGATTGGAGAGCATGAGGATTTATAGGGGACACATGGGCCTAATCAGAGATCAAAATGGAAATGTAGATGTTGGTATGCTGAGATAGAAAATGGTGTGAAACCCTCGAGGTACCTGCAAAACACAAGTATGCCAGGCTGTTTCCCTCCCTGGATGTAATAACTAAAAGTGACAAACTTGTACTGGCAAAGGAAAGACAAAAACTGTCTGGAAGAACTTAGATACTGAGATCTGAAATATGTGAAGTAAGTCCTGAAGTGATGAAGTAGGAATCTCTTTCCCGGTAATAGTTAAAACCAGTCTGGACTAGGCTGTAGGAAAAAGCCTAGTAAAAGTGCATGCTGCTTAACAAGCATCCACAGAACTTTCACAGAAATATTTACCTTCCAGTTGCTCTTGGATACTGAAATACGTGAGTCTTCATCTCTGAACTTGATTTCAAAATAAGCAATTCTGCAGCATATTGTTGGATGACAGTGATGTGTCTCTACAGTTCCCTGCCAGAAGCTAATAATTCAAACCTACAAAGTGGAGGTTGCTTGGTAATTATGTAAAAATGTCCTTTACTCTTCGCAGTGGTTCTTGAGCACTGCAAGTGGAGAAACTTCTCTCTTCAGTGCCAAACAATATGTTAAGTTGCATTGAAAGAAAGATCCCATACAAATTTGGTCAAGTCTTTCAGAGCGGGCAAACTTCTGTTGTCCCTAAGTAGGGTTCATTCGTGTGAGTAAGTCTGGCTGTCTGGCACTTTCTGTTCCTCAAGCTTTTCATGGCAGCACACTTTGGAGTAAGCAGTAACTTCCTTGGCAGGGCTTTTGGTCGTGCCACTTGGCACGCTCAGCAGTGATGGTAACTCTGGTTGGATGGTGCTTGCCTCGGTGTCCCGTGCTCGGTGCAGACTTCTGAGACAGGCTGGCAAAGGCAGCACACAGAGATCACAGAATCATAGAATCACAGAATGGTTTGGGTTGGAAGGGACCTTGAAGATCATCTCGTTCCAACCCCCCTGCCATGGGCAGGGACACCTCCCACCAGACCAGGTTGCTCCAAGCCCCATCCAACCTGGCCTGGAACACTGCCAGGGAGGGGGCAGCCACAGCTTCCCTGGGCAACCTAGGCCAGTGTCTCATCACCCTCACAGTCAATAATTTCTCCCTAATAGCCAGTCTAAATCTCTCCTTTTCCAGTTTAAAGCCATTACCCCTCATTCTATCACTCCATGCCCTTGTAAAAAGTCCCTCTCCAGCTTTCTTGTAGGCCCCTTCAGGTACTGGAAGGTGCTCTAAGGTCTCCCTGGAGCCTTCTCCAGGCTGAACAACCCCAACTCCCTCTGCCTGTCCCCACAGCAGAGGTGCTCCAGCCCTCTGATCATCTTTGTGGCCCTCCTCTGGACCTGCTCCAACAGCTCAGTGTCCTTATTGTGCTGGGGGCAAGATGATGTATGCAGTGCTGTTAGCATGAGAGAGTGACTTAAGGAGAACATAAACCCCAACCAGAAGAGCTGAAAAAGCAAAACAAAGCAGAAAAAGAAACCCTAAACAAACCTTCAGCCAGGTCCCCTAGGAACAGACTGGGGCTCTATGTAACAAAGGAACTATTTGCTTCAACTCTAAAACACTCCTTTTGTGGTCTCTTCTGTGTGTATTGCAGTGAATATATTGACTGGCAGGAATGTTCATGGGAACAGTGAATTTTATGTAAATATTAGAGACTATTTGCAGGAAGCAAAATTTGAACTCATAAAAAGTCGTATTCTCTATGGAAGCCTGATCCTAAAGGTTACTCAGAAAACAGGAACATTCAATGGGATTTATTGCATATATTTAACAAAAGTATATCTAACCCAGCTCTGATTTTGATTATCAACTATCTGGGGACAGTTTGTGGACAAACAATACGCTAAGAATTATTTACCGAAACAAGTCAGCAAATAATTGCAAATGACAAATAAATTTGAGAAAATTACAAACTGCTTGTGGACAATTCATGAAGAGAAGCAAGGCAAAATTAATCAGATAAATTATTCACAATGAATGAATCTCTCAGCTCTAATTAAAACTCTGTAGGGTATTAATAATACATGCCCAGAGAACCACAAACAGAATCATATAAGCAAAAAGATCCATCTGTGTCTGCATGGCAGAGCTTCCCATCCTGTCACAGGGTGTTGCTGTTCCCAACATTTCTCAGTATCTTTTTGTGTCTGGATGCTGATTCTGGTTGCAGCTGATAAAAGCCCTCTCTGCACACAGTGTGTGTGTGCTTAGTATGGTAGGTTTCTCCACTGATGCTTGTGATGCATGGGGTCATTCCTTCCCTGTTGTTTTTTTTTTCCTTTTTGCTGCTTTTCCAGCCCTAAGGGAATTCTTGGGGAATATGCAAAGTATTATCTCAGCTTATCTTAAGTTGTTAAGGCTTTTCATTCATTAGTGAGTGCTGAAATTTTTTTTTTTTTTTTTTTTTTCTCTAAGATACAGGCAGGACTGAAGACCTAAAGGTTTAATCCTGAAGATGCTCAGCAGTGGGTACCACCCTGGCACCCCCAGCCTGGGCTCCCCTCCTCAGCTCTGCCAGTACCCCTTGTCCTGTCTCACTGCCCCTTGTATTGCAGTTTGGGACTCCCTGCACATAGCTCTGCCATGACCTGGTGTACACTGCCTGCTTAAAAGAAACCTTATCCTCAGTGGGAGTATTTTGAGGGGCTCAGACACTGCAACAAGCAGAAGTCAGTGACAGTAGGCTGGGCTGTGAGCTGGGTGCCTGAGCATCAGTCATGCTGCATGTATAAAATTCCAGCAAAAGAAGGAAATTGGCTCTTTCCCCCTCCCCCACCTGTATAATTTAGCTCTGCTTTTAATATAACTGTGTCTTTGTACTCTCAGGAACTCCCCAAACCCATTCCCCCTGCTCTTGATTCCCTTTCTGACAGGCAAGACCGAGTCAATCAGAAAATTGTTTAATACTTTTCCTTTTATTCCCAAGAGATCTCCTGGCCTTCTGTGTTCCCATTCATCAGCCCCTTTTCTCCCAGCCACCCCCACCCCTCGTGTCTTTTATCTGCTTAAAACCAATCACTCTTCCCCTCTTCTTTTTTCACTCCACAAAAGGAATCAGAATTTAATAAGAGCAAGCTGCAAAATATCAGCATTAATCCCCTTGTCCTCGTGGGGCTGGCACCATGAGTCCCTGGGTCCCCTTATCGGCACCAAACTGTATTTCACCAGCTAGAACCCTTCTGATAGCATAAATACCTGCCATGCAGGTGTCTCCAGCTGACAAGATAACACGTTATCAATCATACATCCCCAATTTATGCAAAAAGCCCATTCTGTTTATTTCATCTCGTGGTGGATGGAGAGCTGGGGAAGGGAGGGGCTGAAAAATTAAATCTTTTCTGTTCCCATGCACTTGAGGAGCCAAATGACACATCTCCTGCCTGTACAAGGCGAAGGCCTTTCTCTCCTGTAATTCACTTATTAGCAGCCGTGCAATGGTGGTGTTGCAGGAAAATGGGTAGGGAGTAATTGACTGTGGAATCCCATTAAGCATTGTCATAATGCACAAGCCCAGAGTGGGCACTGCAGAAACACCTCCATCGAAATTATGTCCTGCTCTTCACTGGCCACCTTAGGTGCCTGTTCCACTCCTGCATGAGGGCAGGGACGTGGCCTTGTCTCTGGGAACTGCTGACTCAACCATAAGTCCTTCTGTGCACGTAGTCAAGGGACGCTTTCCGAGAGGAGCTGTGTAGTGGACCGTGAAGAGACACTTGGCTTTGACAATGGGAAGATTTCATCTCAGGATGATGGCAGCAGGCTGAGCCACAACCTGAGGAGGGTGCTGGTGTCCTTCGGGGAGGCAGCTTGTGGGAGTCCTCTTAGGTTCCTCCTGTCACAGCCCGCAAGTTGGCTGTGTGTTGTAGGCTGAGGAGCATCTGCTTCAGTTCCTGGCCCTTTTAGTTGTGTCCTCTGACACAATTCATCACCGTCAACAGGGGAGGAACAGCACAGGTTGTACCCAAAAATAGCTTTCTTTACTTCACCCTACAGGGCAGAGTAGGACTGGGGTTGATCTTAAGCAAAGGGGATGTAGCAGGGACATACAGGTGCATGGAGGATCACCCTTTTTCTACAGCTTTAGTTATATTATCTGAACCCCATGAGGTTAAACTGGTGCATCCTCCAGGTCTATAACACGTGTTGGTATAAAGATGCCTTTAACCAGTGTAGTTTGTTCTGTTCACTTTAGGGAATTCAGCTTTAATGGTAAAAGGACCCAGGATAGGTCTAACAGTTGTTTTGATTGAAATGTCTGGTTAGGATTTCACTGACTCAAATAGTCAGACCTGTACAAAGTATTGAGTTGACCAGCTTGACCTACACTCTGATCTCAGTAGTAGCTCTCATATACAGCGGGCCAGTTTAAAAGTCCAAAACCTGCTGGGGAAAAAAAAAAAAAAAAAAAAAAAAAAAAAAGGTACTTGGTAAGCAAAGGAATGGCGATGCCGTGCCATTTCCATTCCTGGGAGGTGGCACTTTCTCTGCTCCACAGCACCTTCGGTTCACAGAGTGGCTGATGATGTGTGGGGAGGGAAATAAGCAGCAAGAGCAAATGACCTCAGAGGCAGCAACGAGCCTGGTTTCCATTGCAAATGTCCTTATTAGGATGGAAAAAGGTAAGAACAAGGAAAAAGGAAAAAAAAAAAGGCAGAAAGTACAAGGCAGAAAAAGACCTAGAAAAGATGTCTTCAGGTGTTTCCACACCAGCTTCAGCTTCTTCTAGGAGGGGTTGTGGTTCCTTAACCCTATCCTCACAAGTGTTTTCTGTTCCTTAGTAAGGGTAAATTTTAAAAACAACAGTGAACCCAGGTGAATCACACTGCAGTATTTATCTTGGTCTCTAATCTATTCTTGATTTGTAATGTGCTTGAAGCAGGGGCTGTATCTTTGGTCTTTGTGTGTGTAATACTTATTGTAGTGGATTTCTGTTCTGCAAATAAAGCTCCCGTGTGCTGCCTCTGTAAAATAAAATTAGAGATAATAATAAATCACAGTCAGGTTTGATTCTAGGAAGACCAGTTGTGTGGGAGAAGAAAAGAACAGTGGTTGTTAAACCCAAATCATAGATGTTCCCGTACACTCTTAAAGTCGTCGTCTCCTTTCAGTGTCTGCCCTTGCTGCTTATTAAAAAGTAAAATGACTCCTTTAGGATGAAGGCTTGTTCTGCTGGTGGTGGATCCCAGCTTTTAAGCTCTGGGGACAGGTGTGGTATCTGCCATCACTCACAGAGCTCAGAAATCAAAATGCTCGTGCCTGTTACATCAGTGAGAGCGCCTGCCTCACTCTGACAAAGGACTCACTTAACTAGTGGTCTAGCTATAATGAATTAGCTAGCTGAGCCAGTGTCCTTTTCATCCCTCATCAAGGCTAATTAGCATTCTGTACCACCCTGGTCCCTCAAGCACCGAGATGCTACAAGGAGGTCAGCTCTGTCCCCAGACCCTCCAATTTTCCATGTTACGACTGATGTCACTTGCCAGACCTCTACCTCCTTTTTGCCCTTGGGACCTCTCCATGAAGACACCTGTCTGACTAGATTATGATAGTTCCCTGTGGGGACATGGAGATGTATGGATCACGTCTACCACAGTTTCCATCTCCAAACTGTGACACGTCATCGATCAGCAGCTTTCTGCTCTTGTGTCTCCTCTCTCAGTCATTAATGACCTTGATGGACGCTTCCCACTGTAAGAGCGTATTGTACTGCCCTGTTTTTACAGCACTGAAAAACATGCCTGTGATGCCATCAGAAGCCTCCTGTTTGTTCTCCAGAACTGATTTTTTTGCTATATCCACAGTGAGAGAACATTAGCATGAATGAGCATGATGGAGGGCTATAAAGTTTTTATTATGGCAATTTTAGGATGTTCATCTTATGAGTGGCAGACTAACTCCTTGGGAGGGAAGTGCTTTGGGAAGCACTCTCTGAGCAGTTTGAGGAGGAATCCCATTGGTGACAGACAAGAGGAAGGACAAAACTATTTGTGTTGTTTATAAAAGCAGAATAAAGGTGGTTTGCTGTAATCCACCCTCAGCTACACTCAGGTAGTGTGAAATTGTTGTCTTGAACTGGCCTGCTCTGGTGTAACAGAGAAAAATATTTAGTGTCTTATATGTGCTAGTTTGGAACTGGGTAAGGTGATTAATAAAAAGCTACTTGCACAATACCCAGCACAGCTGCCATGGCACGTGTACATGTTCTGGACTTGTGGATGAACAGACTCTGAATGTATAAGTACTTTTCTTGTATTTACTCCCCTTGGCCCTCCTCCCCCTTTAAAAAAAGACAATTTCTGTGCATCTTTCTCTGGTCTCTGGACTGTGACTTTCAGACAGGTTTGGATAAGTCTGTGTGGGTGTGGGTTGTTTTGTCACTTATTACCAGGGCACTGCAGAGCTCTCTGAGTTTAAGTTTATGTGTTCCGGCTTTTACTGCTGTGCCACTTGGCTCTTTTGAATTATCTCAGTCACCATATGAATTTTATAGTCCATTGGGGGCTGTCCATGCTTGTTAAGGTGATATTTCCATCTCCAGCGTGCCGTGGAATCTCATCCGCCACGCAGCGATCGCTTCTCCCCGCCAGCTGCCTGTCACTTCTTCAAGAACCATCTCTGCACCTTGGAGACTCAGGCAGTTGTGGCATTGGTTGTGTGGGGGGCTTCTGGAAAAACGTCCAACTCACAGGGTACAACGGGGCGTAACTTTTGCTGAGGGAAGAGGTGAAATGGATGCTGTTGTGTTGTTGGGTCCATCTTTGTGCAGAGCTGCTTCCTGTGCTTTTGTGACAAGGACACCTGTATGGTGCTCCATCACGGTGCAGACACTCATAGCAGACCTGGACTTTTCTTTCTTTGTTGTTCTTCCTCCTGACACCAGCCTTTTGCTTTGCATTAGACTGTTCCCTCTTCCCTCCGAGGTTCTCATTTTGTGAGTGGCTCCCCAGTGTCGCTTTACTGAAGTTATCAAAGTTTGTGGGGGCATTTTGGAGTTCCCCATGCCCTGCATCAGGTCTCATACTGTAGCAGATCTGCATGGTGGCAGAAGTGGGAGAGAATATGAGGAATTTATCACTCTGCAGCGATGAATGCTCAGGACTTGATATGGTGCTGCAGTGTGAGGACAGAACAAGGTAAGGCCTTGGTCCAAGTGTCCTTGTACAGACCTAATAGCTTGTACTTCTAGCAGGGATCACAAAAGTCTTCCTCTCTGGCTCTCTGTCCAGAAGTCCAACATCATCTTCCCTCTTTCCCAGGAGGTTTTACCTCTTCCCAGTGTTCCTCCTAGGAGCCCTAAAGACACACTTGGCATTGCTGTTTAGATCTTGTCTCAAGATGACCATCTCTGTCTTGGAATCTCTTACCTGTTTTGCTTGGGACCGCTACCAAAAAGCAATTTTATGTCCTTTGTGCCCCTTGTTGGCTTGGCTGGACAGCAGCCCATGTAATTCTGCAGGCCTGGGAACCTGCAGCTAGCAAGAGTGGCTCTGTTTTTCAGCCACATTATGTTATCCATCACATGGTCAAGACTGGTCATTAGATGATCTGGGGTACTTAGATTTTCTTCCCTGATCCCCTTAGCAGAACTCACGTAGGAATAAACCACTGGAAGATAACTTGCCAGTTTCTTTTTCCTGTAGAAAGGGTTCCTGGTGGTATTTCTCCATGTGTCTCTGCTGGATTTAATGTGATGTTGTTTCCTTTCTCCACTCCTCTTTTGTAAACTACTAATCAATGATATATTGCAGCCGTTTCCATGATTCATTTTCTTAAGCCTGTCGTAAGGCTAATTGGTTTTCAGTTTAAATCCTGGATCTTGCAAATTACTATGTGTGGGCACTTTGCAGGATCTGGGCCCCAAATTTTCATTCTCCACTGTCATTAGCTGTGTTAGAGTCTGTGTTAATCCCTCTCCAGCTAACTGTCTTCATACAGCAATTTAACTGCTTCATATTAACCTGGTGTGCCTCTTCCTGCTGGGTTGTGCTGTGTTCCTGTCACCCTTGTGGCAGCCGTTGTGTCTCTCCTACTGAGTGCAAATAAAAGCAAATTATAAACAAAATAAAGCTCAGAGCTAGACATTTCCTCCTTTTTCTCCCATTCTGTCCCTAAAAAAAAAAATCCTTTAAGGAGTTATCATGTCCATCATTTAACTAAACTGTACATATCTAGTGCTTTTAATCTCCCCTCGTAAATCAATCCCTCCAGGCCCTTATCTAATTCAGCCGTCTGGAAATTAAAAAATAAAATAGAGCTCACAATAGGAAGAAGTCTGAAACATCTTTTGGCGGGAGGGAGAGGAGCAGAGGAGGGACTGAGAGGTAGCAAATAATACTTAGTATTTTATAACCCTTTCCATCTAAGGATCTCAATGTACTTTGCACACAGGAGTGAATTAAGGGTCACCATGTCCCTCGTGAGGCTGGGAAGCCTTGTCACAAATCTATGTCAGCCAGCACTGGTCTTTATGAAGCACGTGCAGCTCTTGGAATTGCTCAGCCATTGCAGGGATAGAAGTCATTTCTGCCTGCTGCAGGAAATTAGCTTCTACCTGTTTCAGATGGAGGTGGAGAGTTCCCATTAGGAGCAGAAGACCTCTGAAAGAGATGAAACATTCTAAAAGCCTTTTAATAAAGGTAACTGGATTAAATGCGAATGCTTTATAAATGCTCTGTATTTTAGAGGCAGGAAATTTCAGACACAGAAAGACAAAGTGATATGTCCAGCATCACGCAGCCAACTAGAGACAGAGTGAGGGACTATTCATCAGTTGCTTTGACTGCAGAACAATCCTCCTTTCTGCAAGTAGCAGCAAGTTTTCCTTACCTGTGGCCAGCAGAATGAAATTTGGGCTACACAGCTAGGGATTCAACTGAATGGCTTTATCAGAAACTCCAGATTTGCTTACAGGCACCAAGGAAACAGTCGTTCTCAGGAGATTTCCACTGCTTCCCGCTTTAAGGAAGATTGTTTTCAAGGCAGAAGAGAGCAGCTGTCTTTCTGGTGGTATCTTGGCATTCTGCAGCAGGTGCCCCCAGCTCTGGAAAGGCACACAGGCCTGCCCTGAGATGAGACAGCAGAACGTACCAGGGTTTTTTGCAGGTTTGGCTGAATTTCTGAATGTAGGCGTGCATTTGTTCTTCTCTTACCCTTACTGCCCCAACCCATCCCCAGTAATTATCTCTCAGATTCATCCTTTCCCTCCATCCTGATTCTCCTTAACTGCTCGTTCAGATTAAGAAACATCCTTTCAGTCTCTCTCTCTCATCCTCATTAAATCTTCTTTTTATTTTTTTCTTTATCTTCATCTCCTCCTTCCTAGACTGTCACTAAATTAAAAAAGAGGAAAAAAGTAAAGCAAAGCTCTTTAATGTGTTTTAAAAAAATCTCTTTGAAAATGATACTGTCTGTGTCGCTTCTCTCTGTGTCTCTCTTGCTGTATATATTTATTTATTTATTCTTACAGACCAAACTAAAAATTGGCTTATTGATAAAAGCCACAGTGGCTGCTGTTTGCTGATGATTAGGTGCAAAGAAGAGGTTTTTCCCTGTTAAGATGGGTAAATATGCAAAAGGTGATATTTAAATTGAAAGGACAGGCTGAGAATGTGCATTCCTCCTCCCTCCAACACCCCATGTCACAGGCACAGACGTCCAGGAAAAAGACTGGACTGGAATCCAAAAATAAAAGCAGACTTTGCTCACAAATGTGCACTTAACCCCAGGCACCGATTCCAGAAACTGCTGATGTCTCCAGGCCTTTGAGAAATGTTCAGGTTTGCTGGCAGACTGCAAATTGCAGCATCTCAGCCCTTGTGGCTTCCATTAGTCAGCCCCAGATAGGCAATGGTACAGAAGAGCAGCTTCTGACCCAAGGGGAGAAGGAATGGGATGTTCTTTTTCAAAAAGAAAAAGAAGACAGTAGCACTTTGCTGGTTTCAAATACATGAGGACCCAGACTGAAACATCTACTCAAAATACCATTAGGTTTGGGAAATTTGACATCTGGATCCATGTGCTAGTAGATGTTAAAGTCAGAAAAGACCACTGACTCATCTTGGCTCTGAGGTGAGAGTGTTACTATGATATGACCATGTGTGTCCACGCTATCATTGCTGTAGCTATCTCAAGTACTAAGAGGAATGAAACTGCAGCAGCCTAAGCTACTGTTGGCCACATGCATCTATCCAGAGCTGTGTGCCTGTAGCAAGTAAAACTCATGCCCTTGCAGCTTTAGAGCTGTTGGCAAACAGGACAACCAGGCTGAAGGTAGCTTGCTGCAGTCGCACATCCGGTATTGGGGTTGGTAACTCCTGGTACTGGAGATCTGGACCATCTGTGCAGTCCAGTTCAGCCAGCTGCCTGGGCACTGAGATGAAACAGCTGGTTTGATGGCTGCATGTAGAGTCCTTAGGCCTCTAGTCTCCAGTCCAAGCTCCTGCTTGAAGCCAGACATCTCCCAGGAGCCAACGTGTCAAGATCAGAAGGGCTGCGTCTCAGAGGGTTAATTTCCTCTTCTCCCAGCTTTCCCTGCTTCGTGGCTGCCGCTGCCTCCTTTGCCACTCTGCCAACACCAGGGCAGCCTTGGCTGTCTATTCGAATCTCAGTTCCAGAGGCACATGAGGTGGCATGTTGCAGAGCCAGCATGAATCCAGATAAGCTTATTCACCAAAGGCTTTTCTGCTCACCTATAACATGCTTGTGACTAATGAGGGAAACCTGGTTCAGCCACTGGGGACCAATGCCACAGAAGGCAAGAAACAGCTCCCACTACATAGTGGGCATTTCTCTATCTCGGTGTAAAGACCCTACTGTGGAAGGTGTGCAGGCTACTGGGTTAAAGAAGAGTCTCTGGATAGTTAGGAAGCCTGGAAACATTCTTCCAGTCAGTCCATCATCCTCCCCATCCAACTGGCTGGAGAGTCCATGTCACAAATCAAAGGGTACATCATAACTTTCCTGCTGGAATGCCTGGCATAGTGATGAAGTAGGAAAAGAGAAAGAAAAACTACAAATTGATAAAATCAATAACTCAACAGAAAAAGTGGAGCAAGTCAAAGATGGAGAACACACGGCAGAAAGAGGGAACTCTGCATCACAGGGAAAGTCAGTACAAGTTCTCCTCAAGAGATGAATCCAGTCATGGAATGGTGGTTTGCATTTTTCCCTCAACTGCTAACCTGTAAGGAAGCAGCTGAGTGCAGCTGTAACACCATGAATACATTTAGCTGTGTTTCATCATTGATGTGGTTTGTACCAGAAGACACCACATAATAATACAAACTGACATTGCTGCATGGATCCAAGGAACTCTGTGGTCCTTTTTAGTTCACTTTTCCTAGTGACTGAGGATGGGTTCTCCAAAATGTTGCTGAGAACCCAGCGATGGTGCACATGGAGCAGGGGAGGAGTGTTTCTGCCAGACCTGTGGCCTGATTCGTGCTGGGAGTGTTTTGCTCAGAGACAGGAACTAGCCTGCCTGCTGTGGCGGTGCCAAACGAAGCCCAGAGCACATCCCTCTGGTGTTTAAGCTGTATCGTTATGAAGTTGCCTTTGGCTTTCCCATTTCTGTGTGACTCTGCCTTTTAGCTGCCCCTTGCTTCCTTGGTACATAAGTGAGGGCGATACCCTGTGCCTTGGTGTCTGGAGTTGCCACTCCCCAAAAAACCCATGCAGCTCAGTGAAAAACATGCATCCTAACAGTAGGGACCCCATCAATGACTTCTGTCTCACAGATTTAGCAGGCATTTGCCAGACCAATCTCTGTAGTCTTCTTCAGTGTTTATTCACTAATTGTTATCTACTACTCCCATAGAGCACTTTGGTTTTGATGACTTGTCTAAGTGGCACATTTATCCTCAGACAAGGTTTGAGAGTGAGAACAAATCTAGTTTATTCTGATAAAGTGAAAATTAAAACAGTGGGCTGCACTATTGGGAAGAAGAGTTATGCAAAATGAGACCATAAAATGCACTGTCAATTATCTATGTGACACTCTTGCTCCCTTCGCAGCTCTTCCTTCAGGAGTTCTCTCCCAGCCCGTGGCTCCTGCAGCTCTGTGAATGCAGACTGAACAAGGAGTTATTCCTGTGTAAATACTCTATGTGTCATACGACCTTCCAGGGTATACCCTTCCCTTGTTAAGGAACCAGGGAGTGAAAGTGCCTCTTTAAAGCAGCTCCTGACCCCACTGGTCTTACTGTTTTTTTCCCTAGAAGAGGAGGGTATACACTAGTACAGTTCTTTCCCTTCCTGATACGCTGTTCAGAGGGTTTCTGTTTGGAGCACCCTGTTCAGGGGTTGGTGACTACCAGGAAGAGAGGCAAATGAATCATTCTCAGGTTTGCATCTCCAGCACAAACATCAGGGCCTTCACTTCCTTTCATGCAGGCAGTTGGGAATGTGGGGTCCTCTAGGGCTCACAGAGATCCGAGCAGAGCTGTTGGAGAGGAAGATGGTGGGATGGAAGGTAGACAGCATCCTCACAGGGGGGGACATGATGCCTCTGGGCCATCACCCAATAGAGAGGGACACCAGGAAGGATCCCTCTTGCGTTGCTCACAACGTCATTTCATAACAGAGATTAAAAAAAGGTGGTTTTTAAGAAAGAGCAGCCTGTCTTCCCAAGTGGTTGCAGGCTGTTCTGGCTCCTGGCTATGCTTCTCTGGCTTTTTGGCAAGTTGCCTCTCTTCGTCCCCTTTCACTGTCATGCCTGTTCGGATGGGAGTTGTGGAGTAACTGTTAGAGTCTCTTCCCCCAGGTGCTTGCACAGGACCCAGTGCTCTGGGGCCCTGGCACTACTGGGGCCTAAGAGCCTAAAACCAACCAAGCATGGAGGCTGGGATTTTGCTGGAGAGAAGTTCAGATCCCAGTGTTATGACTAAGGGAGGTTTCCAGGCCTCCTCAGACCTGGAATGTGATCAATTAAACATGAAAAAATGTTTAATTAAACTAACATGAACAAGCCTGAAAGGGTCATGAAAACTGAAGGCGCCGATGCCAGTTCCCCACGGCATGTGGCGGAGCACTACAAACACAGGACTGTCACTTCAGAGGGACGTACAGCCCTTTCATTGTGCTGGCTGTCACCATGGCAGCAGAGGGACCATCGTGGGAGCCGCCATCCCCACCGCCACACTCCCCTTATGAACAGGAGTAGGGGTAACCTACCTCGGGGAACACAATTCCACCTGAGGAAGGCAAATAGAGAAAAACCTACCCGTTTTTCTGCTGTAGGAGCCTGGCTGCTTGGCAGGGGCTGTGGGAGGAGAGGTGTAGAGCATCACCTGCTGTGAAGGCCTTGGGGGCCCCTCTGCTATGTGCCACTGGGATTGAAGCATTTTATTCTTTCATCAAAGAGAATTTATATTGGACTTCTAAACTCCTTTAAAAACAGAGAAGTCTTGATGTTCTCTGTGTTCATGGCTCTTTGATGTGGGAGCGTTTCAAGGGGCAGGTAACCCTGGTTTCCCAGCTCCACCTTGCACTGCACACGTCCTCAGGTGTGGCAGTGGGGACCCAAGGCTTGTCATGGGGAGCAGCCATCAGCTGGAAGGACAGGGAGTGCTTTTGGTTGTCAGAAAGGATGAGTGATTGAGTAAAGGCTTCTTTAGACCTCTTAAAGGATTGTGATGAGCCCTTTCCCACAGGAAGACATTACGAAAGCTAGCTTGAGTGCTAAGTTAGGGAGCTTGGCTTTATGCTTCTGGTGATTGTAATGACTTGGCTTAGAAAGTCTTTGCCTGCTGCAGCTTCCCTCAGTTCAAGCAGCAGCACATCATTTGGTATTCCTTTTTATGTACAGGTAATGTGCTCAGTTATACCGAAGTGCAGAAGGCGCAATCACAAACTTGAAAGTCCTTGGGCTTGCAGAGCACTGTGGGAGGACCAGGAAGGACCGAGTGTTGGTAGCTCTATTTTCGTAGCGCAGAGGGGAGATTTTTAAAGGGTTGCAGTGTGTCACTAGGAGTTTGGTGCTCAAGTATCACAATATTCCAAGTGTTTTGTTGTTTGGTTTTGTTTTAGCATGCTAGTCTTTCAGTATATTTAAGCTATCTAGATAAGAAGATAGTGGCTCTGGCAATGCAGACGTGGGAGATGAGCCCCCACACTAGAGGAGGCAGGGAAAGAGGCAGTAGGACATGACTGAATGGGAAGCATGGGGAAAGCTCAAGTGTGGTTTAGCTCCTAGGAGGTGAGGTGAAGCAGGTGAAAAGGACGGATGGGCTGAAATTGCTGTAGGTTTTTGAAAGTGAGAAGAAGAAATTGAAACTCAATCCAATGAACACTTCAGAACCAAAGGAGGAATGAAGCAAGATAGATGTGCTACAATGGGATTTCAGGATGAGGAAAGAGAATGCTAATGGCTATGTTGTGTATGCTTTGTGTGTTGGAGAAGTTGCACTGCACGGAAGTGAGCGGTAATGAGCGGCCAGGCATGTCTCCCAGCTGTCAGGACAACATAGAAGGGCCTGGGTGCTGGCTCTGTTGCAGAGCTGTCTTTATCCTGACGGACTTCAATCTGAAAGCCTTTCCTTGCAAGGTTCATTATCTCCCCTGTCTTCCCTGCAGCCTCTCGTTTTCTGCACAGGCAGAAGTGGTCCCCAAACTCCAGGGACCAGGCTGCATCTCAGCGGCCTTGTTCTTCCTTTCAGACCTACCATCTCCCTAAAGACCCAGTTTGCTGCAGAGAAAGAGCAGAGTCATTGTAAAAACTGTTCCAATGAAGATGTTTAATTGCAAAGGAAGAAAAATACTTTGTAAATTAACTGAATCACCCTGTGTACAACGCAGAAGAGTAAGAAATGATCTGAGAGGAAGCTGACATTTTGGCAGTCTGAGGCAGAGGAGATGCATCTGAGTGTGTCGAAGTAGCAGAGGAAGTAGTGGCTTTTAGAGCAACAGCAAGGCAATTAGCTTTGCTTTCCCTACACTTCCTTAGATGCCTGCTTGATTTTAAATACCAAAGTGTATCCTGTTTTCCAACTGCCCCTTCAGCCTGTGCTGGGGAAGGGCCTGATGCTGCAGCCCCAGCAGTGACCACCTGGCAGCTGAATGCCATTAACTAATCCAGTACCTGCTGCCACCATAATGAGGTAGGTAGGTAGGTAGGTAGGTAGGTAGGTAGGTGGGAGGGAGGGAGGGAGGGAGGGAGGGAGGACCTCCAGCATTGCCATATCTGTGTGAGAGAGTGGTGAGAGATTTCCAACAAGTGGTCAGAAGAAGGTGGAATCCATGAAACAGTCACACTTGGTAAGATATTGTCAGCAGTAGCTGTCTACCTGGTTGCTTAACTGTTAAATAGCATGTCTGTATTCCCATAGGGTGTTCTGCAGTAATAATTAATAGTGATTACATAGTGATAATACAATTGTTATGCTAATAGTTCTATCAGCCTGTATGTAAAGAGAGATGAGGCAATACTATAAATATAGTAGTAATTATGTGGAGAGGATCCTTGATGACAAGAGTACTACATACAGTAAATGTGCTGATACTGTTGATAATAAACAGTATAGTTCCTTACCTCCTGCAATCAGTCTTTGCAGTTTCCCTGCAATTAACTTGCAATGTTTCAGTCCTGCTCTTCTGTTTCTCCCTCTACCCCCATTGCCCCCAGCTGCATAGAGATGCTTCAAGATTCATTGCTTCCAGGTCAAGCAAGAAACTGTGCTGGGCTGAGCAGGCACCCATTGATGTGCATACTAATCCTTACAGCAGTGAGAGATCCTTACTCAGGATCTGGAAGGCTTTTCCTGGATCCCCATTTTCATTAGTGTTTTATTTCTTTGTGCTATGTGACATGGAAATAGTGAGGAAGGTGGGTGAGGAAAGGGATGAAACCTCATAAGCTGTCTCAGTTAGGTTTTGGTGTCCGTTTCATCAAGGTGCATAATTACTCCATGTGTGCACACTTATGGATTCACAACAGCTGTGCAAGGAAACCCAGCCTTCTCTGAGCAACTGAAGGGAGAACCAAGATGCAGCAGCAAACCCTGGTGCGTGCTGCACTCTCGTGTCTCCTGCCAGTGGCTTCAGGGAGGAACTTTGAGCTGCTCTGCATTTTTAGGGTGCTTAGTCCTCGGTTACTGACTCTGTCTTAGGGTGCTGGCAACTGAAGATGAAAAAAGGAAACTCTGAGGTTAGTGATATAAGCTCTAAAAAAAGAAAAAAGTGGAGGGAAGCAAGGGTTAATGAAAGGCAGATCTTGGGTAGCTGCACTAATCAGGTAACCAGTTACAGCTGGGGTGAAGGGCTGCTACTAGGGAGGGTAAAGCAGTTGTTGGGGAGGCTAGTTGCTATTTCAAGACTCTCCTCCTCAGCAGAAACCTAGGAAGGAGACAGTTAGATTCAGAGAAGCTATGAGGAGGGATCTGTGCTGACTGGAGACCCATGGATTGCAATGTACAGAGGCTTCCTCAGGCCCAGGCGGTTACGTTCTGCAGAACATACAGCATGTGGTAAGCTGACTGATAGACTAGGTGTTCTGGGGGGATAAAAAGGGGCAAGGTATTTTCTGAGAGAGGAAGAAACCTTCTCAGGAGTGTAACCATAGGCAAGGGGTTACATAACCTGGACCGTGCTGGAGGGTGCTCTGAGCCAGATAGCTCTGCCTGGAAACCTGGCCTTTGTTCCTAGCCTAGCACCAAGTCACTCCTGGGGGGGCAGCAGCAACTGCAGGCACTGACTGTGGACCTGAAACTGCTCCAGGTTTATTTACACTGTGGTGTGAGAAACGGCTGCAGTGCTTGTCAGGTATCCCAGGAGCATTCTGGCAGCACAGATCTGTACAAACTCGGTGTCCTTTGCCATCAAACAGTGAAAGCTGCCATGCTTAGGTATGCCAAGGATATGAGGTGTATTGTCTCTCATGCTGATGCTTCTATGGGGTACTTTTTTTAAGAGTTATGGTTGTTATGGTTGCTGTTATGGTTGAATTACTTGGAAGGATTAATAGTGGTAGACCAGATTAGACTGCTCAGTAGAGCACTGGATTGGTAGCATTACAGAAATAAAGACTTTTTCTCCTGGTGGTGGCTGGAAAGGTTGGAGGAAGCATTGCTTTTGCAAAAGATGTCTTCCTTTGGGTATTGGGAGCTTGTATCAAGTATGTAAACCCTGTGCTGAAACAACCCAGCCAGCCCTCTCGCAAAATTCCTTTGCGCAAATTATTTTCCAAGTTTAGTTGCCTCTTTCAGTCACATTATTATTATTACTTTGTAAAATTCTATGTATGGCCTGCTTGGTAAAATCTTTAGGAATGTTTCAGTCCTTCCTGAGGGCCCAGGTGGCCTTGTGGTCTGGTGGAAGGCAGATGGCTTTGAAGGAATGCAGAAGTATCCTCAACAGCTGTCTTTATTCTTTGAAGATCAGCATTGGGCACAGAGGGTCCAAAGTGCTGTAAATGTTATGTGCAGTGGTAACCTCTGAATCAAATATATTTGCTATGAAGCTGATATGTTTTACTTACTAGCTACGTTCTAAAGGTTTTAGCCTGGTACCCATGTCCACTTTGGAGAAGATGCCTTTATTTTCTGGCAAGTTTACAATAGCATTGTACCATGTCTTAAAACATAGTCTTGCATTTGATGCTGGTACAGCACCTGGCTTTGTGGAGGTGCTTGTGGGTCCCCCTAGAATTGGTGATTGATCACCTTCATCTTAAAGCCAAAGCAGGAGGGCCTGGGACTGGCATACTGCAAGCAGACCAGCTAGGGATAAACTTGATGCATCTTGGTAGTACTCATGCTTCCCGTGCTGTGCATGAGCAAAAGCTGACTGGGTGTTTCCCACAGTCAAGCTCTAGTGAATGGACTAAACCATGGCATAAAAACCAGAGCCTATGCAAGCATAGGACAAACCTCTCTGCCTCACTTGTTCCCACTGAGGAACCAAAGAAATGTAATGGAGCAAGTCAGGAGTAAAATGAAAGCTTGTATCCTACAGGAAAAAAAAAAGGGGGGCAGGTGGGAGAGTGGGGGACTAGAGGGAGAGAGAAAGAGAAATTACGCTCTCATTTTCTGCTCTCCTTTTCCCATTTCCCATTTTTCCCTGTTTGAGACTGTGTCAAATACCTCTGTGCCTGTTCTCCTCCCCTCTCCCAAATCTCATCTCTCTTCAGAGCTTTGGCTTTAAACATGCACACATATATATGCAATTAAATGCAGGCTTTGACTTTTCGCCTGGGAAACTGGAGGGATAAGGTGAGCTAAGCTTTTAATTACGAGTACCCATTCTGGGAGGCAGGGAATTCAAGCCGACAGTAGATGCTGTGGTGCTGCTTAATCCTGTCTTACAGGGAAGAGAGGGGAAAAAAACAAACCATAAATCTGCTGGAGGAAAGATTTCCTGAATATGTAAAGAAAATATTGTTTCTTTTTGCCTTTTCCTTTTTTACCTCCCCTTTCCTTTTTTTTTTTCCCCTTTCATGCCAAGTGGAAACCATTAAATACTGAGGCATTAAATACTGAGGATTTGATTATGGCTTTTATTTAAGGTGGAAATGTTAATGTGCAGCTCTGACCCCTAGGATCAAGCTGTTTGTGCCAGGCTTGTGGTTTGGGTTTTTTTTGTTGTTTCTTTGCTTTTTTTCTTGTTTTTTCTCCTCTCTCTTTTAGAGCAGACATAATGGGCCAGGTTCATCTAGGCTTTTTCATCCATTGACATGGTTGGAGTTTCACCACCGACACCTTTGGCGCTAGGTGATTTTCTTGATGGAGAGGTGAACAGCGTAGTTTAGTGGCATTACTTTGAAAGCAAGCACAGTTGGGGTTCTTTGGGGAAGAAAAGAAAAAAAAAAGTTAGTTATGTCCTACAAAGAAATCACTAACAAATTTCCAGAAGAAGGACTTGTTTCCTTTTGCTCACCACAGGTCAGCTATGATCCATGGTCCCATTTGATGTACACCAGTCATTTGTTTTCCAGTTCCTTCCAGGATTTGTCCCTGCGCTTTAGGATAGGTAAATCCTTTCCTTGCTAAGCAAATGGAAAGACACTACAAAGGGAGGTAGGATCAGGCCAGGAAACTCTACTAGGATAACAGGTATGAGTCCCAGGCAAAGGCCTGCCTGTGGAAGACAAGCAGAATAGAAGGTGGAGGGTGCAAGCTTTGTAGAAACATAGCATCACTGGAAGGCATCAAGTCACCTTCTCTTTCTGTCCATCTTGCCCCAGCCTGTGCTAGGGCCATGTCAATCAAAGCCTGCTCCCTCTTGCAGCTGTTCCTATGCCATTTTCTGCAGCGTGACTTCCTCTGACTTGATGTTTAATCAAAATTAAACTTCACTGAAACTTCTTTATATCCTTTAAAGAGGATGTAGTCAGGACCCGATTTGGTAGAAGCCTGGCTGAGAGTGGGTAGAGATGAGAGCTGGGAGTTCTTGCTTCCTTGTTTGTTTTCATGCTTCAAGGGGAGCTGGGCTAACATCAGCATTTCAAAAGGAATGCTTTCTGGATTTGAAAACCTCCATCTGAACCTGCCCTTACAGTTCTTGTTCTAGATGGGTTTCTACTTGGCATCTCCTGACAGCTTTCTGCTATGGACTGCGACTCTCTGTGCTGCATAATAGCTGAGGCTTTTACATAGCCTTCTGTTAACTAGGAGGCTTGTCTGTCTTACTGATATGAAAAACCTACACATTTTGCTACTGCCTCTGAATATCCTCTGTAATACCATCATGACCCCTCTGATTAATTTCCACAATGCAGCTTTGCCAGGTAGACCTGGGTAACCTTCTAGCTAACCTCCCTAACCTGCCGTTCCTCACAGCGTTCCTGCTATTAAGAGCTGAATAATCCAACCAAACCTACCACCTTGAAACAGATTTATGAAGTGGCATGGCCTTGACATACAACATGGACTCCCTTCTCCAAAGATACTACTTGCACAAAACCTTTATTTCTTGGCCTTGGGTCTTCTTAGATGCTGCTTGTCCTGCCTTTGCTTGAATTCTTCAACTTGGAAAAGTGGTGTTGTGTCTGTGTGGCTACAGTGTGAGTCATCTGTCATAGACTGCTCCAACCTATGTGGTGTTGAGCTTAGGATTTAAAAGTCTGTATTAGGTTCTTTGCTGATAGATTTCCTGTGTGACTTCAGCCAAGTGGGAGGTGTATCAAGGAATTTGGTAGTTGCTTAATGAAACAAGAACCATAGGGATCTGGGCTGCCAACTTGTGCATTTGCAGACAAGGGACTTGGAAAAAATAATATATTTTTTAGTTTTAAAAAAAAAAATGTATGGGCTTCTCAAGAACACTTGAAATCCCAAAGGAGCTAGTTGTACCCTTTGTGTTTTACTACCCCTTAGTCTCTAGGAAAATGCATAGTCCCTTGGTGAATTTTGCTTTTGGTCTTCATGATGACTTTATTTTGCCTGGCTTGTACACTGCAGTGAAGAGCGCTGCCCTGCCTCACTGAGACACTGTAAGTGTAAATGTGTGAAATCTGTGCTTGCCAAGCGTGGTGCCTGGGACAGGGGAGGGGGGCACGCAGCAGGTGAGTGTTACAGGGATTCCCTGTCCTTGCACAGGTTCTTGTGAGGGCTGGTTTCGTTTGCTGAGGTTGTGGGAAGAGTCGTCTTGTTTCTGTTTTCATCTGAGGACTTGTTTCATGCTGCCTCCTTCATCGGTGCTTCAGCAGGTGGAAGGAATCTCAGCCCAGGACAAAGTCACTTCTTTTTTCTTGGTTGGTTCTGCTGATCCTGAAGGAAGGGCTTTGTGAACAAACAGCAGGAATAAATGCCGTTTGTGTTGGTGCCCAGTTGTGCTTGACATTTAAATGTACCCTGGGAGCTGTGAATGGGCAGAGCTGAGGCATGGAGGGACTGTGGAGGTCTGAGGCAAGGACCATAATCTATTGGTTTGCTGCTTCCCTCCTCTTCCACCTCCAACCTTGGCATCTCCTTCTGAGAGACCCCTGTAAAGAAGCTCAGCACAGCCATGCCAGATCAAATACTCTGACTGCTACCATAACCTCCATTTCAAACCACCTTCATAGCAGACAGTAGCTCTGGAGAAGGGACCCCAATTCACATATCAAAACATTCTGGGGAGGGAGCAGTGGGAAGAAGAAGAAGAAATGACAGTGAAGTAAAAAACACACTGGAGAAGGGGGAAGCAAGAGGAAAGGGATCATTCGGTTTAATTTGTTGTTGTCAACTCAAAATACCTTGGACATGGACTTTTCTTTCAGATGGTGAGAGAAAGGTGAGGCTAACAGTGCAGTTAGTAAGTCAAGAGGGTATGTCTAGCAAAAGCATTTATTTAAGACAATTGTGATCAAATATTCATCAACTCTCTCCCTCCATCCCACTACAGCTTCTTTCTCGCTCCTCTCAGCTGGAAAAGACTTCAGAGTGAAAGAAGGAGCAGCACTTAAATGCTTATTTATGTTGTCATTTCTAGGCATTTTATCAGGTCTCTAATGAAATAGATTTTTCTCTCAAGAGGTGCATATTTTCTGAGCCAGAGGGGGAGAGCACTACGGATTGCTGAAAAGTCTGCCCACATTCAATACATTTGTTGCATTATTAATGATGATAAAAGCAAGAGGTTATAAACATTTTCTTTTCTAAATACTAATTGCAGCTGACCTTAGCTAAAAAAAAAAAAGGGGGGTGGAGGGGGACAGGCAGGAGAAGCACAAACAAACGCAGTGAGCCCAAAACATAACTGTCAGGGCAAAACTCCTCTCTTGACAATCCCCAGTGCTTTCACATATATCATTTCTAAGAGCGCTGCCAGAGCCAAACCATTTGGGACTAGAATTATAGCAGAGATTAGCAGGATTCTGTTCCAAGAATATCTTTATGGTGATCACTTGTCACTTGTCATTACAAATGAATCCTATTGGTCTTCTTCCCTCAGTCTCATCCTTGGCTTACTTACACTTGAGAAATCATTCTTCTTGTCCCCTCTTTTCTAGCAAGCAAAATTCAAGTTGCTTCTTTGAACGGCTGCTGGTTTATCCTGACTCAACACAGCCCAGGTGGGGGGGGATAGATACAGGAATTTTTCATGCTTGTTTTTCATGCAGCCGTGGGTAAAATGTATTTTCATTGGTGTTGTCGGAATATTGGACATTTCAGTGGCATCACGTGGGACAGCTGTGTGTGAACACAGGTTCAGGCAAGCTACGTTACATCCCATTGCCTCAAACAGAGCGGAGGTGCTTTTTTTTGGGCTATAATTGTGTATGACAACAGCACCCAGAGCGTTCCACCGGGGTGAGATTGCTGTTACCCTGTGTGTTGTTCATGTATGTGCAGTGAGAGGCTGTCTGAGTAAAATAGCAGAAAATGAGGGCATGAAAGAAGTAAAGCAGGTTGTTGATAGCCCTGCATTGGTTCAGTGGGTACCTGGTAGGAGTACCTGAGTTCTCTCAGGCAACCCAAGTCTTGCAGTGCTGTCCTATTCCTTCCAGTGAACCACATTGCTTCTCTCAGATACAAATACAAGCAGGGCTCTGAACAGGGTGGTTAATAACTTTACCATCTGCTGCATGGATGGTGGTGGTGCTCTTGTTCAGAGCAGCAGGAGGCAAATTCTGCTGGTTGAATTCACCACAGCTGTAATGAAACCCACTGAGTTTTTATGGGTGATGCTGAGAGCAGGCTGAGATGTCCTAGGTCTAAGCAGCAGAAATGGAATTTGAAGCAATTAAGGATGACACTGTAGAGTTGTATGAATGATTCGAGTTGTTTATCAGTATGAGCCCTTGGAAGAGTTCAGGGTTGAATAGAGTTGCCCGCGGACTTCTATTGTTTTCTCTGGAGCTTGAAGAGACACTGTGTTAGCATTGGAGCTTAGGCTGGTGTTTGGATGTGCTTTAAAAAACCGAACACGTTCACTAATATGTTGGCTTTGTTTGCAACAGAATGCCTTATTTCTATTTATTATTTCAGTCATTTATTATTTATATTACAGTAGCAGCTGGAGGCCTCTTTCTGCTAGGTGTCAGGCAGATTCTTTGTAGGAGGAAAGTTTGTCTCCTAATACTCAGCCTGAGAGGTGGGGGTGTGTTCAAAGGAAGCAGCAAATCAGTTGCACAACTTGGAAAAGGACCCAGCTCTTGACTCCTGGCTCCTTGAGTTAGCCAGTGCCCCTCACAAACAGCTATATGAAACAAAGCTATTGCTCTTCCTTTGTGTTGAGTCTTTAATTTAAACTGATGCTGAATGAGAGCCTTTAAATATATCAAACACATCTGAAGGGGACTGCACTGCCTGAAACCACTGGCCTCAATTTTTCTGGAGCCTAAGCTGATTTTTCATTTGCTTTCCACATGGTGGAAAGTTAGAGCTCTTGCTTAGCCTCTCTTCTTGCTGCAGCATATAGCCCACATTGCACGAGGTACCAGGGGAATCTTCCCCAGATGTGCGAGCTAAAAACTAAGGGTTTTGATGGCCGCTTGTCTCTGAATTTAAAAGCAGTCAGTCAGAAAGGGACCAAACCCTTAGGGATTCACATTGGCTTTCATTAGGATAATTAAAGAACAGAATAAGCAGAACAGACAGACTTGCCCCTTTTAAGATGCAAATGAGGGATTTTGTGAATGGTGTTTTGGAGTCAGTTTCCCTTCATGCTTATGCAAAGAAATAAAATACCAGTTTGAAACATAATGGGATAGCCTGGGCATCTTGACTTAATGAGTTTTCTACCAGTGCTGGAACATAGGTGACTTTGCATACTTTTTCCACGTTGCTGTTTTCATTGATTGTGGCCTCTTACACAGGAGGTTTGACTTCCAGCACAGGCTTCTGCTGTGGACTGTGAGCAAGAGATACTCCTTGGAACATCACGGGCTTTTCTCTACAGGCCAGCGGTGATCCATGCAGACCCTTTAAGACAAGTGCTGTAGTAGTGGCTACAGTGGATCATAAATGCATGAGACCTGATCATTGTGTGTTTCACAGGAGCTCTCTGGCTCTTCTCTCCAGCAAAGGAGTGCAAAAACTCCTCTTGCTCCATCTGTTTGAAAATGTGCCTTCCTAAAGCCATTGAAACAACGGTACTTTCGCCTGAGATTGATAAGGTAATGGAGAGAGCTGTGGTTCTGTGTTTCAAGGGAGTGTTGTTGACATCTCCTTTTCTAATCTAGATATTTTTCTTGTCTTTCACCAGACAAAGCAGCAACTTCTTACCTTTGTTAATGTTCCAGCCTATCTACACACTTATTCGTGCCATTATTGGTGGTATCAGCTCTACTTTTTTTTCCATCATGATGCAGTTAGGCCAAATAATCGTCAAACAGACGCCTTTTCCTCGGTGTTGTCAACTGAACTCATTTCTGTCAGACAGGGCTATTTTCTTATTATTTTTTAATTCATTTTCTCTGAGGAGATCTAGGCCCTTCAAAAACACTGCCTGGTTTTCTCCCAGCGCGCCGAAGCTGTGTGCACACCGGTGCTATTCCGTACACGCGCGCGGTGTCTCTGTCTCTGAAACAGTCAGTTCCTTTTCAAGTAGCAGGCTTGCTCTTGTCTGCTTGTCGAGGTGTCATTACATTTTGCTTGTGCCCGTGGGACGGGTGCCAGAAGGTGTGTGCGAGGGGGCGGTGATTCCACGAAGACTCCGCAAAGTAGAACGCTAAGCAAATAACAGAGTCATCGCGGGATGCTGGCCCTCACCTCTGTTTTTGGGAACACTCACGTGTTAAATATAAATTACTGTTTCAAGGATGCATGTTTTCTGCAGGGATGCCTGTTTACTTCATCGTTGTTATAGGAAAGCTTGTTCCTTTGGGGTCTGCAGAGCAAGAAAGATAATGCTTTTTGTTCTCCTCTCCTCCAGCTCCCCCTCCCACTTCAGCACTTCCCTTTTCCCTTTTTCTTGCTTCCTTCACCAAGTTATAACTTTCTCAGCGAGTGCCCTTATACCCAACACAAGTAAAATCTCAAGCACATTATAAACCTCAGCAGCTGTACCCTTCACATAGGAGCTTTGCTTGACTCTGGGCCATTTTTCTTTAACCCGTGTCACTCACCTGGGTATCTGCCCTGCTCCTGGTACTTGATGACAGCCTGTTTAACCAGGCACAAAGGCTGAGGTCAGAACTTACAGGTCATCGTCCATCTTCTGATACAGTCCTGTAGCAGCCTGGGTATGTTTTGACTAGCTTCACCTAGTCACTTCAGACTCAAAATTTGCTCCACTGTTACTTCAGATCAGTGGTACAAATTAAATAATGTAGCTGGAGACATCATCTTCTCATTGGCTGCTTTGTTTTTGTAAGGTAAGTTGCCTTGCAGTAGAAGCAAGCCATCATTGGCTGAACTGCAAGTGCAAGATCGTTAGTGAATATATTATCTTAATTACATCACACGGGTGTCATGTCCACTGCAAAGTACCAATGAGATAATCCTAAACCATACCAGCTGTCAGCAAGAGGAAAAGAGGTAGGTTAGGGATGCATTTAATTTTTGTACACTTGGCTATTTTGCATAAACAAGCCATTGCATCAGTATTAGTTTGAAAAACATGCAGATTAATTCTTGTACGCTTATGAGCAAAACTATTTATTTTTTTTTTAAGTATTTTTATGGCATCCAGGATGTAACATGACACTTGTATATTATTTTTTTTTTTTTTTTTTCAGTGGGGAGCTCTCAGCTACTCCACTCATAGCCTCTTGCAGCGGGGAGCAGGCAAACACAGCAGCTGCAGGATGCTCTGGTCCCAGATGGATGAAGCACATGTGCCACAGTATGAAAGCCATGTCGTAGGGAAGTGATCAAAGCTCTGCTATTTATAACTATTGCATTCGTAGTGTCTTTCTGCCTTAGATCCAGGAGTGTAGCTCTTCCCCATCCCAGCTGCTTCCAGGAGAAGGTGTTATCAGGAATTGTAGACAATCACTAACACCCACAGCAGGTTCTCCCAGTTGCCTTCCAGTGTCTTCCAGTTTGCAGCCAGCGCAGTGTCAGCAAACGCACGGCAGTTCTTCTTGCGAATGGGATTTGGCAAAATAAATGAGCTGAAACTCTGCAAGGGGATTATTCATCATAGCAGAAGCTTCAGCTGCCGCAGTGTTTGTCATCTGTAGTGCCTTTGTTATCAATTCCACCACCAAAGTCGGTGCACCTTGTCATGTGGTAAAAGGTGAACTGCTAGCCAGGGGGCTTTCCCTTCAGCTTCTCCAGCTGAGAGGCAAGGTGAAGGCCAGTGAGCACATCATGTTTGGGACCAAGACAGTACAGTGGGAGTATTTGTTTCTCCAGTGTTTATTTTTGTTTTAAGGGGTGAGCTTTTTTTCCTCAATTCTTGCCTTTGCTCCAGGCAGTAAATGAGAGTTCAGGGGTCTTTCTGCATCCCCATTCTTTCTGTAGTTACCTCTTCCTCTACACAGAGAGCAGAGTTTAGTGAAATGGAGAAGACAAAGATGAGAGAGCTAGAAATTAATGGAGGACAGGCTGGATGATGGATAACCTGTCTGCCTTCCTTACATATTTCCTCTGCACCTCATTCCAGTCATGCTCACTCTCACAAAAACATATGCAAACTGTCATCTAAACCCTTTGATTTCCTCCCCAGCCCTTTTCTCCTCTTTCTTCTACTCTTCCTCATACTCATTAATTTCCTCTGTTGCATGTATTCACGGGGAGATAAAAAAATACTTGATTCAGTGTGGCATGGGAAGGTAGAAGCCAGCAGTAATATGAGAGAGTTGATGTGGAGGAGGAGAGGAAATTCAGCCAACATGCCAAACCTTGAAAAGACCATTATTGCTGGACCCTACTGAGGGTAAGTGTATGTCCTCATATGAGGAGGAACAGCCCTGTGGCTGCTCTTCCTCATAGCAACTTTCCCATGTACTCTTGTACAGCTCTAGGTAATTTCCACAGGATCAGTGTTCTGGACACTGTCCTGCCCCAAGAAAAGCCCTAGGGGCTTGCTCTAGGAGGTCACCATGGCCATGAGGGAAAGAGATTTGACAGCATAGAAGAGGGAGCGCTACAAGTGGCCTGTAATTGTGGATGCCTTGCTCTCTGCTCAGCATTTGAGACTGGCAGGACTCAGGTTGTCAGGATTCACTGTTCAGGACACCTCAGGTTGGCCCCTCCAAAGATGACCTCATCTCTCACAACATCACTTCTTTTCCAACGTGCACTCATGGATAGACTCGTTCGGAGAGTAGGGTCTGTGGAGATGGAATTCTTTTTTGTGGCTTTTGTAACCCCATCTTGTCTGCCTCTAGCTCCCTCTTCCTTTCTGTTTTGAAGGCTCAAGGAAAACAGAGCCAAAAAAAAAAAAAAGTGCAAAAAGGATGTGCGTGCAGACATTTTAATCTTCACTTCCAAGGGAGGAGTGTCCTTTGTCCCCTTTCCCCAAATAACCAAAAATTCGTCAGATAACCTCTTAAGACCAAAAATCAATCTCCAAAGGAAGTAGCAATTGCTGTTGCTCAGACAGCAAGCGGAACGTGAAATCCATATCTGCTTATTAAAAGCACAGGCTTTGCCTTGCTCATCTCTAATGATGACAAGTAGCAATTATTTTTATTACACGCACGCATGGAAACACGTGGGTAAAATACAGACTGTTTTAAAGGCAGAGGCTTCCTGGGGGTGCTCGTATTGATTCTCATCACTGAGGGCGGGTGAATCCTCTTTCTTGAGCAATGCCCTGTCTCAGTGTTTGAATCAAGTGCTCTGATTTATCTGTTTCCCTCTGGATTTTATTATCTATTCTGTTTCCTTGCAAGGGCTGAATTTGGAGGGGAAATGTATGGAGGCAAGACAAGGGAGTACTGTGGACCCACCAGCTGGGGCTCTGATGTACAGCCACAGGTTTTAAAAACCAGTGAGATAATAGCATCCAATTGGTCCCTAGAAAGAAGGATGCTGCAAGCAGAGGTTTTCTTCTGGGCAGGCTGGAAGGCTCCTAATTACTAGAAATCAAGAGAAGAGTCAGTCAGGCATGAGGTGGAAACCTCACAGTGGGGAGACAGCTCAGTGGGAAATGCCTAGTGAGCAGACAAAGTTTCTCAGCTCTTCATAAACGCAGAAAATTATTATTGTCAAACTTTCCTTCTCCCTTTCTTGCTTCCCCGTGGAAAGAAAAACAAGCTCTGCTTGTCCCCTTCAGTCACTCTGGGGTTCCTGCAGTCATGTTCCCTTGGCTTCTTCTGCAGTGCTTTATGCTGGCACCCAGCAGAACTCCCCTTGGTAGCCTGGGATAGGGTTAATGAGCTGGTGGATGCTGCTCAGTACCTTTCAGTTTCCTCACATCATATTTCTTGCTTCAAGTTTACCCTTCTGCTTTTTTATGGTTTATTTTTTGTGGGGTTCCCCGCCCCCCCCCCCCCCCCCCCCCCCCATTCCCCAATATCCATGCAGGATCAACCCAGCTGCATGAGTTGATTATATAGTGACCTGCATTGGGCAGTCTCATACCTGGAGGGCTTTGGTTAACCAGGAGAATCTGGTGTCAGGTGAAACCCAAGACACTTTCCACTCACTCTGGGATAGATGGTTCCTTGGGAACACAAATTGAAGGGGAAGGCGAAACAAATTAACTCTCTGATAGGATTAGGGAGGACCAGTCAGCTACTGCCTTGACAAATCTGCCTTGTCTTTGGGTTTTTCTGTCCCCATTTGTCACTGTGAAGATCTCCTCTGTTTTGTAGTTTCTCCCTGTGGTTCAAGCACAGGCTTGGGAACCAGGAGCTCTCTGTTTTTCCTAGATCCTTCAGAATTTCCTAGAGTCACTGATTTATTCAGGCCAAAACAGACTTGTGTGATCATCTTGTGTCACTCACACAGGAACTGTTTTGCCTCTTTCATGTGCCTGTTTTGTAGGGCTGTGTTTCTGCCTGTGGTCTGGACTCAAAATGTGATGCCAGGATGCCTCTTCCTTTCTCTCATTATTGGTGTTCACCTAGTAAGACCAATGTCTCATCGAGGTGGAGAGGGACAGGTAAGGAAAGCAAGAAAGAACCTATGTTGCATTTAGTTTCTAAGAGGTTTGAGCAGAGCTTCTTGTGACTCCAGTGTCACTTCTTATCTTTTTCCCTCATCTACTCCCTGCAGCTCTGTGTGGCTGATGATCATCGACAGAAACTACTAGTGCCATTTCCTATGAGAATGTATTGCTCTCTTTTGGATGGGCAAATAACACCTCGCAATTGTGGCTACAACTGTTGTACTGTTAGGCCTGTAGATTTATAGAACGGGGGTGGACCTGACACCTTTTGCCCGCAGTATTGCTGAGCACAGCCCTGTCTTACTGAGTTCCTTTGGAATTTAACTTTTGCCTGGGGCTCTCCCTGCCTTTCTGTGGGCAGCACCCCACTTCATGGGAAAGGACAGGCAGTTCAGTGGAGGAAAACCACTGAAATATTCCAGTGAGAAAGGGAGGAGGGAGACAAGTATAAAAAGCCCAGCAAGTCCTCACTCAGTCTTCCCATGAACAGTGTGAATCAGCCTTTGGTCTCCCTGCAAACTCTGATCACATCTCCAGAACATGCATGGAAATGCAGGAACGTGTAGGTCTGGGCTCACAGAATTAACAAATGGATGCTTTAGCTACAAATCCTGCAAGATGCAGTGGAAGTCACTGTGGCTGCAGCTCAAATCATGTTGCATCAGTACAGTATGAGCTGCTCTATCACCAGCACTTAGCTTATAGACCTTTTTTTAACTCCTCTGCTCCATAGGAATGGAATTCCCTTAATCCCTCTTTATAGATGAGATGAGGAATGGGCAGGTGAAAGAGCAACTTAGGCAGAAATACAGCATTTACTTTGTGATCTACAATATGTTTGTGTAGTGCCTGGACACTTAATATTCTAGATGATAAAATCGAGGTTGTCTTCCACTGGTAGGATGGTGACATGTGGGGATCTGGGCTGGCATTTTTCCTATGGAAACACATGACAGATCCTTTTCCAGCTGCCCTTGCTATACGCTCTTGCTGCCATGACTTACTGTCAGTAGTGCACAGTCATCTTGTGCACAGGTGATTTTATGGAGCTTGTTTGGGGTTCTTCCAGCCTGTGAGGTTACTCCAAGGAGATCCCTATAACAGTCTTTTTGTCTTTGTTGGATGTTATAAGGTACAGGTATGTTAATGTAGAATAAACCTGTTCTTTACTACATACAGCCTTGCTTGCCCCAGGAGGTCATTGAGTCAATTATTGTAAAAGGATTTCAAAAAGGGCCTGGATAATTTTATGACCATGATTTGTAATTATGTGTTAAGATAGGGCTAATCAAATCTTATGCTTTGTGGCAGATGATAACCACAGGGACCATGAAATGGCTCATTTTCTCTCTCACACACCAATTGACCATTAGGGTGGAGTTTTCACCTTACTCTGGATCACTTTAACTGCTGCTGAGCACTGGAGACTGAAGTCCCTTAACCTTCTGATCTCATCTGGCAGGTTGAAAGGTGCTAGAGTTTGGCCTGCTGCTTTGTACCTTGTTTCTGGGAAAAGTTTAGGGGACGTGAAGCCAGTAGAAACTAGGAGCTGGTTTGGGGTGATGGGAGCAGTATCAAGTGTCCTGTGCTTTCTCTGACAGATAAAGCTCACAAGTGAATTCCTGGTTGCAGGGGCTGCAGAGTGTGGGCAGTGAAATAGCATCACAGCCACGTGGCGTGGGTTTTCTGGCCACAACGGCACAACCTGAGCAGCTGCCACTTTGTCTGGCCTCTAGGCAGCATTTGTATAAGCAGTGTCTCTTGGCGAATTGTTGCATTGGATTTTGGATGAGAAAGAAGTCTTCTCGTTTGTTCCACGCTTCAGCTGTAGTGCTCATGTTGGCTCATCTCCAGGATGTGCATTGGACAGAGGAAGCCAGGCCAAGGCGGGTTGAGAAGGGGAGGTAATATAAGGAATTTTTCATTCTGTGGCTCTGCCGTGCTGGCTCTGTCGTGGTCCGTGCCTCTCTGCTCCACTCATTTCAGAGCGTGGTGAAAATGGATGAAACATTTCACTGAATAATGAATTGTGACCTTTGAGGCAGCAGTCCGCATAGGTCCCTCGAACCATTTGCGACTATGAAGAAAGTGTGTTCTTGCCAGCAGCCTCTCTTATGCAGTTCCTTGTGCAGTTTCCTTCTCAGCTTTCTGTATAAAACTGTAATTTCAGCTGTGTCCACTTTCAGTCGCTGTTAGATAAACTGTTTTCCTTCCCTGATCTTTTTAACCTCTTTGCAGGTAGCCAGAGACCAAAAAGCAAGGCATTTCAGAGACAGCATGGGTGAATAAAATAAAGCCAGGCAGAGGTTTTATCTAAACCTTCTGTCTTTAGCCTTCTGCATCTGAAATATACTGTGTGTATGCAGCTACTTTGGGGAATCTGCTACTTCTGAGTATGGATGTGGTGGTGGCTTGTACACAGCAATGTTAACCAGTATTCTGGGGCAATAAATAAAGTGAAAGACTTCTCTGTCGAGAAAAGGAAGATGGAAATGGTATTCCTCCATCTTATCCAAGTTAGACGACTGCAGATGTCTGTGCAGCCATATGCTAGAGTCTCCTCAGTGCCTCATCCTTCAGTCAGTAACACTCTGAACTGGCAAATCCAATGCCCTCAGACACTGTTTTGTAGCGTTACGCTGCCCATCCCTTACCAATGTGAATCCTAAATACTTGATGAAGAGAAATGAGATCAAAAGGAGAAAAACTGCAGGATGGTTGGCAAAGGAGAATAAGAGATGCTGTCAGGAGAGGAACTGAACTGAGGAGGGAGGAGTAAATGAGGCAGAATGGATGCAAGAAGGCTGTTCAAAAGGCAGGACACACAGAGGAGAGGCTTTCAGAACAACAGCAATGAAAGGGCTATTGCGCTAGATGGTGCACAGTGAAGAGAGCAGGGGTTAGATAATGTAAGAGTTCTATTCAGATTTATGCCTTGCCATCCATTTGACCCCTTGCTCCACACCTGATGTTCCTGTCTCCCTCCCCTCTCCCCCTTTTACCACCTTGCATTGTGCCATGCTGCTCCACTTCCAACTCCTAAGGCTTCAGGGCTTGGAAGTGGAGCTGTTGATAATCATAGAATCACAGAACAGCCTTGGCTGGAAAAGACCTCTGAGATCATCAAGTCCAGTCATTAACCCAGCACTGCCAAGTCACCAGTGGTCATAGTCTAGTCCAGATGAGGATTAGATGATCCTGTGATGCTTCAAGATGGGTTTTTCTGCACCTATAGTAAAAAGGCAGTTTAGTTTTCCTAAGAAACACTGCATCCTCTCCTTGCCTCAGCTCAGTCAGCTTGGTGGCTCTGCACCCTTTCAGTGTGTGTGTTGTGATGTTTGATGTTCTCCCACAAATTGGGCGTAGGAGGCCTTAGGTCACAAGGATGCATGTTTTAGTGAGCTTGGTCTTCTCATTATCTGCTGTAATTGGGGAAAACTTTAGCTTCATGGGACAGAAACTGTCAAACTGTTTCTCTAA
Organism: Podargus strigoides; assembly: GCA_028020825.1. Taxonomy (NCBI): domain Eukaryota; kingdom Metazoa; phylum Chordata; class Aves; order Caprimulgiformes; family Podargidae; genus Podargus; species Podargus strigoides. The sequence continues at coordinate 2,330,260 of CM051635.1, forward strand.
TATGCCTGTAACTGCAGGAATTTGTAAACAGAGAGAGCCAGAGCAGCAAAGCACTCATTGGAGCTCGCAGCAGAGTTTACCAACAACCACTAATTGCCAGCTCTGTTTGGATGAATTGTAAATGACCAAGATAATGCAAATTAGGAAGGCACTCTCTTGGCAGAATTTTAGCAGCTTCTGGGGGCAGGGGAAGTCATGCAGCTCCCTCTGCTCCTGTGAGCAGAGTCCAATTTGTCATGGCTTCTGCAATGCTCCTTTAGGCTGGGAGTGAGGCAGTGGAGCCCAACTGGGTCACGTGCTGCCCTCCAGGACTTTGTTGCTAGTTAATGCCATGCAGTGTCGGGGCATCTATTTGTTTTATTTCGGTCTACTCTACCTATTTGTTATACATTTAAAAAAAAAAAAAAAGCCCAGAAAAAAAATTTATGATAAATGTCAACTCTGACAATGATAAGGTTTGAAAATACTTTGTTAAAGGCTAGATTTTTGCTTTTATGTACTGTTTTTCTTAAACATACTCATTCTGCATTGGAAAACTCTCTGCCTAGAGGAGGACAGGTAGGGATATGGGATCAGCTGAAGAAGAGATTCCAGAGATACCCTTGTCCTTCTTCCCTACTCTGCAGGAGATCATGCAGAGCAATTTGGAACAAGCTTTGAACTTCCCCTTTAGGCAGGGATCCAGATCCATGAGAAAGCTTTGGCACTGCTGTAGGATGTTTTTTGTCAAGGTGCTTGTGGAGGGAGCAGATATCAGTGAGCCTGACAAAGGTCCAGTTGGCATAGTCACAGATTGAAGTCTTCCCAGGTGATTCTCTTGGTTTGAAACTCAATGGGTGATGTCTGAATAACTCTTGGTCCAATAGCAAACAAGGTTACAAGGATACAAAAGCAGCTTTGGGGTGCCTTTTGTGCTATCCATCCTACTTGGGGAATAAAATCAGATTCCAGAGCAGCTACCTCTGGGCTCTGAAGTTTGTTTTCTGCTGCATGTCCTCTGTAATTGTTGTTTCCAGGAATTAACTTGTTAAGAGTTTGCTTACCAGAATATTCATGGAAAGCAGATACATCATGAGCACAACCAAAGCACAGTTGGTTTTAAAATGTAAAAAAAAAAAAAGTTTATGGAAAGTGTTTTTTTCACTCTCCACTCAGTTTTGGAGAACAAGACAGGATCGAGTGTGTATGTGTAGGATTGCAGTGTTCCTAATGGCTAGTGTGAGCACATTTGTAAGGCCTGAAGAGAGAGAGATTCCTGAGACTAGTGGTGTAGTTATTTGGAATTTAGCTTGTTTGGAGTTAAGACTCAAAAGAAAACGAGGAAAGCCTGGAGCTGTGATAGTACAGGGAGTGCAAATGAAGGGCTTTGACTTCAGCAGTGGAGGAGAGTGGGTGCCTGCAGTGAATGAGGCTCAAACCCTCTGTCTCTCCGCTTCCCCTCACTTTCTAAGTGCTGCACTTATGTTAAGCAATCCCCATTCACAATGAAAGCTGGTGTACTTTATTTAATAACTGTGTCGTGGGGCTCCTCTGGGAGCCGGAGTGCCAGAATTGGTTGGCTTTTTAATGGGGCCTGTCGGGGGAATTGGCTACAGATGGGGAAATGAGACTTGTTCACTCCTCTCTGGTTTTAACCTCACAACATTGGAGTAGAGGGTGGGTTTTGTTAAGTGCACTTTGTGGCTCTTTCTCCTCTGTAACAGCCGACTACTTAATGCAAAATGCTGCTTCTCAGCTTTAACTCAGCAAGGCAAAGTGCAGTCGTACAAAAGCGCGGTGGGAGGGGAGAGAACAGGGGAGGGAAGCACACATGTTTATTTGCTCCCATTATAACACTGCTGCTGTGAACACAGATCGAAGCTTTACTTCCAAAAGGCCCCTTGGCACAGGTTATTTGCACATAAATGGCCGCAGGTGATTTATTTATTCAGCGCAGCTGGGTTCTGCAAAAGAAACTGTGGGCTATACCTGCCAATACGCTAATACTCCTCCCTGCAGCGCTGGGAGGGCGTGTAGAATTTGCTCTGCTGTAGGAGGCCAGAGACTCAAAGACCATGGCTGAAATTTTCAAGGTTCTGGGATAATTTTATAGATGTCTCATCCTTTTTGCTCACTCGTTTGTTTTGCTCTGTGAGTGTGGAGCAAGCTAGCGTACAGGGACTTGTGTGCAGTGCTGTGAGGAAAAGCATGATTATTAGGGAAGGAGTTGGGAAAGAAAGACTTGCATTGCATCACCAGGCTAGTGTTATGCTGTTGTAGGGAAAGAAGTGTTTGCACATGAGGAGGCATCAGTCACGGACTGCTGTGTGATTGTTCACTGGATAGAATTAGCAATTTAGGAACTGGCCGTGATTCGTTATTATGAGGCGTTCTAAACCTGTATCAGGATAATCTATAGACATGGCCAAGTCTAGATCTTGATGACTGAATGTTGTTCCTTGAATACCACTCATTCTGGTTTTGTGTCCTTTGGGGCTGTTAGTGTCATAGAATCACAGAATGGTTTGGGTTGGAAGGGACCTCAAAGATCATTCCAACCCCCCTGCCATGGGCAGGGACACCTCCCACCAGCCCAGGTTGCCCCAAGCCCCATCCAACCTGGCCTTGAACACTGCCAGGGAGGGGGCAGCCACAGCTTCCCTGGGCAACCTGGGCCAGTGTTCACGGTTTTGTAGCCAGACATCCTGGTCTGTGTTTTATCTCTCTAATGAGTTATGAAAATAGAGTCTGTCACAAAGACTAAATTCAAAACGTCTTAAATACAGGGTAATACATGATTACCCCACCTAGGGTGAAAAGGTCTTTCTGCATAGAGTACCTGGATCCTGGGGGTTGGATACCCAGGAACATGCAATAGAGTTGTTGGGAGGGGAGTATGGTGGGGGGGATTGTAGGGATCAGTTGGTTGTATACTTAAGTGGCCTAAACTAAGGAAGCTGTAGAGAGGAATTTGTTTTAGAAAACACCTTGTAAAAATTGGGGTCCTCAGAGTCACTGGTAGAGAAAGCGGTCTGAAAATATCTCACATCTAACTTCAAAGGCGTCTGAAGGCTTTAAAGTGCAAATGTTTAGAAGCTCAAACATCAGCTGAGAGCAGAGGAGATGGCTTGTTTTCCCTCTGCCCCCAGTATTTTTTCCCTAAGGGGAGTTGCCCACTCTGATAGTTCCATAAAGGTTTGGGACAAGGGAAACCTGTTTCCATTAGACAGTATATTTGTATGAAAGACCAGAGAGCCCAAACCCTGCAGCACTGGATTCTCTTAAATCAGAAGAGGTGTTACAAGCATATACGTGTTCTTGAGTCTAAGATCTGAGGACTGTATAGATGCATAAGTGTTTCAACCATTAAAATGAACTAGAGAGCCTCTGGCTGAAGAGTGTGGAAGGTAATTGGGGATTAAGTTCTGTTCTGGATTCACACCCCTCCAAACTGTGCACATAAGAAGTTGAAATGAGTCTGCTGGAACTGGACATACAATTCCTTTCTGTCTCTAAAGAAGCACAAAATATCACCTAGAACGTATACTTAGGAAGTCAGCGTATGTAGATTTTCAACAGGGCTAAGGTTATTTAATCTTTGTCTCCTCCTTCTATAGGAATCAAGGTGGGTTTTTTTCAATGCCGTTAGAGGAAATGGGACAATTTCCCAAGTCTGTCTTTTTTTTTTTTTTTTTTTTCCTTCTGCTTTTTATGACAACTCCATCTACTTACGGTTAGCTCTATTATAAAATTTTCCTTTTAACAAACCCAGTACTACAAAAATGTCATATGAAATGCTTCTCTCCCATTACTGGACGATAAATCTAAATATAGGAACTGGAGTTCTTGGTGGAAAAAAGTCTAATTTTTTTTTTTTTTCACTCTCTTTTCTTTTATCCCTATTTCTACCCTTGGAAATAGAAATGTTCTCATGTAAATAAAACAGCTTCAACTTTCTTGAAATTATGAAGCAACTTTTATTTCTGCCAATTTAAAAGTCTTGGATGGAGGACCAAAATGTGAATGCATATAACATCCAGCTATTTCTTAAGTGACCATACTTTTGAACAACCTCATTCTTAAACCATGTCTAAGGAGAGAGGATAGGAGTGATGGTCTTGCATAAAGAATATGGAAAGGTTTAGAGCATGGAAAAGGAATTGGGATTTTTCTAGGCTAGATGACTCACAAAACTAGGATAATGCTGTCCAAGAAAGCTGGAGTCAAGCCTGCTGTGGTGGGTTTAAATATATCCAATTTCTGTTCATTCAATGACAACTTATTAATGTTCTTAACTATAGATCCATCAGATAGTCTCTGAAGCCATCCTCTTGTTCCCACTATAAGAATGCCACCTTTGTGTGAGTACACTAGGCTGGTCTGCCAGAGGTGTCCTGAGAATCAGTACAAAATTACTGGAGCACCAGAGATTGAAGGTGCTTGTGAGTAAGTACAAAAATGAGACCAGGCTGGAGTGTCTGCAAAGGGGAGATGGGAACTTCATTTTTATGAAGGAAAACAGACCAGAAATCCTGTTACTTCTTTGTAATGGGCTGTTGATGGCCTGAAAAGCACATTTGAGTTCATGCAATGAAGAAGGGAATGTTGTTCACAGCATGATTGGAGGTGAAGTAGGATTCTGACCCTGAAGCATGTTCTGCAGTCCCAGATGAAGAAATAGGGCACTCCTGTTAGAAGGCAGTGTGAGACTAGAAACACCACTGGGAGAAGTGCAACAGGAGGAGCTGTAATCTGGCAGCAGCGAAGCTTTGAAAGATTCACTTAGCCTTTGCATTTCATTCAAGCCTGAAAACCTGTAAAGGTCAAGGCAAATTCTGTACTTCCCCAGAATTACAGGGAAGGCTGTGTTCCTAGTGTCCTGGGGTTTTTTACACATATTCATTTGCTTCTCTTCCTTTCCTTGTTTGTGCACATGTTTTTTGCAGGTTATTGGGAAATAAGGCGGGGGGGTGGGGGGGGGGAGTTTTGGTGTTAGGAAAAAACAGCCAGTGCCCCTCACATGTGCATGGCTCACATATATACTTTATGCACTTGACAGCAAAATCAATTAATCATTAAGAATCTCCTCCTGGTATCAACATAGAAAAGTTTCTACTCTGCAGAAGGCAAAAAGTATACAGAAAAAGGCAGAAAGTAAACCCACTTTCCCTCTTTAATTTTTTTTTCTCCTGTTTCCCTTTCCATTCACATAGGCACGTGCTCACACCTGCAGATGTTGACACAGCAGTCTAGCTAGCCAGAGCTGGCAGTCAGTGCAAACACTGTGGGAAGGCAGTAAATATCACTCTGAGGAATAAATGCCCCCCAATCAGTCCCACTTGGGAGGAATGTACGTTACAGGTCTCATTTCTGTTTTGGAGAGAGTGGGGTTCCCCTCAGATTTCCTAAGAGACATGAGTGCCCTTTCTGCCCCTGCTCTCTCCAAAAATTTGACTAAGAAGTTTTTTCCACTGATGGAGAGTGTTAGTGACCTCTCTGTCTTCTGGGCTACTTGATCCCTGTGCCTTTGCTTGTGATTTAATGCAGTGCTGAGAATGAGCTGTGCTCCCAGGCTGCTGTGTGGAGAGAAGGGCAAATATGTTGTCTCTGCTAGCTGAAATCTTCAAGGTGAGAGAAGGGATCAAGCAGAAAGCAGGAGACACTCTACATGAAGGTGACCTGATGGTTGTGGGATTTTCATCTGTTTGCAGAGGAACACTGTGGATATGTGTGGGCACTGCTGTACAGAGAGCAATGTCACTGCAGAACAAAAAATGACATTGGTGGTACTTTGATCCTGTGCATCACTAATACAGCTCCACCATAGGTTGTTCTTAGTCAAAGGTGATTATGCATGACTGGCCACCCAGTATTTTCTGCTGGAAGTGTGTGCCTGGTCTGGCACTTCTTCCCACTGCAGCAAGGGCCCATTTTGTGCAACCTCTTTCCTTAGAAGGGACACTTTCAAACGGATCCTTCCCTCAAAATCCTCAGCAGGCACCAAGCAAACAAGTTCCAGGTTTCCTGTCTTTTCTTAGAAGGATGAAAAATCATGCACAGTAACAATTTTGAGATTAAAAAGAAAAGTTTAGGTCACAAAGGTGACTTGAGACTTCATATCTGCACAGAGAGACATTACTCTGTAGGCAAAATTGGAATTCACAGCAGTTCCACAGTGGTTCTTCCCAATTAACACACACCCAACACTGCCATCACCAACTCTTCAGCCCAAGTAGTGCAGGCCAGGACCCTGTTCCTATTTACCCAGCCAGTTAGGAGCATGCATTTCTGTATCCCACCACCCCTGGTGACAACATTGTCCTTTGGGATAAAAGGGAAAAGAGAGCACAGTTAGTCTCCCCTTTTCCCCCATCCTCCCCCTTACTTGAACTCACTCTGTGTCCTTAGTGCTGTAACAACCATTAGTTCACTAAAACGTTTAAATAAAAATTCCAGTTAGCCCCCATCTTTGGAAGACTTTTTAAGTTCAAGACCATAGTTTTATTTAAAAAAAAAAATAATAAAATTAAGGAGACATGCTAATATGAGCATTAAAATTCTGTGGCAATAACTGCAGCATGTTTGAATTGGAAATTATTTGCTTTCTCTAATCCTCAAAATAAGCCAAATAAACCCAAACTGCCTCACTGCAAAGGTGACTCTCACTTTTTTGTCTATTTGGAGTTGGCTGTGCTGATCCTGAATATTTTTCCATGACTGAAAGGAAATAAAATCCAACCTTCTGTGACTGCAGCTCTGAAAGGGTTTGGTTTGTTCCAGCAGGTGCAGTAGCTTTAGTAGCTGTGTAAGGAAAAGACTCTCTGGTTGAAAATACAACAGGGAATTAAGAAAGATGAGGCACAGGTCTGCTTCTGGCTTGGTGAAGGATATTAGTCAAGTTATGAAAGCATGGATTTTTTTCCCCTCTGTTCAAGCCTGATTTGCAGGCAGGGTGCACAAATATGCTCATTGGTACAGATTATTCTGCTCTTGCTGGAGTCTGCAGCTGAGGATGGTGTTAAAGGAGCTAGTGGTTGGCTCCTTGGCTTAGGAGTTGACTGTACACTAACCTCCGTGTATAATATAAAAGCAGCTTGAGGGAATACTAACCCATGAGTTCTTTTAAACCCTGCCATCTGTCCAGGACCCCCAGACCCCTGGTGACAAATGCCCTGAGCCAAAGAGCAGTAGCTGTACCCTCTCACCTCCTGTGCTGCCCTTCCTCTGCAGGCTGCAGAGGGAAGCCAGTGACATGGGATTCAACTCTGCACCAGCTGGAAGCATCCCTATGATGAGGGTCTCCTCCATCTGAGGGCATTTGGCAACTCATTGCCCTGCCAGCATGGCCTAATTCTTTTCAAGAAGAGCTTTAGATAGAGAGATGAGAGTTATGGGTATTATTTCAGATTAATTTTTCAAGTCAATGACACAATGAAAATAATGGGGTTTGTTCTTAAACTAGTTTCTGTTTGGGCTTTTTTTAAATGTTACTGTCTCCTGAGAAACCCTCTCCATTTGAATTTCAGGGGTTATTTTTATTTTCTGTAAGGCCAAAATCTAGGGTTTTTTTATAAATTGGTAAAGAAAGTACTAGATCTCTGTTCTGCTTGGTTCCCTGTAAAACTGTGCGCTCTGATTTAATACAAGAGTTGTCTGTCACTGACAATGGATGACTCTACCTAACAGAACTGTTGACGCACAAAAGTTATTTCCATCGCATCTACAAGCTTAAAGAATGTGTTTTGCAGATGCAATTAATTTGAAACAAACCCTGTGTATCCTGTAGAAAAAAATTAGGACACAGCAAATCCAGTTGAAAAAGAATGGCAGCTAAGCCTCTTCCCCTGTCAGAACTGCACGCAGAGCAGAGTGGTTCAGAAGCAGACACGGGGACTATTCCACCCCCAAAATTGCAATCTGATACAAAATGCAGCGATGCACCCTTGGTGGATGGAGTCATGTTGGCTTGGATGGTTCTTTGCACCTCAAATCCCCAGTGTAGTGAATAGCTACTGTAAAGGATGTTACCAGGCTATAATGTCCACTTAAAAGGCAATTAAAATGTGTGTGAAGTTGGAGGAGAGTGTCCTAGTGCCAGCTGTCCTGTTCAGCACCTGGACTGGTGCTGGGAGGAGGAAAGGAAGGGGTGAGCTCTCCTGTTGCATCAGGACTGAGGTAGGCACTGTTCCCTGCAGTACAGTTTTGGCTTCTCTGATGTACATTGCTTGACAACCAAAACTTGGTGTGGAACAGAACGAGTGTCTCATGTGCTTGCTGTGCTCTCCTGCATGGCACAGACCACATCTGATGTGATTGCCGGGCCTTTGGTAGCATCGTGTGTTAGTATGTTCCTGTTACCACTACAAGAAGGAGGACAGGCAGGTGCCAGGACTCCTTTGTGCTAGGCAGTGTGCAGGCACAGCACAAGGAAGGTAGCCCACCATCTTGCAGAACTTCAGGGCTGTTCCTCTGTCTATTGCGCAGATTTTTTATTTTTTTTTTTTAAATTTTATTTGATTTTTCATAGAGTCATAGAATGGCCTTGGTTGGAAAAGACCTCTAAGCTCATCAAGTCCAACCATTAACCCAGCACTGCCAAGTCACCACTGCCCCATGTCCCTCAGCACCACATCTACGCAGCTCTGAAATCCCTCCAGGGATTGGGACTCCACCACTGCCCTGGGCAGCCTGGGCCAGGGCTTGACAACCCTTTCAGGGAAGAAATTGTTCCTAATATCCAATCTAAACCTGCCCTGGCACAACTTGAGGCCATCACCCCTCGTCCTGTCACTGTTACCTGGGAGAAGAGACTGACTCCCCCTGACTACCCCCTCCTTTCAGGGAGCTGTAGAGAGCAATGAGGTCTCCCCTCAGCCTCCTCTTCTCCAGACTGAACAACCCCGCTTCCCACAGCTGCTCCTCATCACATTCGTGCTCCAGACCCTTCACCATTTTCGTTTCCCTTCTCTGGACACACTCCAGCACCTCAATGTCTTTCTTCTCCTTTCTTCCTCTCTGAGAAGGGCCAAAGGCTTGGTCTGATCTATGGCTTGGTCTTCATAAAGGTCAGTGAGTGTTCAGGCCTGACCAGTTGGAATGTTAGAAGTGATGCCTGACTGTTTTCATTACTTGTGCCTTGCATTACTGGAAGACTGGGTATAGGAGATGTTGGGGCTTAACGTGTGAGGATGCTTGGCAGCAAGCTCAGGCAGTGGCAAGGTGAATAATAGGATTTATTAAATACCTGCTTGCAGTTTAATCAACTTGCCAGGCAGTGCGTGGTGTCCAAATAGCTGCATGGGAGCTTTGGACCTCCAACACTTGGACAAGCAGGAGAGCTTTACTAGATGTTAGTAATAACAGACACCATATTCTCCCTTGAGAGCCTGCCATCAACGTGCAGCACATGCACAATAGCAGAACAATGGCACAGTGTCTTTAATGCTTCCTGACAACCGAATATCAAAGGTTTCCATACCAATGCACTCACCACTAGGTTTCTTTATTCATGTTCCCACCTATCTTGGCTTCTCCCCAGAGCTGGAGTGGGAGGACACTGTCAATTATTCTATTTGTGCTCTGTCTGCAGTCTGAAGCTCTGCCCGTTATTCTAGGGAAGACAGCTGTTTTTGTTGAAATGAATGGCTAAAAACAAGTTAACAATGCCGACACTTAAATTGACATAATTGGGCTTCAGAGCCAATACCCACAGAGACCCGTGAGAGGAGCTGGTATTTATCATAGCTGGTATTTCAGTTCTTTTGCAAAGGGATAAGGTAGAGTTACACTGGTTTATAATAATTAAAAAACAGCAACAAAAAAACCCCAAACAAGCAAAAAAATCCCACCAACAAACAAAATAAACTCTTTTGTAACCATAAAGATTATCACTTTGCTAAAAGGAGAGCTGAAGAGTCCTGTAGTCTCTGCTGGATGCTGTTAGAAGATGTGCTCCAGTGCACTGTTAGCCACTTATGCAGTCTGACTCTTCTACTTTCTGAGGTTTAATTGTAACGTGTTTTTAACATATAGCCCACCTGACTTTGCTTTATTCCCTCTGGTTCTCTTTTGAGAATCCTGTTGCAGCTCTTTCCTTTTGGTCTTAGCTTGTCATGATGCAAAATTTTAGGTCCAGGCATGCAGCTCTGTACCTTCTTGTGTGAAATCTGTGACTGTGTCTGTTTGTGCCTTCCTCTGCTCTTGTAGTGTGCTCATGTAGGGTGTCACTGCGTTATTCCCTGCACACATAGTGTTACTGAGTGGTAATTTTCTTTGCAATACGTTACCTAGAACAGTAAAATGAGTTATCAGAGAGGAAAAGGAAAAATCTTTTTAATAAACTGCATAACCCCTTTGCTGGCTTATGTAGAAACAGCTCTGAATAGCCTGGTACTAGCAGAGGTGCTTGAAGTTGGTTTTTTTTTGTTCCTGGGCAGCAGTTGTTGAGCAGTGCAGAAGCCCAAGCTCTCTCCCTCCGTTTGTGTAATGAGGCCACTGGAGGTAGGAGTTGAGATGCAGACTGAGTTGCCCATGGAAGATGCTGAAATGCTCTTAAAACAGACGTACATAATTAAAGCACTTCACATTTTCCTGGAACACTGGCTTTGTGCTATTTAGTTTCCTGACAAGGAAGTCTGTTTAATGTGTTTGATTTATTTTATTTTATTTTTTTAGCACTGCTGGAGCCAGGGTGTAGTATATCCAGAAGCAATAGAGCTTTTATAGGAACCTGTTTCTTTCAAGCTGGCATTTGCCCTTTTGCAAGCAAAAAAAATAAATGCTGAATTCTTCACAATGCCTAGTGAATCCTCCAAGTCAGCTATAGAAATCTGAGGGCCTGTAGTGCAAGGCACGCTGTAGATCCAGGCTCTCCTCTAGGACTGTTGTCTGAAAACTATGGAAAGGGCTTGAGGTGCAGAAGTCAGAGAAAAATTCAGTACTCTCCAAAGACAAAAGATACCAAAGGATACTTATGTTGGGAGCTGCCCTGAAGTGAAGAGTCGGGGGGTAAGGTTTGGTTTTGCCTCTTCCTACAGTTCCAGGTTGCTTGGATCCAACCTTGTGGTTGGCTTAGGTTCTTCCAAAAAAAAAACAAAACAAAAAAACCCAAACCCAACCTATAAAATTTTTTTTCTTCTTTTTTTCTTATGAAAGAAAAAACTAGAATAAAAAGTGTGTGAGGAGGAGAAAAGCAGTAAAGGAATAATAAAAATGCAGCATTCAGCTTCCCTAAGGCTGCTCCAAACTGCAGTGGGTCCCCATTGCCTGAGGCAGCTTGCCCAGAACTGAGAGAAGCTTGAAACTTCCTTTCCCCTTCAGAGAAGTACATTCCCAGAATGCCATCCCTGAGCCTCAGTACCTCATTCCCGTGGGCCAACCTCCAGTTGGCTCTTTGCCACGTGTCCAACTAGCAAGCATGGACTCTTCAAGTCCACGTCTCCACACTGGTCTCTAATGTATCTGTGCTCAAAACGAGGACTTTCCAGTCCAAAGTGGCATTTATTGTAGATTAAAGAAATCATCAAGAAGGAGGAAAAAGGGAAAGAGAACACAGCATGTTTATCGTGAGTTTCTTAACATGAGAAATGATTCCAGCCTCTCGCAAATTAGCAAACCCAATTCACAGAGTAAAGGGGCTGGCTGACTTTCAAAGAAAATAGAGGAGAAAGAGCCTAGCAAAGAGAAACCGTTTATTACTTCATGCTCATGAAGACAAAAAAGTATTTTAAGCCTCTGTCCTGCATTTGTTCTATGTGGGTAGATCTGTTTTGCTTGTCCAAAATTAAAAAGAAAAAAAAATTTCAAAAAAAAAAGTGCAACTCCTGGTGGCTAGTCTGGGAGGAGCTGCTCAAATTTGATTCAGACCAAATAGTGAGCAAAGCCTTGACCTCCGGGATGAAACGTGGCTTTCTCTTCACCATACTCTATATCTGAGCTTAGAGAGGCTTATTTGAAGCTAACTTAGAACGTTGTATAAGCTATCTTGCACAAACTTCAGACATAAAATATCTAATTTAGAAGAATGGTCTTTGGAACTTCTTTAACAGTAACAGTGATAGAGTCATCCTGCAGTCTGTCTGTCTGTCTCCTTCATTCCTGAATCACCTAAGGTGCCTAGACTCTTGGTTCATGCCTCTTGGCTGAGATAAACCTGGGTGTAAATGATAGACATACCTTATGCTACTTGTAGAGAAAGAGTGTGTTCTCAAATTAGCACGAAATGGATGTATCCAGAGCTCTGGTTTACTTGAGGTTTTCTGAACAGTATGGATGATTGAACTAGACCTTTTAGGAATGCCTAGTCCATGTGGCTCCCTGTACTAATGGCTGCTCAGAGATGTTATTGGAGGAGTCGCCAGGCAGCGCAGAGGTTTCCCTTGAAGTTTAGAGCTGGTTGGGATGTGAGATAGTTGGTTTCTGTTAATTTGTCAACAGCCATGGGATGAATGGCCATCGCAGATCTCACAAGCTTCTATTCCAACTGTAATGTACACTTCCTCTTCCTTTCCTTCTCTGAGTATTATTTGCATGGATACAATCAGTGAAACACATGAAAGAGTTGCTATGAAAAAAGAAAACAACTGAGCAGCTCTCCTTCCCCCCCTCAAATGTGGCACAGTTGATCTACGGGAACAAACGAGGAGAAGAAAAAATGATCCACGACAGATGTTAGTTGCATCATTGCCTCCCTAGTGGAACTTGCTTTGATTTTCCCAGTGAAAGGGTAGAGAAGAACCAGCACAGAAACAGCACCAAATACTTTTCAACTAAAACATATTTACATTTTAGATACTGAACGCTTATGAGCTGCATTTTGATGCAGAAGTCAAAATACCAGCTAAAAAAACCCAAAAAGGTACATCAAACTATTTTCATCAGGGTTGCTTTGAACTTCATGCCACATTTAAGAATGTTAAGTACTTTTCAGTTTCAAACTTCTTCACCTGTGTCTTTGAATTAATTTTTAATGGCTGTGGAAGATGAGTGAATATTATCCTCACTTTGTATTTGAGGAAGACTAGGACTGACATGACTTGCTGAAAGTGGGGGGAGGAGTAGGTAAGACTTCTCTTTAGACTAGTTAGACTCACCCTTTTTTGAAATCTTAAATGGAGCACAGGTAAATTGGATGTAAAGGCTGTCTTGTATTGGTTGCCAAGATCACAATTTTGTTAGAGTCTAATTGAAAGCTCATAACCTATTGTAGAGGCTGTACAAATGGGATCCATCCTACAGATGGTCTCTAAAGAGGAGCTTGGGAAGACTTAACCTGCCAATAGCACCAGTGCTGGCATTTTGCTCAGTAATATCCTTGGCTTCTTTCCACCATTTATGAATGAAAAAAAAAATTGTCTGTCATTTAAAGAAAAAAATAAAAAAACCCACCCCAATTGTTAATGGGTAATGCTGAAGCAGACAGAAGAGGAGACCTCTTAATTCCAAGAAAACCTGGTAATGGGATGGTGCCATCTGGTTAGAACACATGGACTGATGAAATAAAATACTTCTGGAGGGAGGGTACTCCAAGGCATTACACCTTGCGTAGCAGGATTTGAAACCAAAATGTAAAAAATCCCCCGTGGTGGGACAGCACTACCTACTCCGTAGGCATGTTAATGAGGCAAGTGGAGAGCTAAAGGACTACTGATTAAGCATGTTTTAGACGTTCACATAACTAAAGGAAATATCATTGTGCTGCTGTTACCCAGGAGGTCAGAGATTTCGTAGTTTAAAGCCGTAAGAAGCATCCCTAAGGGTTATTAAGCCATAACCTTTCAAATCTCCCAGGAACGAGCATTCAGCAACGTACCATTAGCCTGTGAAATCACATGGTCTTCTTACCTTCCCTTCCTCCAATTTTTGTTACATTCACCTGCTGGGTCTTGTCTTAAATTAGCCTGCTAGCTCTTCCTGGCTTTCTTTGTATTTGCATAGAGACGAGCACAATGGGGCCCTGATACTGAATGAGGCTTTTGGATACTACTATAATACCAACATATGAGTAATGAATAGCTAATAATAATAATAATAGTGTCTGCTTTGTGCATGAGCTTCCTTTTCTTTTTTTCCTGCTCTCATTCGTGTGAGTTACCTCACCCTCAGTGGCTTCAGCCCACAATTGCTTTTCTTATTTTGCGTTTGTAAATTGGAGTGTCTCCACTCTAGCAAGAAGACTTACTCTGACACGCTGGAGAGGAGCACAGGGCCCTTAAAGGAAGAAGAGGGCATATGACAGATAGCATAGATGTTCACTTGGGTCAAATAAGTGTTGTACCTTGGGTCTCAAGCTCCATCCGAGCTGCCTTTATAGATGTTTCAGTAGCCTCTCTCCTGTGGTTTGCTCTGATACTTGTGACCTTTCCAGCTCTGTTTCTTGCTTAACAGTTCCAAAGGGAGGATGCCAAGGGCAGCTCTATGCAGAAGCCCATGCTATAAACAGTGATGGCTTCTCAAAGGGGAAATTGCCTCAACTCAGAAGAGATTCCTCTAGAGACAGCTCACCCTTCCCTCAGAGGGAAAGGACTGGCAAAGCACAGAAGGCAGCCTATGTAAAAGGAAAAACAACTCTCCACCCAAGTTGTGTATGTCAGAATTAAAATGTTAAGAGAAGGAATAAGGTATAGGTTGTTACCTGTGAGCTGCCATGGTCTAGCACTGGTTACAGCTCTGTTTAAGTGCTTGGTCACTTTAAATGGCTGCCTAGTCCAGCACTGTCTCGATTATCTAACCTTTGAAATTGGAGGGAGACAGATGTCTTTAGCAGATGGGATTTTGTGGGGTTTTGTTGGGGTTTTTTTGTAAAGTTGGGGTGGATACTTAGCCTGGGTAGCTGCACACACCTTCCCGTTGAGTTGCCAATTATTTTTGGATTTCTGTATTGAGTTTTCTTTCTTCCTCTTATCCCTGCAAAGGTGACCCATTGCTATTGAGCTGGTATGGGTAATGAAGAGTAATGCTTTTCTTGAGCTTGTGATTCCCAGAGCAGGTGAAAATGAGGGCACAGTGGAGTCCTTACAGGGAAGTCTTATATTGGAAATGCCAGTTCAATAATGGGCTTTCCTTAGTCCCTTTTTCTCCTCACACCCTATCTTTACATCATTTTCAAGCATCTTCTCTGCTACCATACTGCTACTTTGGGGCCAAAGAGCAGCCCAGCATTCCCTTGGTTAACTGCATGAAGGTGAAGGAGAGGGGAGTACTACTGAAAGGGTACTGTCCCTCATATACACAAACCACAGCTGTGGATCAGAATGTGATTTCAGGGAAGCTGTGTGGACCTTGTGTCTGGAGAGGTGCATCCATGACCATGTGCCCTGCTTAAAAGGGGAGATGGTGCTTTGGGAAGACTGTAGACTTCCAGAAAAAACAAAAGCTGTACAGTACATTGCTGTCTCCTGTTCTCAGAGGTGCTTACGCTCCACTGACTGCCTTGGTGTATATTCTGACGATAACCATGAGTTAGTCTGCCTGTCTGTCTGAAGGGAATAGAGTGTAAGGATGGGTCTTTCCCAGTATAGTTCTCTGCTGGAAGGAGACTCTGAGAGGGCTATAGAAAAGGATAGAGATAACCCCCAGGAAAGTCAAACTATCTATTTATTTAGTTATGTGTTTTGGGTTGCGTTTTGCATTAATCGCTGCCACACACAGGAGCCCTGTAATTTATTATTGGTGATAAGTGTGGACAGTAGCTATTATTTTTGCTCCCTGTTCTAAAACGTGTCAAGCAGGGACACTTAGATTTATGGAACATGCATTATTCAAATCTCAGGGCCCGATGGCTCAGCATGAACAATCCCAGCTACTTCCAGAACCTTTCAGTCTTTCCTCCTTTATTCCTTCTTGGTTTTCCCTTCCTTTTCTTCACCTCCAGTGAAACTTGTGGTTCCACACCAGCGACAGGACAGGTCTCACAGGGACTCCACAGGCTAATGCCTGATTAATGCCCATTATGCAGAGCCAGAGGAAAAGGCAGTGTGTGTTTGGATAGATACCTAACTGCTAGAAAATGCTGATGTGGTAAAGTAAAAGCTGGGCGAATTGTTTCCTGGGTCAGAGTTGTCTTTAGCTTTTAATGGCTGGCTTCCTCTGGCACTAAGGTAGGGCTGGAGCATAGGCTGTATGTCTGCCTAGGCTGGTGCTCAGGGCACTGAAGCTTCTTCACCTCTCATTGTCTGGAGTCAACTACCTTTAGATATGCCTGAAATTGCTCACATCTGTGCTCATCATGTTAACAGGTGGATTTCACACTGAGAATCTAGATACCTCCACTCTCTTCTTTGAATATAAGCTGCAGTATACAAATTTTGGGAGATGAGGGGTTCCCCTGGCAGATGTTCCCTCTGGCCAGTGCATAGATTTTGGCTAGTTTCTCCCTATAGGTGGTTGCAACCACTGCTTAATGAATATCAAAGCATTTCTACAGGAAGGCAGAAGAGTTGGTTTCTAGGAAACTTCTACTTACATGCAGATAGAAGCAAAAGAAGTGGGGAAAAAAAAAAAAAATCTGGTGTGGAGCCATGGGAAAGCTAGTAAATTGTGAGAAACCTTCAGATCAGGTGATAAAATCCAATGGTAGTAGCAAAACTCAAAGTGAAATCTTTTTCACTAAGAGTAATGTGTGGGGGTCTAAACAAGACCACAGCTTGGAAAGGTAAGAAGAGTCCAGGGGCAATGCTCAAAGCAGGAGCAAAATTTCAGCAAAATGAAATTATAAGTGACTTTATTTTTATCAAGTGACTTGACACCACCTGGGGAAGTCCAAATAACACCTAGTCTACACACACTCTGATGTGTTACAAGCCTCCACGTGAGCATCTCTGTACCACCTGGGCTATGTTTGTACTGGAATGCCTGCCTTTTGTGCAGGAATGGAGATGATCTGTACTGGTTATAACCTTTTTTTATCAATGTAGGTACATCTGCTCTGGGCTTGCAGGACAAAACCACTACACTTCCACATATATAACCCTTGTCTCAAATTATGTACTGCCTTTTGAAAACGCTGTTGGAAATAAGTTGTCAGAAACCTGCAGAGCATGGGAGACAGTGGAGTGCTGAAGGAAAAGGCCAAGCAAAGGGGGCTCAGAAAACTGGAGTCTGAGGGTTTATTTCCCCTGCATTAGTTCACATAGATTTTTATATGCTTGCCTGTTAAATTGTAGAGCGGGGAGCCAGGGAGCCCTAGTTAGACTCGTGAAAATATAATATATGGGTAACAATATGCTCCCTTACCCAATATGATTGTGTTTGCTCAGGCTGTTTGTGTACCTACCGATGAGCCCTGGTATTCTTGTTATTCCCATACTAAATCACATCAGAAGAAAACTATTTTTTTCTTCTTCCTATTGAGAATTCTAGGATATGCTCTCAGGACTAAGTATCTTTTAAAGAAATAAGTGAGGCAGAATCAGGGGGAAAAAAATCAACACAACAGAGTAAATGGCAATTCTGAATCAAAATAGATTGGGAAAAATCGATGGGATACCATATATTCTGTCTGAGTGTGGAAGAATGTGTTAAGGTCACAGACAAGTATTCTGCGTAGATTTGTATGGGCTATATCAAAATACCAGTTCTGATACAGCCTTTAGTCAGACATTTCAGGCCTCAAAGACATAAGCACATTACCTGTTTGTCAGCCTCTGAAATACCCCAGTGAGGAGACACTCCAAGCCATGCTTTTGATACTTTAGGAAAGAACCAAAATCACAGAATAGCCTTGGCTGGAAGAGACCTCTAAGATCATCAAAATTTATACTAATTCAGAATTGGCCCAAAGCTAGAAGTCCCGATTGCGAGTGGCACTGAACTTAACATGTCATCTGGAACAGAACTTCGTGGCTTGTGCCTTTCTATAATAGGATTACTCTGAATTAGCCAAACTGAAATTGAACGCGCATAGCAGAGGCACATGGACTGGAGAAACAGTTTATCAGGCTCGAGCAAATGTTGTTTGTAGCAGCTACTTTCTTGAATGCGAAATAAGGAGTGCTGGCTCCCATTTTAGGCACTCTGGATGTTAGTTCTGAAACAGAATATTGTATCATGTTGGAGTCTTTTTTTTTTTCTCTAGAAAAAAACCACACAAACCACTGTTTCTTTTAAAAAATGTATAAAAAAATAGTCACATATCGGGATGGAAGGTTGGAAAGGCAAGAACAAACAGATGATGGGAAATTAATTTCTAAGAAGCTTTCTCAGGAAATTGAGAATGATACAGCCCAAAGCTTTGATGAGATTGACACATACCTGCAGAACACTTTAATTTCTACAAACTGGCATTTTTATAGAGTTTTTCCAAAAGAGGTTGCTTATTGTGGCTCAATCATTATGAGTGACTCCAATAGACCAAGTCTGTTGTCTTCCCAGGGGAATAATTTGAAGAGAGTGACATGACACAAAATTTCAAGTAAGCAGATTATTAAAAACTCGGATGAGAGTTTTAAGAGTCTAGAGGGAAAAGTAAGGATATTGAAATCCTTACAATGCTTTGTATATTATTTATAGTGTTAGGCTAACGCCTAGAGGTGAAATACAGTTCTTGTCCCGAATTCGTCATGTTCTGAACAGCAAAGGTGTTAACAGGCTGCTATCAAGTATCTGCAAAGTATTTTCTCTGTCTGTGAATAAAGGTGAGAACATGAAACTGTGTAGATATAGGAGGTGGCAAGGAGAAGAGACTAGCCAGAACACCCACAAATTTTGGTCTCAAAATTGTCTCAAAACCTAGAACCAAATCTTGCAGGTTGTGCTTTTAAGAACAATGTAGGAGAAAGACAAGATGACCAAGGGCAATCATACTCAGCAGCAATGCCAATAGCACATGCCAGAGGCTTTTGGTAATAGATAGAAAGGAGAGATTAATGGATCTAACAGGAAATTAGAATAATAATTAGTGAAGTGTATAAAGACAATTAATGTATTATTTATAATGTAGTTTTTTAATGAAAAGTTTCTCAAAAATGTGTTTGTTACCAGGTCCCAGCTGGTGTCGGTGAGGGTTGAGTTTGATCCTTCCTGATTCAAGCAGGGGGGTGTGGGGTAAGATGTGCTGTTTCCAGCAGTAGCTGGGAGAGCTCATGATGCCCAGGCACATGAGAGGCACCTCCCTTGAAAGATAGCCTATGTCTTTAGGAATGTGGTAGCTAAATCCAGAACCTCAGTCTTTGCTCACAAACCCAGCTACTGTACTCCCAAGATCTGTTCCTCGCCTAGTTAGGACTTGACTTTTGATAGTTTCCCTTTCTCTGCTTGTTTCTGATCTTTACATGGTATAGCTGTTCTGTTCTTTTCCATCTATGGGTGATATTGCTAGGGTAAGGGTTTTTTTTATTCCTTCCCTACAGCCCTCTTTGTCACCTTAACTTTCAAGACGTTGCTAACCTAATCCAAGAGTTCCTGGCTTTGACTGGGTCCTTCAGTAGGCTAGTCCAGTGGAGATATTTGTACCTAGCAAGTTTTGTAGAGTCCAGCAAGAAACATGCAGGGGATCTGGGGCTCTTCACTGGATTCTCCTTCTCTCTTAACAGCTATGATTTGTTTCATCTACCACTGCCTCAGTTTCTCCACTTGTAAAATGAGTATAATAAAGTCTAAGCTTACCTAGAGCAGGAGTTGGCATAGTGAGAGTCTTGAAGATGTGATGCTGGCAGATGTGGAAGGAAGGACATGTTGGGATGCTGAAGTAAAGAATGGTTATTATATTGAGTTTTTCCTCAGTATTCCTCTTGGATTCCTCTAGGGATTTTCTGGTTTTCATCCTAAACTGTGATTAGGAGAGTTCCCACGTAGCACACGTAAATTTTTGCAAGCACTGATGCCAAACATCCACTATCACAAACAAATGTTATAGACCTTCCTGTGCTGACAACTTCTTAGAAAGTTGTCAGGCAGAAGGAAGGAAAAGAGCAATCTTACTTAATTATCTGCCAGTTTTCTGTTTTATTTAGGGTGCTTGCTGTTTAGATAGTTGTAGCAGGGTTGAAGAATGTCAGTGGGCTTTTCTAGAAGGAAGGGAAGAGGATCAGAGGTCTCTGTAACCCACATGACTTATACATTAATAACGCCAGTATATGTAATAAAAGCATCTTAATGGGCAGAGGCATGATTTCTGTATTGTACCCCACTTGGTGCCTCCTTGACTGCATTTCTCCACTCATTTATTCCACACTGAAGTTCTCCCCAGAAGGCCAGTCATCATTTTGGGTTTTAGATATAGTAGTTCCCTTTCAGGGTTCTGATGTTGCTATTAAAAAGCATGCCACTGGCATACATTTTTGCATCTGCAAGGAGTTGGGTTGGTTCCATCAGTTGATCGTCGAAGTCGCAGCATGACTATCATGTCTTACAAAACAGAACAGGACTTAGGAGAAAGACACAGTACGGGCTCTACCATATCTGTGTGAGTCAAACATGGGAAAACAATGGAAGGTATTGCTCTATAATTCTTCCCTAAAGAGTTTCATAAGGTGTACCTTGTCCTTCCAAATGATTGAAATTAGATGAGCTCCCAAGAGAAATTTTGAGAGGAGACAGAGAAAAACCGATGTAGCACATACTAAATCAGACATGGTTACTAGTCATCACACGCCAGTTATGTTGAAGTGCCAAGATTTCAAATGTCTGGAGTAACATGGAGAGGACAGGCATGAATGCAGATGTGGTTAGTTGTAAAAGTCTCAATCCAGTGCAGCTCCTTCAGCCATTTGGCTTTGCAGTTTTGCCCAGTCTCCTTTTAATATCTCCTTCTTCTGTGTTGTTATCAAGGCCGTGTAGTAAGATGGGGAACTTGCCTTTGCTCTGTAAAATCTAGGCTGAGCACTTTGGAGGCGGTCCTGTGGTAGCCCAGGGTCAGAGACATGGCGTGACACAAGGTTCCTTCATCTCTCCCCCTGAGATTTGTTGAAGGGGGGCTGCATGCATCTACTTTGCAAGCCAGTTTAGGAGGGGCTGAACGAAAAAGGAGGATCAAGAAGGTTGGTGTGTTTGACATTAGATGAGAAGATCTCCCCTTGAAGGTGTCCCAAGACCTGCCTGAATAACGAGACGTGTCATGGTTAGACAGACAAAGACCAAGTGCTTGATAATGGCAGCAATAACGTTTTATCATTGGTAGAAATATTTTATGAGGGGCCTGATAACATAGCCAGGGATCACGTATGACTTTTTTACCTGATGCCAATGCCTCCCCTTTAAAATAGTTTCTGTGGTTAAACACAATACAGACCAGCAAAGTGTTTTGGCCTGGTCAGCAGAGCACAAGCTAGGCCTGAAATCCTTTTACCAACAGGAGAAGGAGCAACCAGAACCATCTCTAGGACTCCTTTCTAGTGCCAGCTAGACTTTCAAGTGAGCTGAGAAAAGATGTCACAGTGCTATGTAACTGAGAGTTCACTTTAGAGGTAACTCTGCAATGAGGAATTACTTTACTTGTTTCATCAGTGTTGTTTAAAAGAGAGGAACCTTTTTTTTTGACAGTCTGCCCTTTTCAGTCTGTTTGTGTTTGTCAGCCTAATTTGAGCTTTAAAAAAAGAATTTTGCGCCAGCGTGAGTATCATGGTGGGAACTCGAGGAAGCTCGAGATGCTCAAGTATCTGTCAGGTAAAGGTTGTTTGTGCTCATCACCAAACAGAATGTGCACAGTTTAGGATCATTGGGTACCTGTTCTTCCTTTGGGAAAGCCTAGGACTGGGAAACCAGAGGGAGTGAGATGTCAGCGCCAAGTTCCATCAGGGCAGCTCTTGGAGGCTTTTGACTAGAAGAGCAGCTGGTAGGGGAGGTAAAGATGAAAATGCACCAGCCAGGCTGTTATTCAGAAAGGGAATAAGAGGCACTACAAGAAGTCCTGTCAACAGCCAGAGCAGCTACCTAAAAGTGTAGAGGGACAGCATCCAAAATCTCAGTAATAGATGAGGTGCTGAGGGACATGGGGTAGTGGTGACTTGGCAGTGCTGGGTTAATGGTTGGACTTGGTTGGAGAAGACCTCTAAGACCATCAAGGCTACTCTATGATTCTTTTTGATTACATTATACATGTGGCCAATATACGTTTAAGATTTGCTAGTACTCTTCTTTCAACTGTATTCTCCCTGTTCTGTACAGTGTCTTCATTTTAGGAACTGCTTCTCTGTAATTCAAATCTCTGTGAAACAAAGCCTGTGTTTGCCCCTCAGAAATCCCTTCATTGTGGATGCTGCTTTCTTGCAGTAAACTTGGCCCTGGAACATGCCAGCATTCACATACTGTCGTGTGCTACAGCTGGCAGATTCAGAGACCCCTTTGAGCTAAACGTGTATAGAATTGAGGTTTTTTTTCTCTCCTACCACTCTGTCTTCTAATACCACTGTGAAAAATGCTTTGCCGGTCTGCACCGAGTATTTCACCTAATCCCGTCCCGTCACAGCAGTTGGGGGGAGAACTGCTATGTTTTTGACATAAAATACAAATTATTTTTTGTCCATCCAAGCCCTCTTCCGTGAGCTGATCTTTATGACCGTTGCAATCCAGCAATATTATCTCTGAAGATCAGGCGATTGCGCTAGGAATGAGCAGGGAAAGGATTTCACCATCTCTGTAACTCCCATCCAACCATTACTGCTATTGAAATAACGTCCATTTTCATCTCTGGCATGTTTGTTTCTCTCACCATTCCGTTAGGGCTCAAAGGTGACAGAAAAAAACAGGTTGTCCTTTAGTTTAATAGGTTGCCCTGCTGTTTTCTGATGCAGAGATCCTTGGCTTAATTTATTGCTGGAATGGATTGCTTCCAAATAAGGATAATCCTCCTCATGCTGTTTCTTCACTTGGTTACTTTCCTGTTCTTTTCACTGGCAACATCAGCCTCTGCAATTCTGGTTTATTCTTGCCAGGAGAATCTTAGTCATTTGCCATGTTTATTGTAGGTATGGTCCTAAACCCGCTATCTTCAGTAGCTTAAAACTTTCTGAGACAATTGCTTCAGGGGCTGGAACTTTTTGCTCGTGTTTTCAACCCAAAAGTGAGTTCCAGAAGAAGAATCTGCTTGGCTGTGTTGGTAGTGAGGATTTTCAAGTTATGCCTTTTTTTTTTCTGGCTAAACACATTGAAAGTAATGACTTTGTGCTAGATCAACTCCTGCTTGTGTAAGGGAGAGGAAGTGCCAGGAGTTTGCTATCATGAAATTCCTGCAGGAAAGCTGCACACAATGCAAAGGCGTCTCTCGCAGCTGCTCTTTAATAAAATGAGATGTTTAATCTGGCTTAATGAATCTCCTTGGCCCTTGATGCTGGACCCTGGCTTTCACTAAGGTGCCTGTGTCAGTAAAGAGTAAGAACCACTTCCAAAAGAAGTGATTGGGTTTTACCTTCAAAACATCAAGTCCTCGCAGATCTGAAGTGTCTCTGGCACTCTGTACTCCCTTCTGTCCCACTGCTGCACTTCTCTGTCCTCACGTGACTGCAGAAAAGAAGATACTAGAGATGAGAGAGGTGGAACTCGTATTTCAGTATGATTGATCGCATAGCCCAGCTCTGTCTGATTTTGCTCCTCATTTCCTACAAGACAAAAAGAATAGTATGTGATTTTTCCCCTCTCCAATTTGCAGGGACTTCACATATGTTCTTCTTATCTTTTCTTTTTTTTTCTGAGAGGGAGAGGGGAAAGGGTGACAAGGGACTTGGGAGGGAAGCTGGAGTTCTTGCAATATTTGTATTCAAACAAACTTGGGGAAGTCAAATACTAGTTCTCCATACAACCTTTTTTTGGGTTCACAACGTAACAGGCAATGATTCTCGCCAGCAGTCTATAACTCAGTCTTGTAGGAATGGGAAGGAGCACTGCAACTTCATTTTAACTCTGTGCAAATTTAATTATCAGCAGCAATTCATTTATGCCAGCGATTTTCAACAAGAAGCTCCTCTTCCAAAGAGAGGCTGAAAAGAGAACGTGAGAACGCATTTAAGACAGAGGCAACTTGCTGTCTAACCTCAAGAAATGTTCATATTCAAACACCTCACGCGTGTGGAGTGCCATGCTCTAACAGATACCTCCCTCTGCAAGGGGCCTGAGATAAGGTTGCTTTGTGAACCTTGGAAGAATGAATTTCTCAGCTCCTGCATGATTAGCATCGTAGTTGGGAAGTTGCATCAGTAGAGCTACTTGGTGAAGACTAATTACTAGGTATTGACAAGGGGGTAGATGTTTTCCCACACTCAGCCTCCCCTGATGTTCTGCTGGGCAGCAGCTGCATTAGTGTGGCAGTCAGCTTTCCTGCTTTAAAGCCAGCGAGGTGTGTTCTGCCTCAGAGCCGGTTGTTGGAGGACCGATTGGAATGTGAAGTTGTGCTCTTCCTGTCTGACCTTCTGACAGAATGGTTTTAAAATCTGAGCATTGCCCTGGCACCAAGGGACAGTGCAAGGTTGAAACAGGTCCTGGTTAAGAAAGCACAAAGGAGTGGGAAGTTGGCTACTCACCTGTAGTGCGAAATAACCTCATTGATACGCAGGAGACTTCAGTCTCTGTGACTTTCAATGTCTTCCACAGCATCAAACTGATGTTTCAAAGAGATTAAGAACTGAAGGGAACATATGATATCCATTTAAAGCCAAGACTTCAGATTTAATGAAGGCTGTATCAGAATGAGATATGATTCAGATATCAAATTACATTTGTTTAGCCCAACACGGCTTAATAAATCACAGCAACATTTAATAAATATTTATCTTCTTTTAATCACCAGTTAGTGCTTTTTCTGGTCTCCCCATTCCCTTAATGGCCCACTTCTGTGTTTATTAAATGTGATTTCCATTTCTCAAATAATCAATACATCTTTTTATTTTTTTATAATTTGGGCAGCTTTACTGAACTTTTGTGAGATTTAATTAAGATTAAGATTTAATCTTTAATTTCAATATATAAATTACCCCGCGTTCGCTATTAAGTCATTATTTGGTATCCTCATTTGGTATGAAATCTTGACTGGAAATGTGGCAAGCTCAACAGCAGTTACAGTATAAATGTTAATGAACTTCAGGGGCATCTTTGGATCAGAGGAGGAACTTGGCTGCAATTACATCTCTTTAGCTGATGTGGGTATGTAATTAATAATGCAAAATGGGCAATAAGGAAGGTAGATTGTGCGTGGCTGGCAAAGCTTTTGTTTGTATGGGTATCTGGTGCAGCAGTAGGAGTCGGGATGAGGTCAGCTGGAAAACAGCAGCCTGTGGAAATGATAAGGTTTGTAAATGATGACTCAACCGCCAACACAATGTGTGGCACGTGGGGAGGCTCCGAGTAGGTTTGAGGCTTGCAGAGTATTTCCTATGCCACTTGCCCATCCCTGCAAGAACCACGTCAGACCCATGATTCAGCCATGGCCAGTAATTGGAGGGGAGACCCCAAGGCTGGCCCAGGTGCTGCCAGTGGGACTGACTCTGCAGGTCTTGACAAGACCTTGACTACCACCTAAGTCTACTCAAAGCTGATTCTGTACAGCTGTTCCATATTGTCTTCCCCATCATTATCAGTTTACTAACTTAAAACAATAACATTTAAAGCACCACAGGTGGTTGTCAAAGTCTAATTTATATTTCAGGACACATGCATTCTATAGCCCTCTGCTTGTCCAAGGCACACCATGGGTCTCATCTGTCTTGCTTGCCTGGCTGGCCTTGCTGTGAAAAAAAATAAGGAACTAACAAAAAATCAAACAGAGGAAAGCAA
Source organism: Podargus strigoides (assembly GCA_028020825.1). Classification (NCBI taxonomy): domain Eukaryota; kingdom Metazoa; phylum Chordata; class Aves; order Caprimulgiformes; family Podargidae; genus Podargus; species Podargus strigoides. Next base: position 2,355,937 of record CM051635.1, read on the forward strand.
AACAGTATGTGGGTATCTTGTCATAACTTGGGCACGCATCTGAACCTTGGGGAGTACTCTCAGGTTCCACGGTTCAGGTAATGCTCATGTCCTCAAAGAGACTCTAGCACGTAGGTCATCACACGTGTTTGAATCAGACCAGGAGCTCATGTTGTTTCATGACTTTAGCGTTGTTGGTTCTCTTGATCTAGATCAAAAGTTAAATGACTTTTAAACTTTTTTTCTTTTTTTCTTCATGGGAAGGTTTGCATTAAGTCCCCTGCAGGGTGTCTTAGGATGCACAGGAAACTTCCTTTGAATTACCTATAGAGCCAAGCATATAGTCACTAAAAAGTCCATAAGAATGCATGTAATATTTATAAAGTTAATGCACTAGTCTTTGAATGTTCCATGCCTCTAGAACATCTGTCACATATCAATATAATAGTCTCTGAATTTTGTATGACTCCAGAACATCACATCTGCTATGTCCATGTCTGGCAATCTGCTGCCTGGAATGGTCAAAGTGTCTCTTTTCCCACTCCTACACGTAATATAACCCCCCTGGGTGGGATAAAGGCCTTCCTGACTCCAACAAGGGTATCACTTCTGCACAAAATGTCATGGACTAATTCAGAGTTTTCACTTGACTGCTGGACAAACCTTTAATCTTTGTAAAATTACCTACCCCTTAAATGGTACTCAACTAGTGTTTAACTGGGCTTTAACTCCTTCAGCATTTGCTTGGCCTGTCTTCTCAATGTTCCCTTTTCAAGCCATATCCACATTGCAAGGTAAAGTACATACTTGGGCAGTTTATACTGTTTTTAATACAGTTTGGCAGCACAGCCATTTTATATCTCATCTGGGAAACAGCCACTGCTTTTAATTAGCAAAGAGCTATCTCTTCTCTGGTTCTTATCGGTGTGACTAGTGCAACATAACTCTTTACTTAAGCTTACTTGGATTGTTTTTCTCTTCTTGGTGCCATTTTCCTTCCACCAATATCTAAGCACAAGCGCTATTGGAAGTGGAAGAGATTATGTGAGGAACTTTGCTGGTTGGTTGGTTGATAGGTGGCCACAGTCCCTGTTGGTACTGCAGAGACTTCCCTCAGGTTGAAAACGGGTTGAGAAGAGCAGACTAGGACACAGGGAAGAATCCTTGGTGTTGCTACATGAGCTGTTTCTGATGAATAGCATCCCAAACTACCTATTCTGATGGCTGTTCCACCAGAAGGCATGAGAAAGAAGCAGGATTTGTTTCCTCTAGCTCCTCTCAGTCCTCCAGTTGGCTACAGGTTTTGAAAATGTCTGTGATTAAGTTGTTTGCAGTAGCAAGGGGCTAGACTTGATCCAGATGTCCTCTAAAGACCAAAACTGGGTTAGACGAAGACATAACTTTCTAGTGTAGTCAGCAATACTGCCATCTTACTCCTTCCTCCTGTCTTCTCTCTGCCTTGAAGGAGTTTGAAAGGCCATTGAGTTGTCTTGCAAATGGCAAACGAGCCCCGGTGTGTGATAGTGTCTGGCTGTGATCAGCCTGTGGACGCGACTGTTGCGTTGTGAAGCCCTGCAGTGCGAGCAGTGATGTGTGGAGGCACATTTGCTGGTAGCAGGCTGAACATTTGGAATTATCAAACCTACAATACCCACATTCAAGTCCTTTATTAATGCCATCTACCTTGTTTGTTTGAAAGAGACACTCTGGCAAGCTTAACAGCCTGCTGTAACAATAGTACAAGCACAGGACATGAACAAGGAATACTATCACTTTTACCTCATTGCTGGCACCAAGATGCCATTTGGCTTTGGATGGGTCTGTTGTAATCTAGTAGGAAGAGCTCCGACTTAGTTTCTGTGTATTCTTGCCTTAGTTTACTGTTAAGCACCATAGAATTTGTGAGTCCCTGCAGTCCCAGGGATGCTAGAAGGATAATAAATTATAGCAAGGATGAATGCTCCTTTCACTAACATCTCCCCAAATTATTAGTACTCATCACTTTCAAAATAGAGGGTCAGGAGGTTGACATCTGTCCTCTGTCATCAGATTGCACTATGTGGTCTTGGGGTGTTATGCTGTAGATCCTGTAGTCCAAACCGTTCAGAGGAAATCCAAAAGGTAAAAGAGGAAGAGACGGCTGCCTAAGTGGGGGAAAACATTAAAAGCAATTAACGTACAGAAAGAATAGTTCATCAACAGCAAAGCAGGTGAAGTCCCAGCTGGCCAGCCAGCTGTCTGCATCTATCACTGCTCAGCACCTGCAGACAGACTTTTTGTTGTGCGTACCCTACAGCTATTCTGCACTAAGGCAAGGATGCCGAAGGAGGAGAGATGGAGAAGAGCTGACACTTGAAGGGAATTTTGGATAGGCACAGGAAAAAAATTACACCTTCTGGCAAAGCTGAAAAATGCAGTAGGAACACCAGGCACTGGGAAGAGTCTTCCTCCCCATTAGATCACTTGGAGGGGAAAGGAGGCAAGCAGTTGTACTGCAGGAGCAATGGCCTTCCATTTCCCACCTGTGTGCTGGGCTGAGGATGGATAGCCTTGCCTTCTACGTGGATGATTGCTGCTATGCTATGCCAGTTGCTTGACTGCCAGCCTCTTCTAATTTGCATGTAATGTATGGCAAAGCCATAATGTCATTTCATTGCATAGATCTTGCCAGAGACCACATTCAGAAGCCTGCTGTGCAGTTTCTGGCTCTGACTCCACAGCATTAGTTGCCCCATCAGCCACTTTGGCAGTGAGTTTCCAAAATCGAGTCCAGATGCCAATCACTTTAATGAAGCTGCAGATCCTAAAAAGGACCCCCCCACGCACACCTTGCCCCTGGCTACTGTTTCCCTGGGAGGAGGCACGGACAGTTTTGACAAGCACTCTTTCTTTTTTTGCAACGGAGCACGCAGGAACATCTGGGGAAACAGAGGGGCTTCACAGTTGCCTGTAGCTGAGAAGAAAAAGGCATCTTGGCACAACTGACTTGGATGCCTTTGGCTGACAGATACCATGTGAGTTGTGCCTTGTGAAGGCAGGACAGCTTGATGCCTTCATGGTACACCACATCCAGAGATATCACTTCCCTGGATGTACTGCTATTGTTCTGCTTCCTTCTTGTTATTAATGTTATAGCCTCAGCAGGAAAGCTGGATGTGAGACAGGGCTGCAGTTGGGAAAGGTTTGGGCTGGGCATGCAGGTTATCTAAGAGAAGGGTTTGCAGCCAAGCCTATGACTGCCTGGAAAGAGCTTGGTGTGGACCAGCCAGGATTTTGTTGTGCAGAGGCTTAACCAGAGGCAGAGCCCTCCACACACATGCACGCAAGGGTTTAGAAATAGGCTTTTGCTGTATTTTGTACCGCCTTCAGTTTCCACAGGTATGGGTCTCACCCCCCTTAAGCTGAAGGGGAAAATGGCTCAGCTCGTAGGAGGTAGCTCAGCCTGTGTGCTCTGCCCTAGGTTCAATCATTAGAATGAAACATATACCCTCAACATTAGAGAAAACTCACCCCAGCCATCAAGGTCCTCAGATCCGGAGGGCTGCCAGGTAGTAACAGATCCATGCTTTCCAGGCACAGCTGCAATGGCAAATACAAAGGGATGCAGTATCAGCTCCATTGAAAAGTCTGGGACAGGGAGATCCCTTTTTGTTTAGCTCTTTTGCATGGTTTTGTGCAGCACCTGACATGAGAGGGCCCTGGTCTGTAATCGTGGAGTCCAACTGCTGCTGCAATCCCTCATTGGCACAGGTTGCCCAGAGAGGTAGTGGAGGCCCCATCCCTGGAAACATCCAAGACCAGGTTGGATGGACAACCTGATGTAGTTAAAGTTGTCCCTACTCACTGCAGGGGCATTGGACTAGATGACCTCTAAAGGTCCCTTCCAACCCAAACCATTCTGTGATTCTCTGACCTGTTGAGATGATGGCAGCGAGGTATAAAACAAAAGAACCCCGCTGAAGTGGGTGGAGTTGTTTCCACTCCAGTGAGATGCAGGCCAAGGTGAGAATAGGATCAAAGTTACACTGTGACCTTGGACCCATTCACTTCCTCTGCTTGTGCCTCAGTTTCTCCATCTGTGAACTTATTGACGACGTACTTTTATGTTACACTGTGTATTTGAGAGTGCTGCATTGTCTGCAAAGGTGGTTGTTATCCCCAGATGTGGTGGGAGTGGAAAGGATTATCATCATTGTTTCTGACAGGCAGCTATAATTCATCTTTGCTAACCAGACCCCTATGGTGGTTTTGTTGTGAAATGAGTGAAGGTTATTTCAGCTTGGGAATCATGTGAGCTTATTTGTTGTTGATCCTGGTAATAAATTGGCTCCAGACAGTGTTGCCTGAGCTGTGCGAAGAGAGAAAATTTTATGATTCTTAATTTAATTTGTGTTTTCTATTTCCCACTATTTGTATTCTATCAAAGTCTGAAAACACTTCTTCACCATTTGATCTGGACTTTTCCTATTTGATGAATGCTGATTATTTCCTTTTCTCCTTTCCTGAGGTTTTTTTCTTTTCTGTATGAAGTACAAAACGATGACTTAATTAAGTCAGTCTGTCTCTTGAAAGTAAAGCTTTTTTTAGTTATTTTAAGCTCCCTCCGCTGGAGGCTTCTGCAACAGCATTGGAGAATGAAGGGACCTTGGATAAATACCATTTCACTTGGGTTTATGCTGTACATTCCTATAAGAAGTATGAGGAGGGGAGGCAGTGTTTATGTTGTCCAAGTCCAGTATTTTCTGTGAGGGGGTCTTAAAGCATTTGACATACACTAAGAGTTTAACCCTTATGACAGACTTCTGGGAAGCAAGTGGAGTGCTTTCAGAGGAAAATACGTGGATCCAGTTAAGAAGTAACTTAAAGGGGTGTCCTGAGGAATGGGATGGGAGGAGGAAGAGGGATGCAGGATCATGGCGAGAACTGCAGAGAAGGTCCTTGCACCATTTTGAATGGACAGCAAATGTAGTAGCAGAAGGGAAGCTGATATTGTCCAAACAGAGAAAGCTAGGAAAGGAATCAAAGGAAAGGCTCACAGGACTGACTGAAATAAGATTACAGAGTGAAAACTCTGCAAGTATTCTTCCCATCGCCTTTTCTCAGAAGTGTTACCATGTGTTCTTCCATCCCATGCCTTCTGCTCAGAACTCCCCCTTATCAGGAGGCCCTGTGCACGTGTTTACTTTGCAAAGGTGCAGGATGGCAGTGCAGAGGGAAAGCTGTTTGGCATGGTGGTTTTTCTTCATCTTTGCATACGGCTTTTTAATAGCTGTGTAATAAACCAGTATTGATGAAAGAGGTCATTTACCATCAACTTATTTGGTTTTCTGCAATAAGCTAATGTTTAATTAATGTGCAATAACTTTTGAAACCGAATGTATCCCTTTAGATTTACTATAGGGGACAGTTTGAACATCAACTTAAGCGGCCAATGACTGCAGATGTATTTATTAAGGTTTAAACATGTGTAAATGAGTTTGTGTCTATTTGCAGAGCTGTTAAACTACAGTAAATATGTTCTTTGTCAATTGGTGGTTAATTAACATCCATTAGTTCTCCATTAAGAGCACAGTTTGGTGTCTGAATTTCCTTGCATAGTACTAACTTTGAATTAGGGATGTATTTTTTCTGCTTTCTACACAACCGAGTTTTCAGGATCCGCTTTCTGTGCAGGGCTGGAGTGCTAGGAGCAAGAAGATGTGCCAGTTCTTGGAATTTACCTTGCAAGGCAGGAGATTCACAAGGGGACAAGTGGGATTTTGTTGCTCAGCCTTTATGAACATAGCAGCTTCCTTCCTTACACATCTCAGCCTCCCAGACTTTTGTAGCCGGTGCAAATTGTGGAGTTGGCTCAGGTGTTTATTACCTTCATATCTCTGTGAGGCTTTTAGGGTGCATTAATGCAAAAGCTGCTAACACCTGCATGGAGGATACACACTGGGCACATCATGGAGGTCCTGATTTACCCTAAAGGAAGTTTTTAAGGTTGACATATCTGAGTGAAGGCTTTTAGAGGTAAGGGGGTTAGGTACAGGGAGTATCCCCTCAGTCGGCCGCTATGCCAGCAAACAACCACAAGGTGACACTGTCCCAGTACATTATTTATGTTTTGACAGAGGAACGTATATTGATGCATTTTGTGTAAAAGATGGTTCTGTGTTATCAGCATCCGTTCCCTGTCTCTTAACTGAGAGTTAAAGGTCTGAGCCTGGAATGATGCACTTGTTAAATCTAGACATTAAGGAGATTTTCAAATTACCTTCAATACATGTAAGCATTGCCTTTTTTACAGAGCATATAGCCATAAAGAGTAATGATCCTCCCCTACTTACAAAGTTATCAGAGAATTTTGTCTTACCACTGAAAAATGCCAGAGCAGTCTCTGTTACTGTCCCAAGTCATCAGAGAACTTTTGTCTTCCTCTTCCCATTCCTTTGCAGCTATCAGCATTTGAGGTGATAGAGTGTGTTGCTTACAGGTAAAGCTGGGGAGAGTCCTGTTTCTTTCTTCAGTTGTGCAGATATGCAGGTAGGGAAATATAGGCCTGAGAGGCCTAATATGAGCTAGGGTTTTTTTGCCCAGTATCCTTATGTGCTAGGTAAAAGAAAAATAATAATATATATATATATATATATTTAATGCAAGAATGCTTTGATTGTTTGCTGGAATTGTTTTTGGGTGGCAACACTGACTGAGGTTAAGCTGTGCTATGTGTGTAACTTGGGTATTGAGTTAATAAATACTGGTATAGATCTGATATATATGTAAATGGCTAATATAATAAACATCTGGGAATGAGGTACCATAACGTGTGTCAGACACACTATTGGAAGCATCTGGGAAAAAAACAAATCTGTCAAGAACACTCAAATACAGGCAAAAGGCGTGTTTGTAAGGGTAGACTTTGGACCTGATTTTCCCCAGGGTGATGTTTATTTACATCTGGCCATCTTGTTTGGCCAGGTCAGATTTAAAGAGTTAACTGGGTTGTACGTGTGATCGTGAATAATAGGCTGAACCTCATACTATTCAGTTGCCTCTGTGCCTGCAAACATCTACTTTGGTTTTAGTAACATTAGCTAAATTGGTAGCAACATTAACTGCTTCCCTTTGATTTCTCTCTCATGAACCTGCAGTCTCCCTGTGGTTTGTTGCTCTGAAATTATTAAAGGAACAGTCAAAGAAAACAACAAAAGTTGAATCAGCTCAGTCTTCTTCGATTAGTCAAAGAAGCTCCCCCTGCAGTATCCTACTAGTTGGGACCATCAAGAGAAATTGTTCGAGTGCGTGTGTGTGTAGGGGGAGTGCAAGTAAAGGTTAAAACATTCATGACAGTTTTGGAAATGGGCTTTCCTAGAAAAGCATTAGCTCCCTCTGATCCCGTGCACCTTTCCTACCTCCCTGGAGAGGAAGCTCTTTGTGGCATCTGACATGGTAGTGATGTCCTGTGTCATTGCCAGTATTAGAACTATGCAGCCTACAGAGAAGGGTGCCTATCGATTGGATATTAGGAAAAATATCTTCCCTGGAAGGGTTGTCAAGCCCTGGCACAGGCTGCCCAGGGCAGTGGGGGAGTCCCCATCCCTGGAGGGATTTCAGAGCTGTGTAGATGTGGTGCTGAGGGACATGGGGTAGTGGTGACTTGGCAGTGCTGGGTTAATGGTTGGACTGGATGATCTTGGAGGTCTTTTCCAACCAAGGCTGTTCTGTGATTCGATGTAACCCATCACAAGCTTCTCTCAAGTTGCATTAATAGCTTTGGTTGAGGCAAGAGGTCAAGCAACCATGGCTTGTCCTCTTCTTCCCCACCTATTTGAGACAGGCAGGTCCTTGAAAGAACAAATCTGTAAGCTGCAAACATAAGGTCATGATGACCATGTTAGTTGTGGGCATAAAAACAGGGAGGACAGCAGGAGCAGCAGAAATTTGTTCCTTCAGCTTTCTGGACACAGGCTTGACCTGAAAGAACTCATCCCAAAAGAGCAGTAATCCAAAAAGTCAAATCTTATGTAGGATGCTTTACTGACTCAGGAGGAGAGCTTGGCTGGCTTCTAAAGCATGAAATTGCCCATTGGGGCTGTTGGGTTTTATCTTTACTTCCTCACTAAATTGTGAGCCCCCTCTTGCTGCAGTCAGTGCTTCCCATTTGTGAGCTCAGTCGCGGCAGTAAGGAATAGTTGGATGATACTTTTCTGCAGAAGAGCAGGACAGGCAGGAGCCCATCCTTAGGGGAGGGTGGGGACAAGCCATGCCTAGCTGATAGTTACATAGTTCGGTGGGGAAACCTGAACTACAGCTCCCAGGAGGCGTTTGCTTCCCAGAGGCAGATGCAGTGTACTGTTGACAGACTGAAAACAAAATTTACTCAGTTGAGAGTGGCAAAATGTTTTGGTTCCACTGAAAACACCAAAATTTCCTAATCAACCTTGGCCTGTGTTGTTTTGGGGTTTTTTATAAGCACTTGTCATTTTGGAAATTTAAAAAAAAAAATTAAAAAAAATCAACTTTTGACTCTAATTTAGGATGAAAACCAGTGATGAAGCTGTTGGAATTTTCCACGAGGAAAAAATTCCGATTTGTTTTTTTCTGAGCTCCGCTTTAAAAACTGAGGTAGCTGCACTTGTTTCTGTGAAGTGCTTTGATATCCATGGATGAAAAGAACTATAGAAGTGCTAATTATTGTCATACTGGTTTTAATTATTCTGTCATACTGACGGAGTGGCTGCCAGTTTTCAGCCAGCGATGTTTTTTTACAAGATGCTGTCCAGTTCACAGTTTTCATAGAAACAGTCAGATACTTCTTTTTAATTGTTTTAAAGAAAAAAAAAAAAATAAATCCTCTCCATGCTCAGCAGCTGCTACAAATCTCTGATGGAAGTTCAAATCTGCCTACATTTGTACAGGATGTTAATATCAGGGTGGTAATGAAGAGAGGAGATAGAATGCTCCAGTTGCTAGGTATTAGGGAGAAAACAGTGGGGATTGCTAGCAAGGCTGAGATGCTCTGAAATTTGCTGTGTACAGTAATTTAAAATGGAAAATGCAGTTTCCAAAAAAACTGGGAAAGGTGTGTTTTTTCACCTCTTATTATTGCCGTTCTTGTTATTTAATTGCAGTACATTTTATTCTTTCTCTGGGAAGGTAAAAATGAAGAGCTGTATTTCCAGTCGTAGAATCACAGAATGGTTTGGGTTGGAAGGGACCTCAAAGCTCATCTCCTTCCAACCCCCCTGCACAGGCAGGGACACCTCCCACCAGACCAGGTTGCTCCAAGCCCCATCCAACCTGGCCTGGAACCCTGCCAGGGAGGGGGCAGACACAGCTTCCCTGGGCAACCTGTGCCAGTGTCTCACCACCCTCACAGGAAAGAATTTCCAGTCAACTCAAACCAATTCAGCTAAACTGTTTTAATTCAAGCAGTTCACAGATAAACTTTGCTTACCCAGCAGTATCACCCTCTCTCACCAGGGCTGTAGTTTCAAGGGCTCAGTGGTCTCTTCAGCCATTCTGCCTGGCTGTGCTCCAGCCCCCCTAGGGCATCACTGCCCATCCAAGGCCAGTGCTATGTCACTGGGTTCCTGTGCCTACACGAGGTGTGTGTTTATCCGTACAAAATTACTCAGCAAAAGTCTGGGCAGTTTACCTGAGGTACTCCAGCAAAGGCAGAGTACCTGGTGAAACTCAGCCAGAGCAGCCTAAGTACAAAGTACAGCTTGCAGATGTGGGGAATTCCTACCAAAAGCTTTCATTTAGGAAAGGAAAAAAACAGACTGGATTCACAAAGGTACTGGGACAGGTAGTGGGTTTTTTCCTACCTGTATTGGTCTGTGTGACAAGGTGGGTTTGTTTTTGGGGGAGCACTACAGGTGTGGCTTCTCTTAGAAGCTGCTAGAAGCTTCTCCCATGTCCAATAGTGCCAATGCCAGCTGGCTCCAAGACAGACCCACTGCTGACCAAGGCTGAGCCCATCAGTGACAGTGGTAGCACCTCTGTGATAACATAGTTAAGAAGGGGAAAATAAAAACTGCAACTGCAGGCAGAGAGGAGTGAGGCTATATGAGAGAAACAACTCTGCAGACACCAATTTCAGTGAAGAAGTAGGGCAGGAGGTGCTCCAGGTGCCAGAGCAGAGATTCCCTTGCAGCCCATGGAGGTCCATGGCAGAGCAGATATCCATCTGCAGCCTGTGGAGGACCCCATGCCAGAGCAGGTGGATGCCTGAAAGAGGCTGTGACCCCGTGGGAAGTCCGTACTGGAGCAGGACCTGTGGAGAGAGGAGCCCATGCTGGAGCAGGTTTGCTGGCAGGACTTGTGACCCTGTGGGGGACCCACGCTGGAGCAGTCTGTTCCTAAAGGACTGCACCCCATGGAAGGGACCCATGTTGGAGCAGTTTGTGAAGAACTGCAGCCCATGGGAAGGACTCATGCTGGAGAAGTTCATGGAGGACTGTCTCCATGAGAAGGACCCCACAGTGAAGCAGAGGAAGAGTGTGAAGAGTCCTCACCCTGAGGAAGAGCAGCAGAGACATGTGATGAACTGACCAGAACACCCATACCCCTGCACCACTGGAGGGGAGGAGGCAGAGAAATTGGGAGTGAAGTTGAGTCCCAGAAGAAGGGAGGAGTGGGGTGAAGGTGTTTTAAGGTTTGGTTTTATTTCTTATTACCCTGCTCTGATTTGATTGGTAACAAATTAAGTTAACTTCCCCAAGCTGAGTCTGTTTAGCCCATGACAGTAATTGCTGAGTGATCTCCCTGTCCTTATCCCAACCCACAAGCCTTTCATTGTATTTTCTCCCCCTGTCCTGTTGAGGAGGGGAGTGATAGAGCAGCTTTGGTGCTCACCTGGTGTCCAGCCAGGGTCAACCCCTCCACGCTACCCTATGGCTGGAAGTCATGAAGCCAAGCGAGACAATTCCAGGACCAGCCTCAGTTTGTCTGTGTGAATTGACATGTAGCAGTTGAAATTCTGCCAGACACTTTCTTGTGTCTGAGACCAGGTCCGTGCTACAAACTTTTGTTACTCTAATCGTAGGCGTGAGGAAGCACGATGCTGAGTGTGACTCTACATGAGGCAAAGTGCAGGTGCAGTTCTCCAGCCTTGTAATCTTTTTGCCAAGAGCCTTTATTGGAGGAATGAAGAGATAGGAAGTGTGTTACAGCCGCATCAGCAGTATGTCAACTTCAGATGGGTTTGCCAACATAGCTGAACCTTTAGATCTTCCTCATGGGAGCTTACAGGTGAAGCTGTCTTTGGGGGCATGTATTAACAGCCTAATGAAAACAAGGAAGTATGACTTTAACATATGTTAAGCGTAATGGCAAGAAGTAGCCTAAGGTTTAACTGATTTTTAATACATCCTGGAAGCATACTGCCTTATTTGTGCTAAGCTGTTAATACACATTAGCTAGTTAAATACGTGTTCTTTGCACTTCCTAAATCCCACTGTGGACAGGGCAAGTGAGAGTAATTTTCTCAAAAGAAGATCTATAACGAGTTAAACTCCTAAATGCAGTCCCTGATTGGAGTTTTCCTTTCTTTTGAAGAATAGAAATCTTACTGTGGGTTTCCTCTGTTCGCTTTTGAGGAGGTCCAGTGAGGAAATAACAAGAAATTTTTTTTCATTGCTTTTTCTTCTTTATTTCTCATTGCTTATATTCCAAGTGTTGTTAAGACATAATCAGAAAGCATTCATCATTTCTCTGGCTGGTCTAAGACAAAAGGAGAGAATCTACAAATAATACTGAATGTTTTTGGATGTTTTTTCTGAAACACTTCCTTGTCTTAAACTTTGTTTCTCCTTACCTTAATTTACCCAAGTTTTCTTTCTCATTTAGTATTAATGTGACTAAGTTGCTGTGGTTGCCAGATGAGTCATCAAAACAACTATGCATCTTTCAGGGGATGATAGTGTTTGGCATTCTCTTCCATGATGGTAAAATAGTTGAGGGAGATGAGAGCCATAACCTGCTGGGAAAAGTTGTCCTGAGCTGCTGGATCCAGGGAATCAGATAAAGTTGAGCAGCTTGCACATCCTTTTTGGGTTTGCCATTAGAGCTTTGTTAGCTCCACAGTCATATTCCAGTGACAAAATATTTCTCTCTGTATATCCAGCCTCATACAGCTATCCAAACACATGGCAGCACCATGAAAGATACTACAGGAACTAGGTACAAGGGTCTCTGGTTTCACTTCGTAAAAGCTCTTGGGCATGGAGCTAGGCTAAGGGTCATCTGTCCAATACTAGTGATGTCTTGAATATTTCTGTTGGGAGTTGAACATATTAGTAAACTACAAGTACATTGCATGTTCCCCAGTCATCAAGGCATTGACTCTATTACACAGAATCACAGAATCACAGAATGTTAGGGATTGGAAGGGACCTTAAAAGATCATCTAGTCCAACCCCCCTGCCAGAGCAGGAATACCTAGATCAGGTCACACAGGAACATGTCCAGGCGGGTTTTGAATGTCTCCAGAGAAGGAGACTCCACAACCTCTCTGGGCAGCCTGTGCCAGTGCTCTGTCACCCTCACTGTGAAGAAATTCTTCCTCACATTTATGTGGAACCTCCTATGTTCCAGCTTGCATCCATTGCCCCTTGTCCTATCATTGGATGTCACTGAGAAGAGCCTGGCTCCATCCTCATGACACTCACCCTTGACATATTTATAAACATGAATGAGGTCACCCCTCAGTCTCCTCTTCTCCAAGCTAAAGAGACCCAGCTCCCTCAGCCTTTCCTCATAAGGGAGATGTTCCACTCCCTTAATCATCTTTGTGGCTCTGCGCTGGACTCTCTCAAGCAGTTCCCTGTCCTTCTTGAACTGGGGGGCCCAGAACTGGACACAATACTCCAGATGTGGCCTCACCAAGGCAGAATAGAGGGGAAGGAGAACCTCTCTCGACCTACTAACCACTCCCTTTCTAATACGCCCCAGGATGCCATTGGCCTTCTTGGCCACAAGGGCACATTGCTGGCTCATGGTCATCCAGCTGTCCATCAGGACCCCCAGGTCCCTTTCCCCTACGCTGCTCTCCAGCAGGTCAGCTCCCAACCTGTACTGGTACATGGGGTTGTTCTTCCCCAGATGCAAAACTCTACACTTGCCCTTGTTGAAATTCATTAAGTTTCTCCCCGCCCAACTCTCCAGCCTATCAAGGTCTCGTTGAATGGCAGCACAACCCTCTGGTGTGTCAGCCATTCCTCCTAGTTTGGTGTCATCAGCAAACTTGCTGAGGATACATTCTGTACCCTCATCCAAGTCGTTGATGAAGATATTAAACAACACCGGTCCCAGTACCGACCCCTGAGGGACTCCACTAGTCACAGGCCTCCAACTAGACTCCGTCCCATTAACCACAACTCTCTGGCTTCTTCCCTTCAGCCAGTTCATAATCCATATTGTGGCCAAGGTGTTCAAACTGTGTCTTTTAAGATTGGCTTCTGGGGTGAGAAGATCTTTAGAAAGCTTGAGAACCAGACTGGAAGTTACAGGGAAGACTTGATGTCCAGATGAAACGGGGGTTTTCTGTCTGGGCTGGTTTGTTTTGCTCTGTTGTTGTAAGCATTATTCCCTGACAAAAGGACCACAGAGCTTAAAACTTTTTTTGTCCTATTCAGTACTCCCAGGAGGCTGGAATATCCCATATGCCAGTCTCACCTTGCTTGCTCACACACACACACATGCTGTCGCATGCCCTGTTCCACAAAGGACTCTACCCTGCCCCTCCCTCACCAGAGTTTCTTTCCTTATGGACTTGCAGTGCCTGGTACATCACCTGCAGCTCTGTTGTGCTGTGTAAGTGGAGTGGGGAGAGTTCACCCTGTGTGAAACCTAAATCCTTTGTGCAATTCTCTGTGCCAGCAAGAGCAAACCACCTTTTCGGTCCAAGGATTTAAGCTGTAACACATTCCTATATTATACATTCTGTATAAACTGAACTTCTGCTTCATGGAGCATTCTTATTGCAAAGCTTTGAGGAACTGCGACCACATTATATATTGTGTTGGTTTTTTTGCTGTTTCCTTTAGACATTTTTGGGTGCTCATGGTCTTCTCTGCTTCTGTCAGCAGTGTTTCATTTGCACAGTGGCATAGAAAGAGCTGTCCAGTACAGAGCTCTCATCAGAGTCCAGCTCAGAAGAGCATAAAAGCAGCAGGGGCCATTTGGAGACTTTCTGTTACCTCTGTAAACATCTGCATGACTACTGTCAGCATTCATTTACAGACATTATGTTTACCAAAATGCTTGAATTTCCCTTCAACTTCAGGTGCAGTTCCATTGACTTTGCTTTTGTGATATTAGTGTGAATTTGTTGACATGATGGATTTCAGTGAGTTGTCATGAGTTATCATCAGCAGTGTGACTCAATGGGCAAATATTTTTGCATGGGTATCCCTACTACTTGTTGAACCTTGACTCTTGCTTACAGGTATCTTGTTCTTTCAGCCATGGAACAGGGGCTGAAAATTTCAGTTGGTATGAGCAATGCATCCTCAGCACCATCAGAGGTATAATGTGAACAAGGCATTGGCTTTTCATGAAGCACTCATCAAACACTTACCAACAGTGGGCAGATTTGTTTCAGCAACAGCAGGGGTGATCTGTATGGGATACATTGCTTGTGGCTAGGAGTTTGATCAGTTTGGCCTCTTGGTGTCTGAGTTTTATTGTTGATTGAATGACGGTGGTAAAGACAGAGCAATTTGTAATTACAGCATGTTCAGCTAGTGCAGATATTTCCCAGGGAAATATTTTTATGTGTCCATGTTTGTCAGGGATATGCAGAGAGTTTGTCTGAAGTCAGAGGAAGAAGCTTTTCTATACTCCATTTTGTCCTTTAGTAGAAGGGAGGAAGGGAAAGGTCTGGAATTAATCCGGACTTCCAGAGAGCCAAATCTGTTTGAACCCCAGTATCCTCTTTCTTGCTAGCTAGAAATTCCCCTTCTCACTGGGTGCTTAATAGATCTCCCTGTAAGGCCTTTATCTGCTTCTCAGCACTGGAGGATTGGCCCAGCTAGTGATGGGGCTTGTCAGCATTCTTGCTGGCATTGTGTTCTCTCAGGTGTGAGAATGGTATGTCTCAAACACAGTCAGTACAGAAATCATTGCTGGGTTTGGGAACATGAGAACCTAGAGCTAGCTGCACCCTACTCCTACTAGCAGATGACCTTTGCTTTTGTTTTTTCTCCTGTCAGTCTTCCTCCTGTCATCCCCTGGGAGTTTTATTGAACAAATACAGCAGACAGCAGAGACCTAAAATATAGCTCTTTCTGTGGTATGTTATCCCTTTAGACTTGGGTCTCTTCTTGCTGGCCATACAAATGCTTTTGGGTGTTGGGAAATCCTGTTGAACATTGTGCTTGTGATAAGAGGGGACTGGTTCAAGGTACCTGCTCGGCTCGCTCTGTCGCATCACTCCTTGCAGATACACATGGGCAGAGAGATGCTGGAAGAAGATGGGCTTCCTGCTGGCACTGGTTCTTGCCACCTTCTCTGCAGAAAGTGTTTTGTGAATAGGGGCCTTAGTCTGAACACTGCTTTCACTTCGTATTGTGTTCTAATAATATCACACAAGAGACATGAAATGGCTTTGATCATCGGGAGTAAATGCCACCAAATATTCTTCTTCCTGCAGCCTTTTCCTTGCTGCATTAAAAATTCATGGGCAATAGCAGCTTCTTCTTTTCAGGACTTAGCTACATCAGCATGAGGAGAGGGGGCAGGAATACCAGGACATGTTGATGGACAGAACAGGGGTATCTCGACATAGCTGGCAATGGGAGAAATTTGCACTTAATTTGCTTATGCTGGGTCTGTCTGAGGCCAGTCAGATTCACTGTTTGTTCCTCACTTTGATGAGCAATGAACGTACTGGAAAATTGTTTTAATTCAGTTAAATGGATGTGAATTTGAAGACATGTCTTAATTTCCATGTTTGCTTTGTTCTTTGTGTTGCATTCATTCTCCAGCCAAGAGGCAGGCTCGAGATGTGAAATTGTAGCCCCAATAAAGTAGGTGGCAGAGCTCCACATGATTGTATCAGGATCAGGATTTGTCCAAGGGGCCTCTGCCTGGCAAGATTGCCTTTGACATCTCAGGCACTGATAGATGACCTAAATGGGAAAATTCTTTGAGCTTTAGACTCTTTCTTCCTCAAACCCTTGTCAGATCAGTAGGTTGCAGGTACCTCCCTGCATTTGGCATCAGTGTTTTACCATCCCAAGCCTGTAAAAAGCTTTCCTGCCAAGTCCTTCATGCTATACACTGACCAGCCAAAAAGCGCCTTGGGTAAACCAGTTTTACCATTCTTTCTTGTCACTGTATGTTGAAGTGGTTGTCCTACTCAAAGCTCAGGGGCAGATGCTCAAGTGACTCAAAGCCCTCCATTTCACAAATTCAGGCCCTCCCTGGATTCCCACTTAAGTCTGGCAAACACAGGATGATTCTTTGCAGACAGAAAAAAAATAAGGTGGAAAGGTCTTACGGATGATGACTTTGACTTAAAAGTAATCAGTGATAGGTATTCCCCAAGGATACTTGAGGTAGCCTCACATACAAGTGCTATAGGTTCAAGTATCTGGGGTTTGTCTTCCAGTTCATTCCTATATCAGAGGACAAGTCATGGAGTCTGGAAGTGCCTTACTCATAGCTCCATCTCATCATCAGAGGTTTTCTTTGGGCTTTTGTCTGTTACCCTGCTCTGGTCTGATCCAACTGTAGTGATTTTTTCACGTCCTCTGCCTTTGTTCAGCCAGCTGCCAGGGTGCTCTGGCCAACCTGGTCTTTGTCCTTCCCTGGTCTTTGCCTGTTGGAAGGAGCTAGGAGGCTCATTACACTGTTCAAAATATACTGGTGTGTTGTACGAATTGGGAAGGTAATGAAGTGTCACTGAAGATCAAGACTATGCACAAATCCCCCGGGGTCCCACAGGAAGCAATGCTTCTGTTCCTGTTTGGGTTTTTGGAGCTTTGTTTCATAAAGCCCCGCAAGATGCTGGATCTAAGACATTGCTGAAGCTGAGTAAACTGTCAGTAGAGTCGTTTGTTGGTACTTCAGGGCCTGAGCCTGTCTCTGAAAGGTCAAGTCCCTACAGAGATTTACACCCCTTCAGGAGAACACCTGGTTATTCTCACTCTTGCCTGGAAGCTTTTCTAAATGCCCCCCAGATCTCTGCTTTAGGGAGCTGTGTCAGGGTGCGTGCATCACTCATCCAGCCCAGCATTAGCAATGCTGTAAGCAGGAGTTCAGAGAAGAATTTCTGTTCCTCAAAAGTTATTGCTTTGTCTGATAGATACTGCTTCATCTGAGCAGTTTGCAGTTGTGTCCACGCTCAGGTTTTTTTCTTGGGTAAGTTGATTTAAACATAAGTTATGATGAGACCGAATCAGGGTGGTTCTGAGACAGGGTGGTGCTGCTGCTGTGAGCAGTGAAGCCCCCAGGCCATACAGCTGCACTGCTGCTGCTTCTGAGCACCACACTGTGCTGCAGGCTCCTTGGTCCCATCTAACAGAACAAGGTCCTGGAATAATCTCCATCACAATCCCTCGTCTCCCTGAGAGCCACCTTATTCCTGCACCCCTTGGTGGGCAGGTCCTCCATCCTTCCACCCCAGCTCATACTTCCCCCTTCCCCATGCTTAGGCTTGGATCTGTATTTCCCACTCGTGGCCCTGCTTCTGTCCTATCTGCCCTCATCCCCAGGACAGTGCTATTAATCTGGCATGTGCCAGCTCTCTTAGAGGCTGCTGAAGGTACTGTTTCCCTCTCTGGCACTAGGTGTTGGGCATTTGTGGCAAAGTATTGGACTAGAAACAAAAATGGTACAAAGTGAGACTCGGGTCCAACATAATTTTTCAGGGAGATGGTATCTAACAACAGATGACCACTTTATCTAAGTAGGCAAAAACATGAATCCATTCAGTGGCTGGATGATAAAGGAAATAACATTTGTGCTTAAAACGACATGAAAAATTCTTAACCTGGTCTGGTAAGTCATCATTAAACTCACTGATGTAGGATAGATCCCTGCAGTTGGGGCTGCTTAAAGCAAAGGTGAGAGCCTTTCTTTGACAAGGTGCTCTGGCTGAGCCACTGGTTGTGGCTTCTTGCCAGAAGAAGTGGGTGAGTTTCTGTGACTTGGGGCAGGCAGCTGGACAGCATGATCTGAGAAGTTCCTCCTAGCTTTAAATTGTATGAAATATGACTGGACCTGACAGAAACAGGGCATGGGAGCAACCTAGAAAAGGGAGAGAAGCTTGAAAATACCAGAGGGAGGAGATTGGAGAAAGGAGCAGAGTAGTAGTAGTGTGGGAAAGGGGAAATGAAAAGCTGGAATAGTAGAAAGTGTATATTGAAAGAGTAGGCAGGCAGTAACTCCAAATGCTGCTGCAGAGATGTCCTTGACCTGTAGCCTGTAGGAATGGTGCTAACTGAGCTTGTGTCTGGGACAGTTCTCCTGGCTTGTCAGCTTGAAAATCTGGGCGTGTTAAAGATATATTTTCCTCATTTTCAGACCTGAAGGCAGTGAAATGATGGGAAGTGTTTTCAGAAGCTTGAATTCAGGCAGGTCATAGTTTCAAAGGGACCCTTCTCCAAATTTCTGCATACAAATTTATCTCTCAGCTTGTTGCATTGTGAGGCTTTCTGACAGTGCCTCGTCTCCTGATAGCATCACAAATCTTGAGAATCTTTCTTGTCTTGCTGAAGGCCTCAGTTTAAGTTTCATAAAAGCTATGTGGGAGCTTCTGTAATGGACAAGAAAATGCGTGGCACAACTGCCTGCTGCTTATTCTTCACAATAAAATTAATTCTCCGCTGAGGATGAATGTGTCGCATGTGTTGTTTCAGCAAGACTTTGGAGCTCTCGTCCTAATCATCCCTGTCAGAATGATTATTCTCATCCATTAGCATTGTGTTGAGAACTCCATGCCCGAGCAGGTCACGGAATATACAGCAAGGCTCAGCAGAATAGCTCTGACCACCTCTCAGTTGTATAGGATTCCTGTCTGCAGTGATCACAACATCCCTTGCAACTGCCAGACAGTCATTTTGGGACCTGTTAATGAGTACCTTAGAAGTATTTCATACCTGGTGTGTTCTGTAGATTGTGTCTTGCAGGGCTTTCAGGACTGTAGTGTCAGATCACCCTGCAGTCTTCAGTGCTTCATCCTTTGAATACTGTTGGAAGCTAAGGAAGTGTTAGTATCTCCACTATGTAGTTGGAAACTTTGACATACCCTGATAGACAGGACAGTTTTAAACAGTTAAATTAGGCATCTGCTCTGAAATGCCTTCAAGAGAAGATTATCTCTCTGGAGGCAGAGGGGAGCCTGGGGAGATCGGTTTTTTACACCTTTGTGAATGCCTCATTAGGTGATTTACACAAATTCACTGAGGAAATTGGAACTGGATATGTCCTAGCACATCCCGACCTTTTGTGTCTTCTGTCTTGGGACTGGATACCTTCCAAGTTCTCCTTGAGAAGAAGTTGAGGCCCTTGGACTCTAAATTGTCCACACAAAAGTGATCAATTGTGAAACTAGATGGATTGCATAGTAACCAGGTTACAAATTGGTGAAAATCAACTACTGTTCTTGTACAGGATGAAGTTCTGTTATAGCTCAGTGACTGCTCTTAGAAAGAGATGTTGTGCATCCATGTTATCCTCCACAGTCATGACCTATCGGTGCTCTCAGTGCAATCAATCCTTCTACCTAATGAGGTCCTCACTTCAGAGGAAGCTTGGTCTTGTTGCAGTACATGTCTGGATGTGAGTCTCAGGACTAAGCTGGCTCTGATTTTCAGTGTCAAAAGCCAGTTTAATTTATAGACTTGGAAAATATTCATTAAAAACACGTATTTCCTAAAATAAAGCACATGCTGGAATGGTTACTTCTAGTATTAGAACCATTATACACGTACATATTTTTCTCAAACTGCAGATCTTTTTTCCCTATAACCTCTTCTCCATAAGTGCCTTAGGGATATGAATAAGTGGAATCGATGTTCCAGTCAGCACAGGATCAAGTTAGGTAGAAAGCATCCTGTCCTTGGCAGACTTTCTTCTGTTCAGTTGTTTCACATAAATGATTTCTCTACTCTTTCCAGCAGACTTTGGCCTGGAATAGATGGAGGCCACTTTATCAGGCAGGTGTGGCTGAAGTAATGGGCAGAGTATGGCCTGCGTGACCTCTCTGAGTCTGAGGAGAAGGGCATTTACCACTGAAAGCCTACCTCCTCTTCAGTTTGCATCTAGAGACACCTGCTGCATTCAAAGGATTTTCCACCTCTCTACTAGCCCTGCCTTTCCTCCTCTTCCTGTGGCTCCCTGAATCCCAGGAACCAAAGGAGAGTGAAACACAGCTGCTTAATAAAATGGAGTGGGATGCTGCTGTTGCACAGCAGGGTAGAAATGTGTGCACGTAGGAGCTGCAGGGACAAGAAGGGAGGAAGGAAGGAGAGATCACCACACCCCCGCCATGGTCCCTTAATCTTCCTCCCCATGTGCTGAAACCCCTTTGGCTCTTCCCTATTCCTCTCCATAACTCCTCTGCCAATACAACAAAATTGCATTTTCTCTGCATGACTGAGGAGCTTTGAGCAGGCTCTGCTGCCGAGTACAGCAGTGTATCTTGACTTAACACGTTATAGCTCACAAAACATCATACGTTTTCACTCATCATTGCAGATACCCTGAATGAAGTCTGTAGATGGTTGGACTCTGCTGGCAGAGCAGGTATATGGTCCCTTAAAACAATCACGTGGGTCATGAAAGGGTGTGGAGACTTGTGTGAGCAGTTCTCCTGTGTTTTTCAGAAACATCTTTTCCTTGATGCTGGCAAGATTTGGGAACAAGTCACCAGTTTTGGTGAGGTTGGTGGTGAATGAAAGCCAAGTGACAGCAGTTTCCATTTTGTGGTGTGAGCTGATGAGCCTCGTTTCAGCTCCTAGAGGGCAGCCACCCACATCATACGGATGGCTGTCGCAGTTGGCATTGCGTGAAGTTTCCATGGATTGCTCTTTGCTTTTAGCCACCTCAAATGCAAAAAAAAACCCATCCCTATTTGTGGTCAGAGTCCATGCTTTAAGCTTCTGTTGGCTCTCCATGAAAAGCAGGTGGTGCTTCAGGCTCTTACAGGGTCAGTCCTGGAGTATTTCTAAAACTGAGCTGCCACAGAGGTGACCCGAGTACCAGTCCCAGAGCACCTCAGCACCATGTATTTCAGTGGAGGCTGCCTGCCCAAGGCCAGCCTGGAGGGTCTCTCCTTTGGCCAGCTTAGACACCTAGGCTGTGATGTCATCAGCACGTTTCTCTCAAAGCCAGGAAGAATAAGGTAAGCCAGGCTGTATCTGCTCGTGCTGCTGTTTTCCTTCCAGCTTGCATGCAGAGCTATCCTGTACCCACAGTGTGGAAACACAAACACCTTCCTAAACCTGTCATCCAAGCATTTCTGTCTTTGGAGGTGCCATACAGCCCGTCCCCATCAAAGGGTGTTGCACGTTCCCTTTCAACAGGGTGTAAGTGTTTTGCGTTGGAGGAGGGCGATTCAGTACCCGTAGGGCTGGGCTCACGCTGCCCCATCAGTTCCTGAACTGTGTAGTGACAAAATTTGGTCAGTCAGGCTGGCACTGCCAGCCCTGTGCCTACCCAGAGTATGGGGAAGTGGTGGTATGGATTTGTGGTCTCTGCACTTCAATTGTTTGCCTGGATTTTTCCTCGAGTTTTTAGAAGGTAGGAAAGTTAGACAGCAGACCTGCTGTTTCCTTATCTGCTTCCAGCAGGGGGAGATGGGTCCAGAGAGTTATTTCTTCTGGGAACACGTACAAAAATAACATTATTTATTTTACTCATGAGGCTTTCTCCTAGGATTTGTGTGATTCCTGCTTGTTTGGCCTTTTATACCCAGGCAACCCCCTCCTTTTGCTTCTGTATGCTTCTAAAAGCAAATAAGACCTATTAGCTTTAGGTTTTTGGGTTTGGTTTATTTTTCCCAAGGTTTATGAGGTCCTCAAGGGAATTTCTTTCTCGTCTCTCTGTTTATTATGATTATTATTATTAAATAGTTGTGCTACGGTCGCTCTAAATGAGGACTGTATAAATGCATAAGAAGATGAAGACTTGCCCTGTATTTCCATCTCAGCAGAGAGGGGTCTCTGAATCCACTGTGACACCCCCCTCCTTTGTAGGGAGCACAGTCACAGGCAGTCCCCCCTTGAGCCAGGATGTTACTGGAACCTGGGGACAGGATTCCTTCCTTTTCCCACCCTGAAACCCCCTCTGTCGTTTTCTGTATAAAACATATTGGTGCCACTTTCCATGAACTATATTTAACTAAGCATTAAATTTAGATTTAACTGGATAGTTATTGCCTCCTAAGTAAATACTCTGAGATAAGGAAATATTTAGTGAGCTCTAGCAGTTGGGTGGCAGATGCTTCTTGCATTACATAATAGTTAATCTTTGACAAATATGTTTTCCTTACTCTGCCGGCATTTAATTAACATACAATAGCTCTTATTAAATGTAGGTGAAACATATGTGGGAGACCCTTGTAAAAAAGGATCTGTGCAACGCTCTGGCTTGCAAAAGGAGTGTGTTTCTGTCATTGGTAACTTCATTGTTGACATACAGTGCTCAGGGATATGGTATGGTTGAGGACTGTCAGTGTTAGGTTAATGGTTGGACTCAATTATCTTAAAGGTCTTCTCCAACCTAGGTGATTCTGTGATATGGGACTGGGTCTTCTAGCTGTACTCAGAGTCTGTCACAAGAGTGCAGAGGTTTTCTGTGGGGATGGCCATCACCCGGGATGCCAGCAGCCTGATGGCATCTCTCCGTCCCTCGTGCTGTAGAGCAGTGGCTGCTAGTCTACCAGCAGCATGGCCTTCTTCAGAGCAATACTCTTGCCAGGTGAAATCTCTCTCTGCAGGAGCTTGGGAACATCCAGTGTGTGAATTAACCCCTTAGCGCCTTCTCATTGCTCCCCCTCTCTGGTGCCACCCCTATCAAGTCTCCTGCAGGGGAAATGTCTAAATTGGTTCACTCCTTGGCTTGAACACAAAGCAGTCGTCTCTTTCGCCGCCACGTGCGTGGCACTGGAGCAGTGATGTCATGACCTCAGCCCTTAATTTGTGGGCCCTTAACACATGCAGGGATTGTTTAAGTACGCATAGCCAGCACAGCCTTTCCATACCAAGGCTACAGGGGTCAGTTTCTAGGGGTTCAGGCAGCAACCGGACGCATTCCTGGAAGAAGAATGTCAATTGAGGGCCATTAACTACAAAGACAGTCCCACTGGCTGGGGACATGCCTTGGCCACAGATCACTGGGAATTAGAGAAGTGCTCTGGGGCAGTACCATTGCACGCTTGCCTTGTGCTCGTGCTCTGCCCTGGGCAGTGGCTTTAAGCTGTGCTTAGAGACGGGATGCAGGGTTAGAGGGACCTTTGATGTGATCCCATGTGGCCATTTGTACGACACGGAGCCATTCTTTATTATCTCGCCAGTATCCCCATAAGGCTCCAGGACCAGAGGTGAAGCAGGCAGCACAACATATGTTTCCCCTTCCTGTACATGCATGCAGCAGCGCAGGACAGCAACTCACAGCAGTGTTCCCCTCAGCTTTTCCAGCACCTGCTTCTCTGGTGTCCCTCCCCACCTCCCACCACCTCATCCCTCTTTGCTTCCCCCTCCCAGCCCCACCGTGCTTTGCCCACAGAAGGGTTACACTGGTGAACCATCCCTCGGAGCATCTCTCCTCAGCCCTGTGAGCTGGGGGAATGGCAGGCAGGCATCAGCAGTAAAACATATGGCTTATTGCTCTTCATTAATTTAATCTCCCTTCTCTGGTGATGGTGATGGTATGTGAGCTGTGGGAGCGCTCCCGGGTGGGCTGGGGGGCTCAGCTGCAGGCAGGGAGGACAGGCCCAGCATTCACACTGCGGGCAGCTCAATGCCAGCATTGTCTCCCCTCCAGCCCTCCGAGGCTGGGAAAGGGGATGGGGGGCGGGAAGGTCCGAGGGGAGAGAAGGATGCACAACGCTTTAGCTGGTGAGAGGCAAGTCTGAGAGGGGAAGCAGCAAGGTTTGGGGCCGCAGAGGCAGTTGCCAAGAATGATGCTCTGTATATCGGCTAGCCTGGGGCTTCGGGCTGCAAAGCCAAGTTGTGTGCGTTGTTGGCCACAGCTTCTTTGCCCCCCCTTCCCCTCATCCCTCCCAATATTTTCTCTAGTGCATACCGGCTGTATCTTCCTCTGTCCTCTCTGCCCCGCTCCCACTGCACAGTTCCCCGCTTGCACTCTCTCTTTCCCCCACCCTTCTTGCTCCAGCCCCCTCTTCCTCTCCCATCTCCCTCCTCCCCCCCCATCCCTTCCCATGCCCCTCTCTCTGCAGCACTGCCCCGCTCCCTCCCATCCCTTTTTCGGGGCAGCCTCGGTCCCCAGGGAGGGCAGGGGGCGGTGGGGCTGCTGCGGTCCCCGCTCCCCTCCCGCCGCCGCCGCGGTGCCGAGCGGCCGTCTCCGGAGTGAGGCTCCCTCCTCCTCCTCCTCCCTCCATCCCTCCTCCCTCCCTCGCTCCGCCTGGGAAAGTGGGTTAGGAGGGAGCCGGGGCTGGGAGGCGGCACTGGAGCAGGACCATCCATCCACTCGCGCAGGACTCCCCTCGTTCCTTTTCCTTTTTTTCCACCCCCCCACCTCTCTCCATCACTCCAAACGGGTCGATTTAATTGTTATTTTTTGATTATCTTGTTGCCTGACTTTTTCCTCTTGCTTTTTTATTTCCCCCCCCCTCCTTTTTTTCCCCCCTTTTTAATTGAAGCTTGTGCTAAGACTTTTTTTTTTTCTTTTTTTTTTTTTTTTTTTTTTTTGGAAAGCCCTTATAAAAGACAAGGGGGGGAAAGAAGCCAGCAAGAGGCTGAAAAGAGCAAGAGAAAGAAAGTGGCAGCTAAGGACTGTGAAATCACCTCCCCTTTCTGGGGCTGTCGATCAGAGCGAGAGTTGTACATTATTATTATTGTTGTGGGTTTTTTTTTTTCTTGCTACATCTCTCTATCCCCATACACGTGCAGAGAGAGAGAAGTACGGACAGTGAAACTCGACGAGACCAGCCATGGTAGCAAGGGCTCAGCCTGATCGGAAACAATTACCGCTGGTCCTACTGAGATTGCTTTGCCTTCTCCCTACAGGGCTGCCAGTCCGCAGCGTGGATTTTACCCGAGGTACCGATAACATCACCGTGAGGCAGGGGGACACAGCCATCCTCAGGTAGGGCATTTCGCCAACTTTTCCTTGCCTGTGTCTGTACCTGTGTGTCTGCGTACGCAGCACATGCATGCGATGCGATACGGGTTCGTGTGTCTGTGCCTCGGCGCGAGCGTGTGTTGTTTTACCTCTCGAGCTGCAGTAGCAGCAGCTGCTACAAACAAGCTCTGCCTGCGTGTTTGTGCTTTAATATATATACATAAAAAAAAAAATAAATATTCGCAGAGCTTTTGCAAACCTCTCGCCATCGCTCTCCTCTGTGTCGTGCTCTGGATCAAAAGGCATTTCAGTGGGAAGGATCTGTTGGTGTTAGCCAGCTCTCGTGAATGTACGTTTCCCACCAGCCCTGCAGTATCAATAGAGAAATCGAAAAGGGATCCAGCTGTGCTTGCCAGATGTTCCATTGATCTTCCCATACTTCTCTTTGTATCTGTGCAAAAAAAACTTTCTCTCTGGTGCTGCCAGAACTCTCAGGCAAGTTCTTATGGGAAACTCTGGCTTTTAATTTTATTTATTTATTTTCCTGCCTTGTAGGGAAGGGAGATGGATACAGTAGTTAAAAAGACCGGTGAAAAAAATGGTGTAAGAGCTCCAACATTTATGAAGCTTGTATCTGGTTCTCTGTGTTAGTTTTTTTTTTTTTTGCAGGGCTAAGTAAGCGAGAGTATGCTGTGCTGGTGTGTCTGAGTGGTAGTGACAAGGGTGGCTTTGCACATGAAGCCTTGTCCACTGACAGTATTGGGTGTTATATTTCTGTATTCGTTATGCAGGTTTGCTAAAGGTAGTTCTGAATCTACTTGGGCTTTCAGTTAGGAGTGTCCCAAGTAGCTGAAACGCAGTCATCTTTTTCCTGTGGGTTTCTTTTTCAAATCTTGCCTTGCTGAACTCCCCTGCAGTAACTTCCCCACTGAAGGAGAATGCTGTGCACGTGAGTGTGCGCACACACTGTGTATAACAGCTATAAAACTACTGGACGTAATTTAAAATAAGTCTGTAATCTGTATGAGGAGCTGATAGTGCACAAACCCTGGAGCATCAAGGGAGCAATTCCCTAGCAAAGCGAACGGCAGCAGCAAAGTTTTCTTTCTTTCTCTGAAATAAATCCTGCTAGATGTCACCAAATGGCCTGCTACATGATTCCCTGTGTCCTGCATCCCTCCCATTTAATGACAGAGAGGTATGAGAGCTAGCAAGATGGGATCAGGGAAGAAGGATGCTAGAAGGAGGGATGTGTGTGTGTGTGTGTGTATGCGTATTGCTTCTCTCGGCTCCCGTGTGCTGGGTTGTTTTGATCCTGGAATATCCGTTCAGCAGCTTCCATTCCCCAGCTCTCCAGACTTGTTAACTCGCATGTAAGATTTATCCACACGGAGTAATAGGATTTGCAGAGTAATTCATCTGCCTTGCATATGCGATGGAAGGGGTTTAGATGCGACATGGTAAACACCTAACAAGGGGTGTTGCCTCTGACTCCCAGCTCCTCTCCTCTCCCTTCCACTCACTAGCGATTCATATATCCCATTAACCCTTTTCTAGCGGGACTCCCAGCTGACTGATCCCATTTTTAAAGGCAAATCACTTCCATCAATCATTTATTTTGGAGGAGCTGCTCAGGCAGATGTTTGCTGGCATATGTTTGGTCCATGCAGTAGCAGAGAGGACATTAAGCTCACTTGCCCAGCCAGGGGTCACTGGATTTCTATTTCCCACTTAACCTTGGAGCTTTTGAGTTTATGTAGACACTGTGTGCTAAAGCTGCATTTGCAGCAGAGAGGGCTGAGTGGAGATGGTGCCTGCATGTGCTGCGCGTGAAGCGCTCGTCAGCGAGCTCAACGGGGGCTGCATGGGAGAGTGGTTCCGATGCTTGTACGTGGAGTGTGTGGCTCGCCAGTGTTATGTCAGGCACTGAAATAAAACACCTGAGCGAGGTGGTCCAGCTGTGTCAGCCAGCTGTGTGCCAAGTGACACAGTTTGCAGGAGCAGCATACCACCCAGCCGTGTAACTGCTCGCCCCGAGCAATACGGTGCTCCTGGCAGGCTGTGTTTCAGTCAGAAGTGACTGTGAGCAGTGCACAGGTTTTACCTCCCTCAGCTGCCTCCCTAAGCTCTTTAAGCAGATCTGGCTGGCTATATGCTTTTCATGTTTCCTAGGTTGTCTCCCTTCCCTTTCCCTGGGACCAGCCCCAGGTTTCTGGGATGTTTCAGTTCCTCCTTCAGAGGCGAGGCAGAAGCCAGGCTGTGCTGGGGGACAGTACTGCCACACCAGGCTGGAAGCAGTGAGATTTCCCTCTCTCCAGTATACCTTAGGTCCTCAAGGATGGCATTTCAGTTTTAAAGCAAGGGCTGATTTGCTGCCTTCCCCCTCGCTGTTTTCCCTGCCCCTCCAAAACATAACTCACTTGAAGACAGCCTTGTGTTTGAAAAACTCCCAGCATCTCTCCCTCCCTGCCTATAGATCCACTGGTGACAATGCAAGGGGAAGTGCTAGATGGGGAAAAAACATTAGATGATCTATACTAACGGTGCTCAGAGCAGATCCTTACCTCCACAGAGAGACAGGTAAGAGGTTTCTCTACAGCGATCATATCACCTATCTTTGCAATGCATCTACTTCAGCGGGAAGAGGGAGCGTGCAGCAGTGGTTTACCAGTAGCTCCATCCTGTAGCTTGAAGGGAAATGAAAATGTAGGAGGGAGAAAAAATGATACACAGTTGGAGAGAATTAAAAGCGATGTAGATAGTGATAATATAACTAAAACCATTTTGTTCATGTAAATCATGGCACAAATCATTCAGCAAAGCCCCAAGGGTGGGGTATTCTGAATGATTCTTCTCCTTTGGGGCCTTATACATCTGTATATAGTGTTACACTGGTAGGTGGAAGAATGGGTGGGAGGACTGATCTACGAAGTGGAGAAAAATAGTTTATTATAAGCCCTAATGTTCCTAAAGGAAGTCACTCCTGTGGAGCTTCCTCCACAGCTTGTTACTCAGAACAGAATTATTCTGGGAAGTTTGGATATGACTTTTTAAAGCTATGGCATTTAAGATATTCTCTTGCTATGGACTTTAAAAAAAAATGTTCCTAACTCTATACTGGCTCATCTCCGAAATGACTTGGCAGCAGATTTGATTCATTTGTTGGCCTTGCTGGAGGTTGATGACTTTTAGTGAGTATTTGGCATGGGGAAGTTAGCCAGGGAATTGCAGAGAGAGAATGACAATAGCTCGTGATGGACTATCCATAGGGTAATGATCTGCTCCTTAGAGCTGGGCTGAAAAGGAAGGAGGGGTCTGAGAGCTGCAACAGGTGAGAAGGAAAGAGAACAGGATGTTTCAAAGATGACACTTGCTATCAGAGCGCCTGTCAGACTCACTAAGGTTTCATTTTTTAACTCGTTTTATTCAGCAAGTGAAGGAGGGCACTGAACCTTATTTTGAGTATTGAGAGGGAACGGTGTGCCTGGGAACTGTAGTTCCTGGCAATGTTTTTGCTTGCAAGATCAGAGTCATGAAGTTTTCAGGTTTTGTATGCAACTTCCCTGCTTGATGTTAGAAAAAACCAGAATCTCCAAATGACAAGCATGCAAAATATCCCCCAAAACTAATTACAATGAAAAAAGAAAACTAAATCCCAACCCCAAACCTTCTTTCTGTTTACCTGCCCCCAGCATCCCCTCCCACCTCATTTGCTGTGCGAGTGCTGGGTGAGCAAAGGCAGGGACCCTGTGCTTTGTTACGCCCTTTCAGCCTCGGGAGGGGATGAGAAGTAAGAGGATGTTGGCTAAGCAGGGGTGTGTGCAGCTACTGCAAACTGGGCATGGAGGGAACTGTGCCTCTGTGTTGTGTTTGGCCCTTAAGATGGGTTAGAAGCAGAATGGTGATGGAGTCCCTGCTGTGGCATCAGGTACCTGTACAGCATGTCAGGGGGAAGGATCAGCGCTCTGAGGAACCATCACAGCAGCTCACCCCAAGGTGATTTTAAAGCGCTGGTCTGGGGGTGTCAGGGGGACTTGCAGGTTGCCCAGGGCTTTTAGCAGTCCTAGAACAAGGGCAGGTTTGGCCTTTAATGACTTCTGAAACGGAGCTCATCACTAGCTGGAATCAAAATGGGTCACATCCCCATGCCCATCCGCTCAGTTATACCAGTACAAATCCACCAAAGCCCAAGGGCACTGCCAGAAATACCGTGTTAGTCTTTGGGGCACATTCCTGGGGACTGCTAATAAAGAGGTACAAGTGACTCATACAGGGCTGAAGCTGCTCAGCACTGCTCAGATGATGCTCAGCCCCTTGGAGAACTGGGATCTCGCCAAGGCCAGACCTTGGCTCATTGTTCTTGAGTTTTTCCCAGCATCAACTTTTCATCAAGAATTAAATCAATTTGATGCTGATGCACTGATGAAAACCAACATTTAACTGAGTATGCAATTTCTGGTTTTACCAGGTATTTTTAAATAATATAAAGTTTCAGGCAGATAGCACATTTAGGAACTTCCATCCTAATGGTTACTTCAAGTTTCTTCAAGTTACATGTGTCAAAGGATGGGCTAGAATCAAATTACCAGCAGTGATGATAATGCTGTTGGTGTAATCCTGCAACATAAGCAATTTATGCAGACTGTTCTTGGCCTCCCAGTATTTTGCTGATATTCTACATATGGAGCTATGCTAGAGGACAAAGGCACCTCAGGCAAAGTGGCAACACAGCATCACAACAAAGTTTATGCCCTATACAGTCATTTTAAAAGAAAAGGAAAAGCTGTTCAGATTACACTTATAATTAGCATATGATTTATAACAGGGAGCACTGAGCTGAGCCCTTTGCTGGAAATAACAATAGGCACGTTCAAAGGTATAATGCTACATAATAATACAGTCTTGGCAGTGAAATTGTAACCCTGATTATTAGTAGTATTGTTGTGCCTCAACTTAGTGGTGGCCTTTAAGTGTCACCCTTTGTATTAAGTGCCATGTGAGCACAGAGGAAGAGAGATCCCCTCTTCTGCAGGGCATGCGGGCTATTAGGTGGGAGAGGCAGAGGCTGGGGGTGGGCAGGAGGTGCCCAGAGGTGAGGAGTCTCACCCAGGGTTGCACAGCAGGGCTCAGGAGCACCCAACCAAGCGACCTATCCATTAGCTTGGGTCGCCTTTTGGCTCAGCCACACAACAGCCCAGCAAACGTGACAAATGAGGTTTCCATAGTACGTCCTCATCTGTGCTGGTATTGACAAGACCCAAACGCTTATTTTTTTTTTTTAATCAGGTATATGCAGAGCCTTCATTATCAAATCTAGCGTAGGCATGTCGAGAGGGTGTGTTGGGATCTGTGCAAAAGAGGCTGTACTCTGCTGCTGCTTTTCTTTATTTTTTTTTTTTATTTTTTTTTAAAAAATAAGTGTAGATGTAGTAACAGATGATGTTGCAAAACTTCCAGGTCTGGCAGCAGATGGTGCCATTATATGAAGGCACACATGCAGATATAGATATGTGAGTGTGTGTGCATACATACGATAGAGGAAGTTGCAATACGTGTATGGTCAGAGGCTGGTGGTTAGCATCCTTCCTTATACACACACAGTATTTATACATGGTGTGCCCAGTGGTGAGCAGGGCCTTTGCAATGCTGTGTTTCCTGCAAAGCAGGACTAACCCACCACAAGCAAAGCTGGGATGGAAATTAGAAAAGAAAAAGCGTTCTTTGGTGAAATTTTGTATGTTTAATAACACTGTATGTATAATTTGCATGCAGAAAGATGGAGGAGGAGAGACAGTATCAGACTGTATGGCTTTAACCTCCTCCCCGGAGTCTGCTCACACACTTCAGTTTGCAGCTAAGTACCATATGTTTTCCTACTTAGTTGGCATTAAAATTTATATAGTAGTGCATGTTACCTGGAGTGTCTCAGCAGCGGAACCTCTTCCACTCCACTCCCCTCCCCAGCAGGTCACGAGGAAAGACCCAAACTTAAAATAGCTCACAGTTACTGGAATTTGCCATCACATAACTATAAGTTTTCAAAATACATATTACAGATACCTGCCCTTTATATCCAGCCCCACAGGCATCTGATTCCAGTGGAGCTGCGGGGCCGCAGCTCGCTGCTGTTGCAGTGACGGGGCTCCATCAGGCTTACTGCAAGGCTGAACATAGCCATTTTCATCCAAGGTACCTAGTTTTGTTGTCCATCAAAATTCACTCTGCCTCGTATGAGCTTGTCCTCTGCTGGAGTAAGTGCAATGGAGAGCACAAAGGCAAAGTCAGGAATTTACTGTGTTTTCTTTTACTCTTCTCTCGCTGAAGAAGAAATGAATGTGATTTTTTAGCTGAATCTGACACCAAAGCATTTGCTTCAGGCTTTGGGCACATCTAACGTGTCTGGTTTTATGGTAAGTCATGGGAACTAATAACCATGAGTTTCACCTCTGCCTAGAAAACAGCTATTTCAAAATAATCTGACCAGCCAGTCTTCCCCATGCATGTATATTTCTCCAGTTTTTTAGTAGAAGCAACTCAGTTGTGTAGGAGAAGGCCAGCTGGGACCCCAGCGTGTCCCCACCGTGCTCAGCCCCATGCAAAGAGAGGAGCAATAGCCCTGCTGAGCCTTATTGATTCCACTGGGCTTGGACTTAGTTGGTCAGAGCTAACTTGATGGAATATTGCATCTTCCTCTTCTGAGGGTCAGTGGTTAACACCGCAGGGAATCTGGCCAATGCTGTCCCTTTCCAGCAGTGACCTGAACCACTTTCACCACTGAAATGTGTGTTTCTGTGGCAGAGGGAAGTAAGCTTGGGAAGAGCAGGGAGACTAGTCCCCCCTCACATGCCCTCCCACCCTCCTGTGGAGGTGAGACGTGCCTGCGTGGTCTCTGTTCACAGGTGATCTCTTTTGATGGGCTTCTAGAGGAGCACTGGATTTATGATGGGGAGGGAAAGGCCAAGAGGGCTTGAGCTCCCCAGGCACCAGCTCCTGTCCTGTGCAGTTGTGAAATGGGATAATGGTGGTCACACAGCTGTGCAGCAACCCCTGACAGAGCCACTGCACCCATCCCTCTCTGGGACAGCAGGATGTGGCACCTAACATGATGTGACTTAGTGCATCACTGATGACAGTGTGTCATCAGGGGTGGTGATGTTGCTTTCCAGTGTAGGAAACCAGTGATGCTCTAACTGGTAACCTGACGGTATGTGCATGGCAACTGCCTCAGCCGTCAGCTTTCTCACTCCCCCATCCCAGGCTGGTCATCCACACTTGCACGAGGCCGGGCAAGGGAGACCATGACTGAGAGCTGCATGTCCGTTCACTTTTTGTGCCTCGCTATGCAAACAAAACCCATGTTGAAATCCACTGGCAGGCAGCATCCATGACTTTGAATAGTAAATACAAATCTCTCCCTCTCTGTGTGTGTCTCTCTCTCTCTCTCTGTTATTAAGCTGACAGGCGCTTAGCCAATTATCCAGTCGTCGTCTCAGCTGTATTTATGGAGGAGGAAGAGACAAGGCACACAGCTCTTGTCTTCAGGGCTTCAGCTGAGTCTCCCTTGTGTGCTGTAGCATTTTCCCTTGTGTGAGCTGCTTAGGACGCTCAGGGAAAGAAACCAATGAAGGGGATGAGTTGAGGAGAGGGAGGGGGAAGAAAGGGGTCTGCTCCTCCAGACCAGGCGCATGCCAGAGCTGTCATTGTTTGCCATTGCTTTTGTGTTTAAATTTGGCAGAGCACGTGTGCTTTTGTTGCATAAGTTGGCAATGGATGAGGAACGTGATCACTGTGGGTACTTGCAAAGTGGTTTTGACTGTGACAGGGCCAAGAGTGAAGATCTATGCAGTGGCAGACTGTGAGTCTGTGCCTTAAAGTAAGGGGACCACATATACTTGGGGATGTAGTGGGAATCTGTGACTTGGAGCCAAGAGTCACCCCTAATCCCTGATGCGGTATTGTGCCTGGAACATACAGCCTGGGCTGGCTCAAGTGTTTACTCCAAACAGCAAAATTTAGGCAAATAGCACTGAAGTGTTCTGTGAATTTTATCATGAATGTTAAAAATGAATTCACTTTGGCTGCAGCTGTGCTTCCTTTGTGTGCATGTTTTTTGCTTTCCCCCTTGTGAATAATGTGAGCGAATGAGTTTTCCTTTCCCTGGCGTTCATGGACAGAACATTTTAAACAGGTTCATAGCTGAGCAAACAGGGCTCTAGCTGCAACTTCTGCAGCTGGAAGCCCCTTGGCTGTACAGATTTGCAGGCATGTGCCCCTTCCTCTGCACCACCAGGTGCTAAGTTCACGTGTATGCCTGTGCTGCTCTTCATATATATTTATATAGGATGCTGCTTGGGTAGTGCTGGACGTGGTTCTTACAGCCCCTCATAAGAGCCCAAGCATAAAAGCAGTCAAACAAGTGAGATGTGGAGCTGATCACGGCTTGAGCCACAATAATTTATGTGCATGTGACAAGAGAAAATTACCTTTAAACTCTGCACCCACCCAATCAATCTTACAGCAGCCTGTTTTTGCTGGGAAAGGTGCCTCGGGCCAAGCCTATCAAGTTCAGAAAAAGAAAGGTTAAAATGTTCTAACATCATTATCTCTTTCGGTTCCTTCAGAGGAGAGGAGCCACAGTGACAAAGCCTGGCTGACTCCTTCACACCAGCTCCTTCATAGTGAGCCCCATTCCCACCCCCAGCTCAGATTCCCAGCAGGATTCAGCAGGAATTTGTTCATGGTCAGGCCCCATGTTCATCTTGTCAGGGAACAGAAAGGAGAGCATGTGACAGAGGGGACCAGGCATAAATAAGCATGCTGGAACTGAAAAATGCTCAAGAGGGAAGAAAAACACCACCACTACAAGGCAGCAACCCTTCTGACTGCTGCAGGTAGCATAGGGATGTTAGGAAACCTCCATCTGTTCTGGGATGTCTTCTGATATTGCAGAAAGGTGGGATTCAGGGAGTGATTACTCCTTGAAAAATTATTGTCCCTTCTCTGCCAAATACAATGTAATATCATCTGTAGTCTCCCTCCCTGCAGCTATAGAGCAGGCAGCCTGCGCCAGCAGAGGCGGTCGCTTACTGGGGCTTCGTGGGCAAAGGGGCATTTGAACTCCCCCCTTGGTATAACAGGGACATGTGTGAGCCATGAGTCAGTGGAGCCTGTGTGTCCCTTCAGAACAGGCAGGTTTATTAGCACTGCCCTGGAGTCAAAGGACAGGGGAGGTTTTAAGCTGGTGGAAGGAGATGGGGAGGGACTGCTGCGGCAAGTCCTGACCCCAGTGCTCAACCCTGGCCAAAGCAGATCACTCCTTTTTGAGTAAGCCCCTTTTGGATGCACTGTCTAACTTTCCCTAGCCAGTCACTGCTGTCACCACCCAGTTACACCATGCCACCGACCCTCAGGGTGGCTGGCAGCACTGCAGAGAGGCAGTCGGGGCTGGAGGAAATGTGAGGGATGCTCCCTTTCCAGAGCTGCTTTCCAGAGTCCTTTGAGAGGCCTTACACACACAAGCAAGTACCTTGTGAAGAGCTGATTTGGGGTCCTGTGAACCACCAGCTTTGTGATAAGAAGCCAAGCAAATGCAGCCCCCTCGTATTGACCTTCCCCTTCAGCTTTCCCACTAGTGGCAGTTGTCTGAAATGGATCAACTTGTTGACAGAGGTATGGGTAAGGATAGGCTCTGGGTAGCACTGGCCTCATGTTTATTAAGAAACCCCAAACAAACAGCATAAAGAATAGTCAGATTGCCTTTCTCACCTGTATGGTGCATAAGGCAGCTGTGATTTTGGGCAAAAACCAGTTCAGGGCAGCATTTGGGGGCAGTACACCTTAGAGTGTACGAAATGTAGGCAGCAATAATCAGGGATCCCATCCTAAAGGGGAACAGAAAAGGAGTTAACCTCCTTTACCAGCTAGACCCACTCCTTTGGGCCCGTTGTTATTGTATCTGCTGCTGAGACTTGGAGTGTGCCCAAAGCCTTCGAGTTGTGCACATGCTGTACCTCATCTGCCTTCCCTCCGCTGCCATCCTTGGCAGGCTCTTGCCAGCAAGGAAAGGGGAAAGCGTGTTTGCAGAGATTTGTCCACTGAGAGAGAAAGGATGGATGAGTCCATCAGAGATACGTAGCTGAAACCCCTCTCTCCTGTGTCCCCTCCTGTAAATCGCACCCAGCTCCCTCTGCTTGGCATGCTCCCCCATCCAGCCTGCTGCCTTGCTCAATGAAGTTGTCTGTCACATCTCTTTCTCGCCTTCAACACCTCCTGCCTCCCTCCTTTGCTTTCCTTCTCTGTTTCAATCCATCTCCTCCTCACCCTTCACCCTTCCCCAACACATACACCTCTTCATTTTCTTTCTCTCTCTTTGCTCAGCTCTGATCTCCTTTGAATTTCCCTCACTTCTGGACCTGGGAGCAAGAATGGGGGCCTGGGGACAAAGCAGAGAAGGATCAGGGAGAACTGTAGTGACTGCAGAGCTCTGGGTCTTCTGCTGGGCCTGCAGAGTACTCCCAGTGTATTTTTCTGTTCCTCACAGAATACCCTGTGCCTGTTTGTCCCCAGAGCTCACAGAAGGGGTGTGCATGGGAGGCAGCTGCACCACCAGTGAAGCTCTTTCTAGCAGGAATGTAGTTGGATGCCTGTTGCATCCTAGTGATCTGCTTTCAGTTCCAGCTCAGGTTGGAAACAGAGCAGGAGAGGCCATTCATTGATGAGGTTGTTGTCAGGGAAGAGCTGAGGCTGCAGGCTGGGAAAGCCACCTTGCTGCTGTCAGCAGGGGAACACGCTTCACTGCTTCCTTGGTGAGCTGTGATTCTACTGCTGGAAGTTGGAAGGGAGCATCTGGGTTGTTTTTTGTTCCCCTCTGTGGTAGCTTCTTCTTGGGTGAGAAGCTTGATGTTCTTTCATGGTGCTGATGTGGAGTGACACGGACTGGTGCTGGGGTGCAGACCCGAGATTTTCTTTTACGGGTGTCGAAGAAGGCAGATGCATTCAAAGCACAGTGGTGGTGCAATCTTATGGAAAGTCCTCAGTGTTCAAAGAGCAGACCTCTCTGACCTTGAAGAGAAGCTGCAGGTCTTTAGTTCATGAGTTAGGATCATTTCAGCCAGATTTGTCCGAGGCTTTCCAGGAACTTTGAAGATGGACCCACATGTTTGGCATTGAACCGTAAGACGCTGAAGAAAACTAAAGCCAGCTCCTGGTGCTGTAGCAGGGATGTTCCTCAGTGCTGGTCACTCTTTATTATCCTCCAGTGGTACTTTCTTTTTGTGAGATTGGGACTCTGAAGCCTTTGTGAAAGTGCATGCATCCTGGCTTTTACACCTAAGGGAAACCTGAGATTGGCATCCATAATCAGGAGCAGAAGGTGCTGCAGGCAGTCTGTCTTCCTAGCACTGCATTAAACCCATTTTAGTTCTTTCAGCTAAATATCAAATTATCTGTCCACCCACACATCCTCCACACTGTATCAACTGTGCTTAGTGATGGGCCATCTGTAGGACTTTACCCAGACAGGGAGGTCCACAGGGGTTCTTGCATAACATGTTTCGTGCGTATTCATTGGCCTTTAGAGTGGCATTTCTTCCCTCCCTATTCCCCTGGCTGGTCTCCAGCGCTGGCGATGAGTCAGAGGCATGCAGGTCTATCCATTTGAAAAGTGTGTCCCAAGGTGGAGGAACACGTGCAGCTTTCTTCCTACCTAAATTGGGAAGTGGTGCTTAAATTGCAGGCCAGGTGGGTCAAGGTCTTTGGACATAGTCAGATCAGTTAGCCTTTTAAATGGCTTTTTTTTTTTTTTCTTCCCCCCCTGCCATGTGGAGCTCGAAGTGGGAGCAGCATTCAGCTGCCAGAGAAGAGAGGAGGAAGGGCATGCAGCAGATTTTACAGCATCCTTCAGTGTCTTACTGGATGCCACATTGTGTTTTGCTCTAGCTGTGTTCCTGCTTTGAGGGTGGTCTCGGCTGCTTGCTGATCACTGTAGACACTGAAGTAGCGTCCTGTGTCTATTTGGAATACTTTGTGTTTCTAGGGAGATGTGGACCAGTTGGATGTAGCCCAGAAGGGAGAAGTGGGAAAGATCAGAAGTCTAGACAGCATAGTCAGTGAGGAGAGATGGATGGAAATAGGACTTAACATGATATGTGAATAACAGCATGCAGGTACATAAGATACAAAAGAAAGGAGTGATGTCTTCTGCAGAAGACAAGGAGGAATGGTTTAAGATTGCAGCAAGAGAGACAGGCTGAATGTCAGTAAGAACTCTGCAACAGTAAAGATAGCAAAACATTGAATGAAATTGCCTTGGGAGGCTGTGTAGCTCCATCACTGGAGGGTTTTAAGGACAGACTAGACATGTACAAGGAGTGACAGATGCCACAAATGACAAAGCGGAGCTGATCCATCCTTCACAGAACAGACTAGATGGGTCCTTTGGGTCTCTTCCACCTCTGCTTCTCAATTCTGTGCAGACTTCAGGCTCAGACAGTGGCAGAAGCATGGGCAGAAAAACAGCTGAAAGGTTCAGAGGAGCACCTCAGCAAGAAGCCAAGTGAGCCTGGCCAGGAGGTCCTTACTCATTTCTTCTGCTGTGGCTGCCCATCTCTCTTCCATCCCAGGAGCGTGGTGTGCTCCAAGAAGTCTGTAGTCAGTGCCACTCTAGTCCAAGCGTGTGACGTGTAACCTATCTGGCAAATAAAAGTAGGAATCTGTGTCAAGACTACCCCTAAAACCAATTTTCTTTTAGAGGGACTCAGGTCTTTCATCTGCTGTCCTTGGAGGGCCACGGGACCTAGAGGATGTTTTACCGCGGGTGTGATAGGAGAAACAAGCTGAAGGCTCAGTGTTTTATCCTGGGAATGTTTGTTGGCATTCTGAATGTTCACCTCATGAGGCTTTGTCAGCACGTTCTGCTAATGAAATGTCACCTTCCCTTGGTGCAACATCACCTTGTGTATTGGGATATGTGTGCTGCTGGGGCTTTTCACCACCAGGAAGGTGGCAGGTGACGTAAGACACAAAGTGGGGTAGACAGGGAGCCTTGCAACCACTGGGTGTCACGCCTTAAGCAGTGAATTGGGTGACTTATCAGGACACATGAAGCCATCAGAAAACCCCAGTGCAGTAAGGATATAGGGAAGTGTGGAGAAAGGATGTTTTAGGGGGATGAGGAGTAAGTTAAGAGAGAAACAGCTGTTTGGGGGATGGGGGGAAGAGCGTACAGGGCCTGCTGTGAAGTTTGGGTACGGTGATTCTGTTTCATCTTAATCTTGCTTGGGCTGTAGTGACCTGGGCTGTTGCTCACCTGGCCAGGCAAGCTGCCTGAGGCTGTCTCTGTTGCTCACCCATCGTCCACTCTCCTCCTGTCTCCGACTTACGTTTTCGTGTCAGCATTTCTCTCCCACAGATCGATCCCTCCTTGGCTCATCCCAGTGATTTTAAGCACAGAGAGAAACTTCCTCTTGGCGGTGAGAGATAATCAAGCTGAATATTACCCATCTCTGAAGTGCAGGCAGTCCGTGAGCAGAGCCAAAGTCAATATCTTGGCAGATGTTGCCTTGTATTGATTTACCTTCTCCTGGAGCAGGGTGGATGGCCTCAAAGAAGGCAGCACGGTCACCTGGCCAAGCCCCAAAACATTTACAGGCTACATTAGCTTGCTTGATTTGGTCTCAAGAAGCTGCTCTCCTCTGTGTATGGGGGTAGAAGAGCGCGGTGCCAAACTTGCAGATCCCTCCATCGCTCCTGTGTTCACATCAGTGTTACTTCTCGTGCTGAGACAGATCCTGGGCTCAGAGAGCTGGCTCGTGGTGCTGAGCTAAGCCAGCCTCATTTGCTGGCTTAATGGAGCAAGAAAACAATTTGTCTGCGCTGCTGCTGGGGCAGGGGAGAGGAGCAGGAGACTGATGCCCCAAGGGGGCCTTGCAGCATGGGGGTTTCCTCTTGTGGGGAACCTGGATGTGTCAGAGGGGGAAACGTCTGTGTGAGCAGGGAGGGAGCTGTGAGAGTGGGGGGAGATGGACAGGGCCCCTCTTCAAGTCAAAGGAATTACAGGCAAGGGATTGCTGTGCAGGACAGGGTAGGAGGAAGGGGGGCTGCTTGCAGATGGGGGCCCTGTGTGGAGGCAGGCAGTGGGGGAACCAGTTGCCAGGCAGGAGGACGAGGTCAGGCTTTGCCCTGTCAGGACAAGCAGACAAAGGTGTGTGATACTACCTGTATAGAGTTCCAGTTCCCAGCTCCCCAGCATAATGCACTCTCTGTTTTCAAAGACCTTTGAGCTCTCTCCTCTTGGGTCTGGGAGCTCCAGGTTTGGCTCTGGCAGGGAAGGGCCTCCAGCAGAGCAGGCAGGGGGCTTTTCAAAACCACAGCTAAAGAGAAACCATCTGTATGGTCTCAAGTAACAGACACTCGCATGCAAAGCTCATCCGTTTTGGTACCATCCCCTTTCCCTCGGCCCCCTTCCCTAGCCCCTCATCTCCCCAGCCCTGCCTGAGCCTTCACAGCTCCTCTCTACCCACCCCACTGCTCTCATGCTGTAGCAGAGGGCACTGCACAGATATGTATGCAACATCTCTGGTTCTGCAGCATCCCCGAGGGCCCGGACAGATGCTGATTGTCTTCATGCCCAGTTGGGGACAGCAGGAATCGTTATAAATAGCATCAATTCCTTGTGTAGCAAAGAGAAAACTTTCCCCTAGTAGTTCATCCCCCTGCTCCCAGGACTCGCCGGGAGGTCTCTGAAATGTCACAGTACGTTTGCAGTAGGCAGTATCTCTGGAGGCTTCCTGTGGGTTCAGGTCTTGATCCAGGCGGAAAAAGGAACAAGTCTGCTGAATTTTTCCTCGCAGCCTAATTCTTTCTGCCTGTCCTAGGCATTTTTATGTGAACAGTACTTTCTGTTCAGAAGAGGCTTGGGACTGAAATAGGAGAAGCTGCAGAAGCGAGCGCTTAAGATGCATAAGCCTGGTGTGCTGGGGAAAGAAGTTGGTCTGGAACAGCAGAAGGGGTGCAGGGGCAGAGCTGGTGTGGGGATCCCCAGGCTGGGAGAGCTGGGGGGGTGGGACTGCCATTGCTGTCACATGAAAAAGGCACATTAAAAGTGAGCAAATGTTCCTACAATAAATTAATACGCTTTTCCAGGTTTCAAGGCTTCTTGTCCTGCTCCCCTCTGGAGTTGATTTGCTTCTGCAGGAACACATACTGCGTAGTGGAGCCAAAAGCAACCTGTTTAGTGGCAGAGTTATTCATCCTCCCTCTCCCCTGCTCCCTGCCTGCAGGCAGAGAGCAGCACGTAGCACCTGTGGGCAGATGAAGCCCTTTCCATCTCCCTCGCTGACACCAGGCTCCATCCTGCTGACAGCAGCCGGACGTCCCCTGCTGCAGCACCATTTCAGCCTTAGGCGCTGCTGGCTGCTGCTGGGGCTCATGTTTGCATCAGCAAATGTTCCTTCGCCGTGTGCTTGTGGCTGGAGGGGCTGCGCTGTGCTTACCAGCTGAACATCTCCCCGCAGGCGCCGCAGGAAGAGGCCCTGGTGGTTTATGCACACTGATATTTAAATTAAAATTGCTCATATGAGATTCAAGGCGTAGGGAACAGTACCAAGGCTTGGATACCCTCCACCTCACGCGTGCTTCCCCACGGCTCCCGAGTGCCTCACGGAGGCCAGGTTTGGACTGTTGTACCATATATTATGCTGTCGGCCTCCGTGTGTGATTTCTGCCCCGTCCTTGCTTGTTCTCTGGTTTCCTTTG
The DNA here is from genome assembly GCA_028020825.1 of Podargus strigoides. Taxonomy (NCBI): domain Eukaryota; kingdom Metazoa; phylum Chordata; class Aves; order Caprimulgiformes; family Podargidae; genus Podargus; species Podargus strigoides. The sequence goes on from CM051635.1 coordinate 2,396,911, forward strand.
TGTTTATTATTCTAATTTATTGGGTTACCTGGAGTGTTTTCGCAGACACCAAGGCTGCTTTGCAGAAATGAATGATTGTGCATTCTGCTTGGTCGTGCCTCATGTATACTTTGCTTTTATGTGATGGAGTCTAAAATATGCTCAGAGAAAATGAAAACGTTAGCCTTTATTAAAAGCATACATAGATAAGTTGTTGTCTGATCTGTCCCAGAGTACATGGAATTACTTTGAGATTATTTAGCTCAGTAGTCCCTGCCATTTCTGAATCTCAATGTCTTTTAATTTACCCTTTGAGACAAGTCACTATTAGTCCCCCCCCCATTTTGCAGTGTGAGAAACTGAGGCTCAAAAAGATTTGTCTCAGCAAATTAGTGGCCGGACATAGGTGACCAAAATTTTTGCAGGCTGGAATCCCAGTTATTAGGTCCTGTTCAGAGCTGTGCTGTCCAACTGGCTGCTGGACCAGCATAGTGCATGAATGTCTCCTAATGAAATGCAAAAGCAGATCACCTCTTCTCAGCTGTGGTCAGAAAGGCCAGAGCTGGCAGTTCCAGTTCAGTGGGAACGAAGCTGCATGGAGGGAACACTCAGCTCCTTTCATGTTTCTGAGAAAAATCAGTGACCAGTGCTCATACCTTACTTTCTCTGCCTGTGAAATGGAGATTCTGGTCCAGAGAATGAGCATCCTGGTCAAGGAGGAACCTACATTTATGCATTCCTGTAAAGGAGGCAAGGAAGTCGAGCAGAGACATCTATAGATAGTAGTGCAGTGTGGTTGGTTTGTTTGATGTACTTACTTGCTTTTCTGGAAAGGAGTAAAGCTGGATATTCAAAAAGGTGGTTACCAAGTGTGTAACAGCTGTTGGGAAGATCTAGACGGGGTCACAGGGAATGACAAACTCATAAATCTCGACCGTATGTCTGTGGCAGGTCATTGCAGGAACTGATCTTGTAAATCTGTTGAAACAAGCTGTCTGTTCCCTAAAAGTTGACTGAGAATGAGTATGTTCCATGATGGGTCAGTGCCAGACCCAGCATTTCATGGAGATCACTCAGAGTCACCAGGGGTGATGTGGTGTGGAGGGGAATTTTTAAGCTGCTGGGACACAAGCCATCTGAACGGGAAATTTCTTTTCAGGTCCTCTGTGAGCTCGTTAAAACGGGGAGGATGATCACTTTTCTTTCTCCCCTGAACACTTAAAAACCCTTAAAGAGAGAGTGCTTTTCAAACAGGCTCTTGTTTAGCATATATGAATTTCCTCCCAAACAGAAAAAGTTAAGAAACAGCAGATGATAGCAAAACCCTTTTACATCAGTATCTTGCATTTTTTGAAATTTGCATTATATAAGAAACTATAAAACCCTTGTAAGTGGGCAAATATGCAAAATAACTTGCTGATGGGAGAAATTTCTGTACCCTGGACAGCTTGTTTCCTGCTTGTAGTCTGCAGCAAGAGGGTTGGTATCACTGATGTTGGTGGGAAGGGGTTGTGAGGAGGGGTTTCCCTGTGGTGTATAAAGTGACCACTGGTTTTCTTGCAGTTCACATAACTGTATTGTACTCCTTTTAGGAATGAGGTTTGGCCTCACAGTACCCTGTGGCAGTGAGTTCCATGCATTCTTGCACATAGCATGTGCAAGAGTCCTACCCAGCCTCACGTGGGAAGCATTTGAGTTGTATGGGATGCTCCCTAGCTATAGCAGGGTGTTACCCTTTGCTGTACCCTCCATTATTTTATATATCCCTATCCTATCTAGCCTGATTTGTTTCCTCTTTAAAGCAAAAAGCCCCTGTGTTTTCAGTCTCCCTTCTTATAGAAATTTTGCCAGGCCTCTAACTCATTGCTGTCACCTGTCCCTGAAACCCTTTTATTTCTGTTGCATCTTTTGCAGATAGGGTGACCTGATCTGGGACGTTAAATTGCGGTGCAGTACTGCTCTTGTCCTTGTTTTTTCTCTTCACCTTGGTGCATCCTATCATTATGTTTGGGTTTTTGCCCATTCTGAATGGAGGATTTCAATGAGTTTGCCGTAGGCGAATCTTCATTTCTGAATGATTACAGTTAAATTAGAAGTTAACAAGGTAACTCAGAATATTCCTTCTAGAACGTGCATCACCCAGCATCGTGTGTTTGGTCAGTGCTCCTGCTTAAAACAGCGGGCAGGCCAGCAGAATGCCTTTTTCTCTGTCATTTGTCAACTGGGATGATGTGCTGCTTGTTTGCACTCTTGTTTTAAGGAGTCATGCTCTACTTTTTGTTTCTTAAAATTCATCGCTTCTTCAAGTGATCTTATTGCCTTCCCTGTAATCTGAGCTGTCACCTCTGGTAATGCTGTAAGAATACAGCCATGGAGGGGTCACTGTGCTCATCCCTCAAGCACAGTCACCTTTGAGGCAGAACCCTGCAATTATTAAATGGCAAATGGCAGCATATTTAAGAAAAGAAATGAAGAAGAAGAAGAAAGTACCTGGTTGGAACTGCAACGAGGGTTTGGGAAAGCAGATTGTTATTAAAATAATCGGAATTCAGGCAGGATCACTGTCTTTGCACACAGTGCTTTTTAAAAGTATTGAGTGATCTTTGATTATAAGCAGTCCTTTCATTTATAATTTTATCATACAAAAGGTGTTGCTCAGGGAACATACTGTCTCCAGTAGTTAGTCCCATGAAGACAGAAGATACCAAATAGTAGAGGAAAACCTAAGGCACCGGCTCAAAACCTTGGTGAAAAGCAGCCTCCTGCTGTGCCAGAGCACAGTAACATCTCCAGAGCTCTGCCCTTCTGCACACCATTCCAAAGAAAGTCTTTTCATTATCTTTCAAAGGTCATTATTTTTTTTTTTTTTGCAGGTGAGGAAGCAGGAGGAAAAGTATTCAGATGGGAAAAATGGGCATGAAAACTGGTGAATGAGACGTAGCCATAGAAATCAGAGCTAAAAAGGGAGGAATATTATCATGCACTCCCTTAGAGCAAACTCTTTTGGGCTTGCCTGTTACTTGGTTACTTACTAGATCATTGTGCTTTATTTCAGTTAGGCTTTATTTAAGCTATGTTATTTCATATGGAACAAGAAATCCTTTTGCCTTCTTAAACAAACTTGTTAAACCACGTGACTGACCTCAATTCCCAGGAGAGCCCACTGGAGAGTACAAATGTGCAAATGAAAAGCATTTGCACGAAATGCAGGAAAACCGATTGATGTGGTTTTGACCTGAAATACACTCTGACAAGGTGCTGGTAGCAAAGACTGAGATCACATGATACTCAACACTAATCCAACAGTGAGTAGTTTATTTGCTTTTATTTTACCCCTATTTAAACTAGAAAAAAGGAAAAAGAAAAAAAAAAAGTTGGCATTCTAAGTCTGAATGAAGAACAGTAAATCCAGGTATGTCTCTGTAGTAAGAGCCCCTAGTGGTTTGATCTCCTTCTAGCAGTAATTCCAACCTAGTATGTGTTTAGTACAGCCTGTTGGGATATTCTTTCCAAAGTCTTTGGAGTGGATTGGGATATGCTTGCTATTAGGATGTGAAAAATAGAATCTGCTTAGATTGATAGTAGTGGCAGACTTCAAGGTCTGTCTTTGACCTTCTAGGGAGAAATCAATCCCATGTATGTCCAGTATGGTACCTTCTTCTCCTCTTCTGGGAGCGTGCAGCTGTGGAGTCAGGTAGAGCCAGCAGTCCTTTCACATAACCAGGACTCTGGTGCTTCACAAAATAAAACAGCCTTTCATAGTAACAACATCATCTCCTTCCCACATCTCCTTTCCTCCCAGAGAGCAGTTTGCCTCCCACTCCATCTCTGTAAGTTCTCTCTCTCTGTTCAATCCTCCAAAACACTTTACAACTCTCTAATTAGACACGTATCTCCAATTTACTACTATTTAAAAGGGTAAGCAGTTAATGTCGTAAGACTGAGAATGCCTGGTAATTAATTATTAACTCCAAGGACCTGGCTATCTCTCTAACCAGCCTTGTCTCAAATAGCATCTCTCTCTGTTAAAACCTCTGTTCACAGTAATTAAATACTAAGGAGGAGGAGCACTTTGGAGCCTGCCCAACCAAGTCTGTCTGACACAAAGTGCAGCTCTGCCAGGCAGCCCCTTTTCATCTTGACATCTGACATGAGTATCATGGGAAAACAAATGTTGATGACCCCAGGTGCACTCCAACTTTGTCCAACAGAGACTTCTGTAACAGAATCCCCTCTGTGCCACTACCATCAAAACACAAAGCCAGGTGGGATCTTCCTTGTCTCCAGAAAAGCAGTACATCTTAGGAAGGCTACAGGTCCTCCTAGCAGTGCTCCTGCCCCGTTCCCAGAAACCAGAGCATTATAAGCTGAGGAGGTCAGTTTGTTCTGCAGCCCCTGAACAGCTCTACAGTTTGCCTTGGAGCATCCCGTGGAGCAGAGCCTAAACAGTGCTTGGCTCAAGTTATGCTCTTTACAACATCCTTCAGCCAAGAGCTTTGTGAGCGGAAATGCTGGTGTGTTGGTAACAGATGTTTGTTAAGCATATACTGTGCCTTCTGTGGAGATACAGAGGAAGGTGATGATTGATGGGGCAATCTGTAGTTTGCAGTGAGAACGCGCTGGAAGTTTTATCTGTGGATTTATAACCTGGGATGTATATTGGCCAGCTGGATGCATGAGTCTCATCGCCTCGGTGAGAAGTTCTGAATATAGATGGGTCCAGATGCAGCAAGAATAGAATAGAATATTTCATTTCAGTTGGAAGGGTTCTACAACGATCATCTAGTCCAACTGCCTGACCACTTCAGGGCTGACCAAGTTCAAGCAAGTTGTTAAGGGCATTGTCCAAATGCATCTTAAACACTGACAGGCTTGTGGCATTGACCACCTCTGTAGGAAGCCTGTTCCAGTGTTCAACCACCCTTTTGGTAAAGAAATGCTTTCCAATGTCCAGTCTAAATCTCCCCTGGTGCAGCTTTGAACTGTTCCCATGTGTCCTATCACTGGATTCCAGGGAGAAGAGCTCAGCACCTCCCTCTCCATGTGCCCCGCCCCCAGACACTGTAGTGAGCCATGAGGTGGCCCCTCAGCCTCTTTTTCTCCAAACTAGACAACCCCAAGTCCTCAGCTGATCCCCATAGGACATATCTTCCAGCTCTTCACCCGCTTTATTGCCCTCCTCTGGATGCATTCAAGGACCCTCCACATCCTTCTTAAATGGTGGGGCCCAGAACTACACACAGCACTTGAGGTGAGGCTGCACCAACACTGAATACAGAGGGTTCGTCACCTCTTCTGACCAGCTGGTGCTACTGTGTTTGACAGACCCTAGGATGTAGTTTGCCCTCTCAGCTGCCCAGGGCATGCTGCTGGCTCCTACTGAGCCAGCTGTCACCCAGCACCCCAAGATCCCTTCCTGCAGGGCTGTTCTCCAGCCACTGCTCTCCCAGTTTATATCTGTGCCCAGTGTTACTCCATCCCAGGTGCAGGAATCCAGCATTAGGACTTGTTAAATTTCATCCCATGGATGATTGCCCAATGGTCCAATCTATGTAGATCCCTCTGCAAGGCCTCTTGTCCCTGAAGACAGCCAACAGCACCTCCCATTTTGATATCATCAGCAAACTTGCTAATGGTGCATTCAACTCCTGCATCTGGATTGTTGATAAATACATTGAATGGAACTGGCCCTAGAACAGAGCCCTGAAGAGCACCGCTGATCACCAGTTGCCAGCCAGATGTAACCCCATTCACTACAACCCTCTGAGCCCTGCCCTTCACCCAGTTCTTCATCCAGAGCACTGTTAACCTGCTCATGCCACAGCTGGACAGCTTCTCCAGAACGATGCTGTGAAGGACAGTAGCAAAAGCCTTACTAAAATCCAGAAAAACTACATCCACATCCTTATCTTTATCCACTGGGCAGTGACCATATCATAGAAGGATATCAAATTAGTTAAACAGGACTTTCCCTTTGTGAACCCATGTTGACTGTGTCTGAGGACTGCATTATTCCTTAAATGCCTTTCAATAGTGAGCACAGAGATGATGTGGGATGAGCTCTGTGAATGAAAGGTATTAAATAGTGCTAGGGAAAAGCAGGGTTGCTTTTTTGTCTACTGGCCAAATTTCACTTTGGTTAGCTACTTAGTTGCCTCTGTACTTTCAACTGGAAGAGGTATTCTTCAGAGCTTCCTTCAACTGTCTTATGGTGCATCTGTGCACTGCTAACAAGCTCTGCTTTTCAAGTCTAAAGGGAGATGCCCTTCTGTGATGACTGAAGTGATCATTCATTGTTCTGTCCCCATCTCCCAAAGGTGCTGCCAGGCTTTAATGAACTATTCATCAAGTGCTTTGAGATCTTTTGATGGAAGCAGTCCAGGCAAGTGCATGATTCTCACTGCATAGTGAGAGGGTGACATCCACCCATTTACTGATCAGCTTTATCTGCAGTGAATAGCACCTTTCTTTAGGTGGGGGAGTCCAGCAGCAAAGACACTGTGAAGAAATAGGAATTTGTAATTCTGTCAAGCTCCTCTTTAAAATTATTTGCATTTCTCAGATTTGTGGAGAAGACAGGCAGGTTAATTTTGGGGTTTTGGTTTTGTTAGTGGGTTTTTTTGAAGCAGGGCTTGCGTGTTTGTTATGGTCAGCCTGATGCAGAGAAAAGACAGGTTTTCCAAACTGGTCAGAATCTGTTGTTGTGAGCCAGTCAGAGCTGAGCTTTTGTGTGCACAATTGTCTTCTGTGCAGTCCTTGTAATTTTACCTCTGTAGTAAAGCTCTGTGCAAGTGCATCTGCTCTGTCAATAAATCCTGTGGCCTCAGCGTGGTACCCCTTGTCTCTGTGTCTGTGAATGGATGCTAAAGCAAGTAGAAAATGAATGTGTCAGAGTGAGGGAGAAGTCTGAACTTCATGCATATGTCTATACACCCTGCCTGGTTGTAGGGTTACCTCGTTTATAGTGCTATGTTATTTTAGAGTCGTATTTTGAAAAGGCTGAGCCTCAAAGAGGACAATGCATTTCATTCCTACTGTCACAAAAACCCTTCCTCCCCCTGCTCCAAGCAGTCTCTCTGTGTGCTGGAGAAGCCCTTCCTTACTCTCATACCCTACATACTACTTTTTGCCTCTCTTTCTCATTTTCCCGTTCGTCTTCTTTTTCCTCTGCTTTTATTTCTTTTTTTTTAACCTCTCCCTTCTCATTCTTTCTCTGTTTCTCTCTTCTCGTTTATCCTACTTCTCTGTTTAGTTTCCCTCTCTCGTTCTGGTTTTCTCTCCTCATCCACTTCTGTTGATGTCCTCCTGGCTGCAGCGAGGCAATGGGACAGGGAGCAGCTGGGTTGTCTGGGGTCTCGTCTTGTTAGTGCCGTTTCCCTAACTGTGTCCGTGCATGTGTCACCCCATCTTAGAATCATAGAATAGCCTTGGTTGGAAAAGAACTCTAAGATCTTGCTGGGCTTTAGCTGTCCTTCTTGCAGCCTGGGGTTGGTGATAGCTGTCTCACTTGTGAAATTCCTTATTCCTGCTGTGGCCATGCCTGTGAGTCAGGGCTGTGCGTCCGAATCCCTTTTTGCTGGGCTATAAGCACACAGAGAAGAAAAAAAAGAGAATCCTCCTTCAGGGAGCTTATGCTGCAAGCATCAGGGATAAGAGGTGAGTACAGACAGAAAGCGAGCACAAGGAAAGCACAAGATACTGCAGGTTGGCATAATATCGTCAGTCAGGTCCTACAGAAGTGCTAAATAATATTATTCCCACTTCTATTTCCCTTTCTGCTCTTCTTTTTTTCTATCCTTTTAATCACTTTTGGGTCTTCTTTTTCTTCCACCTTGGAGATTATAGGGCTTTGTCATTTTGTCTCTAAGAAAAGGAAACGAGTGCAGAGTGTTTTCATTAGGCCTAGGGCTGGAGGGAAGGAGTGAGCCATGGTGTTTTTTAGCTTTAATCTTTATGGTAATACTTTGGTAAATATCTGCTGTTCTTTCTCTCCTGTCAGTGTGGCAGCCTGTGAATGATATGGAGCTGAGATCAGGGAAAGAAGAGGGAACTGCAGAGAGGATTAGAAGGTTAAGATAGGATTACAAGGTCAAAATGGGGAGGAAAAAAAAAAAGGAGAAAAGAAACAGCAAAAGAAAGGAAAAGAAAATGAAGTGTAGTGGTTGTGACAGTGGAAAGGAAGGCAAGTATACAAGGTACCAGAGAAGATGAGACTTTTACGAATGGGTCGATGCATTCAAAGGTCCTAGAGTCAACAGTCTCTCTCAAATGATTTATTGAACAAAAATTCACCTGTTCTGTGTCACCCCAGGGAAAAATTTTTTTTTTTCCCCTTGTCAGACTAGGGATGGGGTCTACGAGCGCTGAGCAGAGGGATGCACAAACACTCCACCACAGGGGCCTGCAGGTGGAAGAGCTGGTAGTGGGAAAGTTGTGCCCAACACCGACAACCTCACCCACTCCCGTGGTCCCACTGCTCTGTGCCCTACTTTTCGACTGCCTCCTGCTGAGAGTGACAGAAAAAGAGAACAAGGTCCAAGTGCCTGTTTCCTTGAACTCCTCTGCATGGCGTTCAGGGAACATCTTATGAGGCAGGTTCAGATAGGGGGCTCTGAACAGCAGGACAGTTTCAGTCCTGCTTTTGGTTTGTGTAATCAAAAGGAAAGAATGGGTAAAGCACGTTTGGTCTGAGAAGGAGGTGACCCAGACCATAGCACATGCTTAATATATTTGGATATATTAAACCAAACAGGTCAAATACCTGATCTGCTGCTTCTCCTCTAAAAAATAATGACACAAGAAAAGCTAACGAGAATTTGGCATCAGGGCTTGGTAACGAAGCTGTGGGAGTCAGGGCAAAATGAAAGTCTCCCTCACTCAGCGTGAACTCAGCTGTAGGTCCGAGGTATTCTCACCTCCAGCAGTGCTAGTGAAACATAAGCATTATGAGTTTTGCAGCAGGTGTGAGGGCCTTTCTGGAGGCAGGCAGTAGGAAAAAGGCAGTCAGGTTATTAGATACACCATGGTTTGGCACTGTTGGGATGTGTGGCACCTATCTCTACCTGAAGAGCAGAGTTGTGAAGGTCTCCTTTAGCCCTCTCCATGAGTAAAGATGGGTTCTGGCTGGTCCATGTGTAACTGGGAGGTTGCAAGGAGTATTTCTCCTTTCCTTTGTATTTCTTTTTTTCTGAAACAGCTTCTGCTCCTGTCAGGGTGTGTAGTCGCTGCTTCTCTCTCTTCCCTAAAGGAGTGAAAGTTCATTTTAACTTTTTTCCTTCCCTTCTTCCTGTTCCACTCCCTCTTTGAGAAGCTGGAGGCAGCAAGTCCTGTACTTTCCTACATCTCTGGTAAAACCCAGTCATTCTGTGGAGCAGGGCAATATGCTTACTGTCAACCAGAGCTGGGATGCTCTTCAAAACTAGACAGCTCTTTCCTTCAAGTTACAAACCTTTTGACCATCCCTTTCTCCCTCTCTCTCAGCTCTCTCAGTCCTTTCTTCATTTGTGCCCATGTTTTCTGAAGTTACCTTATAATCTGTATCACTCTTCTGACATACTGCTGGCTGCAGCTCCCCTGAAGCAGGGGTTTTTGCTTTCTCGGACCGTGTTCTCTTGACACGTTAAGATCTCCAGAGGGCCTCATGGGCTTTATGTAATTTCTATCTGCATCCAGACAGCTGGACTTAATTTCATTTTATTTGCATTTAATAATAAGCTGCTTTTCTTTAGCTGTAAGTTGCAAATTATCAAACCCCATCTCAAACCCTGTCCATTGAAACTAAATATATAGTCCCCAATCAACTGGCTGCTGAATGGTCCCAGGGCAGGACTAGGACAACTGCCGTGTATACAGGGGTGGGAATTTCTTTGATGTATTTCACTAGGGGCAACACAAGACATTTCTGATATAATGTGATTGTTCAGACGAATGCCTAAGCTGCCTTGGCTCTGTGTATTCTTCTTTAATTATTAAAATAGGACAGATAATTCATAACCCTTGAGGTCTTTATTTTATTTTCTGACAGTGAAATTCAGTGTATGCTTGGCCAAGGGGGAGAAAGGTAGATTCCAAGAGCAAGAGAACAAAGCAAGAGGTGAAGAGAGAGGATGAAGAAAAGAAAGAGGGAAGGAGGGTATTAAAATAAAAAGCATGTTGGAAATGAGGGAGAATGAAGAGTTAAGTGGGGAGGAAAACCCAAATAGCCTAATGGTTAATTGTACATGTTTTATTATCAGGGACTGTTCTGCATTAAACATTGCCATGGTTTTTGCTTGTTATCACATACAACTAGATGCATTGACTTTGGTGGTTCCTCCACTTCTGTGTTTTGAGGAGGGATCTAATGTGACCCCCTTGGGGTAGGCACTTTTCAAGGAGAATGAGTGGTGTTCCTTGCTCCAACAGTCTTCAAGTACAGATGCATTTGCATCAACTGACCAGCAGAGCCAGTTGTCAAATAACAGCTTATGTGAGGGGATGTTTTCAGAGAGCTTGGAGGACAAGGTTCGGGAGAGGTGAGGGATGGAGGGGGGGAAGTAAAAGCAGACAGAGAGGAGGAAAATACTGCTAAGGAGGAGAGACTCAAATCACAAACAGGCTGCAATAAAGTCAGAGGGAATTAGGACGGACAGACCAGCAGGTAACAACAGAAGGATGGACATCTAGATCCCAGCAAGCTGAGAGGCAGTAATGTCAACGTCCTCTTGCTACGTCACCGTCAGTCAGTGTAAATGCTGCTGTGCATTCACAGCCAAAGGGGCTGGGCAAAGCTAATGAGCAGGACTGAGGAACGGGGGGGAAGGAGAACATCTCTGTTAAACCTGGCTGAGAGAGGATGGCTCAGTGCAAAAGGATTTGCAAGGCAAAACAGCACACGCTGGTGCAATAAATAAGCAGAGCTAGGGCAAGAGTGGAGGGAGGGAAGGGAAAAGAATAAGGAGTAAGGCTACACGAAGGAAATGGGTGAGCCTGCTGTTATTTGCCCTGTCTGAATCTTCTTGGGCCCGGTAATTAGAAAGAACATACTGAGAGTGTTTGTCAGAGCTGCAAGTTTAATGACGCAAAATTACAGCAGCCTGCCATCCATTAAGCTGAAGCATTTGTTTTGGAAGTGTCATTTTTCATGGGGGAACGTTGTTGTCAGAACACTGCTCAGTCTTGTGCTGGCAGAGCTTTCTAGTGGCAGCCCACGAGTGGCATGTCCAGGAGCTACAGGGTGGGAACGAGGGGCTTTGGCAGAGCTGGGTGTGATAAACCTAGGGCTGGGAGAGCAGGGGTGCTGCAGGGCAGGAGGAGAGCACCGACAGGATTACGTTAAAGCATGCTGCATGCCTTCCCCCACTTGTGTCTGTACTGTTCCAAAGCCTTCATACACACCTGCATTCCTCCTTTATGGAAGGCAGCAGGATTTCTCTGTTTCACAGACAGCCTCATTCACGAGCAGGCATGTTAGTGATGACTGTAACAAAAATATTGCAGAAAAGCAAAGTATTATCTTTAGAACAAGTCTCTGTACTTTGAGCAGTACTACTTCTAGGACGTACACTTGCAGACCAGGGCAGGGAGTAAATTGTAAATTGCTATGATTGCAAATCAAGCCTCTTCCAGTAGTGGGGAAGGGTGAAGAACTTGCTGAGCTTCAGGTCATTAAACTACGCAGGAAAATATATATACATTTTTCATCCCAGTTTGTCTCAAGCGCTGAAGCATCATAAATTCAGCAAGCTACAAAAAAAGCCCCGTACTTAAGAGCCCATGGCCTGTCAGCATGACCCTTCTGAGCATGTTGGGCATGTCAGCAAGGATGACTCTCTGCAGTAATGTGGAAGGACACTAGGTAAAGTCATTAGAAACCAGTAGGTCCACCATTAGTATTCTGAAGAATGGTGTTTTCGGGGCGTCGCATATCGCAGCGCTGTTGGGTACTGATGATGTACAAACTGTTTAAGTGTTCATAGTAGGTGGATTTTATATATTTCCTGCTGAGTACTTCCTTTGGTACTTGGTAATGGTCCCTAGATGTATAGCAGTGTCAGCGTTTTAATACCAGCAACGAGAGTAGTTCACGTCCATCTTTTATTACTTGATTATCTATTTCTGAAATACATTTCAAACTGTCAGAACGATGGATTCCAGGACTGAAATCTGAGCCAAACCCATGAAGCAGTTTGAGTTACAACAGTTTTAGCTCAGTCTAATGACCAGTGGCCACATGACCTAGGCCAGTGAGCAGGGGTACCAGGGGCATTGACCCTGGACAGCATAGATTTATGCCAGTAAGTTAGTGAGAAGGCAGGAACCAAAAGGTTTGTGTGAATTCACCTCCTATCAAGAGATTATTCACAGCAAAATTCAGTGCCAGATCTGAACTCTTCTGGCCCCTTTCTGAGTGTTTGAACACTGGGTTTCTCAGGTCTGTTGCTGCTTAGAGTATGCTGGTCCCTTGCAAATTTTGTTTTGCGTGCTAAGGCTTCTTGTCACTTCCCTGCTGATATTTTATGACTTTATGTGTGGAGCTGTTGTAGCAAAGGACTCTTGACAATGCCTTAGGACAGGAAGCAACAGTGTGAGCGAAGAGTTTTGGAATGCCAGTACAGGAGCTGAGGACTGGTCAGAATAGCAACCAAACCCTCCCTGTTTGTCATCCCTTAGGAACAGTGAGTGGCTGAGAGAGAGCCTCTGCATTTCAGCAAAAGAGCCCCAAGCCATTGAGTCCTTTGGGATGAGGACTGTGGCATCTGACCTCACCAGTCGTTCTGAACAGAGGCATGGCTTTGCCTTACTTCTTCATTTCTTTAATCACCTTCCTGCTGAAGGTTGGCTGGGCTTGGAACAGATACTGGCGAGCTTACGTTTGTATCCTGTCTTTTCTCCTCTTGGTACCATCTGTTCGCCGACTGGATTACAGGTGCTGCCAGTTAAAAAGCAGATTGCCTTGGCCCAAGGTCAGGATGGCAGCCCCGGTGCCCTGCCTGCCTCCCATGGATTTACACTCGGCACAGAGAGCTCGCCGCCCGTCTGCTGCTTCCCCTGAAACTCCCACCTGCTACCATGGAGGGATGTTCAGGCCCTTCCTCCTGCACCACACTCACCCTCTTGCTCCCATCCGTCCGCCTGTCCTTTGTCCTCCTGCGTGCACTCTATTTGGCTCACTTTAAAGGCCAAGGAAAGGAGGGAGAAGGTAGAAGTACTGGCTGTCAGCATTGATTTACCTTCAGCAACACACTGTGCTCAGACCTGTCAGCACACCAGCCTCAGCATTCATCAGCCCTGCTCAGAGGAGTGCTTCTCACTTGGTGACTTCCAAGGGACATTTGGATCGTGCTCCGATAACTGCTCTGTGGTTGACTCGTTGCAAGGGATGAGGAGGTGCTGGGAGTTAGGGTGCCTGTCCCCCTGCCCCATCCTACTTTTTACCTAAGTGGGAGAAGCAAAGAAGGCTTTGCAGTGATACTGCATTGCTCTACTCCACAGGCACAACCATATCCTACAGGGAAAAATGGAGCGAGTGCTTTTGTTTACCAGAGTCCAGTAGTATCCAGAGGGTCATGATGAATAGCAGGTGAATTCCCAATTAATATTCATCAGAGGAGAGAAACAGAGCAGCTGGCAAGCCTACCCTTGGCCTAAGGACAGCCAGTTCAGTGGCTCTGTGGCTAACTTGGGCCATATAGCTGTCTAGCTGTCCCCTTAAGAGAGCATAAGACTCCCCAGTGATGGACTACTCATGTTTAGCACACTACTTCCCTCCCCTGAGCTCCAAGTTGTCTTCTCCTGACTCCCCAGGTTTGACAGCGTAGATTCACATGAACTATGGGGCTGTGCTTGAGACTAAATGGGAACCCGGTGCATCTATCTCCACCTTTCCTTTACTTCTGAACTGATTGCATAGTCAGTCGCTGCTTGATTCCTCTCTTCTCTTGTTCCACCTCAGACCCTCTTTAATTTGCCCTCTGAGTTCTTTGGGCAGTGCCGTGCCTCAGGTTGGTTCTTTGTGGCAAATGGCAGGGCTCTCCCTGGTGCTCCTTTTTTTTACATAGCACATTCCTTTATTCTGCTTTCTTCTTCCAGCTTTGAGTCATGCGTAGTGATCCATCTGTCAGTGCCCCATCCTCATGAGTAGTGTGGATCTCAAAGGGCTTTGTCCTTGATGTCTGCTTTCTAGATGATCTCATTGCCATATCCAGGTTCAACTACCTAAAGCAACTTGTAGACATCCTGCACCTTGACCCGTCACACACAGTCTCCACATCTCTCAGTCAACAGACACTTACAGCTAGGGCTGAATAGTGTTAAAAAGCTGCTTGTCTTTTCCTTTCAATTCTTTTCAGTCTTTTTATCACTCCTAATGATGAAAAAATCCTGCCAGTCACGCACTCTGGTAATATGGAGGCTAGTTATTTTCTCCCTAACCTGTTTCTTCCTCTACCAGATATAGAAAATCCATCTCTTCTTCTTTCTCAACACTTAGACCCCTCGTTCATGTCTTAGCCCTCCTTAGTCTTGATTATTGTAACACCTTCTGCCTCTCATCGCTTGAAAGCCAGCTTCCTTTCTCTGCCCAGGGAAACGGGCATGCTAAAAATGCCCCTATTCCTCTGCTGTGCGGAACGCATTGCCTCTCTGTTTGCATTGCTCCATCTGATCCCCTTCGGACTTGAAGTTCCTTGTCTTTGCCTTCATGACCTTATAGAGCCCTCCTTATACAGCCCTGCTGATGTCTCTAATCCCACTTTCACACTCCCTCCAACTCCCTAGTCTCTGTAAAATGCGTTGTCCCATTCATCTCCCGGCAGTATTTCTCAGACACTCCTAGCAACACAACCCCCCTCTGAGGCTGGTCTTTCTGTGTTCTGTCCTGTCTTTCTAACCCTCTAAAGTGTTTACTTTCTCCTTTGCTTTCTCAGTGTTAAGTGAATGAACCTTCCTGCCACCTTTGCTCTGTGCCTTATCTCATCCATTTCTTTTGGCATTGAAGGGTGCTTGCGTTGCCCTCAGCTTTGCTGGGCTGCACTCGATGACTTAAACTCAGCTGTCCTATAATCCAGCCATCCCTGCAAAAGGTTTAGCTCCTGACATCTCAGTAACCTGTCTTGCACACTGCAGCCTGCCTTGTTTTGACAGGAAGCCTCAGAAAGAAGCTGGGGGAGATGGGCGTGCGGGGGATGCCCCCGGTCTGGGTGGGGTGTCTGTGCTGGATGTGGCTGGATTAGGGAGACCCAATCAATTGAACTAAGAGGATTGCTGTATCTTCCTAAGCATGACTCATCTGAAACATATTTTGGATGTAGGTGGACAAGTGATGTGTCCCAAGATGAAAAGGAGGGGACAGATTCCTCAGTCCTTTTTTTTTTTTTTTTTGTTTAGTCTTGTTCTTGTTGCCAGAAACACAGCACACAGCACCTGAATTCTGCAGCAGAAATTATCTTCTTGACCTGGCCTTCCACTGTGGCTCCCCTGGAGCATGTTTTGGACCACTTTCCCTGTTGCATATCCTTGCTTATCAGTAGAAACAATCAACGCGTAGAGTGAGAGGCAGCAGTTGGGGAAACAGGGACCCCAGCCTTTCTAACAATCATGAGAGTCGTTGGCAGGTACTGCAGAAGGGTCTTGGGAATGACAGACAGGGAAACATCCCTCCCAGTGTGGGGCTTGAGGAAGACCTAGAGGGGAGGAAGAGTACCAGAGCTGTCCCCTCTTGGAATAGGGGAGTGACAGCTCTGGGCAGGGAGTGGGTTGTTCCCTGTGCCACCCTCCATTCACAGTATAGATTCAGGAGGAAGATTAAAGGCTGCCTATGATGCACAGCCACTGCTTTGCTCTGCCTAACCCGGCCAGATTAATGAGGTACTTCTCTGCACGGCATATGGCCCTGTGCACAGGCCAGGTCAGCTGCCTGCTCAGAGCTGGAGAGGTTTGGATCTGTACTCAGGGGCTGGAGGAGCAAAGGAAGGGCTGCCACTGGTTGGAATGGGGCTATTAAAAGCCAATACCCTAATGAACCAGCGATGGCACCTAATCAATGTGTGAAAAATGGGTAATTCTTGCTAATGCCCTGTTAATGTTCTCATAATGATCTGTCAGGGAACTCTGGCTAATTATTGTCATGGCAATTTGGCACAGGTTTGCCTGGGATAATGTGGCCTGAGTGAACAGGAGCACTATTGCTACCCCTGTCCCAGTGCCCTGCTGCCCTTCCCACTTCTTCCTGCTTCTCTTCTGCTATCTTCCTTTTCTAGTTGCTCTTTCAATTAGGCAATTAGTTGATTGATTAGTTAATGTTTGTACAACACTTTGAACATGTAAAGTGCTAATTCAGTGCTCATTGTTATTCCTCCTTTGCTTCTGTCATTTTTCTTGCTTTTCTGATGTGGCTGAGGACCATGTGTGTTCTGTGATGTCATGGTTGAGACTTCAGAATCCCCAGTCCAATCTCCCCCTCCCATTTTCTTTATCCTTAACACTGCCCCAGGGCACATGCTTTCCCCCTATCCTTGACTGGTCTACTGTCCTACTGCACTCCACCACTGCTTGGTGAACCTAAATCTGAAATCCATGCTGCATTAATCTGGAATTCTCTCTGCAGTTAATGGGTGCTGTAGGACCATTGATCCTGTTTTACTTGCCCGTGGATTGTTGACTTCGGGTTGGGTTTTTCCTTAATGTAACTCCGGGGGGAGCTTAGAGAGAGGGAAGAGTATGTTGTGCTCTGCTCTGCTCATCCCTCTTGCCTTTGAAAGTCATGTCTTTTCCCTGCTGTGCTACATCAGGAATATTGTGACTTACACTTAAGCTCTTGCTGCATAAGCTTGCAGCTAGCAGGAAAGGAAGCGAGTGGGAGGGCAAGTGGAGACCGACCTATTTGCACGTTAATGAATGATATGTGCCATTGTATTCTGTAAAGGCCTGGGTTTGCATGTGTTTACATAGCTTTTGAAAATGGGAAACCCAGTCACTGGGAACCCTCAAGAGGAGCATATGGCTATAGAATGGCTGTACTGTTATAAAGAAGCTTTTTACTCATAGCTGACATTTATATAGGGCTTTTTAGTGTCATTCAGGAGGATCCCAAACCACTTAGCTCACTGCTGAAATACAGCTGGATCCAAGGTGGAACAAAGTCACCATTCTTGCAGTGACATTCCTGTACAGTGAAGGTTTAGGATGGGGTTTGAAGATCCTTTCTGTAGCGGAACACGTTGGACCACAACTCAGCAGGCTAAGGGTGTGGAAAGAGGTGGAAAGAGTGTTTGGAGAGCTGCAAGGTGCCTGCCAAGTGGTTGAATGCCTGGTGACTTCTATGGCATTTCTTAATGATAGGCATGGGCACCTTGTCTACGTCTAGTCTGAAAAGCACTACTTCCCACAACCACATGCTCCCTAAAAAGGTTACACAAAGTCAGTCCGCAGGTCCTTCACCATTAGAAAACCCAAAAGGCATTGCCTGCTGCTAATAAGGAAGTGGAACAAGGTGCTGTGTCAGGCTGAGTCTCTGTCCTAGCACCACAGCTCCCCTTCTGAGCAATGGCATCGCTGGTTATCTCCATTTGCTTCCACAACAACAACTTTGCCATCCCCTAGAGACTTGGAGAAGGTGTCGCTAATGCTTAACATTAACAGCCCTGATATTTTTTCCCCCTCCTCTGACCCAGCCTGGCTCTTGAGAATGGCTTGCTCTGATCTTCAGCCTTCTTCATGTTTACTTGCTGTATCACTTTTGTAAAGTGTGGATGCTTTTGTACTCTGGCAGCAAATGCAGAATGTAAATCTATTGCGATCTGGATAAATCCTGCCTGAATGTACCGTGGCAGTAGCAAACATATCTGCTTTTAAAAGGCAACCCAGAGCTGACTCACATTTATTTTGGTATCACTCAGCTCAAGTCTGTGAATCTGGCCCAGGGACACATTTTGTCCGTTTTTTCCAGGAAAGAATCATTGTAAAAGATGCAGATATTGCTTCTGTTTTCACCGCTCTGAAGCCCTCTGTGTTTTGTTCTAACCCTTTTAGAGGTTGTTAGCTTACTGAGCTGTGTTCCCTCCGTGCTTCCAGAGTGAAGGAAAACAACTACCCGTGTTCCTACTGTGCAAGTGGCTTGCATAACAATACGAAAAAAGAAAGCACAACAAGTAGAAAAATACTCTGGTACAAGATTAGGCAGCTTAGATTTAGTACTGAAATGCGTAAGCCAGAGGGAATAGCTATATGTCTTATCTGTTTACTGATCACTCTCCCTGCCTGTTCCTGTTCTCCTGCTCCCTCCCATACCTGTTTAGGCATACTGGCCAGTGTGGGGATCATCATAGCTTTCCCTTCAGAAATGTGTTTCCAATTACAGACCTGGCAGGCACTCATTCGGATGAGAGATTAGAAAGTGACTTTCTGTTGCTCATCCCCTCCCATACTTTACACGCTCATATCTGTGAGTATAGAAATTTGACATCCTGCTTCCTTTACTTCTGGGTCTCCCAACAGTTAGAGGTGGAATAGGCCAAACTTTGTGACTTTGAAAAGAGGCAGTAAGAGGAGGGATATGATGGTCATTTTCAAAAATGTGAATGTTAGGGAGAAGGTTCCACCGAGTACTCGTAGCGCAAGAACTAGTGACGGGTTCAGAATGAAGAAGAGTTACTCGTTCAAACATGGCATAGTTAAATTGTAGAAATTATTCTTATAGGAGGTAGCAACCAGAACCAGGTTCGAAAGATCTTCTAAAAGTTGCTGGAGGACAGGACCATGGATGGTCGCTCTTCATAGCATGTTTGCTGCTGGTGCCCCTCAGAGATGAGCATTATCCTAGCTGCTGGCTGGGTCAGGTTTGAGTGAGCTGGTCTCATCCTCTCCGCCTGATTTTCCCCAAGGAAGTCAAATGGATGTGTTTTGTGAGGAAGGCATGGTTGCGGGGTTAAGGCTTAGTACACAGATACTCTTTAGCCTTCTCCAATTCACTGCCTTTTCTACAAGTTAGTTTAGGGCTGTAAAATGACAATTATGATATCAGTTAATATCTCAAATTCTTCTACAAATGACACAGCTGATTAATGCCCTTTAATGCAGTGCATTGTCACCCCTTGTTAGCCATCAGAAAATATACACAGGGGCTCCTTCTGAACATGCACGTACATAGAAAGCCAAGTCTCATTTCTGCTGCTTAGTGTTTTTCAAGTGCTTTGTCACTCGTTCCTTCTTTGAACAGTTTCTGTTTTCCAAGATCTTTCCCATCCCAAAGTCTCTTCAGGACTCCAATCATTCGCATTGCCTACGTGTGCTTCTCTCACTCTTATTTTAAAGAAAAGCACCAGAGCTGACCAGCTGCAGTACTCCAGCTGAAGGCATGCGTATGCAGTGGCATTAATTCTTTTCTCAGTGGGTGAGATTCACCCACCTCTGAGAGAAATGACTCACACAAGGTCTAGACACCACTTAAATCCAACGTAAGCTGTATTTTGTTGGCTTAGATGAGATTTTGCTGAAGCTTTGGCCTCGCACTAAGCCTCTGCACAGGAGTGATTTTTCACCAAGTATTATTTTTACATCTTAACGTTCCATTTACTTTTGGGCCTACTATTGAGGTACTTCAGCAAAAAGTCTTCATTGATCTGCCTACAGTAACTATAGTTTTTTTCTTGTCTGGCCATACTTAAATTTACAACCCAGGAAGGTATCCGAGGAATCTAGTTTATTTTCCTCAATGCATGTTGCCTGTGTCAAGGTTGAACTCTTTCTGTGGTTTGTTGGGCTGCTGTGTATCAGCTCAGCTCTTTGAGGATCCTCTGGTCCTCAGAGTCCAGATTTGATCATTTTGTGTTATCAGTAGATATTGTTCCAATTTCATTCTCCTTCTCAATGCATTAGCTGATGTATTGCATATGCAGGTCACAGCAAAATTCTTGGCAGCACCCCTGCTGTTAAGTTTTCACCAAATTAAGAGACGATCCATTATTCTTTCTTTTCTGCTTTTTTGTCTTGTAGAGACATGTTCTCCATGAGAGAACTTTACATCTCCAACCCGGGAGTCCTTTGATTTTGTAACAGGTTTTTTTCATGAAATACTTGGTCAGAGAGTTCTTGAAAGGCAATTTATAAGAATATCCATGTGTGCCCATCTGTTGCTTGGGGGTATAACTCAGAAATGAAAAACATACAGAAAGGAATGAAAAGAAGCCAGTTGTATACAGAACTGTTAAAGATGGGGCTCAGTTGGAGTGTAATTACCTCTAACAACCCCTGTGGCAAAGACCACAAAACCAAACCAGAACAACCTGGGAAGCTCTTCTGCCATGCCCTTAGCTGCACCTCGTGTACTCCAGCAGTCCAGCTGACCCACTGACTTTTTCTTTTCTTGAAGGAGGACCACAGTAATGAGAATTCTGTACACCTCTGCAGCAGTAAAGGGCAAAGAGAATCATTATCAGCTCTTGTTTTTCAGTAATGCCAGGCCTCAAGGCTTGTTTTCACAGTGAAGTTCTAGCACATGGCAGATTTCAAGCAGCATGTTATTTGCGGTCATGCTTAGCAGAATGATGAGGATGGGGCAAGTTGGCCTTCCTTTGCTCCTTCAAGAAACATTTTCTTTCTTCTTCTGCTTTAGTGTCGCATGATTAAACAGGCCTCCCTTCAGGTGAAGGTGAAATCCCAGGGCGGCCGACACTGGAACGCCTGTGAAGGACGCTCGCTGAAGAGCTATCGGGGTGGTTTTGTTTTCATGCTATTTATTATTGTCCTTGAGGGCTTCAGAAGAACAAAATGTATTTTCCAAAGTCATGCATGAGCCTGAGCAGCAGCTCTTAGAAGGACGTAGGCAGATACTGTACATCAGTTAAGACAGCTGGACACAAGAGCACATCCTGGGGACATGGAATGAGGTGGCCCTCTGACTTGCATTTCTTTTGTACCCTATTCCACCCCCATCCTCTTTGTGCAGATCATGCACTGCAGTGTTGGAAATATACATTCCTGGAGAAGAATCTTACAGAATGAGATGAAAAGCCATCTCCCTTTTGACTTTGCCCACTTTCTTATTCCTCCTCCTCTGCCTTGCCTTCCTCAAACACACACTCAAATGCATGTATGCACACAGGCACGCACTCCTTTCCTCTCAGCAGTTGTCCCTTCAAATCAGGTGTTGATCTCTTTGTGGACAGCTCTTGGCACAACAGAGGAACACAGAGCCTGTCTGTAAGAATACCTTCTGAAAAAGCCCCCCACAAAGACAAGCCTCTGAGTAACAGAGTGAGCGAAACCGAGAGAAAGCTGTCTTGTTACATATAATTGAATCCCTCAGCACCCTTAAGTGACACCTTTCTTGCTTACACATACAGGAAATATACTGCACAAATGCTATTAAGCTGGAGCTAAACTAATTTAGCTGGTGGAGTGGGTGGACAGAATCATTCTTCCTTTAAGAAATTGTGTATCACTGATTGCCTGATAAATGTGTGCTGATACTCCACTTTTTAAAGAGAATGCAAGGATTGACAAAATGTCCAGGCTCACAGCTGGAGTAGAAAGGGACAGCTGTTTCTCAACAATTACCCTACACTGGAGAAGCATATACACAACTCCTTCCCTCTAACAATGAAGGGGTGAGCTCCTGGCAGCAGGGTGCAATTATACTGCTGGAAGCTGCCAGGTACCAGCAGCTCTGAGACATCGGCTCTTACAGAATTTGTGCAGGACCTTTAGTGACAAGAAGCAGTCAGGCCCTTGTGCTTAGCTTTCATCCATAAAACTGGTTGCTGTGTTTCTGCACCTGCTGAACAGCACACTGATCTTGCTAGATCTAGTCCTTGCTTAAATCCATCAGGTTCCCATACGTGGTGGCAGACAGGCAAAACCTGAAATTTGTCATAAATGCTAGTAAAGGCAGGCAGATGTTTAGGGGCTGGTAAGCAGTGCCATTATGGCTGCCAGGAGTTGTAAGAATGAGTTAATGGACTGTTGCCACAAAGGCCAGTGACTGAATCCTGTTGTAGCACCTCGTGAAGAGCAGGTGAATAAATCCAATTCTCACCATGTCTCTGGCGAGCAGCCTGCGAGTACTGCTCATTCACATGAAGAAAATGAGTACTTTGTGGTAACCTGCCTTAGGGGCCCAGCTCTCAAATGAGTTGAAGGGGAAGTAGTCCTGGTATTGAGAGCTGGAAGTGAGGAGATGCTTCTCTCCATTATTATGAGTTCATTATAACATTATTTAATTCTTTTGGAAGCTTCTAAGGTCTTAACCTCAGTTATTGATGGGAAAGTAGCATGTTTGTAGATAGAGAACAACCTGTTGTGATGCCAATTATTCCTCAGTTACCCCAGCCATGGGTGCTGGGTGTCTTACTGGTGGAACTTAGCCACACATCAGTGGGTTTCTGCACTGCAGCCATGAAGACCTCTTGGTTTGCTTCCCCAATGCAAGAAACTTGGGATGGGATTAATCAGGTCCCTTCCAACAACTGTACTGTGTTGAGTAGAGGAACCAACATACTAGCCTGTTAAGATCTGCTCTTAGGCATGATGATTCTCATCTTGAACTGAATTTGGGTCAGATGAGCCTATGATGAGAGCAGGTAGACATGTCATGTGGTGGGGAATCTCCAAAGGGCCCTTGCCTGATCTGTACTTTCCAAGGAAGCTGATGTGAGGCTGGTGCTCTCATGCACTCTAGTTGTAGGGATCTCTTTTCTGATAGTTGTTAGTCAGTGAGCTATCTTAAGCAGATGTGTGGCCTTCATTGCCCTAGTATATGAGTACCTCTCAATCTTTTTAATGCATTGTCAGAGCACCTCAGGCGTGCAAGAAAGTAAAATTACTCTATTTCACAGATGGGGAACAGGGAAATTGATGGTTAAACCCTCAGAAGGATACAGGTGCCAAAGTCCTGCCCAACTACTACTCTTGGCTTTTAAATCCAAGTCCATTTCTTCGTTGATGCCCATATCTATAGAGAGAAATGTACATACATTTCTATCGTTTACAAGCATTTCTAACCATGTGCTTGCAGTTGTGTTTCTGTCCAAGCCCAGAAGAACCCCGCTCCTACTAAGACTAAGTAGCTTAGCCACTCAGTGTTAGAGCAGAGGCTGAGGGGCAGAGGTGGCAGTGCCCTGATCAACAGGCTGTGCATGGTCCTTCCTTTCTGTGGCTCAGTTAATTTTTATCAGTGCATGGCAGCTTCAACAGGAAGAGCCTAGTGTCTTCTGAATGCTGGTGGAGATTATAGGCATTCCCCTGGGAAGTGGAAGACGATGAACTGAACCTTCTCAGACAGAAAACAGAATTAGACCTTGATGAGTTTTTGAGCGGTTGAGCTGTAAAATGAAAAGGGGGCTGACAGCAACCACTTCTTTCTTCATCTTCTTTTTTTTTTTTTTGGAAACTATGGTTGTTCCAGGAAAGGGCAGATTTATTTTTCTAAGTGTTTCAGCCCAAGAGACAGATGGGATTTACCAGACTGATATGGGCAATATTCCTCTTTATGTACCCCACCCCATTTCCTTCATTAACACCTCTGCAGCATCTTTTCCTAGTCACACAATAGAGTAGCTGCTGCAGAGCTCCTTTAGAAGAGATGATGTCCAGAGACAGGCTCTACTCAGACAGGTAAGTCAGCAGGTAGCAAGAGTGGGTTCACAGTTTAGGAGGCTATAGGAAAAGTGGTGAAGCGTTTTTTAATTTTAATGGTTGATAATTGAGGCAAGATCAGTGTAGTGTGACAGGGACACCACAGCACAGCTCCTACACCAGCTGATTATCATTCTCTCCACTCTATCTCTTTGGCTCCCTCAACATCAGAGAACTCAAAAAGGTATAGAGAAGAAAGGCAGAAAATATTATATGAGAGGCTGTGAGTCCTGAGCTATCTGGACTGGCTAAAAATAAAAGTGAGATCTTTATAGCCTATGAAGAAGATGAAGAAGAAGAAGCAGAAGCTGTTAAGAGGGGATTTAATTGAGTGTAAAATCCTAAATGGTATAGATAATGCCAAGGCATGTTCCTGTTCACAGCCTGGCTCGCAGAGAGGACAGACAGCTGCAAAGGAAATGAATTCAGCTCAGCCTATCTGACAGGGCTTATTCTCACAAAACCTACAGGGGCCTGGGACAGAGGGAAGCAAGAGAAGTAGCTTCAGTATAGCATAGGTAAAAGGAGATCCCAGGGGGAACAGTGAACCCTGAAAGTCTGGGGTAGATAGCTGAGGAGATAGATGGTCGAGCATCAAGCAGATGATCTGGTTATAAGCTAGGAGCTTTCTGGTCTATACCTATGAAGGTAAAGGTATAGTACAGGTAGGATTATCTGTGTTCTTTCAAGCTGGGTAAAGCTGGAGAGGTAATGTTAAGTCCTTGCCATGACTCTAGTTGAAGTCCTGCATGGTACACACCGTGAATTTTACTTCTTTAAATGGTATTTTCAGAGTAGAATATCTGATCTTCCCAGTGCCCCTCAAGAACAGTGGCAAATACATTTAAAATCATAGTGAAACTGAGGCACAGAGAAAGAGCTTGACCTGTCCATTGCTTTGTAATGAATTTGCAGGCCAATCACGCTGGCTGTGTGAAACAGACCAAACGATTCCTCCTTACGTCTTATAAATGTGTGCCACATCCCATGCCAGAAGCCTGCCCTGGGATTGCCTCTGCCTGTCTCTTCAAATGCTTTGCCAGGAACAGCAAAAGAAGCAGCTGAGAAATTTGAGGCCTCTGTGGTCACTCACCAGCCATTAAAATCCCAGGTCTGCTCCCAGTTTGCCACTCATCGCTTCCCTTGGCCAACAAAGACCTTTGCAGCACTGCATCCCTTGGAGCAGCGTCTCAGTCTGCTGTAGCTGACATGGGCAGGGAAGGAAAAGGGGGAAAAGGAATGAGGAAGAGAGCGATGCAGTGTGGACCTCTGTCAGTAGGATACTGGATCTTATTTGATGTTTTAACTGAAGGTTAAGCATGAGGAGTTTGTCCTTTTCCTTTAAGTTTCTGTTGTCTGCGTTTGCAGAAGAAAACTTGGAATATTAACAAAAAATAACTGAAAGCCTCAGAAACCTCTCCCTCTGTTTCTTTCCCCTCCTCCTTCCTACCTTCCCCACTTGCACTTTTTGGTAGTTCAAGCTGGCACTATTGCTGATAAGTTTTTCACGTGGTCCCCGCTCTGAAGGTTACACTAAATAAGGGAAATATCATTAAATCCAGGGTAGCGCTTCAAAGGGAAGATTTTCAGTATTAGTGGTAAGAAAGGGGAGGGGAGAGGGCTATACGGGGAATCGAGTAAGGAAGGAATGTATTTAATAAGTGAGATCTGTGAAATTAGTGCAGTGCCATCTCTTTGCAGTGATTAGAACAGAGTCAGTTTTACAGGGGGAGAATACAGTTCCTTTGCAATATCACTGAGAAATGATTTAAAAAAAAATGTGCTGCATTGTGCAGGGATTTACCAAATTATCCATTTAAAAAAGAATAATAATAAGAATGAAGTATTTAGCTAATGAGGAATGTAGACATACAAACAAAACAATCCTCAAATGCTGTTTAGCTTTCCCGTATCTCCTGGGAATTAGCTGCTGCTTTCAGTCTGATTTTACCTGCTATTGCTCGAAGCTAAACTTTCCATTTATATGAGAAAAACTGGAGTCAGGAGGATTACGAGCCCCTCTGCTTTTGATTTTTAATAAAAAGCGAACGTTTACTTCTGAACAGTAGCAGCGAGAAAGAGAATTAAATCTGAGGAGAGTGGGTTGACCTTTGGGAGCGCAGGCATGTTCCCACACAGAGATTTCCTCGGTCTCTCTCTTTGTTGCCCACTTCTTGTGCATGCAAAGGTGCACACACACACTTGTACTGCTATGTGTTCTCACACATGTGATTTCTCACAGATGACCCCGTATGAAGATGTCCATGTGGCTCTTACATTCTGTTTTTTCCCCTGCTGTGTTACATGCACGCTCCTCTATCCCCTTTTCTTATAGCAAGTGTTCTCTTAGTACCATCCGTTGGGTTGTACTCAACTGTTCAGAATCAGGAACAGGACCTGCAGAAGTGGGTTTTAAAATATTGAAAGGACGAGTCTTTGCTTCCCACTCTGTTAGCGTGCCTTAACAAGCTTTTATTTGAAACCTCGACAGCTAGAAACTTAATGTTTATATTTGAAAGAAAAGCTTGAATGGCTTCTGGTTGATCATCCAACCTTAGAAGCTGGGACTTTTGGGGAAAAACTCTACCCACATTGTCACATGGCACTGATAAAATTGCAAATGTAGGTAATATGAATAGAAACTGAGATTACTGGGGACTCCTCACACTGGTGTTTCTCCCATTGTGTTTTCTAACCTCGCTCAGGGTAGGGCTTCCTGACCAAGGGCAGGAAGGGGGGAAAAAAGATCTACCTTTTCACTAAATATTTATACTCCTGAGACAGCTTTCACTGTGCCAGGACAGTCCTGATAGTAAGGCAGTGGTGGAGGGTTTCCTAAGAAAGAGTAATACAGGCGGGGCCGAAGGAGCAGATGTACATTATCTGTACTGGCAGAAGCTGAAAAACAACCCAGCCCCCTCCCCACGAAAAAGCACACTTCTAATTAAAACCCAACAGATTTATTGCCTTGACTCATTCTGGTGTTTCTCAAATTATAGCTGTGTGGCACAGAACCGTACGGCATGATTTACAGTGGTGGTGTGGAAAGGCAACGGCAGTGATTCCCTCCCAGGAGAACAGTGGGAGCTTTGTTCCCATTGTGATAGGACCAGACGTAGTGGGAGAACCTGGGTAATTGAGTGCTTCGTCAAAGCCAACCTCTTTCCTCCTCTGTGTGTTTGCACAGATCTAATCACTCTCATCACATCAGATGCTCTAATCATTCTGACATTACGTATGGGGGAGCAGACATCTAAAGAGTAGGAGAGGCTTTATTCACCACCATCATCATCAAGATTGTCTAGCTGCTTTTTTTTTTTTTTTTTTAACCCCCTGATGAAGCAAAACACACAGGAAATTGAGAGCAGAGATAATGAATTCAGGAACAGGTTATAGATGTTGGCACCAACTAGGAAAAAGGTTTTTCTGAACTCTTTCTGTAACTCTTGCGTTCATCTAAACAAATTAATTTATGTTTGCACGCGGCGTTCAGTAGTATATAATTTTTGCATTTGGGGAACAACGGGGGAGACCCAATGTTGGCAATATAGGAGCAGTAAATTGCAGACCTGGCAGAGAGACTCTGATAGCCTCATCATGGATGCAGCACTTGCCTCAAATTGTAACGACACACAGCGAGTTCAAATCCCACCGGGGGTTCTGTTTTTATTAGAAATACTTCATATCTCTTATTCTTGATGTCAAATGGATCACTACGCTTTCAGCACTTAATTATCTTTATCATCCAAAAATACTCTGCCTCTAATAAAAATATTTAAACAGCTCTTCCAGGAACACAACATAATGCGGGGAGGGCTCTGTTGCTCAGAAGGGCCTCAGTTCCTATGGGTGTCGGAGGGGGTGCAGAGTGGGCCGTTGCTCTTCAGACTATGGCCTCACACAACATGGCATTGGCTTTTGTGAAGGCCAGAAGAACTGGGCATGACCTGGAGAGTGGGCTCCCTTTCCATGTGGCTCAGCTGCCACATGTGATGTTAGAGCCCTTATGCTCTGTGTTGTTACTCTCAATGTCATTATGACTTTCCATGTATTTCCAGCTATGAGAGAGCAGTAAGGAAGGCATTGTATGACTAATCTAAGGCTTGCAGTTTTTTCTAGACTACAAGTGAAGTTTGTATTATCTTGTGACTAAACTATGTTCTTGCTTCTATTATAGAGGGAAAATTCTGCTGATGCTGCTCATGTTTTGCTGCCGTTTCTACCCATTCGTTTCCACCCATGCAAAGTTTTCACCCGTACCAGTTTTGCATATCAAAAGCAGACTACATTGGGTTTATTATATGTGGTGGGTGGAGCTGTCAAAAGCATCTAAGTAGCTGAGGAGGCTTTGTCTGTAGAGGAATCACAATGTGTGACTGAAGCCTGGGTAGTCCTACCTGACCTAATTTTAACTTTAGAGTTAGAGATAGCAGTGAGACATAAGCATGGAAGTTGTTGGCACAGGCTGCGAACAAGACTGTGAAGTGTCCAGAATGGTTGATTTTCATTGAAGTCTGCACCGTCGTGCCTCTAGTGCTGCTGTTGGAAATCACTCCAGCTAGTTTAATACCTTTGTAGCCACGTCGGATGAATTGCAGTCCTGTCTCCCCTTGCAGTATGTACATGCTGCTTATATGAATCCTGGAATTCTGCAAGGGAAGCAAGAAAAAGCAGAGACCAAACATAGCGAGGTGCTTCATAATTATGGTCTTGTGGTCTGTTTGTACAGATGAGAGGCTTTATTTATTTATTGTGGTGAAGGACTGTGAGCTTTGATATTGCTAATGCTCAATAAGAGTTTATGTTTCACTTTCCAAACAGAGGCTTCCCCTCTCTGTTAAAAGCAGCACTCGTGGTGAAATAAATTATTTCTTGTAGTGTAGAGTACAAG
Organism: Podargus strigoides; assembly: GCA_028020825.1. Taxonomy (NCBI): domain Eukaryota; kingdom Metazoa; phylum Chordata; class Aves; order Caprimulgiformes; family Podargidae; genus Podargus; species Podargus strigoides. Next base: position 2,425,391 of record CM051635.1, read on the forward strand.
AACTGCTGCCTCCATTCAGACCTGGGCACGGAGAATACCATGGATTCTGCTGCCTTGCCTTCAAAGTATTATTATTTCTTGTCACAAAATACAGAGAAAAGGGCATTTCCAGAGCAATTTTGGAATTATTTCAGCCTTACCACTGTATTACTAATACTGTTTTGTTGTTGTTTCTAACTGGTGTGGCTTTCACTTTGCTTGACAGCATTTATTTTCAAGGATTGCGTTCTGCTTATTACATGATTATATTCTGATTCTGAGATGCTACAAACATTTTCATCGAGTCATAACACAGAAGCATTATTGATACTGTTCTGCTTCAAACTGGGGATCAGATTCATTCAAAATTGTTGAAAGCTGCCTAATGAATCCAAGCAGAGTTTCAGCCCGGTGACAGACAGATGACTGAATACAGTCAGCTTATGCTTGGTTTTGCATTTTTTCTTCTGCAAGCATTAAACATGGCAACAACAAAGTTCTGCTAATCCTTGATGCTAACCACAACTGGTCAAAATGAGGATCAAACTTGGCCAAATATCCATAATTAAAATAATGTGGGGTTTTTTCCCTGCAGTTTTGGAAACCTTGTGTATTCTCCAGAGTGATTTGCTATAAATCATTGGGAAAATTTTGAAATTTTTCAGCACTCTGTAGAACAGCATTGACGTTTCTTGTCTGTCCGGCGTGAATTGGTAGAAAGGACTATATTTAAATAGTGTGCTACTGCTTGCATAATTGAAGCGTTGAGTTTGGGCACCTGCCTGTGTCGCAGGGCAGTGTCCTTGGCACAGGGGTGGTGTATATCAGATGCCAGCAATGAAATTCATAGGGTCCATGTGCAGTACAGCCTGGGCCAGGGGGTTTTCTTTGGGTAGAAGGTACTGGGCACTAAGCTCTTGTGGCTGTCAAATGGCAATAATTTCCCTCCTGCGATGTTGTCCTTGCTCTGTTTATCAGTTTCCTTCATCGTGCTTCTCTCTTCCCCCTCCACTCCCCCTCCACAGCCTGCCCCATCGCTACCTGTAGCCCAAAGTTTCTGCTGTGTCTTCATTTCCTCCTTGTAGATCAATTCAGCCTGTCCTGGCCAATTTGTGCTGCTGACTGGCCTCGGCAGCCTATGTCCTTGTCACTGCTTTGCTGAATTAAAAATCAAACCATATCGGATGAGAGCAGTGGAGAAGCTTTCTACAGGTTATCAATGGAGTCTGTTGACAATTTCCATCCCACTACCTCACATCCCAAATAACAACAGCAAAACAAACTGGGTCACTTCAGCCAAAATCCTGGTGTGACATCAGGAGTGGGTTTTTTTCCTGTCTTTAGGAGGATAGCAGGGCATAGGCAAACATCAATATGCCAGTATGATGTGGGGATGCACTCGTGAGCCTGTTGGAACACAGGGTTGCTCTGATCTCACATGTTTTGGCTATTGCAGTTTAAATTAGCTGAGAAATAGTCTTCAGTTTTGCTTCATTGGAAGCGATCCCTAATGTCTCTCCCTAGCTGCTTACTGCAGAGAGAGGTCGCTGCATGGTCAGCTCTGGTTGTGGTGCAGATATTCATTTCTAGAGGGGGCGAGACTGCAGATACTGCAAAGACTTTCTCACTGCAGGAAAAAGGGCCCAGTAAATTAACATAGGAAAGCATCTAGCTGGTGATGCAGTAAAAAGTAGCTAAGCTAAGTCCAACTGGGAGTCAGTTTTACAAGCCAAAATTGAGATATGTTGGCACTAACTATTTCTTTAGTCCTTCATTTTCAGACCATACATGTTTAGCACAAGTCCTTCATTGCTTGTTACAACAATCCAATTCCCCTTCCCATGAAAGGAGACCTGGAGGCCATGAGTCAGAGAGAGGCTGGTGCCCTGGCATGCTCTGTGCAGGTAACCAGACAGCTGTATGTCCCCTTCCTGCAGTGCAGGCAGGCTGGGACTTTTGCCTGGCTAGGAGAAGCATCTCCCCACTAAGGCAGGAAACTTGCAATGCTGGAGCTCAATGTCCTCAAATGCCCTGGCTTCTAAAAATGAAATAAGGAAAGAAAAAGGGAGGAAGACCAGTTTGAGGAGATAAAGATGTTTTATGTGATTTACAGTTTGACCTTAAGATGTTGCTACCAGTGCATCTGAGGAAAGAGCAGGTGCTGCTAGATGGACCAAGGATTTTCTTTTCCCTTATCAGAGGGTTAAATTAAATGTTCTTCCCCTGCTGCCCTTTTTCTTTGGGTCTGATAAAAGGAAGATCTGTGTTATCAACCAAGGAGACAGGGTGTCATGGTTTAACCCCAGCTGGTAGCTAAGCCCCACACAGCTGCTTGCTTACTCCCTCCTGGTGGGACGGGGGAGAGAATCAGAAAAGTGAGAAAACTCGTGGGTTAAGGTAAAGACAATTTAATAAGTAAAGCAAAAGCCACGCACATAAGGAAAGCAAAACAAGGAATCCATTCACTCCTTCCCATGGGCAGGCAGGTGTTCAGCCATCTCCAGGACAGCAGGGCTCCATCACACGTAACAGTGACTTGGGAAGACAGCCACCATCACTCTAAACGTCCCCTCCTTCCTCCTTCTTCCCTCAGCTTTATGTACTGAGCATGACATCATGTTGTATGGAATGTCCCTTTGGTCAGTTGGGGTCAGCTGTGTCCCCTCCCAACCTCTTGTGTTCCCCCAGCCCACTCGCTGGTGGGGTGAGGAGCAGAAAAGGCCTTGGCTCTGTGTAAGCACTGGTCAGCAATGACAAAAACATCCCTATATTATCAATGCTGTTGCCAGCACAAATCCAGAACGTAGCCTCATAGTAGCTACTACGAGGGGAATTAACTATCCCAGCCAAAACCAGCACACAGAGTGATCCTCAAGAAGGAGGCAGTAGGCTGGGTGGTAGGGCAAGGGAAAAGAAGGTGCTGCATGCCCTAGTGAGGAGGAGAGAGATTGTGTCCCAACCCTTTCTCCATGGTACGAGACAGCACAGCCCGTTAGCACAAAGCAGGAGTTGGGCTCAACTCTTCAGTCACTGCCTCGCTCCCTCTCCTGGACTTTGGGAGGGAGCTGCTTTGAAGCAATGCAAATCCTGCTCAGTGCCTTGTGCCAGGGTGCATGAGCCGAAAGAGTGAGTGAGTAACAGGGAGCGGTGCCGAGGTGGCCGGTTAAGGGACAGTGACAGCAGCTTGGGTGATGTGGTGTGTTCATAGTAATGTACCTTAGCCCAGTTTTACCTTGTTCCTGGGAATCCTCTCCAAGGGGAGTGCCTGGTTTTGGGTTCTGCCTCCATCCAACCTCTCCCAAAGCCAGTTTGGGAAACAATTAAGTCTGGGAGGCAGGCTGGGCTCTGCAACACCACAGCAGCCTACCTAACCTGTAGTTAGATGGAGCTTTGCTGATGTTGTTATTGCTGGTAAAACAGAGTAGGCTCCAGCTCCCACTCCTAGAGCTATGCTGGCTCCTTCAGGAGCATCAGGAGAAAAAAAAGTAGTGAATGGTTATTTTAGTCAGGAAGGAGAACAGTGCTCTCCTTGAGCAACCCAGGGGAGAGATTGAACGTGCAGAAACCCCAGCATTCTTGCACAGTCACTTTTAGTAGAACTGCATTTTGAGGATGCAGAGCTCTGCTCGGCGTGGGAGGAACTAAGCTTCATGCTGCTGCCTCAGCATTCGTGCCATCCATTTGTGCCGAGCAGGTTTTTTTCCTGCTTGTTTTTTTTTTTTCCCCCCAGAGTGCTCCATGAGATGTTAGTGACTCTTTAATTATATCGGGACCTCCGTGAGCTATTTTGATGTGTTGTCTCTCTGGCTTTGGCACATACTCCGGGCTGATGACACATGGGCGCTGTTCTCTGTCTCTGTCTTGCTCTGTCACCACTGAATTTCAGATTTTGCCCTTGGATTTGACACTTTGGGGACCGGCCAGACTTTAAAAATCTTCTTCTGCCTTCAGATACTGGTGCAGGTAATAAAAGGGATTTATCAGCCTACACTTTTCTGTGCCTGAGCCTGTGGGGATGTGCAAGGTAAATTCATACTCAGTTCTCATGAGACTTGCTCGTCTCTTTTTCTCTCAACATACCATGTAGCACAACTTTATTTTCTGGGGGATGGTTTTTTTTTTTTCCCTTCACAAATTGTATCTCAAGTGCTTACGGAGCAAAACAATTCACAAGGGTGGGTAAATGAGTCTGTTAGAGCCTCCAGTCAAAGGAGTGAGTTTTGCCCTGCTGTATTTCAGGTCCCCTTTGGTGGGAACAGATCCAACGCTGTCCCCCACCGGGCCACTCACACCAGGGTTTGCCAGCAGCACTCCCAGTCCCTCAGGCAAACACTCCTTAGCTGGTCCAGAGGGATTTGGGATTCCCCAGACCAGCACACCCATAGGTGTGGCAGCCAGTCACTAGCCAGTTGTTTTCTTTTACCTCTCTTTGCTAAATTGGTGTGATCAAAACGTAGCCAGGACCTGGGAGTCTAAATAATGGTCTTGTGCTCCCCGTGTGGAGCTCGGTAATATTTACTGAGCCCGATGGCTTCATTCTCCTCCGTGCTGACTGCATTAATGGCTGGCTGCGAGGAGGGAGGGCAGGGATGAAGGATAGCTGAGAGGGGTCTGGGCGACACAGCTAACGAATGGCCTTATTAGAGACACTTTCCTGGGGCCTAAGTGGAGCTTTTTTTGTCTGAGTCGGCAAGAAGTGGGTCATTTTGCTGGGCTGTCAGGTCCCAGCTCTCGCTAGAGAGGGGAGGCTGTGACTGCAGCAGCCTGCTGGCTTGTGGCTGTGGGATGAGGTGGTGCAGGGCTGAGAGGGGAGTGAGAGAGGCTAGGTAACAGCCCTCAGGGATCCCTTCCTGGAGAAAAAAGCAGATCCAAATTGCTGTCTTATCCTACCCTGCCAGTGAGCAAAATTTGGAGGTCGGTGGGGAGGTAATGTAGCCGATCCCTCCCCTCCACCTGACTTTAATTCCACCTCTTTCTGTGCTGTCTGCTTGCCTCTGGAGGGGCAGCCATGCCCAAGGAGGTACTAGCTGGAGCTGCTATCCATCTCGTCTGTCAGCAGTTTTAGAGAGCCTAGGTCTCATTGGTCCTGCCTTGGGCCTGATCCACAGGGATCCAGGAGTGCTGCAGCCTTCCATGGGGAGTCCTGCTTCTCCATCTTAAGCTCTCGCTGTGCATGGCTTTGGCTCTGCAGATGCCTACTTCTCTCCATTGTATTGGCCTAAATGGGGGAGTATCATGTATTTAGTCTCCCCTGCCCAGCCTCTCCATCACAACCGTGTTGATAGATCACGTGGAAATAAAGAAAAGGGAGTATCGGAAGCAAACATGCCAGAGTACACCACGAGGGACTGCTCTGAGGGTATTTCCAGCCCAGAAGGAAACCAAATCTCCTAAGAATTTATAGCTCTATTTTGCCAGAGTTGAAGTTTGAGATAGTCCACAATGAGACTGACTGGTTTTTTTTTCAACACTTTCCCAAATGCAGCCAATGGTGCTTGTGATGCTCACCACTCCCAGGAGCGTAGGTCAGCTGCCAGAGGGCAATGCTGGGTTTAACCATCTCAGTCTTGTCCTGTCCTAAAGGAGCTGAGAAATGGAGAGAATGGTTTTGGGACTACTTTTTTAATTATAGTCATAGAGGGCCCACTGCTGCATTGCACTGGCTTCCCATGGGAGATGACATTAGGTGAGGGGTAGCCAAAAAGGGCTGGGGTAAAAATTCCCATGCATATCATTTCTGTTCTGTGAAGTGGCATTTCCCTTAGGTAGATCTGGCTCAGTACACTGGAGAAAGGCTGCCGTGGGATACTTTGGAGGGAAAAATGGAGGTCCAGGTGAAATGCTAATCTGAGAGACAGAAGTAAAGAGGAAAATGTGTTACAGAGGAGCCATGGGCTTGTGCTTCTGCTCTAGTATGGTGGAGGTGAAGAGAAAGGACCAGTACCTGACCTTCCCTACTCTCCATCTTCAGTAGCTTTGTTCTTTCAGGTCATCTTCTGCACAGGCTAAACTGTGCTAATCCTCAGAGTAAACTCTACAGTTTCCATTCCTGTGAAGGAAGGAGGGAGTGCAGAAGGCCAGTTTAATATACATTTATTTCTCCCATCCCCATTTTGTACTCCCAGGAAGCATATCAGGTTCAGGATGGCGTATGGACAGGACTACACTCCAGAGCTTCAGCAGAGATAGCGGCAGAACCATCGTCACTGCTCAGTCCTTGGTCCAACTTCTCTGTGATTTGCTGCTCACAGGAGCACTAAGTTGCCATTCTGGGCTAGACAGATGTAATATCTGGTCTCCAGGAACTGCCCAATAATTCAGAAAGGTGCAAGGAAGCCTGTACCACACCATTACCGAATTACTGTTTCAGAGAAAACATTTTCTTTCTGACTGAATGAGGTTAATGACCATCTTATGCCTGCCAGCATGAGGGTTTATAGTCCTGTATCAAACATAGACGATGAGTCTGTTGTTGCTGTAAATGCTTTGCTCAATTTTTTTTTTCCTATTTTGAAATCTTTTATATATTTTTCATATGCAACAGTAAATTCTAAAAGTCAGTTTTACGTAATGTTGAAAAAGCATTGTCTTTGGGCAAAAAAGAATTTGTGAGCACTTTTGTCAGTACCTCTACAGTATGTCCATAAAAACGTTACAACTGTAAAATACAGTTGTTGTTTCAAAACCAGAGAAATCCACTATGAATGCTCAATTTGTTGATCCCCCAAAGAGTCAACATCCTATTGCTGATTGCCATATCCCTGTGGCAGTAACAAATTAATGATTACCTTTAGATTAGGTCTTTACTGCGCACGTGATACACTGAGAGGATGGCTAAATTGGGTTGGATGTAGCAAGGACTGCTGAGTCTGTAGTCAAGCCTCCTTGGGCTGCGATCTTGTCAAATCTCGTAAGCTGAGCCAAAGAGTTTGATGAGGCAGCTGGGTCTCTGGGGAGGATATTGGCACAGGCTGCCCAGGGTGGTGGGGGAGTCCCCATCCCTGGAGGGATTTCAGAGCCGTGTAGATGTGATGCTGAGGGACATGGGGTAGTGGAGACTTGGCAGTGCTGGGTTAATGGTTGGACTGGATGGTCTTAGAGGTCTTCTCCAACCAGGGCTGTTCTATAATTCTGTGTTGGGGAAGAGAGAAGAGCTTAGGCTCTTTAATAGCGAAGCCTCAAACTCACCCATACCTGCAGCTTGAATCCCAAAGAGCCAAATGGGTGACCTCCCTTTCCAACCCTTTCCCCTTGGTGGCTCCGCATCCAGGCGCTGATGGGATCTGGCCCTTTTTAGCTTTTGACACTGATGTGGTCTCTCTTCCTGGAATTAGGGCCTAAATTAGCCTCTGCTATTTGAAATGCTCTGAATTTGCATGGTGAGAGCCAGGATTAAGGACAGGCAGTCTTAATGCAGCTCCTATTAATAAATAAGGAAGATTAGGAGCTTTGTCAGTAAGATAGTGCCTCCTCCTTCATTTAATTATTCAAAAACACCTCATGTTTAACCCTCCATCCTGTGAATGAAGTAAATAAAAAGAAGTGAGATTATTAAAGATAAAGTTTAAATTAACTTTCTGTAGCGTGGGTCAGGTAAGAAAATGCTGTCTCCTGTAACTGACTGAAGCTGGTGCTGGCTTCTGTGGGGGTTTGCAAAAAAAAAAAAATCTTCTGCTTCTTTTTTTACATAAATACATTTTTATATCAGGTTGGGAATATTTCTTTATGTGTTTAGGGACTGCTGTTACCTACTTACCTAGCACAAGTAGCAGCAGGGCAAATTTCTTTCCTATCAACAGGCCACAGTTCATCTCCAGGGGGAACACATTTGGAATTAAACAAGGAGTGAAATTTTTATGGCCCACTTTTCCTTGCCGATACTGCCAGAAAGGAGGATGTTTAATGGACTTTTTTGAGGTGATCTTTGGGTTGAGGTTTTCATCTCACTGGGAACTGTACTGAGACTTTCTAACTCATTTCATAATTGGTTATCTGAGAGGTGTTAGTACCTAGTAACTAGCTACCAAGGATGCATTCGAGCTGCAGGGACCTCAAGGGAAAAAGTACTTCATCCCATTCCTATGCAGTTAAATTCCCTTGGGATGTGTATCTCAAAGTGTGACTACAGCAGTTTCCAGATGTTTCGTATCTGCTCATGCTCTATAAAGAATGATGACTAAATTGCAGTTTAGTGACCTTAGAGAGATAGAAGAAGGGGGAGGGGGAGAGGTGGCTGGCTGGCAGGGAGCTTTACAGTAATGGGATCCTTGCCAGTATCATTCATGCTTGAGTCAAGGACTTTCATTTCGCAAAAAGAACTGGGGATTAGAGGAGCTTCTGCAGCCTGCCCTGCAAACAGACAGTGTCCTCCCCACAGATGTGGTTGTGTGTAGGTGTTCAGGGGTCACCTCTCCTTGTAGTGTCAATGAACATAGCAGAGATGGGGCTGCTTAGGCTCAAAAATCCTGAAGGAAGAGGTGGCACCTATTAACTCCAATATGACCTTACTTGCCCTCCACACCCCTGGCCACAGTGGGCTCTGCAAAGCCACCTTGTGCATGTCCTGGTGCAGACTGGAGAGCCCTGACTTGGTGCTGTATCCTTCCTTCTCAAGCTGCAGGATGCCTGAACAACTACTTTGTGTTAGTTGTTTCAGAATTGATGTGGTTTTTGCTCCCGTGAGGCCCTTGGACTCATTTCTAACAGTGAGCTACACAGGGGTAGGCAGGAACTCTTCAGTCACCATATTTTGGCTTGGAGCTTTTATCATCTTCTTTTGCTGACTGCTCTTGCCCTGCGTGCAGCATTTTGGGATATCAGGGAAGATGCTTCCTGGCTCCCTGAGCTGTTCACAGAAGCCCGGGTAATGTCTGGGCTATTTGTTTTTTCCTGTGACCTAGGATCAATAGGTTGTGCTGTTTCCAAGCGAACTGCTGCTAAGTGGTTCTCTGACTGCATCTCTCGTTTTTATTCCTAAGCAGGCCTGCAAATTTCTGGGCATGTAAAGGCACATTCACTTTGAGGAAAATCTGCTGTACGTTGCTGGTTTCATAGCAATTTTCATCTAGGAGATTAGGAGAGCAGCACAGGGACATCTTAATGTACATTACAAACTCAGAGTTGCTTTTCCAGGGCATCTATTCTAGTTTCCAGGTTTAGAAGGCGCTTTCAGCAAATATTCTCTACTCTTCACTTAACATTGACTGTTACTGTAAATGTTCTGGCCAATGAACTTATTCAGTAGAATAGTCCCAGAAAGGGACATGGCTCGAGTGAGCTAAATACATAATTTAAAAGATTATTTACTAGTTTCCTTGCCCAGCATCTTACACCGTGTTGTGTGCCATTCTTGGCCTTGTAATGGATTAGCTTGGTCTCCATAAAACACATGATGGGGATGTATTTTTGCTGCTGAACAAGCCTCCAGTGGCAGAATGGATGAACTCCAGATGAGCAATGTACTTTCATTTCCATATTTCCTCAGCCTATACAAACTCTTCCTGCTGCTTTCCTCCCCGGAGCTGTGAAAGGTCGGGATGCTGAGATCTGCTCTCTATTTCTCAGTGTCAGGAGGCATCTCCCCTCCCATTGAGGGCTGTGGACCTTTTTTTTTTTTTAACAGTGCTTCTCCTTGCCACTGGCCTGCAGAGCATTAGGCTGTGAATTAAATGTCCTTCAACCTCAGGCCCCTTCCAGAGACCATGCTGGGATCCCTTTTGGGAAGGGCTGGAGTTGAAATTCAACCATTTAACATCTGCCAGGATCAGCCACAAGTGTCTGTTAAGCTCAAGGTTAAAGTCTTGAGGTCCAGGGGCCAAATGAATTTAAAGTGATTTCTGTAAGCCTTGATTTTGATTCTGTGACCACTTTGGGACTCCTCCTTTACCATAAACCCCCCTTGTCCCCAAGGGATTCATCAAGTCTAGTGGAAGCAAGGAGGGAATTCCTTTTGGGTAGCAAAATGATGATACTTTTCAACTTTTTTCCTGCATTTGGAGAACACAATCAGCTATAAGAGTCATGTGGAAACTCGCTTTTGGAATAACTTGAGAGTCTAACAAAGAAAGGAGCTAGGAATGCTTTTTCATTTTTGCAGAAGTGTGATGGTGATAGGACTGCTTGCTGTGAGCTTTCATTCCATCCAGGATGAAACTATTAAGAGAAGCCACACACGCACGAACCCCTTTGCTCTTAAAGCTCCTGTGCTCTGTGTGTGTGCTGCTGCAGCCTGAAGATATCATTTGTGCTTCGCTCTATTGCAAACGCATCTCCCTTTTACTCTCTCGCTCTCTCTTTGTCTTTGGAAAATGTTAGGGCACTAAGCTGAGCAGGCTGATGGTGCCAGATATCCTTTGTACACACACATACAGACTCAGAAATAAACATCCCTGCTGCGACCTAGAAGCTTTCTCTTTATAATAACATGTGGGCACACACACAGAGCAAGTGGCAAGAGGAGTCCTTAAGGATGCTCTCCATACCTTTTGTTTAATGTGCAGGTTTGTGTACAGTAAATTAAGACTCATGTTTAGGGAGTGCATCGTTTTATGTAAGAGGGTCATCTTGTAAGTGGAGCAGGTCAAAGAATCTCATGTCCCACACTAAGCAGCTTTGACCCATGTAATGCACATCAGACTACCACTCTTAATTTGATAAACTAAACACTAGATTGATAAGCCTGCCTTGCTTTTTCCCCTTCTCCTCTTTCTAAATATATCCATGTATCTCTTGACTGCGAACTTGTATCTGCCTCGCTCCACAGATTAATCATAAATATGGATATAGATGACAGAAGGTTAAGGGCATGGTGGGAAGGCTAAGCAACTCTGTTTCATTTATCATTGCTACAGGGGATGTGTGTGTGGGGTGCCTCACCTGTCCCAGCTTCTTTGACACTTTTCAGGCAGTGTCAAGAGCAAAGGTATTAGAACAAACAGGTCACGAATGGACTAATTTTAATCATCCCTTGCTGTATGTGGTTAGCTCTGTCTGAGCAAATGACTCTCACACCCTCTGTGCTCTCTTGAGTGAGGAGACAAAAAAAAAAAAAGAGTCTGGTAATTCTTAGTCAGTTTGAGCAGATTTACCCTGAGGTATAGAGAGTTAGACCCCTTGATTACTGTATTTCACCAGGCTGAGGAAGGGTTTTTGAAGGGGCTGATCAGTTGCTGGCAAATATTTGTTGACAATCATTCAAATGGTTATAAGTGTTTTAGAACATCTTAAAGGTGCAAGGTCATATTCTGAGAACTAAAGACCAGGGGCTGACTTTTTTTTTTCCCATTAAACAAGCTGGATGAAATATGAATTAGAAGTAGTTAAAAAACCACCGATAGTTCTGAAAGCATCAAGTTGAAGATGAACAAAAAAAAAGTGACTTGGCAGGGCTGGGTTAATGGTTGGACTTGATGATCTTAGAGGTCTTTTCCAACCAAGGCTACTCTATGGTTCTGGGATTGTCAGCCACTTGGACAGACGTGTTGTGTGCTGGGTGCCAGCAGTCATTCCTCAGCCGTACCCAGCCCCAGTGCAGGCTCTGCAGCCTACAGGTTGGGGCAACATGCTTCAAGGAAGATATAAACAAGGAGGAGAGGACCTGGAAGCAAGCAGCAGCCTTTCCAGCAGGCGGAGCAAACACCACCTGCACAGGAAGGTTAAAAGAACTAAAGTCATAAAAGTTTCCTTGCTCTAAATAGAGAAGACAAAAAGAAACATGAGAGTCTTTATTCCTATAAATTGTTCATTTAAAGATGGTATTGATCTGTTGTGCTGCAAATCCCCAAGAGGAAAAGTGACAGTTAAATGCTGAGACTACTTTCTAACTATGGGACTAGCAAAGTAGTGGAAGGGGTTAACGTAAGTGGAAGGATGTGGAGCCTCTCTTATAGGGAGCTTCTTCAAGGCGTGTAGGCAGATATTCTCCAGGAAAGGACTCGACAGTGTATTTGATCCTGTCCTGGTATAGTGGGCTAGACCAGATGATGTTCTTGAGGTCCCTTCTGGTTCCACCTTGCTGTGAGTTCTGTGATTTGACACGGTCAAACCAATCTGAGTTCCATATAAGCAGGATGGCTTTTTTTCACCCTGCTAAAATTACTCCAGGAGCCTGAAACAGATGAGATAACAGGAAAGGAGTAAATTTCATGTAAGCAAACTTTTCTAAATGCTTGTTGGGTTTGTTGGTTTTTTTTTTTCCACTCAGTCTCTTTTAGGAGATTATTAAGGAACAAACTTGTCATTGGATATGAGATAAAGCTGTATCATAAATAAAGTAATAAGAAAAACAAAATTTACTGAATAAACAGAGAGGGAATATTTAGCTGATTCTCAGCATGAAAAGATGCCTCAGCTCAGTGGATGTGTCACTGAGCAGTATTATATCTGGTGTTTAATATGGATTAATAACCCAAAAAAGGGAAGAATACTTAGAAGGAAAAATGTGTAGATAATACAGCAATGTTTAGATTACCCAAGCCTAGAAAAGACACCGAGGAGGTCTGGCAGTGAGCTCGCTGAGGCAGTTTACAAGCGTCATGAGAGTAAATGAAATGCAGTATGGCAAAGGCAAGATGATGCACTCAGGAAACAACACATTAGAATTAGTCATGCTCGTTTCTGGGTTCTAAAATAATTGTAACCACTCAAAAGAAAAGAACAAAAAAAAAAAAAGGTACGGCTGTGAGCAACTCGGTGAAAACATTTGTTCAGTCTGTAGTGATGGTGAAATAAAAGCATGCAAGATGAGAGAGTGCATTAAGAAAGGGGTAGAGAATAATAGATAAAATAATACAGTACCATTATATAAATTGATGGTACGTGCTCTCCTTGTACACTCTATTCAGTTTGCTCACCCCATCTCACAAAAGGAAATAACAGAAATAGAAGAATGACCAGAGAAAGGGAACAAAAATGACTGGAGTCCTTTAATAGCTTCTTCATAAAGAATGATTAGAAAGAGCAACACTGTTTTCTTGAGCAGAGACAAATAAGCAGCATTGTGGCAAAGGTATAGAAATAGTCACCAGAGAAAAGAAGTTCACTCAGCCTTTCCTATTTACTTTACATTTTATTAGAAGAACAATAGGGGAAGCAATTACATGAAAAAAAGAAACACCTTAAACCTGTGAACGGGAAATACTCGTTTACAAAATGCCTAATTAACATATGGAACTTGCTGCCACTAGGTACCTCTGAAATCAGAAACTTAGGAAGAGCTCAATAAGATTCAAAAGAGACTCCTAGTTGGAAACTGGTAAGACAGATAAAATAGGGAAGCTGTGAAGAAATGAAATATTGGAGGAGGTATTCACTAAAATAGGAGGATGCAAAGGGTCTTGAATCTTCCTGTTCCATGTTAACAAACAAAAAAAATGTACCAAGTGGCTTGATAGTAGGAGGCAATCTTCCTTCGCAACACCTCGTTGCATGGGGACGTGGTTAGTGGTTGGACTTGATGATTTTGGAGGTCTTTTCCAACCAAAACTATTCTATGATGTGTGGCCAGTAGGGCATATGTCAGTATCTTTTCCCAGTACAAGCCCTTTGCAGAGATGGGATGTGGAAGAGGTGAGCTGTTAGTGTCATGGTATCTGTCTTCTGCATTACAGTATTTGAAGTTTGGCAGGAGCTGGTGTCCAGTTCTGATTCTGTTACTAACTCATTTTTGGGTGTTTCACATCCTCTCTTCTACTTCAGTTTTCCTACCTGAGCATAGGGGGGATGCACTGGTGCAGCCTTGTGGCTTAGGAGACTTCTGAGGCTTAATCCGTTGCTGTTTGTGAGACACTTGAATGCACTGAGATGAAGTGTGCTATTGATACCTGTTCAGTGAAAAGGCCCTGGCAGTATGATCGACTGCTGTGTCACGGTGTTCCTGTGCTCTTTGAGAAGTGGCTGACTCTTGAAAGATGCAGTCGCATCTCCACCCAGGCATGCATTCCCCTGGTGATACCCATAGTGCTCAGAATCCTGCTTATGAGTTAGGATCCCCTTTGCAAGACATAGTGAAAACACAGATTAAAAATGTGATGTCTTCCCCTGCCCACTCTGTTGGTGCTAGCTTCCCATTTCCTATGTGCCAGTATCCTTCCTCCCCCACGTCAATGTTGGTAGCCTCTTTTACCATGCTCAAACCTTTTCCTGTGCCTGCAGCAATGCCTTGCCTTTCCTGTCTGCATTAGTCTCAATCTAGGACAGTTTCTTGGTATGCATGTTGTAAGATGAATCCTATCTTCTCCTGTCTTCTGTCAAGTACTGAGTCAAATCAAGCTCCCATGATCTGGGAATATGATATGGAAATATTGGTCTTACTTTTCAGGAGAAGCAAACACATATGTTTGGGTTGTTTTTTTTTCTCATATGAAACTTGCACAGAATTCACTCCTTTGGCAGAGTAAGGAGAGGAAAGCATCAACTGCATACCTGAATTCTAGGCACCTCCACCCCACCCTACCTAGAGGTCAGCTGGCCAATATAGTGTGCCAGGATACACAAATATATACACTCCTTTGTTTTTCACTGCAGCTGTGATTTCTCTACATGATGACACACATGTTTCTGTGAGTGCATGTTCCCCTCATTCCCCAGTGTCCCATCTGGCAGGGATTTTGGCTGCTGTGGAGCACACATTTACAATTCCCATCAGGCAAGCTTGGCCTAAAAAAACACTGTAAGTATTTGAATAAACGGTTGTGATTGAAATCTGCCCCAAGTGATAGAGGAATGTTTAGTCATCTCCTTACTAGCAAGTAATCCTAGGAAGCACTTGGTTGGTACTTTATATAAGTGCTTTACAAATATCAATTAATCCTCAGGTACCAGCACACCTTGTTCTTGGTTGCTCAGACTGGGAGTTGAACATCGACTCTCTGATCGTGGAAGCAAGGGCCTTTGCTGTCAGAGCTAACTCTACTAGCCTGCCTTCTTAGGGCATCTTCAGCCTCTCTGTCCCCCCGCTTCAGGACCAGGGAGGGCAGACTGGAGGTTTAGATTGGATATTAGGAACAATTTCTTCCCTGAAAGGGTTGTCAAGCCCTGGCCCAGGCTGCCCAGGGCAGTGGGGGAGTCCCCATCCCTGGAGGGATTTCAGAGCTGTGGAGATGAGGTGCTGAGGGACATGGGGCAGTGGTGACTTGGCAGTGCTGGGTTAATGGTTGGACCGGATAGTCTTAGAGGTCTCTTCCAACCAAGGCTATTCTATGATTCTGAGATTATTAGTTTGTGATGCCATCTTAATACACACCATAAATTGAGTGAGCAGTAAACCCTCCAATTTCCAGGTAGAGAAACGGAAGGAGAGTTTTTATCAGGACTGGATTTACAGATGCTTTCATTCCCAGTTCTGTCCTCAGTTCAGCAGGACCCTCCTGCCTTACACAGTGAGATCTAAAGACAGAAAGTTTGAGAAGGAAAGGAGAGAGATGCCTCTCCCAGTGCAGTGGCAGGGAACTGCTGAAATCCAGGGAGATACTTCTTTTCTTACCCAATAATGCCCCTTCTCTAGAGAGGCTCCAACCATCAGAGAGCAAATCATGATTTAGATATTTTTTTTCCCCCCCAAATCAATTAGGCTCTTTCAGTGGTAGAAGCAATTTGTGTGACTTTTAATCTTTTGCCAGCTCAGCCTGATCAGCACTTTTTGAAGAATGTGGAGCCAATGTCTCTGCTAATCCAGGTAAATCAGCCATATCTGGAGACAGACAGACAGAGAGGGAAGGAAGAGAAGCTATTAAAACCAAGGAAGGCCCATCTCAGGACTAAAAGGCATCAGCGAGGTACGTGATTTATAGGAGGAGAGTTGCCTTTCAGTCATTTTTAATGGAATATTATTAAAGGAAAATCAGGAGCTGTGAAACCTTTTGTGTCTCATCTCCTAATGTATTTATTTCTGCAGCAGGGAACCCTGTTAACCCCAGCAGGTAATGTATTCCTCAGCTGGCACGGGTAGCAAGGTTGTCCCCTAGAAATTTTATTACGGAACAAACTCAGTTAAATATTTGCACATGAGAAGACTATCTCAAGGTTTCAGGGGTCTGAAATTTGTTGCCAAGGAAAAGTGCCTCGTAGAGCTGCTGAATCTTCCTGCGTGTGGGTATCAAATACTATCATTTTCATGTCTCTCTGGCTTTTTTTCCTTTGCCAACGCAAATGAGTTTAGATAGATAGACGACTAGATAGATGCTTGCCTAAGGCAGTGTCAGCCTCTGGGCAAAGGTTGGGTCACGCTTCTGAATTGCCTTCCCGTAATTTTTCAAACGGGCTAATAGTTGAGATTGTCGTCATTGTGAGGAAGGCGAGTTCCACGTAGCAAATGACACACAAGCCTCAATCCTACAAACACTTAAGCACCTATTTAATTTTCTGTGCTCGGAATGGTCTCACAGCAGTTGCTGACAGTTCCCACAGATGTCTGTATTGAAATGATAGCCGCAAGTTTGACTGATGTAAAGACTTGTCTTTCTTTTGATACCAAGGAAGACTCTACAAGAGTGAAGACTGCTGTACTGGATGTGTCCTTAACTTTCTTCATTCCTGCTGTCAGTCCCTTCTTGTCCCCTCCTCACCA
Organism: Podargus strigoides; assembly: GCA_028020825.1. Classification (NCBI taxonomy): domain Eukaryota; kingdom Metazoa; phylum Chordata; class Aves; order Caprimulgiformes; family Podargidae; genus Podargus; species Podargus strigoides. The sequence continues at coordinate 2,441,934 of CM051635.1, forward strand.
ATACTTCCTAGTGCATGCTGACATCCTTACAAAGTTGAAAAAAACACTTTTTCATCGGATTTCTAATTGGATGGTACTGTTTGCATGAGAGGAGGGTTCCTAGAGGTACCCACCATTTTACATAACATAATAGTCAAGGGGGTACACTCAAAACTAGAAGCATTTAGCTATTGTTGCATGAAAGAATGAGCCATGGCCTTCAATATACTCTATGAATATAGATCGGCAAGTTGCTTGTGTGCATCTTTATGCTTTCCTGTAAGGTGTTTCCATCAAAAGGAATCACCCCCTAGAGTCATTGGTTTCGGTAGAACAGGAGCACAGTGGCAAACGTGTTTACATTCAGATGTTACCACCTCAAAAGAGGACAATCAGTATAAAACACAGATTTGATTTTCTAGGATCAGGAGAGATAATATCCCGGTGCTTTCCTTTCATTCTGCTAGGTTTTCTAAGTGGGCTTTGTTTAAAGAGCATGAAAGTAACTGTAACCAAATTAGGCAAAACCACATAGTAGGGTGATCAGGAAGGTGTAAGTTGCCTTCTTCCAGGACCTCCCACGGCATGCCTGCCGAATGAGATTCGGTACGGCTTAGCGATGTGTGTCATCGTTTGTGCATGGGCATGCTAAGAGAAACCCTGCCATTATGCTTCTTTGGGAGTTCTTGTGCAGCAGAGCTGGAAATGACAACAGAAGGTAACAGCTGGTGGAGAACTAAGACCTCAAGCAAGCCAAAAAAACAGGTTATGGTCTCAGTATCGCTGGCATAAAGCTGATGTGAAGATAGTTATTGTAGCTTCTGAGTGGTGTAATGTCAGCCAGACTGTGGTCTTCTGCTGGAGGGTCTAACACAGGCATGAGTTTTGCAGCAGTGTGTGGATTGGCAGAGAGCAGTTGCTTGTGATACCTTGGTAATATCTCATTCTGGTTCAGGATTAATGTTTTAGTGTAACTCTAATAGCCACAGGTCAGTTTAAATTCTCCTCAGGCTTTTCGCATGTGCCTGTGTGAGCTGAAATTGGGATGCATTAGGAACATATGGTGAATGCTAGAAAGAGCTGCCCTGCCAGGGGTGTACTTCATCAAATGGTGATGCAAAAGTCATAACTGATGGTTGGGGTTTGGTGCAGTCATGTAAGGATCCCAGTTAACGGGCCACAAGAACTCTCAGCTACTCTGTTCCTGGGCAGGACTTTGTGGTTTTGCTGGGCAGCTGAACTGGCACATTCAGTGGAAAGTTTCCCAGTGGGCTTTGAAGAGATGGGCTCACAGAAAAGGCTACATTCATATCAATTGGGAAAGTGGATATTTTTTCCCCAAATGGCAAAGTGATGATCTTGCAGAAGTTTTCCACGAGCAAATTTCAAATAGTCAAAAGGCTCTCCATTTTTTAGCTGGAAGACATTTCTCCATGTGAAAAGTCTCTTCCTTTTGAGAAAAAAAAAATCCAAACAGATTCTTCATTTATTCAGAAACCAAAATTTCCATCAAAAAAGTGTTTCAAAAGCCAATTTTCAAGCAGATGCAGATCCATTCTTTCTTGAATCCCTGTACTGTGGCACACACTCATCAACAGTTGCAGTTGGCTTCCCAGCCTCTCTGCCCTACATCTCCCCCAGGAAAGAGCACCTGAGAGTCCAGTCTTGTTCCTCAACCTGAGCAAAGCTGTGTGTGCTGCAGCTGGTCCCCAGCGACTGCTGCACCACGGGAAACAACTGTGCACAAAACATACTGATATACTCTATTCTTCCTTAATGTAATATTTTCTTTAATACCCTTTCACACCCTCCTCCTCCTGCTGTGCTTTCCTCCAAGGGCACACGAGCCTTTTTAATTTTAGGTTTTCATTTTGCTTTGGTAGATTACGTTTTTGTTTATTGCTTTGTGTCCCTCTGAGGTTCCCATACAAGACTTAGCTGCATCTGGCTTTTATTTGAAGGAAGTCCAAGCTTGCCTCTCTCCTGACCTCTCTGGGTTCTCTTTTTGTGTTTGTTTGTGTGTGTGTTTGTGTTTTTCATAGCGAGGAAGCTCTTGGGCTTCTCTGCCTTTTGGCATGGGACAATGGTCTGTCATCTCTGGCTGTGTTTTTAGAGACAGGGAAGAAAAAGAATGGAGTGTGGCGACTGTTTAATTAAAATGTGGAATGGATATATTCAGAGGCGTGTATATCATTTGAGCACATACATATGTGTGTGCATGTATGCATGTCTTGCTGCTAATTGCTCTGAGCCTCTTTCTTGCTTTCCTGTACTGGCATTCACTGTTCTGCTGTTTGCTACGGGGGAAAGAAAAAGCAGGGAGCACACAGAAATGTCACAGCTGAGAGGGTTTCTGTAATCCTCCAACATATGTTAAACATTAAAGCTCCTTCAGCAAGTCTGATGTGCTCACAGTCATCATGGGACCAGCAGTTAAAGTGCCCCAGTGCTGCCAGGAAAACGTTATCCTGGCCCTAATTGAGAGCGACTTAACTAATGTTTCATTTCCTAATTAGTCCTTGTCAGCCGCTGGAAGGCCGCGGATGCTGCTGGTGGCACGGGGCCCATCGCTGCTGTAATTGAAGTTGTTCTGACAGTCTGGGGCTTTGGGGTGATCCATAAAGTAAGGCTGATGGTTTGGGACCAAATTGGGTGATGTAGGAGAGAGGGTCAAGCCTCAGCTGAGACACTCTGTGAGCGTGCTGTGCCAAACCTGAATGGTCACGAATCAACTCTGAAATGACAGAAATGGCAGAATAACAGTGAGGGAATGAGAACATCACTCCATGCTGTGCACAGTGGGAGCGCAGGTGGCTGGAGAGAGCTAGCCAAAGGGAACTGCTGGGACTAAATGGATGCGGGAATGAGAAGATCCTTTCCTGGAGAGGAGCTAATGAGCAAGGACAGGCCAACCATGAGGAGTGTTGTGCTTGTCTTCAGAGGACAGGGCACCAAGAAGTACTTTGCCATAAACTTGAACCTCAGAGCAGAGGAAAAGGCATCTCAGTGAAGAACAGTATTTTCCTTAAGAGGTCTTGGTCTCTCCCTGAAATTCATCTGTGTTCTCTGTATGACTTTGGTGGGAAGTACTCAGCCTCAGCCCCGTCACTTTTTGAGCACCATGGCTGAATTTTGGCCTTCCTCACCACCAATGGCTGTCCCTTGTCTCCTCTGGGATGGGGCATCCACGTGGCTTTGGTGTTGAGGTACCAGCAGCAGAGCCAACACACAAGGCAGGAGCACCCTTCTGCCACACAGGGGCCATGGGCACCTGACACAGGGTCACATTGGCCTGGGACAGGTTGTTGGGCTGGGGACTGGAAAAGAATCCTCTTCCAGGTGGAGTTGGGACAAGAAGGGGGAACTGAGTCGAAGATCAAATTATAGCCAGGAAGAAATGATTTGTGGTTGCTTGGTAGGGAAGCTAGATTGCTTTTGAAGAAGGTGCTTGTCAAAAGCTTTGGAGAACAGTGGGCAGGGATATATCTGGTGGAGGAACCTGGCTCACCACGCAAAAACCAAGAACTGCAGAGGGGAGCATCTGGGCACCCCTGGACTTGGCAAACACAGCTGGCAGGTACCTGAAGGATGAGTGGGCAATGGAAAGCCTGCAGGAGGAAAACACAGGCAGTGTCAGCTCTGAGGCTCGCAGACAGTGCGTGGTCACTCGCTGGCTTCCCTCAGCTAGGGAGCCCCACCTGCTCCCCTCCGGCTCTGGGAGATGGGGCAGGTGGGATAAAACCATGGTGGGATGGCTACCTGGCCACCCCAGATCACACAGACTCTTCCCAGAGTGCACGACTGTCAGGACAGATCTCTGGGTGGATGCACAAGTACCATGCTGGGTATGAAAAACCCAAAAAAAGTCAAATAGTTCCCTCCTTAACAAACGTGCACTCACAGCCTGGACCACTGAATAAGTACGGACTTGTAGCACAGCATCAGCTGAAAGGAGAGGGCTGGCACTTGGTGCCAAGTGGTGTATTGACATAGTGGGAGAGGGGAAGCTGGAGCGTGCTTGTCTGTAAGGGCAACGCTCAACATACACATCTTCTTCCAGAGACTCTCCTGCTTCCTTCCAAGAACCCCATAAAGGAAAAACTGGGCTTTAGGGTGCACGTAGAGACCCGCTGTGTGTGTAATTTCCATAGCAAGCCACCCACACTATATAGCTTGCTCCTGGTGCCTGCCCAGGTGATTTCTCCCTTCGTACCGATCAAGTTAGTCGACCTTGGTGCCCTCTGTAAAACTGTGAACTCAGAGACAGCATAATAAATTCCCACCTCGTCCCAGGTGCCTGTCAGCCTGAAGCTCCCGCAGTAAGGTGAAGGGGGAAAGAGGGGGCTCGTGTCTCTTTACCAAATCAAGCTGGCTCTCTAATGCCCCATTAGCATACCACACACAAGCGTTCAGCTTTTAATTAGTTACGTGGTGTGATAATTAAGTAGCGTTTCTCCACAATTTTCCTCTTGTGTGGAGCAGAGGGGAGGGGGACGGCGCCTGTTGGGGATGGAGGTTGAGGTTGTTTTAACGTCGTGAGTAATTGCGACCCCAAGGAGAAGCAGAAGCGAAATGTGAGCTCTCCCGGAGAGAGCGGTGGAAGCCTCTCCACCGTCTCCCCTCCCACTCCCATCGGCACGGGCTTACCTTCCTTCCCCCAGCAAGGTGCTCGGTGGGTAATAACATCTCCCCTGGAGCTGAACGTATGCACCTTCAGATCCTGGTGGGCTGGAGAAGAGGCAGCCTCCTGCCTAGATTGACAGCTGATTGTACGTACTGCGTTAGGGAGAGGGGAAGAGGCTGAAGAAGGAAGCTCGGGGTCAGGGGAATCAATGGCTTTTGCAGAGCTGGGGAGCTGTACACGGAGCAAAGGTGGAATAAGCAAAAAAGTGTTCCACGGTGACATGGGAGAGAGGGGCGTGGGGAACCCAGGGCATGGCCAGAGCAGGGAGGGATGTCCTGCATCATGAAGTCTGTGTCGTATTTGGCTCTGCAACGTGTGGGAGGGGAAGACATCTTTCCTACCAGCAGGAACAGCAAGGGCCTGTGCCCACCTGCAGCAGGGCAGTTGTGGCCTTCTCAGCAGGGAATCTCTTATCAGAGAGCAGAACAGGTATAATTGATCCATGCAAAGAAGTGGCAGAAAGAAAATGAAGCCTATTACCAAAGCAGCCTGTTGTTTCAGCAGTGTGCACGACATTGGGCTGCTTATGACAGGGAAACAGATGGGGATTCTGTGAGCCCCGCACATCCTGGCACACGTGTAGATTCACAGAGTTACTGCATCATGGAAGAGGCAGATGCAAGTTTGTTAGGATATGAAATAAAACACAATTTCATCATGAATTTGGCAGCTCTACCATCCCTTAATCAGTTCAGAATTGTTTCCACTAACCATCTCCCCACTTCCCAGTTGGAAACTCAAATGAAAATGAACCCTAAAATATGGTGGGCTTATCTGCTTTTAAGATATGCAGAAGCAAAGATTGTGATACATCTTTGAAATAAGCTCCAGAAAAAACTCTGGAAAATTATCCTACAGTCATAATGTCAAGGCAACATAAATCTCTTCTAGGCCTGTTAGGAGATCTACTGCCAAACTGTCCATGCCCTTGGGCTTTCATCTGCTCAGGTGAGGTCCAGAGCATGACTTTCCTTGCCCGCCCTGGCACATCAGGTACTCCTGCCTTATCTGGGAGGGAGGAGTTTATGTCCTCAAAGTGTCAATCTCGGGGGGTGCTGAGGCCCAGGTATGTTTTCTCCTCCTAGGAAACCTTTCAGCTGACAGCAGTGTGTGCTCTGTCACCGAGTATTGCTAAACTTCTTGTGTTTGCTCCAGTCTGTTCCAAACCAGGTGAGGAAACATCTTCTCCAAGGCAGCTCAAAATGGAAGTAGGATGTTTGTTGTGACACTGTTTTGATAGTTGTGTCTTTGCTGCTGTGGGGAAAAGCTGTCCATCCATGGCAGTGGTCAACAGCTGCTCCAGAGGGCCAGTCTCCATGCTGTGGAGAGGGGCTTTCTAGGAGGCAGTTTAACAAAGGTCAATTGCAAAAACGAAGTGCCAGGTCTTCTGTCACTGGCTTTTGGTCACTGTGTGTGTACAAGAGGGCAGGGGACACTGAGTATCCATGAAACTCTCTACAGGTGAGCAACAGGGTTGAATAAAGAGTTGCAGAGCTGTTGGACATCTTTGAGCTTAGGGTGTTGTAGGGATGTTGGAGGAAAGGGTTGTGAAGTTCTGCTGGTGAGAAATGGCAGGCTCTTTGCCTTGATAGCAGCTCACTTGCCTGTTGTTGGGCAACTCCGAGGATGAGACCAGTGCTTTGCACCCTTCCTTCTCTCCCAGCTGGGCCGGTACCCCTCACTGCTGCCTCGCTTTCCCAGCCTCAGACCTATTTTACCCCAAGACTATCACTGCTGCTCAAATGTGTTATGATATATGAAAGTGCCCAGTGGGAGAATCATCTGCAATTACCAAAACTCTTTTTCTATTGGCGAAGCTAAGCTTGGAGTTTGAAGTACAGGACATAAAAGACCAATAGAATAGAGCCTGATTGATAGCTGGCATGATTGCAAAACTACAGTACCTGCATCCAGACAGCTATAAATTGTACCATGGTGCCTATCAGCCAGCTTCTCTTGAAACATTTAATTAGAGCTTCTTTCAGCCACCCTTGGCCCTCCCCAGCTGCTAGGGAAAGGGCTTTTGTGTGAGAAAACCTTACGTGATTCGAGCTGAAATCATGTCCCAAATATTGGAAGCGACACGAATTGAACACCCACATCTTTTTCTGTGGTGCTGAAACTGGCTACTAGAACTGCCATGCAAAATGACTGAGTGTTCAACAGCCAAGGCACAAAAACTGCTTGGCCAAACTAAAATGACAGAAATGCCAAAAGATTACCTGCCCAAGAGGAGGATTTTGGGGGTTTTTTTTGCTTTATTTTGTTTTTCATCTGGTCACTGGTGTTTGAGCAAGTTGCAAATTTTTGTTGTATCCTCCATCCTGGCATCCCTGGGGAAGAAGGCAGCTGGTTTTTGCACTGAGCTGGAACCTGGCTGTGCTCATGTCCCATTGGGAAGCACTGTAGTGGTGTCACACAGGCGCTTATGAGCTGAGCTTGAGCACCATGCCACGCTCATGAGGCACCACTAGGGTCTTCACGTGGCACATCACCGTGACATACAGATGCAGCAGCTTGTTCCTTCCACACAGAGACTTCCTTGGGGAGTCTCTTCACTGGCTTTTCAGGCATGCTGTAGCGGGATCATGAGAGTTGCCCCATCCCCCAGAGAACACCTTTAGGAGAACAGGGAATTGAACCCCACGCAGGTTTCCACATCCTGTTCTACCCTTTCCCTTCTACAGCAAGAGCTCTGGGCTGAAGAGCGCCCAACCTATGTGAATATGTGAGTCACGTTTTGCTAAGCTGTGCACCTATGTGAGCGTACTACCAAGTTTAAATGACAATGGGCAGAGACCTCCCATGCAGAGCTGTCAGAGTAGCATGTAGTTATTTATTTATTTATTCTCTTTTTGATAATTTAGTTTAAATCAATGTGACACAGACTAGTAGGATTTCCAGTATAAATCAAGAACAAAATATAGTTCTGTCCTTGTTATGTGTACAGGCTGGCATATCCGTGTGCTTGGCAGAGAGGGCTCCGGGGGCCTGGCAATGAAACTTCCCTGGGGGAAGGCACTTTTGCATTCGCTTCCCAAATTGTCTGTTGCCTCTGCAAGCACTTTTTCTTTTACTAATGAGAATAATAAGCTTTCACGTAGAGACACTTGCAACATGTGTTTACTGCTGTGCAAGAATTTAGATAGAGGCTTAAAGGAAAGCAAAATAAGGTATTGTCTAGGATATCTCCTTGAGAACAATGTCAGTTTAAGCAAGGGAACTCAGGATTGTTGAGGATACTTGAACTAGGTTGTGGGGTTCTTTTGGTGGAAGCAGAAATGAAATAAAGCCACTTAGCAGCTTTGAATCAAAATACTGGTTACATTTGGCAGAAATCTGTGAATCAAATTATTCTGGTATGTGTAGCTATTAAGCAAAAGCTGAATACATTTCTCAGTACTTGATTTCTTCAAGTATTTGAATGGGAAAGGAAGTAAGTACCACTCCACTTCCATGGAACAGAAGTGCAGAGGAAGGGAAGGATTTTCACAAGCTGACTCAAAAGGCTGATGTCTTGAGGCTCCCAATTCTTTTTCTGTTTCCTCCTTTTCACAACATTCATGTGTTTCTGTATCCATACCCCAAACTGGTGAAATCTCAGCATAATGCTTATGCCAGATGAAAGAAAAGCCCAACTGGGGAGAGCACAAGTAGTTAGAGGGGAGAACAATAGGTCTCCTTTTTCCTCGCACAACCCTTTTGCAGCCCTCAATGGAGCTCTTCCAAATGGAAAGATGCAGGACCAGAAAGGGTTTGCTGACTGTTTTTCTCATGGAAAATGGAGTGAATCAGCTGCATTTCACTGACAGCAGTGCAGCAGGTCAAAGGGAAATTAGGCTTTAACAACCAGCATGCGATAGCTGCAGCTATGTCAAGGAGAGCTTTGGGATAATGCAGTGAGCACAGCATTGGAGGGAGAAGAAAAAAACCCTAAGGAATTTGGGCTGTGGCCTCTTGCCCTCCTGTCCACAGAGAACAGCTTGCTCCACACAGCTCACAACCCTGCTTTGCCTTCTGGGCACCTCAGCACCAGGAAGATGCGGACGAATCAGAGAGAATCTGGAGAACAGCAGCTAGGATGATTAAAGGGCTGAAGGATTGACTTATTAGGGAAGAAGATTAAAGGAACTAAATATGTCTAGGTTGGCTAAGTGGCAACTTAAGACAGGACGTGAATGATAACAATCCACTGGCTTTTGAAGGATGCGGACAGCTAGGAAAGAGAGAGAGGAAAAAAAAAAGAGGAATTGAGGAACTGACAATTCAACAAGGGATGAACAGGAACCGACTGAGCACATGATCATTTAGGTCGAATAACAAACAAAAAAAAAATCCCAACCAAAATCCCAGGTAGCTGATGGGTGTCTTAAAGGAAATAATAGACACTGAACTGTGAGTTGCATTTAAATAGCCGCGTATGGTAAGAACTGAGCCCTGTGTTTGAGTAGTCTCCTATGCCTTGGCTGTAGTCCATCAGCACTATAGTCCTTCCTAGGTCTGTCAGTAATTGCTTCTCCTCAGATCATGGCTGCTGACACGTGTAAGCGCTGGAGGAAGAAGTCTGTGCTGGGCACTCCACATCTGTCCTCACCGAGGCCAGATCTATTACGAGTGGAACAGGGGGGCTGCGCCGATGACGCAGGGCGGGAAGGATGCTCAAGAGCACCTCACGTTCCCTTCCTGGCTCGCTGTGGGGATCTGCAGTACTTACACGTGCAGTTTGCTTTGCAGTGTTACGTTGCCAGTAGGATCAGGAGTCAGGTTAAAGTTTTCATCTCCTCATTTCCTTCCTGGAAGTTGCATGGCTACTGCACAGCGCACGTGCTGAGCTGCCAGGAATTCTGTGTGTTGAGGAACTTACTATAAAGACAGCGTGAAATGGAGGTGTCGGAAAGCTTTGTACTGCTAATTAAGCTAGTGTGCATGAAAATGTAACTGTTGTCGGTATTTAATTCTGCACTGCACCTTCAAGCTCTGCTGCTGTAGCTCTCTCCTCATGCCCTGCACCCCCCCAGCTCTCTTTGCCCAGCACTCCCCTTGCTGATCTGTACCCTCACCCCCCCCAGCTGCATTTCATCCTCCTGTGTACCTGAGCTCCCCCCCCAAAATGTCCCTAGCACATCATCTGGGGGCTCTGCACCCTTCTTGTTTAGCCAAGTCTCCAGATATCCCATTAGGACGTTTCCCAGCCTGTCCCTGCAAGGATGACAAAGCTGTCTCCTGGATGGGTCCCTTGCTTTGCCAGTGGTAAACCCAAGGTGGGTCCGTGGAGAAACTGAAGCCGTGCGTTTTGGAAGAGCACCAGAGAGCTGGGCAGCACTTGGGCTGGATTGTGTTTCAAAACAAGGTCCTCGGGCACAGCTTGCAGGAGCATCTGTGGCAGTCAGCTGTAAACACCCAAGTATCGTTTGCATGAAAGAGGGAGACTGCAGTGTATCTGTCATCAGCAATTGGTGGCACAAGGCCTAGGGGAGGTGGCATTCCTGGCAGTACACTTGGGTCAGCAGTCCTCCCGTAGCCCCTCTCTGTGCAGGCAGGCTTGTTGGACGGGATGATGCCGAGTCTTCACTTCTGTGCTGTGGAGATGGGGCTGCTTCTGCCCCGTTTCTGCTCTGCTTGCCTCTCCTCTCCTTGCTGCGGGGCTAGGTGTGTGTGTGCAGGTGGTGGTCTGGCACCAGCTCTGCTGCAGAGGACTCTGCTGGCTCCATCTCTTGGGTCTGGAGCACAAGTCTTTTGAGGAGTGGCTGAGGGAACTGGGGTGTTCAGTCTGGGGAAGAGGAGGCTGAGGGGAGACCTCATTGCTCTCTACAGCTCCCTGAAAGGAGGGGGTAGAGAGGGGGGGTCGGTCTCTTCTCCCAGGTAACAGTGACAGGACGAGGGGTGATGGCCTCAAGTTGTGCCAGAGGAGGTTTAGATTGGATATTAGGAACAATTTCTTCCCCCAAAGGGTTGTCAAGCCCTGGCACAGGCTGCCCAGGGCAGTGGAGGAGTCCCCATCCCTGGAGGGATTTCAGAGCTGTGTAGATGAGGTGCTGAGGGACATGGGGCAGTGGTGACTTGGCAGTGCTGGGTTAATGGTTGGACTTGGTGATCTGAGAGGTCTCTTTGAGCTGAGGCTGTTCTGTGATTCTTGGTGTAATCTCTAGGTGTGCACAGTCAACCCTCCACAAGGTATGGATCAGAAGGGCTGTAAAGAGACTTCCTACCACATAACCAGCCCGTGTTGTATGTGCTTCCTCACTGCATGGTGCAGTACAGTCCTTCCACCTTGGTCAGGGCTTGGGGCACCTCTTGACACACAGGCTCAAATAGCCAACATTGCCTGTAATTCCCTGTCCCTATACATTATCTATACAAACAACAGAGAGGTGCTTGAGAGGTCGAGGCAGGAAGGATGCAGTGCCAGCAGAATATAATATGGAGGTGTGTTCCCATACAATAAGTTCTGCACGATTTAAAGCCAGCCCCCCCACGCTCATGTGATCAAGTATACTGCCTCCCCTCCCCCCCTTGCACAGAGGCTGTTTTGCAGAAAACACCATGAGGGAAGCGGCTTTTGCTAAATGTTTTATAATGTGCCAGGGAGCCTTTATCAAACGTTTAATCCCAAACCTGGCTTTGAAGCAGGGAGGCATACAATTCCGTAATTAATTTTTTTTTTTAATTTTTTTTTTTTTTACCTTCTTTTGCTAATCGCTGATAAAAAGCTTAATTCTATTAACAACTCGACTTGACAAATTGCACCGTTCAACGGAAGCGTTTAGAAATTAATTACGCATTTTATTGCATTAGATGGGATAAACAGGGGAGCGCCGGCTGAGCGAGGGAAGAGCATCAGCGCAGGGCCCACTGTTGGGATGGTGGCCGTTTTATCCACCGCCTCCGAGCGTGCAGTTTACACGGCTAGAGAATCGCTGACGGGACTGTTTTCGCGTTTGTTTGTTCTGGTCTCTTTGCTGATTGCAAAAGTTCCACGTAGGAGAGTTTATTTTTGTAAAGGTGAATTGCAAAGCTATGGTGAAAATTCAGCTAAGCACAAATTTCTGTGCTGAGCAGCCTCCCGGGGGGAAGAGCCAGGCTCTGCGAGTCTGAGGATAATGAGAGGACAGGATGGCTGGACGCGCTGTGAGGTGCAGAACCAATGAAGTATTGTGGGGCATAAGTGGGCAGACTGGGACAGGGGAAGGTCCAGTAAGTGGTATGTACACCTGACAAGAGAACCTCTGTTTTTTTTTTTAATATATGTACGTTCCTAGATGTGGATGTGCATCCTGGGCTGCATCAAAAGATCTGTGGCCATCAGGTCGAGTGAGGTGATGCTCTCCCCCTCTACTGTGCTCTTCTGAGACCCCACCTGGAGTACTGTGTCCATTTCTGGGGCTCCCAACACAAGAAGGACACTGAGCTGTTGGAGCGAGTCCAGAGGAGGCCAAAAAGATGATCAGAGGGCTGGAGCACCTCTGCTATGGGGACAGGCTGAGAGAGTTGGGGTTGTTCAGCCTGGAGAAGAGAAGGATCTGGGGAGACCTTACAGCACCTTCCAGTACCTGAAGGGGCTACAAGAAAGCTGGGGAGGAACTTTTTAGAAGGGCTTGTAGTGACAGGACAAGGGGTAATGGCTTTAAACTGGAAAAGGGGAGATTTAGATTAGATATTAGGAAGAATTTCTTTCCTGTGAGGGTGGTGAGACACTGGAACAGGTTGCCCAGGGAAGCTGTGGCTGTCCCCTCCCTGGCAGGGTTCAAGGCCAGGTTGGATGGGGCTTGGAGCAACCTGGTCTGGTGGGAGGAGTCCCTGCCCATGGCAGGGGGGTTGGAAGGAGATGAGCTTTGAGGTCCCTTCCAACCCAAACCATTCTATGTATATAAGCATGCATGGATACATGCACACACATGCATATATGTGTAGATACAAATATGTTCTCAAATTCCCTGCTGTGAAATTCAGAAACCATTCGTGGGTTTGTTGAAAATAGTCTAAAAAAATAGAGGAGATAAGAAACCAAAATGACACGTGAGTTTTATCTACAGTCCTGATGTACCATACCTGTCCACAGTGAGATACAAGGATATTATGATTCAGAATTGCATTAGTGAACGTCTGGGTTTGTGATGCAGTTTTTATTCTGGGTCCTGATTTGAACCTTGCTGACATTTGGAAGGAGATTAGAGTTCATTCCTGTTAACCTGGAATGCGTGGATGGCATTTCTCCCTGCTTCCAGCCTTGCTGCCTGTGTGCTGGGTTGTTTTTTTCTGAGCTTTGTTTTTATTTCTTAGAGGCACATCAATAACCTTTTTCTTTGGCTGTAATCCATATAGTTGTGACCCTGATGAGTTTCAGTCTGAATCTGGAAAAGGCAAGGAGAAGAAAATGAACTTCATTTCTTGCTGCTGCCTCATTTTCTGTCCGTGGGCTGGGTAAATGTGGGTGCTTATAACCAGCCCTGCCACCTGGGAAGCCTTCTCTCTGGGTTGGGATGTGAATGGACCAGTTTGCTTGTGCTTGTTGTAAAAAGCAGCCTTCTCCAGACCAACTCTTGGCCCTTTTTATTCCCTAGCAGCCCCAGCCACACTGCAGCCACATCGTTTCTGTCCTCCCCTGCTGCTGTCTCCCTCTGTCCCCCACACACTGGCACACAGAGTCTGCAGCTGGTGACCAGAGCTCTGGAGCGCTGGTCATGAGATGCTCTTCTGGCATCTATTTTCACAGTGCTTGGCAAAGACAGCAGCTGGGGGCTTGGTTAGTGCTGCTCCCCTTGGTGTGGAAGCAGAGATGCAGAGGTGTGGGGAGATGGCCAAGGTGCTGGGTAATGGAGAAACGCGGGGACAGGGAGGTAACTTGCATTCCCTTGGTGCACATCTCTCTTTAGATGGTGAATTTGCTTTACTTTGGAGGCATCAATTCTAATTATTCAGTTAAGGCTAAGTTTATACTTCCATTTTCAGGCTCATTTTTCGCTTTCTAACCTTTATTAGGAGCAACTAATTTGTTTGCACAGCGAGATGTTCAAAACGAGGTAAGAGACGTCAAGCGGAGGAGGGATTTTTTTGAATTTTCTTTTTCTCTCAGAAAATACAGAATTAAAAATGTTCATGATTTGCAAAATCATGCATGGACTCCATCTCTCACGGCACCTTGAGTTTTCTTGACTCAGACACTCTCAACTGCTTTGGTTTGCCACAGCTTCTGTTGTCAACACTCCTACTCAGGTATTTTTCACAGGCAGGAGCTGGGAACCAGAGAGGGGAACCCAAGAAGGGGCATGGCCAATCCTAGGTAGCTTTTACTGGGGGAGTGTGTGTGTGTGTAGGGATTCAAGGGGTCGTGGTGATAAAAGGCAGTTGGAGTGTAATCTAGTTGTGGGAGCATGAGAGAGGCAGAGACAGATATACAGATGGTGCACGGCAACTAAGAAAAGAAACATGGGGAAGGAGTGAAAGAAAAATAAATAAAAGTTAATAGAGCTAAGCAAAAATACTGAGAGGAAAAATATAGTGCTGCTGAAAGAGGGAACAGAATGAACTCGGAGACAGGCAACAGGGACGCTGCAGAGAAAAAAATATTAACAATAAAAGATAGATCACAGCGTGCTAGACGGCAAGAAATAAACAGCAAGTTTAGACAATTTCAAGGAAAACTATTGAGTCAAAACGTGTAGAGGGAGAAGGGAGGGAGAGGAAAGAAGGCAAGGTAGGAGAAAAGAAATTCAAAGGCGCTTTTGAAAAGAATAATTAAGTGAGTAAGGCATAAGTGGCAAATCACCGTGGTACTCCAGGGGCTGAGGCTTTCAGCGATGAAACCTGGAGGGATTGCTAGGGAGGGGGGGTGGAGGGAGAGGTCCAGGAGCCTGGGGGCAGCCTCCCAGCCCCCCTCCCCGGGGCTGCACAGCCCTGCGTACCCTCTGGCAAGGAGGAATGGTTTAGGGAAGAGGTGCCTGGAAAAAATGGAGAGAGGGGAAAGGCATCTGCCTCGACGAGCCTTCCACCCATGGGGTCTGTGTTGCTTTCAAGGCTGGATGTGCCCTTCCTGGGCTGCTTGCAAAGCCAAGCCTGGTGTTTGGAGCACCAGGCTGATACTATGCAGGGTAGGAGCAAAGGAGGAATATGCCATCAGTGTCCGGTGACAGAGGAGGAATTTATTAGTATTTAAAACTAAATCAATGCACTGCCTGAAAAAATGATCCTTTGCCCTGAATATTAATGTCAATTTGGCATATGATAATTTAAATTTAATTTAGTTGTATAGGATTCCTTCTCAGAACTATGCATGAACGAACAAGTAATTTTGCAACATGACTTCATCTGCCCTTTGTGCTTGTAAAGCCATCAAAACACGTTCAGCCACAGGCCAGGATTTCCCCATCTCCTCTCTCCCCTGGTCCCTCGCTTTCCTGTCCTGCCTTTACAGCGCTAAGTTTGATGGAGCATGGCGATGTCTGACAGCGAATGTGAAAACAGTAAGCAAAAAATTTTCAGCCTTGCAGAGTGGGGCCTGGCAAAACCACTGTGTTCCTTGTACAGGTTCCAGGAGCTATTAATAGAGGTCTGCTAAGGTTTATTAATTATACTATTATACCAGGCCTTCTTCAATATGAATAGTGTGCACATTTTGTTCCCATTTCCCCATGTCTTGCTGTCATCTGAAAAGGCATATGCTGGTGCAAAAATGTTTTAAAAAAGAAGGGCGCACAGCCAGGCAGGCACCTTCCAGTGGGTGTATCCCAGCCCCAGCATACCCAGAAGACTTCTGTCCTGAGAGCTCAGCCTGTGCTGATGCTGTGGTTGTAGGTGGAAAAAGCAGGAGAATAGCATCCTCAGAGTGCTGGGTGAATCGGACTTTATTTTGAATTCTGATCTGTGCCGATTGAGAGCTCCCTGAAAAACCCACCCGGTGAAACACATCAATAAGGGTTTGTTATTTACAGGCCTGGCATCTCGAAGTGCAGCTGAGCATCTCAGCTTCCATTAGTAGAAGTCAACATGACCTGACAGGACTTTGATCTCCTGAAAATAACACCAGGTTTCTGCAGGGCAGCAGTGGGTGTAGGGCTTGGTGGGCAACGTCCAGGGGACTCTTCAGGTCCCTTCAGTTGTGAGCTTAGCCTTTAAGAGCATGATCCAGTAAATCTGTGCTTAGGCAACTAGCCCATTGAGTTTAATGGGATTACTTGCACGAGTTAGGCTTTGTGAGACATGGCCATAAGGGGTGGTGGAAATGTATGGAGCTGGAACATTACCGTATAGCATGAGGGAGATGCATACGGCCCCAGGAACATATTTATTGCACTCACAGGGACATGGTTCCTGGCACTTGGGAGAGGGTATGGGAGTGGGGCTGGAGTAGTTGAGGGCTGTTTGGGCAGGGAGGAGGCCAGGAAGATAATCAGACTCATGGAGCCGAGGAAATGTGCATGAGAGGTGCAGAAGGGGATATAGAATCACAGAACAGCCTTGGTTGGAAAAGACCTCTAAGATCATCAAGTCCAACCATTAACCCAGCACTGCCAAGTCACCACTACCCCATGTCCCTCAGCACCACATCTACACAGCTCTGAAACCCCTCCAGGGATGGGGACTCCCCCACTGCCCTGGGCAGCCTGGGCCAGGGCTTGACAACCCTTTCAGGGAAGAAATTGTTCCTAATATCCAACTAAACCTCCCCTGGCACAACTTGAGGCCATCACCCCTCATCCTATCACTGTTACCTGGGAGAAGAGACTGATCCCCACCTCACTACCCCCTTTCAGGGGAAGGATTTTGTGGGTGCAGCAGAGAGCTGCAGCCAGGGGCAGCTCGGAGGCCATGACGGATGGTCCCTGAGGCAGCTGAGGCACCACCAAAGTGTGGTGGTAGGAGATTTGCAGATACTTTGTTCTGATACAAAAGCAAATCTTGACTTGATGTTTGCAGCCCTTCTGCCATCCCTCTCTGCAACTTGGGTAGAACAAATTCTCATGAAAAGGAAATAGCTACTATGAATATTTCCATCAAAGGGGAATTTGCAATGGTCTGTTGGATGGGGAAATTTGCATTTTGTGCTGGCAGCTATTGTCCAGAGTCTCAGGGTTTGTTTTTTCCTGGCCCTTAATTAGCTGAGTCAAGCTGGATAAATCACAGGCTGATTTACCTACTTGAATCCTTGAGTGGCCCACCCAAGTAGGTGCCATCACAGTCTGATGGGGGTGCATCACCCAGGTGTGAGCTCCACTGGGAAGCGCTGGTGGGGTTGCTCTGCTTCCCACAGCCCCTCACTTAAACACAGCCTCGATCTGTACACACGCTTGCACATTTTCCAACGTTTCCATCGTGTTCCCGATTTGTGTTGTGCTGATTTTGTTAGCGAGGCGGATGTTGCAGTCCGGTAGTATGTAGGAGGGAACGGTGGATTTTACAGCTGACTCTAATATTCACAATATGTGTAATGTGTCAGGAAAAGATTATTTGCTGCCAGAAAATACATCAGTAATCCAGAATACTAAATGCACGTGAGAGTTGGACATTTCCTATCGCAAAAATCCTAGCTTTCATCAGACACTTATTTTCTCACTCACTTTGTAACTCCTAAGTGGGTTTGGTCAGCAGTACAGCTTTCTCCTAATCTTAATGAGTAATAAAAACCTGGATCGAGGCTTGCACTGCAAGCTATTGCTCTTAAGGAACTATTTGACATGAGTTTCGAGTGCTGTTTAGCTCCAGGTTTTGCAGACCCTTGCGATGTCTGTCCAGGAAGCCCAGTAGTGTTCTCCAGATGGCATTTTCCAGAGGATGGCATCCACTTGCCATAGATGTGATTTCTGCCTCTACGGGGATGGGCAGGGAGGAAGGATGACTTGGCATCTCTCCTTCCCTGGCAGAAAGCTGCACTAAAGACATGTCTGCCTTCCTGTGCTGTACCCCAAGGGACTGCCCCTGCACTGTCCCAGGTTTTTTGTGCCTGAGGATGTCCCCCCATCCCCCTGCTTCCCCTCCCCTCCACGCTGCCTGACTCTCCGCTGGGCCAGGGCTCTGACGTCACCCCACCAGCTGGTTGGCCTTTCAAAGACAGCAGCATCATTTGTGCTGGAAGTGCTCCCGAGCCCCGCTGCCCCTGGGGATGGCGAGGAAACCACAAGAGCCCCACCAAAAGCTGGACGTCGGTACAGCCAGCCCTGAGCTGCCAAACCTTCCTCCCCTTTCCTCCCATCGGCTGGGGCAGTTGGCAGCATCCTGGGCTACCAGCTGTGGTGGCTGTGGCATCCTTGAAGCCTGTGGCTCAGGGTTGATGCTCGCTCTATGAGGCCATGAGCCCCGAAGGGATCTCACATGAAGCCAGATGCCATGCTCATCTGTGTGCTTGCCTGCGTGCAAGCTCGCGGGTTTGGCACATGTGCTGGACCAGGGGAGGAGTGGGAGGTGCTGGCTGTATTCCCAGAAGCATCTGCCTTACGTGCACTCATGTGCTGCCTCTTGAGGGCTCCCATTTGCGACCTGGTGCCCAGCTCCTTGTAGACTTCCTTACAGAAGTCAGGTTCAAGCCATGGAACGTTGGAAAAGCAGTCAGTAATGGTCAACCAGAGAGCATATCTTTGTCTCCGGGGGAGCAAGTACTTTTTTCTTTCCCTGTTTAAAAGCTTAAGAGAAGCTGTCCATGTGGATGAGCATTACAGAGCAGTTGGGATGGACGTTTGTCACCTAGGGTGCATGGGCACCCTAGGATCTCTGTGCTGGCATGCCTGGATTTGCACATCTGGTGAGGAAATCAGCTTAGCAGGGCTGACGTGCAAGGGGAGGGGGGGAATGCCTAGCTTGGGCACACACATGTGGGGCTGTGCATGGGGTGTTCACCAGTGTGTGAAGTATGCACGCGTTCCCTGCATCGAACTACAGGGATTGTTCATCCTGCTTACAGCCAGCAGCAAGATGGGCAGGGAGCCGCTTAACGAGAGCTGACACATGAAGAAATAAGGCTTTTGTCTCCGTTGTACATTAAACAATTCATGAGTTGTGGGGTTGAATAAGACATCTAATGAACATTGGCCTGTTCGGGCTGCCTGCAGCTGGCCATTTCTCACCGAGGGCTGGGTGCTTTTAAAGGCAGAGGAAGGAGACGTGAGCTTTGAGTTATAAAATTTTAACAAATAAATGGCATTTCCTACTTATCTGAAAATGGAGAATTAGAGAGGAGTGCTAATAGCTGTGTTTCCAAGTATCCAGAACAATGGCAGGTTTGGAGGCATGGCGAAAGCCCAACTCAACAGAAGTGAGTATCCTCTGTGAATACCTTTATGTATTTATCACTGAAACTATTTGTTAGGCGGTACAGCAGCCGGGCCAGAATCCCTGCTTGTTTTGCAGCAGGTACCTTGTTAATTCTCTGCTTAGATCTCACACAAGCATGCGGGGCGGAGTAATGAGAAGGGAGCGATTAGGGAACAGAGCAGACCTTGTAAGGTTGGCTAATTGGGAGTCGGAGGAAGGGGAGGCTGCTCAGAAGACTGCGAGACCTTTGCCTGTGGTTACAGGGATGCGTGGTTACCTGCACTGGCATAATCTTGGTTTTATATTATGCAAGATCACTTCCCTTCACTCTAAAAAGAAGAAAGGAAAAAAAAAAAAAAAAGAGATAGATGTGTTTACACACTTTAAATGTTCAGAAATAAAACTTTACAGGGCCGCTGTTATGTTGCTGTACTCCTACTTGATTCACTCCACCCGTTTCTATGGTGCCAACAAGAAGCATCAAATTTAGTCTTCGTAGCTCTTTCTGGACTGTGGACACCTGAGGTCAATGGGTGGAGTAGTAGGAGGCTGGATTCACTCCTGATTCTCTTGATCTTAGACATTAAACACCAGCACCAATGCAGCTCCTTAGACCTTTCAGCCTTCCTGATGTCTCTCTCCTTGGCTCTTGATAGGAGGCTTTTGGTTGAGCTCCTGGTGGGAGTCGTGCTCTCCCCCAGCCCTCCTCTCCACCCGGAGCCCAGCTGGGACACTTGCCAGTGCCTCAGCACAGAGGCCAGAGGCCGGATGGGCACGAAGTCCCTGGGTGCTCCCTGACCCTTGTGGAGCCCAGAGCTGAGGCAGTTGCAGGGAGGGGGCTGTGCTGCCTTTCACAGCGAAGTACCGCAGCTTAATGCCTATCAAGTGTTGCAGCTTAATTTGCTTTTGGGGGGGTGGGGTGTTTCTTTGCTGCTGGCTTAGAGCACAGCTGCTGATCCCCCATACTGTAGGAAGCAGTGAGGTTGCCTTTCCCTCCCTGGCACACGTGGACCCCCCTGTTCCAGTGCTGGGGCACAAGCTGGCAGCCCAAAACAGATGGTGCTGCTTCACGCTCAGCCTGCACCATCGCCCGAGGCAGGCAGCAGGCACATGCACACCCATCAGATGATATAGGAGGCAGTATCTCAACATGATGCTTTTGTCCATCCATTCAAAGCAGAGAGCAGCTCAGCCTTGGGACACCAGTCCAACTGGTCTCAGCAGCATGGTTCTGTTGGAAAGGCACAACTTCCTCTGCTTCAAAAGCCCTGCTTATAATCCCAGTCCAGCTTTCAGCACGGCAGCGGGGACTTTTGTTTTAGGCTGCCTATAATACTGAGGCATTTTGCTCCAGAACAAAGAACCCTGTTTTAGCAAAAGTCTCTATTAGTGCATATTAATGCGCTCAGTTGGTGTAATTTATTTTAGCATGTAATTTGTTTTAACATTTATTTTAACACTTTCTGTGTCTACACTGGATTAATAGCAATCTCATTGCCTATCGATGGGAGGCAGCTATTTAGGTTATTTAACCTTATATGCTCAGGCATTTAGTTCACTCCTTAGACTACAGCCTTTCAGCATGAGGGTCTTCTCTTTCTTTTTGTACAGCAGTCTGATCCAAACCTACAGCTATGTAAGTGGCTATTGCTACTAATGCGTCTGACACAGTACGTAAATTGGTAAGAGTTTAGAAATGCAGTGAAAGAGAAAAATGCAACACACTGTGGGTTCTTTAATAGTAACAAAGATCATAGTATTTGGTTTATATTGCATTTATCTTCCTTACTTCTCCAGCTCCTTGTGTCCTTAAATCACGCTCTCCTCACATCAGAAGGGGGATCAGCAGTGTCATGGCCTCAGTGGAGGAACACAGTCCAGTGGTACAAAATGCCATTTTCTTTGGATGTCTCCTGACTCAAGTTGTTACTGTAGGTCTGTATGAACTTGCCTTTGAGATCTGACCAGGTCATGCCCCAAGGTGTTGTTTTTTGTTAGCCAGCCTTGGACACTAGAATTTACAGATACGGCTTTAAAATAATCAGCTTTATAGTTGCTTCCTTTCACCAAAGAAATGCCTGCCCTCAAACACAGGGGCGAGGAAATAGAGCAAGGGATTACACGGGAAGATGATATGCCATGCACAAATGTACATTGACGGCCTCAGGCTTTGACACCAAAGTATTATGCTAATGCCATGCACATTGGTACAGGGATTGTTTGGAAAGGCAGTGTCTTCTAGGAGTGGGTCAAAAATGTATTTGATTGTTTTCTCATAGAGCTCAGCCTGTAAAACTAGCGTTATAAGTCCAGCCTGATACTTGACTGCCATGAGATCCCTTGCTTCCCAGAGAGGGGGTAAGCACAACCATGTTAGTTGGTTAGATGCCCTTAGGTCCCATCACTTGGGAGCCTGCATCTGAGAAACTGGAGTGGGTGAGCAGAGCTGAGACCCTGGTGCTGAAGCTGCCCCCCCCACCAAGTGGCACTTGCTCAGCCAGAAAGAGACTAGCCATGTGTGTCTGGTCCTTGGGCACAAGCTGAACCTGATGGCACCAAGGAGGTTTTGTGTCACTGTAAGTGATGGCCCAAAACCCTTCCTGTATGGAACAGGGACACGTGTAGAGGCTCCAGTCTGTATTCTGGTGTCAAGACTGGAGAGCAGAAGACATGGCTGAACTGGTTTTCTACTTTGATGAAGAAATCTTGGAAAACCATTTAGCATTAAACCAGCCTTCAGACAGGAGAATCACAGCCTCTTTCACTGCACGTGAGTCAGGCAGCCTATCGCACTATCCATCTTTGGGTGTACATTTTCTCTGTCTCTCTCCCTTCACCCCACCATATGTGGCATGTTGGATGTGCTACCTCCCCCTCCTGTTTTCTGCCCCAAGGTGGTTGTGAGCTTGAGAGCGATGTCTGGTAGCGCTCTTTACTGCACATGGTACAGAGAAATACGAGGATGGCAGCCCTAGAGGAGCAGATGGTATCACACGCCTGGATCTGTTTCCTCAGACAAAGTAGGGTACTGCAAACTAGTGTTCACTTCACTTGGTAACATCTACTTGAAATATCAGTGGGTGCTCTGCTGTTTGGAGAAGCAGGCAGGCTGTTACAAAGGCTCACGTGGGCAGGGTGTAGTGAGGGCATGTAGGTGGTGAGGGGAATCTTGCACATTTCTGGTGGAGTGTTACGTTTCAGAGGAGAGGACAGGATGCCAAAAGAAATAAGTTGTAAGGAGAGGGGGATTTCTCTACACCCCGCTTCATGCAAATGCATGCCCATTTCCAGCAAGGGTGGTCAAGAATAAAGGGACTCACTACCTGGGAGGAGTCAGATGTGGACTCAGCTCAGAGACCTCGGGCACAGACCGCAAAAGCTCAGTGTCTCTTAAGGATGCCCAGGGCAGTGGTGGAGTCCCCATCCCTGGAGGTGTTTAAGAGTCGAGTTGACATAGTGCTCAGGGTATAGTCAATGACTGTCAGTGTTAGGTTAATGGTTGAGCTCGTTGATCTTAAAGGTCTTTTCCAACCTAGGCAATTGTGTGATTCTGTGATTAGCATGCACATTCAGTGGAGGCTACAACATGGCAGGGTTTTTAGCCCTAGCAGGAGAAAGCCACTGCACCACCTACCTGCAGGGTAGTCCTTGGAGGAGCAGGACCATGAAGGCGTCAGGAGGAAAGGTGGAGATGTAAAGAGGCAAGCAAAGAGCAGGGACATCTCTGCGTGAAAGAGGATGCATTGAGAGGAGGGAAGAGGGAGAGACTCATAGACCATGTGGGGGAGAAAAAGGATTAATTGGAACAGGGAGGAGACGGAAGGTTCTCAGCTCAGGGATGTCAGAGGCGCCAGTTGTTCCAGGGTGGGCAGCCGCAAGAGCTCTCCCACCCCATCCCTGCAGTGCCCTGCATGACAATACTGTCCCCTTCTGTCAGAGAGGAGCTTCAATCATTTCAGCTTGCTGGCCCACCCCTCTCCATGTCAACGCGTTTCTGATAATTACCATTTTTCAGAACTATTTTGACTGTCAAAAAATGCTTTTTTTAAAAAAATAAGCTGATTAAAAGAGACTACTCATTAGCATAAGCTCCTTGCCGTTCAGCCCTCTTCCTAATTAAAAGCACTCATCTGTGGAGACCTCGATTCTCCCCTGTCCTCTGGGCTAGCTTTTTGGACATTTTTCCCTGGCAGTTTGTTTTATTTTGCCTCATCTTCCTTTTTTTTTTTTATTTTTTTTATTTTCTAGTTTCCTCTCCAGCAGCTTCCTGGCAAAGAGAGCAGAGGATTCAGGCAGGTGGAGGCTTCGGTATTTAGTACAAGATGAAAACCAGGAGGAATTTGTTGTTCCTTAAAGCATCATCTTCTGTTTATTGCTGCTGGCTTGGGAGCAGAGCAGCAGCATGTCAGCTCCCTGGTTCATGGGAGATGCACCTCCTGGGGCAGTGATCTCCTCCGGTCTAACCAGCGTTGGGCTGGTGGCGTGTTTGGGCAGCAGATCCATAATCCAAATCCAGGGGTGCTGGTGGC
Source organism: Podargus strigoides (assembly GCA_028020825.1). NCBI lineage: Eukaryota > Metazoa > Chordata > Aves > Caprimulgiformes > Podargidae > Podargus > Podargus strigoides. Next base: position 2,465,367 of record CM051635.1, read on the forward strand.
TGTGCAGCAGGTGGTGCTTTTCCTCTTGTTCAGCAGTAAGCTGACATCCCAGCAAGGGATCAGCTGCTGCTGTGTTGCAGGGAGAGCAGCTTTTATGGCGAGATGCAGAGGTCCTGACCATGTAGAGATGTGATGGCTCTCAACATGTATAGCCCCAGTACTTTGGAAAATTCCAGTGCAAAGAACTGTTTTCTATCTCCCTTAGTGTCCCCCAATGGTCTTAATTAAATAAAGCAGCTTTCTTCATTCCTTCCCTCAGTGTCACCTATTTCTGAGCAGCTCCTGTGTTTAGCCCTGAAGTGACTGCATTGATGAGCCTGCTGAGGACTCTTGCCCAGGGGGGCTCTGGGAACTTGTGGCAGAACTGGAGGGCCCTGCAAATCATACTCAGCATCTTCTCAGTGTTGGCAATTAAAATCCTGAGATAGGACCAGCATTTAAGCTGTCCTGCACCAGTCTTTCCCTGTAGCCAGCATGCTGAGTAGGAGTTCATGTCTGTGGGGTGGGAGAGTTGCTCACTGGAGGTTTCTCCAGGCAGTGTTGTTTTGAACTCTGTTCACTGCTAATATCCGTACTGTGAAATGATGGGGGACCTTGAACTACTCCAGCAACTGTTTTTTTCCCTAAGGAAAATTTCCGTGGTTCACCTGTGAAATACAGCAGATGACTGCAGTCAGCAAAAATTTGGTTTCTTCATTTAAGGAGCTCTGTCCTTGGCTAGTCATGTGTCACTTCTTGCCACTGATGAGGAGGGGGTTAAAGGCTCTGCTTGCAGGGGTGGCTCGGACATCAGCTTTTCCCTAAGTAGGGGTGGCTGGCAGAGACCTGTAACCCATTATGGGAACACTAGGAGTCAGCAGACCTTTTCCTTGTTCCTTTTCCCATCTCATTCCCTTTATGCCGAGGCTGCAAAATGGGTTGGAGTAATTCCAGTTCACATGGGAGGAGTCCCCAGGTAACTGGATCATTTGGCTTTATAGCACCTTTTTGCTCCTGGAGCAAAATGGAAGGATTGGAGCTGGGACCAGGTTTGGCTCAATATCCCTGCTCCCCATGCTTTTTCAAGTGTCTTATGCTTAGCCCTGCAGGAGCTGACACAGCTATGGAGAAGTGAGATCAACGTCTAATTTGCGTCATGCCTCAGCAGCTACTGTTGACTGCAAGCTCTTTCTTCCTAGGGTTCCTCTAAGAGCCAGAAAAGAACAGCTGATTTCCAGATCCGGGAGGGATTTGAGATAGCTGGCAGATTAGATACACTGGGGCTAATGGTCATCTCTTCCGCATCAACTCTCCACTGGTGGAAGTCCATTGATTGTAATGAAGTGATGACTGATTTACCATGACACTCAGAAAAGCATCACTTTTAGTTTATTTATTTCCTTTAGCTCTGTAAAAGGAAACCCATCTTCACTGGAGGGGAGAGTGCCACAGCCACATGGGAGATTTACTCCTGTGGAAAGAGCTGTTGTTTCACATGGACTCTTTGCACTCCAAAACCCACTCTTCACCATCCTCCTTCCCTGCCTTCTCACATGGTGCCTGTCAATCCCCTGCTGTGCTGCCTGCACCCATCTTCTGTGAGCTTGTGTGCACTGCACTGGGGCCATCAATAGACTCAGTTGTACATACCAGGGGGATGGTATTGACTCTTACTTATACCACATCACCTCAGAAGTAACTTGACAGAAGTTTGTGACACTGCAGAAGTCAGGCCCCAGGTAGGTGTTCAGCCAAAACATGGCTGCAAATCACATTTAAAAGGTCAGGAACAATGTTCTTAGCTCTTGCTTTCTACCCCTGCTGTGGATCTGCTCCACTTGCTTGCCTGTCTTTTCAAAGCTGTCAGCCAGGCTAAGGTCTCACCTGAAATTCTGAAATAACCCAAAGTGAAAAGCCCCAATAGCCTGCAAAGGTCAAGGCAATGCCTCAGTTCTGGTGAAGGGCCAAACTCACTCGTGGTTTCACTAAGTTGATTCAGTAGCGTCACAGTAGTTGTGCCAGGGGAGGTTTAGATTGGATATTAGGAAAAATTTCTTTCCTAGAAGGGTTGTCAAGCCCTGGCACAGGCTGCCCAGGGCAGTGGGGGAGTCCCCATCCCTGGAGGGATTTCAGAGCCGTGGAGATGTGGTGCTGAGGGACATGGGGCAGTGGTGACTTGGCAGTGCTGGGTTAATGGTTGGACTTGATGATCTTAGAAGTCTTTTCCAACCAAGACTATTCTATGGTTCTCTGAATTCAGCTTAAGGTTGTGGCTCCACCTTCTCAGTCAGTAATCCAGCCTCACATTTGCAAAGGCGGTGCATGCTACCATCCTGCTTTCATAAGTAGGGAAACTGAGGCAGGGTGGGAGCAGAGTTTACACTGAGCTCTCCAGGATGGCAAAACATTGCTCTGGTGTGTTGCTTTTCACCAACAGAGCTCCCAGTGTCCTACAAAAGAAGAATGAGCATCGTTATCCCCGGTTTATATTCATAAAAATTGAGTCATGTTGAACTCGATTGGGAAGGAGTTGCCAGGGCAGCACGGAGTGTCCTCCAGAGCTGCCCTCATGCCTCCAGGTGCTGGACCCAGCAGGCTAAGGCTGTTGTACTCACTAGCTCTGAAATCTTTCAGGGAGGACAGGTGAGCCGTCCATCCCATTGCACCACGCGGTAAGAGAACATGAAACTGAAGTTTGGGAAAGCGTTCATGAAGTGAAGGTGGTCTCGCTCCTCCTGAGTCCCAGCAGCTCTCTGCACGTGGCAGCTCTAGCATCCTTCTCAAAAGTGGGGATAACGTGCATGCCTTCATCCATCTCCTCCCCATGCGTGGGTCAGCTGTGGCTGCTGTTTTTTAAGGGAGTGCATTCCTGTCACCAAAAGGCATGCAAGGCGCTTTGCACCCATCAGCCGTGGCAGAATCAATAGCATCTTCATGGTGGGTCTTGGCAGTACAGCCCCACAATTAAGAGGTGAAGGTTAGATGGGAACAAAGTCCTTCCCCCCACTCTAGGGAATAGGTGGGTCCTGTTGCTCAAAATCCAGCTGAATTTCAACCTGGAGACGGCAGAGGCTTTTCTGGGCAAGCAGTCAGTACTTCACTCTTGAGTTTTGCCGCAGGGTCTGTCTGACTTTGTGTCTCTGTGAAACCACATTGCTTTGACCTTACAGGGGCTGGGTGGGATTGTCAGTCCTAAAGATTGGGTTCTTAGTGGGTTTGCAAAGGTCTGAAACTGGCCATCACGGTGAGGAGGTGCTCTTGGGGGAAAACAGGAGAATGGAGGGGCGGTGCTGGTGTGGAAAGCTCTAGAGGTTTTTACAGATGAGGAGTTTTAAATTCAGGTCATAGGGTCTTAGTTGTTTAAGATCTTATGAGAACTTTCCAGGTACTGCTGCTCTTTCTCATGGCAACAGCATTTCCTCCTGACCCAGGGCACTTGAATACTATAATATTAACTTTGGAATAGACAAGTATTTGTAGATAGATAGCTCATCTAGAGAAGGAGATTTATTATTTGCTATCTGGAGTCAGCAGTCCCCATGGGCATCCATGTATTACTCTTAGGGAGCTGTGATGGATGGAAAAGGAGGTTGCTGTCTGCAGTGAGGCAGCCGGTACGTGGCAAACTTCTGAAGTTCCCAAACTGAAGTGGTTGAAAAGCAATGGTGAGTGGGTAGGTAGATGCTATTAATCCCATGGTTTTGGAAAGATTGTCCATTTCCTATTCCCTCAACTGCTAAATTCCTACATACTAGGAGTAAGGAAATGAGATGTGCGTAACAGTGGTAAAATTCAAAATAATTTCTGAAGGTGGATTTTGATCTAGATCTGAACCTTTCGGATCTATCCAGAGAAAGCTCTTCTCTCTTGCCCAAGACTTTCTGAAATGCTTCCATTTCTGCTGCCTCTCACTAGGCTTTCCATTTCTCTTCCCTTGCATTCAGCACGGCTGTCTGCTGCTAGGGCCTTCCTCCATCTCTTCTACAGGCTTACTTCTCGTCCTTTCTGCTGACAGTTAGCTCTCACTCAAGTCTGTCTGCAGAGATGGGACTGTTTTGAGGGACAGAAAGAGTTAAACAGTGAGCAGAGAAGTCATCTGGCTACAAGGTGGGAGAGGGGCTCTGATCCTTCATCCAAAGTGTGCTGCAGTTGCTAGGATGGGCTCCTAGCATCAACTTTGTGAGGACTCTGCTCTCTCTTTCAGGGGATTTTCCTTACTTTAGCTAGGGAAAAAAAAAACCAAACCAACAACCAGATGAAAACCAAAACAAAAAGCCTGACATCAGATCTAATTAATAATAATAGAAAAGCCAATTTCACAGCCCATTACCCCTCATAGCCAGGTGGGGGGTAGGAAGGTGAGGAGGAGGAGGGACTTGAACAAACATGGGCGGATGTGTTTGTGGACCTCATGAAAGAGATGGGGCGATGGTGACTCGCAGAGTTTCCCTGCCAGACGTATAGCTTTAGGCTCCATTAACCCAGAACCCAACAGAAGGTACTGTAGCCAAGGGGAGAATCTTTAAAAATGCCGACAGCATCATTTTGCTTCATTAGCAGGGCTCCTGCATGCCTCCTTCTCTCTTCGCTGCCGCCGCGACCCCCTCCCCTCCATGCCCCCTCCTTTCCCTCTCTTTCCGTTTCGTTTAACTGAAGGCAATTCATCTCGTTTTAATTAATTTTTACTTGCAGCGTTATCACCCCAAGTATAAAGGCAAAAAGTTGTTTTTTTTAATTACAAAGCTAACGGCATTAATTACCAGTACAGTAAATGCATCAACGCACGGGAGCCAAGTGGTGTTCTGAGGCACTGAGGCAGTGAGCGGCCGTGACAGCTGCAAAGGGGTTTAGGTTTTTTTCCTTTCCATTTTTTTTTTTTTCATTCTTTTCTGTTTAACAGCCTCACCACAGAAGAGTGTCAATTTGGAAAAAAACAGCCTGAGATTTTCTAAACCACAAGTCAGCTCCAGCCACCCACTGGGATATGGCATCTGGAAGGGATGCAACAGAGTATCCTTAAATGATAGGGCTGGAAGGGACAGGAAGAGACCATTTAGTCCATCTCTTGCCCCAAGGCAAATGCCATTAGACCTGTTTCAGTCTTGATGGATGTCTGTTAATCCAATTTGAAAGACTTAAAGAAATGCACGATTTCGCTAGTGAATGTTCCCCCCTCCCAGTATGCACAGAGTCTAAGTCAAACTGGTTGGCTAGCTCAGCCTAATTTCACCCTCATTTCTTATATGGATCCTTGTAGAGCTCTGATGAGCTGAGCAATTGGAGAGGAGTTAGGACAGGACCGTAGGAAGCTAACCTCTGTCCAACCACAGCACGGGAACCCATCTCCAGGAGGTGAAGGTGACCCTTTGCTTCAGCTCTGAATTCCCTGGACCCCGTGTGTCCTGGTTTCCCAGGAGCAGCCCCATGGGCCAGCCATGCAGGCAGCCATGAGTATCCCTGAGTCAGCTGGGAGATCCAATCAAGGCAGCTGCCCCAAGCTGACTCACAGGTGTATCCCGTACCACTTAATCATGCTCATGATAAAAGGAGGGAGCTCAGCGAGGATGAGTTTCTCTTCCTAGGGTTCCTCCCTCCTGGCCTTCAGCTCCTGCTGTTGATCCTAAGGACAAGAGTGAGTAGAACCTTGTGTACTTTATGTTGGTCATTGTATCAGTTTTGTTATTTCATTGGATCTGTTTCTACTTCAACCCATGGGGCTTCTCCTTTTTTTCCCCAGTTCCCCTCTGCAGCTGAGGGAGGGGTCATCAAGTGGTAGAACAACTGCCACAGTTTAGCTCTGGGTACAGGCTAAATGTAGACACTGAGGACAAACCAAAAAGCATAATACTTTGTGTTAAAAAGAAAAGATGGGTGATTCTATACGTGTTGCAGTTTCTTCTCAGCTTCATGGTGGCAGGGAAGAGGCATATCAGGGCTGTGACAATGGGCTTTGGCAGAAGTGTCCTTGTAAGGACAAGGTATGGGCTGCTTCAGTATCCTTGCAGAGGTGTATGGGGTGAGATGTGCAGATATGTGGTCGTGTGTCCTGGGGGTGAGGCTGTGCTGATTGATGCCTTCGAGCCCCAGAAGTGCACGCCTTACCTTACTTTTGTGTTAGAAATGGGCCTTAACTGGGAAGTTGGGTTCTAGCTGATAAACTGTGGTTCAGCCCGTTACTGAGATGAAGCATAAGGTGCAGTAGTGTATGGAGTTTGCTGCAGATGATTTGATGTAAAAATTTGTTGCTTCTGACATGAAATTAAGAAATGGAGGAGGAAACCAAGACCTGATTCAGTTTTCCCATACTGAAAACTCAGAAACTTGAGGCCCTCTGGCTAAAGGAAGGAACTAAAATGTCAAGTCTGGGAGGAGAATGTGGGAGACATCCCCATCAAGTAGGAGCCACAGCATTGCAGAGATTTTTTTCCATTTAAAAGCACATTCACTTCTGAAAAAAGGAGTTAAAAAAATATTAGTGAGTGTTTTGTACATGTTCTGCTATATGAAGGAGCCCTTACTGATAGAGGAAGGCATTCAAGAGAAGAAATAGCTGTGCCTCTGTTGAATGTGTACAGACATAAGGATTCTGTCTGAAAAAACAGGTGCCTAGGGAACCTGCTTTCTGAGAGAACCAGGCTTGGAGGATGAGGTGTGAACAGCATTGACAACAGTAGGAGAAGGGCTCTTGGTGGTCCATCTTTGGCTATTCGAAGGCATCTAGCCTGGTACGTTTTATTTTCTTCTGAGTGGTCCAAGAGGAAGATGTGGAATCAGTCGAGAGGAAGCAAGAGGAAAGCTCATCACAGAATCATAGAGTAGCTAGCCTTGGTTGGAAAAGACCTCTCAGATCAAGTCCTGCCCCATGTTCCTCAGCACCACATCTACACATCTTTTAAATACGTCTAGGGATGGGGATTCCACTGCTGCCCTGGGCAGCCTGTGCCAGTGCTTGAAAACCCTTTCAGGGAAGGAATATTTTATAATTTCCAGTCTAAACCTCCCCTGGCACATACGTGAGGCCATCACCCCTCATCTTGTCACTGTTACCTGGGAGAAGAGACCGACCCCCCCTCGTTACCCCCTCCTTTCAGGGAGCTGTAGAGAGCAATGAGGACTCCCCTCAGCCTCCTCTGCTCCAGATTGAACACCTCCAGGTCCCCCAGCTGCTCCCCATCACACTTGTGCTCCAGACCCTTCCCCAGCTCTATTGCCCTTCTCTGGACACACTCCTGCAGCTCAGTGTCCTTCTTGTAGTGAGGGGCCCAGAACTGAACACAGTATTTGAGGTGTGGCCTCACCAGAGCTGAGTACAGGGACACAATCACCTCCCTGCTCCTGCTGGTCACACCATTTCTGATACAAGCTTGTGCATTCCTGTATTGCAGTGGTACTTGCAGCATAAAGAGGGCTTTGCCTTCACCGGGTAATGAGCAACTTTTGGAGGAAAGGAGACTGAGCCTCAAACTGATGTTCTCAGATGTGCTTCCTGAGACACATTTTGGTTTGGCCTGTTTCTGGCAAAAACCTTACGTGTTCCTTCTGTGGTAAAACCCCTCCACTAAGTTGTAAAAGACATTTCATTCTAATCCTCTCTTAAAGTATGGGAAGAGATGTCTTTGGCCCTGTCCTTCATTAACCTACAGCCAGAGCCTGACTGTAGGACAGCACAGAATGAAAATGACCCTAATAGAGAGATGTCTATCGTTTTCTTATCCCAACTGGAGATTCTGTGGCACAGAACATCAAAAAAGGACTGTTAAAAAAAAAAAGAAAAAAATTAAAAAAAAAAAAGGAACTTAGTCAGAAACAACCTGAAGGGAAAAAGTTATGAAATTAAAACCCAAAGAACCAGCAGGAAAAGTACTTTAAAAAATCCCTTATTAGAGTCACAGGAGGTAGCACCATACCCTCAAATGAAAATCAAAATAAAAACCTGGAAGCAAAAAAGTAAGAGAAACTGGTGCACTTAAATACCAAGTTATGTGGGTTTATTCAAGTCAGAGAAAGAATCCTTTAAAAATTGGATATTCTGTCCAAGTGATACTAATAGGATGGAACATAAAATGCAGCACTGAGATGTAAAATAGAGATTAAGAAAAAATTTGAAGAACAAACAGCCAAAGCTAACACAACCAATAACAATAAATTCTTTACCTACCAAGAGTAGGCAGCCCTAGGGAGAGTCAGTTAAGGAAGTAATCAGGACAGATAGAGATTGCAGCAAAGAGTTGGTCATTACTAGAGAGGAGAAGCGAACCCAGAATGCCCCAGCATGCATTTTGTAGAGAAAAGATGACACTGTCCTCAGGTAATGTGTGAGTAATAACAAAACTGTGTGCAAAATGAGACTGTAAGAGATCTCCAGGTTATTGCAAAGGGATTCCACGCTGGCAGGTCTCAAATTTGACTTGCAGCTCTCCCTCAACCTCACCCTGGTACCACCATATATTCTAGGGGAAGAAGCAACCTGCAAAAAAGCAGGTATGAAATGAGAACCCACAGAACCAGCAAGGACACTGCTACAAGAAGACATCCCTTATTAGATTCACAGGAGGTAGTACCGTATTCCCAGATTGAAATTAAAATCAAAACCTAGAAATGAAAAGGAAATAGGAATGAGTGCAGCAAAATGCCAAGTTGCATGGATTTATTCATATTAAAAAAGGGGGGGGGGGGGGGGGGGGGTAAAGGAAAAAAGATAAAAGATCTTCCCAGGGGCATGGAGTGCCCTATTCTTTTTTTTTTCCTGGTTAATGATCAAGTCTTCATTTGTACTATCTTAATAATTTCTGGTATTCTGCTTTAATTGTCTCTGTTAGTTCTTCCTGCTCTGAAACATCCATTTTTTTTGTCACTCACATTAGACTTTGGGCTGATTGGTTGGACTTTTGATGATCTTAGAGGCCTTTTCCAACCAAGGCTATTCTATGAGTCTATGATTTGTTTCTTTTTCTTTTGTCATTTCCAAAAAGAGAGGCTTTGCTCTGTCATCCTCTACTCCAGGAGCCTCGTGTGGCCTCTGCCCAGCATCCCAAAGTACACACCACTGGGCGTGCAGGTTGCAAGGCCAGTGGAGGAGCAGAAATGGGTCAGGAATACATGTTAGAGATCAGAGTCTGAGAAGGTAGTTCATACCACATCAACATATTCCTCTCAGCATTTCAAAACAGATCTTTCTTCTCTACCTGTTCCTTTTTTTCCTAAGAGTATTTTCATGAGCACCCTTGGATTTCTGCCATACCTGACCTTACTTTCAGCTTAGCTCCTAGATCTCCCCTTCACTGTCTTCCCCTCCACCTCCAGCCCATGCCTGTGATCTGCATCCCAGTCACCTTCCTGCTTCTGTTCTGCATCCTTCTCCCTTTTGCATTTATTTATTTATTTATCTTCCCAGGGATGGAAATGGGGAAAAAATAAAAATAAATATGCAAATGAAAGGAAAAAAAAAAAAAAACAGAGAGAAATTTAATTAAAATGTGTGTGTTTCTTTCCCTTTGAGTGCTTTAGGGTGGAATAGCAAATTGTTAAAAAAGAGAGCACTCAGAATAAGGTTAAAGAGCTGAAAACTGATTACATGCAATTGAAAATGAAAGCAGGGAGTGGGTGGTGGAGATGCAGCATATTGAGATAGGTAAAAGGCTCAGGGAGACTCTTGCTGGAGATGGGGCATTTTTCACTGTGAGTTACAGCCAAGCAGGCATTGCACGCGAGGTCTGTAACGGGGCTTCAGACGCTTTGCAGCAGGAGAGAGGCAAGGAGGGAAGCATTTTACTTTGAAGAGCAATCTGGAGAGGGCACCTTGTAGATGAGAGCTGGAAAAAAAAAAAACAGGCTGGGAAGGATATAGGGGTGGGGGAGAACCATCCACTTCATCTCCATCTGGTTTCTGTCAGTAGATCTGTCATACCCCAGGAGAGGACAGTACTTTTGGAGTGCTTGAGGGTGGGGAGGAGAGAAATAAATAAAATTGGCTCATGCTTTATGCAGGATCTGCAATCATGGGTGCTGAGTTTGATCAAAGCCATAGGTCTGTGGGAATGAGAGGGAGAGTGCGGAGTTGTGCTTCAGCTTATTAAAGATGCCATTGTGAAAGCAAAGATTGGGAGGGGGTTGAAGTTCCCTAGCCTTTGAGGTGTATTTGGACCATGGTGATCAGGGTAGAGACCACTCCTCATCCACCCTCAGGTGTTCACAGGGTATTCGAGCAGCTTCCTAAAATAATAGAGCTCCCTTAGACTGTGCACAGGTCCTTCAGGTGTAAAACTCATCCTCCCCCTGGACAGGCTACAACAGCAGCAGTTTTGTGTGCAGGGGGTGAGAATGTGTATATTATGGGGCCTCACTACAGAGCAGTGTTTTTCCAATGCGTCTTCTCCATTCTGTTCACACTCCAACGTGGGAATCGTTTCTTGGCAGCCAGTTTTTGTAATTAAACACAGCCTTTGAAAGACCACATCCCCGCTTGTGCCCTACCTTGGTTCCAGCCTGCCAAAGCCTCCTCATTACTCAGAGCCCATGGGACACCTCTTGCATTTCATTTTTAAACCGGTGACGGATAAACTGTAGGCCTGGCCCACTGAAAGGACATGTTCCTAGCAGCTTTTTTCAGGGCCATTGCTGCCCACTGCAGGGACTGGGGAGCTTGCTGAAGCAAAACCCCAGTCCTCCTTTTCTTGCTCTGACTGCTAGCATGCACGTTGCAATGTCTGCAAGAGGCGCCGTTTTGGTGCTGCTCCGGCACTTCTGGCCCTTGGCTGGAGGAGAGGAGAGTGTTGGAGGCAGCTATTGAGGTTCACACCTTATGGGCAATTTGAACAGTGTCTGCAAAAACTTCCATCCTAAATACCCATCCCACCCAAGTTCCCAATCCCGACTCATCCGCACACTGTCTGAATCCTCAAGGATCTCTCCTGGAAGAGGCTTAGTAGCAAAGACAGATGGCTCTGTCCTACTCTGGCATGGCAGGGATTGATGTTGCAGCTTTCATAACCCACCAAGGGTAGCTCTCCCCTTCTGCCCACAGATATTAAGGGTCCAATCTTCCTTTCTATTTCCTATGCCTTTTAGAGTGAAAGGGAGAAAAGAAGTCTCCTTGCTGTGATGCAGAGTGATTGCTGCCATTTGACATTCACATTTATCTGCTTGGTCTTTTCATTATCTCCCTCCCATTTGTTTCTGCTCATCCTCAAGTATCTGCTGATCCTCTCCCTTCCTCTGAGACTGGCTGTTGTTAAAACTCCTCTGCTTACCTGCTCTGTATATCTTGACTTACCCGCTTGGTTCACGTCTCTGGTCATTGATTTTTTTTGTACCCAGCTGCTAAATGAGCACTGTTTCCACCTCTTCCACAAGCATCTTCTGCTTTGCTACTGCAAATTCCTCTGTACTCCAACTAAAACACTGTAGCTTCTCATTACACACAGCAAAGCCAGCAAGCTTCCGACTTTTCCTACTTCTGCCTGTGTGCTGGTTGTTTCATTTCAGTCAAGAGGTCTCACCACTGCTTACTCTCACTAGAGATGTTTCCCTAACTTCGAGCCCAATTTATCAGTCAGGATACATGGCTCATTTTTCCCAGGTGCCCCAGACCAGAAATACCCTCTGGCTGTTACATAGCTTTTCAACAAACTGTGTCAAGAAGCAGCAAAATCCTGCCTCCAGGAACATGTACCCTTTCTTAGTTTTATCCTGTATTGTTACAATCTTGGTTAGTGTCTCAATTATGTATAGACAGGCACAAGCTGCAAATTCAGATCAGAAATTCATAGATATTTGTATCCCAGGGGCTTGTCTGCCTCGATATTTTTTTTTGTGCCATGACAACTATATAAATATATGAGGGATAAGTGACAAATACCTTTGTAGGTCTATCACTGTGCCCGCATTTGAGGGTTATTCTGTACCATTCAAAGCTGCCTTTATAGTGTCAAATCTAGAAACAGGCTGCCTTTAAAGTTAGTATGTAAACCTAAGTGCTATGAAACTCAGCCTGCCATATGGGCATGCACACCCACAGCCAAAGTCCAACTTACATTTTTTTATCCCATTTGTGCCCACAGAGGTATCAGAGCCACATTTCCTTTCCATTAAATCAGTGCCCTTTCTGCTAAGTTCTACATAAATCTTCAGCTTTAACTTGGCCTACAGTTTGAGGGAAGAGAGGGAATAATAAACCAAGGAGACACAAAACACAGCTCGTGATCTGCTCAGAACTTCTGTAAAATTGCATTGCTTGTGAAGACACTGTAGGTAAAAGTAGAAATGGCCAGAACAGATGTTGAAAATTCCGACCTCCCTGTTGCCCTGCTGCATGTTTGCCACCGTTGGGTTTAGAATTCTTTGGTGCTGTTGGCTTTTTGAAGTAGGAAAATGGTTTGATTGCCTTCTGCAGGTGAAGCACTTTTTTTATTTCCCAAGTGGGAGTGAGTTTGGCTCACAGGAGATGTCCTGTGCTTGTATTTGTGGGAACCTGGTTCTGGAGGTCATCTGAAATAGGTTGCTCTGTCATAGGATTTGTTACATCTGCTGCCAGTCAAGACAGAAGTGTTGGGAGAACAGACTTTCTTGAGAATATAAAGGATTGTAGATGTACAAATCCAGCATTTAATACTCATTCGTTGATTCAGAAAAGTACTGACATGTGGGGTAAAAAATGAATCAAATCTTTAAAATATGACGACTGGTCTGTAGAGTAGGAGATCCCAGAGGAATCGGTTTGTCCAGGTGCAGGTTTTGCCATGCTCTCCCCTCGATTGGTTGCGATGTGAAGCAAAGCACGAGTTTCTGTGCCTAAGGTATGCAGCATATTGTGTGTGTTTGCTTTATCGGTGTTTGAGTGTCAACTTTGTCCATCCAGGATCCTCTGAAAGGTTCTGGACTGGACAGTCACTGGACAAGAAAATCTCCTGGGTGGAGAAATATGGTTGGCAACCTCACCAGAGCACGGCAAAAACCCCTCATGTGCAAGTGTCTGAGGGTGGGAAAGGCTCCCCAGGAGGGAGTAGGGAGGTGGGAGTGGGCAAGTCGCCTGCTCATCCCAGCACTGGTCCTCAGCTCTGCCTTCCCAACTGCGAAAGGCTGGCGGTGTGCATATGTCGCTCTTAATCTTCCTTTTGCATCCCTGTTTTTGCAGTTGTCAGAGCGCCGTATTATGCAAATTGGAATTAAGCAATTAAGGCGATAATGTTTCCCTTGAAGAGTTTGACAAGGCAGAAGGAACACAGACTGCTTTTCAGACAAGCTTTTGGTTGCATATTTACCTAAAAACAAAAGCAAAAAGAGGGACAGCCGCAGACACACCCCAGCTTTGTGACCAAGCCATCCTTACCTCCCCGGGCATCCCTTCTTCTCACTTGTCCCATAACACTGGGGAGGGATGGGGCAGAGGGGCTGCTTGCACGCAGGACTAGAGGAAGGGGTGCCACAGCCCTATGCTGAATTTGCATCTTAAACAGCTGTCTCAAGGTGTAGCTGAGCACCATACCGTGCTTAGGCACCAGGGGTTTTGTCACCCATCCAGCGACTGCACTTTCCCAGCTTTGCAATGCTTTGTGCGGGGGTGATGTTGCTGTCAGTCCCTGGGAGGCAAAAGTTCAGAGCTGCTCTCTGTCAGGAGTCTTTTGACTTTTTTTTTTGTGAAAGAGGAGAGGGTTATGCTATTGAACTGTCTGGACATGGCAGTGATTTCTACGTCACAATCAAAGACAGGCTGAAGTGAGGCTGTCATTCTCATGTCATTTTGTCATGTAAAATTTGCTTTGCACCAGTAATTATGGTAAGGGTCAGACCCTGGGGTATAAATGTAGGATTCTGCAAAATAGTATTATTTGAAATAAGCTTTACCCTGTGTTTTTTCACAAGCTGTGCTTTCTTTCCTTGGGATGTGGTTGGTCACCCCAGCTTTGAACTTGCTTAGCTCTTAACACAAGCTTAGCATTTTCTGCATCTCCTGCCGGCCTCAGGAGGGAAAGGAGAAGAGTGTGGGGAGTTACTGAGTTGTTGCCAGCTGAGATGCAGAGGGCCTGGTTCCCTGCTGCTCCATTACACCCGGAGAGTCACATTGGCATAAAACGATGAATCAGAGGTGGTGACTCAGGCTCCAGCACTCTAAATAGTCAGCAGAAGTGGCAAGCCAAGTCCCAAGTGGCACTAATGACAGAGAAAGTTAAGAAAGTGTGTGGCTTAATGGGGTGTACTCCCCAGATCACACAGGCATGCAGGGAAATGTTACCGGATACAGTTTATTGAGTGCTCTGACAGTGTGACAGAGTGGTCTCATATACCAATATATGGGAATGCATGGGAGGATTTGGTTCAGCTTAAACCCTTTCCCAAGTTGTATGAGCTAAAATGAAGGCAGGCCTGCTCAGAGCAGGTTGCTGGAAGCTGAGAGGGTATTGTGGGGATGGAGAATCCCTTTATCCTAAGCCTACATTACTGCCCACTTTGAGAAGGATCAGGGAAGCCCTTGTTCCAAGCCAGCAGGGCTGATCTTAAAGTTGCTAGGTAGGGCTGTAATGAGATAATAATTCTGCCTGTCTGAGACTACTCTCTGGTTATGTAAAGCAGCATTCATACAGAAGCTAAGTTGTCCCCATTGGCACCCGTGTCCAAAGCTGTTCTTTACGTCTCCATCTCGCCTAGTCACTTCCCAGTGAGGTCAGCTGAGCTTATTCTCAGTGGCAGTTGTTTGGCCTGAATTAGTGCTCATGGAAGCATTGGCTCAATCGATCCAGATAACTCTATCTAGCCTTTGTTTAAATAAGGCCACAAGTTCCCACCAGCTCTACATCATTTATCTGCTGCCGAGTTCAGCAGCCAAGCTGTGTTTGTGGAAGCAGGAAAAAACAAACAAAAAGGAAAAAAAAAAATCCTGGGACAACTAAAGGTAAATGCCCATTCAGGACAGCTAGAGGAAATATTTTGTGGCTGCTATCTAGCCTTGGTCCCCTTCATCACTTTCCCCTGCTTGCCTTTAACTGCTCCCTGCGGCCACACTTAGTGGCTATTCCACATTGATTTGCCGTTTAACCAGCTTACTGAGCCCTGGTTTTGACTGCGACTGCTCTTTTCATCCCTCTAGCTGAGGTTTGCACCACATTCCCCTCCCTCCCTTCCTCCTCAGAGAAGCTCTGGACCCTCTGCCGGATGTTTTAATGAGCTTGCATTTTCGTGAAAGGCCAGATCTGATCGTGACTTGAATGGCAGCTGCCAAACAGACAGAGCTTTTAGGTTCGAGCTCAGCAAGAAATTGGCTTTGCCTCCCATCAGAGCAGTTTGGGTACTTCAGAGGCTCAGTCAGGAGCAATTTCTATTAAGAGCTGAGTACCTTTTGTGTTCCTTGGGAGCAAAAGATGCTCTCAGGGTCTGCTCAGCACCGCCGAGGATTGTGCCTTCCGTGTGTTTGGAACTAGCATCAGCAGAGATTAGACAAGCAATGCTGGGAAGAACGTGGCTCCAGTTGCAGTCCCTGAAGGCTTTTCTGTTGTTCTTGTTGTTTCTGCTGGTTTGCGAGGTATTCCCCCTCCTTTAGTAATATATTTATCTAACAAAAGTTGCGTTTTGTACTCTCCTGAAAAGTATTTTCTGTGTTCTGTGTGTCTGGCAGACCTTCTCTGAGCGCTGTGCTTCCCACCGTTGGCTGTAAGCATTCAGAGGGTGAACACCACGAAGGACATGAGTTTCTTACGGGGGGTGCCAGG
This sequence comes from Podargus strigoides, assembly GCA_028020825.1. Classification (NCBI taxonomy): domain Eukaryota; kingdom Metazoa; phylum Chordata; class Aves; order Caprimulgiformes; family Podargidae; genus Podargus; species Podargus strigoides. Next base: position 2,481,047 of record CM051635.1, read on the forward strand.
CAGTTGGAAGACACGAGGTGTCATTACAGAAAGAAGATACGCTCAGTGGCCTGATGATGAGATTGGCTCGAGTCCTGGTAGTGGGGGAGGTCTCCAAGAGGAGGGAGAGGGCTCTCTTTTTCATGACAACTGAAGACGAGTCAGTGGATATGATGGGATGTGACAGGGGAACCTAGGAAAAAGGTAGGGCTTGCACAAGGTGTTTTACTAAGTCCTGTGTGTTGGAAAGGTCTGGAGTGGCAGAGAAGTCAGTTAAGCTGCAAGAGACATCTGCAGTAATGCAGATGGTGCTGAAAACATGAGAGAAGCACCATAAGATGAGAAGGGTGCTTCATGCTACCTTTGTATTAAACCAGAGCACAAAGCAAGTTGAGAACAAACCTTGACCTGCAACTTTACGAAATTGTGGTTTGTCACAATTGCCCAAAACTATTGATGCACAAACACACACACTCACCCACTTCAAGGATGAAGTAACTTTCAATCACATTTTAAACCACTGAAGCTTAAAATCCACAACCTGAGTTTTGGCTCTCTTATGACCTGGGGTCATGCCTGACACCTTTCTCCACTCCAGTATCCCATTCCGTGCACAATCATTTACACACATTAAGGCAGTAAAATACAGACAAGGAAAGCATAGCTTTCTCATACACTTTTGGTAACCTTTTTCACTTGACCACAGTAAATGGTAATACTAACTGAAAGACTTGAGATTTTGGTTCTTCACCTTTGATTTTTGCACCTAGTCTCTGATTGCAGCTTTGTCTAATCAAGCAATACAGGAAATCATCTCTCTAGCCCATTTCCCTCCTTGTGTGAAGTATTTACATCACTGTCTGATCCATTTTATCACCACACCTGAGAACTTGTAGGCCTTTGTTCTTACCATGTCCCTGGAATAGCATGGGTCTTACTATTGCTCCTGTTTTGCAGAGGAGTAACCAGACCACAGGAGCCTAAGTAACCTGTCCAAACTTGTATACAGAGTCAGTAGCAGAGCCAAGCCCTGATCATGTGGCCCCAAGTCCTACATTTGTGTTTCCTGAACAAAATCCATGGGCCCTGCAGCCTTCTCCAACATCCACTGAAGTATGCCTGCTTCCAGCAGTTCACCCAGCATTTGAACCCATGCATCAGGAACGTAGAGTGGCCCCGTTTATTTCCATTAAAGCATAGGCACACACTGTTTATCTCCCTCTGGGAACAAGCTGAGAAGAGTTTTAATGTCAGGGAAAACAATAATAGTAATAATAATAATAACAACAATAATAATAATAAGAAAAACCCCCAGGTGTCAACTCCACACTTTCTGGGGCCTGGTTAAGTTCTCTGGAGCTATAGCAGTCCATCACTTTTCTCAGCAGGGTATAATTACTCATAACTTGCAGGTTTTATCTCTGGGCTTCCTGTACTAAAAAGGAGAATGGAGGTAAATCTTGCATTCCATGGGAGTATAGATGTTTAATTAAGTATCATATTTAATTGTTCCAGACTCCTGCTTGACAGTCACTGAGTTTTGAAAATTTTGTCTTTCCCCCCCCCCCCCCTTTTTTTTTTTTTCGATTGGAATTGAAAAGATAAAAAATCTCTCTCATGTAAATGGTGTCCATCCCTTATGTCCCTCTGTGCCTTGGAGTGATCTGTGATCCAGGACCCGTATCCAGGTCCTGCCGGCATGTGTTTGCTCCAGCAATTCTATGATTCTGTAGCTGATCTCTAGAGATCCCTTCCAACTCCAGTGATTCTGTGATTCTGCATGCCTCTGGTGCACTCTGCATTTCCACTCCAGTCTTGGGGGGAACACATCCCTCCCTTCCTTCTGCTTCCAGGGGCCCTTCCTGTCATCTTAAGTCCAACCTGACTTGTGGTAGCTCTTTGGCATTTATAGTTGGATCTCTTTCTATTTTCCTGTTCCTTTAGGCCTGGGGAAAGAAGGGCAAACTGCACCTTAGAATAATGTATGTTCTGGGCCTTTCTTACACCTCCTTTCATCCAAAGACCTCAGCGCTCTTGCATCTTGCAAGAATTAATAATATAAGGCTTGCTTTCCCTCTGTGAGGCTGAGCAGTTTTATTATCATTGTCGTGAAATTAGCAGTCTCTTTGAAGTCTAGTTAGTCTACTTTAGGACTGGGAGACCTTGCATACGGATCCTAAGCAACATAGCCCAGGAACTAGAAAACCAGAGAGACTGGTCAGAGCCCAGTAGCCTCAACACAGAATCTTGGTGATCCTTGGGTTGCACCCCAGTCATTCCTATCTGTGCAGCTCGAGAGTTATTTCCCCGTGCTATCAGGGAGAAAGAGATGTGGTTAAAAGTAGTTCACCGAGGGGCCCAGTGTTGACAGAAGTCAAGTCTTTGCCTTGTGTATGCTAACCCTCTTGCCTTTGCCGGTCCCCATCACGAGAGCTGCTCTGGGGAGGGAGGAGCTGTGGTTGCCCATGGGTCTTGTTGCAGCATGTCCACCTCAGCCACCGCTAGCCTTGTGTCATGCGCTTGTTCTGTTGCTCAAGAGACTCACCTCTGTATCTCCCTCTGCACAACAGGACTGTGGCCTTGAGACCTCACAGGAACGTTGCTGGGGATAGGAGTCAAATCTCAGGCTGGCAGAGGGTGAAATTTGGGCTCTGTCTTGTGATCTTGAAGGGTTAATCTCTGGAAGGGGGAGAGAAGGTAAATCCCCTCCAACTCTGCTTGCCAACAAGCAGTGAAATGTCATGGCTTGATCTCTGCTGGCATCTGAACTCCTTGTTTGGACACCATCATAGCCCGAGGTGTGTGCTGCTGTATGAGGCTGTTCGACCTCTGCTGGGAGAGAGCTGCCACTGAGTCATGGAGGCTACTGATGGAAATTGGGTTTATGTAAAACACTCCCTTTTGACCAAGCCCAAGAGGCTTCAAAGGAGGCAGGCCTGGCATTTACATGCACTGGGTAGAAAGATCACAGATAATAAGCTCTGTGTGTGAGACACAATGAGAACTGAGTCACTGCTGCTGAATCTCATCATAAACAGTATCCAACAGCAGTTTCTCCACTGGAGTCGTTTCCTGGGGCTGTCAAAACTCTGACAGAAAGAGAAAAATGTGGCCATTTCTTTGTCTTTCAGCTCCTATCTCAGGGCTAAAAGGCAGTTCTGGGTTCCTTTCCCTCTACCTACCACTCTATTGCACCTTCTACATACAGCATAGCGACTTTTCCGTGCTGTGTTTATCCTGCCTCAGTGCCAAAATCCTCTGGAGGCCAGACTCCCGTTGCCTGTGACTGTGTTTCCATGTCTTGTATATAGGTCTGAGAGACTGAGCTGACCCAGCATGCTAGCCTGACTGGAATTAAGGTGTGGTTTAGTCTCTTTGGAGGGTCTCACAATGGTGGCTACCAACACAGCTTGCTGAAGCACAGATTTCACTGTCCTCCAGAGAACAGAGGGAGACTTTGTAATGCCATGGCCATAGTAGCCCTCCAGTTCAAAAGTGAAGTGAGACCTGTGGGAGGAGACCACAACAGGAGAGTCATGATAGGAAAGCAAGGGGAGGTGAAAGACAGGGAGACAACAATTTTAAAAAAAAAAAGAAAAATTGTGACACGAAGACTTTACTCTTCATTTATAAAAGGCTTCATCTATCAGCTGGATTGCCTTAATGTGTCTCCTAACAAGAATCCCCCAACACACACACCCCCCTTTCCTTTGGTTTCCTTCTTTGATACTGTCACATGTTCTTCATTTTGCAGCACGTTGCAATCATTCTTTGCCTTTAAACTCCAAGGATTAAAGCAACTGGATAAAATAAATAAATAAATGAAATTAAAAGAGCTGACATTTCATGCTGTTGTTGGCAGCCTTTGATTTTCTTCCAGAACAAGATCATTACTTTTCTCTCCAGCTTTGAAAAAAGAGAGATGGACAGACTCCTCTTCTTACAAATTCATTTATCACTTGTGGGCTGTTATAGGTGTGGGGAGAAGTTAGGGAAAGAGCAACTTGTGAGTGCAGTTAGAGAACTGTAAATGAGGTCTCTTCCAACCAAGGCTGTTCTGTGTTTCTGTGTGATTCTGTGTCTGTAAGCTTAGAACAAGGTAGTACTACATCTACTTCTGGGCAAGAAATGTCTTTTGACTGAGTTGTTCATACAAGCCCTAGGACAACAACTTCATGGTCCGGGCTGAAGCTTAGAGAGTGCTACCATGTAGCAACAATGAAAACTGGGATCACCCTGATGAAGAGCAACCTCAGCTGTGAAGCTTTGAGTCCAAGACAAGAATTTTGCAAGCATTCAGGAGGAGACAGGATGGCCCGTATGATTTTTGACTCAACCTACTGTTACAAGAGTGAAGCATGAAGAGTTGGTTTACAAAATTTGGCACTGGATCTGATTCTATGAAAGTTTAGAAGTCTCCAGGCCCAGGAGTTATATCCATCCAGGAGCTTTTCCTAGGTTTGAAGTTAAACTTAAGTTTGCCGAGTCGTTGCCTCTTTGGAGCAGACTGAGCTGCAGCTCCAGGTGCACAACTGCAGTCGGATCGGTGAACCTGCCATGGACTGTCTGGAAACCCACTAGGGGCATATTTCCCACCATGAAATTGGAAGATATGTGGCTGTTCAGATCCAGCCTTGTTTGGGCTCTGAGCATGTCATAAATCTCCGGCACTGGGTGAAGCTTTGCTGTGCAAACAAAGTCCAAGGAGAGCCTGGAGCAAAGAAAATGTGTTTGCACTCTCAGTTCCAGCCTGACTGAATCACAGAGTGGCTATAAATAAGGAGAAGGAAACTGCTGCAAGGAAGCTGATTACATGGAATTGTCCATTCCCTCCATTTCCTTTCTCCAGTATGGTTCAGTGCATCATCTGTATGTTTCTGACAGGACAATTTTGGTACATCCTAGTGCAGAGTCTCTTACTGCTGTGGTCTTCTCTTTGTTTCCTCAGCAATACTGCCACACAGTTGCTATGCAGTGTTGCTGAGAGGGTTTCTTGAGCTATCTCCTTACATAAAACCCCATATTATAGTACTGGTAGTTTCTTGTTTGTCCGGAGCAGAAGGCAATACCAGATGAGACAAAAGGGCTGTGAAGATCTGCTCCAAGCTAACTGGTGCAAATGAGGCGTATGGGACACCCTGACATGACAGTTGTGCTCAATTCAGAAGGCTCTGTGCATGTTCTACGAACGCTAAGCATGTCACACAATGCATCATAGTCAACTCTGCCTTGGATGCTCTTGGTCCTCCTCTTAAATTCCTCTTGTCAGGGCCTCTTATACTCAGCAAGTGTGTTGACATGGAGGGGGCTCCAAGTGTGTGGTGTCTTACTACAGGAACTCAAAGACAAGTCATGTATTCAAGGTCACCTCCTGAAGGGACAGAACTGAGTGATGCAGTGCAGCTGTCTGTGGCTCTACACCATGTGTTGCCTTCTCCAGCCAACAGGCCAATCAAGGCCTATATGTCCTTTTGGCATGCTGGGAGTTAACTTCAAATGTCATGTTCCCAGCCATACTGGCTGCTACCAAAACACAAATCTGGTTTTCCAGCAATTGTCCAAACTAAGTCTCCCCTTGATCAGCTGAGTCATGGCTAGAGAAACAAATGTAGGACATGTCTCTTGGCTTCAGCCGTCCCTGAACTCAGATGTACTGTGCAGCTGTTGCCTTAACCAGATATAGAGGCTTAATTAGGTTAGAGTGACCTCTAGAAGTATAGCATTTAAGAGCAAAGCATTCTGGGTACCATTCTGCAAATAACAGTTCAGGCCTGATGTTCTGCATTTCTCTCAGAATTTGCATGTTTTGGAGCTCTGTCACTCTTCCCCATCCTCTTTCCTCTTCCTCCCCATACAAACTAAAGAATCAGCTTTTGTGTGCTGGAAATATTAAACAGAAAGGACATTTTCAGAACTCATGCCCACAAGCAAATGGGTTAACCTATGTTCAACTGCAGCATTTTATGGGGAGAGGGTCAGAAAAAAAATCCTTCTGCATGTCCATAGTTTCCCACCACACCCTACAAGCACTTGCCATTCCTCACTGTGTGCAACTTACTCCATGCAGCCACCATCCTCTACATGTTAGCCTCATCTGCTCTCCCTCCTGCTGCCAGTCACGGGGACACCCTTACCTGAATTTAGTGACCTGTCCATATGCATCTTCCCAGCACTACCCCTGAGCACACCCATCTGCACCCACTCAGCGTGCATATATTGCTGCCATTCCCCCATACCCCACCTGCATTTGCTTGTAAGCACTCTGCCACAGAGTCACACACGCCATCCTCTCCCCTTCCCCAGTATTTATTTTTGTGCACACAAGATGGCCATCCCTGGGGACTTGCTTCTGCATTTGCCTTTGCAGTGATCACAGGCAAATTGAGGAGCATCTGACAAATCTTAACCTGCAGCTAGTAAAATGAGCTTTTCCTACAAGGCTCTGCATGGCAGCAGCTGCAGATAGAGGTGGTTCTGATGTCTGCCACCTTTCTCCCTGAGGAGACACACAGAGCCGTGAGCCATTTGCAGAGGTCACACTGCAGGAAGCAGGAGGGGGCTGCTCCCCAGGCAGAGCTTTTGTTAACACCTGAGAACTTCCTGGTCCACTCTGGTACTGGAGATGCTGGGATTGTGTTGGGAGACTCAGAGGTTAAATGTAGCTAGCTCCCATCCCAACATATTCAGGCAGTGGGGATGATGAGCTAGCTGGCTGGGACACAGGCTTAAATAAGGAGAAAGGCTCTAGGAGAGTAACCCCAGTTGTTCTTGTGTTTGACACCAAAGTTTCCCTGAACCCACTGTAAGTGGAACAGATCTGATTTGCTCACTACCCCAGGATTATCACCTTCAATGGCAGTTTCTTCTCCTTCTGAGCCTAAGTGCAATCTCCTTCCTCTCTCACACTGCTCTTCTCTTCCCAAAACTGGCCCATTGGAGCTCTGGGTTCAGTCACTAGCTGTGAAGGTGCAAAGATGTGCTGCTGACTCATTTGATGACCAGAGCAGGGGAAGCTTAATAGCCTCCAAGGCCAGAGAAGCAGCAGTGAAACACCAGGAAAGCAGCAGAAGAATAGAGTAAGACAAATGTGCTGGCAGAGTGCTATAAATCCCTGACTCAAGGAGGAACCACAGGCAAACATAAGAATAAGATTCTTCTCTTGAATTTTTCTGGCTGTGGAAGTACAACTAACTGTTGTCTTCCTGGAGCTTCTGCACTGAGGTTTGTGGTCTTTCTCATTTCCCCTGCTGTTGGAAGTCAGCTCCTGAGCACGTATCATTTGTTTCTCAAACCTCTGGCTGAATAGGAGATGAAGCATCAGTCCAAGGCAGCAGTGGCACATGTAACTTGCTCAGCAGTCCCCACATCACATTTTAAATGCATTTCATCCTGACCAGAAATAGATCAGCAATGCCAAAGACAGAGTTCATTTTATTATCCACGAAGACAGCAGCCAGCCAGCCAGCCAGCATCTTCTCTGTGCTGCTCTCTGCCTAAACTACTCTGCTTTGACATGAGAAGAGGATCCAGACTCTATAGCTTATCTGGCTACTGGCTTCCCTGCTGTAACTGCCTGTCTAGCAGGCTCCTGAGTCTCAGGATGGGCACTTCTCCATTTAGGCACTGGCTCATACCCTCAGGGTATTCTGAGTCATTAGGCAGGGCTCACATGGTCACTGGAGTCTCAGCCATCCAAGGTTTAGACCACTATAATACTTTTCTGTCGGGGTGCCTCTGGAGAACCAGTACTTGTATATATGGTGCCGTAGGGGTGGTTTGTTCTCTAGGTAGCAGGGCAATTGCCTAGCTTAAACTGCATGGAGAAGACTGAGCCTTCAAAGCAGTTTTTGAAGTTAGGCTTAGAGAGTAGGTGATGTGTCCCCAAACCTGTTTTGTGCCTTGCAGTACAGAACAAACATCCTTGAGAAGACATTCTAGGGTGGTAATTGTACTGCTAGCCTGAGACCTGGGACATCTGGATTCATTTCCATGCTCTTACAAGAGTCCTGTGTGAGCTGGGGCCTTGTTCAGGTGCCCACCTGCCCAGGAATCTGAGCCAGGCTTACCCAGGGAAGGATTTATACCAAACTCTGCCTTCCTACACAGTCATTACATCACTAGGTGTTTCCGAGAGCAAGTCTGATGGGGAGTGGCTGAGGGAACTGGGGGTGTTCAGTCTGGAGGAGGCTGAGGGGAGACCTCATTGCTCTCTGCAGCAACCTGAAAGGAGGGGGCAGTGAGGGGGGGTCGGTCTCTTCTCCCAGGTAACAGTGACAGGACGAGGGGTGATGGCCTCAAGTTGTGCCAGGGCAGGTTTAGATTGGATATTAGGAACAATTTCTTCCCTGCAAGGGTTGTCAAGCCCTGGCCCAGGCTGCCCAGGGCAGTGGTGGAGTCCCCATCCCTGGAGGGATTTCAGAGCCGTGTAGATGTGGTGCTGAGGGACATGGGGCAGTGGTGACTTGGCAGTGCTGGGTTAATGGTTGGACTGGGTGAGCTTAGAGGCCTTTTCCAATCAAGGCTCTTCTGTGATTCTATGATTCCCTTAGGCCTTCTCATAGCGCTCTTGGGACAGCCTCTTTTTCCCTCCGACTCAGTAAAGAATCAAGCTTTGCCAGCCTTGGGTAACTAACGACCTCAGTCCCTTCGGCTGGGATGAAACAGCAAACAACAAAGCCCAGTAGGTTCAGAGCATGGTGAGGCTGAGCACAGCCTCTATGCTTTGGCATCCTGGAGCAGCCTTTTCGTACAGCAAGAGCATTTCATGTCCTTCCAACATATTGCACGAGCATTAATTAATTATCCAGCACTCTGTAGTTTGCCAGTTTTCCTTTCTGCAGTTCAGGTGCAAAGTGCTACAGACCCTACCCGGCATTTGCTGAAGAGAGTAATGTCTTGTTTGGGGTGGTGGAGGGGTTATGGCGTGAGGCATGACCTTTTCAGTAAAAGTGAGAACTCCCAGTTTTGCAAGCAGGGCCTGGGGTGACAGTCTTCTCTCAGCAGGGTGATAACATCCCTGGGCCCATTCCCACAGACTCACTGGCCTCTCCATTTTAGCATGTGCTGCGTTGTCTCGTCAAAGACTGGGGACATTTTTTGCGATAGTCTCCGGCGGGTGTCTCACTCCCTGTGAGACTTGATGGCTGGAGTCAGGGTACCACACGGACTGATCCAGCCCTGTCACTGCATCCTTACAAGCTGCTACCAACCCTCTAGCCCAGTGTTAAAGCAGTCTGAGATATTAGTTACAAATCTGTTTTGTCAGGGCCAGGTCCTTCTGTTGTTAGAGCATGCAGCACCTGACACCAGGGGAAGTTTTCACTCTGAGGTGATGGGGGAAAGAATAGGGATATGAGAAAAGCAGAGGACTGTTAGAGCATTGTCACTGTGTGTTAAACAATCTGTTTGTAAGCAGCCTCAGATTTTCTTCCAGTGTTTCAGAGCTTGATAAGTGCTCACTAAAAAGAGTAATTTTTAGGCCTCCAGCTGTTCTTTACAGAATGTTTTCTTCAGTGAATCATTACTTGCTCAGTATTTGCAGTCTTTTATTGGTTAAGTGAATATCATGCTAATTGTTGTCTTTCTCAACTGGGTAACTAAAATATCAGTCAGATTTTATTTTTTTTTTTAAATTAAGTTGTTGGGATATTTTTTTCCATCTGAAATACTGATCTGTTAAAATGGAAACATTTAACAGAAATGTGTGTTTCTATACGCAGTGATCTTCAGCTTTTCAGGCTCAGTATTTCAATTTCTGATCAAAAGATGAGAGATAGCCATGGTCAAAATGATCAGAAACTTTAACAGGTGAGGATATTGTTTGAGATGTAGAAAACTCTGGCCAAACCCTTGAATGGAAATCAGGCAGAGACTTGTACCTGTATCATGCATGTACCAAACAACTTACATGCTCTTTCTTGCCAAAAAAAAAAGTTTAAAAACCAGTAAAAAACCATGAGAACGAATTCCAGAACTTCAAAATTTAGCATGTGCTGGAATTAATTTATTTTAATTTTTTTGACCAGTGCTATGTGTAACAAATAGCTGGCTGCCTGGTAAGAACCACCCTTCGTGTTACGAAGCATGAAACCTTGGCAGTCGACAAATTTTCACTGATACCCAGCAAGTTGTCAAATGCTCGCAGGTAAAAAGTGTCACGTGAGCATGGATCACAGCTATTCAAACTTGGCTCTTTCATTTTTGAAATGCCTAATAAATTTCTTTTACTGTTCTGGTCACCTAATACTAGCAGATAGAATAGTACCCACCAAAAGAGAAGTAAAATAGGAGCCCTTGCCAACTGTAGTTGTTACCAGGTCTCAGAAACCTTCTGAAAAGGATGATGATGTTATAGTAATATTTGTCTTTTGCTTATATTCTCTTTGTGTCTTCTATTTGGTACTTTTGGTTCTTAACCCGAATCACCATTGGTAATTATGTTGTTAATTATGTGCTGTTTGGCTGTTGGTCATATTGTGCAGAAGTGCTTGTGTGTCAATCATTGGTGAGGTGGATACATTTGGAAGTAATTTTGAATACTTAACAGGAAAAAAAAAACAAACCTACAAACAAAAAAAAAAAACCCTAAAAATGTAATAATTTTCCTTTTTTTAATTGCTAATTCTGGAGAATCTGTTGATGTCAAGTGTAGTTACAAACTGCAGCCTCAGATACTAGGAAATAATCTTTTGGGTCTTAAAAGAAATGTCTTCAGACAGCTGCCCAACTCTGGGAAATAAATGGGAACAATTTGATTTTAGCCATGACAATGCACAATCTGGCATTTTTTGAATCAGAAAAACATGGGAGCCTGGAAATTAAACTGTCAGTGCGGGAAGGTATGGGACTGTGAATATGGAGGAGTGTTTAATCAGTGTGTTAGCCTCGTTCTCGAAAGGGGCAGGAAACAGATTGCCCTGGAAGGACAAAACTCTACAAAACCTAATTGCAGTGTAAGGATGGGGGAAAGTGGGTGCATGAGGGACAAGGGCAGGACAGACAGATGGAGAACAGTGGAGAAAAAAAAAAATTTGCTTTTTCCATCTACTAATATATGCAGGAGAGAACAGTCATGCTCCCCGTAAATCCTTTCCATACAACTGTCCTTAAACTGAACCCATAACTTCAGGGACAGAGCAGAAGCTGCCAATTCAGGCAACATGAGCAACGTGGTGGTGCCAGTGCTGTAAATGCCTCTTCAATGAGCTGAAACCTACAAGGTTCATCTGAAGGGAGGGTGTAGCAAGGCAGGGGTCAGTCTCTTCTCCCAGGTAACAGTGATAGGACAAGGGGTGATGGCCTCAAGTTGTGCCAGGGGAGGTTTAGATTGGATAGTAGGAAAAATTGCTTCCCTGAAAGGGTTGTCAGGCACTGGCCCAGGCTGCCCAGGGCAGTGGGGGAGTCCCCATCCCTGGAGGGATTTCAGAGCCATGTAGATGAGGTGCTGAGGGACATGGGGCAGTGGTGACTGGGCAGTGCTGGGTTAATGGTTGGACTGGATGGTCTGAGAGGTCTTTTCCAACCAAGGCTGTTCTGTGATTCTGTGATGAGCTATATTTTGCCACTACAAACCCTATGTGCTTATAAGGTTTTTCTGCCTCTATTCTCTCTGATCCTAACCCTAATGGTTTCCTTCAGTCTTGCCTCAAAGAATATACTAGAGCACAGATTTAAGATAATTATGCCCAGAATATCATGTTGTTACAAGGTTCGAACGTGGATGTGGTTTTCCCAAATTGTGCCCCATTTTATATCTTTAAAGTTTGGTGAATCTGAGGATACCAGGATGAATTGAAGGGGGAGAGGGCTGAACCTGAGCTGTTTCGCCCCTGGCTAGTTTACATGCAAGTAAAACCAAGAGCTGCCCATCGTTTTTTGCACGCTCAATTACGTGCTGCCTCCCCACAGCTTGTTAGCTGTCACTTATGATCTGGGGGGAGTGTCACAAACAGGTCACTCCAAAACACAGTGCAAACTGCAAATTTGTGTATGAATGTAGCTCCCCACATGCATGTCTGATCAGCATCCATAATTGATGTCAGGGAGATTGTTTATGGTGCTGGGACGAGGAGCCCCAGTTTCAGGTCTGAGTGCATGACTCTGCTGTGACTTTGCTTTCCATTCTGCTATTGTTTGTTTTATTTGCAAAGCCCTTTTCCCTCATCCTCTCCATCCCTGTCTCTCTGTTTGTAGAGAAAATAGGCAGAACTGACATGTAAAGGTGCCCTCAGAGCCTATTTGCAGCAACTGGCAAAGATCTCGGTGTATCCATCTAAAAATGCCGATCCATAGGGAGCTGCCTGTGTAGGAGGGTGTTTTAAAGAGGTAGCTAAAGCAGGATAAGAAGCTGTTGTAAAGTAGAGAGGGGCAGATCAATTCAGAAACAGCAAGACTGTCCTCAGCCCCTCACCTAAGCCTTTTCTGAGAGCTGAGAATTAGATTATTGTTTTTTTATTTCTGCACAATTTTCCACTCCTTGGTTTTAACTCAAAGATCAGAAGCACGAAGTCCTGCTAGGCATGCTGTATTAGCAGCTCCTTTGTAACCACAAAGTAGAGAGGCATGAACTGAAAGCTGTAGCCTTTACAGATCCAAATCCTTTAGCGTTTGAGTCTCCTGTTTCAGGTTAGTGGGTTGGCACTTGTTTGGTTAGTGTGGGGTGTTTTGGGGGGGTTCAGGGGTTTTTCTTGGGATTTTTTTTGCTTCACCTCTTTGTAAAGCTAAGACCTCTCTGCAAAATCTGGCACTAGATTTTGGCCAAAAATATATTTATTCCTTTTGCCCTATCTAACTAGCCAAACCAATTTGGAGTTTTGTTGGTTATGCCAGCTGGAAAAAGACGTTGGCAGTGAATTGAGGTTTCTTCGGCAAGGTCTGTTTGCTCACAAGAATGTATTGAGTCTTGCTTTCTGTTGTGCAGCAGGGAGCACACAGGCAGAGCTAGTTTCTTCATCCACCGCTCCAACTTGGTTGCAGTGAGCATCCTTGATGCAAGAAACCCTCTCCCTGGGCTCCCATCTGCCGGGTCATCTTCATTGCTCTTCAGTGCTCCCCTCTCCATTAACTTCAGCGTGCTTTCACCTTTTCTACCCTCACTGTTTGGTTCCCATTTGCATATTCAGCAAAGTTTCCTTAGCAATTCCAAGCGCATGCTCACTCTAACTACTATGGTCACAGTCTCAAGTAGTTTTTGCAGGAGCAATTAAGCCTGTGAGTTGCAGCAAGGTTTAACTTGTGTACCACCAGCCCTTGGGGCAGTTTGGGTTCATACTCTAGATCACCCCTGGTGAGCAACAAGTAGGGCAAGGCATCTGCAGTCTCGTGGCTTTATGCTGGCAGGTGATGCAAGGCTCTATCAGTTGTTTAGCAAGCAACACGCACCTTCAAGTCATCTATAAGGCTTTTATTGCTAAGAAAAATGATCTGATTCTGTATTCCTTCTGCAGGCTTGTTGTCTCCCTCTCTCCCTTGCCCCTTATGTATAAATGTTGTAAAGCTATCTTTAGCTGAACTACTGGTTAATCCAGCATTAATCGACCTCCCTAATTGTACTTTGCTATTTTCTCTCCCTTTATCCTTAAATTGGTCTACTGGGTAGGGGGTCTGGAGGGCAAACACATTTATTATGTTACCAGCAAACAAGATATGAATCGCACTGCAGGGGACAAAATTAAATTTACGGTTTCCCCTTATAGATGTCATAAACTATTGATTTAAAACAAGAGGGGACGCAGCAGTAGAGCCAGCATATTGGCTATCTTGCGTTGTTCTCCTTGTGTTCTGCCAGGGGGGCTTGCTGCCAGTCCCTGTGCAGCTTCCTGGCGAGGAGTGGCTGGTCCCCCAGGGGACGTGCAGGGCAGTGGAAAGGCAGAGGGAAAGGTTAGGTGTAGTTCATTTACTAGGTCCATGGGTGGGTTATTTAGGGTTGTCGTCTTGGCTCTAGATCTTAAAGACCTCCCTTTGGCACCATTGTATTCTGTGGATGGGGACCACATTCAAAACCTACCTTTTCTTATCCCACACATTGTCCATGCTTAACTTCCCCTGTCCATTTTAGGGTTTTTAGAAGTGACATCTACAGATGTTTTGAGTACCACTCCAGCTCTGCCTAGGCTTCCTTTGCCATGTTGGACATGGCATTTTGCCCTTGTTAAGCCTCCTACTTTTTTCCCATCTCATTATTTGTTTGTGGAAGGGATCATTCTTCCCATACATGCAAAGCCTTGCATGACGAGGACCTCTTTAGGAACACCATGTGGGTAAACTACTTCCAGTAACAGGGGAAGGAAGGGATTCTAGACACTGCCCACTGAGCTTGATGTTGGTCCTTACCCTGTGTGCTGTGCTGAAGAGAGGAGCTAATGGCTGGAAACTCCACCAAACCAAAGAGTGCTTTTGTAGTGCTCAGCTAGAGTGAGCCCTAGCAACAGGCAAGTTGCTAAAGCAACATTTGGCTCTGTGCCCTCTTCCCGTTTCGTATCATCTCAACTAGGCTGGAAGCACTCGTGGTAGGAAGCCAGGGAGAGAGATATCGTCCGTTCACACAGGAGAAATGTCCTACTCGTGATAGTGATTGTCAACAGTGGACCCCACGCTGTGCCCCTCCACTGCTGCTAGGAATGGTTTGAATGGCAGGAGCAGGCATGGGGCCAAACGAGAATTTGCTGCTTGGTGAAATGTCATGTATTACGTGTTTAATGATGTTAGAGAAGAATTTAGTCCCTCCTGTGCTGGCAGCCAGTTCTCATTACCAGTTAATTGGACCTAGACGCAGTCACTGTTGAAATCTATTGTCAGGAGCAAGTTGTTATATTAGTATAGGTGTGTTGCTTATATCCCCAGCCTGCATGAGACGGTCAAAGGCTGCAACCACATACAACATTTTCTTCTCCTCATTCTTTTTCGGGGGCAGCTCTGGCTGGGGTGTGCCCTGGCAAGGCTAATATGGCTGCTGACAAGGGGTAAAACCTGTGCGTTGTCTGGACAGCACAGGGGTTTCAGCACCTCTCTACACCAGAAACCTTGTCACTGCTCTCTGACAGCTGCCAAAAGGGTGGGAAGATCTGGGTGGAGAAGTCTTTCATTGCCTACCTGTGCCTTCTCTGATCTGTAGGGAGCCTGTCTGGGTCCACACAGAGAATTAGGTGCAAGATTCTGCATACTGCCTGCTGTAGGACCTAATCTAAGAAGTAGTCACAGATAAGCACTGGCTGCTGAGATCTGATGTGAAAAGCCATGTAGTGGAAGCTGCAGTAAGGAACTTTTATTAGCTCCAGGATATGGACTACAGGCACTCAAGCACTGTCTTCTCTCATTTTATCTGTTGCTTAACTGTGTGCCTACACACTGACCCCTCTCTTCCAGCTTGTTCCTTTAATCAGCTCGGGGATGTAGGAGAATATTTTGTCAGAGAATATTTTTGACTGCCAAACTCGGTTTATTTGTGTCTCATTGCAAAACAGACCTCAAGAGGTGAAATGCTGTAATCACTTGCATTTCTGATTCCCCAGATCACTTGCCTCTAAATAACCATGATGTGCTTTGAGGACTGGGTACGAATTTAATGATGTTATCACAATTAACCTGCCATCTTTTTATTTTACGTTTTTTTCTTTTTTTTTTTTTTTTTTTTTTTACAACTACAGAATTAGCTTTAATTTTGAGCCAAAGGCTTTGTTGTCAACAACTTTATCTGCTGTTTGCCAGCTCACTGCAGAATCCTTACTAGCACATAAAATGAGAAGGCACAAAACATTTTAAAACTTGAAGACATCTTATTTGCACAGTCTCTCCTGTTTGTTTTCAGAATGGTCTCATGTACTCTGTAACATCTTGCGAAAATTACCCACTGCTGCAGCAGCCTCACCTACCCCAGATCTCATGAAGTGAGCACATCAGCCCTTCACATACTGGGTCACACAGTGGGAGTGTGGTACTCCTGTGGGTGTGGAATTTCCTTTAGTGGTGATGTTTAAGAACAGGTTAGGAAAAGTTTTTCCCTGGGATTGTTTATACATAGCTGATTCTGCTGTAGAGTTGGGGAGTGCATTTAATGGCATCCTACAGCCCACTCCACTCCTGTTTTTTTTGATTCTGCGAGAACCTGCCATGCCCATTCTCCCACCTTTCTTGATACTGTGGATTTCCTAGGGCCATCAAAAACTGATGAAATAAAACCCACCCAGATGGGCTTCGTATGCTCTACTGCCTTGCAATACCTCTTCTGCAGCTGGCTAAGGACCTTGTTAGGGCTTTCACTCCTGTGTCTTCTCCCTGTAGAGGATGTGAGCTTCTTTCAACCCTTTGTGAAGCATTCAAGCTACAGTGGTGGGTGCTTTCCAGCTCTGGGGTCCTCAGTCCCCACCCCAGTGTATCAACTAATATGGAGGCTCTCACCTACCTCTCACCAGGAGACTCCAATTTAGAATCATAGAAAAATTTGGGTTGGAAGGGACCTTAAAGATCATCTAGTTCCAACCCCCAACTTGGTACAGTCGGCTTTGTAACAATCTCATTTCCATTACTTCTTCAACACTATTAGATTTTTTTCTTTCAACAGTAGTTTTACGTGCCATACTGAGGGGTTAAAGTGACTTTCTGCACACTGTGGGCAATTCAAGACTCTGACATAAGACAACTAAGCTCTGGTGCCGTTAGTCACTCAGTCTTTACTTTTCTCTTTCATATGACACATCTTCCCCTCCTTCCTTGCCCGTTCTTCAGCAAGGGATTTTTCTACCTTTCTCCTTCTCTGCAAAAGCTCAAGTATGAAGCAGAGCAGCTGTCTTCTCTCTGCCTGGCCCAGGGGTCTGAGCATCTGGATGGAAGTGCTGACTCTTCTCTTTTGCGCAGCACAGAAGAT
Source organism: Podargus strigoides (assembly GCA_028020825.1). Classification (NCBI taxonomy): domain Eukaryota; kingdom Metazoa; phylum Chordata; class Aves; order Caprimulgiformes; family Podargidae; genus Podargus; species Podargus strigoides. The sequence goes on from CM051635.1 coordinate 2,497,887, forward strand.
GTACCCTAATACCCTTCACTTCCAAGCAGAACTGGAGCTGGTCCAGCCCATGAAATCTGCCTAGAATCTCAATTTTCCTCTCCTTGCCTGCTGTCACCAGAGAAATCCCAGCTACATCAAGTGCTTATTCTGGTCCTTGGCTTGTTGAATTGCTGGGGAAGGTGACTCAGAAGAATTTTGGGTCCCTGCCAGTCATTCACAAGCCAATAGCAGCAGAGGTAATTGTCACTCACAGCACTTGTGCCAAAATCTGGGCATGGGAGCTTTCAGGAGCCCTTGAAATGTCATGCTATGTCATTGTTCAGGGATTTTGGAGAGTCACCTGGTCTTCCCTATCTGCCCTTATCAGTGGATGTTCCCTAGGAGTTACTCTTCTTTTTTTTTTTACTAAACATATACATCTGCAGTCTGACCTAACCAGACATGATTGTAAATCACTTCCAGGAGCCAATTTTACCATTCCTCTTTCTATACCATCCATCACTGAAGAGTGGGTGCCCGTGTGGAAGTCCTCCGTGAGCCTGCATGTCTCTTGATGCCTTCCATCATGGCTGTTTGTTCTGCAGAGGGCGTTGTGTGTAAAGGAATTACTGCAACATATGGCCAACACTCCACACTTCATATGTTATTCATCACATTAGAGAGTCCAGCCACATGTCCCTCCTGCAGCCAGGGGAAAGTGCTGGCCCCACTCCTGCCAAGTGGACCTCCTAATCTGTCTCTCTGCAAGCAGCTTCATGGTCGTTTACAGGCGTTGCTGAAATGTGAGGCTAGTGCCAAAAAGTTGGCAAGGGATGAAGCAATAAGGAAGCAACTTGCGGAAATCAGCTGGAAGAGGGGACAGTACAGAGGAAATTGAGGAGGGAGGAGGAGTTCAGGTTTGTGAATGGAAGAGAAAGGGAATAAAAGGAGAGTGATGACTTGAAGGAAGAAATAACGGACAGCTGTGTTTTGAAGGAGATGTAAAATCAACATTCTTGCCTCTCTCAACTATTAAAATATCTCTCTGAGTTTGTTTTGAATCCCAGTTGGTTATCCCAGGAGTCAGGTCTAAATTCAGAGTGGCTAATTGCTGCCTGACCTACTTGTCAATCCCATTCTGGTGGCTTTAGGGTCTCACTTTCCGAACCAAAATGTGTTATATGGCTGCTGTCACCTAACCCAGAAGTGGCTGCTTCTCTGTGCTAAGTGAAACAGCTGTGACGTAGACCTCCCTGGACTTATGTGGGGCCAGTCTCCCATCGAACCCTTCCGAATTCAGCTTTCAAACCACAGCTTTCCCAGACAGAAGAAAGAGCTACAACATCCTCCTTGAAATCACAGAATACTTTCAGTGTAAAAGGTGCTTTGGAGGTCTCTCATCCAAATCCCCTCCCTGACTTCAACATTAGATCAGGTTGCTCAAGACAAATTTTGGAAATCTCCCAGGACAGTGATTCTTCAGCCTGTCTTGGCACTTGTTCCAGTGCTGATCCACTCTCATTATGAAAATATTTTATGTCCAACCAAACATTCTGGGAGCCCAGAATTGCTCCAGATACAGCCTCAGAAGTGTTGAGTAGAGGGGAATAATAATTTACTTTGGCCTGCTGGCTACACTCCCATCACCGCAGCCAGCTATGCATTTAGCCTTCCTTGCTGCAAGGGCATGCTGGCAGGCTGATTTTCTGCTTTTGCTCACTGGGAATCTCTGGTCTTTTTCAGAGCTACTCCCTAGCCAGGTAGTCCTCATCCTCTAGGGCTCCGTGGGGGTTACTTCAACAGGTGGAAGACTTTGCATTTATCCTTGTTGAACTTCATGAGATTCCTGTCATCCAATTTCTCTGGGTCCTTGAGGACCTGTGAATGGCAGCCCTGCCCTCCAGTGAGTCAGTCAGTCCCTCAGTTTGGTTTCATTCCTAAAGTCAATGAGGTTGTCCCATCATCCAGGTTACTAATGATCAAGTGCACCCTTCTTTCTGGTCGATTATGCAGAAGAAGCAGAGAAGTCCATGATGTTTCTGCTACTATGATTTACAGTGTTGAAAGGCCCTCTCCAGCCTCTGAGGTATGAAAATAGTATGAGACTCCCTCTACCTTGAAGAGGATGCAAGTTAAATAGACACGACAGAGAAAGGGCAGGGAAAAAAAAAATGATGCTGAGGGATGTTTTGGCCTGCTTGAGTTGACATTTCAGGCAGTTTCAGCACCGAGAGTAGAAGTGTGTTTGCTGAGTATTAGGACAACATGATAAACATGCCCTGTGTTGCCCAGCTCACTGTGCTGTGATATTATCCAGCCTGCAGATAAGCCAGGGAACTCGCTTTTCTCCCCCTCCCCTCACCTGGCTTTTTGGACCCAGAAAGCACTACCCCAAATACTTCTGTCAGGGAAATGTCTGGGATGGAGGTTTGTGATCCACTGTCAGCCCTGCTCTGCGGAGGGGTTCTGTGTGTTAGTGCATGGTGTGAGGTGAGCTGCCCTGAGGGGGAGGCAGCCCTGAAGGCAGGACCCCGTTCCGAGAAGGTCCCCATCCTTGACCTACCAGCCCCCTCCTCAGTGAGAGCAGGCTTTCAACTATTAGAGAGATTAAGGGAGTAGTAAGATCTGCTAATGCAATAATAGTAATTAATAACAATAATGGGTGCTTTTAATGTATTTGGGCATGATTTATTAGGCAGGGAGTGCTGTAGGAGAGCAGAGCACTTTGCAGGCAGGTATAAAAAGGCAAGGTGACTGGGCCCTGAAGTGCACATCTGGGCATGATTTGGAGAGGCAATTTATCGACACCATAAATGACGTTTTTTTCCAGCAGCTTGTTTTGGTGCCTGTGTGGGAAGATGTAACTCCTGATTTAGGGCTCTGTTCAGCAGTACTTACTCTCCAGGTGGGACTCGTGGGCCGTCCCTCACAGCAGAGAGGAGCCAGGGTTGATGAGAGAATGGGGCAATTCTGCACCATGTCCCCTGGCTTGCCAGTCCCTCTGTGGTCTCTTACACCCTGGGTGGCATCAGGGGAAGCATCCCCCCTGCTTCAGTGCTACATGTTGGGGCTGGTGTCTCTCAAAGGCACCACAGCCCTCCATCTCTCCTAGCCCGGTAGGATGAGGGCGTGTAGCCCCAGCTCAGATCTGGCCAAAGCTGTCAAACCACCAGGAAGGGTTATGTCTGCTCTGAGAAACAAGCTGGTTTTGCAGGAGTGAAATGCGAAAGGCAAAGGAGAAGAGCATCCTTTGCAGCACTTCGTTGATGTTCTCATTGATCTCAGTGATTTTGTGTCAGCACAGCGGTAGGAGTTGGCCTCCACGCTAGCCTTGCCTGGGCGAGCAGACATCTCTCAATGGGTTTTATTAATATTATAGGGCCTGTGGCATATTAAGAGCCTGCCAGGATGCAGCGCTCCCTTTCTTGAGGCTTCAGTCATGTCACGGGAGGCGTCGGGGAGTGGGCAGGGTGCTGCGGGCAGTAGCAGCAGGGTGCAGAGCCACGAGGACTGAGCAGTCGGCAGCATCGTGTAGGTGAGGGCAAGGGGCAATGTGCTTCTCATTAGGGGTGCCCCCCACAAGGCGTGCATGGGATAGGTGGGCTTCAAACAGGGCATCAGGAATGCTTGTGAGGAGAAAGACTACAGTGAATGCGAGGCTGAAGGGCAAAACAAATTAAAGCAAACAAACCAGAAAAACAATCCTTAAAAGCACTGGACTCGGCTTGGAGGTCATCCCTGCCTCGGTGTGCCAGAAGGATGTAGGAGCATGGTGTGGACAGGGGACAGGGAGGCTCCCCAGCCACATGGCAGTTCTGTTAGGGCTCTCAAGCAACTTTTAATGAACTGAAGTTCAGCAACAGCTGAACTACCAGGGGTCGGATGAAACAGTAGGCAAGGTGTAAATGAGAAGGAAGCTGGGGGGAGTGAGAGGAATGGTGAGGGGGCTGTGGCCATGCAGTGCCAGAAGCGGGATGAGTGGAGCCACAGGTGGAGGATGCCATTAAGGAGCTGAGCCAAAGCCAAGGAGCTGCATCTCCGACTGGCGCCAAGCTTCTTGCAGAGTTCCCATCCCCGGTGCTGAGCATCACTCTGGGATTTTTAGTCTCTAGGCTGGGACAGACTCATGAGGCTCCTCTGCCCAAGCAGGGCTGGCCCTGCCAGTGGATGTGCTGTGATGTGTGGGGCCCATCGAGCATTCACTGGCAAGGGGGAAACCCCCTGGGCACGGACCCTCACTTCGAAGGGTCCATTTGCACTGATCTTAAGGCAAAGTATTCTAAACTCGGGGCGTAGGGGGTGCATCTCTGTGAGGAGGCAGCTGTACCTGCAAATGGCTGACACTCCAGTCCTTCGGAGCGGCGGCTCTTCCAGCATCGTGTGCTCGTCTCTGTGCGGGTTTTTGCTGACGGGTATGATATATGCATACAAAGTATTTTGTTATTGTTATTATTACCCAAAGTTATGGATCAGCTTGAGAAACTCAAATGCAGTAAATCACTGGGACTGGGGCAGCATTAGTCTCAGGGCTCTGAAGTAAATAATGCATGAAATATACTGACAGCAGTGTCTGACGAATCCTTATAAACAGCATCTCTCTAACGAGTGCAGAGCTGCTAATAGCAGGGCCAGATTCGGAGAGAACAACATTGACATCTCTCCGTGCTCGGGCAAGATGATGCAGATGGGCTAACACCGCCCCTTCCTCACCCCCCAGCACCAGTGAATGATTTTTAGAAGAGGGATGACAGTTGGGAGGGTCAAGAACAGGGTGGCAGCTCCATATCCAGCTGTGACGTGGACTTAATGGGCAAGCTGCTCTCCCTTCTCCTTCCCTGCTTACAAGGTGCAGGTAGGTGGTGAATCATAGAACCATAGAATAGCCTTGGCTGGAAAAGACCTCTAAGACCATCAAGTCCAACCATTAACCCAGCACTGCCCAGTCACCACTGCCCCATGTCCCTCAGCACCACATCTACACAGCTCTGAAATCCCTCCAGGGATGGGGACTCCCCCACTGCCCTGGGCAGCCTGTGCCAGTGCTGGGGAACCCTTCCAGGGAAGAAATGTTTCCTAATTTCCAATCTAAACCGCCCCTGGCACAACTTGAGGCCATTCCCCCTTGTCCTATCACTCCAGCCTGCTCTGCCTTCATCCTGGTGCAGAGTGCTTTGAGATCTTCAGAGAGGGAGTGCTCCAGGCATGCTAAGTACTATTATTATTTTTTTAATAATCGAAAGACATCCTGGGAATTACAGATCTATGAGCTCTCTTTCAGTTCCAGCCAAACTGATTGTGAAGCTAATTAAAGACAGACTAGTACAGCGTTCAGGTAAGTATAACATGACAGGGTCAATCCAGTATGGCTTCTGGAAAAGAAAATTGTGCCTTTCTAAGCTGTGTTTTTTGGCTTTTTTAAAAGTTTAATAAAATAAGATAAAGGTGATCCCCAGTAGACATAATGTACTTTGATTTTCATAAAGCCTTTGATAAGGCCTTTCACACAAAATTATGAAGGGAAATAAATAGCCATGGGAGAAGGGGCAAGGTCTTGTCATGGATTAAAACCCAGGCAAGCATTAGCGAGCAAAGAATAGTCCTTCTTTTGCATGGAGACAATTTAGTAGTGAGAGTCACACACTCTGTGGAGGTGTTTAGTCTGCCCTGTGTTATGCAGCTGACATGTTGGTACTTTGGCAATGACTCCTGGTTTGACTGGTGAGAATTGCAGCGGAGTTGTCAGAAGCTGTAGGAGATGCTGAGAGTGAGCCCACCTCATCGCATCCTCTCTGAGGTCACTGCATGGGGTCATGGAGAGGCAGCAGGACCTTCTCTGAGGGCTCAGCCTGGCTGCTCCAAGGTCTTCTCCCTGGGTCTTCCAGGTCCTCCCCATGCCCCAGAGCCCCTCACCTCTATGGGAGCTTCCCCCCATCTTGCCAACCAAAGGTGGGCAGGGGCTGCTGCCTTTGTGAGTCAGCAGGATTTAAAGGCACCGTGGGGACGGGGCAGCAGGATGACGGATGAGCTATAATGTGGATGAGCGTATGGTAATGCAGAGTGCGAAAATAGTCTCCACTTCAGCTGTATGGTGATGAGCACTGAGCTCCTGGGCTCCTTGGAGGGAAGAGATTGGGAGTCATGGTGAGTAACTCAATAAAAGCTTCTTCAGTGGGTAGCGTCAGTTCCAAAAGCGTACAGGATGCTTGGCTGCCTTTAAGGGACAGGAAAACAATAGGGAATATGTTATTAAAAATGACATTATCTTGAACACTGGCTACACCCTCATTTAAGACAGCATGTAGAATTACCAGGGGGCCACGAAGCATGGTTAGCAATCTTGTGAGATTTACCTACAAGCAGGCAGTCAGTTGGACTGAACAGGGTTTGCTTTTTCCCCTGTAGTGAGTTCGTAAAAACGTGTGAGCGCCATTTCTCTCCTGTCTCCCTCCCGCCGTGCCCTCTGCTGTCCCCACCCACGTGCTGCCTCCGCGCCCGCTCCAACAGGAGATGGCAAGCACTGGCCATCTGCAGCCTCCCCGAAGATACACGCTAAAGGCTTATAATTGAGTTATTTACACTAATGAAGGGTGCGGTGAAAACTGATCAGTCGCTCCTTTTTCTGTCCTCCTGTAATACTAGAACAAGAGGTCACTCGGAGATGCTAATGGGTGGCTTAATTTAGATCACATGAAAGGAGACACTTTTTCACACAGCAGGTAGTCACTCTGAAATCCACACTGCCTCCGGAGGTCAGGGAGTCAAACGCTGCAGAAGGATTTGTCAAGTCTCCGAGTAATTTTTTGGACAATAGTAACTATTATTGCTGAGGAGGCAGTAGCACTTTGGGGACACCAGTCAGGAGGGACACATGGTGCGTAGCGTGGTGCCTGCCCAAAGCAGGAGCCAGCGCTAGCCCCGGTTGCTTTCGTCTCAGTAGCCAAAGAAAGGTGGCGTTGGTTTGGTCAGATGCTGGAGGGGTGATGGTGAAAGAGCTGCACCCAAGCTCAAGCCCTCTGTATTTTCTTTTCCTTCTCCTGCACCGGCTCTGTGGCCTCAACGTTGAATTGGGCCCCTCGCTACAAGGACACTGATAGGTTCAGTTTTGGGCCCCTCGCTAGAAGGAGGACACTGAGCTGCTGGAGCGTGTCCAGAGAAGGGAACGGAGCTGGGGAAGGGTCTGGAGCACAAGTGTGATGGGGAGCGGCTGAGGGAACTGGGGGTGTTCAGTCTGGGGAAGAGGAGGCTGAGGGGAGACCTCATTGCTCTCTGCAGCTCCCTGAAAGGAGGGGGTAGTAAGGGGGGTCGGTCTCTTCTCCCAGGTAACAGTGACAGGACAAGGGGTGATGGCCTCAAGTTGTGCCAGGGGAGGTTTAGAATTGGATTTTTGGACACATTTCTTCCCTGAAAGGGTTTTCAAGCCCTGGCACAGGCTGCCCAGGGCAGTGGGGGAGTCCCCATCCCTGGAGGGATTTCAGAGCCGTGTAGATGAGGTGCTGAGGGACATGGGGTAGTGGTGACTTGGCAGTGCTGGGTTAATGGTTGGACTGGATGATCTTAGAGGTCTTTTCCAACCAAAGCTGTTCTATGGTTCTGTAATTCTAAGATAGTGGTTCCCCTTCCTTGGTGTCATGAGAGAACTTCTTTCCAGCTGTAAATCAGAGCTGTTCACTTTGATTTTAAAAGGAGGAGGGAGGGATGGAAAGCCCACAGCTGCCTTTATCCTGGAAGAGTCTTTCTGTGATCTGCAGTGCTCTGGGTGAAGCTACCTTAGGGTACAGTCTCACCTGCACTTTTGACCCTTTTCCTGGTTCTCTTGAACACAATGTCTCCGATATGGTGGCTTCACCTCTCCTACAGTCAGTTCTTGGCATGCTCCTCCTCTTCCCATACATTGCCTGTGGCATCGTAAGCTACTTACCAAGCCTGACTGGATGTGGGGATTGGTGGACTTTCCCTGCGGGCAGCATGGGCCTGTGGATTATGATAGTGTTGAAGAGCCATAAAGATGTAAAGGTGTTTAAATTTACCAGCAAGAACAAAGCGTAACAGAAGAGGGAAAAATACTTTCAAAGCCATCCCTGTCTCTATACCCGTGTTTGTCTGACCTGCAGTCCTAGAAAGGCCTTTAGCCTCAGGAGGTTTGGGACTCAGTCTGTTGTTACTATTTTTCTTCCTGTTGATAAATCCAGCTCAAGTCCTTTTGTCCCTCCATTCACATTTTAACAACTGAGACTGTCTAGACTCAGTGTAGAGAGCTTTGCAGGGGACTGAGCCAGGACACCAGAGCTCCTTGCGTCGTCTTTTGACTCTCTGCTGCAAAATGGCTATAAGGGATAGGCTTTTGAGTGCATTTCCTTGTAGGTTGCTGCAGAGTCAACTCGGTATGTGTACGGTAAAAGCCATCATAATCCACTTGAGGGATGGTCTTCAGAAACTCTCACAGGCATCTCTCATTCCAGCATTGTCACAGCAGCTCTCCGGCTGTCCCACCTGCTTTCCCCTTCCCACTGTTTGTTACTGCCTCAGTAGCTGGCTGTGTTTAAATATGTCAACCTGGGGTTTCTTTCCATCTTTTTGTTTCCTGTGTTCCTCTAACAAGCAGCTTGCCACAGAACAAACAAGCAAGGCAGGAGCGCTCCAGGCAAAAGGGGTGTTTTGTGTTTGATTTGAATACATACATATTTTTTATTGGTTAAAACTTGTGATACTCATCAAACACATACAGGAAGGCTGTGAATAAGACCTTTCTCTTTCTTCCTCTCTGACATGCACACCCTGTCTCTTACAAGCACCTTCTCATTTTCACTCTTGCTGTCTGATTCTCTGCGAAGCACAGTCTCTCTTATATCCTCGCATGCATGGTCCACAGTCTCATCCTTGCTCCTGCTCTGTCGTGTACACAGAACCACCTTCTCATCTCAGCAGACCCTGGCTCCTGCACACTCTCACAGATGATATATCCACACAATGCATGGCCACCTACACACTTGCAAAGGCTTTGTTACCAAGAGGAAAATTGCTCTCAAATATTCAGCCTGGAGAAGAGAAGGCTCAAGGGAGACCTTATAGTGACCTTCCAGTACCTGAAGGTACACAAGAAAGCTGGAGAGGGACTTTTTACAAGGACATGGAGTGATAGGACAAGGGGTAATGGCTTTAAACTGGAAGAGGGAGATTTAGATTAGATATTAGGAAGAAATTCTTTCCTGTGAGGGTGGTGAGACATTGGAACAGGTTGCCCAGGGAAGCTGTGACTGCCCCCTCCCTGGCAGTGTTGAAGGCCAGGTTGGATGGGGCTTGGAGCAACCTTGCCTGTTGGGAGGTGTCCCTGCCCATGGCAGGGGGGTTGGCACAAGATGATCTTTGAGGTCCCTTCCAACCCAAACCATTCTATGATTCTGTGCTATGGGACTGGATATAACTATGGTGGTGATGGGGAGTGAGACAGGGCTCAGAAATCGTATAGTCTCTCCACCCTTCAGAGGCATGAAGCACTACTTAGGCCGAGGGGAGAACATGGCCCTGGCGTCCCCTCTGCCATGCACAGACAAGCACTAAGCATCACTCATTCACATCCCCTCGCATGCAGACTCTTAACCACTCTCCCTTAAAGTTTCTCACTCGCCCTTTCTCCTGCATCCTCCCCTCTCCTTTTTCCTGTCTGTCAGGTCCTGATCACATCACTGTCATGGCTACTATGATATCAGCATTTTCTGACAGGTGGATATGCTTCTGTCACTCCCAACAAAGCTCTTTAGCACCCAGTCTGCCTCCAGGTCTGAGCCAAAGTAGCACTACTGGAAAGCACGGTCAACAGTATCTCGTATTTTTGCATGCGGATGATTACAGTCCCACTAGAGCTGACGGCGTGTTTTCAGAATATCCCACTTTCAAATTAAAGCAGTGTTTTGTCTTTATGAGGACTGAGGTTTGCTGCTGTTCAGAAAAGAGAAGAACACTCTGGGCATTTCTCTCTTGAGTACCCAAAGGTCTTCTCCCTCTCCCTCTGAGGCACGCTCTGTGTTTGGCCTCCTGGAGCAGTCTGCTGCATGGAGGGTGCTAATTTCAAAAATTACTTCCATTTTCTGCCGCCTCCAAGCTTCGTACCCAGCTGCATGGCGGGGATGGCCGTGTGGCCTCTTCTGACAAGGGGGTAATGAAAACATATCAGCCACCACAACGGGGGCCATGGGTGTGCGTTAGAGCAAGCCAGTTGAGTCCCTTTGTCCGGGAAATGGCCACACGCCACCGTAGGGGCTGTGAGCATGCATGATTAGGAAGAAATTTCAGGTTTTCCAATTACTGTAGCAGCGGCTGGTAACCTTCCAGCAAAGAGATGCTGGAGCACAGTGTTCCTGCAGCTCCTGCTGGGCTCAGCCGGTGCTTGTGTTTGAACTGGCACCAGGCGAGGTAGGAAGCGAAGAGATTATTAACAGGGAACGCAAGGAAAGAGGAAAGGTGTTTAAACAGTTCTTGCTTTGCATGTCTAATTCGGGAGCTACCCTCCTGTAGTTCCCCAAACCAGTGCCCAAATCCAACAGCAAACTCCTCAGAAGCTCTAGCTCGTTAAGCTTTAGTACACTGTGAGATAAGGACCTTACTTGCGTAAGGCCATCAAGCACTGATATTGACTCTCCAGGACATTTTTAAGGCTATTTATATCACAATAAAGCCATTTTATTAGTGTCATCAATCAAGAGAGACCGCATTTTGGCCTTGAAATGATTCTGCTTGAGTTTCTAGAAAGGAGAAGGTGAGTAATTATGGGATGCATTATCTTCAATCTCATGTGAAATCTCCTAATTGAAACCACATATGAGTGCAGTTTATTGCTTATAAAATAGGTGGCAGGGGCATTGCTAATGTACCTATGGCAAGTACAACCTTCTAGTTACCAGATGAGTAAAGACTGGTTTTTCATGTAACATGGCTATGGCAGGAGCTGACCCTGTCCACATCCATGGTTCCTGGCATGTGCTTTGAACGGAAGCTTATGCCCCATGCTTAGCTGAGCTCAGGGCATCTACAGCTCATCTCAGCTGGCAGTGTCTGCTGTTGGGTACCAGCTGACCCCGCTGGCACCATCAGGTGTCTTGACAGGGTGTATTTGTTCCCACAGTCGGGCTGGGTCCGTGGCTGGGAGCTTGTAACTGAGTCTTGGCCAAGCGATGCAATAAAGCTGCTCGGCTCAGTGCTTGTGTGTAGCTGGAGTTGCTGCTTAGGCTGGGAGGGGAGGTGTGTTTGCAGCTCTCCTCCAGGATTTTGCTGGCCCCTGTGCTGTTTTTCTGCTGTCAGCTCAGCACAAGGGAGCAGACTTGCAGGAGCAGTGGTTACTCGGGTAAGGAGAGTGTAGCTTAACATTGCCTGTGGGGGCCTCTGAGACTGAGTAATGGCAGGGCTTGAAAGCTGTTACAGATATTTGATAATTAATTGGCTGGGAAATCAGTTTATTTTAATGACTCCAGTTAAATAAAGGAAGTGAGATAAAAGGACTGCACGTTCCTGCAGTGCTAAACTACTTTCAGGGACAGAGAAGGCCCATTACATGTCTGCTTTTATGCCAACAGGGGCTTTTAGTTCTTGGGAAGGCTCTTCTGAAAGGTGATTGAAATCTTTATCTTCCCTGAACCCCAGCAGTTTGGGAAAGCAGTTTAAAACAGGAAAAGCTGAAGGGTGGTTTATTACCAAGGATCCATCAGGCAGAGGGGGACAGGGGAGTGGAGCTGCTGCTGTAACCTCATGCTTCACCTCTGGCCAGATACTTACTGCAGAGCGGTTCCAGTTGTGGTTTATCACCATTTTATACTGCTCTAGTGGGAGCAATGCATGCAGCTTGGTTAACCTCACTTGTCTTTCCGAGTACTGGCTGTTCTCACACACGGTAGCATCATGGAGAGAAGACACTTAGTAGTCCAGCATGAACAAATAATTTTGGGTACTCTCCGTACCTCTCAGTGGCTGACCAGGACTGACCCTCTTTTCCCAGCCTAAGGAAGGAACAGTAAGTGTACAGTCAGAGAGGGGGGTTGTTGTCCATTTGAGTTGAGGGGTCTCTTATTTTCCAGTTTATTGGAGGTATCGTTCAGTGGGCAGATCTCTTCCTTGGAGAAAAACAACCTGCACCCTGGTCCTGGCCAAAGAGAAAGGGCTTGACTGGAAGCTCAGGATGAAGGTTTTGGAGGGTCCTATTGTTTCAACCTTTATATGTGTCTATAGGAAGATATTTTGTTTATGACTGTGCTAGGTTAATGGTTGGACTGGATGATCTTAGAGGTCTTTTCCAACCAAGGCTGTTCTATGATTCTATGATATTAGAGACCTCAGCAGCAACACTGAAAGAGAACAGGATCTGTTCCTTGCTGCAGAGCATGCTTTGGATGTGAACTTTCCTCTCGAGCCGGTCTATCTCATCCTGGGGTTTGTATGGCAAGTGTGGATATATGAAGACTGTTCCCAGTGCAGTTGTATTGTCAGAGTCTGCAAAGAGCCAGCAACACCATCTGTTTTAGTGAGCGGATAAGGGATTAAACTGCAGGAATCACAAGATCTCTACAATACGTGAGAGCAAGCCAGACGATCACAGCACACCTTCTTTTTTCATAAGCTAAGAATAACTTTAACATCCCCTCATTTAGGGTTTAATGTCAAAATTAACTAATGTTTCACTCCTGTCTCACAAATCCCAAGCTGCTCTCACTGCCCCCATTGCTGGTGCTTACCCTGCTGCAGATTCACAGTCAGTGCAGAACTCCACTCCTCCTCCCCACCCTGCCAAGTGAAAATTTAAAAGAATGAAAAAAACCCAAAAATAAGCCATTCAGTCTGGTGGAGGTACAGCAGGACCTCTCTTCCACTGCCCTGGAGCACTCTAAATTGAGCATCTTCACGGGAGATTTTAGGTCTAGATTGCCCCCCCAAGGCTGTGAGGTCCTGTGTAAACAGACACTGGGGATGCACAGACACCCATCAGGTGGGCATGGTGTCATCTCCCCTGCGTGGCTGATGAGAGCCTACCTCTAGCCAAGTGTAAACTCAGAGCAGGCTACAAATCCTCATCTTTTAAACATTCCCTGGATCTGAAACCTCCTGCCAGCTGGAGCTGCTTTTAGCTGAGCAGACTGAAGTGCTGTATTTAATGAATTCATTTAGAGTCTGGTGCAAGGAAGCAGGGCTGATCCTCATCTGGTGTAAATCTAGGCTTCCCCGTTTACTTTAGCAGTGCCTTGTTGACCCTTGATTCATGCCAGCTGAAGCTGCAGTTTGGCATCTCTCTGTACAGTACTGGACTTCTGGAAATCATTTAGAGCAAGTGACCTGCCAGAAGAACAGAAATAGGAATCCAGCCTCAGACCAGCCAAGGCCCACGTGAGCAGCCTTAGACCCAGCCGTGTCAGAAACTAAACTACCAGTTGGACAGCTGCACAGGAGGGAACTCTGTGGGGAAATGGTTTATCTCTACTGCGGATAAGCTGTGCACAGGGGAGAGGTTTTGTTTTGCAGCAGGCTCTTGGGAGAAGAGGCAGGGATGTCAGTGGATCCAGATAAGATATCCCTGGGTAAATGCTTCCAGTAGGATTCAGCAACATTGTCTTCACTAAGAAATGAAAAGGGTTTGTGTTCTGTGTTCCAGCCAATTTGTGCAGCCTTTTTTTTTGCCAGTCAGAAGGTGTGGGGGCAGTCGGAGCAGTCCCTGTGGTTGTGCCTGTGCTGCCGTTGGTAGCCAGGCTGGAGTTCGGGCTCCAGAGCACCCAGCCAAGTGACCCAAGCTGGTCGCCTTCAGACCTTGGGGAGGAGGAGCTTGTGTTTCAGCCAGTCCTTTCTGGTCTGGTTGCATGTGCCTGGGCAGATCCCAATTAGAGAGAAAGGAAAGCATGGTCTCTTGCAGTAGTGCTAAGATACGTGTGCCTGGAGGTGACACCGGGGTTTGTGAAGGTTGTCTTGCAGCCATCACTGCCCCCCTCTCGCTACCCTCATGCAACTAATACACACCAAAGTCTTGTATGAAACACATCAGGTCTGTTAGGTTTTGTTTCCAGCTGTAAAATCATTTCATTGTGTGACTTCGCACAAAATATTTCTTTCCTTCCTCAGTGTCTCCCCATATGTGTAAAACAGGCGTCGTAATCCTTTTCCTCTACAAAGCGCAAGAGCTCCAGTTCCCTTTGACAAAAACACTGCTTGATGTTCATCATGTGCTGAGTTGCCTTGCAAGACCAAGTCCTGCTCTGGCAGGGGGATTGGACTAGATGATCTTTTGAGGTCCCTTCCAATCCCTAACATTCTGTGATTCTGTGAAAGACAGCACAAGATATTATTATGATTAGTAGGCTGGCAAGGAGATCTAGCTGTCGGCATTATTCCTGCCCCCTTTCTCAAGGAGTCATACCTTCCTCCCATTCTGCTTCTGACCATGAGGCTTTCATGCCAACAGCAGAAACTCCATCAAATATATCTTGACATTTCTTTTTTTCCGTTCTTCCCCCTCTCCTCTGCTAGTTATTTATTTATAAACATGTCCTCCTCTGCAAGGCATATTGTGCGTGTGGGGATAAAGGTAAGCTCAGATCAAAGCTCCTGGGAGTTCTCCCTCCCAGCAACTTCTCTACCTTCCTTGCAAGTCTTCTTCAGATGCCTCCTTTCACAAGGCCTGATGGTGGACAAAAGTGGGGCATTGAGAGGCAAATTATAGCAAAACTGCAAAAAAAGGAACGAAAATGGAGCTGAGCCTTGCCTAGCTGTTATTGCTTTGCTGTGGTTTCCACTTAAGAGTTCTTCAACACACAGGATAAATACAGCATGTGAGTCTGAAGTTTGCAGCACTTTGTTCTATGATTGTAAAACACCTGTGGGACAGATTTTCACAAGTATGTCATTTTAGGCAGCAAGAGAAGTGGCTATATTGGTAACGGAGCACGCTGTGCCAAACGCTGCTTTGAAAATTTGGTTCTTGTATTTTAGTTTGGGAGCTGGTAGCCCCAAAAGCAGTTTGACAAATCTGGTCTTAATTTCAATGCTAAGCACTTTGAAAAATCAAGCTTTACTTGTGACTTCTAAGTGCCTGACAACTTTACTCACAGCACATTTGGGAATACAACCATATGCCAGTGGCTTTTGGAAATAATAACTCTTTCAGTCTTTTTATCAGTAGTTTTGAACTTGTCCATGGATGACTTCTAACAGATCCAGTTTATGAAAACAAAACCTGTGCCAGTTAACTCCAGTACAGTATATAGAGGTCTAAGGTCTTGCCGAGAAATATTTAGCTTTAAGTGAAGTGAAAATAACTAAAAACATCGCTTATCTGAAATAAACTTGAGAGAGGAGTTGTAATCTCCTGACATGTTGCTGAACTCTGCCAGGTAGGTGGTAAAAGTAATAAGACCAGCTCATTGTAGCTTGTTCTCCCTGCAGCCACTGTGAAGCTGTTCCCCGCACAGCTTAAACACGCTCTGGTCCTCAGCCCAACTTTGTTTAAAAGTCGGAAACAGTAGGGGCTTCCTTGCTTTCCCAGGGAGACTCTCCACGAGACTAGCGCTTGTAGATGACAAGAAGTTTTTCCTTAAGTTTGAACAGACTTATTTCTCTTCCTTTTCTGACCCGTTACTTCTTTCTAGACCCCTACGCATCTTGCTAAATAATTCCTCTCTTCCCTTGGTACTTTCAGCTTTCAAAGAGGTATAGCTTGTCAACATGTCCCTTTTAAGTCCTCTCTTAGTCACGTTATACATATTTAATGTTTTTAAGCTTCCCTTAGATGCTGATCCCTTTCCAGCCCTTGATGGATTTTGTTGTTGCTCGCCTCTGAATTCCCTCCAGTTTCCCCATATCATTCTGGTAACAAGGTGCCTTGGATTGACCGCACCAGTCCAGGTGCACTCAATATTTGGTGGCAGTTGTTTTTGGGTGGAATTAAAAAGAGAAGCAGCAGAATCTCTCAAAGGGAATCTGCTTCATGGTCTCCTCTCCGAGAGCATTATTTCACGATGGTATTTCGGGGCTGGCTTTAGATGTGGAAATGAGAGCGTGTGTCTTGCTCAGAAGCTGTTCTCTGCTTTCAAGTGGGAGAGAGATGGAAAAGGAGAAGAGGGGTTAAGCTCCTCAAAGGCTTTGTCTACATTAGGCTTTTTTCTTCATATTTCTCAGTGTTGCTTGCACGGGTGCAGCTCAGTCCACAGTGGCACTGCTGACAGCGCTGGCACAGGCAGGGAAGCTAGCATGTTTCACTGCACATCATCTCCGCCATCTCTACAAGCCCTGACTCCACCAGCGGTGCTGCAGCAGCAGGAGCTGGAGAGGAAAAAGGTCAGCTGTAAATAATAACTAGAGTGTTTGCACATCGAGGAGGTGTCCTTCGTTGTAATGCAGCAGCTGGGAGGGAGCAGGCGGGGTGGACCCACTTTCTCATTCCTCCCGAAATGCCACCCTTCACAGTCAGCTGCTGGCAGCCCAAGGACAATGCTTGGAAGGGGTGATGATAACTTGGTGGAGCCACCTCTGATACTCTCATCACCTCACAAAAGAAGGGAAAGTTAAGTCTTTTTTTCTCTAATATTGCTCCCGTTCTCACTCCAGTCTGCCTCTCCAAAGAATTTCAAGACTGATTTCACCTTGGCATGGGTCTTTCTCTTCCACTCCCCCCCAGAACACGGGTCTTTGCTTCCAATGGGATATTCTCTTTTCCATTTTGGAGAAGGAGCAGTACGCGATGAGGGACACGGTGTAGTGGTGACTTGGACATGCTGGGTTAATGATTGAACTTGATGATCTTAGGGGTCTTTTCCACCCAAGGCGATTCTATGAAATGGACATTAGGGTCCACAAAATAGAAAGTGCATTCCCATGTCTCAGGTAGCCTGCTCCTCAGGTAGTGGAAGGGATTATTTTATATAGTACAAAACACAGGAGACACCTGCCAGTTCCACATAACACTAAGATCTGATATTCTTTCACAGCCTTGTACCAATTAATGGTTAACTGACGAAATTCTGAGCCAGAAAGCATCACCAAGATGACGATGCTAATGAGTTTAAAAAAAGAAAAAGGGGCAGGGGGTTGAGAAATGCCTGGGGATAAGAAAGGCACAGTACGAACTTACAAGGTGGAATGCAAGCTGTCATTTGGAGAGGAGGCCAACTTATACTTGCTTGGGGCTAGTTTAATAGGCTGTTATGGCTGCAAAGGATCATGAAATTATGGAGATTGTGATTTATGTTGTCCTTTTAGGAGGTGTTCCACATTTCTGTGAAATGTCTGTCACTAATCATGAGAGGGTGGTTGCTGGACCGTGCCCTGTGCCCAGACCTTGTGATACCGTTTGCTGCTGCTACCGTTCCCGTTTCCTTCCCTAAATGTTCAGGTGTGGATATCTGGGTATGTAGTTCCTCCTGCCTTCATGGTGAGGTGCTGCCACAGCAGATCTGTTGGTCACTGCCAACACCGTGGTCAGCACCCCTCCTGCAGGCTCTGAGGCTGGTGGCCAACATCAGTCCTTGATAAGCCTTTGGCCCTAATCTTGATTGTCTGCTTGTCTGTATTTTCCTATGTCAGAAACCTTCCCAGAGGTGATACATGGCTTTGGGCCACCTGGCAGTCAGCTTTTCCTGACCCATGGAAGGCTGCTGCCAGTGCTGTGGGCATGCCCCTTGTTTGCAGCAGCCCCAAGAGCACGTGCTGACGCTGTCACGTGGCTGCGTGGGGTGGCACGTACGGCGCCTTGCTTCTTGGAATGGGGCCGAGGCACCACAGCATCAGTCACATGGGCTGTGTTGCAGGCTTACATGTGCTTCTGCATGTGCAGCTGTGAGAGGGAGCTGGGGAACCTCCCTCTCACCTCTCTGCCCTACAAAATACATGAGGTGATGCCCCAAAGCTCTAGTTTTAATTATTTCTATCTTAACTTTAGTTTTGTAGTCCCCTTCCCTGAGCAAACTGCTGGAATCCACGAGCTAGAAGGTGCTATTTGCAGTGCTGTGTCTCTCCTCAGCTGCGAGGTGTTGATTTGCAAATCTCCCCTTTGCTCTGTGACAGCCTCTGGTGACACTGCCTGCATTTTTAGCCTGTGACTGCAGTGGAAGGAAGGGACCCAATACCATACAAAATGCTTTGAAGCTCCCTCTAGCATCACTCTTCCAGCCCCTCTTGTTCTCGCTGTCCCTCTTCTGCACCGCTCTCTCCTGAGCTGCCCTCGCTCTGTTTTTTTTCTCCATTTCCCCCTCTTTCAGAGCTGCCCTTTGCATTACTGTGGCTTTATCTCGTTCTCCAGTAGCTGTGCCTGTTGCCTTGATGTTTCTCGCCAGCTTTCACCTCTCTCCCCCCTTTTTTTCTCCCCCCCTCTTTGCCTCCCCGTGATGTAGTATTGCCTTTCTCCATCTGCCCGATTGTCTCTCTGCTTTTTATCTGGGTGCTGGAGCTCCAGGTGCTGTCATTCTCCGCGACAGCACAGAACGTTTCAGATTGCCTCTGCGGCTGGATAATTACCAGATAGAGAGTCACGTGGACTTGCCAGCCAAACCCTCCCTCCCCTCCTGTCAGAGGAGGAGATCACATCTCTGAAACGCATGTCTTCTTTTTTTTTAAAAAAAAAAAAAAAAAAAATCCAAGGGGAAAGTTTGGCAGTAGCTTTTCTGGAGTTACCTGGTGGTGACCACGTGACATTTACCTACAAGGCACTGTGGTTTCAGGTAGAAGAAATAGATGATTTCCAGTACTGAAGTTTGTGAAGGAAAATAAAGGGGATGATAGTCTGTATGGGTGCCTGATTAGTGCTCCTGTTCTCATTCTTGGTCTATCCCCCAACCAGAAAAAAGTCTTAATGGTGCAGAGACTTTTCAGTAGCTGTTTGGTTTCTGGTCCTTTTAGAAATTTGGCATAAAAGCCAGTATCCAGTTCACATAAGTGACTAACTACTATTGCCTTTCAGTGATCTTCAGTCCCTAAGTGACTGCAGGTGCTTTTTAAATGTCAGCCCGTGTCTTAGTGATGGCAAAAGCAGAGAGTCCTTAGTGTAAGTGCAGTGCAACCAAAAGGCAAATCACTGGGCAGTGTTCCCCATTGCCATTCTACATCATCTGGGGAGAACTGGGTTGTTCAGTCTGGAGAAGAGGAGGCTGAGGGGAGACCTCATTGCTCTCTACAACACTCTGAAAGGAGGGGGCAGCAAGGCAGGGGTCAGTCTCTTCTCCCAGGTAACAGTGACAGGACGAGGGGTAATGGCCTCAAGTTGTGCCAGGGCAGGTTTAGATTGGATATTAGGAAACATTTCTTCCCTGAAAGGGTTGTCAAGCCCTGGCACAGGCTGCCCAGGGCAGTGGGGGAGTCCCCATCCCTGGAGGGATTTCAGAGCCGTGTAGATGTGGTGCTGAGGGACATGGGGTAGTGGTGACTTGGCAGTGCTGGGTTAATGGTTGGGCTTGATGTTCTTAGAGGTCTTTTCCAACCAAGGCTGTTCTATGATTTTGTGATCTCTGCCATTCTGTAGTTTCCCCTTTTGCTGGTGCAGGAGCTCTGTGATGCTATGGGGAGCTGTGGACAGCAGAGCGAGATATATGATCTTGGTTGGACATTTCACCAAGGCCGTGTGATCAATAGCTGATGAGCATTGCCTAATCATGCTGGATCAAGACCAGAGCCAGGTTTCTGGCTGAACTGAAAAGAGACACTGATGAGTCCTTGGCTAACCCAAAAGGGAAAGAGAGAGCTCAGGGTCTGTTTCCTCAGCAGTCTCATCCTCCCAGCTGATCTTGATGCAAGACCCTGATGCAAGCTGTGAGATGGCATCAGCCAGAGAGCAGTTCAGCCCCTCTGTGTACACATGGGGAGCAAGTCTCCCCTGGCAGGAGCCCTGTAACAGGAGACAGTCACTCCAGATAGGCACCTCGGAGTGGGCAAAGAGGTGTTCAAGGGTTTCCTGACTACGCTGTAAAGAAATGGAGGGTTTTCCTAGGTCTGGTGGGATACAGGAAAACTCAGCACTGTGGGGGTAGGTCTCAGCCTGAGGCTTTTTCTGTATTTTTAAGTTTTAAACTGTGCTGCAATGTGGCTGGGATGGAGTTAACTTTGTTCATAGCAGCTCGTATTGATATTGTTAAGAAGGTACCTCTGCTGGAATGGACGTGGACCGAAGCTGATGCAGGCATACTAATCCCTGGAAGATGGAATGAGCAATTAATCATGCCAGTATAAGTTCTCTTATTCCAGTATAGTTACATCCACCCCGGGAGAGTACTGGCATAACAATTACCATAATTTTGGGCTTGATTTCTGTTTTTTTCTCTACAAACAGGAACCTATACTCTTAAATAGTCATTTTAACAGAAAGAAAATGGATGTTACACTACCTGTGTGTCTGCTAGTGAGAGCCCTTGCAGCTAGCTGTCTTGTTAGACTCCTGTATTTTTGGTGAATTCCCTTGGGTTTCATTTTCCACACACATCACATGGACTGAGAGATGAGGATGCTCACAGCACATGAGCAGTTCTGCTCTGATAGTCATTCACTGGTTGCAATTCTTTTTGCTTTCATTAAAAAGAGTTGATAGGAGAGAGAGTGAGATAGGAACATTTCTGTACAAGGCACTGGGGAGTCCTCATCTAGAAAGCTGGGTATGAATTCTGGTCACGATAGAGGAATTCAGACTGGAGCAGGTGCTGAGAAGGGCTACTGGGATGTTTAGGGCAATGGAGAGTCTATCACAGAAGAAGAAACTAGGAGAGTTTGGCTTGTTGAGCCCAGCAAAATGAAGGCTGAGAGGGAATATGATTGCTCTCTGTGAACACGCTGGAAGATAAGCACCCGGGAGAGAGAAGAGCTATTTAAGCTAAAGGATGGTGTTGGTGTGAGAGGGAAGGGATATAAACCAGCCATGAATAAATCTAGACTTAGAATTAGAAAAAAAAGTTTCTAATCAGCAGAGCAGAAAGACTTTGAACAGCCTGATGTACGAAGCAGGGGGAGGATACCCCCTGCCAAATGCACTTAAGCAGGAATGAAGGACATCTCTGACAAAGATGAGAAGGTACAGCTGACTGTGCCAGTGGAGGCGGGGGCTCCCTGACCCGAGAAGCCCATCCTAGCCTCATGGTCCCAAAGTGGCAATTTACTAAAGAGGATGACCAGAAGTGCAGGCATCCTATCAGCCCTGCACTGCTCAAACGGGGGATGGAGCAAAATTGTCACCTGAGTGCTGAGATACCCAGGGAGCTGCAGACAGGTGTGACGCCAAGGTCACAGCATAACATGGCTGAAAGAAAGCGTGGGCTGAACAGATGAGGAAGTTTCCGCCTCCTGCCACTTTGGACTGGCTTTAAGCAGTAGTTTTCTAAATCCCTCCGTGTTGTCATGCTGGCAGTGGTGGCTCAGGAGCTATTTATGCCACACTTTGCTTGCTTTGGCACAGCATTTGCTCGCAAACAGTGACCCTGCTGTGGGTTGTAGCACATCAGGAGAGGAGCAGCAGCTGGACCAGGCTGGGGAAAGAGAGGAGCAGTGGCAGCAGGGAGAAGACTGAGCAACACTGCATGCCCGTGTGTATTCAGATTTGGTAAAGTGAGGCTTTTGGTTCTTGACTGAAAGGAGGTGTCAAAGGCTCTATTGATGCCATCTCCCACTGCCATCCACTTAGGGAGCTCTTGCCTTCGCAGAGGTGAAGATATGTTCAGCTGTAGCTGTCTTCTGTAGCATCTCCTGCTGAGGAGAGCCTGATCCGGAGCAGTGGGAACCACCCAGGGCCAACAGCTCCTACATTACTACTCTGGACTATGTGCTCCTGTGTGCTCTGCCAGTGAACTCCTCTGGGGGGGACCACAAAGCGGGGAAAGGGAGTTGGCTGCTGCAGCGACAGTGCTGCAATGCTCTTGAAATGCTGGCAGGGTCCAGCTCTGCAGTGGCTTTGCAGGACTTGGCTGGACTCTTCCGTTTTGGGTGAGGGAATTCAGTGCACCCTCAGTCAGTTCACAGACAACACCAAGTTGGGTGGCAGTGTTGATCTGCCTGAGGGTAGGGAGGCTCTGCAGAGGGATCTG
The DNA here is from genome assembly GCA_028020825.1 of Podargus strigoides. NCBI lineage: Eukaryota > Metazoa > Chordata > Aves > Caprimulgiformes > Podargidae > Podargus > Podargus strigoides. The sequence goes on from CM051635.1 coordinate 2,519,867, forward strand.
GACAGGCTGGAGTGATGGGTCGAGGCCAATGGTATGAGATTCAATAAGGCCAAGTGCCAGATCCTGCACTTCGGCCACAACAACCCCATGGAACGCTCCAGGCTTGGGGAAGAGTGGCTGGAAAGCAGCCTGGCGGAAAAGGACCTGGGGGTGCTGGTCAACAGCAGCTGAATATGAGCCAGCAGTGTGCCCAGGTGGCCAAGGAGGCCAACAGCATCCTGGCCTCTATCAGAAATGGTGTGACCAGCAGGAGCAGGGAGGTGATCGTGCCCCTGTTACTCAGCACTGGTGAGGGCACACCTCGAATACAGCGTTCGTCTTTGGGCCCCTCGCTAGAAGGAGGACACTGAGCTGCTGGAGTGTGTCCAGAGAAGGGAACGGAGCTGGGGAAGGGTCTGGAGCACAAGTCTGATGGGGAGTGGCTGAGGGAACTGGGGGTGTTCAGTCTGGAGGAGGCTGAGGGGAGACCTCATTGCTCTCTACAGCTCCCTGAAAGGAAGGGGTAGTGAGGGGGGGTTAGTCTTTTCTCCCAGGTAACAGTGATGGGACGAGGGGTAACGGCCTCAAGTTGTGCCAGGGGAGATTTAGATTGGATATTGGGAACAATTTCTTCCCTGAAAGGGTTGTCAAGCCCTGGCCCAGGCTGCCCAGGGCAGTGGTGGTGTCCCCATCCCTGGAGGGATTTCAGAGCTGTGTAGATGTGGTGCTGAGGGACATGGGGCAGTGGTGACTTGGCAGTGCTGGGTTAATGGTTGGACTCGATGATCTTAGAGGTCTTTTCCAACCAAGGCTGTTCTGTGATTCTCTGAGCCCCCTGCCTGGGAGGGTCAGGGCTGGAGTGTCTGTTGTCTGTCTTTAGCCCTTGCTGTCCACATCCCTGCTGGGGCATAGCAGAGAGATCGGGCTCTTGCTGCCCTCTGGGTGACCATCGCTATGTTCAAACCACAGAATGGTTTGGGTGTGAAGGGACCTCAAAGCTCATCTCATTCCAAACCCCCTGCCATGGGCAGGGACACCTTCCACCAGACCAGGTTGCTCCAAGCCCCATCCAACCTGACCTTGAACACTGCCATGGAGGGGTCAGACACAACCTGGGCAACCTATTCCAGTGTCTCACCACCCTCACAGGAAAGAATTTCTTCCTAATATCTAATCTAAATCTCCCCTTTTCCAGTTTAAAGCCATTACCCCTCATCCTGTCTCTCCATGTCCTTGTGAAAAGTCCCTCTCCAGCTTTCTTGTTGGCCCTTTCAGGTGCTATAACGTCTCCCTGGAGCCTTCTCTTCCTCAGTTCTTGCAGGGAAGAGCTGAAGAGCATGAGAAGACAAGAGAAAACAGCTCAAGTGTGATTTGCTCTTGAGCTTTCCTCAGAAGGCTGTGAGCGGTGTTGTGTTTAACCACCGCATTAGCTTTCCAGCATCATACTTTGCAACACAACGGAGGATTTGTCTTGCACGTTGCGAGCTGGCAGCCGGGAGCTGACGTTGCTTTGTGCCGAACAAGCCGTATTTGATCCCTCTCTCTTTTCCCTCTTGCCATTTTGCTGCCGGGGGTAGAGGGCAGCGGGGGAAGTTGTTAGCTGGATCCTGGGAGTGTGTGTGAAGTGAGATTAGAGCAGGCTCATCACAAAGCCGAGGCAAGACAGGAGATGGGCTCCAGGGCAAGTTGTGACATCCTCTGGTGAAAGGGGATCATGTCGCTGGGTGAGTGCAGTGGGGTGGATTTCAGGTGCCCCCAAGTTTTGGCCTGCTGCACAGAGCTTGTCTTACAGAAGAGATGATCACAGGGTTAACAGAGAAAAGATGATTAAAGAGGAGTGTGGGAATTATGGCATAGAGCTGTTGCCACAACGTGCTTTGGAGGGCAGAAAATGCAGACAGAAACCACACTATTTATTTTTCCCCCAAATGAGGTAAGAGCTGTGGCTTGCTGGCGAAGCCGCACACTGTATTTCATTAATCCTAGCAGATCACCTCTTCTCACTCATGGGGCTCTGGCAGAGAACTATGGGATTGGGTCTGCTGTAAAAAATAATTATTTATTTGGGATTACAACAACAATAAAAAATAAACAAACAATTATCCCGAGTTCAAGGCAACCCATTACATCATTGATAATGCTGTAAAATCCCTGCCATGTTGAAGTCATCATTTAAACAGCAGCCTCACAAGGTCCTACAGGGCTTCCTTCCTGCCTCTTCATCACTGTGAGCTCTAAATATCATCCACCCTTTTCAGACAGCATTACCCCCAAAAGACCCCCCTGAAGGCACTAAAATACCCCTACTCCATCTCTGTAGCCCAGGGCTGTAGCTGCTGTGCTGCTTTCTCTGCAGCAGGATGGGAAGTGCTCTGGTGAGCCCCCAGCTCTCATGCATCCTACTCCTCCTCACCCCTGGCAGTCCCTCCCTGGCAGAGGTGCATCCAGCCCAGTGAGCCCATGGTAGGGCTTTCCAACCAAGTCCTGTCTGTTCGCCAGAGGGAAGGGAGGGAGGAAAGCTTAGGGGTGACAGTCGCTGGAGTGACAGGCACAACATCAACTGCGAGGAGTGGTACAGTGACATGCTGGGAAGTCAGTGCACCACAGCGGAGCCTCGGTGGGAGGAGGAGCAGGCGTCGCTGGGGGTAGGAGTCAAGCACCAAGAGACCTCCAGCCTTGGAGTTTGCCAGGAGAGGAGGTGCAGATGCCTGAGCCTCCCTCTCCTTTTCTTCATTCGCTTTCCCATTAATAGGAATAAGCTCAAATGCTTTCAAGAAGGGGAGGAAAAAAAAAAAAAAAAGACATCTCCAGAGCTTGCTTCCATCTCCTGCCCTCCTTCTACTTGCCTGCTGCTAGCTGTGCCCTCCTGGCCTGAAATCCAGGGACTGGGAATGGTGGAGGGCAGCCCTCCCTCCCGTTCGAGGCGCTGTCTCCCACTGAAGGTCCCAAAGTGTTCTTCTGTGGTGAAAGTGTCCCTCCCTGCCCTCCCTCCTGCAGCACAGCTCAGCCCTGAGGTCTGTGTTTGTGTATGGGGAAACTGAGGCTGAGGGACGCGTGCGAGGATGGCCCAGGTTCCTTTCTCTGCCTCCAGTTCCCATCCATCCTCTCCTGGCTGTTTGGTACACAGTTGTTAGCCATTGTGTGAGAACTGGAAACATATCTGTAGCACCTAAAAAAGGTGCCGTCGCTAAAGAACCTCGGGTGCCAAACTTTGCTGTGTTTACTTACGAGTGGGCTAAAGGGGCATGGCAGCAAGATTGCTTGTCCTTCTGCGTCTGTGGTTGGGATTGGTGCTAAGATCAATAGTTCCCGAGTCCCTGCAGGGGTCGTGCGAGGTATGACCATCACCACTAGCCGCTCCTCTCCTTAGCTGCATCAGCAAATGTCAAGAAATTAAACCTGAAACCATAAGGAAAAGCAAAATGGATGGATTCCAAATTGTTTATCAGCGTTCACTGATGCTGGTGGTAATGCTTTCAATAAGCCTAATGAAAAGCGTTTGACTGTCTCTGTGAACTTGATTATTGATTATTAGTGAACGATAAGAGTCATTTGATATCCTGCTGATGCCATGCTCCTATTGCATTGCAGTTAAAATGTCAGTTAACGTGCCATTTAATATTCCATTAGTATTGAATTAGCACTTATTACACTGTGAAAATCATCACCATAAATCCTTATTAAGGTGTGATCCATACAGCTGGGTGGCATCTCTGGCAGACTAAGAGGATGCGTGTGTGCAGATGGGCATGCTGAGATACATCATCCATGTGTATGCATGTTCAGAGCACTCCAGGATCTGGGATTTACACATTTATACATTGATTTTCCCTGACAGTTTGAGAGGAACTCTGCTGAACAGAGCAGCTCAAATCCATTTCACTTACTCTTTGCATTTTCCTCTTTTCCCTCTCCTCTCTCCTCCTTTATTTTGGTAGCATCTGCTAACTTATTTCAGGGGCACTTGCAAGGTTCTCTGACTGTAGCTGTTGACCACCATCCCAGGGCTGACTTTGGGGGGGTTTAGGACAGGTTATGGCACATGGTTTCTATTTGGCAGAGAGGAGGGAGGGTCCCTGGGTGAGTGTCCCCTCAAGAGCAAGAGGATGAGGCTTTGCTCCAACCACACCGCTGACTTGTTACTGACCCGAGGGACGTCACAGTGGCATCTTTGCTACCTCCAATCAGAGATATGTAGTGACTGGGTGCAGGGCAGAGCCATGGGATGCTGCGCTACATCACATAGTGCAGTGTAGGTGCAGAAAGCAGCCAGGCAGAGCTGGTGCAGTGCTGGATCTGCTGGTGCCCAGATGGGTGTGCTGGGGGATTTTCAGAAGTGACTGAGAAACTTCAGCTGTCAGTCTGCTTAGCTTCTCACCACCGACCCCCTTGGGTTTTTCAGAAATCCAAAACGTGCAGAGAGGGGCTTTGAACACCTTTGAAAAAGACCTAACCCCCATTCTCAGAGGCATTACGACTCTGCACAGTGATGAGTGTGCAAGAAGGCTGGTGGCCCTAAGGTTTTGGAGATGGTCTGGGTGTCCCTGCAGGGCACTGCTCCCAGCCCTGGGGCACAGTGCCCTCCCCAGGTCCTTGCTTCCGGCTTCCATTGGGTGGTCCAGGGGCACCAACACATCACAGTGGTGCTGGTTTCTACGTGTAAGTGACTGCTCATGTATTCCCCTGCTCCTTTCTTTTTTTATGAAGATCTGCTTTTTAAAAACAATGCAGATCACAGCTGAAAGCTCACCTCAGGGCAATGGGAAGGTGGGCTCTGGCCTTACCCTCCCTGGGCTGGATGATGGGGATGCTGGCTGGGGTCTGTTGGGCTGCTCTTCAAAGCCAATGTTTGTGGAGTCAGGGAGAGGTGCTTGGCCAACGGCATGGAGCACCTCCCATCGACACCCACGCAGCCTGGCTTTCCTCCTGCCCACAGGAAACCCCAGAACAACTCAGAGAGCATCCATGGGCATGCCAAAAGGGAGGGAGGGAGAGGTGCCAGTCGTAATGGTAGGGTCACATCGCAAGGGACGGTAGCTGCAGTGCAGCATGAATGAAATGCATTCAAACAGAAGAACGTGGAAAATGTCTGACCCATACTAAGAGGCTGTATGAAAACCTACTGTCAAATATTTGTCTTCAAGTGGTAATCTTTATCCTCTCTCTTTTCTCATTCAAATACAACACATACTTCAGTAGTGGTGGGGAGAGGTGCTGGGTTATTTGGATACCAGGAGGCTGTGGGCAGAACTCTGAAGGAGCAACAGCTCTGGAGACTGAGCTTCCTTGTTCATCCACAGAGCAAACATGGTGTGACCTGCTGCAGGGCAAACCCTCTCAGCCTATCTGAGCCCAGCCCTGGTGGGTACAGCTGCCAGGGTGAAAGAGGAGTTATGTCTGAGAGCGAGTAGGACAAGGGTGTTGGGAGAGTGGTGTTTGAGGAGTGAATCTCTCTTTCCAGAAAGCCATTTTTTGTCAGAGGGATGGAGAGGGGTGATACACTATAGTTCCCTCCCCTTCTGCTGCTGAAACTGAGGGATGGAGCAGCTGTGCCGTGAGCTGACAAAGCTGGAGCCCTGAACCTTTGCCCTCCAGGCTGGCAGGGGGCTGGGAATGTAACTCTTGTATACTTAACTTTAGAAGGTGAAGGAAAAGCATGGGAAGAACTCCTTTTGACCTTTCCCATTGGCAGGGTTAGAAGGGATTTGGTGACCAGGATCTCTTGTGGCCTTCCAAAGTGATTTTGGGGGCAGGTGTAGGCCACAGACAAAAGGAAAAGAGAACAGGAGGCATGGCCACCCCAAATCCCATGGTCAAAAAATCATTGTGAAATACACAGCCATGGGGTAGCAATGGTGACGAGATGCTGTGCTTCACTGGCAAGGCAGGAGTGTGCTATGGAGTTTTTGAGCAAAGTAATGAAGGGAAGGGACAAAATGGATACGATGGAGAGGTTTGCTAATCTCCCCCTCACCTTTCTCATCCTTTGCAGGTGTTATGTAGAAGACAGAAGCTCCAAGGTGGCCTGGTTAAACCGTTCCGGCATCATTTTTGCTGGAGAGGACAAGTGGTCCCTCGACCCTCGAGTAGAGCTGGAGAAGAGAAACCCTCTGGAATACAGCCTGCGGATCCAGAAAGTGGATGTCTATGATGAGGGGTCCTATACGTGTTCAGTGCAGACACAGCATCACCCCAAGACTTCCCAGGTTTACTTGATCGTGCAAGGTAAGCAGCATGCCTGAGAAGAGGGCAAAGAGCAGACGACACAGTAGGTGGAGGTATCTGTATCTTTCTTAGAGAAACCCTGAAGTCAGTGGCCTGTGTAACCTGTACATTTACAACAGGAGCCAGCAGAACTGTCCCCTTCCACTGCAGGGCAGCATGGCTTTACTCTGCTGTCAGCGTGCCCTTTCAAAAGCAGTGACAGAGCAGGGGACACCAATGATGCCAGGACATATCCTAGTGTAATGCAAACCTGGCTCCTGGCTCTGGTTGTTCTGGCACTGAGAGGAAAGCATTTGTTTAGAATGACACTTGTCAGAACATCGTGCTTGCCTCATCTCTTCCCAGACAGCCCTCTAGTTTCTTCACCTCCTCGTTCCTTAGATTTCTTTTCTTTTTTTCTTGTGTCAACAAGCTACTGTGCCGTGTTTTTTAGTTTTCCGTTGTCAACCCTTTGCAATGCTGGGGGAAGGGACCTGGGGGTCCTGGTGGACAGCAGGGTGACCATGAGCCAGCAATGTGCCCTTGTGGCCAAGGAGGCCAATGGCATCCTGGGGTGTATTAGAAAGGGGGTGGTTAGTAGGTCAAGAGAGGTTCTCCTCCCCCTCTATTCTGCCTTGGTGAGGCCACATCTGGAGTATTGTGTCCAGTTCTGGGCCCCCCAGTTCGAGAAGGACAGGGAAGTGCTTGAGAGAGTCCAGTGCAGAGCCACAAGGATGATGAAGGGAGTGGAACATCTCCCTTCTGAGGAAAGGCTGAGGGAGCTGGGTCTCTTTAGCTTGGAGGAGACTGAGGGGTGACCTTATTAATGTCTATAAATATGTAAAGGGTGAGTGCCATGAGGATGGAGCCAGGCTCTTCTCAGTGACATCCAATGACAGGAAAAGGGGCAATGGGTGTAAGCTGGAACATAGGAGGTTCCACATAAATGTGAGGAAGAACTTCTTCACAGTGAGGGTGCCAGAGCACTGGCACAGGCTGCCCAGAGAGGTTGTGGAGTCTCCTTCTCTGGAGACATTCCAAACCCACCTGGATGCGTTCCTGTGTGACCTGACCTAGGTATTCCTGCTCTGGCAGGGGGATTGGACTGGATGATCTTTTGAGGTCCCTTCCAATCCCTAACATTCTGTGATTCTGTGATTAATTTTCCTGGGTGTTTTTCAGTGCTGGGTCATTGGTTTGCAGGGTGCACTGTCGTTAAGCACATGTGAAACCTGGCATCTGAGGTAGCTGCTGCGCACCTTATGTTGCCTTCTCCTGATTTAGCTACCCTCCTCTTGTGTGTATCATGGGAAGCTGGAAACTTGGCTATCTGAACCAACATTGTCCTATCTTGTCTGCCTGTATTCATGGTATAACTGAGAGTAAACACATTTAAGGAGTTCACCAGTTACTGGTAAGGGTTTTATGGAGTTTACATGTTCCATCCTGTCCAGACCAGAACACCAAACGAGCGAGTTTACTCAGTTTTCTTTTGTTTTGCTTTTAATCTTCATGCCACTCTCTCTATCTGCCTATTTATGTGAAATATTTATAAACACCTTAGATAGATGGGTATGTGTGAATGTGTTCGATATATATTACAGATATGTTCAGCTCCTCCATTATTATTCAGGCAGAAGTTTTTTGTTTAGCCTGGTTTGTCTAGTAACCCAAAAGGCTGCAGATTTTTATTTCCCCCAGCAAGTGTTTGGATCACTCTGGATATAAATACATGTATGAAGGGACTCTTTCTTGTGCTGGTATTACTTGGTAAGCTGGGGGCTAACTAGTGTACCGAGTGTTTATCTGCAGGGTGAAGTCCAGGCGTCCAGTCAGAAGTGATGCTTTACACATGAGTGCAGTGAGACAGAAGGCTTCTAGTTTGTCTTCTTGCACAAAATCCTCCCCCAGCAGCGTGAAGAGCAGCGGGCACCAACAGGCAGAGCAGCTCTCCTGGCTTGTCTGAGTGTTTGCTGATGTGCACCCCGTGTGAAATGTGCTTGCCAGCTGTGGAGGTGTACCCAGCCTCGCTGGGTCAGGGCAGCTGCCCCAAGCTGACTCACAGGTGTATCCCATACCACTGACATCTGCTCATTAGAAAAGGAGGAGTTTACTGAGGGTGGGGGTTTCTCTTCCTGGGGCTTCTCTGTCTTGGCCTTCTGCTCCTGCTGCTGATCCAAAGGATGAGGCTGAGTATGACCTTGTACACTTTATGTTGGTGATTGTATTAGTTTTGTTATTTCATGAAATCTGTTTGTACTTCAACCCATGGGGCTTCTCCATTTCTTCCCTGATTCCCCTTCTCAGCTGGGGAGGGGGCATCGGTTGGTAGAGCGACTGCTACAGAGGTGCATAGCTATATTGGCTCTAGGTGGTTTATTGCTGGTACAGTCTGACAGTGTACAATTTCCATTTACCTGTCAAGAAAAATATAGGTACAAATGAATTTTAGAGCTATGTGTATGCATTATTAATTTTATTTGTGCCTATTAGATATGGACCTAAGCAGTGAAATGGAGTTCTCTAGCCAAGCTTTCACCTAAAGGTGTAGGTGTCCAGCTCTGAACTATTGCCACTTTTCTGAGGATGAGAAAATTCAGGTTTTGGCACACATAAACTCTGCATGCCTGTAAACAAGGTATCTGTGGATAATCTTTGTTTAATGCCTGCCACAGATTTAGCAAGAGACCCATTTTGATACCATGCTTTTAAAGCCCCAGGTCTTGTAATCCTGTAATTAGGTGAAACTCATAGCTTTGATTTTTCTAAAACTAAATTTTGTCTGATAAAAAAAAACAAAACCCAAGCAAAATATAAATACAAAATCCTTTACAGTTTGGAAGAGTTACACTCATTCTTTTAAACCATGTTTTTATTAGTTTAATAAAGAATTAATTTTAAATAATCTTAACTAATAAAACTAATTCCTTAGAAAATACCCCTTTGTTCTGAGTACCATTTTCTCATATTGATTATTATTATTCTCAGATTTGCAGGCTGTCTGCCTGAAAAATAGTCTGCTGCTAGTAGAAATGAAGGGAGTTTGGATGTTGAGTCATGATAAGCTTTTGGGTTTTATTTGTTTAATGTAGTTTATTTACTTCTCTAGGTTTTGTGTTCCTAGATTTAAAAACATTGGCTATGTGAAGCTCTGGGCATCTCAAATATAAAAAAAAAAAAAAAGATAAAAGAGCTCCTGAAAAATTCAATAGCAGGGTGGTCAACTGATCTGTGTAGGCAGGAAGATTTCTGGAATGATGGGAGACCAAGCCCAGGGAAAGCATAACAAGCCAGGGTCAGAGAGTGCCTTGCTGGCTTTGTGCCCACTGGTGATGCCTAGGTTTGTTGTTACAAGGTCCTGTAGCGGTAGCTGCTCATGCCCTGGAAGTAATGGGCTGCCTTAGGGCCGTGCCCAGGCTTCGTGTTCTGCTCAGTTAGCCCTGCTGCAGGTATCTCTGCTCCCCACTGTGCTGGCTGCCAAAGACAAGTCCTTAATCTCCCTCATCTGTATAGCTACTGTGAAAACCCAGCCTCTGTCAGCCCTAGAAACAAATGGGGATAGCTATATCAGAGGCTAATGGGCAAGCAGACAGTGGAGTGTGGTGCTGAAGCCCTGACAAATAGAGAAGACCACTTCCATGTCCGTAGTGCAGCTGAAATAGATGAGCTTTGGTGTATCCTAAGGATTCATAGAGTCATAGAATAGCCTTGGTTGGAAAAGACCTCAAGTCCAACCATTAACCCAGCACTGCCAAGTCACCACTGCCCCATGTCCCTCAGCACCTCATCTACACGGCTCTGAAATCCCTCCAGGGATGGGGACTCCACCACTGCCCTGGGCAGCCTGTGCCAGTGCCTGACAACCCTTTCCATGAAGAAATTGTTCCTAATACCCAATCTAAACTTCCACTGGCACAACTTGAGGCCATCACCCCTTGTGCTGTCACTACATTTCCATCGCTGCAGGCTAATGGAGTTGCATTCTAGGAGCAGGTCCTTTCCTTCCTTGAGAAAAATCACCTTTCCCTGAGGTGAGCTCCACTCGGTGAACTCTGCTGGCCAGACCTGTAGGAGTATATACAGAAAGAGGGGCATCACCTCTCTGATATGTGTGCCCATGTCCTTTAGTATTTCCAAGGGAAAAGCCAGTTCTGTCTTGTCATCCAGCTGCAGTCTGTGCACAGACAGCCTGCTTGGTCTGCTCCTTTCCTCTCTGGCTTAGGTACACACCACTGGCAGGATCACTGTCCACTGGGTCATATCTCAGAGGTCTAAAAGCAGGGTAATGAAATGACACTAAGGAAAAAAAAAAATCACAACTTGATAAATACCTAAAAGCAGAAAAAGTCCTTTTTATAAGTCTTCCCTCCTTTTCAAACTCAAAGCCAACTCTGCTGGTAGAAGTAGGCACTCACTGCCAAAAGATTCATTAGTAGAACTGTGTCCTTCTGACCCCAGTGGTCAGCACTGCTTGCAGGGTTTGTGGAACTGGAGGCAGCTGGCTCTGCCCAGCTCAGTTGCTACCAGATGCTGGTACTGCTCTCCCTGCATGGGGTTAATGCATTAAGAGGCTGCTCTGAGCCTCCACCTCACTGAAAGCACTTTGTGCTGCCTCAGTTTGGGGTGTAATGGCTACTAGCAACTCTTTCCTACCCCAGGTATTTCTGTTGAGATCCGATCAGCGGAGCAAAGAGCTGGAAGGATCCACAAGAGTTGGTCTGGTGCTTCCCCAGGCACTGAGATAAGATCAGCTCTACACTGGCTGCCAATTAAATATATTTTTTGAAGATGCTCTGTGTCTGCATAGCCAGTGCATGGCCATTATTTCACTCTCCTTGCACTTGGAAAGCTTTTATTAACATATAATCCAAATTAATTTTGCTGCCATTTATTTCTGGTCCTTCCAAAACACATGGTGGTAATTTCTCCTTCTCTTCCTCAAAACTACCTTTTACCTGCTAGAAGTCCATTAATCCCTGTATCTTAGACTTCTCTAGTCCAGTTTAACAGGCTCGCTGCTTCTCATAGGTTGTGTTTTCCAACCCTTATGTCATATGTATTTCACTGCTTCTAGTAGATTTGTCTACGTGTTTTCTCAAGTGTACTGTCCAAAACTGAAGCAGGAGTCCCAGTTTAGGACTCAATCATGCAGATAAAAAGTACCAGCCATGTTTTGCATATCATGCTTCACTTAGCTAGCCCCAGAATGAGAGGAGATTTGTCATTTTTTTTTTTTTTAATAGAAGCTCCTCATTGCTTCCACTTATTTGGTCTCTCTCCTGCTCTCTAGCCCTATGTTACTGGACTGCAGCACAGTCTGAAGCTCATTCCCCACTTCTGTATTTGAGCATTAATTGGTTTTCCCTCTGTTTGGAGTATAGTGCTTTGTGCTCACTGTTGTTGGATGCCATCTGGTTGGTTTCTCCATGGAGATGACTTCTTCGGTTTACTTATGATCTTGGTCTCCAAAGCACTTGCAACTGCCCCCAACTCGGTGTCATCATCAGATGTCTGGTGCATTCTTTCTGTTCCATCATGGAGTTAATTAAAGCATTGAAGAGATCAGGGCACAAAAGCAGACTGTGGTAGCAAACCACTAAAACCTTCGTTCTTGGTAGATAGCAATCCATTTATTGCAGCTCGTTGAGGCATTGTGGTGGGGATTTAACATTCACCATGTTCTCTTAGATTGTTCAAGAGACTGTCAGGCCTCCTGAAGTTAAGATGTATCACAACATGGCACATACTGCTCCTGCTTTATCTGCTGTACCAGATATCCTGCCAAAAAAGGGAGTGAGGCTGGGGTGACATGGTAGGTGCTTGCCAAAAGTACGTTACTTGTACTTTATTGTATCATTATCCTCTAGGTGTTTATAAATGAGATGTTCAATCATTTGTTCCAGTATGTTGACTAACTTGTTTCAGGAGAATGAATTGTAGTGGGGACGTAGTGGCTACCCCTTTCCCAGCGTTGGCTTGGGTTCTTGTACTTTTAGGACTGTATCCTCAGGTCCTTCTCAAGCATTAAATGTCAGTGGAGGAATCTTTGTAGTCCTTATTTGTCTCATCAGGGTCACAGACATGTTAGCAGGCATGGGCTTTAAAAGTTTCAGCGGTAAAGGCTTTGGCCTGTCCAAGTCAGGCTAAAGGAACAACTCTTTCAAGGAGGAGCAAGCAAACAGTTGCTATATTTGCTGTCAAGAGGCTTTGCAATAAAGCATCATTGTGAATGAAGATGGTTGGGAACTTTTCAGTGGAGCTAAAACATTTGGCTGATTTTGGCTTTGGTTAAAATTCAGTCAGGAAGGTTTTACAGGTCTGAGGTGCTTTTTCTGGTCAAAATTGGGAAGAGAAAAAAGGTATAGCATTGCCACAGCCTATCTAAAAGCTAGAGCATTCAGCTGAGGTGTGGAGAGCTCACATTTGTGTTTTTGCTCAGAGCCTGGGACTCTGTTCTGGTTTCCCAGGAGCAGCCCCCAAGCCTGGCCATGGCAGGCAGGCTATGAGCAGCCCTGAGTCAGCTGGGAGATCCAACCTATACAGACTCCTGCAGCCTCACCAACATTTCCTGTGATTCCCAGTTAATGGCTGTTCAAAGGATGTGAGCTCTCCCTTGTCTGAATGTTTCTTTCATGAAAAAAAAAAAATCAAATCAAAAGAGCTTTGTCATTTGGGCAAAACAATTCAAATTTAGAAACATGAGCAGCAAATTTCCACAAAGAGGGATTCTTGTTTACTGCCCAGCCCTAATCACAAACTCAAAGTCAAATGTATAGCAGCTAAAGGCCAAATCCTACAGTTTTCTTTCAAACTGATAGCCATTTGTGTGTGAAAAGAACCACGGGGTGTAGCCTCTCTCCATTATGCATTGCCTTTGTACAGCTCCTTGCTTGCAAAGATTCAGACTGATCACTCATTGTTTCAAAGTGGTATAAAGATGTAGTTGTTATTGCTGGAATTTAACCATAGAAAATTTATTATTAACCTTGGTAGATGAGCTGTGCCTCCTCTCGGTCCACTCCCCTGAAATTAAAGGGCTTTGTGCTCATGACTGGTGAAACACTGCAGAGAGAAATCTCTCTGCTAGTGAGACCAGTGATCAGTACCAGGTCCAGGGCTGAGGAGGGAAAGGGCTCTCCACCACCCACTCAGCCCTTGCCCTCACTGCTGAGGACAGCAATAGGGAAAGATCATCCTTTAGGCTCTGGGGCTGTGAGAAGGGTGTCTGAGCAGAACTGGAGCAAGGCACGTGAGCGTGTTTTATAGGAGCCTGAAGTCAGATATCAAGTGGAGGTAACTTCTGCTGGTCACCTGACTGGGACATGAACCAGTGAGCCAGAGTATGATTCATCCAGCCAAATGTAGATCTTACTACTGAAGTGGGTCACCTTAGACTCCCTTTGTCATTAGTGAGGAGAAGCAGGCTCTTCTCAGACATGGTGTTGACATAGTGCTCAGGGATACAGTGTAGTCAATGGCTGTCAGAGTGAGGTTAATGGTTGCACTTGATGATCTTAAAGGTCTTTTCAGACTTAGGTGATTCTGTGATTCAGACTCATCCTAAAGTAGCTGTCCAAAATTCATCACATCAATTGACCTTTGGAAAAGTCAGCTTCCCTCCACTGGCTGTAGAGGTGAGCCGTCTGTATGGTGCCACATGTCCTTTTAGTCTTTTCAGACCCCTTTCTGTCATTCACCACTGGAGTTTATTCCCTGCTCCCAGTGCTTGCAGCAGGTCACTGGGAGACCAGATCAGGGATGGATTTGACCTCAGCAGAGCCATTATGGGAGCTTGTCTTCCCCTGGCATGTTTGGCCTTCCCACCCCTTCAGCCAACGCTGGAAGCAGAGCAGTTTGAAAAGAGTTGAAGCTATTTTTCCTTTGCTAGCCAGACAATAAGGATGTTGGAGTCAGATGCTGTTCTTCGAGAGATGTTTACTTCCCTGCTTTGTGGGCGCGGAGCCCAGAATTTGGAGGGATCTTTCTGAGCGCTAACACTGTAGCATTTTCAATTCCAGGGAGTCAGCAGTAGGTAAGAATGAGCACAGACCACTTTGTCTTTTTCAGGACATAGCCCCAGTGGGAGAATGGCAGCGCATTTGGCATGCTGTTGCAAAGAATAATGAGATAACATGGGAGTACGAATTTTCTGGGAGGAAGAAAAAAGATCATTTTACTGGGAGCAATGGGGGAGAAGAAGAAAAGATTGGAGGGAAGAAATAAATTCAGATTACTATGGGGACTGGGAGAGGCCGGTCCAGTGTGCTCAGAAGGAAGTGACAGTGGATCAGTTTGATGAGGAAATTAAGCTGAGAGAGCAGGGAATCATCTTGGGGAACGGAAGCACAGTAGATCTTGCTGCCCCGCTTTCGCTGTTACCATGGACTGTAATTTCCTACTGGCAAAATAATTCCAGAATTTCAGGCACACAGTGGTATTGGTGGCAATCTTTCTAGGTTTTCTGTGCTGGTTTGTTTTTGCCCACACTCATAAATTGCAGGAAACTGCACCTGGTGTTTCGTAGGTTACCAAGGAACTTCCTGCTGCTCCCCATCTAATATTTTTATGGCCTCCCCATAGTGTTCTGATGCTCTTAATTTCTGTTTTCCTGTCTCCAGGCATGGCTGGAATGTTACTATGCAGCATAGGGTTTGGCTCTTTTATAATAGGTTGGCTCTCAGCACTTCTTAGTGCATAAATCAGGAGGTTTTTCTGGAAATATTTTGGTGCTTGCTTTGCAGGTGCAGGCAGGAGACAAAAACAGAATACTTCAAAAAATGCTTACTCATTTTGGAGAAAGAAGTATTGCATAAAATACATGGAATGCTTTTCTATGGCTGGGAGGAAGGATCTTGAGATGATAATCCAACTCCTTAGTGATACAAGGCATCTTAGTTTGAGAGGCCTCTTTAGAGCAGTATCAGCTGATTTTGTGTGATTTTGTCTGATCAGCTAATTCTAGGTTCACAGGGCTGTGAAAGATTTTGCCTTGTTATTTCTTGGTCTGGTTGTCTCGGTCTACTGTCCCATGTCTTAGCCTGGACTGTGAGACAGTGGAGTACAGACAATATTTTGCTCTCAGCTCCAAACATGGCAAGAACCTACTCCCACCACCAAGCCTGCAAACCTTTGAGTGTGCAAATAACCATTAATTGCAAAGCCACGTGTGTTCCTGCTCCCACTGCTGAAAACGCAGTGGCCATGGTACCACAACAGAGTTGCCTGACCTGTTGCGAGCCTTCAAATTTGACCCTATTTGCCCACAGCAGGATATAGGCCCTTTGACATCCAAAGTCATAGATTCCCATTGCTTGTTCCCTCCATGATGGTCAGTGTCTTGTCAGTAGTGAGTGAACAGTTTTTTTGCCACATCTTCATGAGATATTTTTGCAGGAAAAAAAAAAGCACTAGTGTAACCAGGAATAAATAGGAAAACCAGGAATTCATTTTACATAGCAGGCTGTAACTGCTTAGTAGCTTGAAAATGAATAAAAGTGTGTTCTAAAAAATTGACAAAAAGATCTGATCTGAAGCTTTGGATTTCTAACCCAAAAATAATGAGAAAAGATGTATAGCTAGTCTCCACTGGAAACTTTAGGATCAGCTTGTCTTTTTACTTGCAATATGGATGAAGGCTAAGGTTAATCACGGTCTACATTTCTCTGTCTGAGATTGACCTTTTCTGTAGCTTTTCTATCCATTTTATTTTCTTCCTTTCATTTGAAAGAAGTACTGCCAGGTTGAGGTGAGCTGGATTTGTGGTTTGCTCAGATGAGTGTTTATTATATCCAAACCCTACAGATACTGGGAGTAGCCTGGCTTCGTAAGGAAACAAACTGTGTATGGGTTTATTTGTATGGTTATGCTGTTTGCTTGCCCTCCTGCTTGGCAGTTCTGCTCGGCTGGCTCCAGCACCTCTCATACCTGCCATGACCTTGCCCCAACAAGAGCTGCTGCCCCTCAGATTCTCACTAGTGGACTCCAGCCTCCTCCTGCATCCCTTACTGACGGGACGCATGAAAGGCTCTGTGGTTGCAGGTAGGTTTGGAGCCACATGCATGCCAGCTGGCAGGTGCCATCTTGACTAAAACTGGTCAAGAGGTTTGGAGGTTTCCAGAGGTATGAGGCATCAGGACCTAGGACACGTAGCTGCAGGAAACCAGGCCTTGCTAATTCCAGTGTTCGTTGAACAATGTGTTCCTTTTGTCTGTTTTTCTTATTTCACTGGTGCCAATGGAGTCAATACTGCAAATCTGCCACACTCAGAACTCCATATGGGATGAAATTCCAGATTCCTGGGGTCCACCAGCTCATGTTCTGTGGTTTTGGCTGCTGTGTTACTGTCTACACTCATCATAGCTGCGTGTTAGTGGATGAGTACCTGGATCAAAATCTTGATTCCACTGAAATTAAAGGGAACTTTGCTTCATTGGAGCCAAGATTTCCTCTGAAAATGGAATTGGCTAGAAACAGATTGTAAAATAAACCTAAATTGAGCCAGCAGTTCAAAACCAACGTCGGGACTTGTAGAAAAAAGCAAATTATTTCCTACGTTCAAAGCTTTCCATTTTACTATTTAATATGAATTAATGACAAGGAAATAAATTAGCATTTCAGGAAAGGGAACAGTTTCTAAAATGAGACTGTCCTTTCTGAGGATTTGAAGAGTGGGGAAAGGCAGGTAGGTATTCTCTCTGTGCTGTGCTTTCCTACCTCAGGCATGTGTCTGCATGGTGCATAGTGACCTCCCGTTTGCTCCTACCCTTTGTTTCTATCCAGTTGCTGGTCCTCATCACTCCTGAGCAGATGTGTACTCTTCCTCTTTGGTGTGTGTATGCATGCTATGCCTTGTAGGATGAGCCTCCAGCTGCTTTCCACAAAACCAACAAATAGTAAATTGTATTAAGTAATATGATTTCAGGGTTTGGATTTTGATGGCTTTTTCAGAGCTACAGCTCTTCTTTTTATCTTTAGAAACATTGGAATTGCTACCCCAGTAGCAGCTCCTTACTCACCAGAAAGTGAAGAAACAGTCTGAGAAAATAATGACTTAATATCACATTTCCTGTATAGCTGATAAAATGTCAGTAGTCTTTTGCTTGGGAAAAAAACTCTCCAAAATAACAGAATAGCAGCTTGGTTTAATAAAACCTGAGATGTGATAGTTAAGGGGAAAAAATAACTTGCCAAATGTGCACGCAACAAAATAGACAAAAAAGAAATAGATACTTAGACATAGAGCTTCCATTTACGGAGTATTGAGAAAGGGAGCACCTTCTCAAAACCCAACCACAGGTGTTGAAAATGTCTTTTAAAAAACAAATGTTTGATTAGAAAGTGTTACTCTCCAACAGAAAACAGCAGAAAAGTAGATCCTGGGACTCTGCCTCTCATATCTCAGGCTGTCAGCAGGCAGATCTGTGGAAGGAGGAACCAAGTCCTGCTTGAGAAGTCATAGTGATATGTGAAAGTCTGAGAATGCAGTCAAGAGATTTGTTTGATTCTGAAAGATACAACCAGAGTGCCATCATTTGTCTGCCTGCCTTTTGCTGAAGGATCCTTTGGAGATCCCCAATTGGGGATTGTGAGCTTTCTCAGTTCTGATATCAAAAGGCTGAGGCTGCTCAGGCTTGGGGAATGCTACTTCTTAAATTCCTTCGTTCTTCATTTCCCTTACGTGGTCTGTTTGATGGTGTGATCTTGTACTCCTCCGATCTTCTGTCGAATCTTCTAGAAACATCTTAATTTATTATGTGGGCACATAAAGTAGACTACAACTACACTTTTTCTTCCCATTCCATGAAAGTTACCTTTAAAAAAAAAAATCTGCGGAGGGAAAAAAAAATTGATAACTAGGGAGGTCCTCTTTAATGAAATGAGAATTGGATTTTGGTGATAAGTTTTAATTTAGGGCAAATAATTTAATTGGAATGACTCATTAATTTTGGGGTGCGTAAATTGGGCCTCTGGCAGCCTATTATTGTCTTTTTTTCCTTTCTGAGTCTTCTCTGTCAGCAGTCTAAGAAAAGCTGAATAAGGTAAGGAGACATTCCCTTTGAATGTGTGGAGAGGGGACTCTGATGGTGCAGTGCTTTTAATGTAATGGCATCTCCCCTTTGGGTCCCCTCAGCTTATGAGCTGCTCATGCTGCAAGACCAGGGAGTTTGTTTTCACAGCATCCTTGCATATGGATACTCAGCTGTGCACAAGGCACAGGTGGTGTGGTGGGCCTGGGGTATCTGGCTGTGGTTGACTTGGGCATGAGAGGTTAGTAGCACTCTGCCTGAATGGGGGATCACGTGCTAGCTGCCGGATGCATTGGCAAAATTGCCTGCAAGGAGACCAGAACTTTGTCACCAGGAGAAGTTGTGTGTTAGGAGTAGCGTACTATAAACTGTACTCTGAGTTAGTGGGTGAGACAGACATCTACTCATGTTCTGTCAAGTGGGAGGTTCAGCTCTCAGCTTTGGTACACAGCAAGTATATCCATTAATGTGTTAAGCTCAGGCAGGCAAAGAAAAGCACGCAGATTAAAGAGCATTTTGAAGGGAGAGAAGCCAAGAAGCAAGATCCTAAACCTGAATTCCACATGGCCCTCATGCAGGTGCCACAGCAGCAGCTGTAGTCTGGAGAGTCTCTTCAAAATGATTGTCCTCTTGTTAGACTGATGGGAATGTGACTTTTGGGTATGTTCCTGTTTTGAATGCAAAAAATAATAAATAAATATTTTTTTGCAAAGAAGTAGGATAAATCTCCCCCAATAACCACAGGACAGACTTTGTGAGGCAGAAGCCTTATGACATTGACTAAACAAATCCAGTGATGATCTTGGGGATTATGAACTCACGGAGCTCCCAATTTGCAATTTTATCTGAAAGATTAATCCACTTGTTGACGTACAGAAAAGAGGTTATGAACAAAAGGTCATAGGGAAACTACCCCTCATTAACCTGTTTGAGGGGAGTGTTAAGAAGATGGCAACAATTGCTTCTCCTGCTGTGTTTTTCACTATTGTGAATGTGTTTCGTGTCATTCATGGTCTGTTACAGCTGTGCAAAGCCTCTGGACCATCTTTGCAATTGATGTTGACACCTTGGTTATTGCCTATACTCCCTCTATAAGTAGTATCAGAGAAGGCCTTGGACCCCAAGCCAGATGGCATAGACTGGCTCATGTCCATACTACTTGATGGTATTACCTTTTGGAAAGATCATGTCCGCACTGCATTGGGCACTGGTGGGGGGCATGGTCTTCTCCATGCTCCCTGTGGTACCCCTGTGGCCCGGAGACATGCTTCTTTTTTGGTTGATTGATTTGTTATGTTTTCTGGTTAAAAGGGCCTGAAATAATGAGAAGGCTGTGAGACAGCCTGGCAGCCTGGTGCTTTTATAACCCGGTGCCGAGAGCGTGTGTTAGATGGCACAAGAGCGCATGGAGGAATTTGAAAGCCCAGGGCCTTTGGAGCTGGTGTTGGAGGACTCTAGCAGGTTGAGGAAGCTGAACTTGGCATTGTCTGCATGTCTGAAGTGGGCTGTCCATGTCAGCTGTGCCTATTCCTTCTCTGAGAGGGGATGCACTTGTTCATTTCAAAATAGAGCCTGGGAGTGAACTCATGTTTGTGTGCATGGATGTCCAAAGGACTGGAGCAAAACTGGGAGGCTGTGGTTTGCTCTCTAGAGCAAAGGAGAACAAACCACGTTGACATTATAGACACAAAAGGTTCATAAAAGGCTCACCTCATTGTAACAAATCCAGGGTGTGTACATAGTTCTGCTAGATAAATTGCACAGGTGTCTTATCAGAGGCAGGACTAAAATTCAAGTGCAGTGATACACATCTCTGTCACTTAGTCTTTTAAAGTGTAACTCTCTTAAGGTGTTGCATCTCTTGTCTGTATGGGGACTTAGTCATGCAGACAGAAGTGGTATACTACAGATGAGATTCATCACACTTAGTCTTAGAAGTCTAAGTGTTAGTAGCACAAATCTAAGCTAGTCATCTGGCCCTCATCTGTACTCTGTTGGGAGAAATAGGCATCTCTTTCTGCTGTCTGCCTTGAGATAGCATGATGGATCATCCTCTGGAAGTCCCTCTCTCTGCACTACAGGAGGAATGTGAATGGCTAACTTAGATTTACACAGCAAACTTTTGATGTCTAAAATTTGGTGACATGAATCCGCCTTGTATGTCTATGCAGGAAAGATGAAACGGTGTAAGGGACTAGTTCTAGAGATTCCAGCATTACCCACAATCTAATACTGTCTTCTGGGTAGCACTGACTGTCCTGACTTCCTCTCACCATAACCTGGACCGTGTGGCTTTAAATAGTATAACAATACCTTTTATTTTAGTCTGTAATGTCTTCCACAATGGATAACACTTTCAGTTATAATCCCTGATATATTTACCTGTCCTCACAATGGGCATCTGCATTCCTCTCCTTATCTGTTGCTTTAATCCTGACATAAATTCGTGCAAGATCTCCCAGTGGAAGGTTGCCATCTCTTTGTCTGGATACTCTTGCCTGCAATTTCCCACTGAGCCAGAGGTTAAGGGACTCCCTGAAAAGAGTTCTGTACTTCCTGCTCCCAGAGCCACCAGCCCAGCAAAGCCCTGAGGCACAGGCTACATTTTTCACTAGTTGAGTAATGGTATTCTAGCCCAAACTATTCCAGGCTACTCCGTTTTTCTCCTGGATTTCATGCTGCCCTGTTTCTCTAGTCCTTGAACTCATCCGAGACATCACTAGTGCAAGACCCAAGTGCTTCTTCCTCTCTTTTTTCTTCTCCCTGAAGGGAGAACTATAGAAGATTTCAAACAGAAATTTAGTCACTTGCATCTGCAGTTCTCGGGAGCTGCAGTGACTGTTGTGTGTCAGTGCTGTGTGCTGCCATGCTTGTTTCCATCTCTGGTACTGCCAAGTCCATTGCTCCCTATGGATTTCATAGTGTTACCCTCTTCTTCCCGGGGTTCAGTAGCACACTGCTGACTGATCTCCCTGCTAGCCCCTTCCACTAAAAAAACCCCACACCAACAAACAAAAAAACCCACAACCCCCCAAAAGCTCTACATCTCCATTTTTCTCACCCTATTGGTTTTGTAGGCACGTTTCTGCCAGCAGTTGCAGAAACTCCCAAGTCTGCACCTGAACAGCAGAAACTCTCCTCTCTTTGGCTCCCAGATCAAATCAAATTGCTGTTTATTTCATTGCCCTGATAAATTTTTTATTAACTGTGTTAGAAGTCTGTGAGAAAGAGAGAGGGGGAAGAGAAAGAAAAAAGCTGTTAAGGAATGTAGGCTGGGCAAAGTGCCCACGATTAATGGGGTAGCAGTGACCAGCGGGTATTTGAAAATTCGCTGGTGCCAACTGCCAGGAGGTTTTTGCTGCCTGTGACAGCTGGTCATCATTACTGGACGACTGCTTCTGTGTACATCTTAGAGCTGTGTCTTTGTATGTCTCTTACCAAGTCACTCTCAATTTCTGTTTTGCAGGGACATACTGAAGCAATTAGGGCATGTTGGATGATTGCAGGGATGAGGGAACAGTGTTGGGTAATACACAAAAAAATACAATTTCTCTTCTACTCTAGCCCTAGTTCCCCTATCTCAAGATGAGCTGAAACCACTGAGATAGGCCTCCCTCAGCATTGCAGGGATTTGAATTGCAGTTTTGCAGCTGTACCCAACTGAAGTGCTGGGGTCTGAACCCCCAGCCCTGAATTAAGGTTGACATATGGGTGGTCCCCATGGCCCTTTAAGAGGAGGGGATGAGTTTGCCTTGTAAGGAAAGCCCTTGGGTAAACAAGCCCCAGGTGCCCTGCATTGGGTCAATGAGTGCCAGGTGTCCTGCTTTGGGGATAAAAGCTGGGCCCACTTGCAGGAAGGGTTGGACAGTCTGTCTGTGGAGTGGATGCACTTCACAGAGTTCCCTGTTGGGGAAGGACCTCCTGGCTCCTCATGCAACTGGATCCCAGTCAGGTCTGGCACGTACAAACGTGGGCTTTGTGGGGAGGCAACATGGGGTTACTTCTGTCATATGTAATCACCTTATTGTCTTGGTTGTCTCTCATTTTCTCTGTGGGTTACCTTGTGTTTTGGTTTGTTCCATCTATTGCGGGTCATGCTGTGTCGTTTCTGGGGTCGATATCTATTATTTGTGATCTGACTTGTTTGTACCCCCAGCGATCCTCCATATACTGACCCCTTTACAGGAAATAGAATTCACTTACTGGATTGTTTTTCTGCTGCTGGCTGTGTCTTTTGTACTGGGCCTACTAACTGGCAAAACACCAACCCCGTGGTTATTCCTTATTCATTGCTGCTACAGGGCTCTTCAAAGATGGTTACAGCCCATTCTGAATGATAGCCCTCTTTCAGGAAGCAAATCCCACCTTTTGATGCACCATATATTTTGCTACATGTCTGCTGGCCCACTAATAAAATAGTAAACACCTAATCTTGATGAAAGTTTACTAACTCAATGTTTTCTACTGCAAAGTAGCTGCTAATGAGGGCAAACTGAGACTGCTGACTGTGCCACCCAACCTGAGGGAAAGGATCTATAAGGCTAAATGTCTTGTATTTGCTAGGAACTCATCTAAGAGGCATCATGTCTCTTTGGGAATGCAGTAAATCCAGCAGACAGGCCAAAGCAGAATAAGTGAGGTAGAGAAGAATCTCAGAACAGAAGGGTTAAGTACAATGTAGGTACATTCAGGTGGGAGGGAAGTGGCTATACAGAGAAGTGAGGGAAATAAAACCCTTGTATCCATTCTCATTGAAATTTTTGATCTGGAGCTTCCCCCAAGGGGCAGTTGCTTGGCTACACATAAGCTTCAGGCACGTGAAGTCTTCTTTAGGGTCTAGAGGGGACTCGGAGGCAAAATGCACCCATGGTGCCTGACGTGAAGGGAACGTGTGAAATAGGAAATTGTCGTGAATGCTAATCCTCCCCTTTTTTTGTAGTTTCTGTTCCTTCTTGGTTTGGCACACTTAGCCATTGGCCTGTTCTGGAAGGGGAAGCTCAGACCACTGATGAGCTGTCCTGAGCTCTTAGGAGATGTACAGTCATACCTTCTCAGGAGCTTTCCAACCCAGTACTATAGAGCTAACAGCAGAGTGACCTGATTTTTTTGAAAGGCATAACTGGGGCACACTTGACACCATGCAGGGAGAGAAGGGATGTAGTTTTTTTGGATGAATAGCTTTTTCTTTTCATGACAGCCTCAGAAGCCTTGAATGGGAAGAAATTGTGATTCTTAGGATGGATCTGCCATTCAGTTGGAGAGGGGACTGAAGTGGATCTCGAGGAATGTAGTTCAGCCAGGGATGTTGAGCTTGGGAAATAAAGAGGATAGCGAGTTCTCCAGACTTAAGCTCCTGTGGGACACAGCACCTCAGCAGGGAAAAACCTTAACAGCATTGTTTACTTTCTGTAAGTAAGGATAGGTGTCCATGCTGTGAACATTTTTACTTTTTTTTACTTCCACATCTTTGTGATATAATGCAGTAAAAATTACTGTGCCAAAACCTAAGTACAGAGGTATTCCAGACTGTGTTCCTGTAAGTCATTCTGAGGCAGCCTGTGAACCTCATGAGACACTAGCTGGCAAAGGGACGGGTGAACTCTTTAATTGGATCCAGAGCATCATAAATTAGTGGTAAAATGCTTCTCATAACTAGACTGGTATTTTAGTTTATCATCAATTAAACTTGCCTCTTACAGGGTCTCAAAGTATGCCACAGTTAAGGTTCTTCAGTGAATTGGTTCATTAGAGGACCAGTCACTGAGCTGCCTGCCATGGTAAAGAAGGTATTCTTGTCACACATCAGTTTTCTTCCCATTCCCTTTTGCTGCTGGAGAGTTCTTGCCATCCCCATCGTGTCTTCGTTTCACTTGCTCACACTGACACAAAATGTCTCCTGCCTGAGGTCAATCTTCCTGTGATAAAAGTCTTCCATAGGATTAGTCAGGCTGGAAGACAGGCAGATATCAAAAATGTGAGCCTTCAGAAAATGGTGGCAGGCTGTCAGTTCCCATTAGCTGGTGCTGCCTGGGCACCCTGCTGACTCTTCACCATTGTAGGTGGGAGAGATGAGTTTTAATGAGCAGCAGAGGGAGTGAAGAGGGGAAAAAAAAAAAAGAAAGTAGTTTAGACTAGAAGTGATACTTTTTGGTAGTGGATGTCATACATACTTGTGTGCGTGCATGTGTCCGTGCTAGTGTACACAAGTGTTGAAATGAAGTGAGCAATAACAGTGTGGCTTGCCAGGCCTCTCCAGGAACTTTGTCACACGAGTGATTACATTCTAGCCTTTCCTTCTTCAGTGGCTTCCTCCTGTCTGTTCTCCAGTGACATCAATCAGTACAAGTAGAATTGTAGCGAGCTGCTAAGACAAATATGCTAAAATTTAAAAGGGGGAGATCTGCAGGTCCTGGTTAAATGATAATGCAGTGGAAGATGTAGTGTTTCAGAGCTGGTTTATATCGTTGCAACTTCACTTACTTCACAGAAGTTGCTTCTAATGTATTCCAGGCTGGTGCTGGGGTGTGCTGGATGCAAAAAACACCCTGCAAACAGCTATCAGACTCTCCAAATATTTGAAGACGTTGTGTACTTCTCTGTGGAGGTCACAGCTAGGACTAACAAGGGCAGATCAGGAATGGGATGTATTCAGCTGTGAAATAGCCTCCCAAGGGCAAAGGTAGAAGAGTCATTTCCCAGAAACTTTAAAGACTAGTTGGCCAAAACACTATTAGATATGCAGCAGAGAACAAACCTGCCTTTCCAAATGCCCCCAGCTCTGGAAGATAGAGTGAGTGTGCAAATGATTCTTCTGTCTCTAGAGTACATGAACATCTGAGATCTGAATTGCTGCAGGTCCCATTCTTCTCCCTGGCATTCGACCTACATTT
Organism: Podargus strigoides; assembly: GCA_028020825.1. NCBI lineage: Eukaryota > Metazoa > Chordata > Aves > Caprimulgiformes > Podargidae > Podargus > Podargus strigoides. Next base: position 2,544,966 of record CM051635.1, read on the forward strand.
AAATTCTAATTGACTTAGAGTGAAGACTCGTAAAGCTTTCTCTTTTTCGCCCGGATGCTGAATCCTCAATGAAAATATAAACTATGTCATTAGATGTTGGGTGGATGTTGAGCATAAAGGAGCTGGTTTAAGCTGAAAATTGCACAGTTTATTCCAGTTATTCATTCTGCATACAAAATGCTCACAGTGTCTCTACTTGTAGTGGGGAAAGACATTAGTATAACTAAATACATCCCCACTGGATATTTGTATTAACACAAAAATTGATGCTGGGTTAGTGTTGGACATGTCACGATGTGCTCATTTAGTTTTTTTGGACAGCTCCATCATCTTCTTCCTGCCTGGGAGCTGCTTTTACTTCTTCAGGGAATGCATTGTCTGCCAGGGCCCTGAGTGCACTAATCAGACCTTGACCAGTCTCCCCAGACATACCCACATACACTCTGACCAGGGGCTCCAGATAAGCCCAGGCCTAGATCTGTGTGTTTAGGTGTACCTGTCTTCAGTTGTGTCTCTGGTACAGTCTCTTGGGTGGACCTTGGACCTGTGTGGTAGGTAGCTTGTCCCTAACCTTGTCTCTGGCCTTGTCTCTCTGCATGGACCCTGGGTCTGGTTCACCACCTCACCATGTCTGGGACTGTTGATGAATGAGCACCTGGCTTTGCCTCCTCTATTCAGATCTATAGGACTATGACCAGCTGGTGAGGACACTACCATGGTCACCCTCAGCCCATTGTCAGTGCAAGCTATGTGACTGCAAATTTTGGGTGGGACTTACTGAACTGTATCCTTCTAATAGGTATTTAACCTAAGGTAGTCGTGCAAATGCTTGGAAGGAATGGATCTCTCAAAATTTATCTCTCTTTATTAACTGTAGGGTTAGGTTAAAAAAATGTACTTACATTAAATGTCTTATTTTAGGAAAGTAAATTAACTGAGGTGAATTACCACCACCACCCCCCTTACCGGCTTAAACTTGATGTGTAAGTGGTACTCCAGTTTGTTTTAAGGAAATTGTGTTTGCGCCTCTCCTGACGGCCTGATTGTGTTTGTCTCTAGGAGAACAAATAGGGTTATGTTTGTGTAAGCGGAAGGAGAACTGGATCAGCATTTAAGGTTCTCGACTTGAGACAAAGCAGCTTCCTCATTACAGTCTATCACTAATGAGGTGCTTGTGGGCCTCCCAGCCCTCCTTTGGCTGAACACTGAATATATCTGTTCTGGTTTAGGCATCAGAGGGAACCTTGTGTAGAGTTGCAGCTTGCATCACATATTATTAGGAATTATTAGAAGCATTTTCCCCTGTCTTGCTGTTAGTCCCCAAGGGTTTCCCTACCCTCCCACTGCACATTCACCACAGGGAAGGGAGTCTAGCATACTGTTGGGACTTGACTCAGTGTTTGTCCATTACATTGCTGAGAGCTAAAGTGGAAATTAGGATTGTAATTCTGTCTTTTGAATTTAAAAGGGTTTGGGCACTTCAGATAAGAAGAATCCCCTTGCTTGAGCAAGTAGAGCTCTCAGCAGTTTCTGGCCAAAAGAAGAGGTGCATCTCAATGCTCAGCCAAACCCTTCACTGGAGTTCCCTACGTACAGTAGTATTGTGTTGGCGATAAGTCTCGTGAGCAATCAGGAAGATAGCTCCCTGAGCAGCTCCTACAGCATATTTCCCCTTCCCTAGGATTCTGTGTGACTTGGTTTTGGTAAGGCCAGATCTTCTGAGGTTTGACAATGAGGCTCCCAGTCCTGTTTGCTTATTCTTTGGAGCTGGGCTGCCTGAGAGGCCTGACTTCTTCCTTGTGTAGGGTGCAAAGGACACACACGTACTTGGGTTTGCTCTCATAACCATTGCAGACAAACAGTACAAAGAAGAGAGGAAAGGAAATCTCTTCTTGTGTTAGGCTTGCCTTGAGCTGTCTAAGGCCCCAAGAAGACTGTGAGGGACTTCCATGTTATTGTTGACTGTTGTGGTAGATAGTCAAATACTGCAACAGACAGAAGATTCAAAGCCTTTAAATAGGTTAAAAAAATAGGTTGCACCTCGTCCACAGGGAAAAAAATTGCATTCTCTCTGTTCCTCCAGAGCAAGTAGTTAGTTGTTGGCAGAGTTTCTGTGCCTGAAGGCATCACAATATAACGTGTCTCATAATGGCTGCACACCACCTGCTGTGAGCTGTGGGATTTGGAGAAGAGCTACCCAGGCTGGCCAGAAGAGCAGCACACACAGCAGGCTCCCAGCTGCCATTGTCCTCCTGGTGCCTTCTCATCGAGTGGGAAGGTGAGGTAGGGCTCCTCTGGCAGCCGTGCTGGCCCTGGCTTGTCCCTCTGTGCCAGCTGTGGGCGAGCTTTGCCTCATCAGTAAGGGAGTACAGGAGCAGAGAAAACAAAATGCAGTGCTCTTCCCACTAAAATATTCAGCAAGAATCTGTGGTGGCCGCTCCTGAGATGAGGCAGGCCTGACCAAGCAGTGCAAAGGAGGCTTTGATCTCTGTTGGACTAGAGAGGAAGGCTGCTCCAGTGTTTGGTGCCTACTGGGAGTGCCTGGGTCCAATCCTGTGCTATGCATCAGGCTTCACAAGTAGTTTTGGGGGTATTTTCTCTGAGCCTCAAATCTTATAAGGCTGTGTGCAGAAGGCTTGTGGACTCAAAGCTTGAGTCTTGCAGGTTCTTAGAAGTGATCCCATGTTATCACAGACAGCTGTAACGAACATACAAAGCTCCAGTGCACAGGTAGGTTGGATTTTCTGCCCAAGCTGCAGCAGAAGCCAAGGGTTCTGATGGCCAGCCTCCTCCTGATTTCAGCCTAAATAGACTCAAACCATAGAATAGCCTTGGTCAGAAAAGACCTCTAAGCTCATCAAGTCCAACCATTAACCCAGCACTGCCAAGTCACCACTGCCCCATGTCCCTCAGCACCACAGCTACACGGCTCTGAAATCCCTCCAGGGATGGGGACTCCCCCACTGCCCTGGGCAGCCTGAGCCAGGGCTTGACAACCCTTTCAGTGAAGAAATTGTTCCTAGTATCCGATCTAAACCTCCCCTGGCACAACTTGAGGCCATCACCCCTCATCTTATCACTGTTACCTGGGAGAAAAGACTGACCCCTGCCTTGCTCTTGACCCATTCTATCTTCTATCACCAGAGAGAATCAGGTTGGAGGAATGTCCCAGGGAAGCAGTGCTAGTGGTACTGAGGCTGTTACTTGGGTGGTGGGGACAGGGAAGGAGGCTGTGTGATGGTGTAGCTACAGAAAGTGTGGAGGCTTAGTCTGCTTTCGGTACCAGGAAAACTCAGACAGAGTCCCTGTCATGGGGAAGGTGTCAGGGCAAGAGGCAGAAAAATCACATTGAGTGCAGTAGGGCAGAAAGGGAAACCTCTGCGTTTCACAGAGTTGAATTAAGCAGCAGGGGGATTACGTAGGAGATCCTGTGAAGTCATTGGTGTGCCATCATGGTGGAGGGGCTGAGGAGAAGCGAGCAGTTTGGGGGAGTGCTTTTCCCTGTCCTGCTGATGCAGACACTCCCTAGAAGACTCCTGGCTATGCAGGAATCTGCTTTTCCAGAGGAGGTTAACAAGGAGAGGCTCAGTTCTTTACCTCGCTCCGTTTCCTTTAATGAATTGGGGTCTTCCTCCACCATACACCCAGACGAGAGACAAGTGAGTGTGTGCAATCAGTTCTCACTCAGCTAGCCAACGAGATGTGAAATAGGTTCCAGGGTGGGTGATACCCTTGAACGAAGTCACACTGACTTGTTTGCTGTAGCAATGTATGGACACTCCTTCCCTTAAAGTCTCCCATGTAATTGAGCTCTGGTAACTGGTAGTGAGAGAGTAAATTGTTGCTTCCTAATGGGGGTTAAATGCTGGAAGCCTTGTTCACAGCATCTTATCCAACTGTCCCAAGGCTCTCCTTTTCCATGGAAACATGCCCTTCAGGGATGCCCTGCGGCGTGCAAATGTCAGAGGGATCCCTGCCTCCTCTACAAGAGGCATCCCAAATGCAAAATGTTTTCTGCTGTGGAAGTCATGGTAGGCCACTCTGGCTATTTCCTGGTTAGTTTGGGGCATTTTTGCTCCACAGCTCAGGCTGTCATTTCTGTTTCTTGCTTGGCATGCACTGCAACAGCCCTTTTTTTTTTTTTCATTGACAGCTTTCTTCACTCTCTGTGCTTTTTCTACCTTGTGTGTATTTCTTCCTTTTTCTTCTCTTGCTTCCTATTGTCCATCTCTTTTTTTTTTTTCTTTTTTCCCCTTTCTGCTGGAATACAAGCCTGGGGGGGAGGTGTTGCTGGATACCCTTCCTGGTGTGTCAGTCATTCATACAGCCCGTGATAACTCACTTCACCCACCCTACCTCATTAATGCCTCAATTTCTCCATGGATATATTTAGAATGATAATTAGGTGTTTCACCAGTGCAGGAATTACAGGGCTTGAACAGATGATGTTTGCAGCATGCTTTGAGGTCCTTGATACACACTGATAATGAAGCCCATGCAGTCAGGCTGTGGGAAGACACACAGGAGAATAAAGGCTATCCCTGGCACAGGCTAAAACAAACTCCATTTTCAGCTCCCTTTCATAATGGACTTCATAGGCTTTGGTAGCCATGGTGTCCAAGTGTATAATGTAAGGGGGAGGAACGAACCCCAGACTATTCCTCACCTTGCTATTCCTTGAGCAGCCTCTTGTCAGTACCAACTGGCTCCTGGAGACCAGCTGGGGGGGGGGCTGGTGTGGGAAAAACTGTCTAGACTCACTTAATTTATTGCCCATTAACACCAACTTTTAATTACTTGCTTGGCTATTGAGAAACAAAGAGGAGACTGAAACAAACATCAAAGGAACCCCCTTTCCAACCACTTCCCCAGGCTCAGCATCACTCTAACACCTCTCTCCCCGACCCCAAGTCTGCTCTCCCCCTGTTTTGCCCACATGTTACACCCAGTCCCTGCCAGTCCCTTGGGTGAAGAAATGTGCAGCAGAGGAGGTTGTGTCAGTACATGATGGTTTCTTGCTGCTACTCCTGGTTTTTTACTCATTTCTTCTCCTGCTCCTTCCTTCTTACTCTCTTCCTGCTCCAGCATGGTTCCTCCATGGGCTGCAGTCCCTTTGAGTGTCCTTACTCCAGTGTGAGTCCCCCACAACCACAGTCCCTCCAAGGTACCCCCCAAGACAGCGTGCCTCCCTCAAAGAGCCATTCCCAACCCTGTCCCCAGCAATGTCCCCTTCCACATGCATCCTCCTGTGTCTGCTTCTCTGTCTCCTCCTGTGTCTCCTTTTGTGTATCTTCATGCCTCTTCCCACATCTCTTCTTGTTTCTTTTCTCACATTTCCCCACATATCCCCTCTGAAGATCCTGCAACCAAAATCCAACAGTTATGCTGAAAAAAAAGGGGTCTACAGCAAAAAGAGGGGCAATCCTGCAAGGTGCCAGCCCAACAGTAACCACTGATGGTGCAGATGTCTGCATGCACTGTGCAAGCAAAGCAAATCCGAGTGGGTCACTGGCTAATTGCGCAGTTTTAGGATTCCTCTCTCAGCTCTTCCCATATGCTTTCTGTCTTATAAGAGGATCAAAACCAAGGTGCTTTTGTAACAGGTTGCTGGCCTGAGAGCTGTTTGCCTGGTATTTTCCAAGGAGTTGCCTCTTCAGGGTAGAGATATCAGCTAGTATTTTCCCCTCTTGCCACCACACCAATCAGTGCTTTGTTAGGGGCTGGAGTTTCTCAGCTGTCAGATACTTGCACGAGATGGGTGGTTTTGCGGAGGGCTGTGCAGATGTTTGTGTCTGTCCCTTCCTAAATTGGAAGTGATATGCCTGTCAAAGTCGGTCAGAGCACGATCCCTGGGAAGGTGTGGGACCAAGTCTGCTAAAGTTAACGGGGCTGTGCCAAAGTAAAACATCCTCTGTGCAAGGCAATGGAGGATGAGACTCACTGTGACCAAGCAGAGGTACTGTATGTTGGATGGGAGGTGAGGGCTTCATTTATCACCCTGTGACTGACAGACTTACCTTCATCTCTGTCATCCCTATAGTAGATGTTGACCTCTTCACTCCAGCAGTGGAGTTTCAGTTGACAAATCCTGTCTCTCTCTCCTTCCCTGGCAGTCTGTTACAGCAAAACAAGGCCATTTCATGAACTTTTGGCTTGTTTCAAAGGAAATTAATATTGCACGGTTGTGGAGACTGGCAGTCCTCTGAACTCAGAAGCCTGTTGACTAATTTCCACCACAATTGGTGGAGGAGTAAAAGCCTGAAGGCTATTAGGGCTCCCATGTGTTTTGTGCAATGTATGACCCAAAAGGAAAGAAAGGCTTTTTTTATTACCTTCATGGAGCAAAAACATGAAAGAATGAACTCAACCCTTTTTCAGACATCAGCAAATCAATACAGCAACTCCACTTTTCACAGGAAAGCTGTCGGAAACCAGAAATACACTCAGAAACTTGCATCCTGTTCTTCATCTTTACCTTTGCTTCCATGCACGTGAACAAATATGACTCAAATAACTCCTTTCCAAATTACGTAGAGCCCTGGTGTAGCCAGAGTGTGCTGCCAGCAGAGTCGCAGCACCTTGTATGCTGCAGAACCCCTGCTGACTGTGGAACTGGAGCCTTGTGTTGTGGGATTTCAGCTGGGGAATTGTTTGTGCAGGACAGACCTGGCTTTGAGCACATGCCTCCGTATTGCTGCAGTGCCAGTAGGCGAAGGGTTTACGTCGTTGCTGGAAAAAAAAAGTAGCTGGATAGGAGGAAAAGATGTTTTCTCACCAGCTGACAAATTAGACTGTATCAAGTGGTGGTTTTGATGTGCACCCAGTCCTAGCCAGCATGAAACTGTCAACTCCCTGACCTGTTACTGTCAGGGGTGGTAAAAATGAACTCCACTCATAGCCTGCAAAACAGCCCTGAGGACGGTTGTGGCTGTTGGTTATTGGGTTTGCTGACATCCTACTGTCTCCCTTCTATCCCATGCTCCTAGCCAATACCTTTTATATAGTTCTGCTTCTCTGGAGGAAAGACTCATCACATCTGTAAAGCTTTAAAATAGAATATTTCCAGAGCAATCTGACATCATGCTGGAGTGAGGTGAGGGGAGAAAGGTCATTTTCTTTTTCTCCTGCCCCTTTCTTTTATCTCTGAGACCTCTAATCATAACCAAAGCTGCTGCAAAACTGCAAGAACATGGAAGAATACACTTTAGGGTTCCTCATGGGAGCTCTGGCTTTATTGCTTCTGTGCTAGTGAGGACCAGGACCTCTGTGGTATGCCTGTAAATGAAAGGGGCGTGCTTGTAGCATGGGTGAGCGGGTGGAACATACGTGACTCTTTAGTTGGATTGCTTTGAGCCAGCCAAATTCTTCCCCTTTACTCCAAGCTCCTTCCAACTATTCCAGCCCTGCACAAACATCTTCTCCCTCTCATCCTTCCTCTTGTTTGTTCCAGCATCCCAAACTAGGGCCTTTGAGCTCTGCCCCTCCATCTAATCTGTGCTTCCCTGTCTAATGGCATGCGCTAATGTGTGCTAACAGATGTCTGAGCGAAAATTAGCTGTGGTGTCCAAATCAATTAGACTGGAGAGGCTATGCAGGAACAATTGCTCAATAGGCTGTGTGGGTTGCTTTTCCCCCGCCCCCCTTTCCCTTTTCTTTCTTTACAAGAGGTGAAATTTTGCAGCCAAGCCTTTGCCTACCTCACTGCCTTGCAAACTCCCATTTCCAAGCAGTCTACCTCCGTGCTTAATGGGTTCTGATCTGGTCTCCAGATGGAGCTGGCTCCACCAGCTGCAGGCAAACAGCAGCTGCTCTCCGAAAGGAGAGGTACATACTTCTCCAGAACCTCGCAGCATGGGTACAGCCGGCACATCAGAGGCAGCTAAACGATCCTGGCGTTTTTCATGTGTTTGCCTGCTTCGCAGGAAAAGCAAATTAGTTTTACAGGATCAGCCACTTGTGGAGCAGCATCTTGCAGAGAGTTCAAAACAGGCTGTGGCACACATAGACTTGTTGGCTCAGAAGGGCTTGAAACTATGGGTTGGACACACCTGGTGTAGGAAACGTTCTCAGGGAGGTTGGGAAGCAGAGGATGTGTATCCTGTAATGTAGTTCCCACAGTTCTTGGGCAACAGAAGATCTGCTGCTGAGAGGCATGCTTCTTTGTGGCTTTATGTCCTGTGATAGTAGTCTTCCTTTTCAAGAACCTCGCAGTAAAACTCATGATAGATTGTTAGGGATGCCCCATTGAAATTTTAACTTTTTTTTTTTAATAAAACAGTTTTATCACGTTGCTTGTCAAAGAAATTCAGTCACAGGCCCAAAATCAGCAACGTTGTTTGCAAGTGAAATACTGAGGTGCTCACAGAAATTAGTTTAGGGTTATGTAAGAATGGGGGTTGGTCTTTCCCAGCATTCATTCACTCACTTGGACCATCTTTCTGGTAGTTATTGCTTAATTGGTCTACCTTAGGCACTGGCTGCAGTTTTGAAGACCAGATCTAGCTGTAATGCATAGAGTTGGCCAGGAAAGTGTAGTTTCTGTAAAATTTAAATCTGGGCATAGATTTGTAATTCCACAGGACTGGGGGAGGGGGAAAAAAAAAAAAAGAAGTGTCTGGGAAAAGAAAGAAAAAAAAGGAGCTGTTTGTATTCATTTTAAGGCAGTTTGGTATCAGTGTATACATTCTTGTGCTGCTCCAAAGACTGTGGGTCACTCCAGCTGCTGCTGTGTGCTCCTGTGCTGCCTCTGTGAGGATGCCCAGTGGTCTCTTTCCAGGCTGAACTTACCTTATGCATGAAGTGCAGATGCATGACTTGCAGTCACCCATAGAAATAAACAGTGGACTCCAGCTCTTCCCATTTGGAGATTTGTCTAAAAGCACATGCCATCAAGAATAATTACATACTTAACAATAGCTTCGTAGAGGTACTTCTGAACTGGTTTCTAGTTTCAGGCACCTTTCCCTTAGCTGCACCTACTTTTTGAGAACAAATAGTCCTTAAGGGTCCACACCAAAATACGCCATCTCAGTCTCCCTAGTTTTGGCACAGGTAATTCTTCATCTCAGCTGCTGATACCCCTCCAGTGCCTTTCTGTTCACTCCTGCCTCTGGTTTTTCAATACGTTTCTTGTAAGATGGTGCTGCCTGAGGTTGCCAATCAGTGAACCACAGAAGCATTTACTTTAAGTGAGCAAGTACATCTACCAAAGTGGCTTCAAATCATTTGTGTTCTTTGCTGAACTGTGGCCTAGGTGCATTTAGTCCCACTCAAGCCCCTTTCTCATTTCTCTGCAAGCTCGTGTCTGATTTCGTACCTACTGTCACCTTTAACTCCATTTTGCTATCACAGTTTCCTCGCTTCTCTTTCTCTCTCCCCTCTCCACAGTTAAGTGTCTGTGTTTCAAATGATGTTTCTCTAGTCATTCTAGCCTGCTTTTTCCAAACTGCATCTTGCTTTTATTTTCCTCTTCCCATTCGTATCTCACTAAGCCCATTTGCTCTCAAGTCTGTCCTGCAGCACTGCATCTTCCCTGTTCAGTCACCCCCCCTGCCTCTGCTCTCCCTCCTGCCTGGCTCACCCCCAGCCCCATGCTGTGCCCACCTCTTGCCCCCTTCTGTGTGTGCAGCAATGGGCTGTGAACACACAGTAGCATTGCACTTGGCTCTGTCAGCTGGGCTTCCCAGCCACATTTATCAAAATTATCCCACAGTTCCTTGCAGAGTCGAATATTAATAGAGTTCATTTAAAACCAGGAGTGTTGCTAATGCTTTTTTTCCTGTGCACTAAATGGGAGGAAACAAGAATTACCCAAACAAGCATGCAGACAGAAAGTGGAACTGTTGGGAATAGTCAATAAGGCGAGTGAAATTGGTGGTGGAAGGGACACAGAACAGAAGCAGCAGGACACGTGTGCCACGTGCTCTAGCTGTTTGCCCCAGACCTAGTGGCAAGGCTGGCAGAGTGCCCCTCCAGTGCCAAGGCTGCGTGTTTCTTCCTAGCTGATGCAGCTCTTCTTCAAAGCTGGGAGAAACCTGGTGCTGCCTTTGCTATAAACACTGAGGGGAGAAATTTGGAGGTGAACTCAAGGTGAGGATGAGGAGGCAAGCTGGAAGGTTAGACAGGGTGCAAGAGCAAAAAGATGTTCCCATGCCTTTTGCCCCTTGTCAGAAGGTCTGTCCTTGTTCGGTGCTACTACAGCCTTTTGCCATTCCTCACTCTGAAGTCCAGCCACTGAAATCCTCCTGCCATCACGCTGAGAGCTACTGCGTTATCTTGCCACCCACAGCAGTGGGGCAGATAGCAGGCAGCCATCAATGCCCTGCAGGGAGAGAGAGAGATAGAGAGGAAAGAGCTGCATCTCCATGGGAATACTGAGAAGTGCCCATGCCAGAGAGAATTCATCCAGCACATAGTTCTGTCCCAGTGTCCTACGTCACAGATCAGGCTGCTCTTCACTACCTGTGAGTTTGGTTTCAGCAACTTGCCTCACTTGAGTCTCCACCACGCTTGATCAAACTCAGCTACAGCAGCCCCAGTCACTTGAAGAAGCATCATCTCCTATGGCTTCTAGGAGGTCTCGTGCCCTCCCAATGCAGGAGGACACATGTCCTTCTGTCCTAGGGATATCCCTCAGTCTGAGGGATGTCTCAGCCCTAAGATGCCCTTACCTTCTCCAAGGAAGCTGGTGTCAGACACCCTGGGTTTTTTCTTCTCTTGTCCAGGGATCGGCAACGCTCAACCAATTCATAAAGTAATCCCCTGCTGTTCCTTTGGTTCATCTCTGAATGCAGCACCTGAGCCTTTATTTAGTATTGTGATATGCAGCAGTCAGAGAACTTAACTCTGTTCATGCTGCTATGGATAAGAGCAAAGTTTGGTCCCCTGCCTTTTGGGAATGGCCAGATCGCTGTGCTGGAGAGAGATCCTTCTGATGCCCTGTGAGTCCTTCATGCTGAGGTCTCTCCTCCCTTGTTTCCTTCCTGATTCACCTGTGCTTAGAACAGCTGCTTTACCCAGGTTTTTCCTCTTTCTGTTCTGCCTGGCCTGGGGAGCCATCCCTGGCTTGGGGAACTGGAGAATGAGAAAGAACATCTCAAATACATAAAAGTGCAACGATGGGTACCTCTGTGCAATTAAAAAGGCTGGTTCAGCCTTTTGATGCCACACTTGATAGTGGCTCTAGCAGTAATGAAGTCATTAAAAAGCTGGTGTAATTGGCATCAATGCAGGCCAGCTCAGTCCTGGAAAAAAGCGTTCATTCCTAGGCAAGGATAATATCACTTCTGCTATCTCCAGCTTTTGACATATGCAGTGATAGGAAAGGGAACAGGGACTTGGGGAATGTCAAGAAAGCCTAGAGTTTGCATTTAATTAAAGACTGTGAGACAGCCAGGGCTTATGAGAGGTTGTCCAGTCCCATGAAAGCAGGAATGTCAGGCCAATACGTACTAGTGGGTGGGCCTAGGAATGAACAAAAGGGTTTTATGAGTAGTGCAGGGAGAGATGGTATTTATTTCTGGGGGGAACAAGAGGAAGAGAAGGGAGACATGAAGATCAGCCTTCACAAGGGGAAACAGTAAAAATGGTCATTTATTACTGATATGAAGGTTTTGAGGAATGTGTAGGTAGAGGAGGAGTGGGATGAGAAGAAATAAACAAAAAGCCTTGTGACTTCTGGAGCTTTATGGAGCAAAAACAGGTCCTGAGCTGAGTTCATTTACATTTGCAGGTTTGTAGCTGTTAATAACAGAATCACTAAGGTTGGAAAGGATCTCTAGGATCATCAAGTCCAACCTTTATCCCAACATCTTGACCACTAGACCATGGCCTCAAGTGCTTCATCCACTCATTTTTTAAACACCTCCAGGGACGGCGACTCCACCACCTCCCTGGGCAGCCTGTGCCAGTGCCTAACCACCCTCTCAGTAAAGAACTTCTTCCTAATATCCAACCTAAACTTCCCCTGACACAACTTGAGGCCGTTTCCTCTCATCCTGTCATTAGTAATTTGGGAGAAGAGACCAACACCAGCCTCACTACAACCTCCTTTTAGGTAGTTGTAGAGGGCAGTAAGGTCTCCTCTCAGTCTCCTTTTCTCCAGGCTAAACAACCCCAGTTCCCTCAGCCGGTCTGGGGGAAAAAAAAAACTAAAGAGAAGGGTGGTAGCAGCAGTGACAATAAAGTAAATCACTTAAATGGGAGCAATCGTGCTCCCAGTCTTCCTGCCCATCAGTTGGTTTGACTGCCAGTGTTTGTAAAGGGAAGGATGGGAAGATGTTGATGCTCCTCGTCTCAAGCTTTCCCAATACAAAACCCCTTGTGTCTCCTTCCAAGCCACCTTCGTGTAAATCTCCATCAACCCTGTGGTTATGTCAGATTTATACCCCTACAGCTAAGTCTTAGTGGCCTCCTGTGCCCCTGCTCCCTTTTCCCTGTTGAGAAGAGTGCTTTAGGTACATAAAGCTATGGCTTTTGGACTCCTTTTCATATAATACTGTTTCCAGCCAGCTCTACTCTGTTTGGGATTCTGCTAGGATTTCCAGAGGCTGTTTTGACCAAGTAGAACTTGGAGGGAGGGGAACAAACAAAGCAAAACATGAGACCTTTCCTGCACAGTCGTTTCACAAGAGGACAAAATTTAATTGCAAAGTGAATTGGGGAGATCAGAGCCGCTGTGGCTGCAGGCAGTGAGGGGGAAGTTCAGTGCTAATAAATGAAATGTCCCTGATCCAAGGAGAGAGAATAATCAGCACAGCTATAGGACAAACCTGGGACATGACACAAGGCAGCAGCACCTGTCAAATTAATCACGCCCCTTTAATTTTGTCCAGCTATGCTGTTGAGCCCTTCTCCTGTAGCTGGGTGCTGTGAGCCTTGCTGACTCAGGGTAAGGAAGGGAGCTGGGACAAAAGGCGGAGCTCAGGGAGGAGGTTCACAGCATACAGAGCATTTTGAGAATCTCCTTATTGACTTCTTGTGTGCCAGGAGGTGATGCTACAGGCATTCAGCCAGCCTTGGAGATGATGCTGGGACCCCAGTATCTCAGAGCCCTCTGTTAGCAAACTCTGCAGTCCTCCTGCCATGAGGGAGAGTGCTCCCCAGCTACTTCTGCTGTAGTTTTGCTGTCAGAGATCATGGGTGGTTGCACTACTCCTTGGGAAGCCAGGTGATGCCCGTTGCTCTTCTCCAGGTCATTTGTGGACAGGGAAACTGGGCTTTCAGGATTATGCCATCCTTCCCATTTTCTTCCTCCCAGTTCCCCATGGCTGATGGCAGCTGAACTCCTTAGGCTGGAGAGATGCCCATGCTCCTTTTGGCTCTGGAGACCAGCGCAGTGCTCCCAGCCCTCTGCCCACGCACAGTCAATCCCACATGCTTCTGGAGAAGCTGTAATATTGGTAGCAGGTGCTGCCTTCTAGGGTGGGCTCTCCAAAGGCTCTGCTCCTGTCTGAGGAGACATGAGAGCATTCCCTGAGATACTTAGGGCTGAGACAGCCTTCTCCCACGGTCTGTGCCTGCTCAGGTGGAACAAAACCATGCACGTAGCAATCCATGCTTTTTCCTTCCTCTGTCTCCAAACCCCCCTCTCCATTGTGTTATCCAGCACGATAAGGCTCTGAGTTCTGGCTTCAGATACTCGAGCAGGAGAAAGAAAGGGCTGGAAGATGTTTTCAAGCTGAGCATAATGTAGCAGTAGCCTTGAGCACAGCTGGTCCGTGAGCAGGGGGCACCAGGGCAGCTGTGGGAGGGCAGGGAAGGAACAGACAGACGGACGCTGGGCGCTGCAAGTGTAATTGCTGGCTTGCCTTTAGGTGAATAGAGTCCTGCTGCTATTCCCACTGGAGCCAATTTGCTGTTGCTGCTCTTATCTCCAGTGTTCATCAGGCTGCAGCTACAAACCTCCTTTGTCCAGAAAGTCATCTGAACCCTCTCTTGCCTCCTCCCTCTGCTAGTGATGGAGAAGGGGACAATACATGTGATTCTGTCAGGACAAGGAGAGCTGTTCTGCTAAATTGGACATCTGGCTTGAGATGGAGGAGATGGAAACCTTAGGTATCAAAACTAGCGTCCACTTATTGCAGCTGGGTGCCCTATGGAGTGCTGATGTACCTGAAATCTGGCCTCTCAGGTTAGGTTCTGAATTTGTTAGTGGATATTCTGTGTGTGCGTGGGAGAGAGCACTCACTTCACAGCATTGCACTTTTAATGTGCAAAAAGTACTTCTTCTCAGACCCTGTGACCCTGGGATCTAAGCCCAAAATTGAAAATATGAAGCCACCTGACAAAAGCACTCATGTCCTTTGTGGTTTTCAGCAAGGCCCTTAAATTCTCTGGGCCCCGTTGCTTCTCCCTTCTTTGGCTCATCACCCTTAAAAAGGGAACTATACTAACCTGCCTCAAATAATGTTATTTTAAGCATCCTGCTTATCATTTCTGAGGGAGAAAAAATACATTTCAGGCTGAGTTGCCATGTTTTATTGAAGCTCAGTTGCAATTTTTTTTTAGTAAGGGTTTAATATTTAATTTTGCCATTTTGCAGGGAACACCATGCAGAGTTAAAACCACACTTTAGCAAGTGAACTAGTACTTCACATTCCTTATTTAGCTCTTCGCTAACTGAAAAATAGACTTCTTTTTTAACTTTACATTTGGCATTTGTATGGTACAGACTAAGGAACATAATTTCATTTTGCTTATTCCAATTAAAATTAGTGTACTCTAATAAGTCCTTCTAAGGTAAGGTTGTGAACAAAGGCTGAGAGATACGCCAAAGGCCCATAGAACAAAGGCCCTGCAGAGTCTACAGTTAAAATGGACCAGAGAATAAAGGAGTGGTACAAAAAAAAGCGTTGCTACTCCCAGTGAGCTGAGGCATATGGAAACTTGCCCAAAATAAGAGCAAATGAGTGGCAGGGCCTGGCTCTGAACTGCTGTAATCAGTAGAATATTCTATTTTTGATAACTTCCTTGTCTTCTCTGTCCCTTGACACCTCTGTCCATTCAGAATTTTTTAGCATACATAAGCATACATTTTTTAGCATATATACATTTTCTCCTTCTTTCTGCCCAGTTAAGTTTTAAATACCTTGAATTAAGAAGTTGGAGTAGGCACAGATGGACCACAGGTGATGGGAAGAAGGGGCACACAAAATTACTTACTTCTTTTCATTCCTGATAAGTTATTCTCTTTGGATTGCTTATTCTGTTTTGTCTTCCCTTAAAATTTTTTTGGCAAATACAAGTACTGAATACAAGGGAACACAGCTGCTGTAGGGGATAAGGTAGTCTGTCAAGTATTGTAGTCTTGTCATGGGAATGGGAAATTGCAAGGATTCACAGCCATGGAACACTTAACACTTTCAGATGCAGTCCTATGGCTTTCTGCATTTACAGCAAGGAGGGCCAATTCTGGCCAAGTTTTCAGCAGGGACACTTCAGCACTGGGTTAACTGGGAAGTTAAATAAGAAGGTGTTCTCTGGCTAACAGCAAGTGCTACAGGTCAGTCTCAGACAAAGAGTCAGCCCTGTTGTGGAATACTGTGGAATGAGTGTTGATCTAGTCTGGTCTTTGTGTTGAAGTGAGATGTTGTTCAGGAGCTGCTGTGTCGTCCCCTTTTATGTTAAGATTTAGCAAGCTGAGGAATGCCTCTCTTGCCTTTTTTCACACCTTTTTGGTGCTGCAGCAGACCTGAATGACTTGTTCCATTGAGTATGGAATCTTAGCGATGCTAAGGGGGACTGTTCTTCCACCACATGGTGCCTTAATAATTGGTCTAAAACTTTACTCTTCTGCCATGTGATTTATCTAGGTCCTAGAGAGTTTGCTGTCACTTTTTACTTCTTCAGCATCACTGTCAAGCATATTGAATGCATGAATTTCAGTGCACTCCTTCCTTCTTCAGTGTGGTTTGTTGGGCCTCAAATGAGAGAAGCATTGTACTTGAAGCATTATTTGAGTTGATATACTTTAATCCATCTATGAAGATACATATGGGCTGATGTACCATCCCCAGTACAGATGTATTCTAGGCCGCCTTAAATGACATTTCCATCAGTTAATAGCATGCCAGGCTGTTTTACCATTCACTCTTAAGTTTAGACAACCTACAGTTTTACATTCTTCAGTGCTTTGAGAAATCTGATCCGAAGTTGCACACCCATTCTGTCTGAAAAGATGTCCAGGTCTCTTCACCCTCCACAGTCTTGCCTAACCACGAGCTGACTTCTTTCTCCAGTAGAGCTAATTAACTTGTTCCGTTCTTTTCTTTCTGCCTCTCTGCCTAATCCCTGTGTACCCCTTTAAGTTTATCTGCCCTGAGGGATGTCTGCAGCTCCTCCCAACTGAGCATCATCCACCACTTTCATTAGTAAGCTACTTCTTCAGGCTTATTAATGAAGATGTTAAGTGAAAGCAGACCTCACATGGATTCCTGCAGTACCTCACACACCAGCTTACAACTTTGCTCTTACATGCCCCTTGTCATTATCCCTTGTTTATGGTTCTTCAGGCAATTGCCAATCCGTGACAGTGCTCCTAACCCAAGACAGATTGAATTAAATTTGCTAGCAGGAGTTCATGAAGCACTGTATTAAACATTGCATCCTCTGAGTTCCCTTCAACCACGAATTTTAAAAACAGCCTAAAAATAGCATCATAGGCCATGCATAGAACATACTGGACCCTCACAAGTTACAGAGTTGGGGTTTGAGAATAGATAATAAATATTGTTAGCATGATGAATCTGGAAGACTGCCCTGGCTCAGGTCTCATCATCTCCAGAACTGACATTGCTTGTGTCATGATGTCAGGTCTGAGCTACCTGATTTGGAAGTTTCGTCTGGTTTATAAGCCACATTGGTTTTTTTCCCCTTTGAATTTATAATTTAATTGCTAGTATACGCAGTAAGTGAAATATGTGCTCAGCACTTACCCTTGCTCCAAAAGTGGATTCCATACTCAGTGCTATAGTGCAGGGTGAGAATTGCACCAGTGAGGTTCCCATTCCGATCTTGTTCAGGGAAAAAAAATCACAGTTTGGTACTAATCTTTCCCTGGTGATCAATTAATTAATCATTACTATTTATTTATTTTCTATATTTCCTACAATCTGCTGAGTCTCCAAGGGCATGACTTTGAAGGAGTCCCAAGGGGTCAATATATGAGGAGAGTAAACCTAAGGGGAAAGAAGAACTAGTCAATATTCCTATGACCATTTCCTGAATGGTGCAAGCCAAAATGGCAGTGGTCAGGAATATATTACTGTGAATGATGATTCAAAATAAAATTGTGAAAGTAGTGATGAGAAAATGTGAGATAGCTTCCTATTGGAAGATCAGTTCTGTTGGCGTCAAAGCATTTCTGCAGGAGCGTGGTGATGCAACGAATTTTTTTGACAGATGTGTGTCACAACAAATCATTTTAACTTTCTAGTTTCATTTCGCTAATGTCAAAATGTTTAACTGCAATGAGGCAAAAAGGTTTCATTTTGATTGTACCATTACATTTAATTTTGTTTAGATTGGCATGTTAATTTTGATACCATATATTTATACCTAATGTTGCAAATTGTTACAAAGCAGTGGGAAAGAACTCCCCTTTTCATGCTTTTGAAATACAGACTTCAAACATTTTCAGAATTAAATTTTAATCAGTGATAGTGACATTCTCTCATTGGGGCAAATGTCCTACCCCATGGTGGCAAGAGGCAGCCTTCAAATATTTCTACCAGCACTGCTTTCCTTTGAACTCCGTATACTTCTGGAGTTCTGCGTGTCTTGTCACATATAATTAGTAGCTGTTGAGTGAATTGATCAGTTAATTTCCATCTCACACTCAGATGCATTTAATCCATTAGCTGATGATTTGCAGAGGTTTTTCTCCTGCACATTTTCTCACCTGTGTTTTATCAATAGTTAAATTGATTGGGTCACCATTACTCACTTCTAGTCCAAGCCCTATTTCTTTGTTTGCCTCCTTCCTTCCAGACCATGTGGTATTTTAACAAGCACTTGGCACTTCAGTCATTTAAATGTCATCATGAATGTCACCTCTTTTCATTTATTTATTAATCGGCATACGTACTATTGAACAGTCTTTCCAAATAAAAGTCGTTCTTCTCTGTAGCCTCTAGCATGATCCCATCACTGCTTTACAATACTTTTATCTGTTCCTTGGCTAGACAGATAAAGGCAAGCCACTTTTGAGGTGTCCTGGGCTCCTCACGGTTCCAGGAGCAGCTTGGTCATGGTTGATTTTAAACAGCTTTTTGAGGAAGGGAATTTTTCTGGCTAATACTGTTTCCTCTGCAAGTTATCATGTCTACAAATTAGATTTTCTAAAAATAGCCCTAGAATCCAGGACTGGTCTTTGCAAAAGCACAACCCTGGTCAAACTGCAGGGTGGCGAGTTTGAAATTCTGGGCTGTTGCATTTGTATTGTGACAACAACCGAAAGGATCACCTCTAAGGTGCTTCATGTTCCGTTCTGGTGACACTGGGATCATGACACCAGCCCTTCTCATGACCTTTTAATGTGTGACCTCACATTCCCTGAGAAAGAAACTCTCTGGGCATGGTCCTGAGGTCAGTGCTCCCTCAGCCTGGTGGGCTTGAGTGAAAATCATTGATGAGTGTACCTTCCAGATACATGTAGCTCCTCAGCTGGACAGAGAGAGGCTGTCTGAAGTGAATTTTTCCTGCTTGCTTCCCATCTTGGCACTACCTAAAACCCTGCTTAGCTAGCAAGTAACACAGCCCTCTTAGAGCTGTGAGCACTGCCACCAGGGCCAATGCACAGGTGCCAAGGCACTATTAATGATGTAGGTGCTGTTGTACCTGCTCTGACATCCTGGCATTCAGGGATTTACGTGTGTCCCAATGGCTTGCTGTTGTGAGAGGGAGATAGTGCTAGGCACTGCAAAGAGTCAGCGAGGCACCTTCTGGAGCAGCGATGCCCATTAGGGCGTGCGTGTGGTTAGAAGTGACTTTGTGTTGAGGCAGGACATGTCCAGTAACCTTCCAAGGAGACAGGGATATATTCCTTATTCCGGTCATTTCTCTCTCTGTACAACTCTGGTATGTATTGGCAAGTACTGGTTCCTGGGAATTCCTCACTTTCCAGCCTTTTCTCTAAGTGGGCCTGCTTAAAGCTCTGTGTCCCTCAGCTAAGATAGTGCTGCACTGTGCAGCTCAGGACCTCTGGGTGTGATAGAGCACAGGGCAGCTTGCCATCAGTTTTTATGGCTTCTCTTAGCTCATCTCAGTACCAAATTTTTTTTCTGTAGGCAGCCTTGCTCCTCAGCCTACCCTTTTAGTTCCTTACTCTCTCTGGCTGCCAACAGCATCCAAGCAAGAGCCTAACTCTGGCTTTCTCCTTCTCCCAACCCCTCTCCACTTCAAAAAAAAAGCCCACTCACCTCTGTGGGCAAACCTGAAGAGCAGAAGAGATGGCCTGACAGGTACCATCAGGACAGTGAAAAGGACAGAATAGAACAGACTATTTCAGTTGGAAGGGACCTACAAGGATCATCTAGTCCAGCTGCCTGACCACTTCAGGGCTGACCAAGTTCAAGTATGTTGTTAAGGGTATTGTCCAAATGCCTCAAACACTGACAGGCTTGGGGCATTGACCACCTCTCAGCCACCGTCTCTGTAAAGAAATGCTTCCTAATGTCCAATCTAAACCTCCCCGGGGGCATCCTTGAGCCATTCCCACCAGTCCTGTCGCTGGATCCCAGGGAGAAGAGCTCAGCAACTCCCTCTCCACATCCCCTCCTCAGGAAGCTGTAGTGAGCCATGAGGTGGCCCCTCAGCCTCTTTTCTTCATACTAGACAAACCCGAAGTCCTCAGCCACTCCTCATAGGACACTCCTTCCAGCCTTTCACCAGCTTTGTTGCCCTCCTCTGGACACATTCAAGGACCTTCACATCCTTCTTAAATTGTGAGGCCCAGAACTACACACAGAGCTCAAGATGAGGCTCCACCAATGCTGAATACAGTGGCGTCATCACCTCTTCTGACCAGCTGGTGATGTTTGTGGTTTGCAGTGCAGGATGCTGTTTGCGGTGACATCATGGGGAAGGTGTGGTATTTCCCTGCAGGGAGTGTGATGGATGTGGATGGGTGTACAGGCTTCTCAGAGCTGTGCTGCAGGCTGCTTGCAGGCTCAGATGAGCACTAGGCTGCCTTCTCACTCCTCCTCACTTTCCCCTTCAGTCTGAGACTCCCAGGAAGTCTCTGGACTTTGGGAAAACCAGACCTATTATCAGGAGAGTTAGATTGACTATACAATGCATGTACCTTCCCCAGGAAATGGCAAGGTGCCCTCAGAATGAGAAAGGTTGGAAGCCACCAGTTCTGAGAATTTAAACAAAGTTACATGAACCCAAAGATCACAACTCCTGGAAAAGAAATGTCCACTTTACTCGAATGAGGGACATACCAGTAATTTCCCAGCAGGCCAAGCACAGCTTCCACTGTGCAAACAGTAAAGCAGATTAAAGCTGCCCTCAACTTTAATACAGTGCCACAGCCTGAGGGCACTACAGCTGATCTGATTTGGGGACCAGTCAGATCAGAACGGAGCTTGGCTCGGCGAGATCCCTGTTCTCATTTGATATCAGATTGAAGGCAGCCAACAGAGCTACACTGCACAGCTCAGGGGACCCCAGTCAGGACAGGCTGTTTGGCAGCTTACAAACCACCAGCCAAATGAAGAGGCTGGGAGTTTCAGGAGCAAATGGCAGTATGAGTATATGTGAGTATGTATGTATCTATACATATATACACATTCTAAATATGTGTGTGTGTATTTTATATGTATATACATGCAGAGAGATATCCACATATGATAGTTTTATGCTGCATATATTATTTCTGTGCATGGAGTTGTCAAATGCTAAGCATGATTCTATGATTCTGTGTGCACACACTCCTACCCAAACTCTCCAAATACCTTGGGCAGTGGTCAGTCTTCAGTGTTTCACTCAAGCTGAAAAGAGTCAGCTTCTCCACTTGTGTGACTGAGTCAGAATTTCTTCCTGTTTGAAGGAAATACCTTCTGCCTGAGGGAGGAATTGAGATTTTCCTCCTTCCTTGCCTCCCCTCTGTCCAAGCCCAGGGCATCCGGAATGAATCTTGGAGCAGGTGGTGTCCTTCTCTTTCTTTGTGATGCCTGGTGGCTGGTTGAGATCAGCTCATTGCAAGGAAGGGTCAGTGGTTGTGTCTTGTCACATAAATGGATGGCTACAAACGAGGTCACAGGGGGTCTCAGGTTGCTTTGGAAACCAACCTCTGCAGCTCCTAGGCTTTCTGGCTGATTGATAGGAGAGAGCTTTTGTCAGGAGGTCACCGTCTTCCATGAGCACAGGGGCTGCAGAAGCTCTCATGGGGGGAATGGTGAGTTGGGAGAAAGAAGGGAAGGGAGTGAAGAGGTAGATGGCATTTCTCAAACAGCTGGGACAGATGCTGTTCAGTTTTGGAAGTTTTCATAGTAGAGGGAGAGAAAGCTTATACTTACCCCTTGTCTGGGTGGGTCTAGGCTCTGCGTTCTGCTGCCTGGGCAGCGGGTGAGGGCATCAGACCGTTAGTTTTCCCATTCCTCAGTCCCCTCCAACAGACTTCACTGGAGTCCTAGGGGATGACAGGAGCCTGTGAACTCCTCTTGTAAGAAATGCACCGGATCCTTTACCATGTTAGTGACAATCTCCTTAGCTCTGCAGGAAAGCACCTTAGCGCAGCGCTTCCGTTGTACAGCCAGCCAAAGCTGTTTGTATCTCAGCGCCGTGCTTCCGACTTCAAAGTCAGCAGAGGGCTTTATCTCCCTCCTGTCTTTCCATCACAGCGCTCCTCTGTGCCAGAGCTGTGGCTTCCATCTCTGCTCTCCTTTGTGGTCCCTCAGCCCTGTGATGCTGACCATGCTCAGTGCTCTCACACTGAGGGTATTTGGCTACTTGTTCTCGACATCATCCCTCAACACCTCAAAGGATGGCCCGAGGCACACGGCACTTGTCTGCCCTGTTCCCCTTGGACCCCAGTGAGCCTCTCCCCTGCATTTATCCTTCTTGAACCAGTTATCTGCTGACCTCTGTACATTCTGCAGTGCCACTGGGTGGACAGCTTGAATCCAAAATGAGCTTTCCTGCCTGGCATGATGGGGAAGCACCTCTCCTTCCCCATTGTCACCGCTTCCCTCCCGAGGTAACTAATAAATTGCTCTGAGTCTTTAAATGGGCTGTTATTTCTTCCTTCCATCAGCACTCTCTCACTCTTGACTCGCAGTGCAGCTTCAGCTTCAATGAATTTATTGGCATGACAAGGTACACAGGTGATGCCAAAGTTGACAACTTAATTCATCAAGTGCTGCTGTCTTTCATCTACACTCTTCTGTCAAGCCTTTCCTCTTTCCCCATCCTCAGCTTTCCTTTCTTTCTGTCCATCTGTCTGTCTTCTCTCTGTCTGTCTGTCCCTCCTTCCCCCTCTAACAGTGTCCCCAGGTGATAGTTAGCTATCTCACACTCAAGACAGTCTGTCTCTCTTGACAAACGGAGCTGTCAATCAGAGGGGTCACCAGAGAGGGGAAGGAATTGGTCTTTCCAGCACGTTGGCTATTTTCTTGCCTTTGCAGCACAGGTGGGGATGAGGGTTGAGGGCAACAGTCTCCAAAACAGCTTACAGATGTCATGTTTGCTTTGAGGTTGGTTCAGCACTCCAGAAGAGCGAGCTGTTGTGTCACAGGGACAGAAGAAAGGACAAAAGCCCATCAACCCCAAATGTGCATAGGCAGGTAGAAATATCATTTAAGAAGAAATCCAACGTCTTGACAAAATCCCTCCCAGAGGATAAAGTCTCTGTTAAAAAGAGTAGGAAATGATCTCTCCTTCTCACCCCCCAGTCCCATAATCCTTTGTTGGCATGGCAATTGCCAAAGTATATAAAGAGACAGATCCCTCAGGTATCTGTCAACACTAGATAAAATCTACCCAGGACAGTGTGTGTGTGGCATTTAATCCTCCATACATCAAGCGTATGCCCAGGATAGAGTGTCACACTGTATTTGCGCTGCGTCCCTTGTGCCTATTTGTCATGAGTGTCTGCGCCCTATCCAGCGGCAGGTTGATCCATAGTCTGATGCCATCTTGGTTATATCTCTGCTTTTCCTCAGGCTTTGGCAGAGTTTTCATCATTGCGTTCTGATGCAAAGTTTCTTTATTTTTTTTATCATTCTTTGTACTTTAAGGAAATAATTTTTGCAGACTCCAGTATATCATGACCATCAGAACAGAATGTGTATGAGTGTATC
Organism: Podargus strigoides; assembly: GCA_028020825.1. Lineage (NCBI taxonomy): Eukaryota > Metazoa > Chordata > Aves > Caprimulgiformes > Podargidae > Podargus > Podargus strigoides. The sequence continues at coordinate 2,568,269 of CM051635.1, forward strand.
CCTATCATCCATCAGTATCCCTAACTATATTGATTAAACTTCTATTTCTTTTCCTGTTTGCACAATGTTTAGTGGGTCCTGCTTTTCCTCTTAGGTATATGAACTGCAGGGATGATTCTTTCCTCCTTTGCATTGCCTTTCATGTAAAAGAGTATTTAATCTTTACTTTATGCCAGCAGTGAAGAACTGGGCCTGTTTTGTCTGCCAGTGGAAAGGTCTGCCTTGGGTTTGCTGTGCCAAGGAATTCTGCAGCATGATAATTCCTCATAAGGAACTCCCTTTAACAGTCTGAGGCTTTGCAGATATCCTCCCCTGCTCCTCCTACTCACCAGCTGGATGGTGAGGTGACATACCTGTCGAGACACCAGACAAGTACCAGTCACTGGGAATACCATACAACTTGCACACAGTAGTTTCCTAAGAGTGAGAAGGGAACTGAGCCTTCAAAAGGAGTGATTTACTCAAGGTTATAGCACAAGTGTGTAGCAGAACAATCACTGTACCTAGAGCACCAGACCTTCCAAGTCCTTCACAAAGTCATTCCTCCCTTCATTTATTGGTAGTGTTGCTTACCCTGCTAACTGTGATATTACAGGTGCTCAGACATGGATGTGCTGGTACACCAGAGAGACATGGCTTACATTTCCCATTGGACTTGGGTTTTGATCCTCTGCTGCAGCGGAAGTATTTACAGGTTTTGATTAGTGTTTTCTGTTGATTGGCAAGGGAGATCACCTCACTCCTGCTCTCCAGCCAGTAGCACTGGATTTCTGAGCTGGCGAGTATTTGCTTGCAGAACCTTAGATGAAAATTTTCTGTCAGGCTGTTGTCCCACTCAACATAAAGGTGCTGGCAACCTTTTCCAGATGTAACCTCATCCTCCTGAAAGGACAACATCTACCTATTTCTTCTCAGTTTGCTATTCGCTATTCTGAAACTTCATACAAAATTTTGCTGCTTCTTTCTTGTAGGCACATGCATTTATAGCTAATTCTAGGTATCTGACAGCCAGCCAACTCCTGGCCTCTCAGAACAATTTGGGTGGGTAATCCCACTCAGCTCCAGTGGAAATTCAGTACCTGAGGCTCTTATCCCCTGCATTTCTCTGCCATCCTAGCATATAAAGTGCTAATTACCTGAGTTTGCTAACACTGAGAGACCAGCAAAAAATTTCTGTCAATTTGGAAGAGAGGAGACTTGAACACCACTGGGAGAAGAGGGGCAGCCAGTGTTTTTATGTGTCTCGATAAAGCTGCAGGCTACAAGGAATAAGCCACGTGCCTAGCAGTCTGGGAGAGATTCTCCTTTAATTGAAATGGCACTGGTAATGTGTTTACAGAGCAAAGCTCTTGGAATCCATCCCTCCCTTCCCTTGAGGTTGTCTGCACGTATACAGCACATCTTTACCACACGGCAAAGCTTGGAAAAGGAAACAGTGGGAAACTTCCAAGATGTCAAAGTGCTGCTGCATGTGGCTCAACCAAAAACAGAGTGCTCTCTTTTGATGGGAAACAGCAGAAACTCTCCTCCCCAAGAAACCTTGGCTCTCTGTTGGCTTGTGGGAAAGAGATCACCACAATCACATCTCAGCTCTAGCCAGCTGCTTGCTTTTTTTGAAGAAGCCTTTTCTTCAGGAGTACTGTACTTGGTTTTTTCCTCTTTTCTGCTGGATCAGACTTGTGTAGATGAGCATTTCTGACAGAAGGGATTCTTTGCCTCGAACTCTTTGGCTTTCCCTTCTGAGACAGCTGATGGTAACACCCTGGCCTTTAGAAAATACGCTGCTGCAGCTATCACCAAGCTCAACAATAGCTAACAATTGAAGGTCTCACAGCTGGCATTTCATAGCTGTGTGCTGGGGAAGGCCACCATCTGTGGATCCAGCAATAGTGACAATGCAGGAATGTGCTGAGCAGCCCAAGCTGAAAAAATGTGGAGTTGCACTTTCAATCTTTCTCACACCCAAAATTTGCAGTTTTTTGGAGATGGAGATTTGTTTCAGGTTCATTTTTGCTCAAAATGTTTTGTTGGGGCTTTCAGCATCAGAAGAGGCAGCTGCTCTCTACTAAGACATCAGTCTTCTAATTGCTGATCTGACTACTTGGTGAAGCAGCTATGGTGGTTTGTGTTATAGATTGTGCATCACTTGCTGAATTGGACAAAGTGAATTCTCTTGCTGGGGAAACAGCAGTGTTTTCTTACCAGACTGCTGTCCTGGGCCATGCGTTGGAGAGTTAAAGGTCAAGGACTATGTACAGTACTTCACACTCTTCTCCAAATCTGTGCACTTAACACAAGAGTGAATTTCATCCAAAGCATGTAAAGGTCTGAGTATGGGATTATTAGCTTTGTTCTTTACACATTTGACTGGAAGCAGCAAAAACAGCGTTTTCAGAATGCTGCATTAGCTTTCTACTCCCCTAGAAGCCTGAAAGCAATCTTGAAAGGTGGTTACAGCAAGCTGTCCCACTCCTATTTGCTCATTTCAATGCATAAGGAAGGAAAGCCTGCTAACAAAAGATGTTTTACATGTACCACATGCGTTTGATTTGAGTGAGAGGCTTGTCACTGAGAAGCTCTCTGCCTCAGTTGAAGCTGAGCCAGATCCTTGGGTATGTGATGTGCACAAGACACGTAGAGCATTGTATTTACCTTGCTGTAGCTTATCGTAGAGGCTGTGGATAAACCATGGGCAGCCAAAGGAATCTGAGAACGAGGTTTGGAGAGAGCTGTCTTCTCTTTCCAGCCTGTGTGTGGAAGTCCATCAGGTGGTTCATGAAGGCAGTTCTGTTGATTGTAAAGTCTGTTCCTAACGAGCTGAACATGAGCAACACTACAAGATCTGAAAACAAACAAAAAATCAAAAACTTTGGCACTGTTTCTCCTGCGTGTAAAACTATGATGGATAACCTTGTCTTCATCCAGAGTGGAGTGTTAGCTGGAATTAACTTCCTCCCCTGCTTGCCTGATCAGGAAAATCCCAGTCACCTTCCCAACACATAGAAACCCCCTCTGAACCTGTACCTCTTGCCCTGGAATGAAGTAGGCTTTTCTCTGTGCTTTCTTCCCACACCTGATCTGTGCTCTTTAGTCTGCTTCCTAAAGAAAGAGTTAACAGACAGAAGCCAAGGACTGCTGGGACTCAGTTAAAAAAATATAATCTTGCTTTTTTTCTCTCAACTGGCTAACAACGTGTCCCTGTTCTGGCTGCAACGCTTCCTTGAAGCCATCACCCGTTCTTGCTGTATATTAATTTGTCCAAAGGCCATTAACATCAAAGGAGGAGCTCCCTGGGCTCTGAATCAAACCCTAGAAAGGCTGCATATTAGGACTCAGCTGCATACCATGTACATCCAACATGCTTAATGTTCCTGTGAAAAAGTTTTCTTAACAAAATTCTCAGAGATGTCTTTGGAGGACCTGTACACTAAGGACCACTCCTCTCACAAAATTTCTCTGCCAGGGTGGCTTATTATATCTGCAGAAGAAAAGATTTGGTATTGTTTCAGTCCCTTAAGTAAATACTTGCCAGATTTTAAAAATAGTCTAAAGGAATATATAAACACACTTGAAACAAAGACCAAAAGCTGTGTACATCTGTAGTCCTTAAAGTGTTTGGGATTCGGCAGCATTCCAAGGGTTAATCCCTGGGGATTAGCATGGCAAGCACTTCTGTTGTTGTTTACACATGTCCTGTGAAGAAGGCTGTGTTTTCACAGCAGGCCTTTTTTGAGGGTTAGCCATAAAATGCTTGCAGTCGGTTATACAAGCAGGAAGAACCGGAGCAACACGACTGGCAAATGCATAGATTTGTCCTGTAAGAGATGAACCATAGGTAAGTGGATCACTGCAGTCCCATCATAAATTTGATATGTTAATAGAAGAGAATCATAGAATGGTTTGGGTTGGAAGGGACCTCAAAGCCGACCTCATTCCAACCCCCCTGCCATGGGCAGGGACACCTCCCACCCAACCAGGCTGCTCAAAGCCCCATCCAACCTGGCCTTGAACACTGCCAGAAAAAGAAATTTTGTAGCAAGGAACCAATACTTCAAATCCAGAGGTCCAAATCTGGTTATAAGTTGCTATCAGGCGTGTATATGGCTGGTGCTTTTTGCTTTCATTTACATGTGAAGCATGCAACTGAGAACCTGCTCTCCTGGGCCACGTCCGGATCCAAAGATGTGGGTTTGTGACCTTGTTCTTGGTGGTGGGACACCAAAAAGGCAGGTGAAATGCTGTCAGCACTGGGGCTCGGGCTTGGAGCTGGGACTGCTCTAGAGTAAAAGTCTGTGTTTAATCTGGGGTGCTGGGTTAGGAGCAGGAGTGACACTGCTTTTATCCCCATGCCATGATGTCACATCCATGCACTGAAAAACAAGGTTGGCTTGAGACTTAAGCTATTTTTCTCTTGCTGTTTCTCTGTCAGTTAGGAAGTGAAATAATTTCTCTCCAGACAATTTCCTGGAGACAAGTTTAAAAAAAAAATATAATCAGTGGGAATGAGTATAGGCAATAGAGCCCAGTTCCGTGCTGACTGGATGGATGGGACGGTCTAACAGGTTTACACTCCATGCTGCTCTCTGCTAAGAAACAATGTACTGGAAGTGTTTCCCATGCAATTTTATGTGGAAAAACAGTCCAGACACTTAGCTTTATGTTGGATGAGGCAGAGCCTTCCTTTGGACAAAATGGTTTGGCTTGTCAGCTCTTGCTGTCAAATGTGGCGAGCTCTGACACACTACCCTGCTCAGTAAACCAGGAGGGCTTTCCACATGGCTTTGATTTACAGCATCCTCTGCCCCCTGTCAGCGCAATACGTGCAGACCCCATCTGGATTTCAGTAATTTCCTGTGTGGCGTCTCAGATGGGTGAGGGGTTTTTGGTTCCCAGAGGATTCAAAACCAAAACCAATCCTTCAACATTTGCCTCTACTTCACCAGAAGCTTTAATGCCAAGAGAGGCACTGGCAGGGTGAAACAAGCCTAGCAGAGCAGAAGGTCAGAGGGATGTTTCAGGGTCATGGCTGAGGCTGCGCCATGAATCAGACCGTAAAAAGCACATCTTCGGTCTCATGTCACATTTCATCTGTGAAGTGCTTCAGAAACATTAGTGTGCCTCATCCCAAAGGGTGTCTGGATTTTATTTTCCAGCCCTCAGCTTGCTCCCTTTGCAGACCTAAGCAGCAACAAGCTGTTTCTTGTTAGGGCTGTAAAGAGCTGTGGTTAGCCTGCTGGACACATAAGAGGGAAATTAAACCATTTAGTTGTGTTTAGCAGCTCAGCCCCTTCTTCTGGGCCTCTCTCCCTGCTAAACACTTTAACTAAACAATGACTAATGAGGCCAATTTGTTGTCAATTAATTGCCCCAGGAAAGGACCCCTAATTGTGGTGAGCAAGGTGGCAGCTCTAAAGCATTGAAGGGCCGTATGATGGTCAGCATCCCCCTCTACCTCTGCCTTGGGGCTTATTAGCATCTTTGTTGCAAAGTGCTGTTAATTGGGAGCTGGGGACAAGGAAATGAGAACTCTCGAGGCTAATTGATAGGCACCTGCGGAGGGCTTTAGTGGCTGCAAAGTTCCTTTGACTTTGGAGAGAAATCCTGATGTTTTCTTTTTTGCCCTGAAAGCCAGGGGCTCCTGTGGATTAGTGGGTCGGAGTCTTAATTTCCTCCAACAGATGGGGGTCTTACTTGCCAATAGAGAGGGAGGTAAATAGGCTGGAGGAAGCAACTAACTAATGAGAATGTATGGAAGGGATTGTGGTGACTTTCTCCATTTGTATCCAAGGTGCCCTTCTTGGGACAAGCAGTTAAAGCACTTAAATGGAGCTTATGGGGTTTCTTATTTTCAGTACTGTTTGCTTCTGTGTCTTGGAGGGATTAAATAGCTTTTGCTGCATCTTAGGTCTCTAGAGTGGGAATAAGAGCTCTATTTTTTTTTAATGTATTTTGTGACTTATTGACAAAATACCTGACTGTTGAGCAGTGTTGTAATTTCAGATTGGCTAGTAGCTGCCTCACAGTGTAGGACTGTATCTAAGGGTCTCATGCAAAGCTCTGCCCAAAGGGAGCAGTCAGACCATCTGACTGTGAACTACGTGTGAGTGTGTTTACAGGGCTCAGAGCCATCTCCATGTCCCTCTCTTTGCATTTTTCATCCTGCCTGATTTGAGTTCCTAGTCCCCTGCTGCCTGCCCTTGTCTCATAAACCCACCCTCCTCTTGCGCTGGGGTTTGCAGAATGCAACCTGTGCAGGAGCCAAACACCCACTGCTACGTGCTTGTAAGTACCACTTATGCTAAGGAGTGGTTCCCATGCCTACCACTTTGTGCCTGTGCTGTGTCTAAATGCTCTGACCAAAAGACAGGTATTTGAACTGTTGTGAGCTGTGATGTGGCCAGGTCCAGTCTAAACAAAGTCAGGAAAAGACCTGTAGAAGCAGTGCTGGTTATACTCTTCAGCAAGGGTGGCCTTGATATTTTCTGGTTCCATCCTCCATTGCTCTCCTGGAAAGGTACTCAGGAGCTGGCCTCCTGGATGTGGACTCGTATCTCTTAACCATTGGGCTGACTCATTTACTAGGAGGTTAGGGGTGCAGCACCACTCCTTGCCTGCTTCCATAGCCTTGAATGATGAAGCTGATCCAGCCCGCCCACGTGATCCCAGGTAACATCTCGGGAGAAGTTTTGAGCTCTAAAGGGTTTTGGTCATAAAAGGCAAGGATAACAACAGCAGATGTTTGCGTGCTCTCCCGTTTGTGGTTTCCTCGCCGCCTCCCCTGTGCAGCCCCTGGTTTGTAATAACTGCGTGTGTTTTTGAGACATGGTAATGTTTTGTGGAAACAAATCACTTGCTTTCATCTCGAGAGCAACAGTGATTGCACTGGGGGAGTGTGCTCTGTTTTTCATGTCTCAGTCTTTCTTATTATTTAAATTAATGTGAGTTGCAGTTGTCGTGGAAGTGAAGGATTGACAGCAATTAACTAGAACGGGCTTGGTGCAAGCAGGTTCTGCGCAAGCCTGTTCTTCCTAGCTCTGTCACTGGGACTTGTATTCCCTCACCAGCTCTGCCTTTGCACCCCTCCTGCCCTGCAGCCACCTCAGCTCTCCCAGCCCAGGGCACCCTACAGCATCTCTGCCCTTGTTCTGCTCCTACCTTGCGGGCCACCTGCTCTCCCAGTGCGACCTTCTCAAGAAGAATGGCTAATGGTTAGTTTGGGGGCTGTTATTTACTGTCGGTGGCATGTAAGATGAGCTGCTGAGCTGGAATCAGGCTTGTCCTGTAGATGTGAAATGTAGAAGAAACAAATATATGAGTTTCAGGTCATTCTTCTCAGAGCTCATGTTCAGCTCTCCAGAATCTGTCCCTGGCATGGCTAGGGCGTCCTACCTCTCCGAGGTACTACACTGTGCTTCGTTTCACACCAGTCTCTACTCCCCACCCCATCTAGGGGCATCTTAAGCACAGAGTAATGTTATATTTATGCTGAAAAGGGGGGGAAATCTGGCAATTTTATCTTTTCCAGCAGTACCGGAGAACCTGGCAGTGCTTTCCCATGGGCTCCAGACCAGCCTGGTCTCCCCTGGAGGGACAAGTTGTTAGACTGAATATGAAAACATGTAAAAGTGCTGTTTAACTGTAGTGTTTGCCCTACTGTGGGTCTGGAGTCTGGGGTTTTGCCTGTGCTAATCATTCAGAGAAGCCAGGCACAAAAGGTTGAGGGTCAACAAGAGGTGGCTGGGTAAAAGGAGGCTGCCACACCCAGAAGATCCTGGTCCCAGGAGCCTTTATTCTCAGCAATCCTTCTTCCAGCAGCCTGGGAACTGTGAAAACATCACACAACCCACATGTGGGAAAAAATAATAAGGTCAAAGCTTCTCATTTTAAGGCTGTCCTAAAAAGGTGTGTGCAAAGTAATGACAAGTGCCAAGGAGGCAATGCTAACTGTTGCTGGTGCTGACAGTTTTGGCATTTTAACACACTGGCTTGACACCCTGAAAATTAAAAGTCTCTGACTTTTTATCTGAGTGAAATTACTGTCCACTAAGATCCAGTTATTTTTAATGCTAGCTGGCTTTGGATTCTAAGCAGATGAAACCGAACCAGGTTTTAAATTCACAGGGAAATTATTTCCTGCCATATTCCCCCTTCTCTCAGCCTTTCCTTGCCCTCTGACCAATGTGGCAGCTGAAGGGAACCAGCCATTATACTCCTAACAGGATTTCAGCCTTGGATGTCCTTTTCTGCCTCATCTGTAAAAGTGGCAAGCCAGATATGACCATCTGGACACATCCTCCTCCTCTTGGGCATTTGGTCTGCATGGTCAGTTCTGTTTGTATTTGCTGAGTTTACTTGATCCTCTGTGAACTAAAATGACTTGACGGCTTTGGAAAGTGGCAGGGTACACATGTCCTAACTGCAGCTCTGCTGCTGCTGCCCCATAGTGGCTTTTGCTGCTCTCTCCTTGTCCGTTCTGGCTGTCATCGCATCGTTCTGCTAGGACCTCGGATTGGCCTACAACTCCATCTGCTACTCCTGCTTGAGCTTAGTCCTTCTTGGTTTGTTGTGGGGCTTTTTTTTTTTCCTGATGCAAATGTTAATCCCTTCAGGTTAAGATAAACCCCCCGAAATATGGTCTAGCCAGTGGTTCTGCTCCTGGGCTCTGCTTACCTCTGTTTGACAGCACAGCAGAGAAGCTATGCTGTGGAGACTCCCAAACCACTGTCCTTGTGTCCCCTGACAGAGCAGCTAGGACACAACCCTTGCAAAAATAGCAGCCCCTGTCATCCTTTCTCTGACTCACTGTCCTCTCCAGTGCGTGTTTGGTCTCAGATCTGAAACACAGTATGTACTACAGGTAGCTGTGCTGCTCCAGGGTGGAGGTGGTCCTCCGAGTTGTGTTGTTCTCTGTAATAAGAGCAGCAGTTTGGATTTCTGCACCTGAGCTTGCAGGGCTCTCCCAGCCTGCTGCTCTGCTGGCTGGAGGGATGGGTCTGTTTGTCCTGAGCCGTGAGACAGGGAACTCCCCTCATCCAGTGGGACAGTAAGGAGAAGGAGAAAGTACTTCTGTGTCCTGCCAACTCACTGCTGTGCTGCGTCTCAGCACAGTGTTGCAGTCTGCCTCTCTGCTTTGGTGTGCCATGAAACACAAAGCTACAAGCTTCTCTTGGAGGAGGCAGGGTATTTAATTTCCTAGCTGGGGTATTTCCTTTCTGCTGCCCTTTATGCAGTCTCGGGGTATTGGTTAGCAAAGGTGTTTGCTCACCTCTGTTTTGTACTGCCAGGCATTTGCTGTGCAGAATGGGTGTGTGGTAAAGGGGGAGGAGGCACAACATGGAACTACAGGCAGTGAAACTCTCATGTACCCCTCCATATGGTGAGATCAAATTCTTTGACAACATAGCGTTCCCCAGCATGTTTATTTTGTTGTGTTCAGTTGCCTCCTACCTCTTCCTACGTGGGCAGACACACTGCCAGTGGCTCACAATGAATCACCGATGGAAAATGTAGCAGGGCTTTCAGGGGATTTTGCACTGGGAGGAAGGGGTTGATTTTCTGCTATGCTTTGCTTTACCCAGTATTGTGCTGCTAGGGAGGTGTCCCTGCTCTGAAATTCCTTCCCTCTGGGGAATGATTCCCTGCTGCAGTCAACCATTCCTCCAACATGCTTTGCTTTGGTTGCTTCACCATGAGCTGATCAATTCTAGCTCTGGAGCAGCAAACCAGCTTCCAAGGTCACTTCTCCTTCCTTCCAGGTGCCAGTTAGAGCAGGTTGCTGAGGGCCTCATCCAGGTGAGTTTTGCATATCTCCAGGGATGGAGCTTCAGCCACCTCTCTGGGGAACCTGTTCCTGTCTTTGACCTCCCAAAGTAAAAGCTTTCTTCCTTATTTTGAGTCAGAATTTTCCCCATGTTGCAGCTCATGTCTGCTGCTTTTCATGGTTCACCATGCACCTCTGAAAAAAGCCTGCCTCTTCTCAGCACCTTCCCACTAGCTCTTTGTAGGCAGCGGTAAAATCTTCCCCCAGCCTTCTCTTCTACAGGCTGAACAGACCCAGCTCTCTTCAGTTCTCCTTGTACAGCCCTCTGGCCATCTCCAGTGGACTTGTTTCAGTATGTCAATGGCCTTCTTGTACTGGGGAGCCCAAATCTGATGTAGTGCTTCAGATGCTAACAAGCACAATATAAAGGGATATAATCATTTTCCTCCACTTACAGGGCTACACTCTTGCTAATACAGTCCAGGATGCTTGGTCCTTGCTTCAAGGGCATGCTGAACCTATTGGACCCCACATCTCCTGGACTGCTTGAGCCCAGCACTTTCACCCTTCCAGCAAATACCAGGGTGGCTGAAGTCCCTCACCAGGGACTGTGATAGTGAAGCTTCTTCTATCTGTTTAAAGCAGCCTTTGTCCGCTGCCTCTTCTTAATCAAACGGTTGGTAGCAGGCACCAACCACAGGGATGTCACTGTGATATCCTCTCATCCTTGTGCTTAAGCTCCCAGCTAATTCACTGCCCAGAGCTGGTGCCCTCCAGCCACTCCTTTGCAGTGAGCACACCTCATTTCCTGAAAAGCCTGTATCTGTCCCACGCAGCACTGCCAGTCCTGAGAGCTGTCCCAGCACAGCTCTGTCATCCCAATGGATTTATAGCACTGTGAATCTGCATGAATATCTAATTACTCCTATTTTGTTTTTTCACCATGATACTTGCATTAGTGTACAGGCGTGTGAGGTGGGCCCTCAGCTGTCCTGCCATCACAATGGATGTGCAAAAGCCTTCCCTCTTGTGTTGGCCCCCAGCTGCTTCCTCGCTGCCCTCCATGCTGTCACTTCTTCCCAGATTACAACAATCCTTCCCCAACATAGCTTAAATCCCTCCTTGCCTAGGTGAGTGAGCTTGTCAGCAAAGACGTCTGCCCCACTTTGTTCCACAGGTCCTGTTCCTGCTTGGGAGCCCCTGTTCCTCCAAGGGGGTCCCATGGTTATAGATGCTGAAGCATTCATTGTCGGTGAATCTGGGACCTACAGAGAGGGGCTAATGAGCTGTAGGTTGTAAACAATATTTCTATAGATCCAGCAACACAGCTGGAAGTGGCGAGGTGCTCTCTTCAGGCTTCATTTCCTTTTCCCCACCTAGCTCCCAGGCAGCTGTGCCTCAGAAGGACCACCAGCCACTCCTGCCAAGGAGGGGGAAGGGGAGGCTGCTGTCTGTTTACTCTGTGCTAAGCAAAGCAGAAAATGATGTTGTTTCATTCCTCGCTACACACAAATTCAGAAGTTGAAAATATATTAAAAAAAAAAAAAAATTAGAAGATTCCTTTTTAGTCAAACTCCCTCACTGCCTCTGAGGTGTGAAGAGTGGAAGAGTGGAAGAAAGTGGATGTGAGAGAGGAGAGACTGCAACAGCCTGATGTGCTTGGAGGCCGATGCACCAGCATGCTCCACAGCTGGAGGTACCTGTTCAGGTCCCAGCGTGGTCACTTTGGTACTGTGACGTAAACGTGGTTAGCTTGGAAGGTCTTTAAGGATCCTGAATGCCTGAGCCATGGCTAGTCTTCTGAATCTGTAAAGACCCTACCATGCTTTTGGTGCTGTGCCACGTGAGGTACAGCCAGCCAGACGCTACCTACTGCGGGCAGCCCGTGGGGGCTCCCTCATGGCTGGAAGATGTTGCAGAAACATTCCCACTGTCACTGTTGTGCCTTCCCTCAGCAAATTCCCATTAGCCATGGCATGTCTCCCTGCTTCTCACCTCCTCACGGCAGTCATAACAGAAAGGAGCTTAACAGCTCTCTGATTTAATTCCTGATGAGCATTTGGTTACGCGAGCAGCAGAGCAGGGTCCTGGCTAGCAGCGTGGGTTCTGTCTGTCCGTGGGAGGTAGCAATAACTAATACACCTTCTGAGTCAGTCCCCTTAGGCCTGCACCCTGCAGGAGTGTTTAGAACTGTGTCTGGGACTGTTTGGATTGTAAAAATTGGCTGGGACAGCGTTTGGAGCCTGCTGACTCCTTCCATGCAGCCTTGGGGCAGTCAGGCAAGTTCTTAGAGGCTATTTTATGAAGGCCCCCAAATCTGTCCAAACACTAAGTGTCACAGTGGCAGCAGATCCTTGAAGCATCACTCCATATTATTCTGATATAATTTCAGAAACCTAGGTAGGCACGAGGAGTGCAGCCTGTGAGCGGAGTCTGTCGCTGTCTCTGGTTAATAGGTTGGTAGCTTAATGAGTCAGGCTGCCCTCCAGAAGGCTGGGTAACGAGATTCCACTTTCTTTTGTCTTCACAGTTCCACCAAAGATCTCCAATATCTCCTCGGACATCACCGTGAATGAGGGCAGCAACGTGACCCTGGTTTGCATGGCAAATGGGCGTCCTGAGCCTGTCATCACCTGGAGGCACCTCACTCCAACAGGTAAAAAACCCAACTGGATGCTACTGTGCCGGTGTTTTGTGAACTATGCAGTAGTTTCCTTCTCGTCCAACATCAACAGAAAATTTCGGTAGCAATACAGGCAGCTGTAAAAAAGTGGCAAGAATCTTAAATGCACTGCAAGCTTGTTTTGCAGTGTGATTTCCCAGGCATGGTAACCAGGTTGTCCAAGGGAACAAATGAAATTCCTTCAGCAGGTGCTCTACAGAATTGGACCTGTAATTCTTTTTAGCTTTGGTCTTCATCTAGTTGTCCTAGTCTCTACTGCTGGTACGCTTCCCACTGATTTGCCTTAAAAGGGAGAGGCAAACAGTGGCACAGATGATTTCATATTACTCTCTACTTTGGCTGATGGTTTTCCTGTGTCTTGTCAGGTGAGGAAAGAAGGCATTTGATCCACAAGATGAGCGAAGAGCAGGGTGGAGACAAAATAGAGAACTTGCCTACTTTGGTCTGCTATCTAATGCTCAAGGGCATGGCAGGCTTGGAAGGAGAATATCCTTCCAGTAGTCAGACTCCATGGGACTAGCAGCTTGGGTTACAAGGAAACCTTCACCCCCTAAACATTTATCAGTAGGATGGGAACAAGAGGTAGGTTTCTTTTCCTCTGTATCATGTCCTTTGAGAAGAACTCTTTGCCTGATTTCTTTTGCCGTCAGGTATTCTTTCACCTAAAATGCATGGGAAAAGCATTGATTAGCTCCATATGAATAGTCTTCTGTGATATTCCCATATATGTAGAGGGTTAAAGAGAGTTTGAGGTAGGCAGAGTACAAGCTTTCTGCATGCACTGCAGTCAGTCAAGCAATCTGCTGCAGTTCAGCAGCCAGAAAAGGGGAGAGCGTTGCAGAAAGAAGGTTGGAGAGAGGAAGGTAGAACGACACACTGGAACAGAGCTCAATCCAAGGGCTGCATCCAGAAGCCCCTGGACTTGGGGCCTGTGGTTCAGATTGGGGTTACTCAGATTGCCTGTCTCATCCCTTCAGCCAAACTGACAGCCTCCTGTATATGAAAGCCAGATACGCAGTTCGTATTTCTGGCCTGTTTCTTGCAATACCAAAAGAGGGAAGATGGTGAAAGACTGCCAGGAAGAGGTGGGAGGAGCAGAGCTGATGAGGGGAACACTACTCTTCTGTGGAGTCATCACTACCTGACTTACCTCTGCTGGTATTTTCAGTATTAAGCATGACTGTGCCATTTGCATATATAGGGAAATAGAACCTATTTTTCTCACCTTTAGTTATGTATATGGAATCTTGTAGCCCTGGCATTTCTGCTCTTAACATTTATTTCATATCAAATCATCCATCTTATTGCTGCATCAGTCTTTCAGTCCTCCATCTAACTCTTTCTTCTATTCAAGTAGGAGACACTCCTTAGCTATTCCGTGAGCACAGCCTAGCATTGCCCAAGTTAAGGGCACTACAAGGGTGCTAGCTTAAATCTTTGTGAAAACTAAGGCCTGGTACACGAGATGTGTTGTTCAGAGCAGTAATAAGAAGAGTCTTGTCCTGACTCATCACTTTCGCTGCATGTTTGTGCTTTGTGGTTTTTTCCAGTTGTACTGCCATCTCCATTATATCAGGCAAAGACTTCTTTTCTCCCTTTCAAAAAGGCTTCTCAGAGCAAATCTTCATTCTGTCTATCCCCTCTGGTGAGCAACATCCCATCCCCACTTCGATTCCAGGGCTAGTTTTCCTGGGTCTGTTGTTCAGTTTTCCAGCATGTCCCTTCTGACTTTTTCTCCCAAGCTGTGTGTCTCAGAGGTGTTGCCTTGTTAGCACCATCAGCACCATCTCACTGACCCCGTTCCAATCCATCCTCAGTCCTCCCCTCTGCAGTGAAGCCTGCCAAGCACCCCCTTCCTAACCGGCTAAAGCCAGGGATTCGGGGCAGGCAGTCCCCAGTCTGTCACCTCCATGTCTCACTGCTTCTTGTTCTCTCTTTTTTTTTCCATCTCAACCCATCTGTTATCTTTTATGCATACAGAGGAACTGCTTTCAGGCAGACATCAGGTCTTTGTGCAGTGTGTAGCCCAATAAGGCACTTGTCCCAAAATGGGGGACAGAAGGGCTTTTAAATGTTTTCCTTGAGGTTGACAATTAATATAAATTCCAAATCTATTCCAGAGCTACTGCAGTTAGCAACACAACTTGTCTTGGAATCTCCCTTTTCCAGAACTGTAAGGCAGTTTGGCTCCATTTATGCTAGTTTTGAAGACATCTGCTATGCATCAAAGAGCTATTTTAGATCATTGTAAAGGTTTCTAAAATATATCTATCTCCTTGGATTCTTTGCAGTTAAACTCGTGACTGCGGAACTGGAAGAACAAGCGTTATTGAGCTTGTGTAGGAGGTTTTGAATGGACAGGTTGTGAAATTAAACCAGCATTGAGGGGCAAGAGGGCCAAATTACTTTTTCTTTGCGCACTCTCCTCAAGCAGTTCATTAGAGAATGTCTGCTGTTTCTTTCATTCATTGACTTTGTCAATAGTGTTTCTTGGCTAATTACCTGAGTTAGGACCACAGAAATGATTTATTTCTTGTTGACTAGGAAGTGGAAGATACAAATGCAAAGGGAAAGCAGTGTTGCTACTTATGCAAAGAAGCCAGGGATGCGTGTGATAGTTCACTTAAATGCTGCTGAGCCTCAGGAGTGATCATAGCCCCCTCATGGGCCTATCTGGGAAGTTCAAAAATTCCTTTGCTGGTCCTTCAGTGAGCAGTTGAACTAGGTGGTTTTATCACATCAACTATAAGTCCCCAAGCCCTGAAGCAACCCATAGGAAAAAACCCTCTCCTTACAGCTAAAGTGTGGCTGTGGTTGTTGACTGTAGCACTGACCCCTGGGAGGAAGGCAGGTAAGGGAAAAAATACTTCAATAATTCTGATGGCCAATGACAATACAGATCAGCTTTAATTTAATGAAAGCAGGAATGACATTCCTTGGAATGGTGCAAGTCCTTGCTCTCCACCTCCATTACACTTCAGATAGTTGACTGATTGGGTTTTGACAGAGCAGATGGAGAAAGTCAGCCAGACCCTCTTCTTCTTTATCTGGCAGGGACATTGGCAACCTGGTCTAACTAGTTGTGGATAGTTTGATAGGCATTGCCTGGGAGCACAAACAGCTTCATTAGGTCTTCTTCTCCAGCCAGCAGAGCAGCACCTCCCTGCTCATAGTCCGATCCCTTTCCTGTGACTGAGGACACAACTGCAGGCTTATTAAGCCTGCCATGCCCTATGACTTCTGCCATCCAGTTTGTAATGGTAAGCCATGGGAAAGGCCATAGCAGCCCTCTGAACTGGATTTGTTAGGAAAATGTGATCTGTTCAGTTAGAGTGGGGATGAGTATTGATGATTTCCTGTAGAGACTATATGAACTAGCAGTTGTCAGCATTAGAAATATTTCATCAGGGGATAAGCTATGGTGTCTTATCTCTTGCAAGGGACAAAACCCTTGTGACTTTGTACGAGAAGTGGGTGTTACCCTATTGTTTTCTTCTCCTTGATATTAACTCATAACCTACATGATCCATGGCCTGCAAAGGTATAGTTTTATTTTTTCCTCACTGAATGCAACTGTATCACATTTCCAGTAGTTGCACCACAGCCTGGACAAGGTTCCAGCACGGGGCCATGTATCAGCCATTTGTCACACTGACATGTTCTGTGTGGGCTACCGCAGGCAGCCTACCCATCCATGGCTAGGCATGTTAGGAGATGCCCTGTTGTTCTTGTATCATGCACCAGGATGACAACTAACACAGCCAAGAAAAGAATTCAGTAAGATAGTTTAGAGATAGTAGGCAATGCCTGCTTTTAGCTCATCTTAGTTTTACTTCACGTCTTTCTTGACTTATGTTTATTCAGGCTAATGCAACTTCTCCCTACCCATAAGCTGCTGAGATCACAGTCCAGAGGCTTTCTCATTTATCATTCCTCATCTCTCCATCTTATTCAGAGCCATGCTTAATGCCTGGTTGAAAAAGAGCTTCCTGGGAAAAACAAAGATTCATGTATGTTCGTGTACTTATCACTAACTCCCTCTCAAGGGAAGCCTTGAAAGGTGACCTCTTGTGAATTGGGTTAGCAGCAGTATGAACATGGATGGTTGTTGCAAGGTCTTTGCATCACCAGAAATCTCACTGCCAATCCTTTTTTCCTGGATGGGCAGACAAACACAGAAGAAAAACGCATCTCCTGTCCTGAGGAGCTTGTAGTCAAGCTGACAGGAACAGTCCCATTCATGTTACTGCTCCTTTCCCACAAGGCATTGGTGGTTGGAACCTTCCTGAGGGCCTTGCTCGTGGGTGCTGTGGCAAGCGCCATGAGATTGGTACTGTGTGGTGGCAGTCGAAGAGGTGGTGTCAGGGAGACAAAGCTATGTTGATCCCTGTGGGGCTCAGCTCAAGGTTGAACTGTTGAGGCTTTTACTGGTTGTGCATAAAATAGCTGAGGAGCAAACAGTTCCGTTTTCCTAGAGCAGCTACAGAGTGTGAAACCTGTGTAAAACCACCAGGTATCTCATTCCCAATCCAACTTCCCTGGCCTCAGCCCAGCAAAGCAGTTTGCTAGAGAAGAGAACAGTCTCGATTCTCCCAAATTCCACCTGACAGTCTAAAGATACCCACTTTGGCTCAAAAAAAAAGAGCTTAGTTATTACAGTGGTAATCACAGCATAAAAACCAGTCTAGAGCAAAGCAGATAAGTATTGATTGCAACACCCAAGTTTCATGTCACAGCACAAAATGAAAGGAGATGGGAAGGCTTGTCAAATATGCCAGTCTGATTCTCCCTAGAGGGTGCTAGAAATTCTCATTGTGTCTTAGAGAATTTACCATAGCCTGGCAAGTTTAGAAGGGATAGAGAATACAGAAGAGTGCCTGCATGCTCTGTGTAATTGAGATGGTATACATATAATATGTTTATAAACAGCTGTAGAACTCATTGCCATGGAAAGTTATTTAAAGACGAGAACTTGGCAAGACTCAAACAGTTTGTGTGTTCCTGAGGATAATGTGAACAAATCTGGATATTCTTGTTATTCACAACAAAGATATTGAAAAGGATGTTAAACTTCATGCTTTGGGGCTCGGTTACTAGAGATCGGGATGAGACCTAAAGTGAAAGAGACAGATTATCTCACACCCCCGCTCACTCATGGATCTTCCTTCAGTGCCTGCCAGTCTCCATGTGGGGCTGAAGACTGAACATGAGGGGAGCAGAGTGCTCTCTCATGGCATGAGATTTAAGGCAGCTGTATCATTCACATGGGCAGCCTTGGTCGTTATGTCCCATGTTTGCTTGCTTCTCACTGCTGTCTAAGTCCACAGCCTCACTGCTGCACTTTGTGCTGCACAGGAAAAGCCACTTTGTGCCCAAATAAATTAAAAAAAAAAAAAAAAAAAACAAAACAGAAAACCTGCAGCCAGAGACACCACAAGTCAACCCTGTAGGCACTCGGTAGTGATGAGCGGGAAGGGGATTTTCTGGTTATCTAAACCATTTGATTTTAGCCAACCTCTCTGCTTCACTCTTAGAACTGCAGTAAAAGAGTTGTGAACAGAAGAAGTGTTGTTTTGGGGGGAGGTGGGGGTGGGGGTGGTTTTTTTTTTGTTTGTGTTTGGTGGTTTTATTTATGGTGTTACTGTGCCAGCTCTTTTCATTTCACAACCTCTTCCCCCTGTAACTGCTTTTACCTAATCAGGAAGTTTAAGATTTACAAGGTGCTTGTTTGATGCTGCATTTTAGGATATTGGAGGGGAACTGATGATTTTTTAACCAGGTCTCTTTTTCCTCCTTTTTTTAAAAAAAAAATAATTTATTGCATCATTAAAATACTCTCTGGCAAAAATATGGTCTTGTCTTCCACAGAGACCTCTCACTTTGCCTCTTACACACTCCCAGTTTGATTTTAGGACTCTTTCTGAGATGTCTGTTTCTCTTTTGGTCTAGTCTTCATCTTATCCAACATTATAGGGGGAAAAAAAACAACAAAACAAAACCAAAAAGGATACTGGCTTACAAAGAGCATGGGAAATAAGCTAAAGTTTCAACTTTTTCAGAGCTTCTCCAAGAAAGCATCAAAAGTTGTTTCAGCCTCTCTTTGCTCCCCACTTCCACTGGCTCCCTTTTTAAATACTTTTTTAGAAGTCCCTTCTTCTTCACAGAATCACAGAATTGTTTTGGCTGGAAGAGACCTTCAAGATCATCAAGTCCAACCTTGTTCCTAGCCCTATCAACACCACTAAACCATGTCCCTGAGCATAACATCTACCTGTCTCTTGAATGCTTCCAGGGATGGTGACTCCACCACCTCCCTGGGCAGGCTATTCCAATGCCTGACTACCCTTTCAGTAAAGAAATTCTTCCTAATATCCAGCCTGAACCTCCCCTGGTTCAGCTTCAGGCCATTTCCTCTTGTTCTATCACTTGTCACCAGGGAAAACAGACCAACTCCCGCCTCGCTACAACTTCCCTCCGAGCAGTTGTAGAGAGCAATAAGGTCTCCCCTCAGCCTTCTTTTCTCAAGGTTAAACAGCTGCAGATCCTTCAGCCTTCCCTCATAAACCTATGCTGACAGGGCTTGATCACCTTGTTGTCCTATATGTGCTACAGAATGGAATCCAGGATGATCTGCTCCATCAGCTTCCCTTCTTAGTGCATGGCCCACAAACAGAAGCACCCCTGGCCCCTTCCTCACCTATAATAAACTTAAGTCCCAAATGTGGTCTCTCCCCAGCACACTGGAGTGCTTTGATTTCTTCCTTCTGTGCCCAAAGACACATACACTGCACAGAGGTGCTGAGGGACATGGGGCAGTGGTGACTTGGTAGTGCTGTGTTAATGGTTGGACTTGATGAGCTTAGAGGTCTTTTCCAACCAAGGTTGTTCTGTGATTCTGTGACCCTATTGCAATAGTGCCCCACTCCTAGCCAGCCATGGTGTTAGAGCCTTTTCCGTGGCATTTTAAAGGCTGAACTGGTTTGTGTCCATATAAAAACTTTCATCCATCTACAGAAGAGCAGCATTTTTCTGGTTCATTGAATGCTGTAATATTGCTGTCTGTGCAGTGCTGTACAGTCACTACCTCTGCCCTCAAGGCTAGCACTTCTCAATGGGGACATTCCTGTTCAGTAGGGACATTCAGGAAGAACTAGCTTCTTTCTCTCCCCTCCTTCCATGAGCCAATCTTGAAGGATCCTAGAAGGCTGGAGGTGGGAGTGAAAACTGAGCAACCCAGAAGATGAGAATTCAAAATCTTCCATAATTAATGATGACAGCAAAAGGAATTGCCATACACTACCATAAGTAGGAACCCAGCAGCAGATTAATGAGCCTTACCAAATTCTCCATCATTCCTGCCAGCACAAACCCATTGAAATCAAGGGACTTTTCTGCCATGACTAGGACAAAAAGAGGAAAGGTCTTCTGTCTACCCTGCAAAGCATGGTAGACACTGTCCATCTCACCTTCCTTTTCTACCAGCCTTCCTTGTGCTGCAAACCTGCCATCGAGCACTCTTGTGTCCTACCTATAAGTAGTCAACTACAGCAAAACAAAGTGTCAGGAGAGAATGTTATTGAGTGCAAGACACTGATGGTGTGTGTGTTATCGTGTCTCCCTCTAGTGATCTTTGTGTCTCGTGATTGGAGCTCCTTCTTTGGTGGCAGAGCTTCTCTGGGTTCACAGGGGCAAAGGGCTGATATTTTAGTAGTGGGTCCCATTTCCCCTGCCATTTGGGCATCATATTCCTCACTGGCAGCTCCATGTTTACAGCTGTAGTTTGCATCTGAAAATTTAAGTGTGCTTGTAAAGATACAGAGAGGTTGAGTGTGAATTAAAGAGAGAAAAAAAATTCACAGCATTTTAAATTTAATACTTTCAATTCAAACATCCTTAAGAAAGCTATCCTTAAGGAGAAAATGGAGAGGCTGAATTTTTTTCCCCTTGTGGCTGTAATCTATAAGTACTTCCACTTTAGGCAAGCATATTTCTCACTCTCTCTTCACAGTAGGAGAGAGAGACACTAATAAAAAGGGAAAGTTAAGGTAGTAGCTTATATCTATTTCCTGCCTTTTTTTTTTCATTTAAAGAGAGAGACTTCACTGTTTTTGTTAGTATGCTGTTATGTGACTTCACCTTTTCTCAGTGGCTTCACTGACTTCAGTGCCTGACATATTCTGCATTGGAGCCAGACCTGCTGTCTCCTCTCATCTAAGCACCCCAGTGAGTGCAGATGACAGCATCTGCTGCAGCACGCAGGTCTTGCCAGGACAGTGATGTCTGGAGGGAGTTTCCCTTACAGCCCCAAAGCCTTCACCCCTTCTAGTTTCTCCTGCACAATCATCTGACTGTCTCTTGCCTCTGCCATCACCCCCACACCAATCCCACTGATGAAACCACTTGGCTTATATATCCCAGCTCTAGTGATAGCAGGAAAATAGCAAGAGAGAACAGAGGGGTGCAGGGAG
Organism: Podargus strigoides; assembly: GCA_028020825.1. Classification (NCBI taxonomy): domain Eukaryota; kingdom Metazoa; phylum Chordata; class Aves; order Caprimulgiformes; family Podargidae; genus Podargus; species Podargus strigoides. Next base: position 2,589,180 of record CM051635.1, read on the forward strand.
AAACTGGATTATTTGTAAGAATCTCCTGTACAGAGATAGACCTAGGGCAAAGAAAAAGCCAGCTTTGGGGGCAAGACACCCTGAATCTGCTTGCCGTGATGACCACAGCAAGGTCACTCAGCCTCCTGCAGTGTGGAGCTTTTCTCCCAGGTCTGCATACAGTTGGAGTGGAAGTGGGAGTCTCCCAGCTGAAGGCAGCAAGCTAATTTGGTAACACGAGGCTGCAACAGGCCCTGGTGTTGTGAACACTTGTGCTCTTTTTCCTTCCTCAGCCTCCTTTCTGAGCATTTCAGAAATGTGCCTTCAGAACATCCCTCCCTTTCCTGCCTGAAGAAAAACATGAGAGACTGAAAATATGATTCAGGGATTTTATTTTTTTTTAGGAGATGCGTGTTCAAAAGTGTTGTTCTTACTTCTTCTTCAGTTACTTTTTCTTTCTGAACAGCACATGAAAAATATGACTCTTCTCGTGTACTCTGTATTATTTCATGTGCTGGCTCAACAAATCATCCTTCCTTGTAAACTTGCAATCAGTGCCCACCACAGTGTTAATGTGGCACAGGAGCAAAGCAGGCAGCAGCAGGGAGGCTGGGAGGGGATGGGGAGTGCAAGCCCATCCAGGGAAGTAAGAGCTGCTGTCTGATGCAGCCTTTGAAGTTCACACCCAATTTGGGGTGAGTGGAGCTGTTGGAGGGATGAACATGTCCTGCCAAAGGATCAGCACAAGCTGCAAGCAAGAGAAGTGTAATGCAAGTGGGCATGGGAAAGGCATTGATCATAAGAGATGTCAGTCGTGTCATATTGACTGAAGGCTGTGGCAGATTGGAAGGGTCATGGAGTGAGAATGGGATTGTTTCCATGGCACGCTTTCCTGGGCAGCTCATAGAGCCCACACCTTGTCCAGGCTTGTGTTCCAGGAAAGGCACCAGTGGGAGATGAGCCAGCTGCAGGCTGGGGTAGGCAGAGGGAAGAGCAATTCCGCCTCTGAGGGGGTCCCTAGGCTCCTCATCATAAGGGTGTGTGTGAGTCACCACCCTGTTGCATGTACCTGTCTGAGAAATGCTGGCAGGGTCATCTCAGTACATGTACCATAATAGTCAGCATGTGTCATTACCACCATCCTTACCTGCTGTGCAGCTTATAGATCTGTAAAAGCCACATGAGTATGCAGGTGCACACTTCTGTATGCATTATTTGTGAGCATTTTACTCTGCATTCATTCGTACGTTCCCCATGCTGATGTCTGTGCATGTGTTTTACTGGACAGGTAAGCTTTTTGATGTTTACCAGCCTTAGGCACCAATCTCAAAGGCTTGCATTTCCTTAATGGTAGAATTGTGAAACATAGCAGTAAGCATGAAAAATAAAATCAGAGGAGAAGGAAGGTGGTATTCTGAGTCATATTGTACCTGCCATCCTTTGACTGTGGGACATGGATCTGTACAGCTGTCCAAAGCCTGTCTGCATAGCCTAAACTACAGCTACATGAAAGGGACAGTGAATAAGTATTTTTAGTGTCAATCATGGTTAGAGACAAAATTTCAGAAATTCCCAGAACTGCAGAAGCTCAGATCAGGCTCCAAACTTTGTAACTCTGACACGCTCACTTGTATCTGCTGCATTTATCTCTGCTGTACTTGGGCATCTTGCAAGCAAATAAATAATTGGTTCCTGTTTCTGTCTCCCCTTCTGCCCAAGGGACTTAAAGTTAATTTGTGCTGACTGTTAGTCTTTGGGTAGAGGCTGCTCTTGTAAGAGGAAGTCAGGGGATATACAGATAGATGGTCCTTGCACTGTGAAATTGTAAGTGCCCCCATTTTCCTCAGAGAGATTTACAACTGCCTGGCTGCTGTGAGGAGAATTCCTTGTAGCTCTTGGGAGCTTTCCAGGGTATGACACAGGTGGAGATGGGAAGCCCACGTTCCCTAGGTGTTCCTTCAGCAAGCCCCAGCTCAGAAGCCTGGAGCTGCATGTACCATAACTGGGGTGAAATACACTCCATGTGAGGGGCTGGGTTGTCCCTCAGGAGATGCCAGGATGGGTCTCAAAGTCCACGCACAGAGCAGCGGCTGTAAGGGGCTTGGGGACAAAGAAAAATCACATTTGTCGTGCAGCATCTCCTGTGTGAGACCCAGGGAGGATGAAGGAAGGAGGCTGTTAACTCGAACAGACAAAAGTAATTAGAGGAGTAAAATAATAGATTAATGAGCAGCCAGTGCCAGGGGAACTTATTAATTATCAGTAGAGGATTTCATTCAATGTGCAGGCTGGCCGAGGGCATGCAAGATGGCAACCAAAACTCTAGTCCTGCTGAAGGAAGCTGCCAGAGAATTAGTGGCTCTGGGTGGCTGGAGAGCAATAGCAAAGGTTGAGCTAAATGCTTCCTTTGAATCTCCTGTTATGTGTGGCTCAGGTAAGGGCTGGGGAGGAGGGGGATCTGGGAAATGGTAGATTGTATCTCACTGATGTTAATAATGGCTCAATAAAAATGCTCTGATAAGAACACATTAAAGTTGCACAGTTAAGCACTCAGAGGCCGGGTAAGGTGAGATTTAAGGTTAAAAATGCAACCTTAACTCTTCTCCTGCTGAGTGTACCTTAGCAGGCAGCCTCTAATTAAGGGGCATCAGGCTATTTCTCAAGTAATACATCTTAACATTGGTTAATGCTCTCTTCAGCTTTGGACAGGTGCACACAGGGTCTTCTAATACTGTGGCTTTGTCTGTGTGTGCCTGGTGAAACACAGAGCCCATTTTAATTATGGCACTGAGAATACTGCGTGGGTTGTACTGGAACCAAACACGGTGGTTTAGGCACGAGGTCCATTTAGGCTGTTTAGATACAGGACAACCCACCATCCATTCTCTCAGGTCACCATTTCATGTGTCAGAAAGCAGTAGGTGTGGAAGATGTTTGCTAGGTTAATGGCTGGACTTGATGATCTTAGAGATCTTTTCCAACCAAGGCTGTTCTGTGATTCTATGTTGACATTAGCTGCAAGTAGTGTTGAATATGGAGTTTTCCTTTCTAAGGACTGATTTTGACTCCTTTAGCTCAACATACTGTGTTTTTTACCTAGTTTGCCTTACTGAAGCGTTCAGACTGTTCACAAGGTGACATGTTACTCTGTCCCTTCAGAGTGTGCCACAAAATATGCCTTTCTTCTGTCACCCAGAAGGTAACTGCTCACATAGCAATGTATTTTCCTTTTAGCACTCCTACATTTACAACTTTCAATCTCATTGCATGTACAATGGTTGTGATATAATGGGAAAGAGAGAAAATGTAAAGGGCAAATCTGTTCTTGGGGAACATTGCAGAAGTGAACAGATTCAATGGGTTTTAAGCACACATCGTAGATCTGACATCCTTCCTTGATAGTAATGCCGAGTCGTTAGCCTGCCCATTGAACACAAAGTCCTTTGAGGGGAAGCCATCCTTTCTGCTGTCTAAGTCCTTGAGTGTAAGCCTCTGTCCTTCCCTGCATATCCTTACTGCAGTTGCACAACCTGCAGCACCCCCTGTTATCCCCCTGCTCGTCCCTGCAGCTGTGTAGGGACAGGAGGCTTGCTTTGGTTGCATTTGAAGCAAATATTCAGCATTGTTGGATTCTGAATGTCATCAAATCTGTTGGGTATCACATGAGTTGGGGTGCAGATTTGCATGTGTGTCTGAGAGCATCTAAAGCAGTTCAGATGCCCTGAGCTTTATTTTTTGTACTGCGGATCACTATCCAAAGAACGGATGGGGTAGCAGGAACGACAAAGGCAAGGGCAACAGTTTTAGCAGCAGCCAGAGGTCTGTGGATGTTTTTAAAGGCTTCCAAATGTATGTTCAGTTGTCCGCAGAAAGAAACAGTTTCATTGTGAGAGCTGTCCCTTAGAGGCAAGTGCAGGCTGGTCAGTATGGAGCAGAAGCTTATCAAGAGGGTTACATGTGAAAAGGAAAGGTCACATAACCCCAGATGGCCCTCCAGGAGACAGGCACTGGCTGGCCATGGGGGAACAGAGCTTATGTGCAAGGTACCAGTGAAAACTGTGAGGAGGAAAGGTAGAGAATTTCACAGAAAGCCCCCAGCATGGAGAAATAATACACTGATTAGTTTCCACAGGGCTGCATGGGTCTGAAGTGAGCTAAAAACCTCCTCACTCAGAGACTTTGGAGATCACTGAGCAGAGTTTGTTTAAAAGAAATGAGCTTCATCTGAGAGGTTTTGCAACTTGTGCTAATGAGAGTCTGTCTGTCAAACTTAAGTGGCATCAAGTGGCTGAGAACAAGGGCTCTTGGGCGTTAAATGGTTCCTACCAAATACCAAGCCCATTACTATGATTGGCTGTTATAGCCCTCTAAACGGCAAAAGTGATTAAATTGGTCGTTATGAAACACTAAAGATGCATAATTATGAAAAATAAGGCTCGAGTAAGAGGAGATTTCATCTCACTCACTGCTTTGTATCTCAAGGAGGAATCAATGTAGAAATGCTTTAAAAGCAGCCAAGGGTTGCCCCTTGTCTGGTTTTCTCCTGACAGTCTGGGAATCATGAATGTGTTTGGAACTGAGGGTGTTTCTCCAGCCTCTAGGCTGATACATGAGCTGGAGACTGAATGTCCCAAGTCCCCCTCTCTGCATAAGGTTGTGTTTCTCCCTTGTTGGGGAAGTTTTGACTCCCTGCTACCCCTCAGGTAGGTCTTGTACTCAGAGGGAAGTCATCTTTTCTTGGTGATGTGCCACGGGATACACCTAACCCATCCAGCTGCGTGGAGCAATGAGGTGTGAACACGTTAGGTCCTTTCAAGAGGGAGAGCACAGCCAGCTCTACCGCAGCCACAGCAGAGCAGGGTACGGCAGTGTGGGTGGTCAAGGGAGGTGACACCGGGCAGGGGCAGCTTCAGCAAATTGGTGAGTGTTAAAGCAGTAAGACATTGGCATATTTAGCTGACTGGGGGGTCAGAGCTAAGCATTGAGGGTTTTTCAGGAGGAAACTGCTGTGGGAGACCTTGAGATGCTACCAGTGCCAAGCAAACTCAGCTCTGCCTGCCTCTCCCTCCTGTTTGCTAAGGTGAGGTCCAGCACCTGACTGTCCTTGCTCCCCCTGGCACATCAGGCACTCCTGCCCAGTCTGGGAAGGAAGGATTCATGTCCTCAGAGTGTCATGTTCAGGTAGTGCCACAGGCATGGGAACAGGTACATTTTCTCCTCCTAGGAAACCCTCAGCTGTTCCAGAGGGCTCTTCTCCATGCCATAGAATCATAGAATGGTTTGAGTTTAAAAGGACCTTAAAGATCATCTCATTCCAACCCCCCTGCCATGGGCAGGGACACCTCCCACCAGACCAGGTTGCTCAAAGCCCCATCCAGCCTGACCTTGAACACTGCCAGGGAGGGGGCAGCCACAGCTTCCCTGGGCAACCTGTTCCAGTGTCTCACCACCTTCACAGTAAAGAATTTCTTCCTAATCTCTAGTCTAAATCTCCCCTCTTCCAGTTTAAAGCCACTGCCCCTCATCCTATCACTCCGTGCCCTTGTAAAAAGTCCCTCTCCAGCTTTCTTGTAGCCCCTTCAGGTAATGGAAGGTGCTCTAAGGTCTCCCTGGAGCCTTCTCTTCTCCAGGCTGAACAACCCCAACTCTCTCAGCCTGTCTTTTTAAGAGAGATGCTCCAGCCCTCTGATCATCTTCATGGTCCCAGGGAGAGGGGCTTTTTAGGAGGCAGTTTAACAAAGGTCGATCGCAAAACTGAGTGTCATGTCACTGGCTTTTGGTCACTGTGTGTGTACAAGAGGACAGGGGACACTGAGTATCCATGAAACTCTCTACAGGTGGGCGAGGAGGTTGAATAAAGAGTTGCAGAGCTGTTGGACATCTTTGAGCTTAGGGTGTTGTAGGGATGTTGGAGGTAAGGGTTGTGAAGTTCTGCTGGTGAGAAATGGCAGGCTCTTTGCCTTGATAGCAGCTCACTTGCCTGTTGTTGGACAACTTCAAGGATGAGACCAGTGCTTTGCACCCTTCCTTCTCTCCCAGCTGGGCCGGTACCCCTCACTGCTGCTTTGGAGCACCCCTCTAATGTTATTCTCCCATGAAAAGGCAGGAATAGCACTGGGCACAGAGCAGAATACATGCATGGTGGTTCTCTGGCATATCTCAGTCAACCCACACTTCCTAAAGCTCTAATATTCCCAGTTTGCACTGACCTTCAGCAGAAGTAGATTATTTATTTATTCATTTTACTTTCTTTTAAGTTCTCTCCCTCTTTGGTGCCACCCTAGCCCTAGAAGAGTTTTATAACCTCCTTAGAAAGAGTAATAGTGGTGCTGAGTTATGCACAGCCTCTGGGGCCCTCTGCTCTCTTTGTGTTGCTGTACTTCTCTCTAGGTGAGCACTAGCTGAGTCACTCAGCCAAAGCCTTGTTTCTTTTTGAAAGGGTCACAAGGGATATGCTGGTATTTATGCTGCCTTATTCTTGTATCTGATATGTGATATACCAGCAGATCCTACCCAAAACTCTACTGACCATTCATCTCCCTCATCTATCCGTCTGTCTCTGCTCTCCTTCCTTCCTTGTGTGACAGCCTATGTTGAGTATCTTTCAGGAACTTGATTTGTTTGTAAGTCAAATGCCTTTAAAAAGCAATTGGGCATTGCTTGGTATCAGAGTATGTCGTTTAAGGCATTAGTCACTTTTAAGAAAATACTCCGTGTGTGTGTGTGTCATTTATGGCATTATTCATATCCCAGAAGACAAGTAATGTCACCTGCATATGTATGTGAGAGTGTGTGAGCCATCTAGTCAGCTGATGTGCTGTATAAAATTGTCTTTTCCCCAGTACTCCTGTGGCTGCTGTAGTCAAAATAAGATGTGCTATGTCTTAAATGGAAAGCCAGGTATCTCTGCCTTTCGAAGAGACTGCAGTCTTCACAGAAATAAAGTTGTAGCACACCTCTTGGCACCTACCCATGCCTCCAAATGTAGGCTACTTGGCCAAACTTCATCTGTCTGAAAAACTACTTGTGTTAATTTAAAGCAAGTTAGAAGCACCATGAAAAGTTTCAGACCGCTCTTGAGATGTTGAACAGAGGACAGCTTGTGAAAGTGGATTGATTTCATTCTTTAGATGTTTTTCTAACTTTTTTTCATGGCTTCTTGTAATTTGCACATAGTTGTTGGCTTAAATCCCTTGCTGTACTGGAAAAGATTATTCTCTGTAAGGGTGATTGTTTTTCACAAGTTCTGGTGGTGGGGATGCAGAAGTATTTCATTATTGCAGCTCTCTTCCAGAAAACACTGTGTCTACTATGAAGTTCCTTGCCCACACAGGAGCTTGTAGGCATTTAAAAAATTTCAACATTAAAAATTCTTCCAAAATGATGAATAAATTTTTCTAAGACTTCCCATATCATTGGCCTAGTTTATGCTAAAATATAATAGGGTTGTGGTTGCTATTGTCTGTGGACTTGACATTACAGATGTGTGTATCAAGACCCAGATCACTCAAAGATTAAGTTTCCTCACTCTAAACACTTCCCTGCAGAAAAAAAAATAGCCCAAATGCCATAAAGTCCTTAATTTGTGTTCAGGGAACAGTTTTTCAGGAAGGTATGTATTACAGAGCTTGGAGGAGAGAATGAGTCAAAAACTGAGCTGGGTTTTGTGTGCAGAACCTTTTACTGGCAATTTCTCATCTTATAATTTGCTCTGTATGCCCCAACTGCATTTTAATCAGTTGCTCTTGACAAGGATGACTTTGATGACAAAAAGTGGTGTGGGGGAAGAGGGGGGAAACTCAGTTATATAATGAAAGTTGTTTTCACAGAGTTTGGAAAGGCCGTAAGACTTCCTCAAAGTTTGCAGCCTTCATGGGCAGGGTGTCGGTATCTGGAAATTGTACAGGGAATTGTACCTAAACAGGGAGCTTGCATGTTTCCAGCCTAAAAATGAATGTACTAGTGGCAAACATTGCCTCATGACTGAGGTCTTACTTGTTTTGCTGACCTTTGTCACATCTCTCTATTTTGCCTGCATGTTGTCTCTCCCTTTGGCAGTTCTTTTTTTAATCTACTGGTTATACAGTATCAATAAATCTAGGAGGGAATGTTGCAAATTCCCTGCTTCCCCCCCTCAAACCCTAGCTTGGAAATTCAAATTGAAGGTTGTAAACAGAATCCACTTGGATCCATCTTCCCATTGCCATGGCAAATGGTGTGCATCGTCTTTAAGATGCTGGAAATAGGTTCATAAGGAGACAGCTTCGTTCAGGAGAGTTTTTTAGAACAGATTTTCTGAAAGTGACTTTAAGTATAGAAGTACTGTCAAAATTCTGATGTTAGCAAAGGCTACTCATTTAGCTGGCTAGCCTGCAAACCCAAAGACCAGGCCACCTACCAGCTTTTGTTTACTAGACATCAGTCTAGTAGAGGTGAGGACGTGGCAAATAACCACGTATCGAAGCAGTCCCTCCGTTACTTGACTGTCCTTTTTCTGACCATTTGTAATGTAGGCTCTTTCCTCTCCAGAATTCCCCAGGTCAGGAAAAGAAAATGGAGTGAGGTACCCTTGTCAATAGCTGTTCCATCAAAGCCTGCCTAATTTATATGCAGGCAATAACTAAATGATGCCTGTGGGGAAAGGCAGCAGAGACAGGGCTGGTTGAGCAATTTTAAGCAGTCCTTTCCCATATGCATTTTTCAGTCTTCTGAAGGCCATTTTAAATGGTAACTTTAAATTCCTGGATTTGCAAAAGTGTGAAGGAGCAGGGTTATTAAAACCATGCAGCCCCCTGTAAGTGTCTGAAAGAGACTACAGCTTGTACTGAGGTGGTGTGCAAGGAGATAAGAACATTTGCCGTCTCAAGATGCTATTCCCTAGAGGGGTATGGCAGTCTCCAAAGCATTTGCCCTATAAATGTGGTGCTCAGGACAGGAGTGTTGCTGGAGCCTTTGCTCATGCCAGGAGCTGGAAGTTCAGGGGCTATGAGCAATAGTTGGCAGAGAGCTTGGAGCAGATGCCCATGAGGGGAAGAAGGCTGCCCTACACAATGCCTGTCACGAGCAGGAACCCAGCATCCTGGTGTTTCACAAACAGCATCCTTAAGGACATCAAGACTGAGGCTCCCTGTGCTTCTGCTTCCTCAGCTCATTAAATAAGCACTACTGTGGGCCTCAAGGCTGATCAGGCCTGAAGGCTTGAGCCTCACAGGCACTGAATGGCTTCTGCATTTTGCCCTCCTCCACTTTCCAAAGCGGGGAAAAACAAACCCCTCCTCTCTCTGCAAATGCAAACCATTTCCATCAGTTTTGGAGGCTGTCACAGGCCATATCCTCACCATGCCCCAGTGCAGTTGTCAGAGATGCTCTCCCCTCTTCCCACTACCACATTGCACTTGGAATCGACTCTTCTCCCCATAACAGCATCAGAAACAAATGTTCACAGCCTCTTCCCTCCTTTCCCCTGCTTAGTACAGGCTCTTCTACACCCTTCCTGCCGCAGTAATGGGATCCTCCTCCGAGCTCTTTAATTGAAAGGAATTTCTGTCTGGCCTAGAGATGTCAGAAGGCTGACGGAGACGTGTTTCTGTAAAATGTGTCTTGATGTACAGTGCAACAGGCAGTGTCTGGATCACTGAGAATCCTTCACACTCCCTGGCTGCAGCCAGCTTTTCAACGGGCAACGTTAATGAAGGTGCAGGCGTCAGGGTGTGGGTGCTGGGAGCCCCCCCTGCTGGGCTGCCAGCTCTCCCTCTGCAGCACCAGCCTGCGAGGCGCCATTGCTTCCTTTCCACTTGGTGCTTCCCCTTGCCTGCTGTGCCACTTCCATTTCTGATTCCCATCAATTTGAAACAGAGCCCTGCTGACCCTGCTGACCGCTGCTCGTACATCTCCTGGCGTGGTTAATAATAATGGCCTCTGTGGGAAATGATGGGCTGAGACAGAGAAAGGACATAATGATGCTCTGGCTGGGGTAGGCAGAAAGAGGAAAGTGAAGTGACAAGCAGCTAAACAGCAAGAGAGGGGTGTGATGATAAAAACAAACAAACCTGCAAATGTCTAAAAACCCACAGCAATGGCATCCCTGAAACAAATGGGGAGAGACAAGCTTGAGTCCCTGAGGGAGTGAAGAGGGGGAAAGAGAGAGAGAGAGGAAAGTGAGCAGAGACTTGGCCAATCATTGAAATGGCATCAGGGAAGAAAAGAACTGGAAAGCATGGACAGGAATTGGAATTGGCAGATGGCAAAAAAAGAGGATGAAAGACAGAGGGACAGAGCATGGAGGAAGATGTGGATGTAGAGAGTGAAAGGAAAAAGCAGAGGGGATGCTCTATGTGGAGCTAACCAAAGAAAATGGATGCAGAATGGGAGGTGGGGAAGAGACCCGTGCATTGGCAGAGGAGGAAAAGCAGAGAGGAACTGAACCAGGGTAGAGAAAGGAGAGAAAACAAGGTATTGGGGAAAAAACGAAGCAGTGTGAGATAAAGAATTAAAGAAGTGCAAGGTGAGGAGGCCCAGGTCTATGCCATTAAAGTTCACCAGAGAGGCACAAAGAACAGGGTTGGGAAACACGGAGCACCTGATGGCACCTGCTTCTTCAGGGCTTCACCAGTCCCCATCAGCTGCTTGGGATCCAAGTGTCAGTTCCAGCCCCACCACCCATAGCACGTAGCAGGCAGGTGTGTTGTAGGTATTATCTCCATAGGAGTGTAATGGCAGCAGCAAGGAGAGCAGTGGGCATCTCTTGGTTGGGCAGATCAGTTCCCCACTCCATGTTTGCTGGGTTATTGTTTCTAGCACCTGGCCCTGCGCAGGAAGGATGTTTTCCTTCTATTGGTAAAGCAGATCAATGCTGACATCATGCACCATCAGAGATTTTTCTCTCAGCGCAAACAATTGCTGCTGCCCTTGACGCTCATCAATAACCAATTATGCGATCATCTGTGTTTTCTGGCTCACTATTTTTTACCCCCATACAGAGGAAATCAGAGAAGATGGTTAAATTTCCTCTTTGTAATTTCTGTCCCTCGGCTGTAGCTGGGATGAAGCTGAGCAGGAGTTGTTGGAACAGGATTGCTTTTGCTGTGCCGCGGGGAGGTGAGCCAAAGCGCAGGGGTGAGCTGTGCCTGCCCAGGCAGAGGTGTGTGGGCAGATCTTTGGCAGGGTTCATCGCTCTTCTTAGCTGCTCATATGCTCAATAATTGAAGGCTGTTTTGCAAGCGGTCCTCAATGGTCCTTCACTGAAATGCTAGCACTCACATCCTGGGTTCTGTGCTCACATCTGTCTCTGCCCTCCTGCATAAGCCAATTTTTTTTTCCTGAAAGGAATGTCTCCATGACACCAACCATGAGAATTTTAATTTTGATGTACTTGCAAGGCACTTCTGGTCTTTTTTGATGGGGTGGAGCAGATAAGCGTTTATGGCAAGCACGAAAATGGTTGGGTTACAGGTGTAAATACGTGCACACATACAGAGCTTGCTTACTTCAGACATTCCATAGCATTTGTCAAATTGAGTCACTGGGCTCTTTCAAGGTAAGGCATGAGAATAAGTCTGAAAAGCAACCACAAAAAGAGCACAAACAGAAAAATATATTTTTTAAAGCTCTGCATCAATATTCATGGAACTATTTTTTATTGCTACCCTTTTCCCCAGCTTTTTTCCAGCTTCTGAGAAACCACACTTACTCCTCCCATCTTTGCCATTTCAGCTTCCACCTGTCTCGTGTAGAGTGTTCAAGTAATCTCTTGTTCTATTTTTTTTCCTGGTGAAGATGAGAGTCATTAGTATCAAATACAAGTGCTTGTGGCATAGGGAAAGGGAGAGACCTGGGTGAGCCTCCCTGGCTGGCATTCCGATGCAGAGATTTGGTTTTCAATTAGATAATGCTCTCTGAAAACAGGGCTGCTGGAGCACATGGGACAATATTGACTAAAGCACAAAACAATTCAGTGGGTGACCTTCATGCTCTTGTGTATGTAAGCCAGTCAGGATGCATGGTGTGTAAATGCCACCCAATCGGTATTCATTTCGTGTGACTTGTAACCAACCTGCGCCAAGGAATGGATGAAAGGCAGCGTTCAGGTATGTAATATGATTATCAGATAATATATCAGCATGCAATTCTACAAAGCCAAAGGGTCAACAAGACTGGAAAATGTATTTCTCAGCTTCTGAGAAGATGAATTTTTGAAGATTAGTGTGTCCTCAATATAAAGCGAGTAAATAAACACATAAAATAAATAGATGTCATGTAACATGGCTCCCAGTTCTCCCTAGCTGCCCAGCCTGGGTGTGTGGACACCCTTGCTCATATTTGGTCTGGGTTGTGTTTGCACATATGAAACAATAAGAAAGTTCTGTCCCCTTCGCCATTAGGGGTGTAGAGGTATTGTGTGGTTCAATCCCACTGGTTTTCTTAGCCCTTTGAGATGGTGGCCTCCCTTAGTGAGAACACAAGATGCTCTCCTGTTGGTGGTTGCTGTGTTTGGATGCCCAGGGGTGGAGGTAAGGTACTGCCTGTCTGTCCATCCTGGCTCCTGTCACTAGCATGGCTAGGGAAGGTTTCCTCCTGGGCATCCACATGCTCTTCCCTCACCAGCCTGCTAAAAGGTTGAGTCAAATCACCTTTGCCTCACAGAGTAACTCACGTGTTCTCAAGAGTCAGCCTTTACTCAGCCTTTGACTGGACCACTCGACTCCCTCGCATTTGGAAGGATGAGGCTACAGACTGTTACTATGACTGGCTGAAGTTGTGGTCTTTAAAGTTTTAGCAAAACACACTCAACTGTTTGCTCCAGAGAGACTATAGCTGTGGTAACGCTATAAATCATTAACATCAACCTATAAAACAGGTTCCCAGGCATTTACGGTGCTGCTGCTGCTGGTCTCCAGTATGAGGAATAGCCTATGATGCCAATCCCTGTCTCAAAGATCATCTGTATGATCTCACTGGTAGCATTGTTTAGGCTGCTCAAAACCTCACTCTTGTCAAACCACCAAGTTCAAAAAGAGAGAGACAACAGACACGGATGGAGGAGTTTCTGGTGTGTAAATGGATGCAGCTGCCCCCAAAAAGCTGGGAGCCATTCTCGCAAGGCGCACAGAATAGCTCTGCTCTAGTCAGTGAGAGCAGCTTTTAAGACAGACACTTTATTTTCTCACGGCTCAAAGAGCGAGTAACAAAAAGTAGTAAATCTCAGAGAAGAGAAATGACCTCTGAATTTTCTCAGGAAAAAAAAGCTGGCTCTCTTGAACTGAAAAGAAAAGGTAGCTGGGCTTTGCAAAGAAATATTCCTTACATTAAGGGAAAAAGAGAAGTATGATAAGATTTTACTGTAGCTAAATTTTAAGGCCAGAAGGGATCATCTAGTTTGATTTCACATGTAGCACAGTCCAGGGAATCTGGCACAGCAATTTCTGCGTCAAGTCCGTAGCATCCATTGGAACAACAGCCCATCTTTCACAAGGGTGCAGGTGTCACTTCTGTGGCCTTTCCCAATGGCCTGTGCACACTCCTCTGGAGCACCTGAGCACTACGTCCCCTCTTGAGGCTCCACTAAACCTGGCGTCCCACGGGCATGGCGTCCTCCCCTTCCAAACCTGGGCTTCTTTCCATGGAGAGCTTCACACAGCCAGTGGGATGCATGGAGAAGCAGGGCAATGACAGCTAATGAGGTAAAATACAACCATAGCACTCCTTCAAACTCACAAGCTGCTCACATCAGGTTCTGGGGATGGGCTGTCATTTGTCTGTCTTCCGAACTGTTTCAAACTGGCTCACTTGTCCCCCACTGAAACACTCAGGATTTGAGTGCCTTAGGTGAGAGAAGCGTAGCGACTTCGCTGCACTTAGGACATCATTGTCAAATTGAAGGATTGGGGAGGAGCCACTTCACCCAAGGAAAGCATTTGTATTCAGCGAGTGCTAAAGTGCAGACAGCTTCCTCTCCACGGTCTTGGAGGGGAGCAAAGCACCCTCTTGCATTTTGCCTGCTCAGGGAAATGGTTTGAGGATGTGAACGAGGTAAGGAAGAGGGAAATGAGCCACTGGTTCCTGGGAATGCACAGCTTTCCGTCCCACTGCAAACACCCCAATGAGGAATCTGCTTGTTCTTACCATTTCTGATGGCACTCTGGAGAGAGAGGATGAAGCACTGCAAGTAGGTGAGGACAGGAGCTCCTGGCCCTGAGGAGTGTCCCATGTAGCACACAGAAATACTTGTGTTTGCAAGTTACAGAGCTGTTTGAGTGAACACTAAATGGAGCTGGAAAGGGAACACTCAAAAGGGTTGCAACATCTGGGCTATTTTGCTGCACTAACGTGTATGCATTGTTTGAGAGTTTGACTTTATATCTTCATGTATCCTAACTTTAGAGCAATGTGGTCTGCTACAAATAATAAAACAGAAATTGGAAAATAAAAATCAGGAGACCCATCAAAAAGGGGACAGAGAAAGGAAGACTTTGTATAAGTGTGGGAGAAAATTGATGTGTTAGATCTTCTGAAGAGAGGTTCTTGCCTTTGTGTGCAACTACACGCAGTTGATACCTGACTTGCTTAAAGAAATGGGGTAGCTGAAAGGCATTTGATGCCAGGAAGTCAAAAGTGGCACTAGGCTGGCATTCTTGGGTTTATCTGTCAGAGCCACCCAACTGTTTTCCCTCTCCGAGCCACAATTGTTTGCTTTTGTTTGCTGGGATGGTGGAGAGCAAGGTGCATCCTCTCATATACAGAAAAGTCTGATGGATCTCCCTGTCTCACAGTAACCTGTAAAAGGGAACACTTCTTTGAAACTGTAAAATACTGACTTCAGAAAATCTGTACAGATTTCCTGCTGCATCTCTGGGTTGATCACCACCAGAAGGCAGAGCAAATCACTTGACTGGATTTCTATCATCTCACTGGACAGAAATTGTTACTGTCAGGGTTTACTGCTGATATTTTGTGCCTACCTATTTATTTGTCATCCAGGGATCTCAGAGTGGTTTACAATAGTGTGCTGTCTGGCTGTTAACCCGTGGGACAGCAAGTCATTATTTCTGATTCTATTTACAACTCTGTCCATATTTGGAATGTCTGTCCAACAAGCCTCTTCCCCTGTCAGCATGTCTTCAAACAGGGACTGTGCTCTTGCGTCTGTTTACAGCCCACCGAGTCCCTCAGACAGGACATATGCTCCTAGTGCCTAGCACAGCTGGTACAGAGCAAGGAGAAGCTGGAAACTCTGCTCTTCTAGAAGCCCCAGCTATTCTGTGTGTTCTCCATATCTAAATACAGCTGCTTTGGAAGCAACATGAACAACTGAAAATGAATGAGTGGAAGCTCATGGCTGTCCTCTGGAGCTTGAGATGCTATGGCATTTGAAGCATGTGAATGATCTTCCCTTAGCCAGCATGGAGGTGCACTTGTGCTTACAGTTCTTCCCTGGGTTTGGTGACTGCTGAGGACCTCGTGGGAGGGAGCGTAACTGGAGCTGATGCAAGCAGTTTAAAACCTGGGGCAGCCTGACAGGACAAAGAATGAAGACACTGAGCAAATGGTTCTAGATAGGCCCAATTGTACCCAGGCACATTTAATACATAAGCTGTGTTGTCTTAAGCACATTCAAATCTCAGGTCTTATTTTGCAATTTTTTCCACTGTAGGACAATGCAATTTAGTGGATGGACTTAATACAAAGCTGTTGTCTAATTTGGAATCTTTAAGGGGTATTGACAAATTTGGGAATTAATGTATTTTGAAGACTCCAATCTTATTAAAATTTGGGGTTTAGGATAGACTTGTCACATGTTAGACAAATGGTCTTGAAAGTCAGAAGTAGAAAAGGGTGATCAAGGA
Organism: Podargus strigoides; assembly: GCA_028020825.1. Classification (NCBI taxonomy): domain Eukaryota; kingdom Metazoa; phylum Chordata; class Aves; order Caprimulgiformes; family Podargidae; genus Podargus; species Podargus strigoides. The sequence goes on from CM051635.1 coordinate 2,605,001, forward strand.
GAGATGCATGTTACCATACCAACAACTCAGAGAGCAGCTGTTGAATGTGTATATTCCCTGTCTCACAGACCTTCTTCTGACTTTGAGGGAGATGTCCGAGTGGTAAGAAATATGATAAATTATTTGTGGACCACAGATAATCTTACTATACTGTTCACATAAAATGAGAAAAAATAGCTGAGACGTATGCCCTGATTTAGAGTAATATTTGTAGAACTGAGATTTAAAATCTGTGTCCTACAGTTTTCTATAGCTGAATAGTGATGAAGAACTCTGAACAACTTGGATAGGAGAAGCCTGTCAGTATTCCCACCTGAGGACACTTTCCTTGCTGCATGGCTGCAGGTATTCTAGCAAGAGCATTTTGAACAGACCTATGAGTCCATTCATACAAGTCTCCATAATGTTCAGGAGCATCAAATAGGGGCTTGTCCCAAGAAACATGGAAGAAATTGATGATGTAAAAGTATTCTCAATGTTAGCAGAGTCACCGTGTGAGAATTAGATAAGTGAGCAATCAATCAAAACCTAACTATGGCACCACAAGTTATTGGAAAGAGAGAACAGCATTAGAAAGACCCCTTAGGTCTTTGAAGCTGAGCATTTCTTTTAAATGGTCACCTTCCCTTCAGGTACTAACAATGACTTTCCAAAGCCGTGAGTGGGCTATAAACTCTGCCAAGTGTCAGTACCATCCCCAGAAAACCAATTTTTATTTAGGCAGGCCTCTGAACCCTGGAGAGTCTAGGCAAATGGGAGTTTTAATAGTTGATATGGAATTTTATATTCAAATAGATTACTTCTGTTCTCGTCAGTGGGACTTCTACCACTGACTGCCCAAAGAAAGTGATCTGTATTTATTGATTGATTAGGTAATGAATGAAAGTGATTAATTGGAGAAGAGTGGATGGTGGCTTTGGAGAAGGAAATGCCTTTGACAGGTGTTGAGAGAAAAGCATAAAATCTTGAATCCAGAAATAATGGATTAGATACTAAGAGAAGCAGGAGAGTAACACTTACCTAGCTTTGAGAGAGAAGCAAAATCCCAAGAGGGACCCGTAGCAGGCTGCCAGCAAGCCAAAAACAGAAACAATGCATGATGACACATAAGTGATGCTTATGTTTATTTCAGGTTAGGAGAAACAGTACAGGTGATTATTTTTTTTTTTTTTTAAAAAAAAGAGGATTAATTTCTTTTCTGGGAAGCTATTCTGTTTTGCAAAATTAAAAATGAAGCGGATTCTTTGGGTTTATAATACCTTTAAAAGGGGCTTTGAAGAATTTATTTTCCTGTATATCTTTTTTATTCCTTATCATTGAATGTGGTAAAATGATAATGCCATATGTACTCTGTGTGTGTATGTGTATATTTACACTTTCTAATTTTGGGGCTCATCTCCATTTTTGAATGACATAATAACTGTCCATTTATTATACAACTTCAGAAGTTAAGAAGGTTAGAAAGCTAGAATAGAAAAGTGAGCTATAGGGAAAAAAAAAAGGCGAAAAAAATAGAGATATATATATTCAGGACCAAATAGAATGGGGAAATGGACAAAGGGCAAGAGAGACACACAAAACTGAGATTTGCCTTTTTTTTTTAAATGAGTATTTCTAAAAATACATTTTAACTTGTAACAAAGTTTTCTACTGAAGTGTTTTTTCTTGTGGAAAAAGATCCTTTGAGTAGTCCATCAAGCTGCAGAAAGCAGGTTCTTCAGGAGTACCCTTCAGCTGGAGTATTTTGTCTGGCTGTGGAGAAGGACAACAAGGGCAATGGAGGCTGTGTATAGCCTTCCTGTCTGAGAGGCTGCGGTGATTCTGGGAACGAAATGGCTTTAAAAATGTTAAAAGACAGAAATAGACATTATGATTTACTTCTATGTATTCCTTCTTTCGAATACGTATCTAAGCCCTTCCAGTGTGCACTCAGCTGTGACACAAGCCTTATGCAAAGGCACCTGGTACTGAACTAGGTAACAAACCTTATTGTGCCTGTGTAACTGTTACGAATAAAGAGCAAGTGGCGTCTGGAAAAGAAGTACATCAATACAGATATAGCCCTCCTGACTAAGGCAACCCATACCTTAGCAGCAAGCTGGGTTTATTGTTAGGTGATGAAGTATATCTGGAGGAAGACTGCAGAAATGGCAGAACAAATCATTTTAGCATAGCGTGGTGGGGCTTGGAATAGGAAGCTGACAAGCCTGAAGTCTGCTTTTGCATCGAGCATGGAATATGTGATTGCATGTAAACAGCATCCCTTCTTTGTGCCTCAGTTTCCTTAACCATAAAATTGTATTAGTTCATCTTTAGAGCACTTTGGGCTGCTTGTCTGAAAAGCCTTGTGCAAGAGCTAAGCATTATTTTTCCTAAATGACAGCACCTTGTGTTCGCTTTGCACTTTCCTCTATTACCAGCCCTTTCTTCACTCGTAGTTTTCCTTATTTATGTCTTTGCCTCCCCATTACCTTTGCGTTAAAGCTCGCATCTGCATTGATTTTACATCACTGCACTGTACTGCAGCCATTACAAGTTGACATTTCAGAGAGATCCTTTTGAATCTTTAACCCATTACTCCTAGAGTCCTGACCACAGGATATCTGTCAGCAGGGAACTCCGGCTGCACTTACTGTGATGGGGAGGTGAACTGACTGGTTACCATCGAGGGAAAGGGCCAAATACTGTGGTGATAACTGTGTTCCTACAGCTTCTAAGTTGCTCTTCCCTGGAGCACATAAGGCTTTTTAAAGCAGGACATCGTCAATATTATAATAAAATAAAGCACTTTGGAAAGCATTGTACTAACTTGGGAAGGTGGAACAGTGTTTCATGTCATGAGGAGACTTCTACCTGATAGGAAATATGAGTCACTTGAAAAAATGAGCTTCCTTGCTCCATTCTTCTGGCTGTGTGTTGCTAAATCACTGTACATGCAGCACACTCTGGCTTTGTGTGTGCTGTGGCAGCAGCATTTCCCACAGACTGTGGAGGGAGCCAGGCATGGCAGCCCCAGGGGACAGGAGTTCTGGTTTGCTTTCCTGAACATGGATGCCACAGCACACCCTCAAGTCCAAGTAAGTCAGCTGTCCTGGTAGCTGGTCAGAATATGTTTTTTCATCTTTTTCTGCCTCCATTCCTCATCCACAAAACAAAAAGCACCTCCTTACTTTACTGTGAAGCAAAGTTTAGTGTTGATAGTGTGTCCCTGCACAACAGAAGAACAGCACAGGCATATGAGATGGGTCAGTAAGAAAATATTTATTCATATTCAAGAGTTTACCTGATGCTCTGAGTTGTTTCAAAGTGTGACCTTGCTGTTGCACATCAGTTAGGAGGATAACTAGAACCAATAAAAGGTTCATCTCAGATCTTCACCCAAGTCTAGGGTGACTCGTGTGAAAGTCTTCCTTCAGCTGGCAGGGGTTTTAGGGAGAAGCCTCATCTCCATGTCTAAACACCAGCCTTACAAAGGCAAGAATAAAATGTTAGCTACTGCTTTTTTTGTGTGTGGCAGAGGACCACGATGTTCCAAGGAGCAGTTGAGACACATCAGTAATCTGCTGGGATGAATTGAAAGCCTAAGTAAGTGACCTGTCAGTCAGGTTCATGTTGACTAGAAAGCTTCACAAGTGATCTCATCACCTGAACAAAGCAGACCCAAGTCCCTTCACTGCAAGTGCAGGTATTAATAAGTGTTTCTATGTTTAAGTTGCTGCATAACTTCAATTGCTTTTCACAGTATACTAAAGCACAGATTTACAATGATGCTGGCACAGAAGTAATTGCTTAGAGACAGCAGGACATAGGAAGCAGAGGAGCAGGTATCCTTTCATTTTTGAATTTGTTACGGGACTCGCTCGCCAGGAGTCCTGACGCTGGAATTACAGTATCCTGACACTGGCATAACTATGTACTGAATCAAACTGGGTTCCTAATAGCCTTGCCTAGCTGCTGAATGCAAGGGGTTTGAGTTATTCCTTGCAGAGTAAACGGTGAGACTGGAAAATAAAATATCCTGTGATTAATTTACTGAAGAACAGACGAGATTCATTTTCCATGTGCTCACTCTCGGTGTTCAAGGGAAATTGCTCATGCTCTTGTTCCGTTTGAGAATGTGCTCGTTTAGTGAGGATGAAAGCTTGGAGGCCTGGAAGTTCAATCAGCGCTTGATTTGAGAAAAAGCAATTTCGAGGTCATCCAAGGACAGATGAGGTGGCAAGACTGAGGGTGTTCATTTGGATGAAATACTATGATAAAGGACACTTCCCTTAAACTGAGGTGCTCCTGTGTTAAGTATTAAACAAACCTATCTTTTGGTTTCTCCATCTGAGTCTGGTCCACATTAAAGCACTCACCTCTGGTAGTCCACACTGTCAGATTATCTACAGGCAGAAGTAGCTGGCCAGTCTCAGAACTGGCCAGAATAGTAGCATGTGAATGTAGGTTTTACAATGATTTTCACTTTCATTTGATTTGGTGGATTGGTTACTTTTTCATAAGAAGCAACGTGACTTGATCCGTTGTGAGCTAAAAATTAAGCAGCTGCAGGGAAAGTACAGTCTGAACTCGTATTAGTGTATGCCAGCAGCAGTTTCTCTTACAGTGTGAATTTTGCTCTGGGAGTTTTACATCCACGTGGGTTCCCAGCAGCAGTCTGGTGTGGTGGAGGAGTGCCCGTGTTCAGCACAGCCCCGTGGTTCTGGGTGGAGAGCCCAGAGACACTGGAGTTTCTGGAAACATGCAGTCTAGGCTGTTTACCTGAATGAGCCTTTGGCATGATGATTTGCAATTCTCAGTGTGAGCAAAGATTAAAAACTGGCCACCAGGGACCAAAGAGACAAGTGACATAGTGTCTCTTTTTTTTTTTTGTCTAGGAATAAGGCTAACTTTGCATGGGGAGCCTACCCCCAAAGATCTGGGAAAGCCAGGCTTCCCTGGTAAGGGATAGCTCTGGTTTCCATTGTGCCTGCATACTGCCCTGGGAAAACTAAGTAAAGCCATATGATGAGGATGAAACAGGAAGGTAATGCCTATGGCAGAGAGTACTGCTTCCAATGAATATTTTTCAGTGCCCTGAGGCAAAACTGTTTCTAGTTGGGACAGGGGAGTGTTGATGTGCTAATTCAAAGGAAATGCTCAGTTCTAATTCAGTAGGAGCAGGAGGAGGGTGGAGGGGTTTTGCAGTAGATGAACCACAGGAAGGCATGGTGTAAGGACATGGAGCTAGATAAGGACCTAGATTTAAAGAAAATTTCTCAAGCCCTTTCTACCAAGATGGTTCTAATTAGCCCTGTTCTGCTAGCCCTCTTCCTCCTTTTCAGTGAGCACATCTGAGGCTATGCAGCTATTGTTTGTCCAAGGTAAAATCTAGCTTTCAGGGGAGCTGGTCTTATTCCTGAACTCTGCATTACATTTTAGTTGAGGATCATAGGGTTGTTTTTTTCTCTTCCTGGGTTTCAGTAGGCTAATGTATTTAATTCCTTCCTTGGATAAGGTGAGCGGATGTGGACACAAGAACTGACTCAGAACTTGGGCACAGCTGGTGATTTAAAGCACAATTTTTGTAGGAGATGTGAAAGCTTGGTGGCTAGTTTCTTTCAATGACTGCTCTTTTTTACATGCCTAGATGCTTCTTAATTTCAGATTCCACAAGGGAGGAAGTGCCTGACTGGAAGGGAACAGACTAACTAACCTCAAGCTATTTCTTCGTCATCTCAAGCAAGAAATCTCCTTAGAGAGCTCATTCAGCTGAGATTTCTAGCCCTGTTTTGCAAACTGAGACCTCTCACTCTTTTGGTGGAGATGTGATATGAAGTAGATGGGGAGTTAAATAGTTTTTCTGAGCAGGAGACCCTAAAAAGTTACTCCTGTTCCCTGTGTGCTGCTTACTCCATCTGTAAAACACAGATAAAGATTCTTACTAAAGATTAGGAATAGCGGTTGGACTAGCGTCCAAAGACAGTTGAGAGTGTCTCAAACAACTGATTGCTTCTCATGACCTTTTTATTCCCTGTTCTCAGTATCCATGGTTTATAAGGTTGTGCTCACATTAAGGTTGGTGTGCGATTGTTCTTTGTTCACCTGTCCAAATGAGATAGGGAGCCAGGGAGCAAGTGTGAACAAATATGGTCCGTTGGTAATCGTCCTCATTAATGAGGTTCCCATTCTTTCACCAGGGAGGCTAAATGATGTCCTGTGACCAAGGTCACCAGTCACAAACCTCAAACTGCTGGGGCAAAGAGTTTCTGTGTAATCCAGTATGGTGACATTTGTGAACGTTAACTGTTCATTAAATTTTTTTGAGCAGCAGACATGTTCATAAAGCTCGCAGCCCGCTCACTGATAATTCATGAGCATAATAAAAGGATTCATTATTCATATAAGATCTCTGCCATGAAAATTAAGCCAGCTCTAATACCTCATGTTCATTCGTGCATGTTGGGAAGGTTTATTTGGTGCACTTGTATTGTGCTTTGGGATCATGGATTACAGTTAGTGTGGACTGAGTCTTTACAGCTGTCGTTAATGCCCTCATTAGTTGAGGCCTTATGAACACATAAAGTTGTGCCACTTAGGTGTAGTTAAAGCAGTGCATCACTACCTAATACACACTGTACTAAAGCAGCACAGCTGAGCAGGAATAGTCTATACCAGTATATACACATATGTATTCCAGACATTAACTTTATAAACATCAGGTCCAAGAGTACTGCCCCTTCTTTCATCTGTCTTTTTTTTCCTTTTTTTTTCTTTAACCATGTCCCTGCTGAAGACTGCAGTTCTGTATAGGCAGAGGAGGGGGTAGTATCAAACTTAGCTCTCATCTGCTCTGGTGTAAAGTCAGCTGAGCTTGCTGTTGGCTTTTTGCCTTAAGTGGAATAAGAGGTGCTGGCATGATCAGTGGGAGCCGTAATCTCTAGCTAAGAGTAGGTGTGGGGAAGGGATAGTGTCTTCAGATGTTAGGCATGAGTGATAGCTGTCTGACCACAACCTCCTAAACTTAATCAGACTATTACTATATGGATACCCAAATTAGTTGATGCTCCTAATAGAATCATTTGAATGCAAGCTGAACGATACCAATGATACAGAAATCAATGAGTATATCTATCCAGCTTGACAGTAGTGTAAGCTGTCTGTTACTGCACATTTGAAAGAGCCATATTATACATCCTGAACAGAAAGCTATACACACTGAAAGGCCTGTGCACAAATAGGCACTTGAACTGCGAACAAAACAGACTGTTGCATGTAAATGAATGTGTGAGCATGGAGATATTTCCCTGACAGGCATCTACACGCATGCCAAGCGAAATGCACCAGCAAGGCATTGTTGGTGGTAGCAGTAGTATAATTATTTTCATGACTACAAGACCTTAAAGATCCCATGGACAGTGAAAGATGTTTAACAGAGGGAGAAAATCTGTTGTATTTATTTTTTCTTTGTGGAATTCAGCAGTGGTGAAATTACTTTTTAACCTTTTCTTATTCATCTGATGAGTTTTGAGTGATAAAACCCCTTTAGCAAACAGTGAGGTGAAGCTGATACCAGGCAGGGGAGGAAATGTCTCCTGTAGAACTGGGGCCTCCCTTCTAATTGTTCCTGGTTTAATTTTTTTGCCTTATTTCAGTCCACCATCTGTAGGGGATACAGTGGGAACAGGGCAAGAGCAGCAGTGGGAATATGGTTAATAGAACCCTTGCATTCCCTGAGTAGGCAGTGTAAGAGGGAAGGTAGAACATGAAGTCAAAGGAAGATCTAGATGAGGCAGAGACAGTCTCCGAGGCTCCTGGCCAGCACTTTTACAGAGGCACACCCACTCTGTTGCCCCCAAGATGTGGTACTGTGGAGGAGTTCTGCTGAGCAGAGACTTAACGAGAGTTTCAGGGCACTTTGCCAAGGCAGGAACCAGCTGCAGAACAGAGCCAATTCTGCACAAGTACCTTGAGCAGTCTCATGTTTCTGCATCCGCAGTAATTCACCCTCTGGCCCACCAAACTGCCCATGCACTACCCACGTTGGCTTGTTTGGGACTACTGCTACAAGTAGTACCTTCTAGAAAGGGCTTTGCATGCGTGTTTATGGAGTGTCCTTCCTTTCTGGATGGTGAAAAGATGCATGTTCAACTGCATCCTCCAGCCAGTGTATGAAGCAGTCCTGCTGACTATTTTTCTCCCTCTTGGTTAGGGAGGGCAGAGAGAAACTGTGTTCTTGCCCCACCTGTAGAAGATACGAGATGAAAGAGCAGAGCTCTCTGTCAGTGCCTGAGCTGAAAGCTTTGGATTTTGTCAGCTGTCAGCCTGCTTCTTTATTAAGTATCACCCTGTTCCCACTGTGACCAGAGTAAGTGCCTAGTGAAAGGTGAGCAATGAGCTAAGTACAGCAGTGCTTAAGTTCTTCCACAGTCTGTACCTCTGCATGATCAGGTTTTGGGACAAGGGCATGGCAAGGTGTGATCTTGATGGGCAACATGTTTCTAGGCATGGATGGAGGTCAAGGCTCCCTGCTGGTGCTTCTTAACATGTTAGTATCCTTTGATATTATTAATCAAAGAATTCTTTGACTAGCATCAAGGACCCATCAAGAGGGGGTAGCTCCTTCCACGTTTGCTGGACAGATTGCAGGGTCAATATTGTGCCCTCTCTTCTGCTCTTCTCTGTGTACACACAAGCCCAGAGCACTGAGAGATGTGAGTCACAATGTACTGCTTTGCCAGTACTACATTGACACGGATCACTTCTGTGTACCCTTCCCCACTGAGGCAATCTCTGACAGCTTCACCAAGATGTTTCTCTGCCTGGAGGAAAGAAGCATATTGAAGAAGGGCTGCTACTTCCAACCAAGTGCAGAGATGATGAAAATGTTTGTGACAGGAGGGGCATACTCACTGTACAACATATCTCACCATCATTCGAGGCATCTGACTACCAGCCATCAAAACAGGCCCTCTCCTGCTGGTCATGCTGACCTGCTAACTGCTCTTGAGTACTCGGATCACAAAAGTGTCAAGGAAAATATGCTATGCTTGTAGCGGTGGCCATGCACAGCTTCTTGCCTTGAACAACTTATCTTGAAGGTGAAAACCTTATGATCCAAGCAAGGAAGATAAAATGTTTCAAATTTGGTTTTGTGACTTCCTGATCATTCACATTCTTTTCTGAGGTTTTGAAGGAATAGACCTACTCCACAGAGCAGGTCAGGGCAACCTGGTTGATCAGTTCTCAGTCTGTAACTACCATCTTCATATCAGAATGCTCCTCCCACTTCATAGTATAGACTATGGTACATGGGAAGAGCAGTTTTCAAGCAGCATTCAAAAGGGGAGGTACTCTTCTCTTGGAAAAGCTCCCTTGAGCAATAGCAACTCCTGCCCATAAAAGGAAGAAGAAATAAAATTGCCTAGTAGGCGGCAAGGAAGAGAAGAAAAAAAAACCTAACTCAGCAGTGGAGTTACTATTGAGGATTGCTCTTGCTATTGCCAGGAGCACCTTATCAGGAAAGGCACCTTAGGAGTCACCAGGATGGATGATGATCCATGAACTGGACATAGATCAAATGTTAGCTGGGTATCGGGTGTATTTGGAAGTTGCTTTAGTTTTGTTCCTCCCAGTCTGGTTGGAGGTGAGGCCTGAGAGAAGCCCTGCATCTCAAGCCATGTATTTTTCTGATCTTTAAAAATAGCTGGGAAAGACACAACTTCTCTGTTTGGTTTTGTATGGCTCAGCCATCCGCCAGCTCCGTGACAGGATTTGTGCTGGCTGGGGAAGCAGCATATGTGAAGAGACAGACACCTGCCCCCTTGTTAGTGCAGCAGGTAACAGGAATGGCCGCTCCATGCCAGGCTCCATTACTAGGTATGCCACGTGTCAGTAGCAAAAGGGACAGGCTTGAGAAGAGGTCATGTCATGGGGATGGAGAACATCACGTCTCCTCACCTGGACTGTCCAAACAGGGGTAGCAAGGACAGGCCATGCCAACAGGGCTTGTAATCCTAGTAAGGGGAGAGGGCTGTGGCTTGCCCCACTTAGCTCTCAACCTCCCCTGGATCTGCTGCAGCTCAGAAGCAGCCCCCAGTCCTGCAGAGACGCCTTTAAAGGCGGGCCAGTGGCTTAGCTGCTTTCTCCCTTGCATGCACACCTTTCCAGCCAGGGTGGCTTGCACTCCTGCTTTTATTTTAACTCCTCAGCTCCCTGTCAATGATGCCAGCCGTCTCACCTCATTAAGCTACAGAGGAGGCGGCCCCCGGATTGATGGCAGGCAGGTTTAATGTGGCTCTTTCTGAGCACTCAAGTGCAGCATGTAGGAGGCTGCTGGGGAGATATTCCCGCAGGCTCCAGCAGAACTGACTGATTGAAGTTGCTCTGAATTGATGGCTAATGGGGGGAGCTTTCTTTGATAGCTCTTTCATTCTGGGTGCAGCTGGATAGAAAAAGATATCTCAACACGAGGGAGAGGGGTTTTATTCCCCCCCCTCCCTTTATTAACAGATGCTTCCAGGGCACTCCAGCAGCAGAATGAGATCTGATGAAAACCTAATGATTTAAATGATTCTTAGCTCCTTCTCTTTCAGCAGCTGCTCGCTTATACATACCAACTGCATATAAGCACTGAGGACTATGCGGGCAGCCCGGCCAACCAGAATGGTGAAGGTGAGAAGTCCCTTGGGAAAGTTTAGGCCACTGGATTTGGATGCATCCTCTCCATCTATAGCTCCAAAAATGGGTCCATGGTTTGATGTAGATGTGGTTGAGCAAGTTGAGCATCTAAAGCTTTAGCCTGATGGGTGGTTAGGCAGTGATGGAGTAAGGCGCAGGGGTAGAGCTGGTGTAGGGAGCCATGAGGCTGCAGGGCAGGAGGGAGTAGCATTAGTAGAGGCTTTAGAGAAGCTTTCACAGCACCTGCTCATGTTATGTATGGCTCAAGCTGCTGTGGCAAGGATTAGGCACACTCAGGCAGAATTGTATCAAAACTGATTAACAGAAACTGGCTAATGCTGAGCTTTTTGCACCCTCCCCATCAAGGCCTCTGTTCAACAGACACATTGCAAGTACTTTTCCTCCTACAGCATCTGACCTTTTAATCAGATAATGGATTTCTTCCCATTGCCATAAGTTCTACATCCCCTAAAGTTTCTGTCAGCAAGATGTCCCTGCAATCTGTGTGTATCCATGAGCTGACATATTTGTGAGCATGCTGTTTCTCATTCACGTACATGGGTGTTAAGAGTCCAGAAACTCCAATAATTTGATCCAGTTTGAGATCAGCAGGGCAGATTTTGGCTGATACAAATCAGTGCTGACTTGGAGCACAGTCATTTTGTTCCATTTGAGGACCTGACTTGTAATTTCCAATCAAGGCCCTGGCATCTGGCTGACTCTGTGGCACTAAAGAAGCTGTTTGCATAGGGCTTGCTTTGCCCATTTCCATGACTTGACACAGCAGCTGTTTGTCTTCAGTGATGTGCACCGTGCCCCATCTTAAACTGCTGGGGTAAATTTGACAGAGCAGAAAATAACTACACCCTTACCTGGGAACTTGGCCATCACATAGCAGTTAAAATGCCTTTGCTTTTACAAGAAAGGACTTGGACTGTAGTAGCTTTTATTGGCGGGTGGTTAGAAAACACGGAGGTTTTCACCTCAAAGACAGCAGCTTCACTTCTTAATGCCATGTTGAAGCGTAAGAAGCCTTCAGCTATCTCTGAAAAAAAGGTGTTGCTCTCATAAACAGCACCCTGTTCTTCCAGGGCAGAGGAATTTTTTTTAAAGTCACCCCCATTTTCATGCACAATGCATCAGAGATTGCTTGATCATCAAGTTCAGGTCATAACCCAGGTGAAAATGGATATATCTGCTTAGTTGGGATCCAAGACAAGACTTGAACCTGTGGCAGCTGACAATGTGACAGTAAGCTGTTAGATGAAGCAGGGAGGGCCCATCTTGACTCTTGTCCTTGGTAAAATCCTGTTCCCCTTTTAGCTGGAGGTGTCATGCACAGCCCCAGTTATAATGAACTCTGATGGTGTTATTCCTCCACCTTGTCCCTGCCTGTAAAATGATGTCGAGGAAGGAGGGTTTCCACATATTTGCCAAGTCACTGACCAGCTGGGTGATGTCCTGTGACTTGGTGCAGCTGCTGCTGGAGGCAGTCCCAATAGCACTCCATCAGGGCACCAGTCCCCCTGCCTGGGCTTGTTTTGAGGAGCCACAGGTAAGGAAAAAACTGGTGCAGGTTCATAGCATCTTAGCATGAATGCATGCTAGCCTACAGCCGATATGGTAACAAGAAATCCTTCACCTGTGAGTTAGATTGATCGAGTGCTTTGATGTGTCATTGCAATTTTAATTGTAAGAAGTCCTGTATGCTGTTCCCCTCCTTTCCTCCTCCCTGTTGTACCCTCAGTTTCAGTGAAATGCTGGCTACTGGCTAGACTCTGCTGTTGACAATACATCATGGGTAAACAATGCTTATCTTGGAGTGGATGAATGGAACAAGGTTCTAGAACGGAAGTCACAAGCTAGCCAGTCCATATCCCTGTGTAATGGCAGGGTCAGCACTTCCCAAGTCATTCTTGGTAACTGTTTCTCCAGCTTGTTTTGAAACACTGCACACCCTTGAAGTGCTGGGGTCTGAACCCCAAGCCCTGAATTAAGGTTGACATATGGGTGGTCCCCATGGCCCTTTAAGAGGAGGGGATGAGTTTGCCTTGCAAGGAAAGCCCTTGGGTAAACAAGCCCCAGGTGCCCTGCATTGGGTCAATGAGTGCCAGGTGTCCTGCTTTGGGGATAAAAGCTGGGCCCACTTGCAGGAAGGGTTGGACAGTCTGTCTGTGGAGTGGACGCACGTCACAGAGTTTCCTGTTGGGGAAGGACCTCCTGGCTCCTCATGCAACTGGATCCCAGTCAGGTCTGGCACGTACAAACGTGGGCTTTGTGGGGAGGCAACATGGGGTTACTTCTATCATATGTAACCACCTTATTGTCTTGGTTGTCTCCCATTTTCTCCGTGGGTTACCTTGTGTCTCTGCTTGTTCCATCTATTACGAGTCATACTGTGTCATTCCTGGGGTCGCTGGGGTTGATATCTATTATTTGTGATCTATCTAACTTGTTTGTACCCCCAGCAATCCCCTATATTCTGAGTCCTTTACGTGAAATAGAACTTACTCCCTGGATTGTTGTTCTGCTGCTGGCTGTGTCTTTTGTACTGGGCCTACTAATTGGCAAAACACACCCTACAAGGACAATTTATGCTTGTGCTTTGTTATCCTTGCTGTTTTTCCTAAGGTCTAACTGAATCATGCCTGTTGCAGTTTGAGACCATACCTTCTTGTCCTGTCTGTCTTGAATCAGATGCAGTCATCTGTTACTGTCTTCAGTAACTATGGAAATCATTCCTGGCTGCTACTCAACAACTGAGCCACTAGGCCACAAGTAGTGATTGTTTGAAACAAACTGGAACAATTCTTTTGCATGGTGCTCCAGTTTTACCTTTGCTGTATGGTGCTCCAAATATTGTTTCACCAATAGTGCATTCCATTGCTACTACTTAGAAAGTGTTCCTCCAGATGAGCCACCCATGGTGTGGGGATTGTTGAAAATATATCATAGAGATTTATGGCAAGCCCAGTTATCCTCTTTTTATTACAAAATATCTCCATCTATTTCAAGGATATTCTTGGAGAAGCAAGGAGGAAAACAAAAAATCTTAATCCTGTGTGCTCTCTCCCATGGGAAAACAGATCTAGTTGCAACCTTCACATGTGTACTTATCTTCCAAGTTCACCACGATACAGCTGCTCTGAAGTCAGGGCGTCTCATGAGTTCCTGCTCAAATTGGCAGAGTTACACAAGGGACCTGTCTGGCCCTGCTGCCTGTGCTCCACACAATGCTCATATTGAACCACCTACATCCCAGCCTGTAAGTCTGCAGACACAAGGTTAAGCTGGCAAAAAATTATTTAAGGTCTGACAAACTGCCTGGAGTTTGTTCACATACACCTTTCCACCTCCCTCCCACTTTTCTTCCCTGAACTTTGGCTCAATATTGTCTCTTATGTCTCTTATTATCTCTTATTTTTTATACCATTTCCCATGTTGCTACTTCACTGTGGCCTGATTTTAATGGCCTTTGAGATTGCACTACTGAGATGCTAGACTCCCATACCCCTTATTTTTCTTTCCTGTTGCATTTCATCCTCCTTTCTTGCATTTGTGTTGGGGAATTAATGACTGTTTGAACCCATATATGATGCTGTTGGAGAATAGGTAATTTTTGTGTCTTGGGGAGAGCGGGAAGAAGTGTCCATTCCCTGTCTAGCAAGAGGGTCTGGTAAGCCCATTTCTTCCCATTGGTGGGATTTCACATTTCAGTACAGGAAAACTCATGGGTGAAAGCAGCTGAGAGAAGGTGGGGCTGAAAGTAAAGGGCAAGAGCCTGTCGTGCTGCTGCACTGTCCAGACAGCGAATGATGTTGGATGCAGGAGAGAAGGGATGTGGGCTGGGAAGCACAAGCACAGGCAGGCAGACCAGGCAGCTGAAAGGCTAGGTGATGTGAGCAGCCCACTTCAGCTGGTGGATGAGGGGTACAGGGAGTGAATATGAACCCAAATCAATATGCAGAATTAGCCAGGATGCTTGGGCAGAGCAGGAGCTTTGGCTCACTCACCAGCACAAAGGGAATTTCTGGGCTGTTGGAATCCCATGCTGGGCAGGGCAGAGCAGCTGAGCCAAGGGACCACATACCAAGCAGTGTCTCCAGGGAGACCCATTAATACAGTAGGTGAGGTTCCCAGCTGGTGTGAATTGCTCTGGCTGCCTTCAAAGCAAGCAGGGTGATGCCAGCTAAGAAGGTGACCAAGAGAGGAAGGTTATTTTCAAATCAGAAGGGACTGCGTTGCACTCCTTAGACTTTCTCTGGAACAAGGGTGCTCTGTACAGATGATCTCCCTCTGTTTAAACTTCTGTTTTGAAGCAAAGGGGGAAAAATGCAGCTGTTCTCAGAATTGCTTGCCATAGCTCCAGTAAATGAGTAACTTATGGGTTTTCTGACTTTTGCATGGTTGTTTCCCTCCTGCATGAAGAAAACCTTGATGTTTGGCTTAAGGGCAGGGGACTAAGGGAACAGCTTTAGTGTGGTCTTATTTTTGATTCTCTCTGACCTTACTCCTTGCTTGCTTCACTTTCCCTTTCTCTGTCTTTCTGGATGTCAAGAGAATGAATTCAGTAAGCACTTTCCCACCCCCAAAGTCTGGTATTGCTATGAAGTTAGCACATGCTCTCTTGCAGCCGCTCTGCATTTGCAGTTCAGCTGCATCCAAGCTCCTCACTCATCTCTTTTCCTCTTACCTAAGCTGTACAGGTGCCAAAGCTGGTATCTCTCCCTGTCCTTGCCCCCACTCCTATGTTAACTTCCAGTTCCTTCTCTGGAATGAGCAGGGAGAAAGATCTCAGGGAAAGTCTGGGTTCCCAAGTGATTTTGGCTTCAAGACTGACAGCTCAGCAAATATACAGCAGTGGGAAGTGGAGATACAGATACAGTCTGCTGGGATCATCTGTCCATCAGTCAGCAAGAATGTAGTGCTTTATTCACTTACTGCATCTTTTCATGTCATAAAGCACAGTCCAAATGAAGGCTTGGGGAAAATGGATTTCATACTCTGTAAAAAGCCCATTTCTTGCACTGCTGGGTAAGACCATGAACTTCTTCAAGTGGGCTGTGCTATGCTGGAAATTAGAGACATGAATAGCTGGCATTAACAGTGAGCAAAACATTGTGCTGATCTAGGCCCTGCTCCTAACACAGCACGCTGAAGTACCTGGGGACGATACCACAGCCTTTGAAGGTTCTCCTTCACTTAATAATGACAGGATACTTCAGATGCTGTGGACCACAGGGAAATGCATTCATGTTTTCTGAATAAGTGTGGGATGATTTATCTAGGGAGGGTAAAACCACTAGCTATCTTGGGCTGGAAAGTATGTCAGGATTTCATTCTGCTCGTGATCCCTTAGCACAAGAAGAAAGTGGAAAAAGAGAGAGAAAAAGAAAAACATCCATAAAGAGAGAGTCTAAGCCAGAAGCTACACATACAGTGGTGACCTTGACATGAGTGCTCAGAAAGTGATGAGGTGTTGCTTTACTACAGCAGGACTTTGTGGGTGTGCATGGTGAGTGGACCTTCACTTTGAGGCTGGCAGGAATGGGTCAGAGGAAGCTGTAGCAGGGAGAAGGAAAACTACAACTGCTGCAGTTCCCCACACCCACAGGGTTCCCTGCCCCTCTCTGCCATCGGGCCATGTCCAGAGCTATACAGGCTGCTTGGGGATTTTGGCCACCTATCCTGGCTGCTGACATACATTAGAGCATCCCCAAAGGACTGATGTTAGCTCCTGTGACTAATTCCAGCCCAGAGAGCTTTTGCCCTGTCTCTTCCCACTCCACCCCCCGTGAGCAGGTTATGGAGGGGTTTGACACCACGTCCACTCCTGTAAGTGCTTCATGCACAGAGGGTGTTTCTGAGGGCAGGTCAAACTGTTTGCAGTGATAAAAGGGTTGGAGCAGTGCCTAGAACTGCAGCTCCACATCTCAGTTATATTCCTTCAGTAGAACACCAAACTCGTTCTACAGACCCAGGATTTCACCTCATTGTGGCCTTTTTCCAGCCAGTTTGTGCCTGGCATGCATCTTAGGGACACCTTATTTTGTGGCCTGAATTAGGTTCTTGTCTCAGTAGGCATGGGCCTTTATGTCACCAGCTCTGGTAAATGTTTGTCAGCTAAGATAAATGCAGTGTCATTTGGAATAGGCATCCTGGTGACAGACAGCAGGATACAGCCCTGCTCAGGAAAGAGCTCAAAACTTAAAAATGGCTTCTCCTCATGGCAGCTCTGGTTTTCAGGGTGGATTTCATCCCTAGTGCATGTTGTTATTGTTCAGTATGCTTGCAAAACCTTGGATCCCACACAGCTTTCCTGTCCCTAGCTTTAGATACGTGACTTTCACTAAAATTGACAGACAGTGAACAGGAACTAGTCCCAGCTCAGCAAATACACTGCTGAAAGCCCACAAGCCCAGAGCTTGCTCTTGCTTACTATGCTGTAAACCCATTGGGCCACGTCCTGGTCTTGTTGAGATGGATGCAAGTCTAGAGTTAACACCATCGATTGCAGTAGTGTACATCTGGCATTAGGCAGGTGTAGCAGAGATCAGAGCCTGCCTGTGCTTTTGTGTTTGGAGTTAACTGTGCATTGACCATGGACTGGGTGCATACAGCTTCACAGCCCTATTTACATTCTGCAAAATCCTTGCACTCATTTGAGGATTATCCCAAAGAGGGGGCAGCCTGCACTTGTCAGACTTAGTCATTTCCATCTTCCCTGTAGACTAGGGTACCTCCAGAACCATCTGCATGGTGTCACAGGCTCTTCTGGCAGGAAAGGAGGTTGTAGCGAGGGGGAGGTCAGTCTCTTCTCCAAAGGAACAAGCAATAGGATGAGAGGAAATGGCCTCAAGTTGTACCAGGGGAGGTTTAGATTGGATATTAGGAAAAATTTCTTCCCTGAAAGGGTTGTCAAGCCCTGGCACAGGCTGCCCAGGGCAGTGGGGGAGTCCCCATCCCTGAAGGGATTTAAAAGATGTGTAGATGGGGCACTTAGGGACATGGTTTAGTGGTGGACTTGGCAGTGTTCAATTTACAGTTGGACTCAATGATCTTAATGGTCTTTTCCAACCTAAATTATTTTATGAATCTGTTTCTTTGAAAGCAGAGATGCCAGTAGCTGGCTGTGTACATGACAGAAGTGGGCGACTGTTGCTGTAGCTGAGCTGCCAGAAGGACAGACATGACCACACTTCAGCTTAGTTTCACTGTCCAGCATCTTAGCCCAAACCTGCTATCAGCAGCAGCAGTCCAATGCTGTAAACAGGGACAGCTGATGCACTGGCACACAATGCACATATTCCTGTTGGCGCTGTCATGGAGCTGGTAATGTGCACCAGAGCAAACACTGGAGATCATAATGTCATAAATTGTCTGAGATAGATCACCTTAGTTCTTCTGTCAGGGCCTGAGCCTCTACAAGCCAAGCAGAAGAACCAGCTTGTATAGCTTGGGCTGCAATGGACCCAACACTGCTGGGGCTCAGGAGGAGTTGGGTCATTTATCTGCTCACACCACTGATGCATGTGGGAGTTCTTCCCTCTTTAAGTTGTCTCAAGAAAGCTTGCTGGTTTTCTGTGCTTTGGAGAAAGCTGTTGATCATATCTTAAGTCTCAAACAGAAATGGCTTTCTTGGGCATCTTCATTTTCTTTCAAATTTCTATCCCTGAGTAAGTGAAGAAAGACAAATAGCATGTGTTAAGCTGAGCTCCATATACCTGAGAGCCGAGCAGGAGCAGGAGTGGTGGAGACCAAGTATGTGAATGAATTTGTATGTAGGTAGACTGAACTGGGAATAGCAGTGGGTTGTGAACTGGGAACAGTGTTGGATGGCACTCGAACAGGACCAAGGGGAGGAGGATGCACCTCTGTTTCTATGCAAGAGAGGCTGAAAGAGGATTTGCATATGTAGCATGTGTATAGCTGAGAGCAGAACAGTAATTAGGAGTAAGCGAAGGTGAAGCTGAAAGAGGAATTCCGTGTTCTGTGGAAGATCTTTCCATGTAAGCTATTGTTCAGAAAGGTTATTAGCAGACGGCAGTACAAACTGTCCTGAGCTGCATGCTCTGCCTTTGTCTGACTACAGGATTTTTACAAGCCTTTTTTTTTTCTTGGAGAGCTGACAGCATAATGGTCCTGGACAATACCAAATCATCATCTGCACGCTCGCTAGGGGAGCTGGGCCTTTGTATGAGAGTGAGGAAGATATAAACAGCACACTCAAAGCAGGACAGAAATGACTGAGCAAGGGAATGAGAGAAGAGAGGCTTAAATGCCATTTTCTGGGCTGGCTGGGTTGGGGCTTTTTACATTATTTTTTTTTTTTCCTCTTATCATATTCTGTGTGTCTTGTTCCAGAACTGCTTCAGTCACTTTGTGGGCCTGTGTTTGCAGCGTATGAAGGCTCTGGTTTTGTGGTAAATACTAAATAGATGCTTTAAAAAATGAGGGGGGGGAAAAAAAGCCCTATATGAGGAAAATTTAGGACAGGTGTTGTCTCCTTCCCCAAGCAGCATTTCTGTTCCTGACAGGCAGCCCTACAGACTGCAACTGCAATTGGACTCCAACAAAATGCTTCTCCAGAAGTATTGTGTGAGTGAGACCTGTTGGGTCAGGTCCTTAAACTGGTCAGGTGTGAACTGAGCAGGGCCAAGAGGGTTCTCTGACCCCTCCCACTGCTAACATAGACTGATGTCAGCATTGCAGAACAGACAGGGCTGTGCTGTCCCCATTGCTATGTCCCCAAGCTATTAGTCATTAAGACTGGAAAAAAAAAAAACTGCCGTGAAGCATTTCTGCTGCCAGTCTGTGTTTGGTAGGAGGAGGATTTCCTTCCATCAGCGGGTCCCTAAGTTGCCCCAGATACACAATACGTGCTGGCAGGGCTGGCATCTGGCGTTGTCAGCTTTGTTGGTGGGAACAAGCTCCATATAGTAACCCTGTCACGCAGGAATAAGGCAGCATGTTGCAATTTGTGTTGGTAAACTTTATGCTGTTGTGTGTTACTATTAAAGAGATGATTGTGTCTGACGTTAGGAAGTATTTTAGAAGCGTTTTAGGACATTTTAGCTCGCTGTACTGGTTGCATTGTCTGCATGCCTCCCGCAACAAATCCAGATGCCTTACTAATCTGGAGTCCAGCTTTACAGGACAGAGGAAATCCTCTAAAAGAGTGTCATCCTCCTGCATGTAAAATCAGCACAGCTTTTTGATGCGTTTTATCTTAGGCTCTTCCAAGACTGATACAAAAGGAGGAGAAGGAATTCTTTCCCTTTCACACAGTCACGGAATCACCTAGGTTGGAAAAGTCCTTTAAGATCATTGAGTCCAACCATTAACCTAACACTGACAGTCATTGACTATACCCTGACCACTATGTCAACTCGACTCTTAAACACCTCCAGGGATGGGGACTCCACCACTGCCCTGGGAAGCCCATTCCAATGTCTTTCTTAATGGGTAAGGCTTCTGTTTCTACCCAAGTGTGAAATAATGCAGCATAACCATTTATCATGCAGAGAACTGGAAATTCTGCCATGAGCAATTGGGTTTTGGTGGGGAAGCAAAGAGATATTTCTCTAGATAGCTGCTTTGCTTCTCCCTAGTAGTTTGAGACTGTGTGCATGAGGCTGGGGCATTAAGGATGGAGGAAGTCTGGGTATTCCTTATGTGTAGCTCTGCTCTTTGCCAGTAACTGTCTTTGCCAGAATCTTTTGCGAGGCTGTACTAGATTAGCTCCCATGGCTGCAGCGTCAGGAGACCTGGGGGTCACTGGTAGGAACCTCACCCCAGTGTCTGGAGCCCTTTCTGGAGATTTTTCTTGTGTGCTTTCTTGGGAACAGTATGCTTTGCAGAGAGCCTCAGTTTTGCTTTATTTGATTGCATTTAAAGAGCTCATTAAAAAATGAGTAACAATAACCATGTACTTAACATTACATTTGTTATCATCTAAGTCCTGTGTTGACTGCTGATGTTTAGGATAGGCACTGACATGCACTTTAAGAAAAAATAGACAGACTGAATGAAAATTTAACAGTTTTTTTAAGCATTCAGCAATACAGCAAATTTCTTGGGACTTTATTGAAATCCAGAAGCAGCTAGTCAGTCTGAACACATTTTCTAAAAGGAGCTCAGGATTTCCAGAGCAGCTCCTTTTCCTTTCAGGCTCCAAAGGAATCACAAAATCACAGAACGTTAGGGATTGGAAGGCCCCTCAAAAGATCCTCTAGTCCAGTCCCCCTGCCCGAGCAGGAATACCTAAATCTAGCCCAAGGTGTGCTGCCCTTTTTGACCTTCTGGCCCAACCACAACAGAGACTCAGAGTGTGCTGCTCTTGAAGGTGCCCTCCTGCATGAGCTGGGCTGTTTGAAACCTCCTCGCTGCCCCTGCCACCAAACCAAGTGGTGGGATTGAAGGAACAGAGTCAACTGAGGAAACAGCTATGTTAGTCCTCAGTATTTTGAGGAGAGTGATTCTTGTTTGTGCTGCTACGTGTGCCTAGGGTCATGGTAATGAGGTGAAGAGGGAGTATGAGAGCAGGACCACCAGTGTATGTCTGCATCCTCCAGCAGCAGGCTGCACAGAAACGTCTAGGAGAAAGGAAGCCAAAATAAAAAACATTTTCTGTGTCTAAAATGGAGAGAAACAGCTAGATGAGCGTCCAGT
The DNA here is from genome assembly GCA_028020825.1 of Podargus strigoides. Classification (NCBI taxonomy): domain Eukaryota; kingdom Metazoa; phylum Chordata; class Aves; order Caprimulgiformes; family Podargidae; genus Podargus; species Podargus strigoides. The sequence continues at coordinate 2,626,331 of CM051635.1, forward strand.
CAACCAACAATAGAGCAGAAATAATTTCCCCTGGGCTGCAAAAAGGGTGCTTAGGAGATGGAGAGACAGGCAGCAGCAGCTTCCCAAGCATTAAACATTTTTTCTGGCCTTTCTTCTGGCTCTCTGTGGGGAGGTAGCAGCTGCAGCCTGCCTGCAGGTCATTCCCACTGGGGCTCCTCCTTTTCCAACTGGACTGGTTTCTCAGTCTCAGACCATCCCATGCCTGCTTGCTACCATGGAGTTGTCTTCTGGGAACCCCATTGCTAAGGCTGAAGGTGGAGGCGTTCTGGATATCGAATTAGCTGAAGGTTTCCTAAGGCTTGGGGGTGTTTTTCTTTTGTCCCACTTGCCTTCTTCTCCCCTCATGCTCTTGCATTTACCCTTCCTCAGCCAAATGGCTCCTGCTTGCACATAATCAGTAGGTACTGCACACATGGCAGGCATTCCCCTGGGATGCCATGCCAGCTGACATGCTATGCCATCAAGGAAGAGTAGGCCAGTGCACTCTATGCTCCTGCATAAAAAATGAACTGTATAATATTTTATTTATCAAAATCCTTTTCTTTTTGTTTGTTTTTTTTTTTTTTTCCCTTTTCCAATATTGCTGTCCAGCTTCTGTCATAGTGCTCTGCCAGTCCCTCCACGCTGAGTGCTCAGGTCTGCTTTAAAAAGTTTTTAGACAAGCCTTTTAACTGAGCTGTAGCAAAATCAAAACCTGAGGGAGTTCCCACAGCTTCTCTGCAGCCTTTCTGCTCTTTGGCCTGCGACCAGAGCAGTCCCTCTCCAGAGCAAGCAAGGACAGTGTTAAATAAGGCACTGGGGGGCTGGGCCACTTGTGTTCATTTGTTTCCCTTAGCATTGCTGGTGTTCACCTCTAGAGCAGTTTTCTGAAGAGGATGAGGGAGATACATAACCATACATGAGCGTGCATGGCACTGCACAGAGATCTGCATAGCAAGTGTGTTCTTGCAGTACCAAACATGAGTGCCAGAAGTCTTAGGAAAAAAAAAAAAAGAGGAAAAAAACCCATATAAAATCTCAGGTTGGTAAATAGGAATGAAAAACACCCATTTACTGTCTGCAGCCTGGCATGAAAGGAAACTGTTGCTACAGAGCCCCAAGATAAAAAGAGAGACCTCCTTACCTAACAGCTCCCGCTGAAAGCTTCGCTATACCTACAGTGTTTGCATTGTGCTCTCTCCGCTGGCAAGCTGGGATGCTGCTGGGCTCGTCAGGGTAACAGGGAGCAGAGATGAAGGCCCTGCTGATAACAGCGACCTGTTCTAGCCTCCCAAGTCAGCACTCTCCACTGAAACAGAGGAGGAGAGAGGCAGGCCCTGTGCTGCCCACGGTTTGTGCTAGAAAGGAGGAGATAAGTCAGAGATGAAAGGGAATGCACGAGTTAGTTGTAGTAGCTCAAAATAAATTGCTGCATTCTTGTCAGCAAATTAGCTTTTTCTGCAACCACAGCCCCCTTCTTCCCTCCTACATAGATGCCTCCCCCTCCTTCTCCCTCCATCTCTCCTGAAGCCTCATCCATGTTTGCCTGATGCTCCATTATGTGGCATCACCTGAGCGTACTGAGAAACATATGGCTGTGATTTGTGACTCATTACTTGAAAGGCCAGAGATCAGACCTGTTCCCTCAAGTGACCTATGCCATCCTGCCCAGAAAGGGGACATGGCAGCAGCTCTGCCTCCAGCACTGCTCACTCTCCCATGATGGCAATTCTGGCAAGGTTTCTAAGAGGACAACAAGATGCTGTCATAGGCAAAGATGGCCTTGCTGTCACCTTTTGTGCTTTCTTGGGGAACAAGAAACCTTCTTGCCTGTGTGCCTCCACCTTTAGTCTCTGTCTCTGCACACTCCCCCATGCAAATCTCTCCTTCCCTCTCTACACCTCCCACAGATCCATCTCTCAGCACTGGTGGTGACCCTGCTCCTCTCTGAGGCCGCTGTCAGCTGAGTGCAACCAAGTGCTATTTGGGTCCAAATAACGTGGTGTGCTGGGGCATAGATGTGACTGGGTATGAAGGAAATGGTTGCCTCAAGGGTGTAATTTATGTAGCTCCAGGAGTGTGTGTGCACATGTGTCAGAGTGCAGGGGGTTGGTTTGGGGCTCCTTGTCAGGAGGAGAAGACTGCCTCTCCTTCACCTCCTGCTAGCCATGGCTATGGAGCAGCAAGGTTGCTGACAGAGGGTTCCAAGGGCCATGGGAAAGGCCAGGTGGGTAAAAAACAGCGGGTAAACAATCTGCATGGGGTGGATTCAGACTTCCTTTAGCTCTGTTGGGGTTGTTCCTGATTGCTAGTTTGATTTCTGCCTTTGAAACCCTACAGCTGGGCATATGTCTAAGCAGTGTGTCCTGGGCTGAACAGTTGTCCTCTAAAGCTTTCCATCACAGGAGATGTTGGGGCTGTGTCTCAAGGCAGCCAAAGCTGATCGGGTTCTTGCTCTAATGCAGATCCAGCCCAAGAGGAGGCAGCATGCAGACACTGGCTTTGAGAAGGCCAGCAGAGCTTTGCTGTCCAAGCATCGCTCATCAGAAAGCACTGCAGGGAGCAGCATCTTGTTGCTGACTGAGAAAAGGGCACGCAACTCCTTATTTGCCATATGCCAGTCCAAGACGCTGTCGGAGAGCCATCTGTGGGTGTGTGCCCAGTTAGTGCTGCCTCAGCCTCTCCGAGCAGAAAGACAGCCTTGGAGTGATGACTACAGAGAAAATAATTATAACGGGAAAACAAACTGAAAGCAATGCTCAGAGCTCCTGCAGCACTGCACAGGCTGTTCAGGAAGGCTATCATGTCAGAGGAGAGCAGCATTTGACCGATGGAAGCTGATTTGTGTTAGTGAAAGAACATGTAATGTCATATTGGATAATATCATCCCTTTCTCAGCGTCTGGGTAAATCTCTGAGCTTTTGATTTCCTTTGGCTTATCCTGCTGTGACACTTCCTATGCAGTGGCATGGGATAAGCTCCTTCACCTCTACGGTGCTCGGGGGATGATTTTTTTTTCTTTATCAGAGCATACTCCAGAAAGACATTGGATACAGGGCTAAATCTGCCCTCTTAAGATTTTACTTAAAGAAAAAAACCACACCACAAAGTAAAAGCTTTTAAAAAGCTTAGAGAGATAGTAGGCACAGCAGTGCAGAGCTGTGCTCCTTGGCCTTATCTCCTGGGTGTTGCTGGCTGCAGTGTACTAGCACGTTGCAGCAGCTGTGGGAGCAGCTGCCCTCAGCCAGCAACAGTAATGCACTGCTGGAAAAAATAAAACCCCAAAATGTCAGAAATTATGTTTGTAACTGCAGTGCCTGTGCCAGCTGAGCTGAGCTTGCCCTGTGAGGAGCCAGAGGCAGCAGTGGCAGCCAGTGCATGATAAGGGATGCAGAACCAAAGTCTCACTGGAAGCCCAATCAGAAGGGGCTGTCTGGGTGGAGGAAGAAGCAGCCAGGGAAGCAGAGTATGTCACCATGGGCAAGGGAACCAGGAGGACCGTGCTGAGGGCAAGCCCTGGGAAGGGGATGTGAATCAGCAGTGTATGCTCACGGAGACCGCTGAGACTTCAGTGGTGATGCTCTCCATTGCTGTACTGTTCATGAGCTGTTACAACCCACAGCTCAGTGCCATTAGGCAGAGAAGGTATGAACTTGGTTTGTGCCAGACTCAGCATATAGTGTGGCCATGTCCCTGGGACAAGAAATTATGATGGTACCAGCTCAAACCTCTGCCAGCAGCTGAGAGGGTGCAGGAGCACATCTTGCTGTCACCTTGACCACCACAGGCGCCGTTTCAAACATGCAGGCATTGCCCTGGCTCTGTCAGGCTAGCCAGGCTCTCAGCCTGAGGCACTGGCAGAGGGCAGCCATCGTGCTGGGATGAGTGGCCTCCTGGGGCACTTCTCCCTCTCCCCTGACTGCACAGGGAGACAAGACACGTTGCTCAGGCCAAGCATGTTATTTGCAAAAGCCAGTGCCAAGTGAGACAGCTGTCAGGTTCTCTGTGCCCCTCCAGATCAGGGCTTGCACTGTGTGTTGGGGGAGCTACTGGAAGCTCACCCTGGGCAAAGGACGTGGCCCCTTCCCTCTGCTGTCTGCAGTCCTTCCCCATCACACAACGCTTCTCCCTACGTCCTCTTCAGTGCTCAGTCTTCCCTTCTCTGCCTACCTGGTCTTCCAGCTCTTCCCTCCCCTGTGCCAGTGGTGCAGCTCCTTAATGCATAGCTCAGGTAGGAATACCCACACAGCCTTTTCAGGGTCAGCTGTGAGGAAGGCATATGTGCCTCATCCTTCTCCTCTGGCACCCCTGGCAAAAGGAGCAATGTTGCATTATGCCAGCATTTAAGAAATAATAATAATTAAAAGCTTTCTGATGAACATGGTTAATTTCCTAGTCTAAAAAGCTGCTAAGGCAGCGCCTTCTGTACATTAGCATATTTGCAAGGTTAATGTAGTGTACTTAATAAGATAAATAATGCTTGTCATGATATTTCAGGCCAATTTTAAGGGGAGGGAATAAAAAATATTTTGCTTAACATCTTAAGTTTTTGCCCGGTCAACTTTAAGTTACTGCAACACTGAGTGGTAGCTCAGCAGTTATGTTGTTCACTTTTCCCCTTGGCAGGTGCTCAATGGCACTTGCAGAGGGTTAAAGGAGACTGTCAAAGCACAGATGGCATGGGTGAGCTTGAAGTGGGCTCTCAATAGGCATCACTTTGGGAACTTGGATAGGAAGAGTGTTAGGAAGGGAGCAAAACCATAACAGGCTGAAGGGAAAGGATATGGGATCAGGGACAGTGTGTTGGGGCAGGAGGCAATGGTGGTACTGACCTGCAGGAGGGGGTCTGAGGCTACAAGCAAGGATGGCAGTAATAAACTGGTGACTGATGCAGTGGGACCATGAGGCTGCAATAGGCAGTGGGGGCTTTCTCATCAACTTAGACCGTTTTGGGGTTTTTTTATGTCCTACTTCAACCCTTAGCTTAATGCTTTATTTTCCTCCAAACATCCAGGACCAGGGAAGCATTTGACAAACCCCTGTGTTAGACACTGTGGGCCATGGGAGACAATCATAAGCCTGCTTCCTAGCTGCTAGCCCTGGGCAAGTTTCAGGTAATGACTAGCAGAGAGCCCCTGTGTTCCTAATGGTTTCTCTTGCCTCCCCTTCTGCAAAATGATTGCTTTCTTAGGTTTTTTTAGTAATATAAAGTAAAAGTGGCCACATCCTTAAATAAATGAGGCCACAGTGGGCAAGGAAGCGAGAGGAGAGAACTTCCCAAGCAAATAATCCAGGGCATCTGGCTTGCTACTCCCACATACCCTTCCTTTCTCTCCCCTCCTCCCACTGACCAGTAACATAAAACAGCCAGCTCATTATTTTCTCATAATGATGAGGAGAGGGAGGGAGAAGCAAGCCAACATAACTGCTGGTATTAGCTATATAGGAAATTAATAAATAGATATGCCACACAGATACATGCCACAGTGGAAGGATGGGTAGATATTTAGCTGCCTCAGAATCCTAGACCAATATGATAAAGGAAGAGAGGGACAGCAGAGGCAGCTGAAAGATAAAGGGGTGTGGGGGTGCAAGAAATAAAAAGGGGAAACCATAAAGCACAGTGGGGAAAGATACAGTAAAAAAGATGAGAGGTGGGTGAGGAATAAGGAGGATGGGTAAGAGGCACAGCAAAAAGACAGGCAAATGAGCCTGGCAGAGGAAGGAAGGAATAATATGTTGTTGTCGGTGTCCGAGGGGGAGGTAGTGAAGGGGTGGAGGACCAGCTACAGTGGGTAGATTGATTTTGATGTTAGCTATATTGCAGGTCAAACGTAGTCCTCACACCACATCGACTCCACATCTGTTTCTTCTTCCACCTGCCTGTCAGCCCCCTGCTGTGTCCTAGATTTTTTTCAGCTGGAGCAGCTCCTGGGCTGAGCACTGACTGTCTGTCAGCCCTGGGGTGGGGGGAGACCAGAGCACCAGGTGAGGCATGTACCTGTACCCTGCAGCACTGCTGACCCCAGGCTCAGGGTGGCCTTACAGAGGTACAGCTGTTGGGGCATCCCCCCCTCTCCTCCCCATCTCCTGGGGGCAGGGAAGGCAGGTTGGTGTCTGGAAGCCTGTCTCGCAAAGGGAAAAGGGCTGTGAGTGCAACACCCAGTGTCAGAGAAATGCTGGGGTAACCTGAGAGGCTGCCTGGCTGGCTCTGCAGCCCACCAGCCACACAGCACCTGGCTGAGATGCACTTGTCATCCTCCCGCGTGGGGCAGACAGCCTTAATGTGAGAGCCTCCTGCCTCCGCAGCGCTGCAGCTGATGATTGTCTCAGAGCAGCCTATTAAAGAAGGAAACCAAACCACCCGCCTCCATCCCAGCAGCTGATTTCTTTCTCTGTCGGGGGTGCCACAAACAGCTTCACTTACAACTTCTAAAGAGCTTTGCTCCCCTGCCTGAGCCCTGAGCAGCTTTGCAGGGCTCTGGCAAAGGCATGGCCACCCAGCCTGGGTGCCAGGCGAGGCAGGAGACATCTCTGCATCCCAGTGCCTGGGCAGGTGGAGGAGTGGGTTGGGCTCCTCTGGGAGTTTGGGTAGGTGGTGGTGGCAGTGTGCTGTCTCTGAGGCTGCTCAGCTGAACTCTGCTTGCAGCTTTCCTGGGTGGGACCACCCCCTCATCGCTCTGCTGGTCCCAGTTGCGTGGTAACTGTGACTGCATGAAGGGATAAACAACTCGGCGCCCTCCCTGCTCATGTCTGTTGGCACCCATTGGTTTGGAGCCATTTGCTGACTCCTTTTTTGGTTTTCTCCTCTTGCCTTCCCTCCACATTTGCCCCATCCTGTTTCTGTCCTCTGTGAATAATGCTCAGCAGCATGGTGTGCTGCTGTAGAGGAGTTAGAGCTGCTCCAGGCAGTTAGACACTCATCCAGGAGAGGATCCTGAAAAGATGAGAAAGAGAGGGGAAAAAAACTAAAAATCAGCGTTTTCTCCATTCTCTGTCTCCTTAGTGCTTGCTAGAGCTATTGGTGAAGCTGGGAGGGGGGAGCCCAGGGTTTAGGGAGCAGTGGTGCTGTGGGTGAAGTCCCAGGTGCCTTCATGCAGCTTTAGGAACAAAGATGAAAATAGAAGGAGGAGGAGAAGTGCCAAAGCTGTACGAAGCTGAGGACTGAGATAAGGGAGGCTGATACCATTCAAGACTGAGCTGTATTGTGTGCAATGTGCTGGCTGTCCAAGCCATTCTGCCCAGTGCCATGGGCTTTGCTGTGCTCTAGAGCGCTGGATGTTGCCCTGTTGACTTCCAAACCAAGGAAACGTAGAAAAATAATGCATAAGAAAATCAAATCTAACTACTTAAATCAGAGAGCTCCACACTGAAACTTGCTAGGTCTTGGCTCCTGTCCCTAAACCTACATCGTGGCTGCTCCTCCAGAGCACATCAGGAAGGCTCCATCAGCTGCACTGCATCGATGGGGGTGTAGCAGAGATCTGGGAAGGGTTTTGCCCATTCTGTGCATTGTGTATCAGCATCACACTCATGGATCTGTTTATGATGGTGATCAGATAGCAAAACTTCAGGAGGGAAATGTCCCACCAGAAAGCATTTGTGCAGTAGGCATGGGAATTTAGAAATATGAATGATGGGTGAGAATGTGAGCTGGTATTTTTATATATATATATTTTTATATATATATGTAATGATAGCTCTTCACTAGGAAATGAAACCCAGCAGGGGAGAAAATACTGTGTGGATTTCAAAAGTCTTCACACATCCCTACACTAAAGAGCATTTCTTCTTCTCTCATTCAGCCCTTACACCATAGATGCCTCAGACTTGAGCAGTCTGCTTGAACTACCTGCTGTTCAAAAGTCTTGAAGAGACAGCGGAAGCTCTTTGCTACTGAAACCTTTCTTCCAAAGCTTCCAGGAGCCAGATAAGAGGAGCATACAGGCTGCTTTCTGCTCCTGGGAGACTGGGCAAATTCCCAGCTACCTCTGGACCCTGTTGTGCATGCTGGGTGGATTAAGGCTGCTGAAACAGGGGCCTTGCTGGCCTATGGTTGTCCTGCACTGCAGCAAGTCAGTGATAAACGTCGGTTGTGTGAGAGGTGGGAGTTCTGTCTCTGTTTAGGAGATCCTAAAGGATTTATCTTTTATAGGAAATCCTAATAGCTGGTCTGATTTTTATCCACTAATCCCCGGTTTGCTGTGAGTGCACACTCACATGGCAGCATGTATCTCTGTATTTGAGTCCCATCTCCTTACCTTACAGATGTAAACAACTGCCTGTTTTTCTTAGCCTCACAGACCCAGTGGAACAAAGAGTGACTGACATTTTCTTTCACCTTGTGCATCATCAGCAGAAATATCCCTGTTTCCAGTGGCAGCATTGTTACTGCTGGGAATGGTGGACATGGCAGATGGAGTCTTCTCTGATGAAACTGCCGTGTTTCTGGCATTTGAGAAAAGCATCCTTTGCCTTGAAAAATGAGTGAACCACACAGGGAATCTCTTCTGCCATCTCACTTTTACAACCAGTCTTCTGTCTGTAATCAGGATTTTTAAATGAGAGGGAATGAAGTTCCTGAGGCAGAGGATAATGGGAATCTCTGCTCTGATAAATTTTTGGACGCAGAGATTGCAGAATAATGGAGTCACGATGCTCAATATGTATTCTTGTTAAATAGACTTGGAATGTAGTGGGCATATGACATGTGAATCAGTGAGGGAAGTCATATTGAGGATGTCCAGGATGAGAAGAAAGCCAGGATCTTAGAAACCAATCTGATTTTACTGCACATAAGTAGAGGTGGTAAGGTTTCTTTTTGCACTTGGCACAGTGAAGTATTGACAGCTCTCAGTGAACTCTCCACCCTGGGCGTAAATAATTACAAAGGGAATTGATTTTGAATCATGTTTTATATGTAGTAATATACCACTTATTAAGTGCAGTGCAACATATGGTATGGACTGTGTTTACATTAGCATTTGAGTTTGAATCCTGACCGTGCTTTGGAAGCATATCTCCCAGTTCTCTCTTTGCTTTGGTTCCTGTTGCAGGAAGGTCTCTGGGCATATGCTGTCTTCTTTTCAGGAGATGCTCAGTGTCACCAGCTGCTAATGGTGGTCAGCCCATGGGGCTTGATGAGAAACAGCCCCAAGTAAACCCCTGCAGTGTATATAGTGTAAACAGCATGTGCTCAGCGCCATTTCACTCTGGAAATCTGCTCCTTTTGCATTGCAGTGTTGGTAACATAGACACAGCGAGTAGCTAGGCTGGAGCCTTGGGGTTCAAGGACTGAGCCTCTTAAAACCAAGTACTTTTTGCTGCAGTTTTAGCCACCTCGAAAAATATGAACTTGCCTACACAATCATTTCTTCTGATAGTTTCCCCCACCATGGGCAAGTTTATATCATTTGGACCTGCATGTGGTTTGCACTGTGGTCTAGACTTGCCTCCCATTGACTGCCTGGGGTTTACACTGATCAGGTCAAAAGTCCTTAATGTTGACCCTAGACCCTCTGTTCCCCCACTTACACCAGCTGATAACTGCTCTTTCCCCAGGGCATGCTGGCAGAGCCTGGTGCTTTAGCTCTATGAGGTGAGAAAAAGTGATGCGAAGAGACATCTCTCAGAGCATCATCCAAACATGGCGAAGCCGATGCTTTTCCTGACTGCCTGCATGGAGTTCTTCTGCCTAGGGCTCTTCAGTGGGAGAGCTCTGTGGCACGGCACCTCTGCTCCCTGGCTGGAAAACACTACAGCCCTTGCTATGGGGTAGTGGTCGCTCATCCATGTATCCACAGAATCGTAGAATCATCAAACAGCCCTGGTTGGAAAAGACCTCTCAGACCATCAAGTCCAACCATTAACCCAGCACTGCCAAGTCACCACTGCCCCATGTCCCTCAGCACCACATCTACACGGCTCTGAAATCCCTCCAGGGATGGGGACTCCCCCACTGCCCTGGGCAGTCTGTGTTAGTGCTGACAACCCTTTCCATGAATAAATGTTTCCTGATATCCAATCTAAACCTTCCCTGGCACAGCTTGAACATCCAAACACAGCTCAGGCTCAAAAGCTCTTCAAGCACTTCCTTTTCTTCTGTGTTTGTCAGAAATGATGTGTTTGTGGCCTCTAATGCCACACTTTGAGAGCAAGAATCAGGCTACACCCTGTGGTGCACTTGTGTGTGTTGCACCCACCCTGCCCATCTATTCCCTTGCTGCTTCTGAAATGGTGCTTCCTCTAGTTCAAGAAGTACCTGCCAATACTTTTTAGCAGTACTATTAGACTGTCGTACTCTTCTCTCGTTTTCCCAGCACTGCTGTGAGTTGCTACTTAGTTGGGATTTTCCAGATAGCCTAATGGAGTTAGCCATCCAGAGCCACCGACTTTCTGTGCATAGAGAGCATCTAATTCTCTTAAAGCCCACGGCAAATCCCAGCATTATTTCCTATGCAGATGGCTGCTACAAAGAAGCAATTAGGAAGATAACCCGTATCTGCCCTTCCTCTCTTCCATTTTTAAAACTGCAGGGGAAAAATGGCAGTATTTTGGTTAAAGATAAGTGTAAACCAAACCCTAAGGTGTTGACAACCCAAAATACTTGCGTGTTTCAGTTTTGAACTAGCATCAAGATTTGTATCTTGGATATGGTCCCTGGCTTTACTTCTTTGAATAGTAAATCTTTTTCACAGTTTGAACTGTGAATATAATTTAGCATTAATGTACCGTGTATGTCTTTGATATGGCCGAAAGAGACAAGTTATGTATCTGGGTTGGAGCAGAAAGACACATCACTGTGTTGGCAGGATCTTTAGTGCCGGAACTGTAAGTCCAGGAATCATGGGAGACTTGGGGAGTATTTAGGTCTGGAAGCATGAAGTATGTACATACATCTACCAGTAGTTACCCTAGATTGGTATATAGGTAAGGTGAGGTGTTTCACTGCCTTAGGGTGGTAGAGGAGGTAGAAGAGTGTTTGCAGGAAGGAACCATTTTCTGTGGGTGCAAGGTCTCCTCTGATTAGGAATCCAACAAAACAAACCCATCCTGGCTTCTGTTTCAAGGTTCCTTCTTAGGTAGATTGTTCTTCTTTTCTCTTCATCTGTGGAAGAAAGAGAGAGAAAAAAGGTTTTCACTATGTATAGTTGTTCATGGATAGAAAACTAAGCAGGAGTTCTCAGCATGATACAGTCTCTTTAAGGGATGGTCTGCTTTTCCTCCTGTTGCCTTACTGGAGAAAGAAGGAAAGAATTAGCACTCCCTACATCTGAAGGGTAGAATTAATTATGGCTGTGATTCATTGTGGGCAAAACCAGCTAAACATTTCTCTGCTATTTTTAATTTTGCATTTGAGTGTATGAAACCCAAGATAGGGTCTGAATTCCTGGGAACAGCTTCATTTCCAAATGCGCATGTAGCAGAATTGCCAGAAACTGGAGACAAGGTGCAGACAAACAATCTGATTTTTAAAGGATTGAAAAGTCCCTCTGTTGTTTTGCAGTTTATCTTAGCTGTTGGTGGTGGGAGGGAGGGATGTCCAAGGTCAGAACAAGCTGAATCACTCAGGTTTGGTTAAGTTTGACCTGTTATTTTTTAATGTAGTCTATGTTTTGCTCGAGGGTTGGGTAACTCTGCCTCTCCTTTCCATTATTTTTTTTTTTGAGGGGATCACTATTATTATTACTGCTATTGCTCCTATTATTACTAGTTTGCAGTGGTTTTTTTAGTCATCTGTGTTCAGCTCTCTTGAGAGCAATGAAAAGAAATCAAACTGCTTTTGTGAGTTGTGGCAGAAGAGTGCAAATAGATTGATTAAAAACGCAGTTTCTTTTTTTAATTTCAACAGAATGGAGGCTTGTGGGTAATGTGCATAATGTATGCTCAGTGGTAACAAGCCACAGTGGGGAGAGGGGAGGAAAGCAAGGGGGAGAGAAAAAAAAAAAAAAAAAGATAGGAAGTGGAGCCAGTGTTGTTCTGCCTTTAAACACAAGATTGATTTTACATTTTCCCTGTGTGTCACTTTCATTACTAGCAAATTAATCCTTCTCTCTGAGGCCTGAAACTTATTTCTGGGGTTTCTCATAAGAAAATAGCTTTTGGTGTGCTACCTATTCTTAAAAAGGGAGCTTGAGGCTTGGCTACATGACAAAGTTGCACCCATTTAACCAAAGGTGTATTTTTAAAATTGACCCTGTTATAGAGGTGCACATGGCTGGCTTATTTTGGTGTTTACTTTCCTGTGAATCTGCCTATACTGTCAGCAGCACAGCACTCTTGAAATGATATGAGAATGCTGGCCAGAGGATGGGTAGCATCACTTTAACTAAATCGATAAAAAGTTATCCCTTCACAACTATTGCACTGTGTTCAGAAAAAGAAGGCATCTACAGAGACCTGTGGCCTGAAGGATCAAGCACTCAGCAGACCCTCTTGGGAGGAGGTTGTGAGATGTTTCTGACACTGATACAGTTCTGCAGTGCAGCATCCCTTCGGAGCACAGGGGTCTGCTGGCTGCTGTAACCTGCCAGGACTCAGGGAGCTTCCTGGCCTAATAAAGGAGCTGATTTATTAAACACTCATTTTAGGCCAATGATTCTGGACAATTCAATGGTTATATCATGGGACTGCCTAAAGCTACAACTATATTGCAAGTTGAGCAAACCATTTCACCACTGCTGGGTTTCTAGCAAAGGCACACTGCTGTTTTGTGGGGCTGCTCTGTCTTCAGTCCTCAGGTCACAGCACCATGAGTAGAAATTCAGACTTGCTTTGTTTCTTTTTAAATGATCTGGCATACCTAGAGTTTAGATCACCTGTGTTCTCCTTACGGAAGGGTTTGGTTTTCTTTTGGGTTTAGGTGTTTTTCTTCAAATTGGGCTTTTTTTCAGATGCAGGAGATATACGTGTGCTATCAATGCTTTACCATCGTTGGTCAGTCAAGTTACTGACTGGTTAACAAAACCTGCTGCTGCTTTTCTGTTTTGATGAAGAGGGGGGACTGTTCTGATTCAGTTCTGGCTCAGAAAGCTGGAGTGTGACCCATAGACACTCCCTTACCTAGGTTAACGTTGACACTTCCATGTCTGTTTAAGGTGAGGAGATGGGTCACAGCCTGCCCCACTCTTGGAGGATGACTTGCCAGGTTTAGCCCAGGTCTGCCTGTATCCATGGTGCTGTACCATAATGGGACTGTGGTCCACGATCTCCAGTGGCTGCCTAGTATCTGGGTTAATGCAGCAGCAATTTTTCACCATCAGTTGCTGTCACAGTATGTAAGTGTAAGAGTATGGTCTTTTGGGCTGACATGGAACAGGGCCCTGCAGTCCTGTCAACAGCAGTGACTCGTAATTAGCTCAGGAAGGATGGGAAGAGGGGCTCCATCTTTCCCATTAAATATCAAACAGCACACAAAAATAGCTGTTTGCAGCCGCAGCGAAGATTTGCTCCTATCAGTGAAAATCCAGCATGTTTTGTCTGAGCATAGGTCAGGTGTTTGTTTGGATTAGTGAACAAAAGGGACACCAGATGCAACGAGGAGAATAACTGGTTTTAAATCAAAAGGACTCTTATTTTTTTCTTTTCCCTCTGAAAACTCTAGTGGCAGCGTTTCAAGATGCTTAGGCTGTGTTTCAGTGAAAATGGCTGCCAACTTTTCCCTTTGCTGTGCAGTGGCCAACTCTAATGGAGGATCTGGTATGTGATTAGGCTGGTGGGGGAGTGCATCCACTTACGGAGTTATTGTTAAAATGAGGAGCTTTTGGGACTTCTCTGCTGGAAGTCTGGATTATTGGAAGCATTCCATCTGATTTCTCAGAAATGCTTGCTTATAGCCTGAAAAACGGCAGCCTTTACTGCTGCCTTTTGGATTTACTAGAGCCTTGAGCAAGCCATTGGCTTCTCTTTGAACATGTACTGCTTTAAATACACCTGTGCATAACAAAGGGAAGGACATATCCGGGCCATATTCATTTCCAGTCTGACTGACTGAAAGTGAAAGGTGCCTGCGAGCATCTGCGGGACTTGTTATTGCTCAGTGGGCAAGAGCTTGTCAGAAGTGTTGGGCTGATTTTCTACAATGTGAACTGTGTGGTTTATAATTGACTTCTTTACTCCTGCCTTAGCAGAGAACAATCATATTTTTTTTTATGCAGCAAACAAATACGATTTAGAGTGAATAGATCTTCACACTGAGACCTAAGACCCAGCTCTGTTCCCTTCAGAATAATTGGCAAAAATTCCCCAAAATTATTTTCTGGAAAGTAGGAATCTCGGTTTGGATGCCTACTCATGAGATTGTCAGTGATATGGTTTGAGATACCCAGTACTACCCAAGGGACTCCTGAAAGAACGTGACATTTGACAGCCCTTGATCGACACAGATCTGTCTCAGAAGCCAGCAGAAGAAAGGAGAATGCCCATGTAGGGGTAGGCATGTGGGTATGTGCATGGGTATAGGAGTGATCTGTCTCTGACTTTGTTTGGGAGAGCAAGGACTGCTGCAGGGCAGGAGGGAGGACACTGGCAGAGCTAGAGGGCTCTGGGATTTGCCCACAGTAGTGATGTTTGTACCTGATATGGTATAAAGCTTGTCTTTTCCAACTACCAAATGCATCAACATTGTAGACTAGGGAGAAAAAAATAAAGGCAACTATCACAGAGATTGGAGGGAGGGGGTAAGGAGTGTTATGCTGGTTTGTTTATCAAGAAACAGAACTTCACTGGGACACAATACAAAGCTACAAGCATATTATCCTAGTGCCTTTCCAGCTCCAGCACCAGCTCATTTCTTTTCCAGGTGAGGCATTATTGTGGTAATACTTGCAGAAGGAGAGAAGAAACGAGTCCAACTGCCCCTGTTTGAAAAGTCCTATCAGTGCATAAAATACGTCTGCGGATTTGAGAATTACGCTGACTTCACAACAGTAAATTTCAGATAAATAATTTATCTCCTGCAAACACATTTCTGTGCTCTTACACATCCATTTGTTTCTGGAAAGCAGCAGGGGCGACAGGGAGGGAGAAGCGATTGGTGCTCGCTGGGGAACTTTCCGCGGAGCCGCCTGTAGCTTGGGTGGTGTTGGCGGCTGGAGGTAGGGTTTTGTTCCCACAGACACCAGCTCCCACATCATAAATAAAGCCATTTTGGAAACAAGAGGCACCTTGAGCTAAAACTGGCATTCCTCACAATATTGGCAGATCAAGCTAGCAACTGTTGATTTTAAATGTTTAATGAGCAATATGTTACTGATTCTGGTAATAATGTTGTGTTTGCCTAACCTTTCTCAGTGTGCTCCCTTCTGCTGTATTGCTGGCAAGTTTCCAGGAGGGGAGGAAAGGGAAAAGGAAAAAAAAAAACCAACCAAACCCCCCCCCAGGAAGGGTGAAGTAGGGCAGAGAGAAGAGGAAAACTGAACGGCTTAAGGAGAAGGGGCATAAAAGGCAGAGGTAGAACTTAATTAAAAGGAAGAGAGAGCAGCAGGATATTGATGCCATGTCAGAGTATTAAACTGGGGATTGCAGAGAAAGACGGCATTTCCCTGCAGAGATATTCTTATTCAAGCGGAGGGCATTGGGAAGGAAAGGCTGGTTACTAGGAGGAGATGGATGGAAAGGGCTGCGTGGAGGTGAACCCCAAACCAGGGAGTCTCCTGAGACAGTTCAGTCAGCTGGTTAAAAACAGGTGAATTGAGAGAGAAGCGGCATTGTACAAATCAGTAAGATGCTCAGTTACTTCTATATCAGGCTTATATAATGCTCACTCTAAAGACTGTCTCCAGTATGCTGTATTTTTTTCCAGTTTGTTTTTGTTCAACCTCAAAACCCTGAGTGGTTCAGCATAAGCCTGTTTGACCTTGGGTTGCAGGTTGGCTATAGAGAAGCTTATGAGCTCGTGTAGGTATCTTGGGATATGAAGGAGGCTTCCTTGACCAGTGGAGGTAGGAACATGCAATGGAAACGGAAAAAGGCTGCTTTTACAGTACTAAATAGCAGCTGCTTTTGCTGCTGCTCTCATCCTAGACTAGACCCTCTCTCTACTGGAGTGCGTACTGACCATTGCTTGCTGTAGAAGACCAAGCTCTTGCTTAATTTATACCATGACTCATGTGCTAGGGAAAGAACAAGATCAAAAATGCTAGTAGCTGAAGTCTTTTGTTTTCCAAATGGAGAGGTTTTGGGCAGCAGGGTTAAATGCTTCCCACCCCTGTGCCTTGGACCCTCCTCAGTGGGAGTTATCCAGAAAGTTATTGTGCAAAAACTGTGGGAGTTTTTTGTAATGTGTTGATTGGGCTCTTGGGTGAGACCAGGCACTTTCTCATCTTTTAATCATTACCTGCTTGGCTGATGTTTAAATCAATGACTGCATGCCAAACACTAGCTGCCCTATTAGGAAGCCTCTTCTTGTTTTACATAATGGCTTATTTATTGCTTCCGTTGTATGTGTGGCACAGTAGATATTGTCCAAAAGGGAGATATAGATACTAGGTCATACTTGGTGGAGGATTTTTCTGTTTTTAATGAGGAGAATATACGTTTTGCAATGCTTGTTATACTTTCATTTCCAGGCTGCTGCATACAAATTGTGTATATAATGTTGACCACACTCAAATAAACGTATAGAAAAGTGTATTGAGACACTGTGAGATAGAAGCGGAAAGCAACAGGACGCAGAGGATGTGTCTAAGAGCAGCCTTGCCAGAAAAGGGGCAGTGGTCCACCCAGGCCACTGTCTTTCCTCCAGCAATGAGAGAGGTTTGAGAAGATAGTGTCCTTTACTTACACAGCTGCTTGATTTACTGTTTTTCCTCCATGGGTAACCTATCACCTCCCTAAGTTACTTGCTTCCTTGTTAACAAGTGAGAGTGGAGCATGGTTCCACACTAAATTTTCCATTTTTAAGAGCAGGGATGCATGGGATTGCTGGATTGACCTTCTCACTATTTTTTACTCCCTCTTTTACACCACCATGATATTTTCTGTTGTTCTGTGGCTTTCTTGATAAATGTCCTAAGCATCAAAGCTAGTATAGGCGAAAGATTTTTAATTAGCCTTGAACTTTCCACCAGACCCTTAAGTACAAATAGACACAGGCCCTTAACAGTGCAAGTCAAACACATCTTCAGTGGGTCATCTTCAAGGAAACCTCCAGCAGCCCACCTTCTGCAAGTGAAGTTCTTTGCTGCCAACACCTCCCAGTGATTTCTCTTTAGCTGTAGCATACTCCATCAGTTGTAGGGTGGCTTCTTTCCTCCTTCTTTTTTATTATCCCTCCTCTGGTTGAATTCCCTACAGCTTCGAAGTAGAAGAATGAGGTCTTTTCCAGCCATGTGGTGTGATATGGCATCATCTCTCTTGGAGCAATCACCACGTGTGTTTGCCATATAACAGACAACTATAAAAGCAAAACAAAGCTGCACGTATAAGAACTCTTCTCCTAGGTGTTTCTCCAATATGCTCTTTCTCCGTGGAAGTTTTTTGTCATCACAATAGCTCAACTGAGTTACAGTCAGGTTTTGGTCTTTTAGACAGATATACGAGTGGAAGGAGAAAAGGGCTGGATAATAAAAAGGAGAATAATAGGGGAAGAGGAGGAGGGAGAGAGGGTAAGAGGAAGAAGTGGAAAGACAAAAAGAGGTATGTGAACTGAAGAAGGGGGAAAAAAAAAAATGTGAGAAACTGGAAGCAGGGGGGTGATGAGTCAAAAAGCAGGAGAGGTGATTCAGAGCTCTGGGTTGTCAGGGTCTGAGACTTGTGAGCTCTTCTTGGCAGGGCAGAGCCCTGCAGAATGCAGTATAATCTCTATGAGGGCCTTTCAGTTTAGGGGCATATAAATGGAGTGGGGTTTATTGCAAATTCTGGTTAATAACTTTCTCAAAGGGGAAAACTCCTGTATTCTCTGTGAAACACAATTTCTTGTCTCATAAATTGAAACAGCTGCGACTGTTCCCTCTGCACACAAATTTTTTTCATCTTTTGCCTTTTTTGCTGGGTGTATGTATGTGATTTTGCTTAATGATTTTTCCCTGCAGAAGGACCCGGAATGCGGTGCTGTATACAGGGTTGTGATCAGTGTCTTTGCACAAGCACAAGAAAAATGCCTTGGGCATTTTCTGCTTTTAGAGAAGAACAAGTGTTAGGCTATTAGTCTGAATCTAACTTAGACTGCATTTCTCTTGAGAAAACTGAGTAGGAATTTCTGAAGCCTCATTCCCTAGAAAGACTCTTGCCTAAACTGAGATTTAATCTATGACCTAGACTCCAGTCTTCGAACTGGAAAGGCAGCTAGCACCTCCACAGCTATCATGCAGAAAGCAGAGAAGAGAATATAGGTGAGCATCTCGACAGCCCATATTCCTGCCCCAGCTCTTAAGGCATCCCTTCCTGCACAGGGGTGGTGATGGGCACTGCAGTGCAGATGGGAAGTGGTATTCCTGCCTGGAAAGGGAAGCAAGACCATCCTTATGACTCTAAGCAGTGCTAGATATTTTCTGCTAGCATCAGCCCATCTCTGTCTCTCTGAGGGGTTCTACATGTCTTTCTTAATTGAAAAAGCCAAGGTTGCCTTCAGGCTAGTGCAGAAATCAAGCGCTTTTGTGGGTGACTGAGTGTACAGAAACACAGGTGAGGGGTCAAACCTTCCTGCCTCCAACTCACTATCTACTCCAAGTTAAAGTGGTCAAATCCCTGAATCATTAAGCAAGTGATATATGAGTTAACATAGCATGCTGGCAGGAGCAAGACAATGCAAATTCAGGGGGTTATATGTCACCTTCTGCCATCCTCTGTTTGGAAAGAGCTCAGGAAGGCTTTTGGGTTGAGTGAAGAAATACCTAAATCGGTGTCTCAGTTTCTCATTCCTCCAGCTCTCCCCATATCCCTACAAGTGCCTCTGGCTGGAAGAGGAGTGGGGTGTAGAAAAAGCCAGGATTTTTCAGATCTGAGTGGAAAGCTCTTCCCCCTCATAGCAGACCTCAGCCTTCCCATTATACATGACAGATGAGAACTTCTTGGGGCAAGCTGCATGTTCAGGAGATCACAGAGCAGCAAGGCCATTTTTCATGTTGCATTAGGAGCAGACCCATGGTCTCCAGCAGCTTTGGCATCATCCCCATCCTTCCTGCCACATCCCAGTTTATGGGCTCCCGCCCATGCATGCATCAGGCAGGCCAGCTCTTCTGCATGACAAGGTGATGCAGCTGAAGGATATGAGGAGCCTTTCCCCAACAGAACAGATTTGCAAGTGAGAGCACTGAAACCTCAAATGACCCCAGTGACAAGTGTCTGGAGAGGCTCACATTGTTTCTTTCCTCCCTGAGCCTCTTTGCAGGCTGCCCTGCAAACCAGGGCTTTTCAAGAGCCTTGGGGAAGGAAGAGGAAAAGAAATTCATGGGAGCTCTTCCAGGGCTACATGGAAAGTGCTGGAGATTATCTTCTAGATTTCCTGCAGTGCTGGGATTGTTTGGGGTTTGGGACTATGGTTCTTTCCTTGTCTTTTTGGTGCGTGAATCACAGACTGTTTCATAACATGAAACATTTTATTAACTGAAACCTTCTAGAGGACTTCTCTGTATTTCAGAAGGTAGCAACGAGAGCACTTGTTTGTCTAGAAATGGAATGGTAGTTAATGGTGTGTTTTATCTGCCTTTAATGAGATGAAGCAGGCAGAAGGCAAGGAGCAGGAGTCAGCACCAAACATTCCCACTCTGTCCCAAGCCCTCACAGTCAAAGGTCATGGGAACCTACCTCTCTTCCTACTTGTATGTCCCATGCATATATACATACCATCTAAGTGTATGAGACCCTCAGTGATACTGCCAACAGTGAGCAGTGAAATTGTTTACCACAGATCAATATAACCGTAATGCATCTTAAAGACTCAGGCTTCAGTTACCCCTTTTATGTTGTATCCCCAGCCAACACTAACTACGTTCCTCACTGCTTTCCCATGGTGATTCACCTTGCTCAGAGCTCTGCTTGCTTGCCCTAACCCTCTGCATCCCCTCACTTTTTTTTTTAATATCAACCTTTCATCTATATCTCATGCTCTCTCTCTCATTTCCTTATGTTTCATTTTCTGTCCTTCTGAACACTTCTGTCTAACAAACTATCTTCTTTATGCTATTTTTTAAACATTTTTGTTGTCTTGCCAATTCTTTCCCTATTCTCCTTCCTTGTCTCTTCTTCCCCCTCCTTCCTCCTTGTTGCATCCCCTTGTATATGTAAGCTCACTGCCTGAAAATTATCTCAGGACCTTCTGCTCCTGAAGCAGTGAAAAAATACAGTCTGCAGGTGAATTTGCCATTTTAATGTAGTTAACATTCCTCCCCTCCTACAACTGTTCTGCAATTGCAGACTGCTGAGATTAGTGGCATAAAATCCCACCAGGATATTGACATAACGTATAAGCCAGGAAGCTGTTTTAATCAAACCCAGCATCCCATTTGGAATGCTGGACTTAGAAATACAAGGACAGCAGTTTTGAGAGCAGCTGAGAAATAAGGAAATAAGTGTTTGGGGAGAAGGGGTTTGAAAACCTTTTTTTAAAATATTATTTCAATACCTTATGGTCAGAAGTTGCAGGTTTGGGTTTTTTTTTTCCACTGTGTCTTTGCCAATACAGAGGACTCAGACAGAGTATTGGAGAGGTGATAAAAAGGAATTTGATTGGATGGCTGGATTATTAAGAGGGGCTATTATCAAGTAAAAGTGCCAGAGGACCGCCATCCACAGGGCATGGATGATTACTGTGGATGAATTCCTGGTCCTTGGAGGCCAGGTGGGAGGGCATGATTGTTGTGTTTTCTCCCCCACCCCCAGTAATATTTAGAGCAGCCTTGGCTGAGCCGCTCGTAAAAATGTCTGTTATGTTGCTTGGAAAGCAGTGAACCAAAGAAAGAATAGAAGATACCCAAAACTGTTTGTCAGTCTGTAATGCACAAACTCTACCTCTCTCTGCTTCCCTCCGTCCACTGTTGGGTTTCTAAAGAGGCAATCTTTGTCAGCATGTGTCTGGCATCCACAGATCAACAGGGCGAGGACAAAGTATTGACAAGACCTTGCAGACGCTTCCAGTGGCAAAACTGATAAAGAGGAGAAGGTGCTGCAGCAAAGGAGGGTTGACTGGATGCTGTGTGCTGTGGTGCCAGCCTGCTTGCAAACAGTCCAGCATTGCAGTACTGTAAACTGCCAGGAGAGAGAGAGAGAAGTGGCCCATTTGCAGCCTTGGTTTGTGTGCACGGCGGCATGAAGCCCACATAAAGCATGCGGTTTGTACGTTATGGTGATGAGAGACAAGGGGAGATTTCTGTCCCCAGCTGGTGATCAGGTTATTCGCTGAAGTATGAGGATTGATAGCACTTGTCACTATTAGCCCAGCTAATATAGCTGCAGATGCTACATTTAATCACATAAAGTATGCGGCGGAATTGCAGAACAAGGGCCTCTGGCCTGCACCGCTGGAAAAGCAAGCGCAGCAGATTCCTAAAGGGCTGCTGGAGAATTGCAATTGTCCTAGACCCCTTTGACAGCAAAAAAGAGGATGTGTCCTGCTTCTGCATGGCACTCTGTATTTGTGTGTATACATGTGTGTAATATACTGGGTGTGCATGAGAGAACAAAATGAAAGGATCTTGTGCGTAAGGTCAAGAATACATGTGGGAGAAAGCAGAGCTCCACTGTGTACAGGAGAAAGGAAAGGAGTGGTTGGGTGTGCCTAGTCTCCTTTGGCTGTCTTCCATAACACCATATTCCTAACAACTTTGTCTTGATATCTGTGGCCAAAAGGAGATTCATTTGAGAAGATGGGGTGCTGCACAGCAGCACAGATGCATAAAGCAGGAAGCAGCTTCCAAACAACTAAGACCTTCAGCAAGTTGTTTGTAGTGCAATGAGGACATGTTAGAAAAAACAAGAAGGGAAGGTCTGGAGTGTCTTATGGCCCACACCATCAAACAGCAGCCTCACTCCCCTTCTGCTGCTTCCCAGGAGTGTTTGAAACCAGCCATTATAAGTGTTCAACCATTAACGAGGCCTCCCACGTGCCAAAATGTGCTTTGTCACAGGCATGCATGGGGCTGCATGGATGCAGGCACCACACAACAATTGGGACAATGGAGGCAAAGGATGCTCTGAACTGCAGTCCTCCAAAAAAAAGAGAGGAGATGGAGAAGCACCCACTCCCACATGACATGCAGTTCTGCCCTTCTCCTCTCTCCCTGCCAGCCTCCCCCCATGCACATCCTCACATCAGTGCTCTGTCATACTTCCAGTCCCACACCCATGCTTCCACGTGTATTTTCCCCACGGTCTAATTCTCGTGTACTCTTCCACCCACCTGTGTTTCCTCTCACATCCCCACAAGCTTTCGCACTGCTCTCCTTACGACGCTCGGCGGCTCTCGCCCACGAGCCCAGCTGGTACTCACCGGTGCTCACCACGCTCTCACGTTCTCCATCTCCAAATGCCCAGCCCTGGAACTCAGCTGTTATCAGTTTGGTTCAGTCGTGTGCGTGTCCTGTCAGACACATGTCTGCAGTCAAGTGGCCCAGAACAAGACCCGGGTTAAAAATGAGTATGGTACGCCAGGAACATCCCTCCTCTCTACTCACACCCTGATAATATAGCCCGTAAGGGGAAGAGTTTGCAGTGTCAAGACAGCTGGTTTGTGGCTTTCACTGAAGGAGAGCATGGGGGAGGAAAGTCCAGCCCAACACCTAGCCCTTCAAATGAAGTGACTTGTCAAGAATGCAACTGTGGCAGAGATCTGAGGAGCAGTAAATTTAGCAGCACTCACTTCCACTGACAGCCTGTCATGTGCTTGAAACATAAATAGTGGTGGAGACAAATCACTGCTGTTTTCCTATTAAGCTTTGGCCCACTGGCCTCCTAGCTTGCCAGCAACATTTCTACCTGGCCTGCTGGCGTGCCTCGTCTCAGGGACACATGTGCTTCCCTGTTGCAGACTTTGGGAGAGTCAGGATGGGAATTATCGTGCTGTTATTTCCTCAGGTGTCCTTGGTGTCTGGGTACTTGCTCCTCAGCTGATGGATTTCTCTCTCAGGCTGTGTGCTGCTGGCACCTCCTCCCTCTGCCCAAGGTTGAGGAGACATGGACTCTCTCCCTGGAGGGCTCGTGGTTTTCACCCCTGCCCCTGGTTTCTTCCATGTAGCCTGGTAAGGTCATGCTGATGGAGTAAATGAGGCACTGATTTGAATAAAGGAGTAGAGGTGAAGTTTTCCAGTGCACCTGAGTGACTTGCAAGCTCAAATGCTATTGAAAGCCACTGGGTTTTGTCCTGTTAAAGCATTTAGTGGCTTTTGGAAATCCTGCTTTCAAGCATTAATTATTCTATAACCATTTAATAAAACATGCTATCAGAAGCTCACATTAATCTTTACAGAGATGAGAGACATCCCTCAGTGCTCTAAATTGAAGAACCAGGAGCAAATGGACTCAGCACATTCTCCCTTCTTCCCTCTCTCTTATCAGTTCTGATTCCTCTTCCCCTCTCTCCTCGAGGAAGATGAAATCATGCCAGTGATTAAGGTGGCCTGCTCTGTGTTGGTTTAATTAGAACAACTGCTGTTTCAGTTACAGGAAAACTCTCGGCGGTATGCAGTTGCAAAGGCACTCTAATGAAACCCCTGCCTCTTCAGGAGCTTTGTGGAAAGGAGCCAGTAAGTCCTCAGCATAAAACAAATGGCTTTTCATGCCTTCTCAGGTCTTTGGGCTGCCTCTGGCTCCTGTAGGAGCTAGGGACACCTGTCAGAGCAAGATGTTTCTCACCCCAGAGGAGACAAATGCATCTGGGGAGCTGGGAGGAAAGATTTCTGTCCAGGACAGTTACAGGTGGTGTCCTGGTTCCCCAGGAACAGCCCCATGGGCCAGCCATGCAGGCAGGCCATGAGTAGTCCTGAGTCACCTGGGAAATCCAATCAAGGCAGCTGACTCACAGGTGTATCCCATACCACCTCATCATGCTCACTATAAAAGGAGGGAGCTCACTAAGAGTAGAGTTCCTCTTCCTGGGGCTTCTCCTTCCTGTGCTGCTGCTCCTGCTGTTGACCTCGAGGACCAGGCTGAGTAGAACCTTGTATACTCTGTGTTGATGGTTGTACTAGTTTTGTTGTTTCATTAAATCTGTTTCTACTTTGACCCATGGGGGCTTCTCTCTTTTTCCTGATTCCGCTTCCCAAGCTAAATGTAGGTACGTGGACACAGAGAGGTGAAGCCCAGTGAGATGCTTCTGATAGGCATGATTGACCATGGTCTTCTCATGCCAGCAGTGTTGGAAGTTTTGTGTAAATACCACAAGAAGAGATTAGGGAATTGGGACAAAGGCAGTGAAATATCTTGTTGGCTTCTCCTCAGACCCCTTTGTAAACTTAGAAGGTAAGCCAGAAGAAGGCAGGATGGACTTGTTACGAAACTCTTTCTTCTACTCATTGTTTTATGCCTTCTCCCTTTCTGGTGACCCCCTTCTCTTTCCCATTTTCCTGGTGGAGAGAGCCTGCCTCACAGCCATGATTTGCAGTAGCACTGGTGATGGTAGGAGTTGCATCAGGGAGCGGAAAGAGCTCAAAATCAGGGTTGGTATGTCCTCTCTGCCTCCCCTGTAGGACTGTACAAGCTGCAATGTTAGTCACTGAGCAAATGCCATCCTCCTCCTTTGCAGTCAGTGCCTTGCAAGTTGAAGACTTCCTATTCTTTGGAGAAGCAAGGGAGTGGCTAACAGCATAGAAATTAAGTGATTGCTTCAGTCTAGGATATTTATGTGGACCACTATCACTACAAATCAACAGTAGATACCTCAGATGATAATATCACAGGAGCCAGCCCAATTGATCAAAAGTCCCTGTACCATGTGAGCCCTGACAATATCTTCTCAGCATGCCCCACCCTGCCTCAAAACCTCTGTGATCCTTGCCTTGATACCTGGCAGTGCTTCATGCCTGCTCAATCCTAAATCCAGCCATTTAGCCTCATCCCTTGACCCCTTGTTGTCCTCCCTGGAGAATATCCCCTTTGCTTCTTCTACCAGGAGCAGATATGGGGGATGGTGTCAGGCAGTCACTGTGCTGGATCTAATTGAGAAACATTGCAGCAAGGAGACTGGTCAACAGAAAAGCAAACAAAACGATTTTTCAAGGAGCTAA
This sequence comes from Podargus strigoides, assembly GCA_028020825.1. Classification (NCBI taxonomy): domain Eukaryota; kingdom Metazoa; phylum Chordata; class Aves; order Caprimulgiformes; family Podargidae; genus Podargus; species Podargus strigoides. Next base: position 2,651,488 of record CM051635.1, read on the forward strand.
TCCACCTATACAAATATTGGCACCAGGCATCACAACGCACTGACATGTTTTTGAAAGGGTAAATCTTCCAGAGGGGTGGCTTAACTCTTTGACCTCATTTCCTCATTTGAAAACTATAGCTGTGTAAAAGATCAGTGGCAAGATCCAGGCTGATGTGGAAATCCCTGTCTTCGGGTTTTAGTCGTGAACTCTGTGTTCAGAGTAGCCTCACTGAAAGCAGAGATGAGCTACACGAACTGTTGTCTTGCAGAAGCACAGGAGATTCAGGGGCTGTGTGATCTGGCCATGAAATGTTTGGCTCCAGCTTGCAGAGAAAGAGCCACAGCAATATGTAAACTTCTAAGGTAATGCTCTTTCCCATTTCAAGTAAATTTGGGCCGATTCATAACTTCTTAAGCCTTCTTCCAAGTTTCAAACATAGAAGGATGGAATTCTATGGGCTAAATTGAATCTCCGGGTGGTGTTTTATAATTTTTCTGTAATTTTTAAGTTAGGTTTGAAGTTATGAGTTCATTCTTACCCCCTCATCCCAAGAAGTATGATCAGACATAAGACAGAAAGGAACAAACCCATTATGTTTAAAAACAGGGAAGCGTTTTCATGGAGCCACTTGATTCTTGCAGAATAGTATATTGAGCACGTCTTACTCTGTGGGAGACACAGGACTCTTGTAAGGAAGATAACAAGGGTTTTTAAAGACACCACCAAGCACAGACCAACCCTATAGTTCCTAGATTGACAGACTGGCACAGTTGGTACCACTGAGCATCATCACATGAGATTTCCCCTAAGGTCTGGGACTGACATAAGGATTTGTGGAATTCAGCTAGGGACTGCATTGCAGTCCATCCCTGCTCTTCACTGACAGGACAGAAATGGTGTGGTTCACTCAGGCTTCTTAGGGAACTTGCCCCAGATGGGACTTGTTGCTATTGATCTTTTCTTTGGTCTTGGGTCTATGAGGAAGAACTTATGCTGTCATCATTATACAGTTTGAAGACGAGTGCTTTGTCCAAAATGGGAGAATTTGCAGGGAAAGGAGTACATGAGGCCAAATGAGGGGAAACCAGCTGACAGGGTCACTGGAGACTGTAATGGTTGGCTGCTTTTGTTGTAGTTTAATTGCCTTTCATAGGTTTCCATGACACACAAGAAAACCCAGTCCCTTGCATCAGCCCATGGCTTGTATTACCTTCCTGTGCTTAACACAGTGGGAAACAAACACCAATTGATTTTTCTCCCCCACTGTTCCTCTTGCCAGGGGCAACCACTGGCCCATCCTCCTGTTGTAGGTGGTGGAGCTCCCCATGGAGCTGACCATGCTTCTGGGAGGGAGAGGCTGGGGTGCTGCCATCGATGTGTGCCCATTGAAAAACCTCTGTGCGTGGGCTGTGGTTCTCTATCAGAACTCCTGTTTTCAATCTCTGTTGTATTAGTTGCTCCTACATGGTCCTCTCAGCCCTGAGGACTCGCTAACTGCTCCCTTCTTAAGATACTCAAAGGCATGGAGTCATCTCAGTGGTTCACCTGGCTGATGTCTTCTACCTCACGTTGTTGTAGCCTCCAAAAGGCAGCGGGCAGAAGTTTGGGGATGCAGAAACAGTGCAACTATTGGTTTGTTCATGTTTATATGTCATTTTCTTGGCAGCAGAATTAAGGCTTGATGCTTGGTAGCATAGTCATGACAACACACATTGCACCATGCAACATTTAGGGAGTATAATATTGTAGCTGTGACATTAGATGACTTAATTTACCTCATGGTTTATAATTTACTTTACACATTGGCACCACAGCCAAGTTTTGTTCAAGAGCAATTCATCCATCCAAAAAATGCTGCTTGTGTTCATTAAAAAAGTGTTAGCAAATTTGGGTTGAATTCAGTAAGTAATTTTTTGGGGAAAAAAATGTCATTTTCTTTGGCATGAAATCTTTGTTCTGAAACTGTATCTCAAGTTGAGGCAGAACATTAACTCCTTATTTTGGTTCAGCAAAGAGCAGAAGAAAACCACTGGTCAAAAAGAAGGCTTTTCCCTGAAGCAGGATTGGATTTTTTTTCAGGGGGTGGTTCCCTTTCTCATGTTCACATATGGATTTTGACTGGATAATCTAATCAGTTGCCGAGATGCAGTAGTATATTGCACACCTGCTCCGTGCTCACACTCAGGGTTGTGTGTGAGACACTGTAATGACCTTTCATGGTCATTAATGAGTGTGGTTGAAGAGGGGGAAGAAATTCAGAGACAGAGCAGACCTGCTGTGGCTGCTTCAAGCAGACAGCCCCCGCTGACATGCACCCATGGCCAGGATGCAAGCTGCGTCGGAGCTGTCAGCTCTTGGCTTCCAGCTCTTGGGCAGAGACATCAGTGATGGCGTGTTGTCCCAAGTGGTCTCTCCCGCTGAGTTTGGTCAGCACTGTCCCTCTAGAGAAAGCACAGAGATGTCTTTCAGTCTGGGGAGGCTGCTCTCAGCCTGGAAGGGTTTATTTGCATACTAGATGCCTGGGGTTTGAGGACAGAGTCCCCATGAAAGTCACAGGCTTTCTTAACCCCGGCCATGCCAGCAGGCACCCGCGCTGCCCCAGCCAGGGAGCTCCTCGGCCGCAGTCCTTGGCTCAGGAGGCACGGCAGCCAGCTTTGCACGTAAGGAGAAAATGTGATGGCTAATGAGCGAGGTCCCACAAACGCCAGGGGAAACCATGCCAGGGTGTTTCCTCCTGGTCTGACTCATTCTCATTCATGAAGCCAGAGCCAGGCCAGAACCCTCCCTGGCACTGTGCTTGTTTTTTGGTTTATGTGTAATAGCTACAGACCTAAGGGCATGGGAGGCGTGAGGCCAGCTTAAACAATAAATACCCTGCTGTGCCTTGCTGCTTAAACAGAGTAATTACTGCCTTACGACATGTGACCCCCTGTTTCTGTCCCTCTGGCAGTTGTTATTTCATAGCTCCCTTTACACAAGGGACGTCTGTGCCTCTCTCCGTGCCGTACATCTCTGTTTGCCACTGTCTCGCCTCCTGTCTTTCTCACCCGCTTTGTTCTCAGTGCATTTCTCTTTGTCAGTCACCACCATTTTCTCTTTTTCTCAGTCACTGAAGAATCTCACTTTGTTTGCATTCCTCTCTCCTGGCCACTGTCCCTCTCTTCATACCCCCTCTCTTTTTTTCCCCATCTATTTTTCTCGCGCTCTCAAGCTTTTCCCATTTTCACCACTTCCCATACCACGCTAGTTTTCCTGCCTTCCCTCCGCACTGTAGCACTAGCTGTCCCTTTGCTGATCTACCATCTGCTGCTCTCCACTGATCTCTTTGCTAAAAACAAGCTTCTTCAACTAAGAGACAGAAAAAAAAAAAAAAGCCAAGCTCATTGGAATCTGTGATGGCTGAGGAGCCAGAGACTGATAAATGAAAACTTCAAAGTTCTGAATTTTTTTTTAAAAAAATCCCAGCTGGAGGTAAAACAAAAAAAATGTCAAAGGCTCCCTTAGCTATTTTTGTCTTTCAGAAGCCTGTTCCTAGGGAATGTGAGGTGCAGAGGGAAGGAGGAAAGTTAGGTGAGCAAAACCTTAAACAATAAAATGGAGAATGCAGACAGAACAAAAACTGCAGTTCAGCACTGGAAGTTGCTCCACACAAAAAAAAACACCAAACTTCAAATGACATTTATTGATTTGCAGTCTTTTTTATCCCCTTGCATCATCTTGTTTTAGGCAAAGGAGGGCCCAACAAAGATGCATAACCCCTTCTGCTCTCCCCTCTTCACAAGTGCAAAGAGACTTGGAAGGAAAACAAACACAGAAGCAGGGTATCTAATCTCTTTCTCTACATAGCAAATGCAAACAGATACTTTCAGTGAGTCTAAACTTCAGTGTAGTTTAAGACCACAACAGTATTAAAAACAACCCCAAACAACCAAAACCAGAAACAAACCACTAAAGTAATTACATGGTTTAGTGGTGACTTGGCAGTGCTGGGTTAATGGTTGGACTGGATGATCTTAGAGGTCTTTTCCAACCAAGGCTGTTCTGTGATTCTGCACAAGGAGGAGCCCAGTGGTGGAAGTACAAACAGAAGAGGACAGAGCAAAATGTTGCTGCCACCTTTCCAGACCAGCTTCCCTGTTGGAGATGACAGGAACTAGGGTATGAAGGGAAGCGCCTCTGTGGTAGAGCATTGTGGCTGAACACAGTGCTGGTCCCTTGACTACCTGAAAGAGCTGGTCTGCACACAGTGCACATGGGGTTTTGTCTGGGTGTGCATCATTTCTAGAAAAGAAGAGGAAAAAGTGGCGGTGTGTGGCAGTGCAAGGGGCCATTTGGGCAGAGGTGGGAAGGACCCACAAAGACATGAGGAGGGTGTAAGTCTGTTTCTGCACACACAGTGGGTTGTATATATATAAATACACACATATAAAAGTATTTAATATATATATATATTTATATATCATATATTCATGAGAGCATAGGCAGGTATGCATATCAAAAGGGGACCGTATGCAGAGCCTTTGGGGTTGTACAAGGCTATCTCCAAAGGGTGGGGGGTCAGGGGGGCTTCTTGCCAGCAGGCTAGCATTGACAAGCAGGTTTGCTGTTTGGGCTCGTTATTTACTTTACTGGGTCCAATTAGGAAGCCGGGGGATAGGAAATGTGGCTGAGGCAAGCAGGCCTTCAAAGCCTTCCTCCTGCACACATCAAAGCCCTCTGCTCTGCCAGCTCCGAGCAGCAGCAAGCGCCCAACTCGCTCTGCTCGGGGTCGTTCCCTGTTGGTTTGATTGTCAAGCCTCCCAGGCTTGTACTCTCTATCTTCAGCCTCCAGAGCAGAAAGCTCCTCTTTCTGATTTACTGGGACAGAGTGAAGGAGGTATAGCTTGGCATGACGGTGTTTAGTGGGGCTGCAGCAACAAACCAAGCTAACTATGAACATGTGAACGGCAAAAAACCTGCAGCGAAGAAGGTTGCCTGGAGTCATAGGAAAGGATGCTTTGGGATGAGAAGATCTGCACTGCACAAGGAGTCATCCCCCCTAGGGAAACCTGGAAGGGAAACACCCAGAGGACAACCCTTGTCAGCGAGGAAGGTTTGGCAGTAGGGTCAGGATTTTGTCCCTGGACAACACGCTCACGGCAAATGTCTTCTCTTAATGGGAATGGAGTGGCTCTCTTGCCACGAGCTGGCAGTCCCTCTCTTCACCTAATAGAGTATGTTCATTGTTATCGCTACCAAAGGGCATTGTCCAAGTCTTCTCTCTCCCCGCTTTGATAAACTGCATAGTGACAACCATCAGCTCCCTGCCAAAGCTGGCTCTTGCACAGAAACATTTGTAAATTTGCTCAGTGTAGAAAGCTCTGTTCCTGCTCCCCCCCTACCCCTCTTTTGCCTTAGAGGTTAGAGTTAATATGACTCACCTAATCTGGCTGCCAAGGTGAATTAGTGAAAACATCTCTACAGCTCTGTGCAAGACATCACAACCTGACATTTTTCTAACGCACCATGATACATCTTTCCTCTCCCTGATCTGTACTATGACACCTCAATCTTATATAAGTGCTTTTTGTTAGAGATGGTTAACGTACTCTTAGGGGGGACAGGGCTGTAAGCAAAAGGGTCTGTCTTGCAAGTGAGAGTAGCTGAGTTCTTGTAGCAAAATGTTGATGCCCGGGGTTGAAATGGGTCACCAGTGCAGGGACAAGAACAGTGCTGGCACTATTTTAGCAAGAGACTGTCACAGAAACTTTCCCTGAAGTGTTACTTGCATATCTGTGTCCTGGAGCAGAGGAATGAGGAGCTGAATAGGCCTATTGATGTTTTTGTATGCCCTTTAAAAGGGAAGTCCTCCCTTTCACCCATTCCCAGAAAGCTCCTCTGGGCAAAGCAGCAGCTCATCACCTCTTGGGAAGGGTTGTGTGTAGCTGTGAAAGCTCTCCTGCTGGACATGGTACACGGTTTAGAGTTCAAGTGCATGTACGTATGCAGGGGAGAAGCTGAAAAACATCTTCCCTTAGGAAAGTATGTACCCTTTTAGGATACTTTGGAGCTCCGTTGTTGCGGTTCTCTGACAGACAGACTTAACAGCACCCTTAATGAGGGTGCCACTCCATTAGTGCTGGTTAAGTCACCCTCAACCCTCTTTTCATTATGGTGACAGTCTTGTGACAAGGGCAAATTGCAGGAGAAGCAAGTCCCACTTGGAATGAACCCTGTGTATAAACAAGGCAGAATTTCAGAGCAAATGATTTGCAAAGCAGAGGCAAATTATGTTTTAACCTTTTCTGTGTGAGTCTCTCCCTGATGTCTGATTAACTTTCCAGTCAACTGGCTGACCTACCAACTGGGAGCGCTGCCGTGAAAGGAGAGGACTGCTGGTTGTCAGCTCAAATTGGGGGTGGGCTTTCCAAAGATCGTTATTAGTAGGTAGCAGTATGTGATAAGAAGATCTGGGAATTAAAAAGAGTTCCCAACCAAAAATGAATCGTGCTATGGCAAAAATACAAGCAATGAATTGGCTGTGCAGACAGCAGCACAGTGCAGAATTTGTGGTGCAATCCTTTATCTGTGTTCAGCCATGGTAACACCTCATCTGAAATGCTGTGTTCGATTTGGGGTATTGCACTTCCAGAAAAATGTGAACTTGTCAGAGAGGTCTAAAAGGAAAGAACAAGAATGATCAAGGATCTAAAAAAACCTCACCTGCAGAGGAAGGTTGAAAGACCCTGGCAACATTCAGCCAAAAAAAAAAAAAAAGGATGACAACTGAGGGTGGAACATAAGTGATTTAAAAGTTGATAAAAAGCTATTGCAGGGAAGGAGGGAATGATTTGTTCTTTTTGTCTGTAGTGGCTAAGACAAAAATAATAGCTTTAAATTGCAGCAAGGGAGACTCAGGTCAAACTTCAGGGAAACTGCTCCAGTGGTAAGGAGAGTGAAGCATGGGAACAGATCAGCTGGAGCAGGTAGAGAGCAAAGGATGGCTGTCTCCCTGACAGGACCCATGTGTCCTGCCTTGAGGTTGGGCAACAGGCTAGATGGTGACTGAAGTCCCTTCCAGTACTGTGACTCACCTAACTCTGGTGCTATAGGGGTTAAGGTTCCCTAGCATATTAATGAGTACCTGTGAAAATCCCACCTTGTTTCCTTCTCCACTGACTCTCCACAGCATCAGCTCAGGATTGAGAGCTGTGTCCCAGAGCACTGGGTGGGCAGTGGGAGCCAACATTCCCCCCCTACCTTGTAAAAGACACTGCTGCCATGCAGTAAAGCCCTTCAGCAGACTGTTAGGTGATGCAAAAACCCTTATCAAAGCAGCTGTAAGTTTTAGACATAGCAATGAGATTTCTGCTCACCTGAACATCTGGCAGGAGCTGGAAAAGGGACTGCTGGTTTACCCCCTCTGAAAGGGGGACTGCTGGTTTACCCCCTCTTACCCCCCTTACTCTAAAGAGGAGAAACCTTGTCTTTCATGAGTTTAATAGGTACACTGCTGTTTTCATGCTGAGTCTCCATGATGGGGGAGTGTGGGGTGTGGTTTTCCCCTAGAATGGTTCTGAAAATTGCATGGGGAAAACAAAAAAATAAAAAAAAAAAAGAAAAAATAATTGTGTAAGGGACAGAGTTCTGAGCAGATTTTGAAGCTGCTGAAGCCCCTGTCTCTGATGCAGAAGGGAAAATCTGACCACTCTCTGAGGAACCTGAATGGGAGCCCTTGTGAGCTGCCCTTTCAGGCACGTACAGGCACGCAACTGGGGCTTGTGGCTTTGCGTGCCACAGACCAGTGCTTGCAGCCCTCTCACAGGAGGCAAGCATCTCCCTTTACACTGCTGTGCTTGTGCTTCTTTCCCAGAGAAGCCATACTTTGCTTTCTGAAGGAATAGGCTAGATATTTCATGCTTCCCTGACACCTTTCATCCAGTGATTCTAATGAGTTTTGCATGGGTTAACCTCACTGCCCTTTTCTGGCCAGGAGGTGATGGGAGAGGGGGGCTATTAGCAGCCCTTCACAGTGGGAGAGCAAGGGAGTGACTCACCCAAGGTCATACAGTGAATTAAAAGCAAGGCCACAGACCTCCCCTGATTCCTGCCCCCAGCTGTAACCCCAACGCTCAAGTCACTGCTTTCAGAACTCTGTTAGCCAGGCAGCACCATTTAAATAAGTCACTTTGTATGTACAGTAGATCAGGGATTCGTGATGATTATTGGTCTCTGCGGATCAAATTACACTTTGTTTCTCTCAGTTCGGCCGTGTTTAATAGTAGCTCGATCTGATCGATGGCACTTCAGGGTGGTGGTTGCTCTGAGAGACAGAAAGACATTTGTCACAGTTTTGCAGTGGAGAAAAGGGTGCTGACAATACACCATCACACCTGAGGTCCCAGCTAGCTCTGAACCAGCCCATCAGCCACAGGCTGGCTCACCTCCCCTGGTACTCTGCCATCACACCAGGGAACTTACTCTGGTCTCACATGATGGAAATTTTGCTTGGGCAGCCCATGAGGTGCAATACTTTGGTACCACTTGTATGCTTCCTTCCAGATTTTCAGAACCCAAGTTCTCCATAACTAAATAAAATGCTAGTGTCTTGCTGCTATGGCTTCTGAAATAGCTTTAAACTCGCTCATGACTTGCTTATTTACAGAACTCATGTTGTGATTGTTCCTCCATCTCAATTAAGCAGAAGGCTACCCAAATCTGAATGCCTAACAGAGCCACCATCTGTATTTTTCTGTTCTACCAGGCAGAGAGTTTGAAGGCGAGGAAGAGTATCTGGAGATCCTAGGGATCACGCGAGAGCAATCGGGCAAGTACGAATGCAAAGCTGCCAACGAGGTTGCTTCAGCAGATGTCAAGCAAGTCCGGGTCACTGTGAACTGTGAGTACATTGCAACTGGAGTGGGTCAACGGGGAGAGCTTTGCCCACAGGCAGGGCTGACTTTAGGATAAATGGAAAAGCCTTTCTGGGTTTATATTATGTGATTTGAAATGGGGGAGGTGCTGAGGAAACCGTCTGCAATCGAACAGTTATTGCAGTGCTTTAAACCTGGTAATATGTAAGAAAATAAAGAAAAAGAGAGGAGCTGTGAGCTGCCCCTGTCTCTCCCCTCGGAAATGCTGGCGATGCCTTGTTTTCACTCATTGATATTCGGGAGAACAGCAGCGTGAAGAGAAGCTTCAGCAAGGCAGCAAGGAGAGATAAGGGAGGGTTCAGCCAGCTCAGAGCAAATGATGCGTGCCTGCACCCAGCTTTCTCAGGGGTGCCTACGTGGGTATCGCAGCCCAGGGGCCTGGGGGGACGTATGGTAGAGGCATGTGTTAATGAGAGGGTTCAAAAACTTGACTTTTATGCTGGTTTCAGGTCATTAGCATAAAGCCAGCCCTCAGAGACCTTCCATGCAACTATGCAATACAGAAAGGGGCTTGACCAAAGGATACAGGAATCCACCTAAAAACACCGGGAGGCGCAGTGAGCTCTGTGGCTTACATCCACACCTGTATGAGTGAGGCATGGATCCCATCACCTAAACATGCTTAGACAGCTGTCTGCTCCGCTCTGCTAGCGTGCTCCTCTCACAGTGACACAAGATATTTCAGACTACTGATACTCTTATAATCCTACATGTGTACGTGTCCACCTCCATATTTGTATGGCTGATACTTGGCAGTGGAGTGATTTAAAGTGAATATCCCCATCTGCCTGCTCTGTTTCCTTGCTTGGAGGCTAATACCTCTGCAGCAGGGATGGATGAATGGGAGGTATATCCTCTGCTGACCTTCTTCAGTTTGCACACCAGAATATTAACTTCAGCTGGAACTGGAGATGGTTACAGACACGTTTCAGGGTGCATATGCATGGCCTTGATTCGCGGGTAGCACTCTCAGGGAGTGGGTGAAGGCAGAGAGCTGACAACAGCAAGTGTTTCAGCCCTTTCCAGTTTAATTTGCCACTACAGGTGATTTTAGCACCTTTTAATACCATTCTTGCTCTTTGTCTCTTTCTTTCCCTTTGGGCCATCACATCAGATCAACTTGTCTGTCTTGCTTAGAAGTCAAGGTTATAGGCTCCCTGCAGCATCTTCAGAATCCACAGAGTTTTTTTATAATTCCCTTAGAAATTTGGTAGCAGTGGTTTAATATCAGCCAAATTTGGCATTAATGTGAAACTGCAGTACCAGATTTTCTGCACTAAAACTGTTGAGGTTTTTTTTTTTTCCTGTCAAAACCAGCTGAGTTTATAAATCTGAGACATTCCATGAGAACCAATTAATATTTTCAAATATTTCTATGAAACATAATTTCAACGATGCTTTTAACGTGATTGAAACAGATTGTTTGTATAAAGTCAGAATGTTTGATTTTAACTTAGTTTCAACTCATAATAACTCTGCTGCAGTAAGATCTTAAACATTTTTATGTTGGAATATATGAAAATATAATGTGGTAGAGTGCTGTAATATTATGTGGCCTAATTTGTAATGTAAGCAACTTATAAATTCCTTCAGGACAGATTTTTTCCTTTGAAACAAAGGGAAAAAATCTAAGAGGTCATGGGGGCCATGCACAGGAAGAAAAACCAGTCCTGTTTGGAGAATAAAAGCCAGAGATTTGCATACATCTTTCCTTATCTTGCTTCCTTAAACTACACCACAAGCAGCAGAAAGTGGCAAAACTACATTAACTTTGAGAAATGGGACCTGCTCAACCTCAGGAGCTTCCTGTCCATCTCTTATCACCCCCTGATGCTGCGGAGCACATAGTTCAGACTGCAGGAGAGAGCATCCACTCTTTGCTTTGGTCTCACACTACCACCTTGAGGCTTCCCAAGTAATGGCCCTTGCACATCGCAGGCAGGGAAACTGAGGCCTGGGGAAGAGCAGGGGAGGGAAACAGCTATAGGGAACCCACTCCTGCCTTCCCCAGCAGCAAACAGGAGAGCACAGAGTGGCTGCTTTCAGGGTACAATAGGTTGGTTTGTTCAGGGTCACCGCCTGTCCCTTCTGCTGGGAGAGCTCTGGGTGGGCAGCCCTGGGGACAGCAGTGCCTGAACATAAGCAGTGGTGGCTGAGGTATGGCCTGTCCACCCATCTGGGGTCTGTCCCTTAAAAAGCCGAGGAGGCTGGCTAAGGCAGGGGGTGCTCAAAGCGAGGGGCTGGGCTCTCTGGCAGCAGCCTGGGGAGCACATGCCTGCCGGGGTCATTTTCCAGGCCCGTAGAAAGGTGCCAGTTCATTTTGGGACTCACTTCTGGCACTGGTTTCAGTGGAAAAGATCTGTCTCGCTGCAGATGGCAAGACGATACACTGCTCGAACCAGAAAATCGAAGAAGGATGCTGAGAAAATCACCTTCGCTATCCTTTTATTACCCCTCCTCCTTTCAAAATTAAAATATTTACGTGAACCCACAGCCTCTGAATGCAGGATCCTATTTATGTACACTTATTAATATTTATGATGTTAGAGGGCGCGCTGCAATATCCCTAAAGCCCTGCATAAAATCCCGATTAAGGTCAGGAAAGGGATCACATTGAGGTGGCTAATGTGTTCACAAACCAACTTCTTTCCATACATTTTCCAGACAGAATTATTTTTTTCTTTGACCAACAAAATCCATTTTGATTCTTTTTTTTTTTTTGACCTTTCAGGCCTGGAATGGATACAGACTGTGGAGCTGTACTCCATACATGCATGGTAACTTGAGTTTCAGCAAAGTAGCTGTCTGAGTTGCAGCCCTGTAGTGTCAGGGTATGCAAGTATTAGTGGTGAGAGACAAAGCACACATTCCCTGATCCCTCTCAGCAGCAAGCTGGAAATAATTCTGCCTTTTAACATGTAAAGTTTATTGCTTAAAATTTTGAATATGGGGCTGGGATTGAGGATGCTGGTGCCTACCCTACCTGGCACCCAGCCAGCACCGAGACCTAGCTCCAGCAGAGCACACTGATACGTTCCCCAGGTTTTGTTTGCCCGTGGCACCACTCTCAGGCTTCAAAGAAACAGAGGCTGGAGTACCATGCTGGGCTGAGGGCAAGTTTCATGCAGAGCAATCATGAGCAAGCCCTCATGGAGCCTGTGACAAAGCATGATGTCCAGTAAGGTTTGGGCAGGATTTGTAAACTTAGACACCTAAGGGAAGTGTCTCAACAAGTGGTCTGACTCTCAAAGTTGCACCCACAGCTCCTGCTAAAGCTCTTCCCTTTTAAGCTGTGAATGTGTTTGTCTCATACATGCTGCCTCAGTCCTTTTCTTGTTATAGTTTTAACATTAGCCACAGAGGTTGTATAGAAAATAATTTTCATGCCAGTGTTAAATTCCTACTTTATTCCTTTTGCTGTCTTCCTTTTCCCTTGGTGAAGTCTTTCTTTCATCTTCTCTAGAGATCCATAGGTAAATATTCATAAATTACACAAGTCCATCATTAACCTTAACTCTGCTTGTGTATGCCTATGCATTTATGACAGAGTTTTGTTCAGTGTTGCTGAAGAGAAGCATGCATAAGGAGTGATGCTAACGTGGTGTATGAGGGAGAGTTCAAAGAGCAGGTATTCTCCAGAGGAGCAGGGGGAATATGTGCCACGGCAAGCAGCAGTCGTGGGCCTCCACCGGCCTGAATGGTTTGCATTAAGAAGCCAGCCCTGACATAGTCTCGTTGTTTCATTCCACCTAGAAGTGTGTGAAGTGACCAGATGTTTCCTTCCTGCAGACCCTCCCACCATCACAGAGTCCAAGAGCAATGAAGCGGCCACGGGACGACAAGCCTTACTCCGGTGCGAGGCATCAGCAGTGCCCACACCTGATTTCGAGTGGTACAGAGATGATACCAGGTAAGACCTCTAGCTCATCTCTTCCCTTCTCTCCTTTTAGTCCACTCAAAAGAGGATCCTTAGGGAATCACCTATCATCCTCCCCAACTCTTCCCCTCGAACAAATTACTCTTTACAAACCATGTAAGTCACGATGGTCCCATCGGACTCAGTAGAGCCAGCATGGTCAGGGCTGGAGGAGGCAATCCCTGTCTACACTGGGGATGCTGAAGGAAGTGCAGAGGGTGGAGCTCTTGCCTTTAAGTCAGTTATGGGCCAATACACAATGAAGACATCAACAGTGGTTTCTTCGTGATGATGTTCATGCATTAAATAGCCCATGATACAGACAAAAAAACAGGCAGTGTTAGTCTTGAAGTTGGTAATGCCACTCTCGGTGCCTTCATCTAGGGGAAGGAGCTGCTGAGGTGTAAGATCCCCTCATCTGTGTGACCTGAGCCACCCCAATTTGCATATGAAAGGAAATGAGAAAAGGGATCTGTCCCTTACACCTAAGCATTTACCTGCCATTAAGAAGGTTCTGTTACTGTCCTAGTTTTTAACCTGTCCTATGTTCACAGGCTCAGGGGTGACTCAGCTTTGGTGTATGCACATATTAGAACACATGAATTGGTGTGTTTCACTAAAAACCTCTTGTTCAAGTACAGTCTAGCCCTCAGCTGGCCATGGTGTGTTTATTTCCAAGTGTTGGTTGATGCTGGGTAAAGGCTTCCTCCCTTTCCCTTGGCTTTTCTTGCTTCCCCACTGCCTTACCAGTGGCATTTCACCCCACTGTGCTCCTTCCTTTCATTCCCTCCTCCTGCTTTCCATCAATGCCCTCTTTGGTCTCTTTCTTCTCACAACCTCCTTCCTGCCTCCCTCCATCCTCACCTGCAGGCTGGGCTGAATGACTGATTTACTGCCTGCTGGGCAGTGATTTCCTTCCCAATACACAACTGCCATTGCACTGCACTCCTCTCCTCCTGTCTTCCCAGGATAAACAGCGCCAACGGTCTGGAGATAAAGAGCACGGGGACCCAGTCTCTGCTGATGGTGGCCAACGTCACTGAGGAACACTACGGGAACTACACCTGCGTGGCTGCCAACAAGCTGGGAGTCACAAATGCCAGCCTATACCTTTACAGTAAGTACGGGAGAGGGTGAAGGGAGGTCGAGATCTCACAAGGCCAGGCTGCATAGGAAGCACACAGTGACCAAAACTCAGGAACGCATCCGCTTGCCACTCCTACCCTCCCAAACCTCCAGCCATGAACTGGCTTTCAGCACACTGCTTCAAATGCCTACACGTTCACACTTGCCACTGAAACACAAACACAGCCAAATTAAAAGGTTCACAGTCAAGCCCTTTGAGTGGCTCTCTTTGCTGAAGTCAGATTTTGTTAAAATAATAAAAACATGTTTGTTTTAAAGCTGGAAACAAAAAACCCTTTAGAATGACAGCCCCTTTAATAAGGAGACAGAAGGCCAGGGCTCGGAGGGCCTGTGACAGCTGAGAAATGACATGTAATTCAGTGGGATGGAGAGAACTAGCCACCAAGCCCCGAGGAGAACAAGAGAGAGTCAAGAAAAAGAGAAATGAGTTTGAAAACGGAAGGGAAAGAAGTGGGAAAAGACAGAATGATTTAAAGGGGCGTACCATAGGGAGCATGGGGAAAAGGTAATCAGCAGATGAAATATGGAATAAAATTCCTTGGATCTCATTCTGTTACCTTTCAATTACTGAGTTTGTCGTAGTAAGTGTAAACAGGTGGAAGCTGGGACTAGACCGAACTCTAGAGCAGAGTTACCTGTTGATTCTGAATTTTACACTTGATTCAAGCCTGATCCTAAACAGAGCTCCTGCCCCTCACCTGCCACCTCTACACCTGTACAAATACTGGCATATTCAAAACGCAGTTCCCAGGTCCAGGTCCAAAACTTGGGCTCAACTTGGACCACACGTCATTGCCATCAGAAATAGACTTCAGCAGAATGACCCATTCACATGAATGGATGCATAGATGCAGAAGTGACTTAGGGCTGTATTTCTCTAACGGTCCCAAATGTAATTAAAACATTCAGGCCATGTCCAGCATGTCCTTTTAAACAGAAAATAAGATAAGCTGTGTAAAGCAGTCTTTGTATGGGACATAGTTTAGTTTCTGCTGTGTGTGGTCAGATTAATCAAACCATCAGAAAAACAATGGTTTGGTTTGGTTAGTTTTTAACAGATGTAGTGCAAAAAGGATAAGTCCATTGGCATTCTTCGCTGACCACCTCTGGATTTATTTCACGGCAGTTTGAATTTTTGCAAGATTTGGGTGTATTCTGTGGAAGTTTTTTTTCTGAAGAGCAGATATTATCATAAAATAACATATGTTTGATTTCCTGTAGCATTGCAGCACACAAAGCAAATTTCTACTTTGAAAGTCTTTTCACCCTGGTCTTGTGACCATCATGAGATTCAAATAAAATCCTCAGGCAGCAATTTGGAACACAATTTTCAAATACTCCAGATTTGTTTTTGCTGATATTAATATAATGCTAAGTTTAGAATCTATTATTTGCGGCTGAATTCTAAATTTGGCCCTCTCTGTTGGTTCCTGTTACACAGATGAGCTGAAATGCATCACTGAAACAAAAAAAAAATAAGATGGTATTCAATAATATATGCGTGCACACGTGATTTTAGCTGGGGGGGTTGGTTTTGCTAGAAAAGCATTTTGCATGACTTCGGAACTTCACCTCAAAGGATCTCAAAGGATTTGCTAGCAATGAATATTTTAACATCACAAGTTATTTAGAAATAGGTGGGTGTTATTAGCACCGTTTTGTAGTAGGAAGCTAAGGTACAGAGTGGAGAAGTGGTTTGCCCATGGTCGTACAATGAGGGGCAGAACCTGTGGGAGACCCAGGGAGGTCTTGCGAAGTTGCTGTTAATTATTCCAGGAGGAAATGTGGCCACTATTAAAGATGGCTTGCAACAGTGAGGTCCTTTTTTAGCCTCCTTTTGATGTGTATGAAGAAAACTTCCCTTCTTTCAAGTTGTTGGATTTGTTTATCGTTTTTACCTTAGAAATTCAAGGCCTATTTGTGGTGGAAAACACTAGAGAACTTCACAAGAGCCAGAGGAATGGAGGTGTAGGAGCTGAGAGAGATTTGATGATTTTCAGCTTCTAACTTTTATTTTTGGTAGTTAGTTAATCTCTTTTTCTTCAGTGTGAAAGTGCTTCATATTGTTTCAGGAAATTTCTGTTCTCCTCCTAGTTAGTGTGGAAGAGAGAAAGAGAGAGAAAAAAAAAAAAAATCAGACTGCAGCTGGTATTTCTAAGGTTAAGAAATCAGGGGGGAAATGAGTGAAGGGAATCCAGCCTCATAAAGATTAAAAAAGCAGCTGAAAAAACCTACAAGCCCAGATGAAAAAAATGCTGTAGTGATCACACAGTAGCTGAAATCACAGGTAATGCACACTCCCAGCCCCACATCCAGGCAGAAAAATAAAGCAGTGCCAAGTTTTTGCAAGGTACAGCAGATACTCAAATGCTTGGGAGTGTTTTTCATCCCTAGAATCAGAGATTTTATTTCCCTTTTAAATAGAGAACAAGCTCACTGTAGGGCAACATCCCACTAGGGAGGCAGATACAGTGATGGTTCCTCAGTGTCCCATTGCAGAACAAAAAAGAATAGCAGCCAGGAGTGAAGAAACAACCAAGAGAGTTAATAATGAGGTACTGGCAGCTTTGCCTGAGGTGGAGGGCAGGAAAGGAGCTAGCAAAATGATGTGAAAGAACAGTTTAGCAATAGAGAAAAATGGGTGACTACCATTCTAGGAAATCTCAGCCAGCGCTGAAAAACTCTCTGAGAGACCGAGTGCCTTAGATGTCAATGCCATAGATAGAAGATGCATTAAAATACAAAAGCAGCTCCCTTGAGCTGTATGAATAGATAGCTAGTGATCTTCCTTAAAGGATGTAGCAGCAGGATTGCCTGCTGTAGGTGGAGAGATTTATACCCCTCACTCCTGGAGACTGAGTTTACAACAGCATAAAACCGGCCATATCAAAGGTCTGTCTTACCCAGGGACCTGTCTCCACCAGCAAGCTGGAATGTTTGCAGAGAGGGTACTCAGGTATAGTTTGGTGATACAGTTGATCTAATAGCTTGCTGCCATCCCTTCGTCCCCACTCCTTTTGCTCACCCTCCTCTCTGCCACATGTTTTTGTTGTTTCCCTTATTCTGGTGCTCAGTGGGATAACCCACTGAGCCAGTTCAACCTGCTAAACCAGTGAAAAAGTAACTGAGCCTTACCACCAGCCCCCAAAAAGTTTTATTTTGTTGTACTGAGCTGAATTAGCTCATGGAAGGTCTCAACAAGCACCAGAGCCCGTGGAAGAGGGGAAGCCATATCACACATCTGTGGATCTGAGAGGCAGGACCATGTTTTGCAGCATTAGGGAGCCAGTAGGTCGATTCACCTCTGCAGAGCCTAGGAACAGGGTTTGTAACCCCCAAGCACTGAATGCTGTGAGAACTGAGGAAAGGAGCAGTAACACAGATCTCTGAAAATTACCTGACAGAGAGGCCAAGCCAGGGCTGCCATCACAGAGCAACAGAGGTGAAAAGTAGTGCCACAACTGAAGGGAAAGGGTTTTTTCCCTGAAGAGTATTAACAGGGAAGGAACACGTTGTCTTTTTATTCCATTCAGCTAACAGAGTGCTATGAAAAGCATTATGAGTAAAAGTCACAATTTGTATCTTAACCCATTCTACACAAACTGTAGATATGTGCATATATATATACCAGGAACACATCTGCTACACAAGCATACAGATACCTAGGTCTACGTGTATGTGAGTGTGTGCACATATGTACACACCTGTGATGTACAAGCAAGCACATACACCCCCACAGAAGCAGGTGCAGCACCTGGTGCATTCTAGGAAGGCAGAGAACAGAAATGAAAGCTCTTCCACCTTAGTTGACTTCTGCCTCCCACAGAGCTACCCCATCCCAGGGCAGTGCCGCACATCCTTCTGGCTAAGTTGTCCCAACTATAGGAGACCTCAGCAGGTCCCCTGCCACATCCTCTGCGGCGTGCATCCTCTGCACCCTTCAGGGAGTAAGGAAACGCGGAGGTGAAGCAGCTGCTGGCAAGGCCAGTGCCAGTCATAGGGAGCAGCAGACAGGATCCCACCTCAGCCTCCTCGAGAGGCTTCAGGTAGAGTTACCATTTCAGTCCAGCAGTTGTGATCCTAGCACGAGGCACATTTCTAGGAAGAGCCTGGAGCATGCTCCCAACTTGTCATTTTTTGTCAGCGCCCCGGCACAGTGCTGGCTGCATGCGCACACTTGCACTCCTTCTCCTCACTCTTTGCCACGCTTTGTTGCGCCCGAGCATTTGCTTCTGGTGGCTGCTGTTAGGGTTTGGAGCACAACTGTGGCTGAAATACCTCTTAGTGCCTCTTAGTGCAAAAACTCAGTGTTTTCCTGGGAGCTGTCAGAAACGGGGAGGCTCGGGGGAGCACGAGAGTGGTTAGGGTGACAGCCAGATGGGGCAAGGCTGAGACACGGCTAATGAACCAGGGTGGAGCAATAAAGGCAGCACACAGCGGGCGAGGAGAACAGAGGTAGAGTCCTTGAATAGAAAGCAGCATGATAATGAGGCCGTAGTGCTTTGCTTTAACTGCTTGTGCTGTGCAGTCTGCAGCCTGCTGCGCAGGAAGAAGGTAAAGGGGAGCTGAGTTATTTAACCAAACTAAATAACAAGGAAGTCATGTCAGCACAACAGCCTGCTTTCGCAGAACAATAGTCCCCTGTTGCTACATAAACACAGAGATCCAGGGTAGCAGTGTATTTCCTACACAAGAGACAATCTCCCCTCTGCCTGCTGTGGATTCAAACAGCTCCATGAGGGCAGGAGATCGACCACTGTCACAGGGCTGGGACTGATCTGCTACGTCCTCACAGGCTCCAGCAGGTCAGAAACTAGCTCCTTGCACCAAGGGTGCTATATAAAGAGCATTGGCCCCCAAATAGCTGGGCCTGGGTTGACCAGAGGTGTCCATCAGCACTGACCTTAGCACTGTCCTCACAGGTAAGCCAGGAGACAACTCATTGCCCCAGGCCTGTCCGCTGTTGTATAGTGGCATATCTCTACAGCTACCGATCAGTCCTTGAGTAGGAGCTTGTCTCAGTCAATATGAGGCATCCAGCAAGCTCTGAAGGTAATGAAGGGAAGACCCAGTGATCAGTTCAGGCCTGGGGAAACTTGTATTATTGGTTCTGCTCCTGGCTCTGCCAACAGTTCCACATTTGACCTTGGGCAGATTGCTTCCTTGCTCTGTGCATCAACTGCACGACCTGTACAATGGAATTAACGCTATTGTTGGCCTCAGACAGAGGTCTCTGACACCGATTTCCCTCAGTGTCTGTGCAACTCTTTGAGATCCTTGTGTGGAAGAAGCAAAGCGTGAAGCCAGCAGTGGCACATAACAAAGTCCTGCTGTGACATACAACAAGGACGCATTGTAAAACCCCTCTAACCAAACCAGCAGGCTCTGCCTCCAACTAGAGGGTGATGAGTCTGCAAAAACTCTGTTCTCATTGGAAGACAAAGGCTCAAAAGAAACAGTGCCCTTGAGGATTCGCCAGGGTGACCGCTCCCATGCTCAGATCCTCAGGGGACCTGTCACTGGCAAGAAATCCATTGTGGAGAAGGTTCTGGGGAGGCAGAAACTACCTGTGGAGGACTTCCACAACTCACTTCTCTGCCGAGACAAGCTTCCAGCCAGAGGTGTAGCTAAGAGGAGCTCTAGTGTGATGACGTGAGTGGTCTTGAAAGTCAGAGGGGAGACATGGCCCATCAACTCCAATTACCTTCACTGCAGGTGCTTAATCCCTCTTGCTGTGTGGATATTATTTGTTTAGTTTTTCAAATGACTTCTCTCTGACTCCCAGTCCCAGGAGATGTTGATGTGTATTAGATGTGTTGCTAGCAAAATGCTCTGTATATGAAATCTACTCTAGTTCATCTAATTTGGGGATGGACAACTCCATCAGGTTTGTATCTGCTGCTTGCTTGGTATGAAAAGTGGCTTGTCCTTTTCTCCTGCATGTTGCTTATTGTTTTTTTTCCCCCCTTAGAACGAGTTTTACCCACACTCCCCAATCCTTTTCCAGGTCAGTATATGTTTTATGTTGAAGTAGCTCTTTAGCTGGGTCATTCTCCATCATCCCGATAAATGCTCAGAGCTAGAGATGGGCAAAACAGTTCAGAAATACAGGAAAACAAGGGCTTTCCCTTCTTGTCTACATGTCATCTGGTCCCTTCAGCTCACCTACTTCATCCTTCCCGTTCCCTCCTCCCTTTTCAGAAAACCAGTCAACTAAACAACAACATTTAGCAAAGCTTTGAGCTATGACATTGTGTCCTCACCCAGGTCTGGACAGTCTTCAATGAGGTTCAATTTGTCTGCAGACCTACTCCTAATATAGTCCTAAGCTGTCTTTGCCCACATGTTCTGATTTGGATGAAAAGCATAAACAGACCTAAAATTTAGCAGAGAAGGTGGAAGGGACCAGTGAGAAGCAAAGAATTAAATTGCTGCCAGGAGTTTTTTTTTCGCTCTAGTTGTGCAAATTGTTCATGGTAAAACACTTTGTTTTCTCATGCCTCTGTCACACCCCCTCGAGTCTGCCAGGCACATAGTGCTGCATTTGAGGTGGAGAGCATGAAAAGAGATGCACAGTCAGGTGTTACTGCCTGCTTTATTCCAAGGGAAGAGCTATGAAGGCAAAACAGGGTCTGAGTATTTTTCTTGTCTCTGTGCTGCCCAAGCATGCCTCAGCTCCAGGCAGCACAGCCCTGACGTCTACAAGAGACTTGGGGTTTGGATGCGACCTTGAGATTCTGAAAAAGCGCAGGAAGCAGGCTGCAGCATTTCAAAGCAGTGTTTGAAACTAAATCAGCAATAAGGCAGCCAGTCCCCTTATTCACTTAAAACCATCTTGGCCTAGGGCTCCTTAGTACCTTTGTTTTACTGCCATGTGATGAAGATGCGCTCACCTCATGGGGTGTTCAGAGGCCTGAATAGTTAATGTCTGTGCAGAGCTCTGGGGCAGGGTGTTATTATGAACCCATGGGTTTTGCAGAGGGGTCCAAGTAAAGCACCTGCAGGTACTCCCCTGAAAAGAACAATAAACGATAGGTGTTACACGAGCTCCCTTTAACTACTCTGCCATTGTTTTCAAATCAAGCTCTGCTCTTGGAAACTTATTCAGACTCAGGATGTAGTCACAATTGCCTATTTAAAAGGCAAATCCACAAATACAATTAACGAAAAGTACCTACAAAAAAAGGAGGGGAAGGGGGGAAGGAGAAATCAAGCTACCATTAAAATTAAATCCCAGAGAGTGATTTGTAAATAACATTCAAGGAGCTGAGACGAGGAGTAAAGTAGGCCATTGGGAACATAGTGTGGAAAAACAAATCCAATTAAACACCATTATCGTATGTATTGCAAATGAAACGTGTGCTAGGATACGAAATTAAAGTTGCTGAGGCTGTTTGGGATGTAAGGTTTTGAGGAGTTTTCCAATTTTGGGTGTTCTTTTTTTTTTTAAGCAGAATTTTCAATGACAAATATTTTTGTCTGATGGAAAACCCAGGGCTCTTTCTTTTTATGATTATTTTTATTATATATCCTTAAACTCCACAGGAAGGCAGTGTTAATTTTTTTCATAGCCAGCCCTTTTTACAGCTGGTTTTGAATTAGTAGCCCATTAAGCTAAATGATAAAGCAAAAACTGCAAGTGAGCAAGGCTAGGTTTTCCATACCAAATACCCCTCTGTAATAAAGCTGCCCAGCTTTAGTCAATCCTTTAAAACACTTCCCCCTCTGTCTTTGAAGTTGGTTTTTTTTTTTTTCCTTTTTCTGCTCCCCGGTCTCCTGAGATCATCTCAAAGGGCATTGTGGTGTGACACCATTTCTGTGAGGAGTCTCCAGGAATATGTGGTGCCAAGTGCTGGGATATCTCCAGTGACCCAGGACATGCAAAGAGGATTTTGCAGAGGGGGGGGAAGTAGAATTTAAATACTCTGGACCTCATTTGTTTTCTGAAAGCCCCTACTAGCTTCTCCAGTGTGGGCATTCAGCACAGATATTGGTGCTTATCTCAACATTTGCTTTTACTTTGCTGTTCACCTTCAAAGAAACCTTAGACATAAAATTTTCTTGTTAGACCTTTTTCTCCCTGTGAGTTGGTGTTCTGGGATGCTCAGCTCTCAAAGCAGCCTCTCCTCAATGACCAGAATTGCAGCCTCCTCCCTCTTTCTCCCTCACATTCCATTTCTGTTAAGCCTCGGTAACACTTCCCTGCCCAGTGGTGCTTTGAGCATTAATTTAAAAGGAAGGTGTTTTGAGATGAAGAGCACTGTAGTCATGCTAAGCATTGCTGTCATTAGCTGGCTGCTGTGGAAACATCTTGCTTTCAGGCAAGCTGGAGACTCAGAAGCAGCCCATTCAACTAAACACATGGGACTTGGATTTGATGAGGCAGTTTCCTAAAAGCCTGGTGGAGCCCAGCTGATTCAGCTCTCAACACAATTGTCCCTGGTAAATTTTCCAGCCCTCATGATTTTGCAGCCGGGCACTCAAAATGCCCTGAAATATATTCTGGGATGATGCCTCATCATCACATCTTCCTGTCTGCATTGTAACATCACATTATAATAAGATGACACAAGACCTGGCTGTCACAAAGGAGGCCTTTCTGCATCATCAGGTGGCTTTTTAAACTAATTTTCATCTGGAAAAGGAGAATTTGCTCATTCTACACCACACCTGCCAAGGACAGGACAAGCGAGATCATTGTTGAACCTCAAAGGGGTCCGTCACAATTGTGGTGTTAGCTCCATCTCTGTCCTCCATTGTCCCTTGCCCTCAGCCCTCTGCACATAGTCTCCCTCCCCTGTGATTAGCACCTAGTGTCCACGTTGGAATGGCTTAGCCAGGCTGATGGGATTCAAAACCCACGAGTTTTCTTGGGAGATTTGTGATGAGGACTTACCACAGATTAACCAGGGGCTTTTTCAGCATGGTTAGCTTGGACTCCCTGGGATCTCTGCAAGGGAGGTGCTGTGTTTCCCAGACAGCAGCACATCCAGAATGTGCCATGGGGCATCAAGCATGACAGTCCTTGGGGCCTGATCAGACAAAGTCCAGTCATAGCCATCAGCAGGGTGACAAAAGATTTGTAGCAATAGTTTGTTAGTAATTAAAGAAAGGGGAGGGAAAAGGAGAATGAGCAGTCCTGTCTTTCTGCCAAAACACACACTGATTGGAGAATGACCCTGTCTGACTGTAGATCGTAGCTAGTCTCCATTTAGCTGTAGCCTGTGTAGCCTGTACTGTCACTAATGCCTTCGTGGTGGGTGGGAGCTGGGGGAAGGGAGAAAAGAGATGTTCATTTGGGTCTGATGACCAGAGTGGGAAACAGAGAGCATCTTTCTTTCTAATACCCTCTCAGTCCTCTTCCCTCCCAATGGAGGTCCTAGTTGTGGAGAAGAGAGCTCATCTGTTGCAGTGGTCACTTCCACCCATCCCTTCTCCCTTTTGCTTTCTCTAGTGTGTGGCCCTGTCAGTCCTGCTGAGCAGGCAGCTCTTGAGTCTGCAAAAGGATGAACATCTGAATATTTCAAAGCTAAGGAGAGAAGCATGGGGGAACACATCAGAGTACAGACTGTAAAGGGTCAACATGTTACAGGGGTTTGCTGACTAGGCAGTAGTGCGGGAGCAGTCCACAGAAACCAGCCCTCCAAGTACGGTGTGGCCAGCTAAAGAACCTGTCCCAAGAAGGGGTCAGCGAAAACCCAAGCCGTCACAGGTTTTGAAACAAACTAGTTGGCAGAGCTGGGGAAACTGTAGCAAAACCAGACCAAAATAGCCAATCTTGTCCTATTGTCATCCTGACATAGAAACTACCAGCAGAGAAAAATAACAGCCGTAGGGACCAAGCGCAGGAGGGCATATTTGGATCCATGTGCATGTCTGGTGTTTCCATAAATTCTCAGGCCTTCAGGGACCATAATTCAGCTGTACTCGTCACTCTGCAGTGCTGTGTGCCTGACTACTCAGAGAATGTCTCTCTCTTCCCTGAAAGCTGGCTGAGCCCATGACCCTGGCCGGGAAGCACAACTCACGGCTCTCCTTGGCTTCCCGCTGGTGGTATCCAGCCAGGTTTCCCAAAGAGCTCATTGTCCATTTGGTGAGTGCGGAAGAGGGTGGCTCCACAGGGTGGATGCTCAGGCAGACCAAGCTTCTCTTGCTGCTCAGGGTCAACCTCAGTCTCTGCCAGGTCTGCAGAGGCACTGAAGTCTGGGACTACATTGGGTGCCAAGCCTGGGGATGTTTCAGGCCAAGGGAACAGGAAGGACACGACAGGGTGAAGGGAGAAGGCCAACATCATATTAATTGTTTCTTGCTATTTCATAGGTGCCAGGCAAGGAGCAGCATTGTATCTTATTTTGACTGTGTGGTTATCAAAGTCAAAAGGGGTAGTAGGGATGTAGCTGGAAACAGCATCTTAGGGAAAAGAGAAATGACAAGAATTATTTCTATTACAGCTACTAGCATTGCTTGATGGGTTTTTCTGGATAGCAACAGACAGTTTCTGTTTGTGAGACTCCTTAAAAAACCACAAAATAACAGCCTGCTCCTTCCCCCCCAAAAAAGAAACCAGCTTAAAGAAAAAGAGAGACACGGGGAAAGAGAGAGAAATGACTTTATTGCTTGATCTGTTTCTGTACTTTTTGTTCATTAATTTTAATTTAGATTGATTTATTCCAAAATGAGCCCTGGGTTGCATGTATTTGCATAAGCCTCTCCAGTAGCAATGCTGTGGAGAATGCAGCGAGTGAGGAAGAGCAGCAGCAGCAGAGGGTAGTAACTGAGACTGGAAGTCCCAGAAAGATACTCCTCCGAGCTGGGCCCTTGTGCTGGGATAGGGAAGGCATTTCAAGGTCTCTTTAGTCACAGATGTGGCTTTGCATGCATGCAGAACAGCCCTGAGAAACAGAGGTCGGGCACAGCAGTCAGGTGGGAAAGTGGAGTTTGGGTGAAACCAGTGGGGGAGAAAACACACAACTGCACTGCAGAGATTAGAAACAAACCCATGGAAGAGCAGCTGCCATGGCAAATCAGTTGTCCAGTAGGGACACTGATAGTGTCAGCAGTGTAGCATGGACAGATTACCCTGCAGAGCAGAGCTCGAGCAGGCTATAACCCTCCCGAGGCAGATATCCTCAGCCTGGAGGATACTCATAACCTGATACCATCTGTATGTTAGATGAGTTTCTGAAGCCATCAACTGAACCTTCCTCCTTAGGGACAATGAAGGCAACTTATCCCCACTGCACAGCAGGTGTACCTAAGACCTTGCTCTCTCCCCCTCGCTCTCCTTACTTCCCATGTGGAGCTGCCAGCTGGGCTGACTGGGACCGAAGTGTGGAGGGCAGAAAGGAGGAGGATGAAGAACAGCCACTGTTGCCTTGATTTAATCCTTATGCACACACAGAATTTCCTCCCACCCCTGAGAGAAAAATGACCAAAGAGCAATTCCCACCTTCATCCTCCTCCTGTGTAAACCACTCAAGAATTTGCCTAACAAATTGGCCTCCCCTCTGGTTGTTGTCCCAAGTGAACAGTCTCT
Source organism: Podargus strigoides (assembly GCA_028020825.1). Classification (NCBI taxonomy): domain Eukaryota; kingdom Metazoa; phylum Chordata; class Aves; order Caprimulgiformes; family Podargidae; genus Podargus; species Podargus strigoides. The sequence goes on from CM051635.1 coordinate 2,676,980, forward strand.
CCATTCACTAACCCGTGACGGTAAGTCGGTCTGGGAAGCGGCAGGTTTATCTTCCCAGCTCAGGCACTGCACCGGGCCTGCTTGTGAACCAGTTGCCATTCAGTGTCTGCTCTGCTGTTGATAAAGCACATTACACATGGCTGGGCTTGCATGATTAATACAGCTGTCTAAGCGCTCGCTCTAAAAACAAAAACAACCGGGAGAAGGGAGGTGTGGGATTTGGGAGGGAGAGGGTGCACAGGGAAAAAGCCAACCATTCCAAAGAAATCAGGCTTGCAGAAAAAGCAGAGCTCTCCTGGCAGGCCTTCCCTCCCATGGGCAAGCAGGTCTGTCAGCAGAGCTCCCCTGCAAAAGGGAAAGGCTTAGTGTCAAGGCGAGCGAAGGAGAAATGCGCGTGGCCCTTCCCCGCCATCGCCTGCATGTCCCTGTGCAACGTGGGGGACGCGTGCGTGGGTCGTGGAGAAGGGGGTGCTATAGCCAGCGTAGCTTCGCTGAGGTCTGCCCAGGCAGCCTCTACGGTAGGTGTTACAGGTATGGATGGGTGCCCTCCGGAGCCAGGTCATCTTCTGCACACACCCCATGCTCAGAGGCACAGCCCACAGTCACTGAGCAATTTCCAGGCACCCTCAAACATCTAAGGGATGAACCAAAGTGGCTGCAGGCATCTTTTCCATTGCCAGCTCACCTGCCTGTGTAAGCTGTAATAACTTTGCCTTTTTAATTACTGGTCTGGGAATGGTCTATGGGAAGCCACTGTAGCTTTCTGCTCCAGCTTCCCCCCTGCCTGGGCTGGCCATTAAAGCCATGCTTGCACTGTAGGGGCATTAAGGTGACCAGGAGTCTCACTGTGGAACTGCACACACATATGCACATCTATACTTGGATGAGAAGGTGACACAAAGTAATATTTACATAGAGCACACGCTTTAGAGGCGTTTTTACCAGTCTGTGGGCCCAGCTTGACTGCTGTGACATCTCTAATTCGCTGAAATGCTGAAAGAAGCGCACAGGCTTGTTTATAGTGTTCCCATGATCCGGGTCCTATACTGCTTCTTGCTCACAAGCAGCCCTTGATGAAGGCTGGCTGAAACCTCCTCCTAGCTTGCTCCACTCCTGGGCAAGGAGAGATGGGGATAAGGGTTTGTCTCAGCTAAACTTCCTGCAGCGGAGTCCCCAGAGGACTGGTGGCCCAAAGAAGATCTCGAGGACAGGTCTGGGAGGCACCATGCTGCAGGTACTAGAGGAGAGGGATAGGAAGGCCAGAGGCAGTAATACGACTGGATTCCAGTACCAGAGCAACCTCAAGCATGCTGGTCACACTCCACCCTGATTTAGTTCTCCTTCTGCTCCAGTCTCCTTTCTCCTTTCTGCTCACAGCCACTCAAATCTTTCTTGTGCCAAATATCCAGCGTAGCTTGTGGAAAACCATAGCAGGGATGAAGTGAGTAAACAGACAGACATAAAGCTGATGAAAATATTAATTTTTCAAAAGGTTCCAGAGCCTCTGATTAGCAAACCTGTAAGTGCTCTGAATGTGCTCTGGGTGAGGGGGGCTATGCTGTTTGTTTCCTATTGAGACACCAGACTCTGTGCTGGTGTCACCTTTGGTCTGCTGCTCCATACACCTGTGCTTGAGAGGTGAGCAGGGAAGGAATTGCTGTATCCTAAGAAAGTAAAAAGCAAAAAAAGCTCAAACCTTCCCTGTGATGGACCCTGAAAAAATCTGTGCTTTGTATTTTTTGCATGTTTTGCTTGTAGGATGAAAGTCTTCAATGACTGGTTTGAAGACAAAGCAGTTTTAAGTAATTGATTTTGTATCAGTAGTTTGCCAAGTTTGTGGTTGTTTGGTTGTTTTTTTTTAAATCTCCTCCAGCTGCTAAGGGAATGGAAAGGGTGGGAGAACAATTTTTCAGCTCTGAGAAAAACTTGGAACATTTTGATACCAGCAGGACAGATCTGATGATGAAAGATCCGTGTAACCTTGCAGCGTAGGTGATCTAGCCACCACCAAGCCTCACGGGTCAGGATGACAGGAGACCAGAAGTACTGTAAAGCAGCTCCAGGATAAATGGTGTAAACAGCCAGCTCTTGAACACCACGACCTTCTCAGACAGACACTGAGAAATACAATTTCAGGGATGTTCTTTAGACTTCAGGGAAGGATGGGTGTGCTGCATTACAGAATGAATCTTCACTAAGACATGAGGTATGATAGATGAGTACTTAGTACACCATGAATGAGCTCCAAAACATGGGGAAGAACTGTTCAGTGCTAAAAAAGCATGAGCAAATTCTGAAATACATTAAACCGTGTGCTAAGATTGATAGACACCAGAGACATTTCCTTAATCTTGTTGGAGAGTTGCTGGAGGGCATCCTCCCTAGTTTACACAGTGGTACTTCCACCTCTAGGAAAGACAGCCTATTGCCACTGCAGTCACAGTCAAGTTTTAATTACAGGAGCAGAACTGGTAGTGAGAATGGGGTGCAAGCAGGTAATGGAACAAAGTAGTTTCAACATTAAGAACAGGGAGTGAAAATTCATGTCTTCTCAAAGGGGAGGTGGGGGACACAGGAAAAGTAGTAAGAAAAAAGCCCCAAATGAACCCTAGTAAGTAGAAGCTGCTAATCCCTAAAGCCTCAAAGTAGAGTGCAAAGCCCTGGAAGAAAGAAATTAATAACTTTCAAAGTATGACCTTGAAAATGGAATTAGCAGTATTCCTTCCTTTTAAGCCTTCATGACAATAAAGATTTCATCTTCTGAAGCCCTGGCAAGAGAGTCAACAGACTTACTTAGAAAAATTACTTCCTGCAAAGGAGCTGGCAAGTGTAAAACCTAAGACCCCCTCCAGGCCCCAGGGAATGAGATGACAGAGATAGTGCACATGCCTTTCCCTTGCACCTTCTCCTTTAGAGGCTGGTTTTTTTTTTCATTCCTCCTTCATTTTTGGACCTCTTCTTTGCTCAAGAAGTGGGACTCCAGCCTTCACTGTGAGTCAGCAGCGTGGAACCCAGAGCTGCTCAGGGTGGAGAGCACTTAAGAAAAACAGCAGACCAGCTCTGCTTTGTTTGTTTGCCATCACTCCTTCCTTCCCATCACAGACACGTCCTCTTAGCCTGTCCCATGCCTCCTCCTGGCCTCACTTCCAACTCATGGGGGCTGGTGGTCCTCTTACACTACGTTTTACCTCACATTCTTTGACAGGATCCCAAGGACAGATTCCCCGAAGCAAATAAAGAGCCTGTAGCTCTCTAATGCCCTTTGAAACTTCTCTGTGGGCTCTCCTCCATCAGCACTGCAGATATGTCAAGCCCTGGAGTCTTGTTAATGTAAATAAGAAGAAGTGGCACTTGCTGTCTCTTCTAGTATGTCCATTTTGGTTTACTCAGATGAAGGGACCCAGCAGAATATTCTAGACTGGCAAACGTGGGTGTGAAACATGTAGATGGCTGGGTGATTTTTTTTTGCCTCTGGGTATGGACCAGAAAAACATCTCCTTTCTGCTCGCATCTCAAACTGACCCTTTTTAAAGGTCTGTGTTGGGAATCTTGCAAGCCATGGGTTCGGTTTTGGCTGGCGGTGAGCACGTTCCTCACAGCATTTGGAGGCATGTCTGTGTCCAACCAAGAGGACCTGTGGATTTGCTTGCAAGTCTGACCTGTACAGCAAGGGTGACATGGCATGGCACAGCCTTTGTCCCCTTCTCTTAGGGCAGCTATCGGTGTTGCAAAAGGGAGGCGGAGGGAGGGGAGTATGTCTGTGGAGGAAGTAGAATGGGCTGGAAACTTTACCATCGCACCTTGCAACCCCTCACCCAGCAGGTCAGACCTGCACCCCCCCGCAGAGCAGTTGTACCAGGGATGCTGCTGCCCGGTGGGGACGATGCTCTGTGCCACAGAAACGCGGCCACATCGGGCTGCCTCGGGCAGAAGCGGCTCAGGGCATGCAGAGCTGGCACCCCTTTGCGAGCACGGTCCCGGGGGGGGCGTTGCGCTGCGGGACCCCAGGGGCTGTCGCTGCCCACCCGTGCCCTGCTCGTCCGCAGTTTCGCTCGTTCGTTGCCTTCGGCTGCCACCTCGCGGGGAAGAGGCGGTTCGGCGGCGACATGAGGGGTGAGTCCAACCATTAACCCAGCGGGCCAAGTCCCCTTCTCACATCCCTCATCACAGCGGCCTTTCCGCGTGCCTCTGACCTGATGAAATCTCCCTCACACATTTATCGCCTCCTCATGCAGCCCCCAGCCCCGTATGGGCTCTATAGGGTCCAGTGCCAGGCATAAGGCAGGGCACATATGTGGCTCCTGAGCAGCCCTCGGACCTCGGCCGCCGCTGCCGAGGCTGTGCACTGCGGTGCTTTGCAGCACTATAAATTCCAGGCTTGAAGGCAGGGAGAAAAAGGGTGCTTTTATTCATCCAGCAAAGGTCAGACCTCAGAAGTCTGCTCCCCTCTTGGTGATTTCTGCAGCTGGCTTCCCTGGAGGTCGAGCCCGTGCCACAGAGGATGCACCACTGCAGCATCAGTTGCTTAGGGGGGCATCGTACCAAGTCCTCTCACAACGAAACTGTGCTCGTCCCTTCAGCTGCCTGGGCAGCACCCACTGAGGGCTCAGAAACAGCTGTGCCCCAGGTCTGGGGGGGCACTTGCAGCTCTGCACTTCAAGTGCTGGGGTCTGAACCCTGAGCCCTGAATTAAGGTTGACATATGGGTGGTCCCCATGGCCCTTTAAGAGGAGGGGATGAGTTTGCCTTGTAAGGAAAGCCCTTGGGTAAACAAGCCCCAGGTGCCCTGCATTGGGTAAATGAGTGCCAGGTGTCCTGTTTGGGGATAAAAGCTGGGCCCACTTGCAGGAAGGGTTGGACAGTCTGTCTGGGGAGTGGACGCACGTCACAGTTTCCCTGTTGAGGAAGGACCTCCTGATTCTTCCTGCAACTGGGTCCCGATCAGGTTTGGCACTTACAAACATGTGAGAACAGCATGAGTTTGCCTCTGTCCTATGTTATCACCCTCTTGGCTTGGTTTACCTGCAGGAGGGTGAGGCATCAGGTGAAATCACTGAAGTCCCACACTGAAGGGCCTCACTGCCACTTCCACATCCCCACTGGGAAATACGGAGGTGTTCTCCTAGAAGTGTCAGGAGAAGAGCCCTGGAGCCTCTCTGTGCAAGACTGGTGCACAGGGCTGTTACACACAGGAGCAGCGAGGTCACAGTGGCATGGCTCGGTTTTTCCCATGGTTAAATTTAAGGGCACAGCTAGGGCTACCCTGCCCTGGGGAGAGGGATGGGATGGAGGCTGCACATGGTCCCCTCCAGCCCTCAGAGAGCTACAGCTCTTTGGCCAAGGCTGCCTTGTGCTGTGACACCAATGCAGATCACTCAGGCTCAGTGTGTGGTGCAGACAAACCCTCAGAAAGATGGGGTGCAGTGTCCCGTGAGGCTGCTGCAGCATGGTTAGGCACCACGGCATCTGCACCAGGTATCTAAACATCGCATGGTTTGGAGCAAGGAAGAGAAGTGCCTTTGTTTGCCCATGCCAATTTTCAGTCTGTTCCTTCTCAATTTGATTTATATGATCTGACTCGGTCAGCCACTTGGGGTCTGGGTTCCCTTAAGGCTTTATTTGTGAAATGCTGCCAGATATTCATATTAACTCATCAGCATCATAAACCCAATTTCCTTTCCTTGGCTGCGGTGGGAGAAAACCCCCTTCGAAGAGTTATTGCGTGGTCTTGACCTTCGCAGCGGGAATGGTTAGCCTGGGATGAGCTTGCAGAGCAAATTCCCAGAGCACGGGCTCAAGGTTCAGAAAGTGGGAGACTGAGGAGCTAGCGCCACTCATTTGCCAAAGCCCCCCGTCCCCACTGCTCTCGCTGGGTCTCCCCGCATCCCCCAAGGATGCTCTGTGGGGCGGGAGGCACCGGGCGGCTGCGGGGCGGCCGTGTCCGCCAGAGGGCAGCAGAGACCGCGGACCGAGCGGGCTGTGGGGGGATGTCCCCGAGCAATTTGTCCTTCCGCCCAAGCCTAAATTCTCAAAGTTTTATTTTGTGAGTGCACTATGACCTTCCCATAGGACCAGGGAGGTGATTGTCCCCCGGTGCTCGGCACTGGTGAGGCCCCACCTCAAATACCACAGTATTCTGAGCCCCTCACTCCAAGGACACTGAGCTGCTGGAGTGTGTCCAGAGAAGGGAACGGAGCTGGGGAAGGGTCTGGAGCACAAGTGTGATGGGGAGTGGCTGAGGGAACTGGGGGGTTCAGTGTGGGGAAGAGGAGGCTGAGGGGAGACCTCACTGCTCTCTGCAGCTCCCTGACAGGAGGGGGTAGCGAGGGGGGTCGGTCTCTTCTCCCAGGTAACAGTGACAGGACGAGGGGTGATGGCCTCAAGTTGTGCCAGGGGAGGTTTAGACTGGATATTAGGTACAATTTCTTCCCTGAAAGGGTTGTCAAGCCCCTGGCACAGGCTGCCCAGGGCAGTGGGGGAGTCCCCATCCCTGGAGGGATTTCAGAGCCGTGTAGATGAGGTGCTGAGGGACATGGGGCAGTGGTGACTTGGCAGTGCTGGGTTAATGGTTGGACTGGATGATCTTAGAGGTCTCTTCCAACCAAGGCTGTTCTGTGATTCTGTGAATACATGTGACAGTAAATGCAGCTTACATGGCAGGTACTTTAGCTAACTCTGTCATAAGACACACAGACTACATGGAGCCCCCAGGGTTATGTGCAGGGGCTACAGCAGCTTTGAACCACACTGTGTCCCAGGCCTCCCAGTCAGTTTCACACACTGCCTGGCACCCACACAGCCACACACGGCCTGTTGGTGCAAACAACGGCTGGTACTGGCACGCGATGTTGTGTGGAAGATGATCATGCACATGGAGAGGCAGCCAGCCCCACCACCTTACTGGCACATGCAAGGAGCTTAGCAAGGAAACATGAGGACATAGAACTCACACCGTTTTTCAGCTGTGGAGATGGGAGTCTTGGCTTATCAGATATCCTCAAGTTTACACACACAAGCTCAAGCAGAGCAGAAGCTGGTGTGACCCTCTCCCAAGTCCTTCATCACACCATGCCTTGTGTGCCCTCCCTTATACAGAGGTATTGCAGAAGCTCATCTCTTCACCATACCTTACCGTACATCTACCCCCAGCCCCACACCAAGCACACAACCCCCAAGCCATGCACTTAGACTTCTTAATGCAGCAGTACCCAGCCAAAGCCAAACATACCCCTGCCTCTGCTGTGCTCGGTGTGTGTTGCATGCCTCCATAGGTACATATGCCTTTGCTCTGATTGCAAAAGTGGTGAGGCGTGCCACATATGTATGGGTTACATACCTGTCCATGTATGTGTTAGACAAATAGTGGCTGAAAACTTTTTGTGGGCAACACACCCTGCCTGGTGTGTTCTTGTTTAATTGCTGGGCCAGAGGAGTCGTGTTTTGGGACTTCTTCACTGCCAATATGGGATGCAAAAGGTCCCAAATAGCTTCCCCTCAATTATTTGACCATGAAAGATGCTTTCTCTGAAACATAGGTCAGGTAAGTGTAGTAGCTGAACTTAAACCTCTTGCTGAGCTCAGAGGGGGAAATAGTTTCCTGTTACCCAAACAAGGAGTGAAAAGTCAGTGGTGTAGGATTTCTGTGACAAGCCACAAAAGACGAGCAGGGACTAACTGAAAGAAGAAGCCATAGATGGAATATACATTTTCCACACAGTTCAGCACATACTTACTTAATAATGAAAGAATAGAGACAGGGCACAAACAGTTGATCCGGTGAGTGATGGGAAACATTAGGAAGAAATCATACAAGTGAAAGTGCTACAGAATTTCAGGGACTCTGGGAACATCCTTCTTGGATTTGCTGCCTTTTAGTCACCAGCTAGAGTTTCATAGTGACTGTGCTGCTGTGCAGGCCTGTGACACCTATGCTGCACCCAGCAGAGAGGGGCTGTTTGCCTGGTAGACTCTGCAGGCTGTGGGGCTCTCCTGAACAGGGTCTTTTTTTTTTTTTTTTGGCTCCCCCCTACCATTAGAAATAGCTCTTCTTGGTAGTAAGCCTGTCTTCTTTCTTCCACAGCAGGATCAGTCCCAACATATAGACTCACTTCCATCTCCACACTTCAGTTCTTCCTGCACCCCTTCTGTGTAAAACACTGCATGCACATATGTATGTATACACACATACGTGTATATGTATGTGTACCCATATATATGTGTATACCTATGTGTACATAGTGAGCATGCATTTACAAAACCAGAGCCATGTACACCTCCCCGCCTCGTTGTAAAGAAAAGGCTGCCAAGGCTTGGTATTGCAGGGTGAATTTAAAACAGCATTGCTGCCTTTAAAACCATCCAGAAAAGGGAACCCATAAATGAAAGGATGAATGAGAAGATGTCAGGAGTGTTAGCACTTAATATTCCTGGAGCGAGGCTGCATTATTTGTTGCTGCGGCAGAGCGCTCCTCCCTGCCCCCTCTGACAGACCCTGGTGCATGCCTGCAAAGTTCGTTTCCCACCCCTATGGAAAACCAACCTCCCTGGCACCCCCTGCACCCCCACCCCATAGGTGTCTTGCCACAGGGCCATAAACGCAACAGCACAGCCTTCCTCCACCCTGATTAAGAAATAAATAATTGCGGCGCAGCCCCTCGGAGGCGCCCACAGGTTGGGTCCATGTTTTATTGATTGGACCACTGTGATGAATCAGCCCCCGTGGAGCCAGTGTCAGGCTGCAGACAGACACTGGCCACTGTGCAGAATTACAAGAAGCCCTGGCATCCCAGGGCCACTGCTGGGAAGGTGGAGGAGAAGGGAGGTGCAGGGCTGGGTGGCCAGGGGGGAGGTGTGCCCCTGCACCAGGTGGCCAGCACCTCACAGCTGGAGGGATGGGATGGGATGGGATGGGATGGGATGGGATGGGATGGGATTAGCAGCTGGGGTTGATCTTTCCTGCTTGCTCCAGGCCCTGTTTCTCCAGCCTGGGTGTTGCTTAGGGAGAGCCACGTGCCATTGGAGCATTGGGTGTGAGGGGAAGATGCTGAGGAGCCATCAGGCTGGATGGAGGCTCACCTAAGCCTGCAGCCCATGAGCAAAGTCCCTGTGTTACCCCCATGTCTCACTGCCATGTGTAATCTTGTCCTCTTTTCTCTCCCTTCTCGCACCCTGCAGGACCCGGCACCGGGAGAGTAGACAACGGCTCCATGAGTTTGGCCGTCCCACTGTGGCTGCTGGCAGCGTCCCTGCTCTGCCTACTCAGCAAATGTTAATACAAATCAGAATTAAAAATAATAATAATAATAATAATAATTAAAAAAAAACCCAACACGACAACAACAACAACACACAAAACAAAACGCGTTATACAGGAGACAGAGCGAAGAGAGGGGAGAGAGAAGAAAGGGAGGGGGGGAGAGAGAGAGGACTGTTTCTTTCACAACTTTTGTGTGTTCAGGAGCGAAGAGGGGGGAGAGGAAAAATTACAGCAAAGAAGACTCAGCAACATTTAATCCAAAACCTGACAAGCCGGCTGTCAAGTCACCAACCGTCTAGGAGGCAACGCGAAGCGAGGGGAGAACGGGGCACCAGCAAGGACTGTGTCGCCGGAGGATGCTGCAATGGGAACAACCCAACACAACCTGCAAAGCCAATCGAACAGAAGATCCCTTTTCTTTTCTCTCCTCCTTCCTCTTTTCCGTACTCCCTCACCTTCCTTCCTTCCTTCCTTCCTTCCTTCCTTCCTCCTCTTTCTTTCTTTTGTGGAAAGAGGTCCTTGCTTCCGTGTCTATAGCCACTTAACTTTTGGGATGCCCTGGGTCATTTTTGTGAGCTGACGCTCGGCCAGTTCATACTTTTGAAAACAAAACAAAGCAAACAAACAAAAAAAAGAAAAAAAAAGAAAAAAAAAAAGAAAAAGGAAAAAAAAAAAAGCCACAAACCAGAGCAAATCACCTGAAGCTCTCTGCACACTGGTGTCCTGTGAAGAACCCTTTCCTCTCTCCACTTCGCCCTGCGCTCCTACGCACCCAGCCCTTGATAAACACCTTCTTCCCTGTCCCCTCTTTCATGCCACATCGCGCTCGCTGGCCTGAACTAAAGCTTAGTGTCAGCTCTACTGAAAACATACTTTTCTTTTTAATCCTCTTCCTCTCCCCCTCAGTCTGACCTGGTGTCTTTCTCTTTCTCCCGTGTATGCCTGTGTGCGTGTGTGCATGCGTGTATGCTCTCACTCTGTCTTCTCTCTCTTTCTCTTGCTCTCTCTAAGCATGCAAAAGGAACACTCCCCGTGTACATATGCTCATTCTGCTGTAGATAATGTCCTGCCTTGTGAGACAAGATGTGAGAGATCACTCAGGCAGAGAAGAGGGGTGAGGAGAGAGGGACAGCTGCAGCACAGGTTTCCATGGTGTCCCCTCTCCGGTGTCCTCGCTGGCTTTTTGACTCCTGGCCACCTTGCTTGCAAAAGTCAGTCTGCACCCTTCTTTAACCTTTTTTCCTCTCCCACCTGCAACCTGTCTGGCTCTCAGCCTTCAAGCACCAGCATAGCAGCCCCTGCTATGCATGAGTGCTTGCACATGTGCGTGAGGGTGTGCACACGTGTGCATTTGTCCAAATAAGCAGAAGAAACCAGGACTGGCCTGCAGCACTTACAGAGTGCAGCCACCCACTCAGGAGGCTGGGCCGGTGGGATGTGAGTGATGAGACCTTGGACATCACCGAGCAGCCATTCCTGTAGGCGTAGTGTGTGTGTAGGAACAATGCCCCAGCGTGAAAACCACAAGCTAGTCATTCCTAACCATTGTGGTAGTCATGCAAGAATAGAGCCAATGCCCCTTTTTTGTTGTTGTTCTTACTGTCCTCCCAGTTCTAAAAGGAAACGTATGCTATGTAAGGGTGAGTGTGAGTGTGTGTGTGTGTGTGCGCGCACTTATGTGTATTGTACACCACTGCTACTACAAAGCTCACTTTGCAAATTCCACGTTTGAAACAAATTGGGTCAGAAAACATCCAGGACCTGCGAATGTAAGAAGAAAAACAAATGTCAGGTCCAAAATCCTGGGCTTATACAGAAGGAGCTTAATGTGATGCAGCAAAGAGGTAGGCAGCACAATTCCTCTTGCTGTTCTCTTTTCTCATCTGAAGGGTGCTGGTGTTGCTGGAGAGCTTGCCGTCACCCTTCCTGTGGCAGAGTCACATGCAGAGGTGCGAACAGGAGATGCTTCAGTGCCTCCTGACCATGGAGAAGGAGAAGGAGAGAAAAGGCTGTGAGAAACAGGGTTAAGAAAATGCTGGGTAGTGGCTGGAAGTTGCTGCAGGAGCCAGAAGGAAGCCAACAGTTGTACAATGCAGTGGCTGCAGTGCGTGGGTGTGGGCAGGGACAGTGGGGAAAAGACTTCTCTGTGTCCTGACCAGTCGTGAGCATCCAAAGCAGCAAAGATGATAAAACACGGGGTTTATCAGGGAGCCACTTGCTTTTTTGAAGGGAGGGATGTGCAGGGAGGATCTCAAACTAGCCCACACAAGTTGAGTGACCGTCCCAGGACAGTACAGTGGTTTACAGGTGCTTGACACCACTGAGCTTTCCATCACCAGCATGCTTGCTTTTCTGTCTTTGCCCTGTGACCTGGTGCAGCAGCAGCACACTTGGCAGCCATGCTTTGAAAGCAAGGGGGAAACAGCTTGTGCTTGCAGCCCTGTGGCGTGCAGGAGGGGATGCTCATCGGGTGGTCCCCTGCCAGGAAGGAATTGCTGTCTGTGAGCCCATTCCTGTCTTTGCACAGCTGGGGCACGCTCCGCCAAGGCCTCTCCCTGCAGCTCAGCGCGACGCTTTCGCCTTGCACTGCAGCACTGCTGAGCTCAGCTGTTTCGGGCAGCAGCAAGCAGGCAATTAAGCAGGCAGCCAAGGGCTCCTTGCAGGCAGCCAGAATGAGCAAGGAAATATTAGAGACACAAGAGGCTGAAGTTTGGGCAATGGCAGACTCGCTGTAGATATGCTGTGGATTTGGATGGTGGTAGATTGTGCTCCTCCTGCACTCCTCCAGGCCCCAGAGCCATACCTGGGGGTGTTTGTGCCTTGATGCAAGAGGGGAGAGCTGGGCAACTGGTGCTTGAAATCAGCCCAAGGCATTCAGGGATGGCTCCCTCGTTCTGAGATAGGGCAGGCATTGATGGAACTTGTGCATCTCCTTTGGAGACTGGCATGCTGCAGCCCAGGAAAAGAATGTCCTGTGTCCTTCAGAGCATTCAGACAGACCAGTCCTCATGCCTACCTCTTGGGAGGGTTCTGTCATTCAGATTTACTGCTGCAACTCCTCATCCCCTTGGTACAGCCGTGAGCTGATGCTGGTCCCAGAAGCTGGGGCTGGGAGCTGCATCCTCTCCAGCACACTGGCACAAGGGAAAACACCACATCACTGGCATTTCCCATTCTCAGGGCTGTGCCTACACCTGGATTTAGTGTTACAGGCTTGTTGTGAGAAGGTGGGCAGGCTGCAGTGGCTTACTGTCACAGGCTGTTCCTAAGGGCTGGGTCAAGCCCACTGTTTTCTTTAGGTTGAGGCTTCTCTTTGTTGTCAGCCTGGTTCCTATTGCAGGGTCTGTCTGTATGTGTTTTTGTCGCTGTGGGGTCACTCCTAGGCACTGGATGCACACACATCAGAGCCCTATAGCGAGGTGGGGTCACAAGTCCCAGCACCTCACTGTCTCACATCTTTTTTTGATTGGAAGGAGTTTTTGAGGGGTTATTTTTTTAGATGTCAAGGCACAGAGGCTGATGGTTAAAGGGAAATTTATTATTAAAAAAGCAGACACCCATTTTTTTTGAAGCCATCTGCCTGTCAGCTAGAAGAAACAGCCACAACCCCAGTGCTGGGATCTGGTCTTGTCTGCAGGACCTGGGCAGATCTGTGCCTCCATCGCATGGCTGTGAAATGGGTTTTATTTGCAGACCTGTCTGAGAAAAGCCACAAGTACCAAGTATGCCTGTTATCTGCAGCAGTGCTGGGAACCCCACTCCTGGCAATGTCTGTTCCTAGCAGGGCTGGGGGAGTGGTGGGTAGACTGAAACTTGATTTACTCCCAGAAGCTGTGAGCTGCTGTGTGCATCACGGGATGCTGTGAACATCCCCCCATTTCTTAGGAACTTAAGCAGAGATCACTCAAAGCATCTGTTGAGAGCCTAGATGAACAGAGAAAACACAGACAAGGTCGAACACTTTTCCCCATTCTCTTTCTCCCCTCCACCCTTTGGCAGAGATGTTGCAAAGGGTTTTCTCATGTCTCAGGCCCTTTGTTTCTCCTCCTCGCCTCTACTCCACCTTCACGTCGCTATTTCCCCATCCCCTCCCAAAAAGCTGCGCTCTTGCTTCCTGCTGCCTCTCAGCTGGTCGGGGACTGGGAGAGATGGGAGTTTGGAATGGGACACCAGTTCCTTGAGCTCGTCAGTGTAATTGTGTTTGATTGATGGAGGTTTAACATTTAGTGTTATAAAAAACAAACAAACAAAATGGAAAAAAAAAAAAAAAAGAAAAATTTGTATTTCTTCTACTGGTTTGTAAATATTACAAGAGTTACATGAGACGTCTGGTAATGTCCAAGCAGAGGAACAAAGACTTAGATTTAATATATGGCCCCATACTTGCTAGCAGATTTCTAACCCTTTCCAGATGACCAAGAGGAGGGGTGAAGGCAAGTCTTTCTGAAAGGAACTGGACAGGGGAAATGCAGCCGCCCCGAGCCACACGAACTCCGTGCACAACCGTGGCACGTTGCTTGGAGCATGTGCCTGGTCAGATGGAAAACGAAGCAGCCGCCTGTCTCTGAACGGCTGGGAAGGGCGACGTGGGACGCTCCAGCCGACACCTGTATCTTGGCAGTTGTGTTCATTTTCGTTTGTTCGCAGCCCCGCAGGTTGCGGGTATGTTGCTCAGTGATGCACTCCCCTCCTCCCCCCTTCCCACTTTCTTCACCAGTGAAGTTGTGTCGCCCCATGCTAGCACCAAGTGCATGTTAACGTGCCATTCATGAAGATTTCATTGGTGACATGCATTGTGTCGAGAGTTAGTCTTTGTCTGCACACCTTTCTCACACCACTGACTGTTCACCACTTGGGCAGATCTCTTGTGTACTGCTGCTTGCCCCACTTCTGGTCAAAGTATATCTAAGCCCCACCAGCTCTTCTTAGCTCCAGGTGCATCCAGACCATGCCCCCAAGCCACCTGTCTGAGCAACCCCACTTTGAAAGTCCAAGCTCACAGCACGGACAAAGTCGCTGTCAATAGCCACATGGTCTCCAGGCTGAGGGGAAGCTGCACATCTAAGAAGGAATTCGGGGGAGCAACAGCGAGTCCTGATAACTCAAGAGCATTTGGGGAAGAGGATCTGGGAAGTCGGAGAAGCTACTTTACAGTCCTTCACAGTCCAACCACCAGGTGATGGTTCAGCTCAATCTTTGTGCGGTGCTTTACCACTTTGCCCCTCCTTCATAAGGGAATCTGTGGGCACAGGGAAACAGCTCTCCTCCTCTCACCCCCTCTCACACATCTTCCTCTCCTCCAAAAACACTGACCCGCAGCCCAAATCATCATGGTGCTTGATGTGATGTAGCAACTGACACTGAGGATGGCTGACCAAGACACAGAGGAGATGCTAGGGGGGTGAGCAGTTCTCTCTCTCTCTCTCTCTCTCTCTCTCTCTTCTGATGCTGCACAATCTTACTGCTTCTCTGACTCAAGTACACAAAAATTCTTGAGTTAGGGATGTTGGGAGCAAACTGTCCCGTGGAAAGAGCAGAACCTCAGGCAGGGAAGTGATTGAGAAACTGGATGGTAATTTCCGAGATGTGATGCCAGTGGAAAAAAGGTAGGGATGAGTGCTGTCCATCGTCCATGCGCAGAACTCCCAGGTTCACCAGCGAGGAGACCATGGCCTCTCAACGCTAATCTTAGAGCAGCTTCATTTCCAGTGGGATGCCCAGAAGATTTTCTTTTTAACTGCATGACTCCTGCTGACTAAAAGCTGTGTCACACCATTAAAACCTCTTTCTCTTTTCCTTCTTGCAACTTGCTAGAATGATGTACAGGCAGCTCCTACAGCCCCCCCTCCCCCCAGGTTTTGCTTGATGGTTGGCTCCCATTGGGGTGATATGTGGTGTTTGCTTGTCAGTTCACTCAGCATAACAGGAAAGATGAAGTCAGCTTGGTGAGGATATGTTGGTATGGTCCTGAGTGTCTCTGTGGCTTGGGGTGATGTGTGTGAGGCAAGGAGACCAACCAAGGCAGGGCTTGGGAAAGAGGAGCAGCTCTCCTAATTAGTCCAGACAGGTGGCAAGCAAAGGGTCCTTCACTTGTCGCAGGTTCAGGTTAGGTCATGCCACAGCAACTCAGCCTTGTAGAAGTGCCCAGGCAGGGAAGGAGGAAGGGGCAGTGCAAGTCAGGAGGACATGACTGCAGCAGGGGTGGCGGGGCTGCGTCACAGCAGGGCTCCTTGGGCAGCACAGCTGGGGAAGAGACAGAGATGGCATCCAAGAAGGGCCGTTCCCAGGTAGGGCAGGACTTCCCTTCCCTGCCTGTGCTCCCGGTGCACCAGGCCCCCTGGGGTGTGCACGCCACACTGTGACAGCCCTTGGCGAGCGATGCGATGGGAGACTGCGGTGGCTCCAGCCGTGCCGCAGGAACAGGCGTGGGGATGTTTCCGTACATAGCACAGGCCACAGATGGAGACGAGGAGCACGACCGCCTAGGAGCCAGCCAGCGAGGACAGCACCTCCCAAGTGGGGCTGTCCTCTGAAATTATGACGTTTGCTCCCCATTTCGGCCACGCACAGGCACACACGCACACCCTCGCAACCTCTACCGCGCACATCCTACAGTAGTCCTCATGGCTACCATACTTCTCCCACGCCCTCCATCGCACACGCAGCCACACACGTGCTCCTCCACTTGCTCCCAGCGACGGCTCTCTCTGCCCACACACCTGGGTGGTGACCTCCTGAGGAATCCAGGAGAAGGTGTGCGTGTGCCTGGGTGTGCGGGAGCACGTGTGCGTGCCAGGAAAAGGAGGAGGGGGCAAAGAGCAGGAACCTGCTTCCACGGTGCCGCCGTCACCTCCCAGAATCTTTCAACATTCCCAGCTGGAGCCAAGTTTCATCCTCTAGACCCTGAGAATGAAGGCCAGTCCCTTCTTCTTGCTACGCGGTGGGGTGGTTAGAACTCTCCTCATTAACAGTGTTATATACATATAAATATATATATATATCTATATCTTTATATATATTTTTCCCCAGCACTGTAGACATGAGCTGAAATTCTCTTTAACGAAACGAGAAAACGGCCGTTTTATTTTTTGCCATTGGTTTGTTTTTTGGAACTAGCTCTGTGAAAGAAAATTTTCAAGGCGCAAGTGTGTGTGTAAAAGAACCGATCAAAAAACCCCACAAAACAACCCAACAAATGAATGAGCAAAATCCAATGATGGGAAAAAAAAAAAAAAAAAGAAGCTTTTTATTTTTTCTTTTCTCGATGTATTTAACTTCTGTTCTCTCGTTTCTGTTTCTTTACATGTATGAATGCTCTGCTCTTCTGTGATCTTAAAAAAATACAAAAAAATACAAAAATTAAATAAACGTGAAAAGGAGGTAATCTTTCTTCATTTCCCCTCCCTTCCTTGCATACCCTGGCTTGTCTCCTCTCTGATGGTGCCTAGTGATGACTTCCCAGTCCAGCCTGGGGGTGTGGCCCAGGCTGCCCCTTCCCTCGCCTTCCTTGGTGGGGCAAGGTGGTGCAGGGCTGCAAGCAGGGCAGGCTTGGGGCAAGTGGCTTGGGGCTGAGGGTCACCCCAGCAGACTGGTCCCTGGGGTGTGGTGCTGGGGGAGAAAGGAGCAGGCTGGCAATAAATAGGTAGGAATTGGGGCTGCCAGGAGGAGAGGAGGGGTGCGGAGGCTGAGTGGGGTGGGTGAAACTGCAGTGCCCAGCTCTGAAGCCAGAGGTTGACTTTGGCTCTTGCAAATAATCACATTTTTTTTTTAAATTAAGTAGCAGGAGTCTTGTACCACAGGCACAAGCAGGCATGAAAAGAATAGGTTAGATGAAAGAGAGCAGAAGGAAGGGGGCAGCAGAGTAGCCAGGGCAAGTTTAGAAGAAAACACAGCCAAAGGGGCAAAGAAACCAAGAAGCAGGATCCAGGGAGTCTGGTGAAAGGAGAAAGCAGCACCTGGAGTATCTCAGTGTGGTAAGTATGAAGGATGGAGAGCCCAGGACACCTACAGCCAAATCACTCCAATGGCAGGATCTGTGTACTCCACGAAAAGCTTTATCTAATTTTGTTTCTGGAACATGGAATATGGACAATGAAAGCCTGGTATTCAGTAGAGTGCAGACTTCTTTCTTAAACTGCATGAAATTAAATAGAAGCTGCTGTCAGAAGCTCAGTGCAAACAACGTGCTGAGCAGAGGTACGTCAGTAAGCGCTAGGCGTAAGCAGGACTGTGAATGTGAACATGCCTAGCCCTTACCACACCTTTGCTATTCGAAGAAGCAATGGATTATGAACCCTCCTCCATCACTGTCGTTCTCTTCCATGGCTCTGGGAGAGCCAGGAGGTTGCAGGGCAGAGGGGGCCACAGGCAGAGCTGGGGAGGGGAGCCTCGGGCTGGGGTATCGGTGTGCTGTATATCCATACACATACGTGGATATATGGATATATATGGATATACCATGAAGGTCCTGGGCTTCTTGGCCAGCCACTGAGGTGGAAACGAGCCATGCTTCTGGTGCTGTACATGGGTGCCACCAGTGCTACCCCCAGGCTCCCCCTCAATGTCTGCTTTGAACACACCTGGAAAAGCTGTCCATGCCTTTTCACCTCCACCACCTTCAAGCTGAGACTAAAAAGAAGACAAGGCAAACCCTGGCAAGCATAACCTCTCTTTTCATTAACATCTTAAATGGTTATTTTTAATGGTACATTTAACTAACACTGACTTATCCATGGGAAGAAAATTTGGCTGTTAACACTGGCTTAACAAACAAGCCTTGCATTTGGTGAGGCGTGAGCATAACACCAATAGTATTACTTGCTAACAGCAGGCTCGTTAGCATTAATTGCTGTGTTTACTACCACAAAGAGGTTTCTGTGTCTGTAACAGCAGTTATTAGATGTACCCCATTCTCACTGGAAAAGGTACACACCAAACTATTAAGAATGATGCAGACCTACCTGTAAATAAGGGTCTAAATTCTTGGCACTTACCATAACTCAGAACTTCCAGAAGAGTAAGAAAAGTGATGAGACATTCTGGGGACTTCTTCATCTTTCCGCACTGAAGAACTATGTTCAAACATGGCTAAATTGCAATTGGAAATGAGTTTAAGGGTTATGGTGCTGAAAGGCCACAGGAAAATGTACCTCCATAAAAATATCTTGCAATTCAGCCAAGACTGGCTTTTGCTGTCCAAAGCAGGTGGTGTCAGAACAGGCAGAGCTGGGTTTAGAGGGATAAACTGTGATGGAAAAAACACCTCATCAGATTTGCCACAACTGTGCACTGGTTGGCACCATTAAGATCGACAGGACTTGTCACTTGTGCCTATTGGCAGCTGGAATCCCAGGGCAGTGTGTATTCTTAGAGACACCATATTTTGATGTTTGGGATGTGAAACAGGGATTTTTTGGATAAGATTTCTCAAAACGTGACACTTCAGGCTAGGTTATAAATCAGGATGCAAATGTCACAACCTACCACAAAATCCAGACCCAAGCACCCCAGAAACATGGGGGCATCTTTGAGTGGCTGTGACACAGGGTACCTGTGAGAGCTGGAAATGGTAATGACTTGCAGAGAGATACCTGTACCTAACACCTTGTTACTGGTCTGTCATCTGCGTTACAAACTCCGACCACACATGGCAGGTGGGGTGTCTGTGAAAACTTGGGAACACGCTGGAGTGTATGAGCTTTACACAATGCTTCCTCATGATTAGTACTTTCATAGTATATGGTTTGTAGAATATTTACAACTTCTTCAAAAGTGCTGCCTTTCCAGTTTATCTTAAAAATGGTGCAATGACCAGGAAGTTGGTCATAGAGGAATGAATGTTTGAACCATTTTTTTGCAAAGAGGAAGGTGCTAACTGAAATGCAGAATAGAGTGTGCTGGTTTCCCAGGAACAGAACCATGGGCCAGCCATGGCAGGCCATGAGCAGCCCTGAGTCAGTGGGGGTTTCAGTCAGGGCAGCTGCCCCAAGCTGACTCACAGGTGTATCCCACACCACTTAAATTAAGCTCATTATAAAAGGAGGGAGTTTAGTGAGAGTAGAGTTCTTCTTCCTGGAACATCTTCCTCTTGGTCTCCTGCTCCTGACCCTAAGGATGAGGCTGAGTATAACCTTATATACTTGTAGGGCTTCTCCCTTATTTCCCTGATTCCCCTTCCCAGCTGGGGAGGGGTTATTGGGTGGTAGGACAACTGCTACAGCTTAGCCCCAGGTGCAGGCTAAATGTGGGCACCATACATTCTAATAACCTTAGTGATAAATCTGATTTTAGGTCTTTTAAAATATTACAACTAAAATGCAAAACACTGAGCAGGAATAATGCTGCCAGGTGAGAGCTGCTCGAAAGTTGTTACAGGGCTGGAGGGCAGCAAAGCACCTCTTTGGCTTGGCTTAGAAATCACTCCTCTGCATTGATCTGCTGTTGCCATTTCCTTGGGTACTGATTTTATTTATGGTTGCAGTCTCCTGATGCCTGTGGTGATAGGCTGCAGTACTAGCAATGGGAAAGTTTGTGGAAGTCATCAGTAGAAGCTGACGGTCCCACTTTCCTCTGCCAGCTCAACACACAGCTCTGGGTTTTCCATCACTTGGAGCCCAGCCTCCAAGGCTCTTTAACTTGCAGCCCATTTTGCAATCCAGTTCCTGCTGGAGGAATCACTCCTGGGCCTGAGCCCCTCAAGGGTGCTGCCCAGACAGAGGGTCAGTGGGGATGCACATGGCACTTGACACGAGTGCAGGAATGCAGCAGAGCTTCAGCCCCTCACAGTGCAGCTGGCTTCCAGTCCTGGCCCTGCATTCAGCCCTATGGGATCACATATAGCTCTAATAGTCATGCAGGCTTGTTTCCTCTAGATACCTGAGTTGAGTTGGGTTTTATTTTTGCCATGTTGTTCTGTTGGGTTCCCCTTCCTGCACTGAAGCCGTGTGCTTTGTTTAGCATCAAAATTTTCATGGAGAATAAGGTCTCATCCCCACTGCAGGTAAGTGGCAGAGTCAGGATCAAAAGATGCATGCCATTATGAGAGAAGTGATTTTGCTTTTAGACCAAAGGATAAGGCAGACAAGAAAGCAAGGATCTTGCACCAAAGAGTCTGCAGGGTGCGGTCTGCAGAGCTCCTTGCAACCTATCCCTCCCCATTCCATGGGCTGGGCTTCCCCCATCCCCTCCCTCCCAGTCATTTGCCATCTCCAAATTCTTTCTCTCAGAGGGGCAGAGGAACAACCAAGCATCCCAGCAGAGAAGCAGAAGGTCCTCTTCAGGATCGATGGTGAGAGCCCTGCTTCCACCTGGCTGTCTGGCAACCAGCACCCTTCCACTGCCACCCAGCAGGCAGCACACAAAAAGCTCCTAGAGGTGCCAGAGCCTGCAGATAGTAACAGCACAAACCAGGTCATACAAGGAGACAGATAGATCTCTGGATATAAGGGTGGCACATCTATCATTACTGGAGGAACTCTGCCTCAGGAACATACTGCTCACTTAAAGTGGCTGCAGTTGGCACAAGCAATGGAAAACACAGGCAGTGTGCATTTGGCTGAAGTACCCATGAGCTGATGCTGAGCTTCAGATAAGACTGTTCATCCTCTGTGCAGTGTGGTTTGGGAAGCTTGCTCAAATAAAGGCTGCCATGCTTGCCTGTGGGTCCATCACCCATTTGTAGAGTGGCCTGAGAACTTCTCAGGCCATGGAGAACCTCTCCTAGATCATCTCACTGGCGTTACTGGTTTGCTTAGCTTCCCAATGTCAGTGCTGGTGTGGTGGTTTGTCTGTCCTGTGAAGCAAGGGGTGGGCTCACAGTATCTTTCCATGAATGTTATTTTACTTGCCTGAGGTCTTTCTTCCACCACAGAGCCTCACGTGCCTCCAGCACAGCCTCCTGCCGCTGACGAAAGCTCTTCTCCATGGCACAGAAAATAACATGTCCATTGCTAAAGGTAGTGGTAGCCCCAGCTGCACCTCTGGTACCCCAGCATGATGTGTGGCCTCTCACTGCAGCTGAGGCAGAGGAGGGAGCTGTGCTGCTGTTCCCATCCATGGCCCATGGTGGGGATGAACACAGTGCTGTGCTCTTGAAGCAAGTTGCTCTTGCTGGGAGTGGTGCATTGCTCTTCTGCAAGGTTCTTCTGGGGTGGCAGTTGGCACAGTAGAGCTGCTGACAGGCATCAGGGCAAGCCTCCTACGCTGCAGGATGGGGTTCCAGCTGACACAGCCCTGGTACCCGTCAGTACCAGCCCTACTGTGTGCTCTGTTAGCGGGACAGAAATGTGATCGTATGCCTGAGCCCAGTCAGGCCTTTTACTGCCAAGGGATCTGGCAGCAAGTGGCTGCAGGAGGGATGGATGTGCAAGCATGGCCTTGGACTGCTGTTCTCCTTGAGGATGATGCAGGGGGGGCATCTCTCTAGGGAGCTGCACCTCTTTGTGTTCTTGGGGCCCCGAGGGCTGCAGAGAAGACATGAGGATTTTGACTGCTGGCTGCAGAGGATTTACTTCTCAGGGGCCACAACTGAGATTCTCTTTGGAGCTCCTGGCTCCAAGCAAACCCTGAACCAGCATGAGGGCAAGGACTGCAGGCTCACAGGACATTTGCAGTGCTGTCCAAAGCCCCCCTGCTCTGCTCTTGTTACCTCCATTAGCTAATGGAAATAAGGAAAGAGATCAAACATCTCTGGGAAGGGGCTTTAACATTTGCAACTACAGGTTTGCAACTGCTGTAAAGCACCCCCTGCCCCAGACAGCTACATGTCCTTGGACAGTGGAGGGATGGGGCATCCTGAGGCAGCCAGATCAGACTACCAGGAGCTGCTTGCAACTGAGTGATAGCAGAATTAACAAACCAAGAGGCACTAAGGAGTGACTGAAGAAAGGGTAGAAAAAGACAACAGAGGCACTTTGTGCCTCTAATGATGGCTGTGATGTGGCAAATGATAGAAAATTAGCACCAGACAGACAAATGGAAACCCATTTCAAGAGGCACTGAATGAGACAAAATTGCAATAAGCTCAGGACATTGACTGTGTAGCAATGAAACTTTATCTCCCAAGGAATCCAGTGTTTCCCTCACACTCCTTGCTCGCTCTCTGTACCCTTGGAGCTCTCCCTCCATGCCCTTTATTCAAGAGCAAGGGGGATAACTAAACACTAGAGCTGAGAAAACATTTATTCAGAGCAGGAGGGTGAATTTTCTCTGATGCTTTCCTCCCTCCCACCTCCTAAAATTTGTATCTGCAATTCATATCATCTTCTGCCTGCAGCGAAAGGGAACAGGAGGAGTAGGAAATCATCACTACTCTGGTGGCCAAAAGCTGATGCTGTGCTCAGCTTCACATGACAGTCTGAGAAACTGGGGTGGCCTGATCATGGTTGGGGTCATGGAGGTTTTGGCTTGGGGCACGAGGACAGCGGCGATGTGAGATGGTTTTTGCTTGTATCCCAGAGGGAATTGTCCCTCTCCTCAGGCGGCTGGGCAATTTTGCTTAATGAATTGCTGAACTCTGTCCCTGTCCATCTCCGAAACACTAACAATGCCATTGTGTTCTGCTCTGTCTCTGTGACATGTTGGTTGTTTTTTAGCCTTTTGCCCTCTTGCCCTAAGAGACAGAAGCTTGTCAAGGGTGGGCAGAGGTGCGTGTCATAGGGAGGGAGTCTGTGCACTGCTCTGTGCATCCTTCTGCACCTGCTGCTCACTCGAGGGTCACCCGTGACCGAGGAACAAGGCTTGACAGCCATGCCTGGGTCTGTGTGTTCAGCCAGCCAGAGCAACTCAGTAACTCAGGGAGTGGGAAGCCTACAGTGGGGGACTCTGCTGGGACCCTTGCTGTGGTAGCAGCTTCTGTCCAACACTTACAAACAGTAGGGATTCAGACCAGACATAGACCAGTACGTGCCTAAAGTCCTTATTGACACCTCGAAGCTAAGTGTGCCAGACCTGACCCATTGTGCTGGCTTTAGCCCCACTTCAAAAGGATGGCACCAACTTGGTGTGAGAGGTTACTTGCTGGCAAATCAGGCATGAGTGGGTCCTGGTGGTTTGGGGTTTTTTCCGTATGTGCTCATTACCAATGTCTGTAGGTAACCCCAAGAGTACCAGCACAATTTTGTGCTCACCCAATGGCTCTGTCACTTGAAAAGATTACTGTGACCACTGTGCAGTTTTGGTTCTAGGCACAGACACCTCCTTTAAGGGCCAGGTACCCACACGGTGAAAAATCAGCATTGATATACTGACACCAGTGAGACTGCTGTGCTGGCTAGTGAGCCTCTCTCCTACATGCAAGTTATTAGATGTAGAACCTATTGAACAGGAGGGATTCATGCCATATAGTGATGGGACTCTGTGCTGTGATTGCTCTGTGTGCACCCTGAGCCTCCAACAGGACCCCTGATGCTGGGCTCACTGGTCCCTCTGATGCTAGAAGGACATCTGCATCCCTCCAGTGCTAGCAAACACCCATGGGCAAACCTGTCAGAGGCATGGACAGTGTTACCCTGCTGAGCAGGGCAGAAGGGCAAAGGCTGAGTCTCACCCAGGGGCTGGAGTGTGCTGGCAGGTACCAGGCTGCTCTAATTTCCTCATAATGGGAAAATTAGTTAAAATCAAAGCCAGTCTCCAGATATTTTATGAACAGATAAAAGAAGTGTGGCTACACAGGCAAGTGTTTTATGGGTGCTCAGCTCCCTGCTTTTCTACTCTTATTTTCTTGCTTCTCCATTATTCAAATCTCCTTTCCCCATTTATTGGTGTTGGGTACTTAATCTCCTTGCAGGGTTAGTGTTTGTCTTTTTCATTTCTGTTTCTAGCACTTGATTTTGTTGAGCAAGCACAAGCCATTTGGCCCACATTGATTATTTATGAAGGTGGGAACCTTTTATCTCAGCTGCTCAGTAACTTAACGGTGGTGCAGAAAGAGGCTGACTAGAAGTAGCTGCACATCTTGCAGGAGCTGGGATTCAGGGAAGGAGGTAGAAGTGCTGCAGTATCTGATAGGAAGGGAGTAGAGAAGGGAGACAAGTCAGGCTGAACTCACTGCAAAGGGTGATTTATCTATTATGCCATCAGAAAGCAGGGGTAAAATGATACTGTTGGGATTTGACAGCTCTTTGCATTCACCTTGCAGAAGTGCTAAGAAAATATCAGTAAAGAGTGAGGCCCATTATTATAATTTCTAACAAGAAGGGATGAAATTTTCAGGAATGAGTGCTATGAGAACATCTCACCTCTGCTTGTGATGGGCTGGAAGCTCATCCCTCATCGTGTGCAGGCAGATGCTCCGCAGTTGCCTGGGTGCTGGCTGTACAGCCTGACTCTGTGAGCGAAGGCAGAGCCAAAGAGAACAAAGGATTTCTAGTTCAAGCCAGGCTGAGTGGGAGAGGCGTTGCAACCCTCCGGTGAGACTGCATACCGTGATTTCTGCAAAACCAAGCAAGTCACGCACTTGCAATGGGTCACTGGGACCTGGTCAGGTGGAAACAGAAAATGAGTTTCCCTCCCCAGCCCCTGACATTTCCTAGCCCAGCCTTTTGTGTTTTCTCTCTTATCATTGCCTATCTGCTGGTATAGCCCTCAACTAGCCCAGAAAAGAAACACACCTGGCCAAGTGTTCACAAAGAGATTTGTAGAGGGACACCCATGTGGAATAATGCACCACTGAGAGGATACGTTCTCAGGACCCAACACACAAATGCAAGGCTGCCAGCTGGAAAGGTGGTGTGCCTTTCCTATAGAAGGCAAATCCATTGCATGTTGAAAGCTCTCTAGAGCAAAACAAATAGATCAACACTAAAGGACAGGAGCTGAACTGTTTTATGAATGGAGATGCTATTAAGAGTGTACTGCAATCAGGATAATGGAATATCAGCTCAAATTTCACTTTGCTGTTACTACTGCATCAGAATCCTACACAGAGTTTAATATAGTTCTCCTAAAAATTTGTCGCTTCTGCTCTTCCCTTCATCCAGAGACAGCTGAACCTGTCAGATTCCAATCTGTCCCACAGTTTATGAAAAAAATATGTTATGGAAAAAATATTTTATGGGAACATAAATTCAAATTCTGCTCCAGCATCAGTGCCTTTCAGACAGAAAATGTTACAGGAGCTGCCTTTGAGGTGATCAGCCAGAATACAGAAAGGCTGAAGTGAGGAAAGGAGGGGCAGTCTTCTCCCTTCTTTAGCTGCATGTCATCAGGATGTGCCATGACATTCTCTGGTGGGATGGCAATGGGACTAGGGCTGGAAGTATCTGGTAGGCATTTGCAGTCAGCCAAGGAAGTACACGCATGCACCATGGGTCTCGAGCCTGCTTTAGCAAAGGACGGATCCCAAGCATCTCCACCATCATTGTAAAGGATGGCTTTTTCCACCACAAGCAGGGCAGTGGGGAGGGCTGCCGAGGGAGGCTGATGCCTCTGTGGTGGGGATGCAGCACCTCTACCCCAGCATGAGCTATCAGAGCCAGCTGAGAGGGGAGAAGGTACAACTCTTGGGGTCCCTCTCAACTAAGCCAATACCCAAGTGCATGCACCATGAGCAGCTTCTGCTTTTTGACCAGGTGCTGAGCTGAGGCTTGTGGAACAAAAGGCAAATCTAATTTTCCCCTCCAGCAGTCTTGGCAGCAGCAGAAAGCAGGACTGATCTGTTTTGAGCAATACAGGGATGCTTTGCTGTGGCTGCTGTACAGGCTGCGTGGCTCTCTGGCTGCCACAGCTCAAAACCCTGCAGTGCTACCAGGGTGATGAAGAGCTCAACATGAGCCAGCACCGTGTGCTTGCAGCCCAGAAGGCCAACCATATCCTGGGCTGCATCAAAAGAACTGTGGCCAGCAGGTCGAAGGAGGTGATTCTGCCCCTCTGCTCTGCTCACCCAAGTCCCCACCTGGAGTACTGTGTTCAGCTCAGGGCCCCTAGCACAAGAAGGACATCGAGCTGTTGGAGTGGGTCCAGAGGAGGCCACAAAGACGGTCACAGGGCTGGAGCACCTCCTCTGTGGGGACAGGCTGAGCGAGTTGGAGCTATTCAGCCTGGAGAGGGAGTTTTTACAAGGGCATGGAGTGATAGGATGAAGGGCAATGGCTTTAAACTGAAAGAGGGGAGATTCAGATTAGATATTAGGAAGAAATTCTTTACTGTGAAGGTGGTGAGACACTGGAACAGGTTGCACAGGGAAGTTGTGGCTTCCCCCTCCCTGGCAGTGTTCCAGGCCAGGTTGGATGGGGCTTGGAGCAACCTGGGCTGGTGGGAGGTGTCCCTGCCCATGGCAGGGGGGTTGGAATGAGATGAGCTTTGAGGTCCCTTCACACCCAAACCATTCTGTGATTCTACGAAAAAGGTGTTTCTAGTTTAAAATTTGATCTTACAAGCTTAATAAAGACAAACTAAAAGAAAGCCTCAGCATACGTGTGCAGACTTCTGTGACTACAGCAGGATTATTCAGAGCCGCAAGGATGGGAAGTGCAATGTGGGGAAAGACAGTGGTAGGCAGCGCACTGTGTGGGCACAGACTCTCCTGAGGCACTTCACTTAGCAGAGCATTCACCTACAGAGATGGTCCCAAGCAGCCTTTTCCCTGCTGGGTGCTTTGCTTACAGAGGCACTCCCCAGAGATCATCCCTGGAGATGTTCTTACGCTTAGAAGACAGCTGTCTTCATGGCATGTATTTTTAACAAGGCTTAAAGGTATGTTTCGTTCCCATCCCCCATCCCCTTCCCTGCAGAATAAATACTTTGGAGCAGAGCAGTTATTGATCTGATCTGCACAAATTCCTGAGGGACGAGCTCAGTTGTGTATTCTGCCCACAGCCTCTTCCCGTGCCCCTGGGCGAGCGGCAGAGCCCCCGCTGCTGAACCTGGAGGTAAGCATCACAAGATGGCTTGAGAGTCTAAGAAAGGGTCTTGAATAGGTGATAAATTGGGACATGGAAGATTTGGCATATCTGACCCAAGGATTATCTTTTTAAATGGAAAGTTCTTCCCATGTGATGGCAAACACGGTAGAGACTGAAAGGGGTTACCTGGTTCTGGGCTCTGTGGTCCCCAAGCTCCACAGGAAAGCAATAAACCAGAGAAGTGTGACCTTAATGGTCTTAAATGGTCCATTCTGTGTAATGTTGTGATAGGATCACCGTGTGGGTTTTGCTGGTGCAATGCCACAGGGAAGGAAATGCAGACAGCTACGGCTGTGTGAAGAGTCCAAACCTTGTCAGGCTAACAGGCAGGTGGTGACTGCAGAGCGAGGAGGGGGAGCCTGAATCTTTCCTCTGCCTGTGCTTAGCACCTCTGTGCAATCACCTGAGGAGTTCTGAGGGATTGTTTGCTCTGGGGCTGATAGAAAGTGCACTGATAGAAAGTGAAGGCACAATTCTGATCTTTGCAGATGCCCACAGCCTCCGTCCAGAAGATGCATCAGAAAAGTGCTCTCTCTTACAGGAGATGTACTTTGCTACCTCAGAGAGTGCTTTCTTTCCTTACTGCAGCAGTGTTTTTCCTGACTGCCTCAACTAAACCAAGCAGTTCTTCAGTTCTTTTGCACGTGCCTGTCTGCTGAGCACCTATACGTGTCAGGGTGCCACCCACAGAAAGCAAAACTTCCTAGTTTCACACTTCTTGGCACTTAGATTCTTGATTTGTGCCTTTTCTACAGAGTGAGTTCATTGCCAGACTATGGACCTGGTGTGTTTAAACCTCTGATCTGCCTCGTTTAAAACTGGGCTCATTCATGCCTCTATCCTGCAAAAAGGCATCGATAGCCAAGTCTCAGCCTGAGACCTTCTCTGTGTCTGCTCATGCACTGCTGCTGCTTTGCAAACTTCTCTCTCCCTGCCTGGAAATAAATAAATAACCAGACAACACAACAGCTCAGATGTAAGGGCTCAGCTCTTGATCATGAGCAGTGTTTGGCAGTGGGGGAAAAACATGCAGACTCATTCATAGAGACGCTGTGAGGAGCTGCCATGGAAGAGTCTGTGGGCGTTTGATGAATGCTTAGTAATTAAGCTGATTCTGGGCACATTGATTATCATTTCAGGGAGACGTGGAACATCCTGCAAATACTTACATAAACATTTGATTCCTGGGGCACACGTGTGTGTGTGTGTGTGTGTGTGTGTGTGTATGGGAGGGAAGGGGAAGAAGCCTGACAAGTGTTTTGAGAGTAAGAATAAATAGGTGCTGCTGCATCTGTGACTTTGTTCTGGTTTTTAATCCAGCAGGGAGGAACCACAGGAATTTATACATTTATAATCCTGCTTTCTGTCTCTGTCAGCCAGAATGAACAACTCATTAGCATGAAGATTTTGCTCTTTTGGTTCATCCAAGTACTCACGCAGAGAGAAGCCAAGAGAGCCCCTTGCTGAGCACCTCTTGTACTTTCTGTTGTGATAGCACTGGTACAGGAACAATCTGTTTTCTTAGGGCACTACCCAGGTCCTACTGTAGTCTGTGGAGCCCTTGGT
Source organism: Podargus strigoides (assembly GCA_028020825.1). Taxonomy (NCBI): domain Eukaryota; kingdom Metazoa; phylum Chordata; class Aves; order Caprimulgiformes; family Podargidae; genus Podargus; species Podargus strigoides. Next base: position 2,705,702 of record CM051635.1, read on the forward strand.
AAAAACTTACTCAGGACTTTAAGCTGCAAGACTTAGGGGTGTGACTGCTGCAAAAGAGGTTTGAATCTGGAGCAGAGATTTGGTTCTGGGACTTTGGTGGGGGACGTATCAGTTAGTTAGACCATTATAGCCCTGGTTTAGTACCTAACAGGTTTGAGGAATGTCAAACTGGAGAGACAGGAGACCAGAACATGGAAACGAGTATATCTGAGAAGGATCTGTTTTACATCATAGTGAGATGCACCACAAGCCCAGTTGCTGCTGTTTTGTGCAAGGCAGGGATGATGCAGATGCTGCTCTATCCCACCTGGCCCTGATCTTTTGGGACATTTCGTAGAGCAGAGTGCAATGGCACTATTTATTCCACCCTTTCTCCACCCTTCCCAACAGGCTCCTTGCTGTGTCAGGTACTGCAGACAGGGCAGCCAAAATCCAGCACTCGTCTGCACTGTCTTCATTGAAGCTCTGGACTTTCCCTGTATCTTAGCATGGCATTAGTGCTGAGGCAAGGAGGAAAATAATTGCCTCCAGGCATTTTTCATCAGCCTGTGCAATTCTCACAGAGCTCCTGGCCATGCAGATTACAAAGGCAGGGAGACAGATGTGGGGGTGTACGTGTGTGACAGGGGTGGGGGGCAGCAACTCCAGATAGCATGCTCTGCTTAATTGGTTTCCTTCCTTTCCCACTGTATTAATCACCTCCCTGTACATGCTGCCCAGGGCTCATTTCAAGTCATTTTGTGGGCCTGGTGAGAGGGACTGGGAGTGGATCACTTCCCAGCAACCTCTGGTCCCTTTATCTGTCTTCCTGGCTCCATGGCAGTGTACTTTCCACCCAGTCCCTCTTCGATGCTCTCTAATGGAGGAGGAGGTGAGCATGAAATGGACTGCTAAAACCTATGAATATTTCAGAGGAAAAAGTCAAGGGACTCCATTAAATCCTCTTCAGTCTCTGCAAATGGAGCTGGGGGGGCGGGTTAATGAGAAACTCCAGCAGCATTCAGGCAATGTCAGGAATGCACCTAGCAACTTCCAGGCCCATGTGACCTCATGATGCTTTCCAAGCCTCCCTTTTGCACCATCCTCACAGAGCCACCCTGCACTGCTGCCATCCTCTCCTTCCCCTGACAAGCCCCAAAGAACACTGCTGGCAGCCGTGTCTTCTGCTGCTGACTCCTGCCCCTATGGACCTACCCAGCATCCACTGCCCAGCTTGCCCCAGTTGTCCAAAGTGGTACCTCTTCTCACTGTCACACTCAGACTCTGCCTGAGCTGCCCAGCAGCCTTTCAGCTGGCTTTTAACCCAATGTCCTCCTATAGCAGCCCATCACCTACCAGCACACTGTTTACCAGCATCCCTCCCAGCTCACCTGCCATCTTCCCCCAGCCCCTTACCAAGCTCCCATCGCCATGACAGCCTTCTCAAGATGGCTTTTACCCCCCTGTCAGCAAACAGCTAGAGCAGCGGCGGCTTTCAGAGCAACAGCCAGACAGAGCCTGACAGCCCCATATGTTTCAACAGAGACAGTTCCTCCCTCTAATGGGCCCAGAGGAGTGCAGCTTTCAAAGGATTCAGCATGGAAGTGACAGGCTGGAAAGCCTTATTAATGGGCTCTCCGCCGGCGAGGGGCTGGGAGGCAGAGAGTGCCAAGAGCCCGATGGCACAGCTATAGCCAGCCCTCCCCAGCCACCCCAACACAGCCCACAGAGGTGAGTGAGCCTCCCTCGCCCTCCCCTCAGACATGAAAAGGGGCAGTGATGCACACAGGGGTCTTCTGCTTTTCCCTAGGGACCAGTCAGCGTGCGAGGTCCTGCATCGTGCTCTGCTCTTCCAGCCCTGACTCCCAAAGTGGGGTGTCTGGCACCAGGCTGGGCTGTCATGAGTGGAGAGAAGCCTGGGGGTGGATCCCCATGGCTGTGGTCTCCTCTTTCTTTGCCACAGAGGAGCAGTGGGGTCAGGAAGCCGAAGCACCAGTGCTCAGAAACTGCTTACCCTGTTACCTGGTTCTGGCATTCAACCAGGAATTGTCTTTTGGTCTTTAAGTGTCTTCTAGAGAAGATGAGCCTCCATCACTCACAGGACTGCTCCTCGTGGATTTCTTCTCCATGGCTTCCAGGAACATTAGTCCTCCACATCCAAAGCCACCAGTGTCTCCCCCATTACACACCAACACCATTAAATCTGGCAGTTTCTTAGCTTTTGCTTTGTTGTTCCTAAATCACTCAGGTCTGCCTCAAAATGAAAGAGACCCAAAATGGAAAGCCCTGGGCAAACACAAGGAATATGACTCTGCCCCACAGCACCCACATTGAAATTGTCCCTGCGCTTAAACATGAGCTGCTGCACAGCCAGGAGTTGAATGAGGCTCATTGAAACTTAAACCACAGACTGATGTGCATAGATAAATGACAAAGGATGGGCACACCCGCTGCAGAGGAGGAAAATTCAACCTCCTCCATTAGACCTCTCCTCCAATGAGAGAAACTGTTCTTCCTTCTCTGGGTCAGGGTCCTGAGGATGGCCACAAATTCCTTCATAATATTACTGTTTCAAGACCAAAAAAAAAGCATAATCATGGACTCAGTAGAGAGAGACCTCAGCAGCAGTTTTCAGTTCACCCCAATTAACCCTTCCTTGTTATCCAGCCAGTGATGACCTGTACACCCTTCCTCTCCTCTACATAATGAGTCTTATCTCTCTCTTGGCTTAGCATCCACCCATTGCTCCCAAAGTGCTAATTACATTTTACTCATAACTTGCTTAATCAACTACCATCATTAAATTAAGCACAAAGCAGTGCTTTTCTGCCTGTACCCAGCTTGTTGTTTGGGTTACAGAGACTGACCTACCCCAAGCCCCCCTGTTTCTGCAGCTATGGCAGGTCTGTCTCATCCAGGCTCCCACCTCTCTGCAAACCCTACATCTCAGCTACAGAGTCAGTGGTGCTCCTCTGAGAGAAATGGGCTTTTACTTCTGTGTTTCTCTTATTATTCATGTTCACCATTCTATGCCAAGCTAAATGAAAATGATTTCCTCTTTAATAAACAAAAATGCTCCTACATGGAGAAAAATAATTTAATTTTTAATAAACAAGAGTGATCTTAGGTACAGAAGTGTGTAATTTCCTTTGTCTGGCTTTTTCTGCTCATCTTTAGAGGGCAGCCTCCCCTGCCAGTCTGGATGCCAGCTCCCCAAACAATGGTAAAACAGGGCAAAGTCTGGCAGATTGGGAGACTGTAAATGACTGTTCCAGGGTACTTCATGCTGCCTGCTGGGGAAAGGATAGCTGAAGTGCTGGGGTCTGAACCCCCAGCCCTGAATTAAGGTTGACATATGGGTGGTCCCCATGGCCCTTTAAGAGGAGGGGATGAGTTTGCCTTGTAAGGAAAACCCTTGGGTAAACAAGCCCCAGGTGCCCTGCATTGGGTGAATGAGTGCCAGGTGTCCTGTTTGGGGATAAAAGCTGGGCCCACTTGCAGGAAGGGTTGGACAGTCTGTCTGTGGAGTGGATGCATGTCACAGAGTTTCCTGTTGGGGAAGGACCTCCTGGCTCCTCATGCAACTGGATCCCAGTCAGGTCTGGCACGTACAAACGTGGGCTTTGTGGGGAGGCAACATGGGGTTACTTCTATCATATGTAACCCCCTTATTGTCTTGGCTGTCTCCCATTTTCTCTGTGGGTTACCTTGTGTCTCTGCTTGTTCCATCTATTATGAGTCACACTATGTCATTCCATGGGACAACCTGCCCTCTCTCTGCTGTGTAGAACACGAGTTCACAGCAGCCTTGCTACCCCAAGACAACTATTGACTTGGAGGCAAGTCCTTGGCTGCCCCTTTACAGGTGTTTTGCCTCACTGAAGCAAAGCCAATCTGCCAGGGGTGAGCCCCACAATCCTGTGATGATGCCCTATTTAAACCACTTGATTTTGAATGCTAAATATTTGTTTGCACACAAGCTGGAGTCCACGCCTTTTTTGGAGAAGCCACAGGGTAACTGATGACTACATGCAAGAATACAGACATCTGATTGTGTCATTTTTCATTTGTAAATTGGCACTTTGTCCAGAACCCATGTGAGGTGCTGAGGTCTGCTCTGTTTCCCAGGCAGCTCCGTGGAGCCTCATCAGGAATTTTCCTGGGCCTTTGCTAAGCCAGCTGCTGTATTTCAGAGAGGAGTTGCAAGTGATTTCTAAATAGTGGTTGCAAAGCTTCCTGGGATGAATAGATGTGATAAAAATGCTTGATTTCAACTCTGCTCTTGAGCTGCTGACTGATACAGTGCAGCATTAAGTCAGCAGCCTAGCACAGCTTGGGCAGCAACAGCCCCTCTGTTCATCTTTAATTGCACTTGGCACAAAGTTGATACTGAGGGAAAGAACTTGGTGGGACTTCTTAGGTGCTGAAATGTATATTTCTATCCCAAAAACTTCTGGAGTTCCTCCAGTGAACTACTGAAGCTTCAAATCCAATGAGGAATTAGATACTTTTAGATACACCTTCACAAGGTTGCCTAATTGCCTAAAAAATTTATTCCATCTTGTACTCGCTTTCCATCAAACCTGCTGAGTGCTCTACTGAACGGTGCCCCACATCACCATTTCTGCACCAGAGCAGTTTCCCTTACTTGGAACATCCCAGGCCTGGCATTTTGCTGTGGATATTTTGCAGATACGTGGTGCCGAAGCACAGCTTATATAAATATATAAATATATAAATTTATAAATATATAAATATATCTTCTTATATAAATATCTAGTACTTTTGCATGGCGAGACCATATCTTGCATCAGGCCTGTATCTTCTACCTCAACAGATATTTAACAACATCAAAAACATACCAGGCCTTTTACTTCACCCTTTCATTTTAACATAGCTTTTTGCCCAGACAGAATAGGTAGAAAGTATTGCTTTCCACTGTGATAGGACTTGACTGAGGTCAAGGGAAAATGAGATTTCTCATAAAGGCATTGAATTCCTACACAAGGGAGAAACTTCTGTTCCAGGAGCAAATAATTGCACACAACTCCATGTATCTATAAGTGAGAGACTTTATTTGAACCAATTTTTCAAATACAGACATCTGTATTATTCTCACTTCTTGGGAATGTTTTCTGCTCATTTTTTGAAGCTTGCAACCTTAGGACAATATTCAGGACATATGTGTACATTAGATCTCTGCAGATGGACACATTCATAATGCACAAGTACAATGAGTGAGAGACTCTTTCCAGATCCTCACACAAGAGCATCGGAAATGGGCCGCTCTAATCGTCAAGTTCTGCTCTTATTAGCTTCCAGACACGTCACAGTTCTTGATACTCTCTAGGCTGTAGCCACCTTCTTCAGGCCCTGATTTACTACTGTGTTACTTCAGCTGTATGCCAGTGTAACTCCTCAAAAGAGGGCTTAGGTGATGCACAGGGATGCGTTTCGTTCACTGGGAACAGGCATGAGCAGAAAAACCAAGCTGATGAATGGTTCACCTAGGATTTTCTTTTGTGAGAGTGGTCTAGGTCTCAGGCTGGGATTATTTTTTTGGAAGTGACCAAAGTGGTTCTGGGTGTGTAATACATGAATCTTGATGTTCAGAGTATACAGGGGACCTGTGGATGGGGCCCCAGTGAGGTGTCTTTTAAGTTGGGCACTCCAGACATGAGCCACTGGGGTCACTAGCCTGTTCTGCAAATCTCGACCTTCACCTCTTCTTCCAAGTATTGCTCAACAGAGGAATGTAGTAATAAAGCATTGTAGGTAAGAATGCAGGCTCGCACATGACCTGAGATCAACACCCTGAAAAATGGATAGAGGGTAGTGCTTTCAGGACTACCTAAATGACTCGTGATCTTCAGTCCCATTTTGGAAAATGGCTAGAGAATTTTAGGCCTGAGACCCCCAAATTCGCTGCAGAGAGGAGTTTGGACATCCTTCAGCATCTGGGCCGTAGGAGCTTACGTCTCTTTGAAAGCCAGTGAAATGTGTGCTCTCAGGTGCCCACGTCACTTAGGTTATTCTGAAAACTGTACCCTATATACATATGGGTAGATAAGGGGCAGACTTTCACAGGCACAAGTGGCAGTTAGACATGTAACTCCCATTGATTTTTTTTTTCCCCCTCGGGGACCTGGAAAATCCCCCCCCCGAGGAGTTGAATCCTCCTCTCGCATTATTTTCACACCAGATTAACACCACTGGTTCCAGTGGAGCGACTCCTGAGTTACCCCGGTGTGAGCGAGAGGAGAACCAGTCCTGAGGTGCTCTAAATATCCAGTGAAAGTGCTAATGTGGCAATGCAGAAAAGCAGGGAATCTGAGCACAGGCTTGGAAGAGGGGCCCCACCACCACCCCCTGCACCGCTGAGCTGCAGGTGACCACCGAACGGACTTCTCAGCCAAGAGGGGCCACAAAAACCATTCATTCAGACCCTTCCCTCCACCTCTGCAAACCACAGCTGCTCTGTTCCCTTCCTAAGACAAACACCAGACTTTCAGGACAAAAAGCCTCACGTGCTAGTTCACCGTTCGGACACCACAGAAAAAAAGAAACAACTCCCATAGGGAATCTGATATGAACTCCCTCTTTCTCTTTTTTCCTTCTTTCCTTTCTTTCTAAACCCCTCTCCTCCAGTCATGGCCATTTCTTTCATTCTGAGGAACGCGTTCCCCAAGCAATGGTGTTTACCTTGTCACCATTGGCGAGTTCCTTCTAGCTGGGGCCTCTCATGGGGCTGCATTAGGGTTTGGGGTTGGAAAACACTAGGTCTGAAGGGATCTCAGCAGGATGCCCTTCCCCTCCCTTTGGAATGTGGCTCACGGTGGAGCTTCTTGGCTGATGCAACTATTGCAAGGGCTGTGAGTTTTTATATCCTGTCAATGCAGATAGTCAGCAGGTGCCACAATGCCAAAGCAAACCAAATTCATATGAATGATCTACTGCATTGACAGGGGGTGTTAGGTTGGGATTTTTTATACTTTTCCAAGGCTTAGTCTAGATGAGGTGAAATGTTGAGAGCTGGCCTGCAGCTGGTAGGAGCATGCAGTATAGATGTGGATCACTAGCACATCTTACTACAGAGGCATGGAAGGCCTTCTTGGCCTCTGAATTTCCACAGCACTGTACGTGAGGTCAGGCACCATATTCCCAGTGTGAGTCATTCAGACATGCCCTTCCCTCTCCATACATGAAGCAGCAACCACAGACACCTCCAGGCAAAGCTATATCCTCTTCAGGGACAGAGGATTAGATACATACTCCCTGGGGAATTCATGTTGGTTGTTGCATCAGGAGCAGTAGAAAAGCTCCAACTACGCTGCTGGATACTCTTTACTTCTGGGACCTCCTGCCTCTCGTGCTGCTCTCAGCTCACTTGCTATCCTGCTAGAAAAATTGTTCTTCAAATACCCCTTCTCTCCTTCCAGTTTCTATCCCATGCTACATCCTTTATACTGTTTTCTTTTAGCCTTTTAAAAACCTGACTGAAGATGCAACTCAAGGAAATCCAAATGCTTTTCTCTGCTCTCTTCCTGTGCCCTGAAGACAGCCCAGCTTCCTATACAAGTCTCGTGTATTACACATTAAACCACTGCCTGCTCAAGGCAGGGTTTGTCTGTGTGCTCTCTCTCACGCTCTCTTTGCCCTGACTCTCTGGCAGGATCAGGACACAGTACAATAAGAAAGATTGGGGGGGGTGCTTGGTTACAGCTAGTAAATTTAAACTGGAACCAAGGGAGAGGAATTAGTATTTAAATTATTTAGGTTTGCAGTTGGTAACCACATATCCCGTTCTCTTTGTGGGGGAAAAAACCCCAAAACACAAACCCCAACCCTTTGTTCTCTAAGCAACATGGCAATGTTCTTACGAACGGTGACAAAACACATGCGATGCCCCAACCATCAGCCAAGGGGAAGGCAACATGCGAAATACAAAGGTAAAACATCCCTGGGGAGAGAAAAATGTTTCTGTTTTTTTGAGGAGGGAGGAAGGCCTATGTCCAGGAAGACATGAGAGGCAGTTTTCTTTTCCTTATAAAGTTAAAAATAGTCATAGTAAAGTGGAGGCAAGATGAAAAGTTTGGGGTCTGTAGTCAGAAGAGCACGGAGACTACGCGGCCTTTGCAGAAACAGGCAAGACAATCCTTAAGAAAACTCTTGTAAATGGTCATGACAGGAGATGAGGCTAACCAAAAACCATGCTCTCTCCTTCCTGCCTCCTCCCAAACACCTCTCCCACAAATCCCAGGAACTGACCCTCAGTTCTCTCCACTCGGTGCTAGAGACACGGGGCGTCTGTGACGTCCGAGCTGGGCTGGGCACCTCGTGCGCTACGAACAGCAAACACACTGTACACCTCTCCTCCCTACACCTCGGCCCCCCCGTGCCCATCAGAGCGCTCTCCCTCCCCAAACACCATCCACCCCCCCTGCCGCTTCCAGGGCAGAAGCGGGCAGGGTGGTGAGACCTGACATACGGTCCAAGCCATGCCTGATGTCCGCGCTACATTTGCTGAATTGAGGTCAGGCTGGAAGGTGTCTCAGGGTTTACCACCCATCATGACATGGGAATATTAGCATATATATTGTTTATGAAGTATGACACAATACCTATCTGTCAGTCAGCCCATCTTTCTACCTATTTAGTCTGTCTAATCTACTTTAGCTAGCTACGTTTCACTATCTCTATCAATCATCTATTGCTCCATATTATCTAATTTCTTCCTGTCTCTCTCTCATCTTTTTCACTCTAACCTTTCTTACTCTAGCTATACTCCCCTCTCTCTCCCTATCATCCATCTATCCACTTGAAAATCTTTCCCCCCTCCTCTCTCTAATCCCTGTTTTAAAATATCTCTGTCCAATCTCTCTCCCACTCTCTCTTTTCCTCTCTTTTTTTTTTTTTTTTTTTAAATCCTCCCAGTCTCTCTCTCTCTCTCTCTCTCTCTCTCTCTCTCTCTCTTTCTCTCTCTCTCTTATTTCTACACAACACCAGGAAGCACATGGAAATGAATCCTGGGGCGTTTTGATGGCACTTCCAGTGGGCGGTCTACGTTCAAACCAATCCTCTCCGAGGAGACACTGTTCATCTTTTCTCCCTATTTCCAACAAAGAGATGGAGGAGAACAAAGGAGTAGGGCAGGGAGGGCCAGCCAGCCTTCTGAAGGCTGTGGGGCTGCCACTCCAAGCATCAGCCACCAAGGGACGTTGGGGCTGTCAGCAGACTCGTCTTTTTGGTGTTACTGCTCCGAGGCCAATTTAATCGTGGCCCTGAAGCATCGTACAGCAGCCCTGCAGGGCACGCTGGCTGTCATTGCCAATGTGGCTAGGGAAACATGCTCAAGCTGGTGGGAAAGCACCTGATAATAATCAGGGCAGTGAAAAAACAATAACCAGGCTTTTATGAAAGCTCAGTTATTACTAAATAACATTTTAACTGTTCACTCTTGCAGCTCGTAAACAGAGCAGCAGACCCCGGCTGTTGTTCAGGCTCAGGGCCGGGTGTCTGTCAGTCCCCCACCAGGACAGGTCAGGCATGTGGTTGGCACACACCGGGGGACACCCTGCACCTCGTGGAAAGCGTTAGTGGGGACTGAGGAGCTGCTGCTCCGCCCGCGGTGCCAAGCCTGCGCCACGCTTTTAACTGGCTGCGGGGGATGGCCATAAATGACAGCTCAAAGCCTTGGTCCTCATTAGAGCTGGGAGAATCATCCCAGGTTTCACCAAGGAGCAGAAATGAGGTATTTCTCAAAGTGCCGTGGACCAGCTCTTACACCATCAGACCTTGTTCTGCCCACGTGTCTGCTTATTCAATGCATTGGCCCAATTTATTTTGCCAAACAGGACATTTTTGGAGGGCCACGCTATGCTACTCAACAGCTTCTCCAACTTCAGCCCAGTGAGGTGAGCATCACCCTGCTGTCAGGGAGAGCTCAGGCCCTGGGACCCTGTCCCCTCACAGCCCTTTGTGCAGTTGCACCTTCAGCATGGACCAAAGCTGGTCCTTCTGCTGGCTCATCCCTCTGAGGTCACCATATTTCTCCAGACCAGTGCCTAGAGGTCTCCTAGAGGGCTGCCTATTTTGGTTTTTCCTAAACCTGATTTTGATACTTTCATTATTTATGTTAGTCGGTGCTAACACCTCACTCAAAATCCAAGCCTGCCTCCCTTAAAAACCCCCTCAGCAGTGCCGGGGGAAATGGTCGGTCACTGACCGGTGGCCGAGGAGCACAGTGGGGCCACGCAAGACGTGGCCCACCAAAGACCACAAGGGTGTACAGCAGCATAGAAATGCGACACGGTGGTATTAATGATCATTATTCTCATTTATTATAATTATTGTTCAGTTTGAAAAAGGAGCCTGGAGCCAAGCATTATGCTAATTGGCACATTTTTTTTTGTCGTCGTTTTAGTTCTGAAAACAAACTGGGGTTTAGTATTATTTTTCATTTGTTTGTTTGTTGGGTTTGGTCTTTTTTTTTTCTTTTCTTTCGTTCATTCCATCACATTGAAAAAGGAAGAAAAGGAATTTTTTTTTTTTCCCCTCTTTTGTTTTAACTCACTCGGTAAGTCTGGACTCCTCGGGTGAACGTAACATTGCACACACACACACTTGGAGAAGAGAGAGAGGAGAGGGAGAGAGAGAGAGGAGAGAGAGAGAGAGAGAGAGAGAGAGAGAGCGCTCGCGGTGGGCAGACAGACACACGCACGCGCCAGGTCAAAGAACTCTGATACAGTGCAAGAATTTTCCCAAAATGATTGGATCATCATTACCAAAAAACTCGCCATAACAACACCAAGAAACAAAGAAATGTTTAAGCCACACTGTTTGACTGGGATTTTTCCTGCTTTTTTTTTTTTTTTCCATTTTTTTTTCTTTAAATGTTTGCCACACAGAGAGAAAAAGGGTTTGAGTGGGAATGGGAGAGGGACGGACAGGCTCACAGATGTGAGCAGGAAGGGGGGAGATCGAGATGGGGGTGGGAAGGAAGGATAGAGGATAGGGGGAGGGAGGGAGGGGCAATGGGGAGTCATTTCTTAATGTTCAGGCATTTTCTTGGTCCGCCTTGCTCTCTTCTTTCACCTCTTCCTGCTGGGCACTTTCAGTAGGTTTGGTTTCTTCTACAGCATCTAGTGGGGAAAGAGATGGTCCAGGGTTAGTCAGCCATGAGCTAGAGCATCCTGCATGCACACACAGCCATCACATGATGACCGCATGGCTTCAGGCTTCTCTCCCCCCAGAGCAACCCAGGTCTCAAAGTCCCTGGCATTTCTGCAGCATGGGAAGAACGTGGCAGGCTTCAGTCCAGCAGGGAGGTGTGCAGCTCTCAGAAACACCTCCAGCCCTGCCAAAATGTACGTGCAATGGAAGGAGCTGCCTAGCTCACTGCTGATGTGGCAGGCCATCACCATTCATTTCATCAGGTGCACTTGTCAGACTCTCAGCTTACCAGTTACATCACACACCCTTCTTCTGAACCCACTGTTGCATTGTTGCCCCCTAATTACCGCTATGGATTCTCCCAGCCAAGACTTAAAAGAGGTCACAGAGAGAAAACTCTATACACACAATTGAAGCTCGCAAGACCCAGAGGGGAAAATTTTATAACCTGTAACTCAGGCTTCTCTTACACTGAACAGAGATCTAGAGAAATGTCTCTAGCCTTCAAGAACCACTTGGGAGGTTGTCACGTCTCTCCAGTTCTCTGGGCTCTCCTTTCGAAGGAAGAGCTGCCCCGGGGGGAAGCAATGAGTGTAAGTGGAGGATGGATCTGCCTGTCAATCAGATATCTTGTTCTGGCACACCATTCACATGAGAAGTTAAAATAAATGCTAGGAGCAATCCCCCAACAGTGAACTAGACAATGAACCGAGGGGAAGGCAGAGGCAGCTGGGAGGGACAAGGCAAATGAAAGGAGCGCCCCTCAAGCTGGAGTGATCTTACTGCCAGGTTCATCCAGGTACTGGGCTGTAAGCTAGAATAATGCACAAGGGTCTTGGTACACTGCAGTGGCTGGTCTGCTCCATCGCCATCTCTCCCCATTCCTCACTGACTCCCGCTCCCACACACACATACACACAGACCATGGAGAGGTCAAGCAAGCAGCATCACTCCAGAACTGGGATAAAGAATAGGGGAAAGAAACAAGTGCTGAAGGGGTGGGTGGTGTGGGACAGACCGCAAGATTGGTATGTCACATACCTCAATGCTGGCACTCGACATACCTCTGTAGCATCACTGCATCTCCGGTGGTCATTCAGAGAGGATTGTGGTGTCCCTGGGCAGTTCCTGGCCTCTCTGATGGGCTATCAGATTGTAGTACACCAGCAAATAAAATGGGCCAGGGATTTCTCTCTGGCCCTGAGGCCAGCTGGCACCACACAGCTCATGTCCATATAGCTAAACTCTCTTACTCTCCAGAACAGGGTGGCTACGTTGAGAACTGCCTGGGGCAAAGCTAGTCAATGTATTCAAAAATCCCACCATGGCCCATGCTGTCATCTTAACAATACAGATGTTCACATGCCAATGTTTAGTTTGTGAGGATTAGCATCCTCACACCCATGTTTAGCATTAGTGAGAACACTAATTGGGATGTGAAACTTTCCTGACACCATTTATGCATTTTGGCCTGGTCCATTCGGTGCCATCAGATGGCAGGCTTGTATTTGCTTCCAACACTGGCAGTAGGTGCTGCATTCCTGCTGCCCTCTCCCCCTTGGCTCTTTAGCCTGGCTTTTAAGTGTGTTCCTAGGCACCACTTCCATACGGATCACCTTTAAGATGTGTATAACTTCCTCTCCTGAATCATCATTAAAGGCTCTGCTTCTGGACCTTCAAATAATTTTTGTCTTAGTAAACTCTGACTGTTAATTTTCCAAAGGGAAAAAGTCTGTGGGAACATCCCCATGGCCTGAGTCCCTGCACCTGCAAACCCCCTGTCAGCAAAAACACCTGACAACTTTCTTTCCCTTGATACTGAACAGCTAAACAAAATGCTGCTCAAAGACTCCTTCTATATATGGTACAGCTATAACCAGGAACCAAAGGCAAAATAGGCTGCTGATTAAAATAGGATGCAAGTATCGTTGCAAGGTAAAGCAGGCCAATTTGCCCTAGTTTTGTTGATTTTTCTGACTTGATCACACTCCAGTGGGGAGGGAGGGAAGTCCTTTTAATCCTGCTTTTCTCCAAGGCATTCATAGCAGGAGACATGTTGAATTACGGGGCTGAGAGTAGAATCCCAATGCATGACCATCTACCCCTAAATCTGAGCCAAAAGACCATCATTAGCTAGCAGCAAAGCATGCTTTGCTATAAGTCTCTGATAGATCCTAGTAAGGCAGATTTTCTGGTTTTTTCTGCATGAAAATGCAAGATGAATGAAAGAGCAACAAAGAACAGGCAACGAGGCTTCAGGAACACAAGTCCTGACACTGTATTTCATTATGTGTAAAACTTTCTGTGTCTTCCTACGAATATATGCACAGATTTTAGCCCATCACACCCCACAGCCTCCTCAGGACAGCACAACAGGAGGCCCTGTAATTTGGCTCCTACAGTGGTAGGCTCTTGACAGCTGTCCTAGCGAGATGGGCAGGAAATCTGGTTGCACTCAGAGTGGGGGAGCTGGCAACACTTCCCGTGCCATTCTTGCTCTTAGGATAAGCAGTCAGGTTGAAACACAATTTTCTGCCATGTTTTGTTCCTTGTTGTCTCACTACAGTGGCAAATCTCATTTCCAGGGAGCGTCCGTGGCGCCCAGAGATCCCTTGCTGGCAGAGGAATTGCACGGGAGTGCCTCGCTGCCCCTGTTGCTCTTCTCTGAGGAGCAGTTAGTGGTAGGCAGATGACCCTCTGCAGAAGCAGCACTGATTTCTGCCATGGCTGAAATAGCCTGGACTGACTCTGAGGTCATGGGACTGCAGGAAGGATTTAAAGTCACTTGACCACATATAGAGGAATCATACAAACCAAATGCTGGACACATGGCAAACTAGAGCAAATTTTCCTGACTGTGGATGTCCCAGGTATAAACAAGAGGTCTACCTTTCTGAATAGGAATTATCACAGAAAATTTGGCCAGCCACTCTCCCTTTTTTTTTCTTGCATGATGTTGAAGCAGTAAGGGGAAATACCCTATGCAGTGCTACACCCTGCTAAGCTATGTCTTATTTCCTAGCAGCTTTAGCAGCAACCCATTGATCTTTGGGATGAGGGAAAAGAAGTAACATAGTGTTATTATACAGTAATGAACTTTAGCAAGATGTAGTATCACAAAGGATAAAAAAATCAGCACAAAAATTAAAGTTCAAGCTGTGGCACAGCTAAGCCACAGGAGTGAAAAGAAGAGCATTCTCTGTGTGCAATGGGAGCAATGCAGCACAACCCTGCTGACATCAGGGCCAGTTAATAGCGGTTCCTGATTCATGAGGAGAAGTTAAATGGTTTATCTGACTCATTCTTCACCAGTTTGTTTGATGCAGTATGTTCTCTGGGGTTTTCTCCAGCCTAGTTTTCAGTGTCCTACCAAAGGAAGGCAAGGTATCCCTGGGGAGATGAGTAGATGGCTATCCTGGGGATTCCATACATCAGAGAGGATATTTCTTATATTGCATTTTACCCAGCACCAGTCCTGATTTCCCACTTCTTGAACTCTGTTGCACCTGTGGGTTTGCAGTGGACCGATACAGCCATACACAAACTGCACAGCCTTGGTGTTTTACATTCACTTTGCACTTTGTTGGAATAGGTGTAAAAGTTTGGAGTCCCCTGTGTCCACTTGCAAGGGAAAGAACAGGCAGGAGGAAGTGAGTTATTCCTTAAGATGGACCTGGGGAGGGGCAGCACCGAGAGGCATGTGAAGAGATCATGAAATGGGAAAGTTGAAGTGGGAGTGGATGGACATCTCACCTACCTCCAGATGTCTACACAGAAACATCTCCAGCAGCTCTTCTCACCTTCTGCTCCCTAATTAGTGAAAATAAACATGACATTTCCAGGACTCTATTAACCTGACCTATTTAGATGCCTACTTTAGGACAGTTTCAGCCTGGGAACACCTACATCTTTAGCAAGCCGAGGTGGAGACACCCGCATTTCTTCTAGAGCATTCCAGCCACAGAGCAAAAAGAAGGGTCTAAACTCACACAGTGAGAACATAACTTGTGTATGTGGAGGAAACAGAGCAGGAGGGGAGGCTGAGCAAAATAACCTTGATGAGGGGCCAAAAATAAAATCTGTCCTGAAGGATAAAGTAGGAATGGCTTGGCCAAAAAGCTAAAAAAACCACAGAACAAGACAAACAACAAAACCCACCTCATTTGTGCTTGTAACCACCAACCTCACACCTGTTTTAACCACTGTTTTAATGCACATCAGCTGTCACTTGCACTGTTCCACAGACACAGCTTTGAGATTTTAGTTTGGTTTGCAGCTTTGCCTTTTGAAATCTATGCTGCAGTCAAAATCATCCTATAGCATGGGATAATTTTGCCAAAGAGGCACCTGTGAGCTGACCTGCCACAAGGTCTAACTTCAATCTAGCACCCTGGATGGGGCAGCCTCAGACAAACCTTAAGCTGTGCCTGCAGAACTGCTTAAGCGATAGAGCTGTGTGGTGGGAGAGGCTGAAGTGAGTTTGCTTCCCATCTGAAGGGCCTGTGTCAGAGACATGCTTCATATCTTCAGCTCCAGCTGGTAGCTGCTAAGGAATTGCCTTGCCCATGGAAGAGAAACAATACGGAAGTGAACGACAGATCCTCGCTGAAATAGGGTCTGAGAGAGCTCCTGCCCCATAGCACTCCATTTATTTCCTGGAAAGGGTGAGAGTCATGTCTGTGAGTCCTGCTGGGCAGCAAACACCTTGAACATATGCAGCTCTGGTTGGTGGAAAGCTGAAGCAGGCATGCAAGCAGCAGTTTTGCTGGATGGTGGTACTTCCAGCTGCCTTTGCCTACGCTGTGCTCTAATGGCTGAGCGTGCAGGCTCCTCTCCAAGTCTCTCCATTGCCCTACATTAGTGAAATTAGGTTGAGTGGATTTCCGGGTAAAACACTGTCTCTTGGGACCTGCCCAGCTCCTGTCTGACTTGCCAAGATTAATTAAATCAGAGCAGACATCAGCTTATGACCATAGTAGCAGCAACCTCTCTGCTGATCATTTCTTTTGTGGCTGGTGGCTTGAGTTTTGTTTTCCTTTTTGTCTCTGTTTCACTGCAGATCTTTAAATTACCACAGTGGATGCCAAGAGAAGAGAAATTGCACAAACACTCTGGGATTCTACTACAGTTGCAGGGATTTTGCTTTTGCTGCTTTCCCACTGTTTGCATAATTATTCCTGATATTGGTTGTGCAGCTAGAACTCTCCCATACCTTCATGCTAAAGTATTGCCCAGATCTACATAGCCACTGCTTTTTCTCTAGCATTTGTCACGCTCACTCTTTTCTCTCTCTGCCAACTACAGCTTGGTCAGAGATGGAACTGAAAACCTGTGCCTCGTCTGGTCTCCTCTTTGCTTCCAAATATTAATTTGGGTTTTCCTGCCCTGTTATGAGCAGACCTTGTCTACCCCTGAGATGACACTGTTTAGAGACATTTTTTGAGGGTTAAGAGCACTGGAAAACCCCATTTAAAATCCCTGACCTGAGCCTCTCTTAGTTTTACTGACATTTGGATCCAGATTTGGATCCAGGCTTCACAGCTTGATTCATCTGTCCCAATCCATCTGTCCTTCTAGCCAGCCAGAAGCCAATTCCAGGCAGACGATGGTAGGTCTGAGGCTGCTGAAACGAGATGTACTTCAGGTTCAGAGCTGTTGCTTATACAGTTCTCTTCCTGATCCAAGTTAGCCCATTGCAGTCAGCCCTATGATGCGTCATACGCAGTGCTAAAATCCTACGCTCTCCCCACTCGCTGCTTCTGAGAACTGGCAGACTTACTCTGGCCCAGCAAAATACTGAGAAATGAAGGAATTGGGTATTTTAGGTGAGTGGCTGTGTCTGGTCCAGGGGACTGACTTGTATGATTTCTCCCAACCCCTGGTGAATCCCTCACTCAGGGTACCACCTGGTTCCTGTGAGCCCTGGGGGTCCTGGTGGGCATGTAGCACCTGGGAGATCTGCATACCCTTGGCAAATCCTGCAACAAGGTGATGGTGAGGGATGTCCCCACTGCAAACAGCAGGCAGGAGGTCCAGGGAAGTTGCCCAGTAACTACTGAAAGAAGCAGGCAAAGAAACCTGTTAAGGTGAATATGGCCACAATAGATGGTAGTTTGGGCCTCCTATTCCTGGACCGCCTCATCTTTGTTTCAGCACCATGTATGCCAACCTCAGTTGCTCTAGCAGAGAGAAAAAAACAACTTCTGCCAATCCCATGGCTGATGACTTTGGTCCAAGCTTGGACTGCTGCCTCTTTTTCTGATCCTGCTAAATCCTCAGAGGACAGCCAGCCCCAGTTCTGTTGCCCCAGCTGCCTTTGCGCTTTGTCAGGCTGAAAAGCCAGTGGCTTAGGGATTTCCTTTCTCTCTCCTCCCACCTCGTGCCTTTCTTCCCCCAGCACCACCATGGAAATCCCACCCTGCATCGGCATCTGTGTGTGCAGTAGATGGAAAGGGGTGGGAGAGATGGTCAGGGTGTGCAGCACTGGGGAGGGGGCGCCGAGGGAAGTCAGGCTCGCAGCTCCATTGCAAAGCATCTTTCACAGTGTCTAGACACCAGCTGCCGGGTTGCTATGGAAACTCCCCAACTTTGGCTGACGGGAGGGAGCAGTGAGGTCTCCAGAGAAATGGGAGTGGTGGAGGAAGAGGGTGGAGAGAGAAAAGGGAGGATGTTCCTTGTGAATGTGAGGTGTCAACCCTGTTACCGCTACATTTGCAAGTATTTTTGCTTCCTGGAGAATGGGAAAGAAGCAGCTCTCCTTTCCTCTCTTGTAGTTTCCTTCCCACACCCATGGATGCAGCCAGGCCTGAAGGCTGAGACAAATGACATGTCTACTGCTAGCTGGTCATTTATTCCTGCCCATTACCAGTGCTTTTGGCCCAAACTTCCTGTAGACAGTACCTATAACTGGGCCATTGCAATCCAGCTAGGGTGAGAAGAAGCCTACCAGAGTGGTTAGGTTTTCAGACAGTGAGATCTCCTTTAGCAATGCCTCTGTCTTGCCCACTGTCATTGCTACAAGCAGATGCAGGGTGTTCCCACCTGGCAGCAGTGTGATCTGTCATGGTGCTTCTGTGGGGATGCTTTGTTGCGCCAGAAAGTGGTGGGCAAGTGGGAAGCTGTGTAGTACAGTGGAGGTAAAAGAGCCCTTTTGGGATGAGGGTGCCTTGGAGGCAGATGTTTTGCACTGGTATTGAGTGGCCTCCTGCCAAACAGCATCAAAGGTGCTGACCTTGACAGACTCCTACAAAGGCTCCATGGTCTTTACAGACAGTGAGCCTGAAGTGGAGAAATGAGAAATGACTTGTGCAGGATCTACCCAGCCATCAGCTGGGGTCAGAGCTGATCTGATTCCCTATCAGTTGCTCAGCTGCCATGCTGGAGCAGAAAGGCTCCCTTCAGGAGAGGTTCTGAGCTACCAGCCCCTCCACCTCCCCAGAAAGAGTGAGCCAAAGATGCCTCTGCAGACACTCAGATCACAGTTCTTCATTATCCACTGCCTGACTTTCCAGCAAGGGAATGTACTGGTCTTTTTAGATACAATATCCAGGTTGTATCAGATATATAAGATAAAACAGGATATGATATCCAGATCATAAATTTATGATGAACTCAGACCTTTGTGAATGTCAAGAGCTGTCTCCATTGCGACCTTCCCAAATTGCTGCAGGCGGCCAGCAATGTAACTACTTATCTGGTCTTTGTCACCATGATGATGGCCTAACTCACAATCATAGAGGTATTTTATCCTTGTGGCACCCCAGTGAAGAAAGCAAAAGCTTTTATATGCATTTTAGAGTGAGCAAAGTATAAAGAACTAGGCTGTGGTCACACAAAAGCCTGTGGGGTACCCAGGTGGCTGAGTCTCCTTGGGTCTTCGTTCCAGCATCTCACCCAGCCACTCTGCACACAGCAGCACTTTCATCACAGGTGTGATGCCTTAGTCTTATGATTTCTGAAATCCCACAAAGTCCTAATTTCAGGCCAAAACTGGAGGTGCAGCAATCTCAGCAATAGCCCTCCCACACACCCCCATCACAGGAAGGCAGGTAGAAGAAAGGCATTCATTAGTTCATCTGAGGAAAACCTAAGAAGAAATAACCCACAAGTTGTTCTTTACTCTTCTCCCCTGCCCCTGTTGATTTCACATAGGTCCTGCAGGCCAGAGAGGCTACTCTTTTAAATTCCATAAATATCTTGTGATTCGAACAGCTTGAATATAGAGGTTTTTACTTGCTTCCAGCTGTGGAATGTAACAGTTGGCAGCTGCTCCTGGCATACACATTGGAAAACAGGATGTCCCCATCTCATGCAACAGTATTCTTATGTGCCACCCATCTTTTCCCTCTTGCTGGGTTAAGTTTTGGAGGATGGTTTAGAAACAGAGAGCATGTGAGGGGGCAGAAGAACAAGGTCTTGATAAGAAATGTCCACTTATTCTTTAGCCTCTCTAGGGTGGCTGCCCTGTGAGATCATAGAGGAGAAATCAGAGGAAAAATAACAAGAAATGGAAATACCCTGAGCAGATTATGGCAAAGCGAGCAAAATGCAGACTTACTGAAGTGACTAATAGTGATTCCTATACAGCCAGGACATTTCTAGCAAAGTAATTAATTCAGAGAGTGAAGCTTACAGCACTTTGGGGATGGAGGTTTGGGTTTGGAGAGGTCTGGCAGATGCACAGAGAATAGCACAGCAAGTGATGGCCGTTTGACAGACAGATCAGATCCTCAGAGGTCTGCTCATCTCACAGCTCCGCTGATCAGCCTCACAATTGTGGTAGGATCAGTAGGGGGATACAAATGAACCCAAAACCGTGACAGACTGCTGGCATTCATGCACTGCTGATCCTGAAATAAAGAGGGTTAAGGAGAGGAAGGAAACGTGCCGAGTGCTAGAGCCTTTGTGTTCTCCACCTACAGCTCCACCGCATCACACGGGACCAGCTGTGAGGCTGCTCTTCTCCCCTACCCTGGCAAAGCTGGATGGGGAAAAGAGGCCAGAGGAGGAAATCTTCCGTAATTGCAGCAAAAAGGTCTAGAAATTCCTTCAGTGCATCCAGAATTAATGCATCGCTCCTCCCCTAGTACTCCTCCTCCTTCAGCTGTCGGTGGCAGGAACACAAATTGCTGCAGCCCTTACTACAAACCACGCTCCCGCCTCCCTTCCCCCAGCCCAAAAGACATGTGCCATTCATAAGCTTCCTGACTGCTGGTCTCCATTATTATAGCCTAGAAGGCTGATAAATTGGGGATTCATGGAGCCTGCAAGCCTCCAACAACCAGATTGCCATGGAAACCAGAGGCAGCCTCCATCTCCAGCAGAAATGATATTGATCCAGCTGAAGGCAGGGAATTACAATCAAGGAGAGGATATAAAATGTCTCTTTTCCTTCCCTTCGCCATCCTCCCATTTTGTGTTTAAATGAAGGAGAAATTTCATATAGATACCATTAGTTTGTTTCTGTCCATCATCATACACCAAAGCTCTGCAAATTGGATGCTAAAATGAATCAAATGCCTGTTGTCAGGCCTTCCACAGCCATCCTGTTGATAACTGTCCCCAGCAGTTGCAACATCAACACCAGCTCTTTGCATCAAAGACATTACTAATATTCCCCATACGCACAGCTGGTGTGCACACATGTAGGATCCAAACGTGTTTTGTGCAGAATGGGCACTGAAACACAGCCACTGCTCTCCAGGAGGCAGTTCAGGCTTAATGCTGTACTCACTGAAGCTCCTGGGAGCCTTCTCTTTTCATTTTAACAGGAGGAGGTCACCACACCTTTTTTTAATTTTTTTTTTTTTTCTAATAAAAAATCCCAACCTTCTCCCAGTTCAGGAGGGATTTTCCAGCCTCTGAACTCTTAGTGCTGCACCAAGCAGACTGGTGTGGCTGTCCCATAGTAGCCACCTCAGTTTAATTGGCTTTTCACAGTAACAATTCAATCAGGCTGGTAATGAATTTGGCCTTGCCATGAGAGCACCTGGCAGGGCAGCTGCAAATACTGGGGAGACTTCGTAGGGGCACAGTGAGGCAGCCTCATGCCCTGTGCACAGCTGGCAGACTGAGGCCAGGTTGCATCACTTAACACCCCGGAGCAGTAGGTATGTCTGGGTTGTCAATGGCAAAGTCAAAGCTCCTCAGCACTGTCCACTATGGTGGGAAAAAAAGTACCCTTATAGGGTGCTAAGACAGCCATTTGCTGAGCTAGCCTACAATGACAAGGCTTCTCTCCCTCATCAAAGGACATTTCAGCACTGCTGTGGCTGTCCCCTTGTTATTGCCAGCCCAAGGTGGCCCTGCCTTGGCTGTGAGGCCAAGCAGTAGCAGCTCCTCCACTAACTCATGTGTAGCCAAAGTCTGCTATGAAGCTCAGCTCCGTACAGGCCCACAGAGGCTGTGGGTCACCACAGCTCCTACTTGCAAAATTTCGGCCAAGGTGGGGCAGCCCATACTTTTGGCTTGGGCACCATCATTTTCACAACAGCTGTCACAGAAGAGAGCCTTATCTGAGGCATGAACCCACCAGGCCTGAGCTGCTCTGAAACTGCTCTGAAATTGCACTGAGGCATAGGAAATGGCACCCCACTGTTTGGTGCTCTTGTTGTGTCCTCTGGTCCTTCAGCTCATTTTATTTGCTGTAAAGGTCCTTGGCTTCTGGTCTTGCCTGCTGGTTGCAGAGTGATGTCATGAGATATCCACGTGAATGAACATGTCTCTCTTACTCTCCTGCTGGAGCTGTTCCACTTCCATAAATCATTAAATATTCATTGGGCCAGAGGAAAACATTGACTCTGTAGACCAGTGGTGAAGGCACTCATCTGGAATGGGGGAGACCAAGCTCCACATCCCAGCTCCAGTAAATAATAAATAATTTATACCAAGTGGAACAGCTCCAGCAGGAGGGATGTTGGGAAACTTCATCCAGCAGCCCAGTGGCTTGTTTGCAAAGCTCAGTGGATTTCAGCTTCCTAGAGTAAGGCATGTGCCCATCTTGTCTCATTTAGGGAGTACCTGACCTTCACATGCTAGCTACTCTAAAAGCAGGCAAAGGTTTCTCTTACCACTTTAATCTACAAATCCCATCATTCCTGGTACTGGTACATTATGTTTGGTTTTGACAAATTAAAGGGTTCTTTAGTGATTTAAAAAAAAAATAAAAAAATAAAAAAATTAGTTTTGCAGATACATTCCAGCCCAGCAGCACTCAGAAGCCTGAAGTTTGAACTGCAGCTAGGCTTGACTCCTCTGTTTGCTAGAAACACATGTATGTATTTTGCTAGAAACAAGGACGAGTAGTTGCATGCTACATCAGTTTGGGATGGCTGGAATTTTGCCCTTGTAAAAATCAGTGACTCCATCCATCTTTCTCACAGTCATTTTGCTTCAGCCATAAAGAAGGTTTCTAGCTTGAGGCACAAAGAAACATTTTCTTTCTCATTTTGTGTCTCTTTATTGAGTGCAGTGAACAGTGCTGGGTTAGTATCTCTTGAGACCAAAGTCTGCTGTTCATCCAGAGAAGTGGTGCTGCTCAGCCGCAGTGCTGTGCACTTCTTCCCTGTGCCTTCCTGCTGCGCCTCAGGTGTGTCTGGGAGCGGTTGTGTTATGGACAAGAGGTCAAGTTCAGTCCCTGTGGCTGGCACCCTGTTTGGCCACACTGATAAGTCTCCCAGCAAAAGCCTGGCAATAGTGTTGGGACAGGTTTGTGCAAAGAGTACCTTCATTCCTAAAGATAAGCTTAGAGGCATGTGCCAAGGCTGTTTACACTGCTGAAGGATCTCCTGAACACCCACCGGTCCCACTGACTTGCAGACCTGCAGCACTCTGAACGTCCATGCCAAACACTAGGACCTGTACCATGGGATGGGTGCAGGACTGAGCAGGGGTGGTGCAGGGTTAGGAGATCTGGCAGACAGTCATACCACCTCGCTGTTTAGCAATAAAGAAGTTACTGCCTTTCGCTGTTCTTTCACTATCTGGATCCGCGGTGTACCAGTTGAATAACGGACTGTGAATGCAGACAAAGGGCCAGACAGAATTGCTGCTTGCATAAATTGTAGCAGCACCTACAGAAGATAACCTCACAGCAGCACTCTGATCCCACAGACCCTGTGGATGCAGAGGATTTCCATCCTTTCTGACCATAAGGGAAAGCAGAAGACGAATATCGCACTGAGTCCCTTCCAGGGGAAGAAGCATACAGACCATTTGTGAGCAGATCTAAGATTAAGACCACACACATCTTTCTGAAGTGCAGAGGGGCAGGCTTCAGCCCAGGGCTTGGTCTCCTGTGGCACATCCCTCATTTCAGCACTGATGACTGAAGATTACTCCAAATTGCTTACGACATTGATGCTGAAATCGCAGGTGGAATCCTAGCCTTGCATAAGTTAGTGAGGCTTAGATTTCAGCCCTCTAGCTGCAGCTACAGCTGGTGAGTGTTGCCTCCAAACAGGCTGTAAAAGACAGGTGGAAGGAGGGAGGAAGAAGGGAAGCTTGGAAGAGAAATTTTGAGATAGGTAACCTAGGGTGTCTAAATTGGAACACATATCCTTTCATTTCTAAGCCCACACCCAGTGAAGGGAGGGAGTCCTATACTCATCTAAAAACTAGGCAGTTATGGACTTAATCCAGAGGAGCTTGCATTCACACCTCCCTCTTAGAGATTTGTGTCATTTCCAAATCAATGGGTGCCCAAAGCCTTTAAAAACAGCAAAGGGGTTTTTAAAAGTACTTTCCACCACCCTAACTTTATATTAATTTTACTTTATTCCATCTTCTATTTCTTCAAATGGTTATCCAGTAAGGTCTTTGAAACATTTTTCACAGCTGCTAAGACAGTTCAGCCAAAGTCAGCAGCACTGGGGAATGCTCCTGCAGACTGTCACAGCTCTCACTCCTGCACTCCCATCCCTTTCCCTGAATGTGCAATGCATTGTCAGCTGTGGTTCTGCAGCTCTGCACCACTTCAGCATTGGGATTTGGATGCTCTTCCAAAAGTCAGAGAGATTTTCTTCATTAAGCCCTACAGGTTACAGGTAGTGTCTGGTTATCATTAATAGCATTCCCAATTACTGTGTTTTGCTGAAGGAATATGGAGAGGTTAAATAGTGTCTTCCACCTTCTGCTTTCTTTCATAATGAAAAAAGGACTCATTTGCTATTGCCTCAAGGTACTACTGGAAAGTGTGTGGTCCTTTGAACACCTTATGACTTTTATCTAAGACTTATTTACATGAAGCCTTGAGTTTCACTTTTCCTGTCATTAGAAGAGCATTTTCCTTCACATCTCTGGGCCCTGTCCAACTTTCCATAGTTCTTTTCCCGACTACTCTGCAGCCCTGCAAAGGGCAGGTGTCCAACATGGGCTCCTGGCTCCCAGGACCTCAGCTGAAATTTTTCAGCTCTGTTTCAGTATCCCATGCTGACAGTGATGTAGCTAAAGACACAGAAAAAAAAAAAAAAAAAAAAAGAAACATTTCCACAGATCACATTTGGTGATGATAAAGCCAAGGCTCTTTATATGGTGCAGGCCATTAGAGCTAAAGCATATGTAAAGGGTTCCTTCAGCAGGGAATCCAGAACTAGGAAGAAAGTCACAGTTCTAGCAATCTGCAAAACCAGACCAGACTCCCCTTCAGAAAACACCTAAGAATACAATAGCAGCACTCTCCATCATTCAGTTTCCCCCCTTACATCATTGTTAAGTGCCTCCTCTATTTTCTGCCTGAAAGGCAGCCAACACCAAACAGAGGGGAAAGCTAGGGAATGAGGAAGCCCTCCTTTAAGTCAAGCTTACAGCATGAATAGAGTCTTGAGAAAAACATTGTGACTGGAGACCTGCTCAAATTGAGCTTGTGTAAGTTGGTCTTTCACAGGTCTATTGCAGGTGGAACCTATCCCACAGAGCTGATGCCAGTGGCATGACTTGTAAACCTCCTGTCACTGCCTACATTTCATTGGGTTTTCTTGGCCACTACCCAATCTCACAGATCATCATATGGCTGAATAAAATATTTGTGCAGTGCTTTTACAAAGAGGAGAACTCCCAAGTCCACAACAGACCTGGATGTCATTGCAGTCATCAGTGCTCATTGAGTACCCATCTTCAAAAAGCAAAGATACTGGTATGCATAGGACTGGGAGGAGGAGCAAAACAGAAGAAATATTGCCTTTCTGGAAATACATGTATACAAGTACAGCCTTTTCTAGACTAATGTGTACAGTGTTTGTCACCTCATCGCATATAGGATATTTCCAGATTTAAAGGGAGCGCAGAGAAAAGCAAAGATGCTAAAAAGCATGGGAATCATTTAATGTAAAAAGCAATTAAAAGCATTGCTTGTATTTTCTCCAGGAAAAAGATGAACTGCAAAGGCTATAGTTCTATGCCCTTTGTGCATACTATGTGATGCTATATATACAATAACTGATGGCATAAAGTAGGGCTGTCAGAAGCTTTTGCTCTTTCTGTGACAGAAGACGAGTACAGAAAGATATTTAAGGCAATGGTGGCAGATTCATTGCTGAACTTTCCGGCCATTGTATAGTTGGTTGGAGTTGGAGAAACTGTTGACATTTAGTCAATCAGATATTGTTTGTTTTTATATATGCCATATAAAGCCACAGTTAAGATTAGTAACAAAAGAGGTAATACATCATGCTTTAACTGTTAAACCAAATCCTAGGCAGCAGAGGACAGGGATGAGTTCTAGTAGTAAAGTCAGTTTATCCTAAATCTGTCCACAGCAGTATATGGTGCTAGCCACTATAAGAGGTAAAATAAATGGATGTCAGGTCTCACCTGGCAATTTCTCACCTCACAATTTCTATGTATGTTCCTCTACCAGTTATTTGAATGGACCCTTGGGAGTACAGCTTCACCTTGCCAGAGCCCATGGAGTCACCACAGAGATCAGAAGCAATCACTGCACTGCCACTGATAATTTAGTATTAATGCACCTATTATACAGCTCAAGGAATGTCTAATTTGATTGTGCTGACCTGGTGAACTTTCCCAATCCCTTTCCTCTGCCCATAGCAGCCATCTGTACCACAGAGTCAGTACTGCTGCCTTTAAAGTACTGCTCCTTGGAGCTGTAAATCCCAGCTGATACTCTGCAAGCTTATATCTATCTGAAAAGTTTAACCTGCTTGATCCTAGTGTAAAGAGATGACACTAGTGGTGATGCAGAGCACTGCCAGCAGCTACAGCAAACAACTGACACTTAAATTTCATTGTCTGTCTATCCTGTCCACTGTTCTGCTATTTGAGCATTTCTCAGCAGAAAATTTGGTTATCATTTATGGCAGAAAGCCTTCCTCCCATGTAGGGATTTTGGAGCATTTTCTGAAGATGATCTGAGTACTGTTGTAGTGGGCCACTGTGGAAAACACTGTAATGAGGAGACAGTGACTTTATGTAAAATGCAGGTGGAGTTTAACCATTGGCCTTGGCTGTAGAGAGCTGTGTGTTATGTGCATGAGCACCCACTATACAACATGAGCACATATTGTGACATCACAGAATCACAGAATCGCTTAGGTTGGAAAAGATCTTGAAGATCATCAAGTCCAACCATCAACCTAACACTGACAGTCCTCAACTACACCATATCCCTGAGCGCTGTGTCAACATGACTCTTAAACACCTCCAGGGATGGGGACTCCACCACTGCCCTGGGCAGCCCATTCCAATATCTGAGAATAATGCATTAGTATGCACTGCCTTAAACAATACCACCCGTATGTACTGCTTGTAAGAGCTCCATCCCATGGAGATGTGTAAGAGCATAATACTCTCAGTGAACCTTGGTATACCATCTAGAAAGTTCAGTATTGTACACATTCAAGACTGATATCTTTGGTTGGTTGGAAAAATATTATAAAGATGTGAAGAGAGAGGCTGGCCAGCCTTCACATGAACAGGAACTCTGTGCAGCATGCCACAATCAACAAGGAGGAGCTCAGCCAATACTGCAAGAGCTGTGGTTCCCAACATAAGAATGGAATGAAAGAATGCTGTCACTTTTCCTATAATTTCCATCCTTCACCAAATAAATCAGTTCACCATCCTTGAGTGTCCATCCATTTCTTACTGAGGTCTCAAAAGAACTTGTCCCTCTTTGGTGCAAAACAGTGGTTAAGCTGCTCTCCCCAAGAGGCCTTTTCCAGAGCCAGCCCACACCTTGTCATCAGTACATATGTTTAGTGCCACCTGAGATTTCAATATAAGAGGTCAGGTCCTGCTTCACCACTAGCCCACTAGAGCAGTTCCCACCTATACTGGGTAAGCTGCATCTCCTTAGAAAACAGTAGACCTGAGGCACACATGGGAGCAGAGACAGTATTTCACTGCAACAGAGGAAATCCTGCACCTGTAGCAGGTAGCATGTAAGCTTCCTGTTCTCTGGCAAACTCTGCCATTCCACTTTCCCTGCCCCTCACATGGCTACTTGCACCAGTGCAAAGCAGACTGCAAAATACGCATGCAATGCTTATACCCACGTAGAGACAATGCAAAGATTAACAAAAATCAGAGCAACTGAGGACTAGGCACATACTTTGACCCTTTCAGTATGTTGCAGGTAACGTAGATTGCATTTATGTTCTTACTTTGTTGCTGGAGTAGTACTACAGACAAGAAAATACTGGCATGCTTGCTTAGAGTTGTTCCCTCTGGGGCAGTCACGGGAAGACTACTGTATTTGCATTGTGTTCCTTGCCTGCCAGGTGTAGCAGCAGAGATAAGCTCCCGTGAAACAGGAATGGCAGTGAGGGTGTTCTGCCTCACGCCAGCTACCCATGGGCCAAGACTAAAATTCCAGTTATACAACTGAAATCCTCTTCTGTAGCGCAGGCTGTACCTTCTAGCTGGTACATGACAATAAACAGTTTCCCTTTCCAAATCTTTATATAGCCAGTGCTCCCTAGCTGCAGCAAGTATTGTCCTTCCATCAATATGCTGATTGAACTGCAAACAAAGAGCCGATTCAACTCTAAACCATGAAAAAGGATCCATAGGGACTAGCTCCCTCCGAGGAAGTGAAGAGAAGATGGTGCCTCCCAGTGTTCCTCGCTTGCAGGATTCGGGGTCCTGGGGGAACTGCTGGCCTGCTTACATGCAAAGCAATTGTCACCTCGCTGCTTTTTCATTTCAGCTGTGAAAGCACTCCATTGTAAAGTTATTTCATCAATCGGGAGAAAGCATTCTTCATTTCCCAACAAAGGGAGATCCATTTGTTTCCTCAGGCACAATTTACTCTTTCACATTTCTGGGCTTTGTTGTATTCTTACCTGACAAACGGAGAGTGCTTTTGATGTGGGAGCTAGCCAAATTTGGAGGTGACACTCAAAAACCTGGGAAAGTACAAAGAGAATCTAACATTGTCTGACATTCACCTCCTCTCCTCCCTGTAAGGCAACACAGTAGCCCATCTTCTTCTGTAGTCTGCTGTGCTGGATGCTGATCTCCCTTCAAAGCTGTGCTAATGTAGACTCATTCCAGTAACTTTGAAGGAGACTTTCCGGATTTCAGCCAATGCAACCTAAATTAGAATAAGTCTCACCTCCTCATCCATATGTAATGTATAAATCCCCTCCTACCACTTCTGAATTTTGTCCTGTTGAGTAGGCTGGCATCTAAGGGAGCCTCTCTAAGCATAATACCAACACCAAAGAGGCAAAAGTTGGATCATAACAAGAAAGCCTATAAAACATAAGTCTTGGCAAGGATGCTCAGATAAGAGAACATTTTCTTGGCATGCAAGTCACCCACCAAAAGACATGAAGAGAACTAAGACATTGTCCTTCTTACATCAATCCCTCATTGCTGCTGAACAAAGCCCACTGACTCTTTTCATGCCTTACCCAGGTTGCAA
The DNA here is from genome assembly GCA_028020825.1 of Podargus strigoides. Lineage (NCBI taxonomy): Eukaryota > Metazoa > Chordata > Aves > Caprimulgiformes > Podargidae > Podargus > Podargus strigoides. Next base: position 2,734,737 of record CM051635.1, read on the forward strand.
TCCATTTACTTTTTCCATCTACTTTTTGTTTACATTGAGGATTGCTTAGAAACTGCCCTACTGTACAACTGGGGATGCCTGGGGTTCCAAATCAACTAATACTGGATACAGGGCAGTTGAAGCTGTTTCCTAAGCCATTACCAACAGACATGTAGACTATGTGGAAGTGAATAACAAGGAGAGCTGAGGGCTGTGAGGGGAATCAGTGACCGGTATGAAGAATCACCCAGCCTCTCCCCCACTCCAGAAACATTAAATATTAAGCATTAAAAATTGTGCACTTCTCTATGTGGTTAGTTATTCCTTTCCCCTCTTCCTGTCTTTATTTGTCCTGCCCATAGGTGAAGGCAAAAATCTCTTGTGGATATAAATGAAACGCCCTTGCCTTTTGCTTGTGTTTGCACACCAGAGAAGCTATCCACAGATAACACGAGTCAGCCATTGTAGTAAAATTCAAGGCAGATGAACATCATTGCACAAAAGTAGCACGGTCAGCGTGCCTCACAGTAGTAGCAGCCAAGCATGCCATGGCAACCAGCCAACCGATGACACTGGCAAGGAGCCAATTTGATTTATTTTTGGCAGCCTGACGCCGCGTACTACTGTGCCAGTCTTCGATCACAGAAACGATAAGAGATGACCTTTGAAAGCCAAGGGGATGACTTCTGGGAGAAGGGGACCGATGAAGCTGAAAGAGGATCTGTCCTCCAGGCTGAAGGAGTACTGGAGTGGCAGATGTTTGATAGCCCTCCCTCTTTCATGAATGACCATCGCAGCCGTGCCAGCAACCACCAGTGCTGTGTTTGCTGGGGGATGACCAGGACAAAGGTCAAGACATGGCAAATGTCTTTAAGTCTATGGAAAGAGTAAGTACCAAGAGAGAAACAGAGAGGTTTAAAGAGATGAGAGGGAACGTAGGATGTAGATAGGAGAAAGAAAACATAGGCTTTCTATCAGGAAATATTTCCTGTCTGTGGGAAGTTTTATACTGTAATGATGCACTTTTGTCTAATATTCTTTAAGGAGAAAGCAGCTTCTTACTACTCTGGATATTGTGCTATAGTGTGTATTGCAGAACACAACCCAGCATCCTCAGAGATGGACTATAAGGTCTATTTAATTATATTATTTTTTTTTGCATTTCTTTCTTGGATGGCTCTGGGGGCACTTAGCCAGCTGTTCTGAGTTTGTGACTGGAAGGCTGATATCACACTGAAATAGGAATTCAGGAAAAAAAAAATAAAAATCTATACTCATTAACATTTTAAAGAGACTATCAGTTTGACTGTGGCCACACACCTTCCATGTTTGCTTTCTGCAAACATTGGTAAGCTTGAGTATTACTGTATACATATTCAATAAGTATAAATAGATGCATATACTGGTCTTAAACAGTCAAACAATCACTGAAAACTCATTTTTAAATATATATTTGATTATAGATTTTCCAGCTTACTCTGTTGGCTAGACATTTACACAAGTAACAGTATCATGTGCAAATGCATATTAAATGATGCATTTAAATGGCCACTTCAAATGATGTGGCCATAATGGTTGACCACTTCAAATGATGTTAAAGCCAACAAGAGCATGGGGAAGATATCAGCAAATAATTCAGAATACTGCATAGAAATAAACCATTCTTTGATGAGTAGTGACTCAAACCAGGTAAAATTAAGCAAATGAAACAGCCTGCTACTATGAATTTCCTACCTCTACCCACTACAGCAGATTAATACAAATACAAATAGAATGTTAATTCAAAGCAGAATCACTATTCCTGCTTAGGAATAAGGCATCCCAAGTCTTAAATAAGAGTTAATTAGGACTTGTTATCCTGTGCACAGAGGACCCCAAAACACTGATTTATTCTGTCCTATTTTTTCCATTGATGTTTATACCTTTGCCCAAGTATAAAAACAACACAAGTACAGCATGCAACATAGCAAATTAGATTTCACAAATCACATGACATTTATGTTGCCACTCAACTCACCAAACAAAAGAAGAAAAAAAGGCTGGAGACCTGGACAACAAAAAGCCGACTTGGATGATGCAATTTCAAAGCTTATCTCCAGAAGTGTTTAAATGAAAGGAGGTAAAAACAGCAACCTTTTGTTGTAGTGTGCATTCAGTTTTGACTCATGCTCCTGGAGGGCACTGCCCTGGTCCATAGCTTAAATCATAAGTGTTCTGAATGAGCTCCTCTCCCAGCACCTATCTGTCCTGGATATCTGTTCTTTCTTATATGTCCACTTTGTTGAGCAGGAACAGAGCTACCTGAAGCCCTGAGTTAGCTATGAAGCTTGGAAGTCTAACTAGAGAGTGGGAATTGTAATTTGTGGAAGAGATCCAAATGAAATTATGGAGAAACACCAGCAAGTGCAAGACTGGATGCTGAGGCTCTGTAATATTTACATCAGGGATGTTTATGAATATCAAGGTAACATGCCACATTTTTTCCCCAATAAGCTAATAACTGCAGAATTTCCTATGCAACTAAATGTCTCATGAATGTGGAAGCCAGTTATGCTTGGCACTGCTTCTTGATTGAGTTTCATGTGGTGCCTACCTCTGATGTCACCTCTTTTTTTTGTTTATGTTCTTTCTTTGATAATGTAAGGAAGGTAAAGAACAAGAGCAGAAATATCCTCAGGTCTTTGCATTTTCTACTCAGCTCAATATCACAATTCAAAACCAGCTCTTCTTTATGGTTTTTAAACACTATGCCTCCATCAAAAATGCTCACTTCTCCAAACTTTTCACCTCTTCCCAGGGGAACTAGTTAAGCAGAATTGCACTCAGTCAAGAGCAAAGAATTGAAAACACCTCCTAGAGCAACTGTTTGCATTCAACCCTCTCTTCTGTCCTCACTCACTGAGCTGTCAGGGCCTTTAATCTTTCTTTTCCCTACCTGAGCCTCTTACTTACCATGTGGGTCTGACCCAGCTCACACGTCTAAAAGATTCAAGCAAGTATGGCTGTCACAGGCTACTCAAAGTACAGAGGCTAGAAGTATTGGTGGGGATGAAACTATAAGCAATGCTGATAATAAGATGTTCCTGACTAGGATGTGGTTGTACCAGGAAACTCATTCATTCACAAGCAGATGGAAAAGACGACCCTTTTGGCTCCTTCTTGACCATCCCACCAGCAAGGCGAAATAGCCTCCTGTACTATGAGAGTGCTTCTGTCTTTTGAGATTTTCAGCTCAAGCTGGCAGCCTCCAGTAACCTGCTATCAGCTTGGGCTGTTTTGTTGCCCCACTGGAGATCCCTGTGCTAGTGTGGCTGGGAACGTTCATCGCCCTCCTTAGCATATACAGAGCTTGAGGAGCTCTCCCAGGCTCCTCCAAGCCTCCTAGCTGGCTGATACTCTTCCACCACCATGACAAAAAGGGCTGGATAGCACCTCCACCTAGAGGAACAGGAGCCTTGAGAGGAGGAGTAGTATTTCCCAAAGCTGCCAAGAAGCAGGGAAGAGAGTGCTAAGCAAGAACACACGACTCCTCCCACCCCTAAAACCCAGGAAGGGGATTCCCTTGTTAACCCTCAGCCTAACCCCCACACCAGCTCTTGTTTGTGTCCCCAAGAGAGGTATCTATTTCTGCAGAGGCCATTCCGTAGGGAGGCATTCACTCACCTGTCTTCTCTTCAGTTTGGCTGCTCTCCACTGTCTCCATTTGGGGTTGCGCTGTTGCCTTGGCAGTAGCATCCTCTGCGGCAGGGGTGGTGGTGGCAGTGGTGTCAGCAGCAGGCACGTCGGCTTGTTTAGGCTCCTCTTTGTCTTGGGCTTCGTCAGCCTTCAAGGACGGCGAGTTATCAGTGGAAGCTTTAGTGGCACTTTCCGTTTCGGCGGCAGCAGCGGGCTTTTCCTCCGAGGAGGCAGCAGGAGTGGCAGCCTGTGGGGCTGGCTGCTCTGAGCCCGTGTCGGCAGCTCCATCTCCTTTTTTCTCTTCCGCTGGCACGCTGCTGTCTTTGCTGCCCTCCTCCAGCTGGGCACTGTCAGCGGCGGCCGCTTCTGTGGCAGTGGGAGCCTCGCTCTCTTTGTTCTCGGCCGCTCCGCCAGCAGGGCCTTCCTCCTTCTTGTCGGTGGCATCAGTCTCAGATGCTGGGGCATCTCCCTTCTTCTCCCCCTTGAGCTTTTTCCTTGTTATGTGTCCACGGAAGCTGGCCTGGATTTTGGTGGCTGCCTTATGAGCTTTATCTTCTGGTTTGATGCCATCTTGCTCGATCTTTTGGTCCCCATCCTCATTTTTTTCAACCTTTGAAGAAGAACAAGGGAGAAGGGCAGAGAAGAAAACAGGGAGATGAGATAAGTTAAGATTTCTCCAGGTGTAGCCAAGGCTCTGGTTTTATTGGGAATGTCCCACCTTCCCCTCCTGCTGACCAGTGACAAGTTACAAAGCAGCCTTTCCATTTGGTATGGGTTTAAAGCCAGGTGGCTCTAATTTCATCCTAAGGCTGGGCAGACAGGGAGGGTTTGGAAAAGGAATTTAAAGCACCTCATCATCTCCATCAGCAATGCTGAGAGCACCTTGGCTGTGTGGAAAGGCTTGCACCAGCTGGGTTGTCTCTATTCCCATGATTTATTTTCCCATGCATTTTGAAATATACCATTTTTTTCCCCCTACTCAATTTCAAAACACTCTCCAGAGGGGGATTTTCACAGTCCTTCCAAATCCACCTTTGCCTTCAAGTCTTTGTTTCTTTTTAATGACACCTTGTTTCACAGAGGTGTGACTCTAATGACAGCAAGTGTTTTGTCCTTTATAGCTTTTTGGCTCAGGATCGCCAACAGAGAACAGTATTGCTGGCCGCCCCACCGCAGATGCATGCTGTCAGACATACACAGATATCCACAGGATATACTCCTCACAAATGCCTTGCTGCTTACAAGCACTCCAAGCACTTTGCCACTGTTCCCCACTCATGGTGTCAGTGAAGGAATAATAGGCAGATAGATATCAGTCTTTCCTATTTTCTCAGATTATTATTTCTCTGACTATTGGGGGAATTCAGCCTTGCAACAACCAACAGGCATTCCCCATGTTTGTTAGACCCAAGCCACGCACTGGGATCAAAACAGAGCCTGTGCCTCATGCTGGTCTACTGCAGACAGATAATTCTCAGCTTGCAAACCCTCACTGAATCTACAGGACATACCATGTTTCACCCCAACAATTTAGCAGCCCCTGGGCAAGTAGCAGCTCAGCTGCATATTGATGAAAGGACACTGTTCTATTAATATTCCCACTGGGAAGCATTCAGAAGAGGTACTCGGAAGTAGAGCCACTGGCCTCTTTGCTATCTGCACCTGGTTCCCAACACTGGCTCAGGTCACAAAAGAAAGAAAATGAGCTCACTGAGAAAGACAGCAAGCATTTATTCCTGGGTGGGAGCAGGAAACCACTCCTTAAGCCATTGCAACTGAGAGGTGCCACCTGGGTAAAGGCCTGGGACCAGAAGATCAGAGAGAGCGGACAGCCTATAAATACAATAGAGTGCAGCTGGAATAAGGGAGCAGAAGCCACTGCAGCATCCACGTGTGGCACTGAAGACACCACGCCTCTGAAGAGGGGGAGAGAGGACTGGCCACACTGGCAGCAATCACTGGGAAACAGATTGGAAGGGATCATTTCCACAGTGTGAGACAGGGTCAGACACACGTGAGTGAAGCCGTGCCAGCGTACCAAACACCTGGCCACTGGCATGCCAGAGGTGGTACCTACTGTCTCCCCACCCTAAGGTCCCCACTGAGCACAGGATCACCCACCTCAGCACTGGTGCCCACCTGGGATCATTCCCGAGGTAAACAGGTGAGTGAAAAAGCCTGTGATGAGTATGCAACTGATATTAATACACAGAATTAATACACGATTTTCATGTATTTTTTTTCATGCTCCTGACCATGCCCAGGGACAAAACAGTTGTTGTACCCATCACAGGGGCACAGTTGAGCAGTTACGTCTACACTTCCCCAAGTGCATTAAGTGACATGGTGTGGAAAGTGGGCTTTCATCTCTGTCTCAGCTTGTCAGAGAGCAGGCGATGGTTATGTATAAAGACGATGCAGATGTGAGCATGCTGTAACCATTCACGTATGCCTTTTGCTTGCACAGCTAACTCTGCACTGTGTTACTCAGCACCTAGGGTAAGCTTTTCAGCCTATTTCAGCACAAGAGCATGGAAACAAATCGGAAGTACCTTTAAACCAGCCTGTTCACAGAATGGCTGCGATCCAGTCAGGGCAGTGCAAAGCTCTGCACGGGCTCATCCATCCTGTTCCTTGGGCAAGTCCTGCAGCTTGCAGTATGTCCCGTGTTGCTGTGGCAACATAACTACTAATACCTGGACTAGCTGGTTTAAGGAGAGCTTGAGTATGCCTGCATCACACTGTAGCCACAGCAACGTGAAGATAGACTAGGTACTCCTTTATAGCACTGTATAACACTTAGATGGGCTAGCTTTGACTCTCTTTCCCTAAGGAATGTGGGCAATTTCAAACAGGAGCAGGACTGGGAGACTAGAAAGACAATTTAGGCATAACTGCAAGACCTTAAAGGCCCAGTCCCATATGCCCAATTCATTAACCAGTAGTGAATGTAACAAAATTGTGAATCCCTGGACAAAGATGAAAACCATTGACTAAATGAAGATCTCTCTTGCCACTGGCCTTGCTGCTCACACATCTTGAGTACCTCCTACACCAACCAGGACAGCTATTATGAAGTGTGGCCTGCTGCCTGCACACCTCTGGCTCCTGGGGAGTCACCGTGTCACCTGGGCTATGCAGCCCTGCGAAGGCTTATCTCCTTCCCACTGCTAGCAGGAGGCCAGGGTGCAGTGAGCCACTGGGCTGGCTTTCCTGCTATTCTGACAGATGGACTCACAGAGAGCTGTGACTGCCAGCCAGCCCTTTACTTGGCGGGGAATGGGAGAGCACTTTTTCTCTCCAGGGAGGTCAGACTGAAACCTCCTACCCGCACCTACCTCATTATAGAGCTAAAAGGCTCCTTTGCTATTCCGATGACATCACTGTCCTATTATCCCAGTTGGGATGACATCAGTTTGAGCCCTTGCCAGATCACAAGGTCTGCAACTGCAATATGTATTTCCAACAGGGTGCTTTCAGCATAATTTCAGATATAAAAGATAAGAAACATAAGGCTGGGACAGAGGTGGAGTTTAAGGTCACGGATGAAAGAAATGTACTAATAGTTTGTCTGTGCCAACTGTGACTCTCAGCAATCCCATTTCTATTCAGTCCTTCCCCACTGAAGCATCCTAGGCATTTGAAATTACTTATTTTCAGGCTACTGGCCTCCAGCTACTTCTAGGGCAGGACACAGCACCCATATAGTATGTGTGTCATGTTGTATAACAATGGGCTGGGTGAGAAACAGATTGTTCAGAGGGGAACTTCTGTTCAGACAAAAAAAGACAATGGCTCTTCATCTGTGGATTATGCGCACAGCAGATAAAGTTTAATTAAGGAAGCTGCTTAAAAATAACCTGTATACAGTGAAGCTCCTGGAAAGCAATTTATCTTCCTTGGAAAGCTAAAAGCGTGAGTCAGCCCTGCCCGGATGTATTCAAAAGCATCTCAGTGGAAAACAAGAAATCTTTCTGTCTTATCTATCTGCCATGCATGTATGACATCTTGGCTGTAGTATTGTGGCTGGAATAAAGTGACTATTATTACTAGCCTTTGTACAACATCCAGAGTTCCTAGCCAGGAACTGGGTCTGGTAAGGATAGGTTTCATATATTAGTATTCATATATTAGTATCACACCCCCTTCATTTACACATTTATGTGTAAACTCAACTCATACTAGTACTTAATATTGACATATTCATGACACTGTAAGTGTCCATGCAATGTGTTCTCATTTCACACAGAGCAAATATCCTCTGTTTCATTTAGTATGAAACAAATTGTAGATCCTTCAATGGCAGAAGGACTTGAAATCACTGAGGCCGCTGGATGCATAGCTATATAGGACGTATAAAAGGACATACATAGTCAAACATGTCCATTTTCTTATTCAGGCTGTCCCCACACACCCACTGAAGCCAGTGTGCAAAGCTTTGCCTGTATGAAACACACTGTTAAGCTTTTCTGTCTCTATCTACACAGCCCACATATCTTTCCAGTCCTAGAGGGATGATCCTCTCACCATCTCCATCTGCTTGTCTGCCACACCTCCAGGTTTCTAGGACATCCCTTCCCAGGCAGACTGTTCCTGTAAGTGAGACTTTCCTTGCTGTCACACAGCTGAGAGAGTAGGAGATAAGAAATTGGTGTTTAAGACACAGCTAGGGCAGAGGTTAGTTCTTAGGTACCAGGAATGTGGAAATTGCATGGAGCCATGACCCCAAGAAGATTTCTAATCTCTGGCCAACTTTCCACCTTCCATCTCTAAACCCACAGCTTACAGAGGGGTCAAAATATGGCAAAGAATGAAGGGTTACTATAACCTCCAGGCTCTTCTAAATGTCCCACCTGCTGGTACATCAGGAAAGGAGAAATGGAGAAATTACATGTTTTCCAGATGTTCCATGTGTTTGCAGCCACACACAGGCAAAGAACAAGAAAGGAGGGGACTGAGTGCTTTGGTGTTTGCTTGCTGTTTGTCCATTTGTCTCTCATGGTGTGCCTTATTGCCTGTCTTTGGACAAATAATCACAATAGTTTTGTATTTTGGCTGCTGGGATGAAGAGATCAAGAAAGAACTTACTGTTCCATTAAAAGGTCTTTAAGTATTATAGTCTCCTCTGCTCCTCTCTATAGCTCTTCCTTTCCTGATGTTTCTCTGCCCACCAATATATAGCATGTGTCAGCCTCCTTAATGTTCCTCCTAGGATCAGGCTGCTATACACTCAGTCATCACCCTGGTATCCTGCTCCTTTCTGTCCTTAGATAGGAGCTCCTTTTTAACGTGACACCAAATCCCAGAGCCCTTCAATTCACGTTGCCATCTCCTGGTATTCTGAAAACCATGTGCCATGAGTCCAGATTTAGGACTTACACAGCTTGCTCCAGAGAAGGCATAAATACTGGCCAGAGCCTGGACATCCATAGGACCAGTGACAGTTATCAATGACCTGCTTCACAACCCAAGGGAAATACAATAGCCGATTACTAAGGAAAAAAACCAACCACCCCTGTTCTCCATGCAAAGAGTCATTCCTTTCTCATGACACCTGCACTAAAGTATGTGTGGCAAACTTTCCTTCAGTTAGCTAGGTGAAGCAGTGCTGAATCAGCTAACCACCTGTGGTACTTGTGGGGCTAAGATGCCTCTCAGCCCACACTCTAATCTTGACTAGAGCATAACGTATGTTCCTACTGATGTTATTGAAGGTCACTTGGGCCCAGACTCTGAAGGAAATGTAGGCACCTGACTCCCATTGATTTCACAGGATGGAGTCACCTCAATGCTTTTGTGGGCCTGGCTCGACATGACCTGACTTGTCTCAGAGACAGTGTTTAAGGAGCAGAATGCACTTTAAAAAAAAGACCAGCTGTCTCCCCAGAAGGAGTGAAGCATGCACACGTGAGAGAGAGAAAAGGCTTTCACGCCTTGTGAAGTGAGGAAGCAATTTAGCACAGAGAACAGCTTTTTGTAACCCAGTTAAATGGTGCGAAGACACCTGGCTAGAGGATGGCACCTCTCAGCACTACCTGTCTGCGAGGCGAGGAAACAAACAGAGTTCCTTTTTTTCCCGGGATGACTATGGTGATGGTGAGTAAAACACCCTTGAGAGAGAAAAGGTTAATTCATCTCTCTGAAGGCTTATGCAGGATGGTTCCCCAGGGTATAACTAGCAGAGATTCAGTTCTCCAGTTTCAAATCCTCTAACAATGGAGTTTCCATGCTTTCCTCTACAAGATCCTCTCAAATGTAGGAAATTTTATGGTGTCTGGAATGGAATAAGCTAATGATGGTCAGGCAGATGGATGCATGTTATTTGCTTGCATACAGTGACTGAGAAGAAAGGTTAAAAATAATCTAAGTTAGACCTATTTAAATATTTTCAGTGTGCCTTCTTAATAAATCCATTATACTCTCCTTACATGTTCCGTGACTCTCCCTTCTGTTTCTCACCCTGTTTCTCATCTGTTGAGATGGTGGTCAACCATGGTGGCATCTACCACCTTGAAGCTCCTATAGCTTCAGTGGTTAAAGTAGAAAGGCAATCAGTACTGCCTATGCTGCCTTTGCAGGTCGGGTGAAAGAAAGAAGAGCCTTGCCTTAGGTCTGATCTGGGCTCTGTGGAGCACTTCAGTGGTTGTGGAGTACAGGATGCGTTCACTCATCTTTCAAATCAAAGCACCTCAAGTGTCAGAGACAGGACTGGGTTGCAGCTTGCCAAGGCAGTGCTTTTATAGTTAATGTCAAGGGCACGTGTATATCCTGTGGTATGGCCAAAGTGTGTGAGGGCACTTGAGTGTGTGGACCGTGTTGAAGGCCTTGGGTGTTTGGCACAATCAACATCTATGCTCTTGCTTCAGACAGATCCTGGCACATACTGTGCTGTCAGTTGTGCCTAGTCTCTTTTTTTGGAGGGAAATACTTGTGTTGCTCCAGAAGGAGCCAGCCAGCAGGCACTCAGATCAAGGGACCAAAGCCTGGAAATGAAGCAGGAAGGTATCCAAGCCAACAGTGTAGATCTACTCCCAAAACAGACCACACTGAAGAAATTCATTAAAAAGACCAGGTGCAAAATCTCCTGTGAACTATGCTTTGATTAGAAAAGTCCATTCAAAGAACATGTGATTTCTGCTGCAGATGGGCTTAGGCAGAAACACAAGCTTGGATGTCACTGACTCAAGAGAAATTTTATCCAGGCTCAAACTATGTGGTTTGTGTGGTCCTCTTCAGGGCAGTTTGGGTACGGATGGTTGCTGATATGTGAATTATTTTAAAGTAACACCTTCAGAATCTGAATCCCATGGTCTGATGACCATGAGCATTTTGGTCTGAATTATCAATCTCTCTCCCTCCCCATCTTTTCTCTCTCACTCTTTTTTTTTTTCTTGCTTGCTTAGTTTTGAACTCCATAAAAATTTTCAGGGAATTTTTATTAACCCCTGGTGGCTCAGCATGCCTGCCTCCATGAGGGCTGGACACGTATGCTCCTGCTGTAGCTGCAGCCAAGGGCCAGAGGCTAATTTACAGCACAGACCTGCTTCCCTGAGATCTGGTACAGGCAGATGCTGAGCCTCCCCAGAGTCCAGGGTTATGCAAGGTCTCTAGAGCCATTTCCACAAGAAGCCACAGCTTCTACCCCATTCCCTCCAAGGGAACACAGGGCTGTACCCAGCTCTGGTGATGGGAAGTATCCCTAATTCTCCCCAACCCGAGTAAACTGCAGGTAGGGATACTACAAGCTGTTCCACTGCTGGTCTCTGAGGATACCTTGACCTTTCCTGGTTGCACCTAGAAATTGTCAGGACTTTCATACTGGGACCATCAGTCCATGGGCAACTAGACTGAGCCTGTCACTAGCTCAGCACCTGCTTGTGCTCCTTGCTCATTTGCCCAGGGTTTTGCAGCCAGCAGAGTAACAATGAAATGCTCAAGCCCCAAATCTATCCAGTCTCTGAACCCTCTTTCTAACCTGCCTGTTAACCTTGAATCTCCTCTGGTACCTCCTTCTGGCAAGGATTGTCAACACCATGAAATCTCTCAACTCAGTGATAAGAGAGCTAAGCATCAAGTAGCTCCCTCCCTGCTCGATGGTAAGCTCAGGGCTGTATTTGTTCTATTATTATTATTATTAGTTTATGTCACTGAAAACAGGGTCAATTGTCTTCTAAGAAAGCATTTTCAAGTTCATTAAAGTCAAACAAGCACCCCCAGCAATTAGGGAAAGCAAGACATGGGCTAATTCCCAGTGGCTTGGGAGAGCTGCTTAGAGGGTGGGCTCTGCTGCTGCAGCAGCGACCTTCTCCCCCAGCACAGCCCCAGGTTTTGCCACTGCAAGGGTGGGCAGGAGAGGTGTGGGGCTGAAACCCAGGGTGGGTAGAAGGAGCACTGTGAGGAGCTGGTCTGGCAAGGGGGAAGGCTAGCGGAGGGAGAAGAGCTCAAGGCAGAGAAGGAAAGGAATGAGAGTAGAGAGGGGAAGAACAAAGAGGAGAAAAAGAAACAGAGAGGAGAAAAGGAAAGGCGGGGAGAGAGGTAAAACCTGTCCAAAGCCAAGGCACTGAATGGAAGAGAGGCAAATAAGAGGCACAATGACAGAGATGTGATACAGGGCAAGGGAGAGTGCAAGGGAAAGAGAGAGAATCACTGATCCACATCTGAAGGGCGTGACAGCGGGAAATACCAAGAAGAAACAGGCAGCTAAATAGCTGAGCAGGGTCTCCTGGAGCAGATGTGCATGACTGACTATGCCACAGCTGAAAGAGGTGTTGGCAGTGCTCTCTGGCCCACGCCACCTCACTGCACAACCCCGGCTGTCATTTCCATGAGCACTGGGCTAGCAGTGGTCCCCAGGACCCTGTGTCAGCCCCTCGACGGCGCGCTGCTGGGGAGCTGGCCCTGTCAGTAAGCAGGCTGACTTGGATGTGGGTGAGTTAATGTGTGACAGCTCTGGGCTGAGCCTTTCCTGCTCCTTCCCCATCCTGGGCAGGGAAGGGGGGAAGTGAGATGGAGCAGCTTCTCCAAGGCAGCAGGGAGATACAAGAGAGGAAATCCAGGTGGGGAATGACAGTTTTTTAGCCCTTTGCTTGTAGCTGTGTGTCACCCTACTTGTAAAATGTGAAGGGTGATGGTCACTCTGCCCTTGAAACCTGAAGTTCTGCTGTGGTGCTGCAGGGGAGGCAAGGGATGCTCTCATGAATATCCAACTCAGTTATCACAGACCATCCCACCAGCCATGCTCATGTTAACTAAGGCTTCAATGAGGAAAAGGCTTTGGCTGTGCACCAGCCTCCTCTGTCTTCCCACACTGCTTTACAATGAACTTCTGCTCCAGAGAGCATCTGGGCAGTGATGTTTCTACAGGACGTTTGACCTCCCACTGCTTTACACTCGGCACCTGCACAAAGAAGAAAAGGTCTCTCTCCTCCTGAACTGCAGCTGCTGCTGGGGTGAAACCCTGTAGCTCTTACCAGTGCCCACAGCCACATACAGCAGTTGAACTTCAGGGGAGACAGGGGTGTGTATCCCACCTGAAATGACAGGGTGACCTGAAGAAGGGAGCAACCAGGACTCTTGACCAGGATCTGGTGAGGGCCTTAAAGACAGTACTGCACTTCTTACTGTTCATTATCCTCCTGGTTAGACCTTTGTCTTTTGTTTTTCTAATCTCCTAAAAGCGAGCCTAACCCACAGCACCACCTTTAGCCAACAGCTTCCCCATTGCCCAAGAAGCAGAATACAATCTTTAAAATCACCAGAGCTGCCCCCAGGTAACCAGGTAACCAACACTCACATAACCAGAGTTGCAGGTCTATGTAATTTGATAAACTGGCTCTAAAACAGCACCACTTAAAATACTCTCTCAAAACCTCTTCAGCTTTTGTTCCAGACTCCTCTTATGGATATGAACTCTTCACAGCAACAGCATTTCTTGGATGCCAGAGACCTTATAGAAAACCTTCTGTGAAATCACTCTTGGCCTACATCTTTTTTTCGTTCCTTTTACGTGTTTAAAGTACAAGCAGAGAAAGAAGGAGAGAGATCCCATATCTCCTCCCTCTTCAGTCACTAGTTCAGGTGAGAACTGGAAGAGTTAAACCTACTCTTAAGATATCAAACACAAGAGATAGGTCACTTGTCCCACTATGAGCTCTTAGATACTGATGATTTACAGCAAAGTGTGTGCTGAGGGACATGGTGTAGTGGTGACTGGGCAGTGCTGGGTTAATGGTTGGACTTGATGATCTTAGAGGTCTTTTCCAACCAAGGCTATTCTACAATTCTACAATTCTATGATTCTAAGACCTAGGCCATCTCTCGCCATTCCTCCTACCCCAAAGTTAGTACAGCTTATTAACAAACAGTTGTATGAAATCTAATTGGAAGTTCAATGCCAAATGCAATGTTGGATGGTGAAAGTGGAGTGTAATTTCATTGATTTCAATGACATTTTCACTAGGGATAATTTTTACAAGACCTCTGTGTTCTGCTGCTCCAAAAAACTTGTGACAGGAGACATTGTTATGTCCCAGAAGGACTCTGAACCTAATTGAATTAGTATTTGTAGTGCTGCAAGAGACTCAAATGCATGGTATTGTAGCAAGGTAAAGCACTGTGCAATATTTAAGCTGTGCTCTTGTCTGTTCCCTCCTGTCAATGCAGGATGAGAACATCCTGAAAGGAGGCATAATTGTCTGTCAGAACCTGAAAAGGTCTCCAGAGGGGATCTGTATGACACCACTTCTTTCATCCAGGAACCTGGGCTTGACTGCCTGAGACCACGGCCAGTTTGTGTTACTTCAGTGCTTTCCAAGGTCCGTAAAACTGATAAATCGGGCCTGTGATTGCAGCTGTCACTCCTGAGTGGCACAGTGCTGAAGGCATAATGTTGTGCCCTACCCCTCTCCCATCCTTCAGGTAGGACTGTCACCAGAGCACAGACATGGCTTTGATTGGAAAGATCCTTTGGGGCCACGGGCAGCTGAACACTAGACCCAGCAGCCTCAGGGCTTAATCACTTATTCTAGAGACTGGCACTGAGCTATGGGAAATGCACATGTGGCTTCGAGCCATTTTGTTTCCCACTTTGCTCCTCTACTGTATACAGCCCTATTGAAAAAGGGGGAGGGGGGAGGAAAGCCTGCAGTGCATGCTGCGGCAGAGTCTTTGTGGACACTGTTAAGTTAGTGCTATAAAGAGCTCTGGCCAAAAGGAACATGTTGAATGGATGTGCTAGGGAAAAAAAGCCACAAGTGTTTGGATTCACCACTTATAAGGGCTAGTATATCACAGCCACATTTAAGTAGTCACCCAGCTTCTCCTAAGCTTCCTGCTGTAGAAAAGCTCTTCTTTCTTCACATTTTTTCACTCCCTGGGCTTCCCATCTTCAAGTTGTTATTAAAAAAGGGCTTCAATAAGCTTTAAACATCTTGGTCCTAAAGTCTTGTGGGTTTTTTTTTTTTTTCCTTTCTTCGGTCAGGAAGCATGGCAGTATCCTCAAAGCACTGAGCATTGTAACGTGTCTTCCCCAGGCACACAGTTTGGCTCTCTCTGTGTCTGGTGCCCCTGTGGCAAAGCCATACTGTACATCCAGGCATGCCTGGAGCCCTCCCTGTGGAAGGCTTTACTCAGCGGCCCCCCTGGCAGAGAAGTCAATGGGAAAAGGATGCCCGGTGAGGAGGAGGGGATGGCCGGGCAGGCAGGGAGCACAAAGCTCCTTCCACCTCTTTCTGCTCTGCTGCAGATGTGATACAGAGAGCTGCCATCCTGATGAGGACTTGTGAGTTTCTGGAATAGGAAGCTTCTTCCTTCAGGATCCTGTGCAAAGCCTGACAGAAAGCATGGGGAGGTATGCACAGATGATCTAACACCAGAAAATGTGCAGTGTTTCCTCTTCTGTTAGTAAGGCCAGTTCACACTGCCCAGCTTTGTCAAACACTCAGAAATCCCCAGGGTCCTCTAGGCCCTCTCTGTGCACTGCAGCAGGGCTGATTTTCATCATCTTTAATACAGCCTGTAAGAGCAGTGTTTTTTACCAGTCTTTGGACATTTCCCCTCAAAGATTCTCTGTGTTTCTCTGGAAGTTTATTCCTTTGGTGAACTAAAGAGTTCCTCTCAGAGTTTTGGCCAGTCCCCTGTGACTTGTCCATGTTGAGAATAGCTTGTTTCTGCTTTCTTAGTAACACTCCATCGTATATCAGTAGCTCTCACCTGTCATATCATCCTTCTTTGCCAGATCACTCTTTCTAGCTCTGTTAAACCCTACTCAGATCTTACTTTGGTTACTGAATTCGCATTTGTTCTACTGAGAAATGACTAAAATGTCTCCCCAGCTTTAATGAATAATGAAACATAATACTCATAAAGATAATAATTAGCAATATAGCTAAAAAGAAATCAACGTGTGGATCAGGCAGTAGGAAGAGCTGCAGCCATGAACATAGATGGTGCTGAAAATAGCTAAGCACTCAGGGGAAAAAAAGAAGAAAAAAAAAAGCTTAGTGGAACTTATGAATGGTCAAGTGTCCTATGGATACACAGCAATCCACATAGATTGTTAAACATGGTCCTAAGCATGACTGCCCTGTTTCCTGTCAGCCTCTCCCAAATGCCACTCAGTACACTTAGGAGTTTCCTGAAGATGTCAGGAAGCTGGGTAGCTGGAACAGGCTAGGACAAATAAGGTAGAGTGGAAGGCTGTAAAACAGTTTTCAGAGGTTCTCCAAGAATTTCCAGGCTCCTGTTGTCCTAATGGTGAGCTTCCAGATGAAGGAAGAGGTGCCCACTGTGAAACGTGCCAAATGTATGAGGATTTATGGTGATGACAACCATTATTATTTCCACACCCTTGGGATATATCTCCCTTGTGGTGCCAGGAAAGAAAGCAATGAAACAGGCAACAGGAGTCAAGACAATGGGAGTGTGCTTAACACAAGAAAGGGCACAAGCAGCACACTGGTTTACAGAGGAAAACCAGTTCAGAGACTATAGGAACCAGCTTGCTCTCTCCTACCACCATCTAATGTATTTCTTGGTGGAAAGACATAATTCCTGCTTTTTCAGGAAGTCACAGGACAAGGCTGGTTCTTGCCGGTCCAATTTACTGACTCATTAACAACAACAATCCCAAATCCTTCATAAGACACATCACTGGAGTGAAGCAAACTGTAGGTCTGCTGGAATGAAGCAAAGATTATGGTATGCAAATATCTACGTTATGTGGCCAGGTTATGTCATTACTTGTACTCTTCAGATGAACTGGTCCCTCAGCCATGAAAATAGACACAAATCATGCAAATTCCATTACAGTGAGTGATTACCTATCTAAAATTTTAGCCCATGAGTGTGCCTTTTCTTTTTTTTCCTCTTTTTTTAAGTTAATGCTTTCTTTTTCCTAATCCCCAGAGAGGAAACTATTGTATAACCATCATGAACTGCATGTCACAAACACACACACACATCTATATATATAAAAACAGTGGAGTAAATGCATAATTTGCATGAAATCCACTGCCTGAAGTCAGTTTGCATAACCAATTCACTAAATCCTGCTGAAATGAAACCAGAAATGAACCCTAGATACAGAATATTTTCAAACAGATTAAATTCAACAAGTAATTTGATCCCTTCCAGAAAGAATGAGTTATGAATGCACAAATACTTTCTGTAGTGTTTCAAACCAGTCACTAACTCAAGGGTTTGGGATCTGCCTAATCCTTAGTAACATCTGGAAGTACTAAGTGTAGGATTGGAGCATCTATTGGGGCTCTCAGGTAACTGACATTTTGGTCTCAGTGCAAAGCAGAGGAGAAAAGTTTCCACCTGTATTTCGCTTTTGTTGCAGAAGCAATTATGTTGAAGCCTGAAAAAAATATAATACATCCCCCCCTAAGATGCCTGCTTTCTAAACTGTACTCTCACAGCACTTTACAATCATTCATGAATTATTAACATTTTAGTATACGTTCCTATGCTTTAGCTCTAGTGGGTCAACATCAGCTTGATTGAAAGAATTCAAGAGCCATGCTTTAAGGAATGAAGGGTGGGATCTTGACAAATGCCTACTTGCCTTAATCCTATTGAAAGCAGTGCAAATTACACACCAAGGTTCTTCGAAAATCCTGCTAGATTCATGCCTATATAAATCTTATTTGTTAGGACAGTTCTGCAAATTACCTAATACCACCCTGCCACTGTTTGGAACTAGGCTTGTAAATATCTGCTGAAATACTGCAAAGTAAAACAAAGGAGCTTAAGGAAGACTTAAAGTGTTAGTAGGAAATCTGGATACTTGAAGCTTAGGAAAACCAGGGGTATAAAGGGATTATGCTCAAATCTCAGTCCTATTTTTTGCAGTTGGAAGTTGGAATGATAAAACGCAGGAGGCAGAGGCTTGACAAAGGAGAACAGAGGATCTCAGGGTTAGGGCAGCCAACAGGTGGCCAACCTACAGCACTGCCCTACCTTTGCTGCTGAATTCCTCTGATATTCTGGCCCATACTTTTCATGGGGCAACTCCCAGTGCCATGTTTTGCACCTCTGAGTAGCTGGCTTCAGACATCTTGAGTCTGACTTGGAGCAGCACTGAGCACTCAGAGCAGCTGCTGACAGTAATAGGGGATGTTTTCAGATATGTGCAATTAAAAACAAAAACTACTTATAAAAGTCAACTCCTCTGTTTCTCAAATTCAGCACACAAAATTAGGGAGTCCTGCTGACCAAACTCTCTTTGTGCCTCAGTTGTCCATCTGCAAAAATGGAGTAAAAATACTCAGTTATCTCACATGAGTGTTGCAAAGATTTACTAAGTAATGTTAGGGATGTGCTCAGGATCACGAGACAGCCCAGGAGAAAATTAGTATTTCTGATTTCAGAGCAGAGTTTGAATAGTATTTATTGAGCAAAGCTGTGGGGTCACACGCTGACTTATTACGAGAGATAATTCAAAATATTGAATAACTGCTCATTAAGTGAGCACTGTGCATTCTGTGACCTGAATGTGGTAGGAATCCCTGGAAAGAAAAATAAGATGTGTTCCTGTTATTAGAAGTGTACTGAAATACATTCACAAGAGGAGGCTATGCTGAGGTTGCACAGGCAACTGCATTTCCAATATTGGCTAATTTTTTTAATACTTGATTTAGCAGCCTTAATAACTTTCTTCTGACATAGTTCCTCTGTGGTCTTTTTCACACATACACTAGCTTATGCGGCAGCTGAAGCCTAAATCTATTTCCCCTCCTAGTAAAGCAGGATAATTCAACTTTTACCCAGATTTCACTTTCTAAAATGCAATTAACTAAATCATGGGAGCTCAACCCTCTTGACCTCATGAGCATCTTAAAGAAAAACCCTTCCAATATCCAAGAGGTGTCAACTCCCTACCCAGTACCTTAGGTGAGGTGATGGATTTTTCAGCAAGTAGCTCCCAGAAAGGAAACAGCAATGGCTCCCTGGTGTGCCAGCATCCCGTGTGGGATGGGGTGAGGCTGAGTGCCCAGATCAGTCCCAGAGCTTGTAGGGAGCTGTACGCCTCAGAAACCACTGAGAGCTTCCTCCCACATGGAGATACTGATAAAAAAGTAGTCCTAACATCAGCAGTGTGCTGTCAGTAGTATGATGTATCTCCATGGTGGGAGTCATAATTCAATCACTCAAGTTGCCCATCCTTGAATTAGGTGAGGCAGGATTATCAGTGGAAAACTAAACATTTTTCTTAGCAAAAAATAAATTAATAGAAAGTAAGTCTTATCTGGCAATTTAATGAGTGCACAATTACTGCATCAGGGAAAAGCCCCCTAAAGATTTAATCATTTAATATGTACAAAAAGCTACTGAACAGAGAATTACTTTGTTCAAAGGATCAGTAATATCCTTGCCTAGTTTTCAGCAGCTCAGTGACTACCCTGCAACATCAGAGCTGGAATAGCAGGGGTGCTGCAGGGCAGAAGCACGAGGCGTTGATAAAAGTGGAGCAAAGGAACGACAGAAATCCTGTTCAGCATTTTCCTGCGCTCCGTAAAACCAAGTGCTATTTCACCGCCACTGGCAGCAAACTGACCTCCTGTTTACACCACAGCACTTGAAACTTGTGGGTTTTAAAACCTGTGCCCCTCTCCAATTCTGATTACCTTCTCCAGGCATTTTTGTGCTGCTCAGAGTTTTCACAAACACATTTCCAAGCAGTCGAAGCGCTCTGTATGGTACCCCTCAGAGGTACTCGGTATACTCTGTCGCCTGCTGCGCCTGACAGCAGGAAAAGTTTAGAGGCAAGTACCCAAGAGAGAAGATGAAAAATTACAGGTTGGAGATATCAGCATCGATGATACCATACTGTGTGAAGCTGCGATGCAATGAACCATACGTGAAAGGTGGAGCTGAATGGGGCTGGATATAAGGAGGCAGAGCAATGAGGAGCCCGTTTCGCTCTGTGCAGGGACAGGTCAGAACCACAGAAGAGAATGAGAAGAAAGCAAGCCCTGCCAGTGGGGACACTTACTGCAGTTTGTGAGACAGAAAGGCTGATCTTAGCTTGGTAAGGCCCCTTCAGTTCTTGAGTGGGTGCTTACAAGTTGCAGTACTACCTGCTGTGGTCAGCGCTTCCTCTTCTATGGGGAGAAGAACTCAGTGAAGCCACACGATTGTAGATGCTTCCAACAAAATGATCTCCTGACCTAGTTCAGTGCCTTTTCTGCCTCTCCTTTCTGTGCTGGGGCAGTGTACACTTCTGTGACAAAGCCAGAAGCAGGAGTTGCCCCAGGGGTAGGTTGAAACCCCATCTGATTTGGGAGCAGTAGGGACCACAAAATCCCCACCAACCTCACAAATGCTAACACAAGACCTACATTTCCTGGCAAACATGCATCAGGTTTGGCCCAGAGAGACATCCGTACATTCATTTATCAACAAGGTCTCTTTCTTCCCAACACGACAGCCTCTCCACTTCCATTCTTAACTGGCAGAGGGACAGCGTCCTTCCTACAGACCTGCCAACAGGACCTTCTCTTTTGGCCACCTACACTGCCTCCATGAAGTGTCTCTCTGGATCACTCAGCCTTGACCATCAGCTCTGCATCAGCCCTGACAGCCAGAGGTTTACCTCCAGAGGAGCAGGAAGACAGTCTCTTAAGCTGCCATGGGGGGCAATCTCAGCAGAAGGTCCTCAAAATAGGAGACAGGGTACCCTCATAAGGCATAGGCTTCAAGCCATAATCAGCGATTAGATTTGGTGGGTTTACACTGTCATGCCTTGCTGGTATGTCTCAGGACAACAGACACAGGCACAACTTTTCTTCCACACTTACAGAGTGACAATGAATTGCTTTTTTTCCATGACTTTTGAAGTTCTGTACTGGGATTTCTGCATTTCCATTTCAGTCTCTGCCAAAAAAATTCTTCCTTGAGCATGTTAGGCTGCTTTCTGCCCCTCTGGGAGAAGTAAACTTTCTCCTGGAGATAAATCATGGACCCAGATGTCTAGGAGGCAACAGATCAGTTCAACAGCAGCCAACATAGGTAACAATGGTGGGAAAAATTCCCACCTGTGCCTAGCCAGAAAATTGTGTCCCATCTAACGCACTAGAGATTTAAGGAAGGCCATACAGACATTTATGGTCTCCACAAAAACAACAGTTTATTCAGACTAGGGAGAAATCCCAGGCAGGCTTTCATTAAGTGTATGATCGTGTTTCACTGAGATTCTTGCCTCTTCTTGGGCTCCCTGCTAAGCCCAGTTTGAAGGATCTGACCTATTTTTTAAACTCATCCTGGTCTGGAGCTTATATTCCAGATAGGTTGCCTCTTCTGGTGAGGGCACAACCTCCCCACATGGAGATGCTCCAGGGTAGCAACCAAGGGCCTGAACTTCATGAGAACAGGACCAAGGTAAAGGATATAGGACCTGTGATACCATAGACCTGCTTCCTCAACTCTCCAGCTCAGCCCTTCCCCAGGAAAGCCTCCCATGGAGTCCTGCAGGCAGATACATATCACACTCCCTCAGACAAAAATATAAAGCAACTGGCAAATAAAGAAAACAATTTGCATTGCTCAAGCTATTTCTTACAGATAAGAAGAAGGGAGTGGAAGAAGAGAGGAAAAAAGCCATACTTTTTCTGCCATTTCTAGATTAATTCATGCAAGGCATGTGAATACTAGTTTAAAAGCTATTGGTTGTATATAGAGAAAACAGGCAGAATTACTTCAGCAGATAATTCCACTTTCTTCTCTGCCTCAATTTCCTCACATACAAAGGGAGTAATAAAAAGAGTGTTCCAGGCTTCATTTGTAAAGGATCTAAGCTGACATCTTCCAACATCAGTGAAAAGTATAGTACTTGTTTCAGTGCTAACACATTTGGCCCATTTTGCCCAATTATTTTGTAACCCATCATTCACAGGCACAAGTACAAAGTAGAGTGACTCATAGATTACATAAAAAGCCTATCTTACAAGCTTCTTTCTGGGCTCATGGCAAAGGCTGAAGCAGAAAATGTAAAATGGAGACTACCTCTGAAACCCCACTTTGACTCCCTTGTGCATATGCCTTCTAAAAGTCTTTATCATGTCTTTTTTTTTTCTTGCAAGTCTCCCCCACTCTAGCTACTACAAAGGACAGACAGAGCTCACTGAGTGGGTAGCAATTCAGTATTTTCCCCTTATCCGAATTTCAGTCATGGCTAAGTGCCTTATTTGCCACACATCACTCAAACCCATCACTGACTGCAGAATACTCATTTCCTCATGGCCTTTTTCTGTGGTGTTATTTTGCCATAATATCTCAGTGCTTCACGAGCCTTAATGGATGTTGTACCAGGGAGGTAGGTGGCGTTGTTATATCTATTTTAGAGGCAGTGAAATCAGATACAAAGAGGCTAAGGTCAAAATGGCCAGAGCATTCACTAATTTTGGGTCCCTAATTTGTGATGCCTTGGGTTAGCATTCCCTCAGCTCTGCGTGTATTGAGAGCAGAACTCCACAAAACACCGGCTCTGCACTTCTGCAAGTCAGACCTCAGGTGTCTCAGACTGAGAAACCAGAAAATGAGAACATGCCAATTAGTGGCCACCCATGGAAAACCTCATTTATATGGCTTTTTCACAACACATAGGAACTCGTGGCAAGAGGCAGGAAAAAGCCTAATTCTTCAGGGCACTATTCAATTGCCAAAACATGAGACCATTCTGCTTTCGAACAGCCTCCTGCCCAATTCAATGCATAACCTTCATCACTGGCAGTGAATGAAACAGGAGATCTATAGAAAACACCTTCATTTATAGGAAAACTCATTCAGTCCCTAAGTATACTCCATTCTGTGCACTGAATGAGACAGGGATCCTATTGAAAAAAATATATACCAGTATTTGATCCTATAATTAAGGACCATATCATTATACCTATATGTGAGAGACAACAAATTAGAGATGGATAGGCAACCTTTTTACTTAATTCTCTATATTCTAAGTGTCTGACTTTGAAAACTCAATGTATGCTTAACGAAAGTGTTTAATCTCTTATTTTAAAAACGTAAACTAAAAAGGAAGAAAATCAGAAATCTCATCATTTGAAACCATAATGGCATTCTCTTTCCTTATAAAGGCACAAATGTTGCTTATTAAATGGTTGCAAAACCATTTAAATTCTCACAGGTTTAGTCCTCTAATCTCAACAGATACTGCCAAGTAACAAATTTGAAAACCACGGTGTCTATTTGAAGAACACCCCTACCAAGAAAATTCTTATCTTAACTGGGAAAGCTCAGCAAAATCTGATGTAGTTAAAAAGATTGTCTTTGGCTATTACAATTTATCTCATCCCCCAAAAGTTGGGTAATCCTGACTATAGGCAGGGTGTCTTGTTTTCCCTCTTGTGTTGTGTAAAAGCTTTGGAATAACCAAAGAAAGGATATCTTCCTGAGGGCTGTATGGACTCAGCACGTGATAATGGATGATACCACAGGTCAGCTTTAGTCCTTCTATATTCTCATGCAGCACTAGCTCTTCTGCTGCATAAGAATATATCCAGTGAAGGTGAATATTATATCTCAGCATGTTTTATTCAGTATTCCCAGCAACCACTGGGACACACCATAATGGGAGCAGAGGGGATTAAGCACTGAAGGTGAATACTAGTAGGGGTACAGCACTCCAGTTGGGAATTTCTGAGTGACTGGCATATAAATGCCTTGAGACAATTCATGTCAGGCAGGTAGAAGAAGCCACCAACTGATAAATCTCTTGTAATAATTCTCTCCTGTGGATGATGAAAAGGGAATCTCAGTATAGAGTTCCAGCAGATGCCTGTGTTCAGAAGACAGATGTTGGAGCCAAGTCTAGGAAGAAGGTGAGATACCTTGCAGAAACCACAGTCCTAAATCCACTGGAAAATATGTAGACAACCAGTCACCTCAGTACCATAATACACCAAATAAATGCCTTTTGAGCCTGCCTATAGCAAATGCTGAAGACAGAGCAACATCTAAACTGTCTGGGTTTAGGCATCGTGCTCTGGTTATTAGGAAGGCATCTTCTGTTCTAGATTCCAGTCCCTCAACCCCTGTCCAGAAAGAGACAAAAACTATAGTCCTCTCTGACAGCATGCCATAGATAGGAATTTATCTAGCACCTCAGTGGAAAGACTTCCCTAAATTATGGGAGACGTTGGTTCAACTCTCTACTGTACCTGAAAAGATCTCAAGCCTTATCTTCCTCCTGCAGAAGCCTGTTTAGAGTAAGCTGCTCCAAGCTTTTCCTGCTTAAGCTCTTAGGCTTTTTTCATGGAAGAATTAAAGAAACATGAGGCCAGAAACAGAGAAAGCACAGAAGTAAATATAGCTTTATAGCCTACTGGTTAAGCACTCTTCAGCAAGAGGACAGATTAGGTCCAGTTCCTGCTTCAGTGAATATTTGATACTAATCATACAAAATAGTATTGAGAGAGCATAAGAGACCATTTAGTCCATCCTCTCCAGGGATGGTCCAGAAGTACCTCCCTACAGCCTTTCAGTGATTGGAGCTGCCATAGTTTCCTCAGTCTATTCCAGTGCATCACAATCCTTTTGGACTCTTCCTGAAGTC
Organism: Podargus strigoides; assembly: GCA_028020825.1. Classification (NCBI taxonomy): domain Eukaryota; kingdom Metazoa; phylum Chordata; class Aves; order Caprimulgiformes; family Podargidae; genus Podargus; species Podargus strigoides. Next base: position 2,759,464 of record CM051635.1, read on the forward strand.
TAGTCTGAATCACTCTGATGGCCCATTAAAGACTATTACCCCTTGTTTTATCCACCTTGGAGAGGAAGAATAGATTATTCTCATTTTCTTGCAGTCACTAGACTAGCATCCTGACCCCTCTCAGCTTTGTTCTTTCTAGGTTAAACAACTCTAATTATTTCAGTCTTTCCTCACAGATTATATTTCCCTTGACCTCCAGCAATTCTCACTATCCCAGTAGGCACTGTCCCTCACTGGACCACACTTTCTTAGAGTGCAGTACAAGACTAAGGCATGATGTTTCAATTGAGACTTACATATGCTGAGCACAGCTAAAGGCTTATCAGATATGTCTGACAGCCCATAGTCCCATTTGCACAACCTGGTAAGATGATGTTTTCCTTTTTGACAACAGAATGATGTTCTAGACTAACATTGAACCTGTAGTCCTCTAGAGATCCTGTCACCCCTCCTGAAGGGCAGCTAGCTGGCCTGTTGGCTCCCATAGACAGGTGGCTGCAATTTATTAATCATTCCCATGGAGTGCACTTTACATTCGCTCTGATGCTGTTCAAACCAGGTCCTTGGTTTGACAAGCTTGTCTGGAATTCCAGAAATTTCCACCAGCCTATACCTGGTTCATGCCATCTGCAGATTTAAAAAACACTTCCTCTAGACAGCCATCCAGGTTGAAATTAAAATATAAATACAATTTAATTAATGAAAACATGAAGCACTAACAGGCTACAGCTCAAGTTTGTGGCAACCTGCTTGATGGAGTCTTCTGTTTCAACAGGAAATCAGCAAGAATTGCTCATTGAGTAGGATTAGCTACAGCAGTTCTGCATCCCTGCTGTAATGTTTTCCTTTGGACCATGTTGCTTTGCTTCACTTATGATAAAAGCCTGTGAGATAATGTCAAAATCCTTACAAATGACAAGGTATGACAACTACTTCCCCTGTACCCACAAGGCTTGTTATAGAAGAAAGCTAAATTAGTTTGACATGATCTGTTCTTGACAGATCTGTGCTGGCTCCTAATCATCTCCTTTATTTGATTATTTCCACCTTTTTTTTTTTTTTTATTCCAGGAATGAAGTTAAACTGAATAGTCTGTAATTTCTTATCTTCTTGTTCTTTTTCAGCCTTCCGACACCTCATCCAGCCCTCATGAGTCTTCAAAGCATTCAAAGCTCATGGTTCAGGGACTGCTTCCATCAGCTTTGTAAATAGCTAGGATGACTTGAAACAACCATCTTACATCATTACATTCTGACTTGTTCTGCCCTTTTCCTAAACCCTGATCTTCCTCATTTGTGGCTGCTATTGTTTCAGCTGTGAACTTGCAGTTGACCATGTTACTGGAGACACAAAAAATGGACATAAAATGCTTTGGCCTTATTGACAATGTATGACATAAAGCATTAAGCAAAGCCCTTCCCTCCACGAGTATCATGAAGACTAAGGTAGTGAGTTAGGATGATATTCTTCTACTCTCTTACTCTGGCCCAATTAATAATTTATTTTTCTGTGCAAAATAGATCAGCTTCTCCAGGAAACACTGGTCCCAGTATATTCTATAGCCTAATAGCACATTCTCCTGGGAGGCAGGGGTACAGCTCTACTCAGGCAGAGATAGTATATTCACCACATCTCTGGGTAAGTACTTTAATCAAAGTGATTCTGGATAAAAGGAAGGCAGTACATTTCCTTCTTCCTGGATGCATTCTGTGCAGACACTTGACCTGTGTGCTCTGACAAACTTACCCATTTTGGCTGTGCAGGGAAAGCAACTGGAAGAATACTTGGTTTGTAGATAGAATCATAGAATCACTATGGTTGGAAAGGACCTCTAGGATCATCAAGTCCAACCTTTATCCCAACATCTCCCTAACCACTAGACCATAGCCTCAAGGGCTACATTTACTTGTTTTTTAAACACCCCAAGGTAGCTTAGCTGTTAAGTAGGTATTGAGCTGATTATTGCTTATAAAACTAAGGATCCTCTAGGCATGCCAGTAAGTGGTCTTTAAATGTTTAGGGGACTTTACAGGACTTACAAGTATAATTATCTCAGGAATTTAGGAACCTCCACAGTTAGAAAAGAATGCCAGTGTCATACACTGCGAGCACCACAGCTCCATCAAGAGCAAGATGGTCACAGCAAACAAGAGTCTCAGGAGCAGAATGATGAGTGAAATCCTCCAGGGACAGTCCCTCCCCAGCAAACTTTCTAATTGATAGTGAGAGTGACATTTATGGCATGGAATACTGCTGATGGCCAACCTGGGTCAGCTGCCCTGGCTTTTGCTCGTCCTGGCTAGCTCAAAACTGCTAAAGACCTTGATCACCCTAGAAACCTGCATACCATGGCTGGCCACAAACTAAAACAAAGTGTCTTATCAACTTTGTTCTCACGTAATCGGGTGCTGCAGTCTTCTCAAAACTGCAGCTTTCCGGAACAGAAAATTGATTCTATAATTCTAGCCCAGCAAAACCAGGACAAACATCATCAATCACTTATTTCTGATTTCAGAACAATGATAAAATACTGTGATACAATTCAGAATCCTCTTGTCAGCCACACCCTAATTAAAAAGAAATGAAATTCTATAAGAGAAAGCATTGTATTATGGTATCTCTTCCTGAATTGCACAATCATACAACTCAATGGAAGAAAACAAAGAACGTTAGGAAGAATTAACTGAACTTTAAAGGAAGGTTTGCTAAGAGTTCCTGCAAGCCATTAGGGCTCATTTTTCACTAATTTGTCAATTCTTCTGTCTTCCACAGAGTCTTAAACATTGGCATCATAATGGAGGGTTCTTTTGCTGCATATCTAGTTTCACCATATAAGAGGGAGCTTCAAGTATTGATTCACATATTAACTTTGCTAACTATCCTCTGGAAGTTATCCAACTGCTGTTTACTTCATGGAGGTTTCAGTTAGCTTCAGTTCTTCAGTTATTTTGGGGGGAGATCTTTTTTCCTTGCTCCATTCATCCTTTCCTTAGGATTTAATCTCTTCTAGCTGGTTTTCTTAATGGAATTTAGGATACAAGGGAAAGGCTGTTTGCCACATCCTGTGCTTTAGGTGGGACTGATTGCATCCTTATCATGCTTTTGACTGCAATTTTAATGATCAAGGTTAAACATCAGTTTTCTGTTGCAGGTGTCTGTCCTCAAAACTCAGTGTAGGGCTTGAAGTTCCTCTGGGTCTTCTACTGGAAATGCAAACAGCAGGAAGGGTTAAAACCACTGTTTTTCATCTTTGATCAGGCAAAGTCTCCATTCTGACAGGTTCCAACTCAGCCTGTACAAATCCAGGTCTTTGCAAGCTGCTGGCCTGACTACTGCAACTAAGAATTAAATTCTTGACCCTAAGAAAAGTGCCCCCAGTTCTGAGGAACACAAGCGCCATTTCAGTGCAGCTCTGCCATCTACAGTGAGGTGTCCCTGTTGAAGACAAACTTTTAGTCCAGCTTCTAAAAGCCCCTTTGCCTCAGTTCCCCATAATTCCAATACCCTATCATTCTTGTACTGCCTCCCAGCTGTACCACACATCTCAGGCACAGTCGAGCAGCCAATGCCCTCCTCACATTTTCCCAGCTGGTAATTTCCAGCAGTGGACTTCACTCTTACATGAAACTAAATGGCTGCAAATTGTACTGTCAGTCAGCAAGCAATACTTGTTTCTTTATGTCTACCCTTCCAAACCTAGATGATTTTTGTTAAATTATTTATAAATCCACCACTGAATACCTTAATCCTAAAGCTGTGGGCAGACAGAAGGAGGAATGATACAAGGAAAACAATGGTCAGTTCAAAACCATTGTGGTTCACATCCTGCTGGTTTCAATTTCAACTAATAAAAATAACTGGCATCTTGTGCAAAAGAGCAAGGCAGGGTACCACGCTGCCCCGACCTGCCCACCCTTGAGTACTTAACATTGCAGATGGATAAGGTCATCGGATACTATTAATAAAATAAATGGATTAGACTCCATTCAATAGTCTGATGAACTGGATGCCAATTGATAATAGTCTTAGCAACTAGAGTAAGAGTAATCGAAACTGTAAATTATTCTGGACACCACCAATTATTAGAAATCATCCCAATTCATAAAAGAACTGAAGTTTCTGAGACCACAGTTTCACTCCTAGGCAATTATAAGAAGAGTGGAATAAAACTAGCTTCAGAGCTAGGTTTAGATCCAAACATGCTCCCCTGCACCCCTAAATTTTAGAGGCATTCAAATCAAGTGAGTAGAATTCTTTTACAGCCTATTAGCTTTACTAATTGCCAGCCCTTACAGAAAGGTGTCTCTTACAGAGAGAATGTTTAAATATTGTGAGATGTCCCAGCTTTCTATAAATAGAGATATACTGTGATTATGGCTGGAATTAATTCAAGAAACTTCAGAAGCAAGATGAGTAATGAATGGGACTGACATTTATTGCTTATAATTTAAAATAATATAAGTACATCCTGGCTTCCCTTTTAAGGCACCAAAGCCAACCAACCCTGGTGAGAGGAAGGCAGGTTCAGGACATCCTCTCTTGGGCCAACAAGACAACTGGAGCACAGCCTGCCACCCAACAACAGCATTAGCAGCCAACGGACAAGCCCAGAAGTAGTATGGACCCTCACAAAAGCAGGAATGGTGATACTAGTTTGTAGTGCATACATTGCTGCTATGGCAGCCTGCTGGGAGTGGGCAACCTTTTACCTGTGCTAACAGCAACGTGATAGGTGAGGATTCCCCACCTTGCTCTCTCCAGGTGCTCATGTGCAGTAGCTGTGACAGCTGCCCAAGTGGAGGAGAACTGGGGAAGCTGCAAAAGCAACTGGAAGCACAAAGGTAGAACCCATGTAGATTTTCCTCCTACCAGCTTGCCTTCTGACACCAGTGCCAGGAAGGGTGATGGGAATAAGACACTTGTGGTAGAGGCTGATGCTGCCAGCAGGAGACCTCAAGAAGCACAGCCTAATGGAGGGCTGGTACCCAGCTGGAGGAGAGAAGCAGCAGGAGGACTGCATGGTCAAGGGAGCAGGAGGAAGGCAAGCAGCAGAACAGATGGGGAGAGGAGACAAAATGAGTAACAGGCGGAGACAGCAGGATCCGTGTAACTCCAAAAGCACAAATTACTTTTATTATATTAAAAACAAATCACTATTTTCATTACACTATGTCTCCACCCCATACACATATTGTAGGTTGCTACAGGCTGGATCATTACGATGGTAGGGGAGGAGCCAGCACCCTGGTGAACAGGAGGAAGAAAACTAAGTTGCAGCCCTACTCTCAGGCTCCTGCCCATATTAATAAAACCTGGGTCTGGGAAGAAAATCAATGGTTTGTGTAAAAGGAACTCAAGTGGCTAATAAACATCCCAGCACTGCAGGAGTGACTGAGGATGGATAAAGCAATGCTTTGCCAGTCTAAAGCACCTCTCACCTGAGGGCATCTGAATCCTTTTTTTCCCACACACTAATTATTTAGTTTCCAAATTAAAGAAGCATCTTGCAGAGCCAGCCACGACAAGCAGAGAAACTGTGCTTAGATCAAGACAGAAAGCAGGTTAATAGCACTGCTAGGAAGAGAAACCAGTTCTCCTGAAACCAATTCCTGTATACTCACTACTGGCCTGCGGTGCTTGCAACCATGAAAAACCATGGAGTTCTACACACACACTCAGCAGGTGATAGAGAGAGCCCTCAGGAAATATAAACACCTTCTCCACATGAGGCCATCTGAGCTCTGAGGTTACATGTCACCTCCCAGCGTGCTCAGGAGGATCTTGGAATCATAGATGAAATGAAAGTGGATGGACTCCAGACTTTTACTTCAGATCTTGAAAGGTGTTTCACCCAGATACCTGATCTGGTATTCCTACAGCAAGGTATTCTGGTATTTCCACCAGACAGGCATGTGCACCTTCCACTGGGCCTTTCTGGATGACCAAACTCCTCTTACCAGACTGGCATTCCCCTGTGGAATGCCCATAGCCTGCTGGGCTATGATTGTTGCCTTACAGCTTGCCACTGGGCCTTCAAAACTCAGATGCAGCCAGGTATGGACTGCTGTCACATCTCCCCCTGAGACTTGTCAGACTCACAGCAAACAGGGGGATCGCATAGTGACTTCCAAAGGGAATCAACACAGAGAGCTGCCATCAAAAGGTTTCCCATCCTCAGCTGTCTTTAGCCTGGAACTGTCATCAGAGCTATTGTTCACCCTCAAATCCAGATAAAGCCCGCCCTGTGCAGGGAGGAAGCCCAGAGCAACAGAAGAGATGCAAGTCATTGATGTGCAGGAGGAGGGGACAACATGAGAGCTGCACAGAGGGAAGGATGCTCGGGCCAGCAACACGTGGAGTGAGCAAATGGCAGTCAGTGATGCACCACCAGCCCACTGGTGGCATGCACAGGTCTCAGGCTACACGTACTTAGTGCTTTTGCTTCATACTATCTCTGCAAAAAGTTGAGGCTATGCCTGCTGGTTTACCTGTTAATACATTGATCCCTCAGCACATACATGCCTGCTTGGGACAGACTAGGCAGAGTCCACTTACAACTCATGTCCTTTGCAAGTGGAGCAGACAAGAGTCATTGAGGGGAGCACATGCCTTACAGCACGAGACTAGCAAACTCAAGCAGGTATACACATCCTTGACTTACATCATGCATGACTATCAACCTGCTTTCACCTTGCAATGAGCAATGGGCCCAGTTGGCTTTCCCACTAGCACAAGAAAGCCTTGCAACTTGGCAGCTGCCAGCAGTGGGGAATTCCTGCTCTCTGGGAAACAGGCAGAGGGAAATAAAATGTCTGTGCAGCACGGCTACTAGATCCTGGGATGGCATCACAGAATCCACAACAGCTGGCCTGAAATGAGAGAGGACTTGAAGGTGAAACCTTCTTTGCACTTTTTCCTTCTAGTCAGTCAAAGCCACATGACTAAAGGAGGAGTCTCTCTCATCGCCAAGCGATGCTCACCCTCTCAGCATGGCATGGCCAGAATCTGGAGCTACAGCCCATTTTCTTATCCAGAGGCAGAAACGGCTCTGAGATCATTCAGACACCCCCAGCACTGGGCCAGGACAAGCCCTCAGATAATACATGTCAAGATACAAGATTCAATGCAGCCCTCTCAGCAGGGATGCCTCTATGTACCAGTCAGTACCACCTGACTGTTTTTTTTGCTGGGACTCTCATTCAGGAGCAAGTGGCGATAGGCAATTTGGATCAACAGACTGGTTTCTTTCCCACTAACCATTACCACTGTTGCTCTTCCCCTGGAAACTCTGCCTGCAATTAGTTCCCTGGGAGGGGGCCTGTCTGTGCCATTAAGAACAGTTACATTATGCGATCTAGGAGAAATCAATGTCTCTAATAGTCAGCAAAGGCAGCGCAGGAAGACAGGGTGATGGGAGGGGTGTTTCTCTGGAGACACCCTTCTCAGGAGGAATCCCAGGGGTATCACCCCAGGAAGAGACATAGTAAGGACCTGGAGTAATTAAACTTCCATACAGCAATTGTTTACTGGAAGAAGCCCAGAATCCGCTCGGTGTCTCTCAGAAAGGCAGAGGCAGTGGCTAGACTCTCCCCAGGTACAGATGAAGTGCCTCTGCCCTGAAGTCAATGGTCTGTGGTGATTTACACCATGCTGGCAAGTGGAGGGAGGAGGGGCATAGATAGGCACCTTTCCTTTAAAGCACCCCTTTTCCTCTCTCCACGTTGGCGTTGAAAGCTAAAACTATGCCTTGCAAGTTTGGAAGCATCTGGATTGTGTGGCATCAAGTTATTCTAGATGAGGTCCGAGGCATCTTAATATCCTAAGGCAAGAAAACCTTAACTCTGTGTGCATCTTCCTCTCTCTCTTTTTCTCCATTTCCTCCTTCCTGCACACCTCTGCAGTTCCTGGAATGACAAGCCACCTCACTGGCTGGCTGTAATAGCTAAAACAGTTCCCTAATGCTTTCTCCTTCTCCAATTGCATTAAACTGCATCTTTAGAGGTACAGTCCTGTTTATTCATGCTGCTCGTGTGGAAGGGGAAAGAAATGCAGACTGCCTCTTCCCCCCTCCCTCCTGATTTGATGGGTGTGGCAGGTTTAAACCTTTGCAGCCGCTGGCTCTCCAGCACTGGGGCGAGGAGGAGTGGACAAGAAGGAGAGGGAAGCCATCGGATACGGCTGGTGATGAATGAGACTCATCTCACCCACAAGTGGGAAACCTGCTCGCGGGTTATTGTTTAATCACTCATGCAATCCAATACTGAGCACATACCCCCATAATGTCCATCTGTTCTAGTATGCAGTGCATGCAACACTTGCATTTCTAGCCACCTATCGAACTACCCAGCTCTGCGTATCACCAACTGCATCTCTCCCTAGCAGTAAAGCTTTAATTTTTTTTTATTTTTTTTTTTTTTCCCCAGAAACTGCTTGACCCAGCCTTTCAGTTATGCCACCTTTTAGCTGAATATTTTTACGGGCACAGATTCAGAGCTGCAACCAACTGTAGGCACAAACGACACCACCAAGCTATCTACATCTCTCATGGGCGGGCACAGTCAGTCAGATACTTCATTCTTCACGTTGGCATCACACTCACAAGGAAGAATAATCTGCAAGGTACGAGTGTGTGAACATATTTGTCTTTGAGGGGTGGGAGGACAGACACATACAGGCACACCTAGACACAAATGTGAAGAGATTTCTTCCACACCCAAGCCTGTAATTTCAACATTTTGCTCTTTAGCTGCCAGAAAGGCGGGATACCAGGGGCTTCCCCTGAAAAATAATTTGAGGAGGTCTGCCTGTATTTTCAGAAGGAAACTCCTGCCTGTGCTGAAGAACCCATTCCATCTTTTTCTCTCTGTCAAAGGTCTGGGTGGGGACAGAGGAAGAGCATAAGCTGAAAACTGAATTCTTTTTCTTCTCCAAATTAAATCTTCCTCTTGTGTATCACCAGCTTTGCTGAACGAACTGCTCTTATTGCCAGTTTGGCAATTGTGGTGGGTATTCAGGTACAGGAGCAGGGCTGGGCTCTGAGCCCATAAACATCCACCCAATATGCACGGGCAGGCACATTCAGATTGCATGGCTGCAGAAGGATCAGAAAGCATGTGCAAACGAGTGCGTGTGTGCTTGTGCATATACGTGTAGTACAGATGCGTGCAGCCGGAGAGCGGAGATGCGTGCGGCACATGCACGCGCAAAGGGGTGTGTACCATGCAGGGGATTAATGGACAGAGTGGGAAGAGAGGACTATGTGCAATCGAGATACCTGCATGCCATGCATTTCTAAATATGTCAGAATACAGAATGACAGGAGTAAACCCATAGAGATGTCAAGAACAGATACATCAGAATATTATTCAGGAGCTTTAATATCCATCCTGTGATGGTATGGGCAAAATTATCCCCCTTCCCCAATAGCTCTCTTCTGACTCCAAAGAATCCCAGAGCTACCTACTTTATTTTAAAATTTGCTGTGCACCTCCACCCACTGCTCTGTCACTGTCTCCCTGCCTGCCTTCCTTCTCTTCCTCTGCTCTTTTCATCCCATATTTGCCAGTGGAACGTGCTCTGCTGGCTGGGTGCAATGTGTTTCCCCCTGCCATCACCACCTCCCTCCAGATTTTAGTTGAAAAGCACATGAAAAACCTGCGTGGGGAAAAACACAGGATGACGCAGGGTCTCTTTCTATCCCATTCACCTGCCCCTCCCCATTATTCTACAAAATCGCTCCTTCGTTTGATAACACACACATCTCCATTCAAAAACACACCTTAACCTGGATTTTTTTTTTTTCAATGCTGTGCTGTTCTACAGTAACGGGAGTTACTCACATCAGCATGTTAGGCTATTGCTCCAGAATACTGCAGTGCTATATTGTAAGAGATATATGAATGTGTGCATATATAAAAGAAGTAACCAGCATGGTGCTGTACCTAAGGCTGAGTATTGTGCTCAGACCAAAGCTCTTCGTCACTACCTGCCAATCCGTAATTCGGGATAGTTTCCAAAATGCCTTACAAAGATACCTGGGGCCAGAGTCTGCCTCAAAGTTCCAACTGTATAAATCCAGCATCCTCCTGAGGAAGTCCAAGAGGTTCAGCCAAAATAGCCTCCCTTAATCAGGAGTAGGTTTGGGCTTTCACGAGAAATAAAAGGGGGACGGGTAAGGAGGGAATGACCAAAGTGGCTTTTTTTTTTTTTTTTTCAATTTCATTATCATTTTGTACATAGAAAATTTGGCACTGGAAACTAGCCACCACCCAAACCTTCTTAGCATCCTGACTCCTTGACAGGAAAAGCCAGGTGGTACCAGTAAGAAGAATGAACTGGTTTCCAACAGGTTCACACTGTGAGCTTCTCTTATCCCACTCGAGTTCGGAGCTAACAGAGGCGTGGTCCTCTGTCTCTTTTACCAGCTGGTGCACAGTTGTCTAACTGGTTGTACTATGAAGGGTATTGCAAAGAGGGTGACTCTCCCCCTCCCCTGGCTAATGCTTTTGTTATTAATTAATTGCATTTTTCACTATAGCACAGGTTGAAAAGAAAAGCTTCAGGTTAATTCTTGCTCAGATTGTTGTAACACAAAAAAATGAATGCACCTGTCCTCCGAGCCACCTCACAGCACATGCACATAAAGCATCTCCCATTCATCCGAGCCAGGAGCAATAGAGAGCGTTCTGACCAGGGATCAAGGCTCACTGGGCATCCTTTTTTTTTTGGCATAAGATGAAGAATTGCTTCCTTTATCTCCAAGGTAGAGCCAGATCTCATCACGTTTCCTGCCAGCCGCACCCCCCACCCCCCCACCCTCCACACCCTCATAACCACAGACAGAAAATCCTAGGCAATACATCTGCTCACTATTAAAAAATAAGAAGAATAGAGGGGAGATGCTGATAGCTCCCCAAATGTGGACGTAGGCCACCCCCCTTCCCCACATCACCAGCCCCGGAAAGGCAAAACAGTCATGTTGAAGGGTGTGAAAAGAGCCTTCAGTCGCAAGATGCTAAAGAATTGCAAAAGAGCCGACTGGTGAAAGCAGTTGAAATTTCCTCCCCCCTACCCCAGCCCCTCACACACTCAGGCAGACACACGCCCCACAGACACCCAGCAGCCTGGGAGATTTCTTAACGGAAACAAATATAAAAATCTTCAGCTCTACCTGTTTTGTTCTTCTCATACAGCACAGCATGATCGTATTGTCCCCTTCCTTCCTTCTTCTTCCTTCCTTCTCCTCTCTCCTTTTCCTCTTCTCTCTCTTATCTCTCCCCCCCACCCTCTCCACTCCCTCCCTCCCTCCCTCTCTCTCTCCTCTCTCGCTCTCTCACACACACATACACACACACGCGCACACACACACACACCAGGGCAGTTAGCAGCAACTGTAAGGTCCACAGCTATTGCTCATCACACATGCACACGCTGCCTCTCCCTCCCTACCCTTCCCAGAATTGTTCACCAGCTCTCCCTGACTCGTCACCTCCCCACCCCACCCCCACCCCAGCAGCCACCCCCCCCCCCCTCCAAGTCCCTTGCCAGCCTCATGAATAATTAAAATCTCCAATCTGGACCCAATTACCCAATGACTTTCCCACTGTACAGAGGCGATAGGGGAGAGGGGACACTGCAGACTGCGGAGGGGGTGGGATGTGTCTGGGAGGCACTGGGTGAGGAGGGGGCTTGGGTTGGTGGGGAGCCCCCAGCCCCTTTCCTACCGGAGCAGCACCCAGCCACAGCCAGGAGTGGGATTTACGTGTGAAGAAAGGGTGGGGTGGGGATGGAGGGGAGAAGAGGGAGCGGGAGTATTGCCATGGCAGGCAGTATATGCCATGCACAGGTGACGTGCCGTAGGTGGGAGCTGCGAGCTAAATGGGAATCAGGAAATATGTTAAAATGGCTGTTAAAAATCCCCCTCCCCCTCAGCAGCACACTCACAAACATATATGTACGTGCTGCCTTCTTCATATGTGCAGGCATAAACCCTGCGTGGTGACGTCCTGCAGCACAGAACGGGACAACTTTCTCCCTTGTTTCCTCAGTCCATCCTACAGACCTTTCATAGGCACAGAAAACGATGCTCCTGCAACAGATCATTTTCTAGAATAGCATCAAAACCTACAGAAATCATCCCTTTCCCTTCTGTATAGATCTCAATTAATTTCAGCGCCTAAGTAATTTCTGCATCTATTGATCTCTGCCTGCAAATTGCTGCAAACTATTACGAGGAAGATGTGCTTGTTCACACACACAGCCACCCCCCATGCACGTGTGGGAATAAAAATGTATGGGTTTGCATGCACAGAAGATCATGGCGATGAGCAAACATCAGTGCACATGCACACCCCCAGGCACACGCCTTGAAAGTTAGAACACCATGGTTTCTCAGAATATATTTGAGCAGGATAGCTATATCTGTCACTGTGAAAATATATTCCAGACAACAGTTAAACTGAAGTATGACAATGGTGACAATGTTAAAAATATAAAAAGACTGCTGGATTTTTAGGATTTCATCTACAAAAATTCAAATTTAGCTTATGTGCTGCATCTGGGAGGCACAGTAAGATGCTGTTCTCTTTTCTAGCACCCATGTCACTACACCAACTTCTCTGCCACACCATGGAGTTACTTCTAATTTATTTTTAATGGAAAACTGCCCACAAAAGAGGGGAAAAAAAGTCTTAACTTATTATTAAGGCCTTTGCTCTTTAAGTATATCTGAATACATTAATAACAAATATTCACACGTGTGCACACTTATACAAATAAATGCTTACATATATAGATATGGTTTCTGGAATATCCCTCAGCACAGACTCCTACATAATCATATTCAGTTGCTATGACATCATTGCAGTTCCGAGTACCTCATTTTTTTAAGGAAAGTAAACAGCTTTTCAAAGAGAATCTAGCTAGCTAGCTACAGCTACTTGTAATTTAAGGGAAGTGCCTTTTAGGGTCAAGCAGGTATCAGTCCTGGTTTTACCATCTAGAAAAGGGAAATAATAATATGATAATGACATTCAGAGAAGATACTAAACTTGGAAGAGTTGCAAACACCAGCTGACACAAAAGCAGACCAAAGATTAAGTAACAGAAATCAGATTCAGCTTCAGGAAATACACAGAATCATAGAATCACTACGGTTGGAAAGGATCTCTAAGATCATCAAGTCCAACCTTTATTCCAACATCTGCCTAACCACTAGACCATAGCCTCAAGTGCTTCATCTACTCGTTTTTCAAACACCTCCAGGAATGGTGACATGCAGAGAAAAAGAAGGCAAACTGTGCAATCATGAAAGAAGACAGGTAAGAAGTGGAGCAGCAGAATGCAATGGGCATCAAGTCTGAGGAAGGGGTGTCTGTGACATACACCACTGCTGGCAATACTATGCCAAAGGACTGAGGGAGCAGTGCAATGGCATTTTGGAATACGCCGATGGGACTTAGGAGCCTCTGCCCCAGCCCCAGAAGTTGCTGGGGGCTCATCTCCATGATGAAGTTGGTGTGTCATGAGCTTGTGGGCACTTGCTAACCCACACGACTGCTCCTGGTGCCCTTAGAGGCAGGACTACTCCAGTCAAGCACGCATGTCCCCATCTGCAAGCATCACCCTGGACTTCTTTTGGTGACTATGAAGAGAAATGGGAACTTTGAGGGTGTGATTCAGATCATCCTAAAGCAGGAGCCTAAACTAGGTCAGACAAATCGCACTTCAGAAGTGTTTTAGAAGCTTGTTTTCTTCCCACTGACAAGGCCTTTTTAGGAAACCCCCCTGCTGGAGGGAGTCCTGCCGAGGAAAGCCTTCCCAGCCCACATCTTTCCCAGACACCCACATGGAGGGGGAGCAGGCTGGCAGCAGAGAGGGCTGTATTGGTGCAGCCAGCTAGGGTCAAGCCACCTTCCTGTGCACACCTGGGGCAGCTGCTCACCACCTTAAGGCAGAGCCACCTCTCTTCACACCCAGCCCCATGGGCACTGTACACTCTAGCTTCTTCCAAACCACTTTTTCCACCTAGACAAAAAACCCTTAATAGGTTCTCCATGCCTGTAGACATAGGGGTGAGTGGCCAGTTCACTGCAAGTCACATCTGAGTTTCCTCTGAATTAATCTTCTTACTTAGAAGAGCCATAAGCTGAGACCCAAATTTGCAGGGCATGTCAGTTTCTAATACCCTTTTATTTCAAATCAGCACCCTTTAAGTATATTTAAGAGTTGGACTTCAAATTCTTTAGCAAATTATATGGTTTTGAAAATCATATCCCAGCATCCCTTGCCCTGCCAATTTGGCTGTGTCATCACTTTAACCTGTAAGGTAAATTATGTGGTAACACAGAAGGAAAAAGAGACAAGTCCACAGCAATGAAAAGGATGAAGGGAATGAGAGGGAATTGAAGGCATAAACTTCAGCCAGGGTATTACTGAACATCAGAAGCAAAACTCCAGGGAAGAAGAGGAGGTGAATCTCCATTTCTTGAAGTCATCAAGTCAAGATGGGATGCTTTCATACAAATGACACTTTTTGTCTCTCCACTGCACTACCAACACTGGCTCATTCAGCACTCCTTCAGAGTTTCTGGATAACACTTCATCATGCAGTGTAGACATGCCCTGAAATGGCCCTTCAACCTTGGCTTCTGAATCTACAGAAATAAAAGGAAGAGCAGTTCCAAAGAATAACATGAATGGGAGGGCTAGGGAATGGTGCTGGAAGGAAGGGGTGAACAATGACCATAGATTTTAAAAGCTTCATCTATGTTACTTGACTAAATGACAGCTAAGGAGGTGGAGAACTATGATATTTTCCAAAGCCATACGCCTCAAGAAGGGAAAGGAATCATTTGGAGGGATATATAACCCACTGTTTGGTGTATTTTACACATTTCTTCACTATGGTTTGTATAAAGCAATTATTAAAGTTGCTCCTTTAATTCAAAGCCATGTCTTTGATTTAAAATGGTCCAGATAATTTCAAAGTAATGAGACTCATGGGTGGTTGTTACAACATAGGATGGGTGGACTGAGGGACACAAACCAGTGCTTTTTTCCTGTTCAGCTCCGCTGCAAAGTTTGACAGTTACCCCAGCAGCTCGAGGTCCATACTGGGTCAAGGAACATGCCTATTTACATTCAATAGTAACAGCTTAGATTCAGTTTTGATTTGAAGAATCACCTGGTTTAAACCTGCTTCTGGGACTGTAATCAGGCTGATTCCCTAGCCAGGCAAAGTTAAATAAAACCAAGAAGAAGGAAGATAGTTTGCCTCTAAGAGCTGTCCCACTGGTAAGCATGCTAAACTGAAGAGGCGTCTCTCCGAAAGAAGTACTGTGAGAGTCCCGTTACTAGGGATATTTAAAGCTTCAGTAAAAACAGCACTGAAGTGAGCGACTTGCTTTCATTGGGAGATAGACTGGGTTTTCTCTTTATTCATATGTTCCACATATAGTGGTAGCCTCGCCTTTTGTTAGCCAACTTTCATGCTGAAGGGAAAAAAGCCAAATTTATGAAGATTTTTTAGGTTCCTCATTTGAATAGGCATTCCTGAAAATCCCACTGTTGGCCCACTTGCGTTTTTAGTCTCCTCAGTAGCTTTGTAGCTCTGGTCTCATTTGGCCTCACTTTCAGTCACCTATGGCTTAATGACACAAAATAGTGCAGTACAACACTATGACCAAGCTCCCTTTCTACATGATTTAGACATAGTCATGAATCTCCTTGGAGTACCCATTTTGCAGTATAAGGATCACTTATGTCAATTTACCTTGGATTTCAGTTAATCCTGAAATATTAATAATAGAAAAGGAAAGCCTAGTTTATTTTGACCTAAGACTGTCCATATGCCACAGGCTGAAATAAGTGGCTTTAAACCCATGATTTTCAAAAGCCATAAAACGCCACTTACTATTGCAGAGAAGGCTGCAGAAAATGTCAGTCCGGGAATGCTCTAATTCATTCAGTGCCTTTGATGACTGCTCGGTTGCTCATCCTCTACAACACTGAACACACGTGACATTAGCACCTGTTGTCATCCTGCTAGTCAGAGATATGCACAGGTGCTCTGCATTTATTCCCTCTGATTTCCATTTTTCTTCCCATGCTTGCACAGCTGGGCTCACAGCACTGAAGGCACCTGACTTTACAATAGGAAACATCATAAGAAATGGCCTCAATAATTTCCCTATTTTCATCGTTCTTAGAAGAAATGTGTTTTCTGTGAATGGCATCGCATATACAAACTGGAATATCTGGGTGGGAGCCAGGGTAGAAGGATTTTTAACAGGCACAAAAAATAGTTTGTACAATCCCCAGGTCAATGATAATTATTATGGAGCTTCAGAATCATCAAAAATGTAAACACAACAGTTAAATCCCAGCACAGCTTTGTGCTGAAGACCGTAACTTCAATAAAATGAAATCTCATCTGCTTGTCTGTCAAAAAGAAAAATGTCATCACAGAAAGCAGTCAGCCTAACAGCTATTATTCTCAGTGTAGTTACAATCTGCCATGGGGGAACGTGATACTTTACAAACCAAACTAAATATGAGGCAGGATGACCCAGGAAGCCCCTTCCTGGTTCTCCAGGGACCCTTCAAAATGTTCTGTTGGGTATATGCAGCAGTGCCTTCTGCTGTAACACAGGCTCAGCAAAGCAAGCTTTGAACCAGGATCAGTGGCAACCAGAAGCTCAGCATGGGCTGATCTACCCTGCTTCTCAGGCTGGCTCCATCATCTACTCCAAGTCCTGCAGTGCCATGACAAGTTGCTGTCAGCATCCAGGCTGGCCAGCTTACAGTGCCACGTGGGGGATGTCTGTTCCGCTCCACACTGTGGGTTGTGATGGGACTGGGATGGAGAAAAACGCTAAGGTGAGTCCTACACACTAACTTCAGGTCTTGACTAGAGGAGTCCATCTCAGCACTGTTTCACTCTCCTCACAGTTTCTTCACTGATATATTGCCATTTCCCTAACACTGCAGTGCTAAATGTGAGAACCGCCCAGTGATACCAGTATGATGACACAACAGTATTGTGGTGTGCGCCACAATTTCCTAAGCCTTCTCTGGACTATCTGGCCCTGCTCTGCTTCTGCCCACAATGCCCCTCATTCAAGTGCAAGTGAGGATGGTGATCTGACTGCTTCAACACTTGCAAGGTGGGTGAGCAGGGTGTTTTGCCAATTACTAGGCCCAGTACAAAGGACACAGCCAGCAGCAGAAAAACAATCCAGTGAGTAAGTTCTATTTCGAGTAAAGGAGTCAAAATATAGGGGATTGCTGGGGATACAAACAAGTTAGATCACAAATAACAGATATCAACCCCAGCAACCCCAGGAATGACATAGTGTGACCCATAATAGATGGAACAAGCAGAGATACAAGGTAACCCACAGAGAAAATGGGAGACAACCAAGACAATAAGGTGGTTACATATGATAGAAGTAACCCCATGTTGCCTCCCCACAAAGCCCACGTTTGTACGTGCCAGACCTGACTGGGATCCAGTTGCATGAGGAGTCAGGAGGTCCTTCCCCAACAGGAAACTCTGTGAAGTGCATCCACTCCACAGACAGACTGTCCAACCCTTCCTGCAAGTGGGCCCAGCTTTTATCCCCAGAGCAGGACACCTGGCACTCATTGACCCAATGCAGGGCACCTGGGGCTTGTTTACCCAAGGGCTTTCCTTACAAGGCTGGCCACACCTTGGAAGAAAGCCAAAAGGCAAACTCATCCCCTCCTCTTAAAGGGCCATGGGGACCACCCATATGTCAACCTTAATTCAGGGCTTGGGGTTCAGACCCCAGCAGGGACAGGTTCATCTTCCTTCCCTCCTGTCCCCTTGGCTGATCGGACTGTTCCTTCTCTCCAGCAAAACAGGTGAGTTGAGCAGAGCCAGTCTGCATGTAGGAAGGTACATGGGATATCCTGGACCCAGGAAATGGATGAGAGGAAAGAAAAGCTGAAGAAGACCTTCCTATGCTCTTACTTGGCACTGCTGAGTCAGCTCTGGGATGAAGTTTCCAGGGATGAAGAGCACCCAACAGATCAGATCTGCCCTCAGCCCTTCAAGAAAGGGCATTAAGAATTTCTAACCATGGCCATGCTCTACTCACAGGCATACGGTGACCAGACTATGCATTGGTCAGGATCACAGCAGCAGACTCCACAAATCAGAGAGACAGTTAAAGGATGTAGGAGGAGTATTTATATTGTGTGAGGTGGTGGAGTGAGCTGACAGGACCCTCTCACCTATGCAGAGCTGTACATGGGGGAATTAGAACAGCAAAGATCTACTAGGAATTAAACAGCCAGGAAAACTGTAAACATCCAACTGCCTTAAGGCTCCAAAAAGCATTTCTCCTTGCCTTGGCTTTATTTAGGTTAGCCACAAGATACACATTGAGAGGAAAGCCCATATCCCTCAATCTGTCAGGCAGGCATGATATGGAGAGGGCTGTTCCCTTGCAGCAGGATCCTCAACACAAAACTCACTACGTCCAATGAAAATGGAAGAACTCCCCAATCCAAAATGCACAGCACAGGGCTTGGGCAGACAACAGACCTGTAGTTCGGTCTCACCAGTCAAAATCTTGTTACAGTTCCCTTCAAGAATCCTGCTAGAAGCAGGAAATGGACCCACACTAATTTTGATGCAATCCAAAACTAATACAAACACCAACATAAAGTATACAAGCTTATACTCAGCCTGGTCCTTGGGATCAGCAGAATGATCAAGAGACCAAAAGGCAAGAGCCTCAGGAAAAGGAACTCCCCACCCTCAGTGAACTCTCTCCTTTTCTAATGAGCAGATGTCAGTGGTGTGGGATACACCTGTGAGTCAGCTTGGGGCAGCTGCCCTCACTGAAACCCCCACTGACTCGGGGCTCCTTGTGGCTTGCCTGCCATGGCTGGCCCATGGTTCTGTTCCTGGGAAACCAGGACAGGGGGTATGTGCATTAAAAAAGAGTTCTCCTACATTGCCAGGGCCACACCATGCCCGGCCTTCATAATAATGCCCTGGTAAAGCAATTATTATTTCTTTTCCAAGACCTCACTGTTAGCCAAAGAAATTCACCCCAGAGGGCAGGAAACACAGATGGAATTTTATTAAGAGTCCAGGACTGTGCAGGCAGGAATCCAAACCTGCTGCCCCGTTCATGGTAATCGTATTGCAGCAAAAAGCCCTGTTTGAGCCCAGCTCCACAGGATACAGAGCTGTGTTTCTGGAGCATGTTTTTCTGGAGGTTTAGAAGCCGCTCCAAGCATAAGGGTGAATTTTCCTACGGTGTACATCTGGAGGATTAGCTCCTTCCCTGAGTGATTCTGATGGCAAGGAGAAAGAGAAGCTTTCTGGAGAGGGGGAGCCTAATCTCTCCAGGCTGTTATACAGCTCCCTCACTACCTGACAGAACTGTATTATACAACACAAACAGCATATACCATGTATGCCTGACACTGTAACATGCTAGACAAGCCAGTTTCACGCCAGCTGCGTCCCTTTCTTTGCCCTACAACCTCCATGAGCAATTCACCCAGCTTGTCCCATCCTCCTGGTGTGGCTGCCAACCAGAGCTGCCAGTCTCCTTTGTCCAGTAGATGAGGCACAACCTGACACAAGCAGAGGCCAGAGAGAGGTTCTTAGCCTGAAGAAGGCAGCGGGAAGCAGCAAGGGAGGTGACAAGGACCCGCAGCCAAGCTCAGAGAGCTTTATGACTACTCAGGTAATGGCACAGGAGATGCAGTGCTCAGTGGAGGTGGAAAGGTCTCCTTCAGCTCGAGGCAGAAAGGAGGAAAAACACGTTTGTTTAGTCAGAGAAGACAAGTATGCTGATCTTGATGGTCTTCTCATATGTGTTCATCTCAGTGGGGTCAAGTTAAAATTTATTTTAATATTGTATGCTATAAAATGTGAAGGGTAATTCTTCCTTGTTACCCTAATTTATTCAGCCTGATAGGAGGAAAAATAAGTTCATTCTCTGTTTGTTATGAAAGCTAAGCTCAAGTATGAACAATGTTCTGTAGTAAATTATGGACAATCTTATCTGTATCATATGATCATATATTGAAAGGTTCTATTGTTATGAACAGATACAAGAGAACACAATTTCATCTGCTTCAGGAACTGTAATTCTGAGCTTCCTCATTTTAGAGTTCTGTTTAAGTCAGGGATCTGTGTTTTTCTCAGCATAGCTTTTTGCATGCTATTTCCTTGGGTACTTTCTAAAATGCAAATAAGTCTTCGTAATGTTAGAAAAGCAAACCATACACGTCCAGCTTTCTCAAAGTTAGTCGCAGTACAAAGGTTAGACTGGCATTAGATCCTTCTGTTTAAGAACAGTCCTGACTTCTGCCTAAAACTTTCAATTTCGTGAATTTCCTTCTTAAGGATAAAAGCTAAAAAAAAAAAAAAAGCCGTCAAAGAAAACAAAACACTGAGTCCTCAGGCAACACAAAGTGGTAACAACCCTACAATGTCAGGTAATTTCCATATTACACATGATACAGGCCAGACCCCCCTGCTTAGCAGTTATCCACTAACCCTGAATAGAGAGCAGCATGGTCATTTTTGTTCTTGCATTAAGCTTAATAGTTACCAAGCCATGGCTTGAGGTGCTGTGATGCCCTCAAGGTCTTCCAGCATTTCCTGCAACCACTGGGAATTAATAGGCTAAAACTGAGCCCAACAGGGAGAGGAAAGTTACTGAAACACATTGCTCATTTAGTATTGTTGCTTGGAAGCCAGTGAAGGTTATTAATTCTTAGATCTTTGGTGAATACTGCCTCCTTTGTATGTTTAGTCATCCAAGAAGTCAAAGTGGTCTCCCAAGGGGTATTGAGCTACTGTGTCTGACTTAATTTTGTTCATACTGTGCCCACTGAAAATGGGACTTTGCTGCATCTGCCTTTTTACCATCTCGTCAGACTCCTGCAGTCTCTTATTAGGTCTTCACACGCAGTCCAACCTCACTGGCCCGAAATTTGTCTCATTATTTCCCAGGACATCTGTGAGTCGTTTCTGTGTAAGTACACTGGTCTCATATCCCAGGAAAATGAGGTGGTGGTTTTGTACTTTGAAAACTTAAGTCATGCTCAGCATTAAAGTAGAGCTCTATTCCTCTGCACACAAAAAATTGAGCAAGCATTCATTTTACCTTCATTGATCTTAAAACTGATGTTAAATCCTATTTTTCCTGTCACTTCCTCCAACTTTCTATTGTACAAGCCTTACTGTCTGTCTTGTAGCAGTGAGGTCACCTACATATCAAAATTGTTTGTGCTAGACATGTCATTTCACCCAATCCTAAGAATTTCACACTAGTTTTCACAAAGACATTATTAAAAGGCATAAGAGATGGTAAATCTTTCTGCCCTCTCCTGCAATGTTATTAAGTGGAACAGAAATTCTGCTCTGTAGTCACACTCAGCTTTTTGAACCACAAAAGCAAAATTGCCCTAGCTTAATAACTTTACTGAGGATTTAAAATTCTTTCATTATATCCACTGCAATCTTGTGTTTTTGTAAAATCTAGCCAAGCATTCTAATAATAATCTCCTATCTTTTTTTGTTTGTTTGTTTTACTGGTAAATTATTGGATCTCCTGTGAATTCTATCTTCCTAAGATCCTTCTTCCTGGAGTTTAAATCTATAGAAGGATCAAAGATAGGATTCCTCAGACTGCCATAAAGATGCCTTTATCATAAACATTACTTTACAAGTCTTTTTCAAATTTGGATGTAGAACCACTTTCTCTGTTTTTCAGATTTCTTTGCAACATCCTACTGAACCCGATCCACTTACACTATGCTTGACTTTGAGCACGTTTCTTTCTCTCCTCCATCACCCAGTTAGGGACCTAGCAGGATCTGCTGCTTTGCTCTAGCCCCAGTGTTCAATTGCTCGTAAGTAAAGCCTAAAAAAAAGCACCACCACCTCCCGAAACAAATGGTCATTTTCATAGGCTTGAGGAAACAATTCTTTAAGAGGGAGATGTATAAAGCTGAGCTACAAACAACCTTTTCTCTATGTGTATATGTTTGAGCACTGGCAACAGCATTATCTGTTTTCCTAAGGCTCAGTCTAAAGTTCACATTGTTTAAAAGCTATATACATTTGCTGCAGTGTTTAGAAAGCACTCACTCCTTTATTTTGTAATTTCAGATAGTTCCATATCCGTTTTTCACTGCAGTGAGATATTTACTGGTCCTAACATGCTTTGAGACCTTGATAAATTTACTTCAATTCCCCAATTACCACATTCCTAAGTAAGAATAAAAATCCTCACCCATCTTCTTTAAGTCCCTTTGAAATACATCATAGTTGATCTTTATTATTAGTCACTGCTGAACATATCCATGGTTAAGGTAATTAACATCACTGTATGTGATGACACTTTTTGAAATGTCTCCAATCTGATCCTTTTGAAGTCACATAAGGCAAAATGCTTTCTTATTCTGACGCCTTGGCACACAGTATCCCCAAATCTACACCATGTTCTTAAAACTTCCTCTCCGCTATGCTTTCTGTAAACTCTCCCTGACACAGCCATCTCCTTGGAACCTACATAATCCCCTCATTTAAGTCCTGTAGCCCCTAAAAACTTTTTCTCACCTAGCCATAAGGGAAGAAACAGAACTTCCCATGGCTCTTCAGAGCAAAGTGTCTGTTGATTAGTCAGGCACTCTCTACCTCAGAAAGTATCAGAGCTGCAAACTGTTAGAGGTGGAAAGAGTGTCTGGGGGAAACACCTATTGCTGCTCTCCATCCCTGGTTTTGGCTTCTGAAAATAAAAAAGAGCGTGGACCAGATAGACCTTTGGTCTACCCAAGGATGGTCATTCTCAAGCTGCCAAACAGAGTAATGTCCGAGTTTCCCTGCTCTCCTTCACTCATTTGAATCTTTCTCTGTCTTGTACCCAGAGACAATATTAGTGAAACTTCTGGAAACTGAACTCTCTTTGTACTTTCCACCTCTTTGTGAAACATGAGTGGGATGAGATAGCGAGTTGAAGTCTCCTCATGACAGGGACAGACTGACATTCTGAGCCAGCAGAACCACCATCATATTGGGTAGGTTTCTTTGCCAATGTAGTGCACTTTGAATGTAACTTGCCCTATAGGTAGATTTCCAAATCAATGAAGCTATCATTTCAGACCCATCAGAAGCTACTCGTACAGCAGCTGGCTGCAAACATATTTCTTTTGCAATTTCTGGACTTCCCAGCTGTTGTTGGGCAGAAATATTTAACCAAATGCTGTAGTGTAGGGCTCATTTAGCCAATGGCGTGTGTGATGCCTGTGGTGCCAAAGAACCACTTTGAGCTGCAGCAGTGTTAGGGCTAACAACACTTTTCTAGGCTTTCCTACTCAGCAGGAAGCAGTCGCACAACCATGCAAGTAAATTACAGGCTTATCATTCCTCATTCAAGCATTAGCACAGTCATTCAGCAGAATCCCCATGTCCCTGCAGCAAGGCCATAGAAAAGCAGTGGCTTGAACTGTACTGTGTATTTGTGCTTCCTCTTATTTATTGCCCCTGCTCAGTAACTTTGCTGCATGGTTATTCAACAGGTGCCCTTTGAATAAGGAGCATGTGGCACAGAGATGACTGGAAGACAAGGCAGTAGAAAAGAGCAGCCTAGGAAGCAGTTGTGCAAGGCTTATTATAAAGGACAGCTATCTGACTCATCAGTGCCCTCCCCAGCAAACCATGCCATATAAATGCTATTTTGAAATTAGCCTTGTGGAATAAGAAGGATTAGTTGGCAATGGTGTGCATGCTTGAAGTGTGAATATGAAATGTCTTCTCTCCCTAAAGGAAGATAGGGGTTTTTCTTTCCCTCCAATTGCATGGTGCATGGTTTCAACTCAATTTATGATGTGTGCCCCAAGGCCGTTTTTGCAGCCAGTTCTAATTTAAGGGAATTAGCAGGATTTTCATTCTCTAGCATTGGACTGGTATTCTGGCTCTGACTCTCACCCAATGCTGGAGGAAGATGGCAAAAGAAATAATGTTATAACCCAGCATAATAAGGCACTGCAATAGGAAGAGACAGGAACCAGGGTTGCCTCCATTTGTAGGTCTTGCAAGGAAAAACAGCCACTCTGCCAGGCTACAGATTGCTGTGTTAGCATGCAGGGAGGTTGAAAGAGCATATGGCAGAAATGGCTGCCTGGCTGCAGTGCACCTATTGCTAGCCCTATCATTCAGGGCTGTGGAGACGAGATAAAGGTTTATTTTAGTGCCCTGACAGCTGACAGGAACTTGTCATATTGCAGAAGCTGCTGAATCTCAGTCAGGGGAAGGAGGTGAAGGGAAGAGAAATCAAAAGCAATCACATACTCGGTGCATGCTTGTCTGATCTCCTGAGGGCAAGAGATAGGGTGAGGTATCTCATGTATTCTGTGCATATAGCACCTAGCACAAAGGGGTGCTGGCAAATGCGAGAAGTAGACAGCGGAAGGATGTGCCAGAAGTATCTGAACTGAACTTTATTTCATGTTGTACCCACTTTTCAAATGACATGGGGGAAGCTATTGCTGTTGGCTGTGAGGAAAGTTGCTCTGGGATTTCCCTGTGACTTCCAAGAATGGAGAAGAACCTGAAGTGTCAGGAGCTTTCCTGCAGTTTTCCTGACAAGTGTAGGGTTCATTCCCACAGCTCCAGAGATGGGACACGGGGAAGGGGGGGAGAAGAAGGTTTTTTTCTTTAGGGGAAATTTTGACTTTTCATGAAAAATCAGTAACAATTCCTGATCTGGAAACATAATCAAAATTTTCTGTAGAGAGCAGATACTTTGTAAGTACACCTAGGGGGGAAAAAACATTAATAAAAAAAATCCCATAGAATAGTTTTGCCTAAGTTTTTGAGCTCATCTTCCTCTCTGTTTAATTTTAGTCATATGATTTTAGACACAGTTTGTCTACTGAGTCTTCCAATGACAGCTTCCCCTATCTTTACTGTTGATTCCAGGTAATTCATCATATAAAAGGTTTTAAGCTGGGGGCACTGCTGTGTCACTTCCACTCCTAGTAAACATACAGCCTTTCTCCCCATCAAAGTTAGTAGAAGTGTCTCTTGTACCATGTTCTGCATCTGATCGAATCACACCTGTGGGCTGCTAGTTTCTTGAGGCAGGAGACCTCCTTTAGACACTATTAGACACCACGCTGAGCATACTGCTGGAGCTAGACAGATGTGTCAGCTCCTTTCATCTGTTAATACAAGTGCAAATAAAAAGAAAAACCTGACCTGGATTTCAGTGGCAACAGAGAATAAACTCTGGATTCAGATCCAACAAGCAAGGCATCTGAGTCAGATTTATGTGCCTGCCTTAGAACATAGTGTCCCTAAAAACAGAACCTGGATTCACTCCTTCTCATTGACATATTGTGTCAATGACACATCTTCTTAATGTGCCTCTGGTGTCTGATTGTTCCTCGTGTTTCCTCTGGCTTCACACAATACAACACCTTTTGAACAAGCACCTTGCCATCTTGGAAGCTGAATGAACTCAGTCTGTGCCTGAATCACTGAAGAAGTGTAGGAAAGAAGGCAGAAGAAATCTGCCAGCATGGCTGGAAGAGAAGCTTATCTTGTCTTGGCTGGGTTTACTTTGGTTTCCCTCTCCAGCTTCTTTCCATCAATCGCCATACTAATGTATCCCCAAGGGTGCTGATCCCAGAACAATATGCTGCAAAGATGATTACAGTCTAAAAAAGAAAAGAAAACCCTGTCACCATGGATGTTATGGGTTTCAGCTTTTCACATTTAATCCTTTAATTGGTCTTTCTGGCAAGAAGAATTTGATACTTGGCTCTATTGCTGCATGGATGAGCCCTATTGCAAATCCCATTGGGATGAAGTTACAGTCATTTGGCAGAAAGAAGATCCTTTAGCAACCTCTCGAAAGCCTACCCAGAGGGTTCCTTGTTGACATCACAGTTTCTGTATGATGTCATAAAGCCTCCTAGAGAACAACAACAAAAAAAGTAGGGCCTCTGGATATTTGATGAGACTGTGGCTAGCTAGCCCTTACTCTGCTATTGTACGTAGCAAGAGCTAAGTCAAAGGGGAGTTTGGGTCTTGGCTTGCAGCCAGAACATTGATGAATGTAAAATACAGAATAACAAGGTCGAACAGGCTGTATGCACAACAAAACCAAAGACTGTAAAGATAGTGAGTGTGCAGGACAAGAGGGAGAGAGAGCATTATACTGAGGCATTTGGGGAGGTCTATTCTAAGATGTCTTCAAGAGTTACTGTTGCTTTATGAACAGTTCTATAGGCTACCTGTGTGCTCTTGGGCAGAACCAAAGAAGGGCTAAGCAATCTGGACAACAGCCTCTTTGGAGGAGACATTTTTGTCTTATGGGAGTATACAAGTATGTCGACTTGGAGCCTCCCAGCTAAACATCTCAATAAAATTTAATCTCCCATGCTCCAGGCCAAGAGCGATAGCAGCTTCTTTGCATTCCAAATGAGCAGACCTTGAGGTATGTAAGAGAAACAACTTCATTTAGAATAAAATGAAACATAGGAGCTCTGATTCACAGTCCTATTCATTAATGACTGATAACTCTTTCTTCTCTAAAGGGAAAGACTTAAGTCATTGCAGCGAGTGCCTCTCCAAGATAGGAGTATACTTTCTTCTAACTTCAGAAGTTCCTGAATTCAAATCTGAAGATTTGGCCCTAAAACCCCTCCTCAAGTCAGTTAATTTGTGCTGATGTAACTAATGAGGCATCTGGATCTTACAACCCATCGTCATGGTGTATGTGCAATGAAAAGAGAGCAGATCAACACCTATGAAGCTAAAAATAAAAGCGTCACCTCCGAGGCTGGGCCTATTGTGCTTATTGCAAGGGGTGGGGCAGGATTGGTAGAGCTGTGCGTCCATCGTGGATGTCACCATGGCACACCCACGCCAACATCTCCACGGAGACACAGCACATTTCTAGCTCCTGCATCACCAACTTGTTGCCAAGGAAACAAGAGGATGCAAAAAAAAAAAAGAAGAAAAAAAAATCTCAATGACATTCAATTTTGAGACAGTCAAGAAACCCCTGAAAGGGATTTTAAAAGTGCCTGAGAAAGAAATGGAAATTGGGCTTCTAATTACAGATTCTCAACCAACTCCTCTTTATTCCCTGGTTATTCTGTCTGCTCACGTCACTGTCTTCCTGCCATTCCCTGTCTACAGAGGTACGAATGCCAGACATCAGTGAAAAGAGAATCAGAAAGAGCTTTCCTGGAGTGAAGGAGAGGAGGGAGGGAGAGTGGGGGAGAAGGTTACTCGGTACAAGTAACAGTGGAGATTCCATAACTCAGAGAAAGGTGGTGGATGGAAGCTGCAGAAAGGGAAATGTGGAAGAAAGGCAGAGTGGGAGCGAAGGTTTCTGTGAGAAGGGGATATGTGGAGTTGGCAGGTGTGGGTGTGCACATGCATATCTACACCCAAATGCACGTGTATTTTTACATATGCAGCTGAGAAGGCACATGTGTATACAAAGGTATATCTAAATCCACACTGGATAACATCAAAAACCTCAGTTGCGCACCACCCCAAAAATCATTAAGTTTACTTAGAAATCAAGCAATTAAACACAAGAAGATGCTGAGAGTTGGCAAGCTTGGCAGTACACATAAACATGAGAGCACACAAGAGTGCCAGCAGATGCACCTGCTACAAAGTGCATGAGTGAGTACAAAGGGGGTGGGGAAATTGTTGGGTGTTTCTGTGCAGAGAGACACTGCCACCAAGACAAGGTGTTCAGCTGTTGTCAAAGCACAGCACAGCCAGATTCCACCAGCTCTGAAAACAGCATGGTCCAGAATTAGACACACTAGCTATCTTGGGGAATGAGCATAGAGAAGATTAACTGTTTGGGCAAATGTCTGCTTATCATCTTAAGCATGGGAGAGAGGGAAGGTTTCATCACAGGATAGCACAATGTGGCACAGATGTTTAATAGCAACCCTGCACGGCTAGCGGTATGACTTGCATTTGGGTTAGTGCTGAAACAGATGAAAGAGCTCTGTCTTCTCTTCAGAATTCACAGAGTCTCACCCTTCTTCACACCTCGAGCCTGTCATCAAGCTTGCAGCCAGAGGTGAGATGGCTGTAGGCCACAAAGGCAAACTTACAGCCAGCAGTTAACTATTGCTGAATCGCAATGATGGGAATGACACTGAGGGATCCCCAAAGGAGTCCATCCAGGCTGAATAGCCATGGAATGAATGATTTATGGCTGTTGATAGTAAAAGGCTGTCAGCAGTAAGGTTTAGACTCCATCCTGGGTAGAGAAGAACCAGTGCTGGCCAAACAAGAATATCCCTTTGTGCCCACTACCACCTTCTCCCTGCCCCTTGCACATGCCTTTGCAGGACTGAGAAGTCTCTACTCACTTTGAGGCAGATTTTCTCCCCCTGCTAGAAGCAGGTGTGAAGGAGGATGCCAAGTGCTTCTCTCAAAACCAGCGTGGTGACAGTCCTGGCAGTCTGACAGCTTTTCCTAAGCTTCCATGACATGGAAGTGATGGGCATATGAATCACAGTTGTGGAGAACACCAGCCTACGTGCAGATGCTGCGTTCAGATTAGCAGAAGCAAGTTCTGACCATCCCATTCTCCACTGCTTACTGCATGAGGTAATTTGGAGTATCCAGTCCCCTCAGGAACTGTAAGCAGGAGAGGACAGGGAGGCCACCTCTCATATGTCGGCTGAGGGAACTGGGGTTGTTTAGTCTAGAGAAGAGGAGACTGAGAGGAGACCTTATTGCCCTCTACAACTACCTAAATGGAGGTTGTAGTGAGGCTGGTGTTGGTTTCTTCTCCCAAATTACTAACAACAGGACGAGAGGAAATGGCCTCAAGTTGCATCAGGGGAAGTTTAGACTGGATCTTAGGAAGAAGTTCTTTACTGAGAGGGTGGTTAGGCACTGGGACAGGCTGCCCAGGGAGGTGGTGGAGTTGCTGTCCCTGGAGGTGTTTAAAAAATGAGTGGATGAAGCACTTGAGGCTATGGGCTAGTGGTTAGGGAGATGATGGGATAAAGGTTGGACTTGATGATCCTGGAGGTCCCTTCCAACCATACCTGGTACTGAGAGCTAAATATGGTTGAGATATAGGGAAGCAGAGGCATTGCTGTCAAGATGCACGGGAGGTTTGAGTCAGGAAGAAGACAGAGGAAGCCTTTTTTCTCTCTTCAGCACATAAAAAGGAGTATCTTAATTCTTCATCATATGGCTCACTCATACTTTTTCTCTAGCTTACCTGAAATGTTACCTTCTCTCAACACAGACAAAAACACCGTTCAGGTGACTACCTGCTGAATAAAAAAGGAACATTTTAGCAGGCAGTTCAGACTCAGAAATTATTCGTGAAAAAGCATATGATGAATGCATCCTTTTAAAAAATGCATGTTTATACCACAACTTCCAGTTCTGAATCACCAGTACATGTTCATGTTTCCTGGAGGGAAACTTACTGTTTTGAATGAATTTATCATGAAATATCCAACAAGTGTCATTAAAATTTGCTTTGAGCAAAATACAAGTTCTGATCATTTTTGATTTTTCTGTTTGCTCCAAGTGCCATTCATCGATGACATGAACACTTATTCCAACTGACTCTTTTCAGGGGGAGAATTTTATAAGTCGTATTTCCCTAGATATAGTTTTGCATCTTCAACAAATATTCTAATAGCAATTTTTAAATGCCTAAGTGCCTTGAGTGAAAAAAATATAAAAAGCTCTAGGAAATCTCAGATTTGTGGAAGAATGTTTCTAAAACACTGACAGTGGTTTATTTTGTAAATATAATTAAAACAGAGTTTACAAATTATCTAAAATAGATACAGACACATGCAAACATGTAAACATATATGTTGTGTTATTTTTATACTTTCATTTTCATGTTGTGAAATAGACATACATTGGGACTTTTTCTCCAAGGACACACACTATGACCTTGTCTTTAACGTGCACAGTGTAGGCTCTCTCATTCACATGCATACACACACTCACATATATACTATAACACGCTGCATCCCTAACATGCACATACACCATAATCTCACCCTCTAAACACACACCAATCTTCTCTTTAGCACAAACACAGCTACACACACACCTGCACAATGAAATCTTCCTAACACAGAGGCCCTGAAAACACATTTTTATCTCTCTCCAATACATACTGTCATTTCTTTTTCTAACACAATGTAATCTCTCTCTCGCTCACTTTCTTTCATACACACAGACACACCGACAGACACATACAGTGTAATCTTATCTCTCTCAGATTCAGCTACAGTATCTACATTATTTTCAAAATTGCATAAACACTTTCTGCCTGACATTTTCATTTGTAGACTCCATCGCTCACAACTGCACAAATGCTTGCAGAGATGTGAGGACGTGGAGGGCAGTCCTTGATGACGCAAACGCACAAGGTAAAGAGGCCTTTGCTGACAAGACTTTGTTTTACAAGGGAGAAGACGTTACAAGCAGTGTTTTCACTTTGGATGTAGTATTAGTAACACATTGCTTCTTGTTATGATATTACACCACCAACAAATAATAAGAGCCTTAAATGGGTTGATAAAAAAATGTCTGCTAGATCATAAACCCAGATTATTTCTGTATTGCTATCGTCAAACACTTCATTGATACGTTCCACAATGCGTGCTGCAAGCAAATTACAATATGCAGTTACACCGATATTTCTTGTGACATATAATACGCTGTAGGCCCCGAGATTTCAAAAGAAAAAGAGAAAGATGTATAGAGGAGGTTCCACCTCCACTTAAGCTATTATTTCTACAACAGAAGTCTACGCTTAAATCACTTGTATTAGCAGGATTGTTCTAATGGGAATATTAGACGACTGTCTGCCTCTGCGAGCTTCTTTACACAATGCAGAGCTGTAACAGTAAGAATTAGAGGATGCAACACAGAGCACTTGTCTTGCACGTCATTGATTCAGAGCCAGGGCAGTTAGCTGATAGTCTGGGGGGGACCTCTGTAAATGTGAGTTTCATATCCTTGCTCTCATTTCCAGTCTCCAAATTACCTCGTAACAGAAACAAATATTAAAATGAAAATGCAGCGAAGGACCTGGAGTTCACAGAATCACAGAACAGCCTTGGTTGGAAGAGACCTCTAAGATCATCAAGTCCAACCATTAACCTTCGGTGATATTACAGAGTAGTTAAAGGGGAATTTTTTGCAGGGCCATGTTGGGCTACAAGGATTTTTGCTGCCTCCATAGAGCAAATGTCAAAGAAAAATGAGGAAAAAGTTACTTTAAAAAAATCTCAGTAAACCAGCTTCAAAGGTATTATCTTAGCTCTGAATAAGCACCCTTAGCTAAACACAACTACGGTCACTAACAGGCATTAACTTGCTACAATCCCTGGGAAAATGCTACTTTTGGGTCATAAGGGGGATTTTGCCTATGAATTTGGGCCAAAGTATCAATATGGCTTTGAGAGCACCTCCCTGGAGACACAGGAAAGGGAATACCTTTGTGGAGCTCAAAATCACAAAAAAAAAAGATCCACTGAGGGACTGGAAAAGAAAAAGCAGCTGTCCTACTACCAGCAGGGACTAAAAGAAAGGTTTTCCTTTTATGGCCTGTGATACTGCTCTGATTAACAATATGTGGCTTTGAGAACAGTCTGGTTACCTGTATCAGTGCAGGGCAACATGGCTCCCAGCAGAAAGACTGCTGAGCCAGGACCAGCTGGGATCACAGGCAACTGGAGTAGAGGCGTGAAGGCAAAGAATAGGAGACACCACATCCCATTTTAGGAGCGTGAAAGCCTGGGGCTTGAAGAACTGCTCTCAGAGGGTGGAAATGTGGTACTCCTGGCTATGACACCTGTGGATAGCACAGGTACATTGTCAGCAGCACTGAATAGGTCACGAGAAACTCCTATGCCCAGCAGTATACTGGCCCTTGTTAAATTATAATCCCATTGGAAGTCTGAAGCACTGTTTCCTGACACTGCCAGCGCTGCCTTCATCTACCACACAAATACCTAAATCCAAGCACCTGACAAAACCAGGCTACTTCTAACCACTTTTGACAAGACAGAAATTGTCTCTAATCTACTGCAGGAAGCACGTATCACCACAGACCTTACAAAATCCATATGATGAGTGTTAATGCCAGCCTCTTTCTATCCACAGAATTGATAGAGCAGGAGCAGATGCACTGCAAATTTCACACACACACCACGTACCCTCATGTGCCTCTTCCCCTCTTGCCCCCTGGAACAGATGCCAAGTGTCCACGGTCCCATCTGTAAGGCCTTTCACAGCACTGGCACGCAGTGTTGCATTAGAGAATAAGAGAGTGTTTCACAAGCAGGACTTCAATCTCACTCTACCCCCGAGGTAGGAATGCATCACTAAACCCTTTTGTACAGCGAGAAACCAACTGAGGTTGTGTGTAGATACTGCAAGCCTAATACAGTACATAGGCTTCCTGACCCCTTTCCTGAGGTATCCGATAGCCACCTGGTCATCTGCTGCATAGAAAATATTCTCTAGCAAACAGACTGGGAGACTAGTTCAGCTGCCCTTAGCAGCTCCAGACTTTTTGTCTGCTCAGCATCTACTTGTCATGGTGTCTTGGCCACTGGTTTGTCACTAGGAACAAACCAGGTTTTTCTGTGCCCTGTCGAACAAATGATTTTCCAACAGGTTGCTTGGTCAGTGGTGCTGCTGTCACTGTCATCTTCATCTCAGTCGTTTCCTGACCTCGCTGTTGTTCTTCCAAGCCTGAGCAGAGGCCCTGCCGTCAAACTTTCTAGGTAAAGCTCAGTGTGGAGTCCTGGAGCAATTCCATTTTTATCTCTAATGAGATTGACCCATGGAGGCCACTCCACTGAGGATTCAGGAGAAAGCCACTAATCAAACTGACAGAGCCATGTGACAAAGCTTCTTCCTCACTCTCTCTTCCACACTTTCCCTCTTCTTTTCTTACTGTCTAATCAACCTAGTGTCACAATAGTGGTTAAGTGGCTCTTCAATATTTCAGAAATAGAAACAACCAACATCCTCCTTTCTTCTTCTCCTTCCCAGGCTGTAGGAGGAATTGTTCAATTAGGTTTTTAGGTGGCATGATTTGTTTGCTTGTTTATACACACACATGTGAGTGGGTGTTTCATAGATGTATGTGAAGAGCTCAGCTGGGGAGGGCTAGGCTGAAGAGCCAAGCTGTGTATTCATTACTGAGAGTGGAGAGAGGCAGGACCTCCCATAGCTGATGTGGTATGGATCTCCACAGCAGAGCACAGCCCTTTTCAACACTCGTCTCCTGCTTTTAGCTCAGTCCCACCAGCAAATCTGGACAATTGCCATGGAAGCAAGAGATTTAGTGGGAGAAGAAAGAGTAAAGAGCAGTAATTATTTCAGACCTGGCTACTTCAAGATTGCCTGTCCTAGATAAACAAGATAGCCACTGCTACCGCCTGAACATCTAAACATGAGGAAAATGCTGTAGAGAGGGTCAGTATCTTTCATTAGGCCAACTGCTATGGACAGGGAGGAAGAGACGCATACAAGCTTCTTTTTGGGTTGGAAGCAGCAGTGGAGTGAAACACTGTGGAGATCTTTGCAGAAACTTTGATATTTTCAGTGCTCTGAGATATGACAGAAGCCATTTCCTGGACAGTTTACTTTCCAAAAAAAATCTTTTTTTATGAAACTTCTCTAAAAAACATTTGTGCCACAAAGTACAAATATTCTAAAATATTTTGGTCTTATCAATGACAGATACTCCACTGGCTCTGAACAACCACATTTACTGGAACAGCTTTCATCCTTTTAACAGCTCTTCCTTTCCCCATGTACCATATGTTGTGTGCGGATCCTGTAAACAGAGGGAGCCAGAGGGTCTCCTGCCATTTTTGAAGCTAACTACTACTCAAGGCATAAAATAGTATCAAACATGATGTCAGGAGTTTTGCAGTGGAAGGACACAGCAGAAGAATGTATTGAAGTTGGGCAAAGATATTTCCAGCATTGGATCCACTTGGAAGAGTGTTACCTCTATCCAGATTGCATGGCCATTTGGGGACTTCACACAACGCTGGGATGACTGTTTTCAGATTTTAGGGTAAGTGGTGCAAAAGAAAAAAAAAAAAAAAAAGTATATTTATTCACTCCAAAGCACTCTCTGCCTAAGTTTGTCCAACTGAATACCAGGCTTTCAGCATCAATTTCGAACAGATTTGTCTGTTACGTTGCTAGTAGTAGAGTCACTGCCCTAAAGCCTTTCCTCAAGCCTATGTGTACACGGGAGCTGGGACAGAGGGGAGAGGTGAAGGTGAGGTGCTGGTACTGGAAGAACCCTGCAGTCCTGCAATGCTCATTTTGCAAGAGTCTGGGGGGGTGGGGGTAGGGGAAGAAAAAATAAAGACAGGAGAATTGCTGACCCAGCTGGATTCACATTCTAGGTGTCTATAAGACAAAAAAACTTCCTCTTTAAAAGCAACAGCTGATTTAGGGAGCCCTGAACTTCTGAAAGCAGAAAACGGGCACTTCATCTATAGCACAGCTGCAATAAACCATCCTGAAAAGTCATTATAGTGTCTCAGCATCAGGATGTCAATGGCAAGTCATTGCACTTCTGTGTGAGGCTGGCTTAAAAATCATGCTATTCAGAAAAAACAAACCATATAATACAGGTTCTTTTTATTTCCTTTCTGGGTTTTGAGTCCTCAGATTTCATCAGGTCCAATTTTTTAGTATTGTCTGCAACGGTGAAGACTAGAAGCACATATTTGCAAAAATGAAGTCTTTTATTATCATGTATTTTCACGATTCCAGTGTCTGGGGATTTTAAGAAACACCTGAAGTATCACTCAGTGCACAGTGGTGACACTGCTGTTCCCAGCAGAGGTCTGTTATGGTCTTTGTGTTAATGCGTCAGGACACTTTCCCTTCCATATGCCATGACCTTTCCTTAAAGCTATGAATTTCTGGAACTGCTGAGCTACTGCTCTGCGATGTGTATGCAACATTAGCTCTGAAACCATGTCAGTTTCCTCCTACAAGGTAGACCAGAAGCCAAAGAAAAGCAGCAGGAGTTGGACCCAGCATTTATTTCAAATACAGGCATTTATGTCAGCACTGGAGGGAATACATCCCAAATTACACATGCCAGAAGGTCTCTACTAGCCCATACTAAGGAGAGTAACACTCCCTTGGGGAGAAGGCTCCCCCTCTCACTTTCAACTTCTCTCCCTGTTCTGCTTCACCAAGAGAAAAGGCTGCATCTTTCACCAAGCAGAGTCAAGCCTGGAAATCCCTTCGCAGACAGCAGACAGATTTCTCTGTTTGCTGGCCCTTATGTGACCAATTCACATAGTCCAAACAAATAATGATGCAGATGCTAAAGATGGCAAGACATTACAGTGTAAGCCAAGGCTCTTACAGGATCCTGACAGCTTCACTATCTCGATGACAGCACACTGAAAGTAGAAGTGAGATCAGAATGCTTCTGTCCCTATCCCACTCAGACTCCCAGGTAAGAGAGTTCACGAGTACATGAGATCTCTATGGCACATCAAATCCTTTCCTCCAAGTACCCAGCACTGGCAGAGAGACCAAAAATCTGGGAGAGCTTAAGGCTCTGCAGTCCTGACAGCATCACCAATATTCACACAGAAATCTGAGCATCAGTACCTGCAGCAAAAGCAAACAATGCTAGACTATGAGGCAGTGGGTCTCTTGAAGAGCATGTCTGTCCACCTCCCTACACATTCTCCAGGGCAGGCAGAAAATCAGAAACCAGATGATCAACAGCACAGTGGAGCAGTGCATACACCCCCCACTCCCCTTCTCTTCCCCAGGCGGCAAGTAAAGGAGGACGAGTGCTAGGAAGAAGGCAGGCTGGCTCCCTGATGTGAGAGCCCTGCTCATAAAACTCAATTAAGTGGATTACAGATGAGCTCATTCCCAGCGGTGGGTCACATTCCATTAAAGGCAGGCTCCATGCCAAGCGGACTCAGCACTGCTCGGATGGCAGCGTGGTCCACCCCACCTCTTACCATCTCTGCCTCTGATCTCACCACACCTTGCAGGATTTCCTGCCCCGTGCCCTGCCACTGCATGGCAGGCTCATCACTCATCCCTGCTCACTCTTCTAGTGAGATAATCAGGGCCAGCATTAGGTCATGGAGAGAGACAGGGATGGGCAAGCTCTCTGAAACACCATGGTCTTGGGGAGCAACTTGGGAAAGGAAAAGCATAGGGAGAAAGAGTCAAGGGGAGCAAGAGGAGGAGGACCAGAAAGGGAGGTTCTGTGGAAAACAATAGCAGAGCTCGGGCTGAGGCAGGGAAGGATGGAAACATCCAGCCCCATAAACTGGATCAGTGGTATTTTACATGAAAGTGAGAGCAATCAGAGCTCTCAGCTCACTAATCCCAAAGGCTTTTTCACGGCATAGGTATAAGATTACAGCATCGTCTGCTATACAAATGTATATATACCACCTACAGACACTGCACTCAGCACTCATAAGTGCATGTGTGTTTGTATGTGGGGAACAAAGAGTGTCTGAGGTAGATTTGTGTGTGGGAATAACTGAGTATGGAAGAGAAAGTGGGGAGGGAGAGGAGGTGAATGAACCTGTGAAGGGTGAGCGTGTGTGGGCGTGAGGGCAAGAGAAAGCTGGATGAATGAGTGTGTGGGTGTGTAATACATGGGCTAGAGTAAGCCAAATGTTATAAGCACCTGCAGGCATTTCGCCAGATTTCAGACCTATTTTGACTTGCTTTGTGCATCCCACTTTGCTTTTTACTGTTTGCAAACGTTCCCGGCAGCTCAGCTTAATTCATACAAATAGCAACCAACCGAGAGCAAGCCAAATATGTTG
The DNA here is from genome assembly GCA_028020825.1 of Podargus strigoides. Lineage (NCBI taxonomy): Eukaryota > Metazoa > Chordata > Aves > Caprimulgiformes > Podargidae > Podargus > Podargus strigoides. The sequence goes on from CM051635.1 coordinate 2,796,361, forward strand.
TGAAATAGGTTAAGGAAGACACAGTTTTTTGTGCAGATCCAAGCAGCAGGGGCTTTGTACCATCTGGAAGTTGCGTACCAAGTCCCAGGCAAAGGCCTATATGGGAGATCAATCTAGTTACCTCCCCACCATTTGCCATCCCACATGAGGAACAAATACTTCAGGCCAGTTGCAGAGTGAGACATGCTGTCTGGACAATGATCCTCACAGGGCATGGGACCCACAGAGCGCAGGCATCTGCTGTCCTGGCACAGGAGTCCTCAGTATCCACAACCTCAGAGACAGCTTTCTGCTTTCTCTCAGAAGGACTGAGAGGAAGACAGCAGCCTTATGTTTCACTCCCTTGTGTGTGACAAGTAAATTCAGTTTGGCAGGGTGAGGCAGCAGGTTTCCTATTTCTTCTACCACCAGTTTATCGGGCAATTTTGGACAACTCCCCTTCACCTTCTCCACATCTCTGTTTCCTAAGATATAAAAAACTAGCAGTAATGACACAGACATGAGATCTCTTGATGAAAAGCACTATGTAAGACTCAGGTGATACTATTCTGCTCCAGCTGAGGGTGACTGCCAAATCTCCTTTGCATTCATTGGCAGCAATATCCAACCCTCAAGCTCTGAAGAAATCCAAGCTTGAATTGCAGGAGCTTCAACTCCAAGCTTTCCAGTACTGCTGGTCCCTTCAGCAGATCATGACCCAGGTCCTGGCTGTCCATCTCAGGTCCTCCAGCAAAATACATAGAGCCCATCCTAGGCTCACAGTCCCTTTGGCATGTCCCAGATTGTGCTTGCTACTCTGCCCTTGGCAATGTCACCACCTGGCTGTACATAAAGTGTATTAGAGTCCAGAAGAGCAGGGACCCCACAGTACTGTGACTGCACCCTTTCTCTCCCCACCATGGTGCCAGAAGAATTTGGGGTCATATATAAACAGCCAAAAAATCTGACCACTTGTCTTTTATTCTGCTTTTCCCTGATTGGCATTTTCTTACCAGCATCACTCTTTCTGCTACCCTGACCCAAAGGTTTGCTCTGGCAAGTGCTGCATACACTGTGCTGAGCTGCCTCACCCTGTCTTACTGCTGGTTCCTGTAATGGCTGACAGTACAGTACTATACCCTCCTGCCTGTGTGCATGAATTAGCTAGCCCTTTCATTTCACCTTCAACAGAAACAGTGACCTGTCTATGCAAATAGCCCCCTCTCCCTTTAACTAGAGGGAAAACAATATATTGTCTCTCTGGGGAACTCAAGAGAGAAAGAGATAAAAAACATCGATGCTATCAGGGTGTCAAAGTACTATGTATAAAAAAAGCCTTTTTCACCTTAATAGTATATGCTGCCCCAAGAGCTGTTATTGAACCACAGCCAGAAACCATGTGGTTCTATCCAGTGTGTTTTTCTCCCACCCCCTCTCTCCCCTACAGCACTCTTCATGAGTGCATTTCATTCAATGAAATGGTTTAAGGCACTGCCTGCAAGGAGGATCTTTTATGAAATACCACAGCTCTGCCTTCTAAACCTTCCAGCTGAATGAGAATAACTGCTGCAGTTGCCACAGCACAGGCTACACAAAAATGATGCTTGTGTTTAATTACACTGAGTGGTTGAGGCCACCGTGTTACTTTGCTCTAGGATACGTTCTTCTGACAAGCAGCCAGGTAATTCTGCTGCTGCTGCCATTCCTACAGTATCCCGTGAAGTGAGGAGGGGTGACAGGGAGGGGGGTTTTCTGTCAGATTTAGCTGTGGCAAATATATCTGAGCTGGGGGATCTCAAAGAATGTGGCTACACCAAGCAGAGATCTGCCAAGGCAGTGCCGGGGATGGCTGGTGGATTCTCAGTGTAGGTAAGATTCAGTTTTGATGTGGAGATTTCAGCTGGACTATTCCTGTGCACGAAGAGGACAGAGCAGGAAAAAGGACTAGGAAGGGAAAGAAGGCAGAAAAGAACTGGAATGGGGATCCCTCAAGACTCCAGGTGGAAGAGAACAGAGGCAACAAGGATGTTTCTGAGAAGCCAGTACACTCAGCCGTAAATGTTGTTCTACACAACTCAGCCTCTCTCCGAGTGATGTGGCCAGTTTGGCTTTGGCATAGCTGACAGCAGGGCTGGAGATGTTTCAGTACCCCTTCTAGCTACTGCCTCCTTTGCCTGGAGTTGGTCATGGGCAGTTTTGCCCAAATAACACCAGAGCTGGAAACAATATAGCCACATGTGCTTCAAGACCCAACAGATTCTACTCAGAGATGGGGGAGATTAACCTCAATGTCACACTATGCTAATACAGCTAATTTTCTTCCAGGGCTCATGTCTCTGCGTGGATCAGCATAGAGATACCAGCTCACCTGGTGCATGCTCAAGTACTCACACTAGAACCACTGCCTCACCCATCTGAACATACCTTGGGTAACCCATCCATGAGCGTTGTTTTCACCTCCCTCACGGGCATTGTCTTTTGTGGTGCGAGCAGTTCTAGGACTCAGCCCCTGTCATCTTCAACAAAAGCCTCTCAAAACACTTCAGGAATCGGCCATGACTTCCATCAGCCAAGCTTCGTTCATGGTGACCGTAAGGAGACCTAGGTAAGGGAGAGTCCACTGAGTTTCTCTTTTTTCTCCCTCCCCCCTCATCAGCACCTGAGTTCCTAGGAATAAGGACTAGTGAATGAGTCTCTTAGAGCATGTTTAGAGCTACTCTCTTCTTAGCTAGACATGCAGCAATAGAGGAATTTGGCAGTGGATCAGGGAGGCTTGTTGTAACCCTTCTTGGAAGTCACCTATGATTAGAGTTTTTAGAGAGGTTTTTTCTAGGGTTCTGGAGTGAATACTTAGGACTTATTGAAGAGGAGCAAAGTTTGTACAGAGCAGTACTAACTTTTATCAGATTAAGGTATACTGCTGGTAACCTCCCCCCCCCCCCCCCCCCCAAAACACCAGGAAAGCTCTTGGTACATCTGGAGATGGATAGATGCCCCTCCTGCCCTGCTGCTGCCTTTGTTTTTGCAAGGCTGGTTTTGGAAGACACTGCCTACAAAGGACACCAGTGTACACTCATGGTGTCTTTCCTGTATATGTATAGGAAATACACTTCACGGGCAATTGTAACACAGACTGTGATCCCTGGCTTCAAAACCTAAAGCCATCTGCACTTAATCCGCTGGTCTCACGCCACAGATCCCCAGGACTGGCACTTTCCACTCCCAGGAAAATGCGGCATTGCTTGGTCACCATGGTGACAAGCACTTTTCTATATGTAACCACCACCCTGAACTCTGCAACTCACTCCTGTGTGAAAACCAAGTCTGGTATTTACACAAGCAGTTTGTTTTGCCCGTGCAGCCCCGCTGTGGCTTTGCCGACTGCCCCGAGCTCCACTCTTCACCAAGCACCTCCCTGCACGCTGTAACATTTCCGAGATGGCCACAGGCACCTTTGGGGCTCCTTCCCGAGGATGTGGCTGGGCTGACCTGCTGAATATTTCACAGGGAGAGCGGCTAGTGCCTTTCCCAAGCTTGCTGCAGGAACGCTCCTAAGAGGATGCTGCCGCAGAGCTGTATGGAGCAGTCACCAGGCCAGACCGCCATGAAACGGAGCGCTGCTGACAGCCTGCTGCAGCAGCATCCCCACCCTTCATCTTCATCCTCCTCTTCCTCCCCTGCACACCCTGCACTGTGGGCGCAGGCCAGCTCACCTGGCCCTCCCGGTTATGGCGGCTGGAGGGAAGGTGGGGAGGGATGGTGCCAGGTGTGAGGGTGTGCAGCCACCCCGCCCGAGGGGAGCCGCGGCCGCAGAGCACCCCAAGCCACCGCAGCGAGCCCAGGCTCCCTCCCGGGCCTGAGGCGAGGCCCCTTCCTCCCCAGCGAAGGGTTAACGCCGCCGCCCTGCACCGCCTTCCCCTCCCGCCATCTCTCCCCGCCCCCACATCCCTACAGACGTCTCCCCTCCGCCAAGGCCTCCCCTTCTCCTCCTCCTCCCGCTGGAATCACCATGGAAACCAGCCCCGAGCAGCTGCCGCCTGCGCCCCGGTGTCGCCGGGGAAGGCGGTGGCAGGGAGCTACGGCCGCGGTGGCGGCGCGACCTGCCCCCGGGAGGCCGTTCCGTTCCCCGCCGGGGAGCCTGCCTGGCTGCGGGCGCCGGGCGGCCTGGGCCTGCCGCAGAGAGAAGGGACGGCCCGGTGTGGCTCCGGGGCAGGCAGGCTGGTAGAGCCCACCTTTACCTGCTGCCAAACGTGGCCGTCCCCCCGTCACGCTCAGCAGCAAGCAGGGGGGCCGCCATGGCGGCGCTGGGAAGGGCACGCAGGTGGAGCCGAGCTCAGGGCTTCGTTCTCTTTTCTCGTCTCCAAGAGAAAGACTTGGACATTAAGAAGCTCCCCAGGAGCGTCACATCGCTATCAGTGGCACCTGCGACAAATACATGGCAGTAATCGCCAACCTTCCCAGTTTCTGGTGAGGGCTTCCCTTGCCTGAGGGGATCAGCCGGGCTTTTCCTCAGGTGTGGCAACTCCTCCACCCACAGGAAAGAAACCCTCTCACACACATTCACCTCTTTCTTTTTCCCATTGTATGTAGTTGACCTCATCTCCAATACAGACCAAAACGTGGCAGGTGCTTTCATTGGGATTGTGACACATCCTCTTTGTAGCAGAAGCTGGCACTGTCCCACCTGAGCCCCTGTAGAGCCCCGCTTCCCTTCGCACACTTCACGTGTGTGCCCACACAAGCAAATTTGCTCACGTGTGCCTAGGGAAGAGTCATGCTGTGTCACACAAGTGGGAAATAGCTCCCTTTCGCCCTTGCAAAACACACAGGTGACAGCAGATCCTGTGGGAACAGGTCAGGCTTTGCTTTCATCCACGTGCCAGCCTGGTGGTGGAAACATATGCCAAAGGATGTCCTGAAAGTAGGTTGAAACAAAATAGGAAATTCAGCTTTGCTGTCTTACTATCTGTAGCAAATCAAGTCTTTTTTACCACCTTTATCTCCAGTGTGCCTTCCTGGCTAGCAAAACATCATCACCAGTTTCAGCTCCAAGAGACTCATTACACCTAGCCTGCCTGTAAGGTCAAAGTAGGTCCCCAATTTTGGACTTGACCATATTTTGTTCTGTTCCCAAACCCATCTTCTGCCCTGTCTACATTCAGCCTGTATTCAGAGCTAAACTGTAGCAGTCACTATCACTCAGTATCCCCTCCCCAGCCAAGAAGTGAGATTGGCTTAAAAGGGAGAAGCCCCATAGGTTGGAATAGAAAGATCTAATGAAATAACAAAACTAATACAAGCAGCAACACAAAGTATACAAGCTTATACTCAACTTAGTCCTCAGGAGCAGGAGACCAACAGAAAGAAGGGAAAAAGGGGGGAAAAAAAAAGCCCATACCTTTACTGAACACCCTCTTTTTATAATGAGCATGGTATAAGTGGTGTGGGATACACCTGTGAGTCAGCTTGGGGCAGCTGCCCTGACTGAAACTCCCACTGACTCGGGGCTGCTCATGGTCTGCCCGCCATGGCTGGCCCATGGTTCTGTTCCTGGGAAACCAGGACATGCCCTCATCTTAAACTCTCCCAGGAACAGGAACTCATCCTGTTCTCACTTATGTCCCTGATTATATGACTACTGAAATCTTTCTGCCCAATTTCTCTGTGATATTTCACTGTGTTCCTAACCAGCAGTTGTACATCAGAGATCAAAAGGAGTGTTGCTCCATATTCATAAGCTGCTTTTGAGACTAAGAATTTACCTGTGTACATGAGGCTACCCTATTGTCTCTGCTCTTCTGAATCAAACCGATGCCTGTTGGCCTCCAGCTTTCCTTCCCTGTGTTTTCCCTCTAACTATCTCTGCTACTTACCCATCTCCTCCACAGACTGAGCAGTTTCCCACGCAGGATCTCCTTCTTTGATATTGTCCTCCCAAAACCTCACACTGAGGGGTCGCTCCCCAGTATGATGCAGCACAGACACTGCAGCTGCTGTTCGGCTGCACCCAGGTCATGTGTCTCCCCCACTGCTGTTAGTTAATTATAAGATCTGATGTGGTCTAATAGGCATGGCTGTTAGACACAAACCCTCTTAGCTGCAAAATGCTGGGTGTAGTTGCTGACAGCTCTCTATTTTCTGCTCCTCTCATATTTTCTTATTACACTAAGTAAATATGACCCTTCCTTCTTCCTTACAGGAACAACCAATTTACCAGACATTCAAATATATAAGTAGTACAGGCAATAGAAATGAACACTAATGGAGCATTGAGGCTATAATTTGAATACACACAGAGCCTAGGCTATTCAATCCTCATTATGTGACGTTAGGACAGTTCTTGAGCTCCACGGTCCAGAGAAAAGGTATAGATCAGAGGGAGGAGAGTGCTAAGAGTTACGCTGGACTCCTCAAGTCTGCTAGGCATAAAGATTGCTGCTGAGGTATAGATAACTATTATTTGACTTTATCTAAGCACATGACTGCACCTTTTTCTTTTGAATGAACTCTTAGACAAGACATCTGTGTTTTTACAACTCTTGCAGCTGACCACAGTCATGAAATGGCTGTGGCCAGAAGCAGCTGCAATTGGTGCAGCAGGCATCTGGAAGCCACCAAGCTGTGTAGCAGCTAGCTATGTAATGAGCAAAGTAACTCTGTGCTTCAAGACATTAGACCTCAGGTCTCACTATTGCCAGAACCTACCATGGGGCGTCATTACTCAGCTGATCAACTACCAGAAGAAATACAACATGAAAAGAAAGATGAGGAATTTGAGAGCTGGAGGGGGTGTGTGTGATAAAATCAGATTTTGTTTGGAGCTCAGAAACCATCATGATGAGGACGGTACAGGCAGAGAAAAATTTAACCAATGTTAGATCTAGAAGAAGAAAGTATAAATGAAGGAAGGCCTGTTCTCTATTTCAGCATGCAGTTTTTGCAAGCATGTAAGCTAGACCATCTCAGTTCCTGACAGACCTGATGTGTAACATACACCATTCCTAAATCTGTACTTGCCAGGGCCTTTAACTCTCCCTCTATTAATTCCAAATTCAGAGAAAACAGGATACCAATACACCTTGTTGTCTGCCTTCCCCACCACAAGCTAGGATCAGATATCAAGAAATGCCACACTAACAACCAGTATTGTTTACTTCATTACAAATTTAGTGAAATAGTGGGATATTAATCGAGCCATCTGACAGTCTGGGTGATTGGACAAAAACTTAAGGGATGTTTTGTACCTGTAATGACATAGCTTCTTCAGGGACTTGGAGCCTTGCCTGTTTTCAGGCTTAGTTTGCCTTCAACTTAAGGCCATAAAACAAAACCCATTTTTGCTTTGTACAGACTAAATCTGAAGAAGTAAGGTCAGAAAAAGAAATACCTAAATTAAGCCACCTACAATGATGTTTACCTGGCCTGCATGTATCCTAAATGTTAGGAAACTATGAAGGCCTCCTTTCATTGCTACGCTTGGTGGGGTAAACAGGGAGGACAGAACAGTGTGGAGGGGCTGTGAAGGCCACAAGTTGCTTAATAAGGACCTTCTTACAGGAGGGAGGTCTTCCAGAAGCATGAAGATCAAGTTGGCTTCAGGGCTTTGGGACACATGAGCCAGTCCCCAAAGGGAGGCAGGAGCAAACTAAGTACAGCAAGTAGGTCCATCAGCATTACACCAGCAGCATCTTGGCATAGTTCCGAATCAGCAGAAACAAAAGTTAACTTAAACCATCTTTAATTAAAGCTGTGCTGGATCCTCTATCTTTTATAGCAAGCAGAATCTCAGCCATAAACAGCTTTACGCTACAAACATAGCACAGAGAGACCAGGAACAGAATATACTACAGAGACCTCGTCTCTCTTTCAGTGGTGATTCACAGGGGCAAATGAGGACAAAATTAATATATGTAGGGAGAAAAAAAACTGACATTGCTGTGGAAACCATTTCATTTCAGGACATTTTAAGTCTAAACTGTAAATTCCTGACAATGAATCAATGTGATTTTGTGGTGTTCAACTATTGCAGCCAGCCCAGAGTGGGTCATGATGACGAATACCTTCCAGGCTATCTCCATGCAGCAGAAGCCCCTGCAGTTTCAGCCAAAATGCCCATAGTGACAGTATATGCTTTATGTGGTTCTGCTAAGACTGGGAAACTTGATCTCATAAACTTTGTCAGCATGAATTATGTTTTTATTATATTAAACTGTGTCCTGGCATTTGGCCATACACCGCATCACAGCCTGAGCAAACACAGGGTACAAGCCCCTCTGCCAGAGCATGCAGGCATGGGGGCAAAGTTATGGTTGTTGCAAGGCCTCTCATCTCTGAGCCTGTCCAATTTGGTCATGATTGACATTTCAGCTGTCATGTTTTGTCGGTGTAAGTTCCCCCTCCCCTGCTTCATTCTTCAGCTTTCAGAAGGTAGGCGCTTGGTCCTGTGCCTGTTCAGAGGAAGCACCATGACCTACACGTCTGCCCCTGACCTTTAGCCTGATCAATAAAACTACAAATTGGTCTTTTCTTATCCTCGGCACTTTAGTCATAAAATCCCTATTGAGATGGAATGAAACACTGAACTTTATGTCTAGGCGTCATGAACATATTTCGAGGCGGGGGAGAGAGACTGGCAGTATTTCAGCCATCAAATATACAACCCTCTTTCTCTCTCTCTCTCTGCAGCAATCCTGTGTGTTATATTTGAAACCTGTAGAGCATCCTTATTTGTTCTATATTCACATATTTTTCCAAATATTCCAGAAGGAAGAGAACCTCAGGTGTCCTTTAACAACACTTTATTTCCACTATACATCCTTCCCCCCGTTGGTGACTCTCCCTTTTTCATGTTGCTGTGTAGAGATGACAGGCACCAGGTCTCTGGAACCCAGTGGCCAGATCCAGCTGCATCCTGAGTGTATTTTTTGGGCTGTTATCAGAGAAAAAGCCACTGACTAAAACTCCAAGCAAAAGAATCTTTTACCTTTGCACACCAGCAGCCACACATGAGGTGCAGATAAGATGCAAATGTACTCATGACTGTTAAGGAGGACTTGTTTTAATACCGAGGCTAACCTAACACAGAAAGATGCAGAAATTGCCCCATGCCTAATGCAGATGAGCTGTTTTTCATCTGAGTTTGCTGAAGGAGCTTGAGACAGTCTCTTGCATGTCACGGACAGCGCATTGAGGGAAGAAAGAGCTCACATTGTCATATTCTTCTTGTAAGCTCACCCATAAGCCAGAGACAAGCCTTTTGCCTGCCACATCCAGTCTGTGCTAGCAGCAGGCAATGCAGCAGACATTAAACACAGGTAGTGCTGCACTTCTTCAGTGATTTGTGGGCAGTGGATGTGTTAGGGAGGCACTAGAGGGAGAGAGAAGAAACAGCCCATTCCCACAAGGGAAGAGGAGGACAGGAGACACAAGGGGTGAGCCATAAGGACAGCCCTTCCTATTGTAGCATGGTGGCACTCCAAGAGGCAGTGGGAAGAGGGAGAAGCAATAAGAACAACTCCACTGAATGGAGCAGTGCATCCAGGAGGAAGAAGCATTATTTCTCTCAGAGAGGACCGGAGGTGGTTTTGGGAGAGAGCAAACAAAAACTAGAGGGAGGAAGGAGGCTGTACTGCACAGTTTTGTGCACAGCTTGGAAGATCTATTCCATCCTTTTTACAGTAAAAAAGCTGGTGGAGCCACATGACTTCTTTATGCTGGCAAGATAGTTGTGTATTTAGCATGCTCAGCTGCTAGTGAGGTTGGAAACCATGCTTTTTACTCGGCTGCAGTGCCACGCAATGGCCCTGAATAACCTCCTGTGTCACTTCAGGGCTTTTAGCTGGTGAAATGTAACATGACTGTGAGTCAGAGGAAGGAAGAAAATCACAGCAGGCTCTCTTCAAATTCCTTTTTGATAGTCAGGCCATTCCTTACGCCAAGAAGGCTTACCATCATGTCCATCCATCCATAAAAACCAGAAAGCCAGATACAGTCAATAAGGTGGACCAGAAGACCAGGAGTCTTTCAGTTCTTGAAAGCCCAAGAGGAGTGGTGTGAAAATAACACCATCTCTTACACATCTCCCTGCCTTTGGCTCCCTGCCTTGTTTCTCCAAGAATTGTAAACTCTATCATTTCATGATTACTCTGCCCAAGACGACCTCCAACCTTTACGTCCCCCACAAGACCTTCTCTGTTAACAAGCAACAGGTCCAGTAGGGCACTGTCCCTAGTTGGCTTCCTTACCAGCTGTGTTAGGAAATTGTCTTCCACACACTTTATGTAGTGCACAGGTAAGGTACTCGGGAGTACCTTTTCTCAGGATGTTACAGATACTGGGAGTTCACATGAGTTTCAAAAGTGATTAAATACTGTCCTGGAAGGAACAAGCATAAGAAGCTACTTGATACAGCTCTACTGGGAGTTCTTAAGCCAAAACTTGCTGGAGGCTGGAAGAGTATACAGGGAAAAGGTTGGTATACGTTGGCCCTGCTCTATACTCTTACCAGGGCATCACTGTTGGCCGTTATCAAAGGCAAGACTTCAGAATACACAGAATGGTTTTATCTGCTATAGCTGTTTTTATATATTCTTATGTAACGTGGGATGGGACTAGAGTCTTCTGGGTTTACACACTTGGCAGGGAATTCCCATCTTGGGGAAATGGGCTTTTTCTAAAGAGACTTTTAGTGACATCAGCTTTTAGTGACACTGGATCTCTATATCATTGCGGAGGTGGCACTTCCTTCTTCACCTGTTTACTTTTTATTTCATTTGCCATAGGATCTTAGTGACATAATAGAGATCAAGTCTTTATTTTAATGTGCACTGCAGTACCCTGTAAGAAGAGAGAGGAGTGGTTCCCCAGAAGAACTAGATGCCAAAAAAAAAAAAAAAGATAAATAGAAGAGGCATGGCAGAACAGAGAGGGAACACAAGCTGGGGAGAAGTTGGTCCTGTGGGAACTGTTGGAAAGACAGTTCACGTCTCTTTACTCCCAAATGAAGCCGCACCAACCTCACATGCCATGTCACCTAGTCCAGTCCCAGGCTCATTTTAAGTCCTACCTCAGAATGCTATTTTTTACTGTTTTCTTTAGCACTTCCTGATTTCATGGCTGAGTGCCCTTTCCTCCAGTGAAAAGCACTGCTGTCTGATAATGGACAACAGTTCAGCTTTTGGTGGTGAATGTAGCTCTGTATCACTGTGTCCATCTTCTTCCCTCTTGCAATGCCACTAGGGACCAAAGGGGCTACATAATTTGAAGATAATACACCATTAGGGGCCAGTCCTAGCTGCACGATACATTTCAAGCACACCAATGTCCACCCACCAGTTTCATCTGGAGTCTATGCCTTGCAAAAGGATTCCAGCACTGATATAACTGAGGCTTGCCCACAGACAAACTCTGTTGGAAGCAGTGGCACGACTAGACCAGGATTTTAGTAGAACCAGGGTTTCATACTCCAAGTTCTAAATATGTTGGCTGGTGTCATATTTGAGCATGTAACTTGAAGTACTCCATATGACATAAAATACGCTGCATACCAACAGATTTGTGTTGGAATTGATCTAGTCATTCTGAGTTCTTTATTCGCATGGTTGAGCTGTGCAAGGAATAAACACTTCTGATACCAAATTTAGAAATAGTTTATTTTATTGTAGACGAGACGATATTATCTGCTCTGGTGGCAGTACTGGGGATTGATGGCAGTTTACTAAATGCAGAGTCTGTGTGTGTGTGTGTGTGTGTGTGTTAATCTCTGATAGTCTTATCACTGTACTAAACTGCTTCCATAAATCGTAGGCCTGATGCTGCTTTCAGTTACAACAACACACACACAGTAACTCCTGTAGGTTTTTAAGATACATAAATTAAGGCAGAATTTGATCCCTTGTAATGTCTGTATTTTTTAACGCTCGTCTTTTCAATGAATACATAAACATTCCAGATTGTTACTTACTTCACCAAGTTCAGTCTTGCTGGAAGGCAACTAATGATACCCACTGAGTATAGCCAGGAGGGGTAAATTCCATAGACCCATTATGTGGGTTGATTTATGTGGCATTCATTGTGATTGGGTTTGGCGTGTTTGTCTTGTTTTTACAGTATATTGCTGGTCAACTCATGATGTGTGTTATAGTCAAACCTATGGATAAAATATTCACAGAGGAAAAATAAGAAAAAAATTTACATTTCATTCATTTTTTTGTTTATCTCTGCTGTTCTTACACACTTGAATGTCAAAATGCAATTTTTTGTATCCTAATCTACATCAAACTGTCCTGCAGGAACATTCTTTATTCTTTTATTGTCAGCAAAACACATTGAAATGGGGGTATTAAACATCTGGCCGACATACGTTTATGTGGCCCAAATGGCATATTCAAGTTCTAAGTGTATAAGAATTCATTTGAAAACAAAAGAAGTCTTGCCTCTGGTTTGGGAGAGAGCCTATCAAATACGAGCTGGTGTAACTAAAGCAGCAGTCTCTGCCTGAGACAATGGATAGCTTAAAGCACTGTCTGAGAAGTGCAAACTCCTGTACTCTACCATTAATCTCATTAAGTCTGATGAGGGCACTTAGTCAGAATTAACTAGTTTGCTGCTAAGCCTCAGTGATTGACAGAGACAAGCTCAGGACTGGACATAAGGCAAAAACGGAATATTGCCAGAAAGAAGGAGATACGTAAAGAGCGAAAGAAGTAAAGACATACAGAAGAGCAGGCACCAGAAAAAAATGGAGGTTTGGAAAGGACATAAAAGGAAAAAATGTGTGGCTGTAGGAAGTGGGCATGTTTTCACCGCAGTGGAGAGGCCTTTCAGCTGGGGATGGGGGTAGGAGCAAAGAAAGAGATGCTATTTGCAGCTCACAGAGGTGTGAGAGCAGCCACAGCTCAGCTCCTGGGAGGCAGCCTGAGGGGTAAATGCCCAGGTGTCAGGTCACAGCCCCAGCAGCTCAAGGGTTTTCAGTTTCAGAGAATTTTCCTGCCAGCAGCATGTTTGGGCTAAGAAAAGTGAGTTCTGCAACAGTGCAGAAGGGCAAAGAAGGCGGTTCCAAAGGATGAAAATAGGGGGAGCAGGGGAAGGATCAGTGGTACTTTGAGTGGCATCAGTGTGATGGAAAGGAGGAGTGTGGGCAAGAGAGTATGGCAATGGGATTATCAGATCTATAAGAGCCCATAGATAGGCAATAAGGTCTGTCTCCTCTGCTCTAGTTTTCTCACCACCTCTTTCCATGGTGCCCTTTACTCCTTCCTTACTCCCTGGAGTACATGGGCTCCATTTCCAACTTGCACCTTCCCTAAACCCACAGACCCTTCCTCTACCCAGCCAGCCTTCTGCCCACATGTCTGTCTGTCATCAGTCTACATCCCATCTGACTGTGCGCATCAGCTTCTCCAGGCAGCAGAAACTGCTGTCACAGGGATGGAGACACAGGGGCAGAGCTAGGAAGGTGGAAGTGGTAGCAGGAGGAGAAGGAGGCACAAGTGCAAATGATGATTGCTGTTGATGTAGAAGACAGCAAAGGCAAGGTACAGATAGGGCCTCTTCAGGCTAGGACACCCAAGGCACCTAGTTATCCTTTATGAGGCTTCACCCTAATACTACTGTATCTTACAGCACTCTAAAATCACTGTAATATGTCAAGTCAGATGGGAATTGGCAGGGGAAGGTCTACTCCTATAGAAAACATGCATCCATGGGGCACATGTGAATGTTGGGATCCCCTTAGAAGACACATACTTTATAGCAGCTGTGCAGGGCTGCAACCTCTCTCCTGCTATGGGACCCCCAGCCCTGGACACAGCTGGCTGGCAGACACGCAGGATGCCAGAGGGGGACACTGCTAGGAGTGCTGAACAGGCAAGGGAGGCGATGCAGACACTGTGCCAGGTGGCAGGAGGTGAGGTGGAACAGGGGGTAACTGATATGTCTCATGCATAAGGTGTACCAGCTGGCAGGGCTGCCAAGCCCCTGTCCGTACAGGGATGAGCAAAGCACAGACAAAACACCACTCTGAGAAGAGATAAGACTGAGAGTGAGGTCAGATTCAGAACACATCCAGACATATAATTTCCGCCATGCAAGACAGCTCTGCACCTTTATTCAATGTTATAGTTAAGAAGCTTGGAAATAAACAGGAGGAAAAAAACCTATGATCAAGGCACTATCTGCCTGATAAAAAACATTGTCCACTTGTTTTGTTCGATAATGGAGAAAACCTTTTTTCTCCTTCTGTTTTAAACTGGAATAACTATACTGTGAGATCTCGTCCAATGCTTTGATCACTTAAAAACTTGCATCATATTTTCCAGAGTAACTTCAGTGCTTATGATGGGAGACGTTTCTGAGTGGTGAGGGAATGGCTGCTATATAAAATAACACAGGTTTGGTTTCTCTGGGGCAAATTATAAGGGGAATAGAATAATGGTAACAATAATATCAATAACAACAACATCAATAATAATGATAGGTTAGCACTCTTGTAGCTGAGCTCGGATAACTGTACTGCAGTGATGCTGCTGCCCTCAGCTGCCCATCCTCCCCTCTGCCAAAGCATCACTGCAGAAAGCCCACGGTGGCTCTGGCTAACACGTGCCACTGTGAAGCGCTGCAGCTGAGCTGTGAGCACACGTTTCCCTGTTCTGCTTCAGAGATGAGGTGGGCTGGATAGCAAGGGGGTCAGGACAGCATCTGACCCATAGAAATCAGAGCTCTTATTTTTAACCAGAAGAATGGGGACTCTTGTGCCATGTGTAAATACCTGTGTCCCTCCCATAGGACTGTCACGCTCACAGGTGTCTGAGAGGCTTTTCTGTGGGGCAAAGCCCAGCATTTGGTCAGGGGAAATAAGTACTTGTTTCCAATGAAGCAGAATGAGCAGCCTTCTGTTAACCAACAAGAAGGACAGTGGAAGTGTAAGAGTTAGGTGCAGAGCCCTCATCTCTGGTCATAACCAAAGACTGCTGCAAAAATCATTGCCCTGGAGCTGTGCCGTGTCCCACCCTGTCCTGGGTCAGCCATCACCCATGAGCTGAAGCCGAGCCCTCCCCACTGCTGTGCCTGCAAAATGTCCATGGCTCTTCCTCTCAGCTGAAAACAGCTGTTGCTAGGGAACTGCTTAAAGTCAAAAAGACAGCAAAGGATGAGAGGAGAGCAGCAGCTGAAGGACAGCAGGCCAGAGGCTGCCGGATGGGAAGGCAAAGCAGGGAGGGAGGTGAGATGGTGGGGAGAAAGGAAGGACCAAAGCATGTGGGGTGGGAGCTGTTTCCCATCTTGCCACAGCGCAACAATTCCGTGTCCTTGTCAGGACTGTGTTTTCTTGAAACAGCTTACCTTCATTTTATTTTATTTTTTTTAATGATGTGGTTGGGGAGGAGGTAGGAGCTCTCTCTTTTCATTTCGTGTGCTTTCACATGATACTTTATACTGAATTTAATCACCCTTCCCTCCATCACTCTTGCAATAAAAAAATACAACTTTTATTTTTGCTCTCTCTCTCTCTTAGGAATTGTTATTCTTTACCACTGTAGCATTGAAATTGTGGATGCACCTTGTTTTATAATTTCAGGAGACACTAAAACAACAGGGTTTTTTGTTTTTTGTCTCAAAATTTTACTTCTTCCTGGAGTTAATGAGGAGTTTACAGATGAGTAATCTCTCTGCGAAACATCAGGGTTATCCAGTTATTCACCCTACAGAGCTACCTAAGCTCCAGTCAAGATCAGCTTTGTTCACCTAAGGGCCTTTTTCAAAGCCAGCTGAACCCAGCAGCAGCAGGTTATCCTCACATTAAACTAACTTTGGATTAGGCCAAATCACTATGAATCACTGTTAGCCCATAGCTCGTATTTAAGAGATGTGGCTTACATTTGCATCTGGTGACATTTGACTGCCCACTAAAGTGACTAGACACTATTAGAGTTGGTACAGCTCTCTGCATGGGTTCAAACCACGGTTCAGACTCTGGCATTAGGTTCTCTCAAAAGATGCTTCAATATCTCTGCTACCACACTGTCTATTTGTGTGGGCTGGAGTGTGGTGAGTGGTGGTGTTTGAATTAGAGTGAATGCTAATTGTGGGCAGTACTAAATAGTGAACAAATGCATCTAAATAAAGAACAGGATTATATAGTTCATTGCTGAACAGAAATAAAAGGAAACAAAATATTCTTTGCAATTTAAAAAAATAATAACATCATGTGGATAAAAGGGTCAGTAACAGGATATGCATATATAAAGTCATTAAAGAAAATAAAATAAGCTATGTGTGAAGTTTCCAAACTCAATTGTGGTTGCAATACCTTCCAAAGCAAGCTGTGGCATATAATAAAAAGCTCTGGTTTATTGGTTTCAGATACTACAATGTATAATTGACTTATGGCAGGGGTGGGTGGTGGGACAGGTAGTATTTCAGTTCCAAGTATCTGGTCCAAAATCAGCCTTGGTTAGCAGTGATTGAATGTTATTAGTGTTTGATGGGTCTCTGGCGGAACCTATGAAACACGTCGGAGGTTTCAGCACACTTCCTAGTGGACAGGTGCCCATACCACTAAAACCACAGCTCTTTCGGAGCTGGTTGCATTCGCTTTCGTTGGCAATCTCAGTGGAGAGGCTCACGGAGCAGTCTCCGTGCTGATTTTTCTTCCTGCAGTGAAGCTCCACCCGTCCTGTGCTGAGGCACAGTGAGGAAAGTATAGGGCTCAGTGGCCTGCTCTTCCTATCTGTTCTGAGGCCACGGCAAGAAAGTATCTTTCAGCTTTTGGATAAAAGGGGATGAAGGAAGGTTATTGAGCTTGCAAAAGCCCATTCTTCTAAGCCCTACATTAGTGCTTGGTTTCTTGTTCCCAAATTGTCAGGCTCCAGGAAGGAAAATTCTCTTTGTTATGAGCTTCAGCAATCTCCTCTGCAGAACCAAAGGAGTTATCTTGACTGCGCTCCTCTGTGGTGCTTGCAGTTATATGTGGCCAGAGATATGGCCATCAAGAGGCATGAGTCACCCTAAGGATGTACAGAATAAAATGTCTGGATAGGAACCATGTCATTTTCTGGACTTGGAAAGCTCACTCCACCCTGCCTCCTCAGTGACAGGCAAGAGGACTGACTGACCTCAGGAAATAAAGGCTCTTTGGCACATCAGGCTTGGTCTTTAGAGGCTATTCACAGAGCTCTATAGCTCATGTTTGTTACTGACATTTACGTTTTACATATTGCTTTCACCACGTCGCCCTCCTCCTATTGCTACTTGGCAGGCTAATAAATCCACCTGACTGTTGGTGGCTGGCTGTCAGGCTGCTTTCCCCAACCATCTCCAGGCCCTGTTCATTTCCCTCTGTAAGCAGGCATATCTGCTTTGCTCCTGTATTCATTTGCGTGTGGCCTTGCAGTATCTGCCAGGCAGTTCAGCATCTGAGTCTGCTGTTACCCTAAGCAGACTGTATTAGGTGGCTTCTTCATTAACCTCTTTTCTGTTGTAGGAGAAATGCACTGTAGAAGAGCCTTGCAAAGACAGAGGGTGAGCCATGGACAGCAAGGTTGGGAAGGAAGAATTGCCTGGCAGCTACTGTATAAGAAGCTCAGGAATTCCCTTATTGCCATGAAAATCGTCAGTAACTCACATACCAGATGCTCGACAACAACCAAAAGACACTACCCTTCTTATGCTCAATAGGATCTTTTAGTAAGAGAAGCATTTGCACAGAAAACTAAGCTGCGTACCAGACCTGTGACTACAGACTGGCCTCCTCAATGCATTCTCCAGCCTCTTCCCAAAGCAGCAAAATATGGCTTTGAATTACCCCTCTGAAGATCTCCTCTTTCATTAATGATATAGGCCACATGGACAAAGGAGCTTCCTAACCTAGGCAGCATTCATCTCATCCTGAGAGTTCTCTCTAACACTTGGAAGCAACACCATGTGTAGCCACTTGTGTCTGCCTACTGATTATAGAAAGAGCCTGAACTCATGCTTATATACTTGGTTTTAAGATGGCTAAACTCAGCTGAAACAAACCCCATGCTGAACAGTCTCAAGCTGACTTAAATGATTTAAATAGTGGAAGCATAAGTCCACTGAAGTTACAATTGCCTTCCTACAGCTTTGATATTTTCTGGAGGTGATGAATATATCTCAATATTATCCAGCAGGTCAAATTTGTCAAATAAAAGTGAGTTAAACCAGAATATGTCTTTTTGTGTCCAGAGATAGTTCTCTGGGACCACAGAGTTTGAGTAAGCTTTGAACTGGAAAGGAATTGAGTTGATATTTATTGACTGGTTGCCTTTGGCCTAAGCAGATAGAAAAGTGCAGCTGTAGTTGCTGTCAATAGGAGACAACAGCATGGTCAGTGGGATGTAAAGCAGTAAATGATGAAAGGTTTATTTGTGCTACCTAATAGGCTGAGTAACAAAAGGGTGATGGTTTGATCAGATATGGTTGAGGGGAAGAGCTCATGCATCAAAAGCAGCATAGCCCTAGCCAGAGTGATGGGGACTGGAGAAGGAAGGGGACAGGCTCTGGAGAATAGCAGTGCTGAGAAGGCAATATTTTGTAACAGGGAGGACCAGTGAGGCAGAGCCTCAGCAATAAAGCCAAAACAGTTGAGCGTGATTCGCTGAGAATAAAGTTGTCTCAGTTGCCTTTCACGTGCAGAGACTGATATCAGTGAGTATATGAAGAAGTTGTAAGAATGGCCTTACAAATTCCAAACAGAAATGCCACTTCTTGACACATGGGAAGAGAAACTCTGTGTGTCTGCAGAGTACTCGTCACCCCACACTTTTCTCTGTGTCTTTGGAATAATTCCCTTTTCCCCACAGCCAGAAGTTTGCAGCTGTCATTTCCTTTTCCCCATTTTGTTGAGCCTTTCTTCCATTGTCTGTTCTCTCTCACATATCCCATCCGACATGGTCCTTTCTAGCAAGCAGGCTGATGGGAAACCACAGTTTTCCTCCTGTGATGAGGAAGGGGGCAGCTTAACGTAAGCAGTATGAGAAACAGCAGTTTTAATTCCCATATTTCCTTGGAGCAAGTTAGACTCCAGCTCTGTAAGCTCCTGCTTTTAGTGGTCTTCATGTTCTGGTATCAATTGAAGCTCCTGGGGAAGAAAACCCTGGAAGTACAGTCTGTGGGGATTTCGAATATAAGCATATTTATTTCAGTCACAATCATGAAAGGCATTTTTGTTGGTTTTTTTTAATACAGAATCAGGACAGGAAAATGCAGGTAAGATGCAGCGGTGTCAAAAGCTGTGGTGGCGCTGTGGTTTGCTTGCTTGTGGTGGCAAATGCTGCAGTGTGGCAGGTATGGAGCTCTACAGAAAACAGCTGGTACTGAGCTTCTGATGTCCACATTTACACATTTTTGGGGGGGGTAAGTTGATCTAGCTGTAGTCTTGCTCCAGGGGCTGAATGCCCATTAGCAGGTATGTTTCTGAAACAAGTGGTTCCATTTAAATAGGAAAGTAAAATGGGGACAACCAGGAGATTTACTTCAGAAGTGCACCTTTGCACCAAAATAAAACACACATTTAGACACATGATATGTGGTCCTAAGTGTGCTTTCTCATTTGTGTAATAGAAGATATTATGTTCATTTGCTCCAAGGAAAAGGGTATTATTAGCCACAGTCCATTTATCTGCTCAAGTGCAATGTACTAGCAATTGAGGTTGAATACTGCGTATTTAGAAACATTAACACTTGGAAAGCATATAGGAATACCCTAAAAAGAAACATACCCTATGTTAACTATACTCTGTGCTTTAACGTTCCACCCACATCCAGAATGTTGCCTCCCTCTTTTTTAATCCTTCTTTGGCCTCGTGCCACAGTGACTTGAAAAAAAAAAAAGTAGTTTTTCCTTTGCATTACGTGTGTTTGAGAGCCCCTTGCTAAATGCTGAGAACCCTCCACCGCCTGCTGACTCTGTTGAAAACTGATGGCACTCAACATTCTGTAAAAGAGCACGCAGTCTCCTGCCTGTTAGCAAAGGATGTGGAGGGCAAATGGCTGTGTGGGTGTGAGCACGTCCACAGGGAAAAGAGGAAGCAGCTGTGTGCTAGGAAAAAAAAAGAATGACCAAGGAAAAGAGTTGTGTGTATGTGATGGGGGAGACTAATACAGTTAAAATTGAAGTGATAAATCATACCTGAGATCCCTCTTGAGACCTATAAATAGGAAACTGAAAAGCATTTCCTTCTATTTATTTTATAAGTGCTATAAACTTTATCAGCTTTTAGTATTGGAGACTCGTGCAATATTTATGGGATGTTTACTTTAGAAGTTATTCAGAGGTTAGCATCAGGAGGCTAATGAAAAAGAAAATTGGGATGGGTAAAGGAAAGAGGACTTTTCCTACAGCCCCATAGTAATAAATGCATCACATCCAGGTTGCTTGGCCCTCTTCCCAATGTCCTTCGCGCCAGGGATGCCTGTATTTCTCTAGCAGGTACTTACCCTAAGCTTCACAACTCCATAAGGGATCACAAAGAGCATCTCTTATAGGTAAAAACTTGTTCAGTAATTCCTATGAGGAGACTCAGGGTGAAAAAGGAGATTGCACAATAGGACTTGTAAAGAGGAGGTGCCTTGGAGGGTGTTTCAGAGATCTGGACACATGAAGGTATGTAAAGGTCCTCTAAATGGACCAGAATCCAAGATCAGTCTCAAGTAGCCTTCAGTTGCAATACAGAGGAAGGCCACTGCAGGAATGTCCACTTACAATGGATAAGCCAATGGCAGTATTTTTGGACTGATTACAGGGTCTGAACAAAATAACAGCCTCCTCATCCCTCACAGAACTTCACATCAAGCACAGTCCAAATATCTGATTTGTTTCTTAATGTCTGGAAACACTATTTCAACTTTCCACTCTTAAGCAGTTTCATAGATGGCTTATCTATGCTCTTTTCTTTCAAATGGAGACAACAGCTATTTTCAAAGTGTTTTCTTCCAGAGAAAGATAAAATCTCTTCAAATTTATAGCTGGGTGAGAGAGCGTTCCAGAAACCTCCTATGTAGAATTCTTCTCTTGGAAAGAGTTACAGATCACTCGCATAAGGAAATGTGAACGTACAGAGGCTGCTGGGCTTGGTTGTATGAAGAAATTCCCCCCCAAAAAGCTGTGAATACAAGCCAAAATTAAACAGCTCTAGAGAGCACATCTTATGGGTGGGAAGGGAGGCCCAGTCGCAGCTGGAGAAGGCACAGACACCAAAGACGGCATCGGCAAAGCACAGGGACTCTGTGCTGCCTGCTTGTTCCTGAACACAGCTCTAGGATGACAACTGGACTAAGAAGAGAACATGACACAAGGAGCTCACACATCTCAATGGCAGGGAGACTGATGTACCAATAGCTCAGTCTCTTTACCATATCAAAAAGGAGATCAAGAAGTGTCTAACTCACCATTTGTAATACCTTAAGAGAAGTACCCAGTGCTTACAGGGTCTTTAATATGGCAGAGGAAAATGGGTCAACAACTCAGAACTGGAATCTAGATGCAGACAAATTCAAACAAGAAATGAGACCTGTTTTTTTAACAAATAAAAGAACAAAGTACAAAAATGTGCTGGTTTTGGCACATTTTTAAAAACCTCAAATCAAGATCAGATGCCTTGGTGGATGATACATTATTTTAACTACACACAAGTGATTGGACTCATTACTGAAACAGCTGGATAAATGTCTCTGGCATGTGTCAGATTAAATGATAGTGTATTAGTCCCTTCTGTCCCTAAAACTGTAAGTTTGATAGTGAAGTTAATTACTCCCGTAGATGTAAAACACTGATTTTATTATTTGACTGTAAAGACCTTACTTAAAAAAAAAAAAAAAAAAAGAGAAATCCCACAAACCAAACAATCCTTCTATGAAGTTATGTTGTAGGGAGTGTATTTTTTTGCCTATGGCCTGCCTGTATACCCTGGTTAAAATTTTGGTCAATGGGAATTATGCCTTCAACTTCAATAGGGATGAGGGTTAAAATGTTGCCTCTGCCAGCAACTGTCCATTACCTTCTGAGAAACTTCTAACTATTCTTCAAAGAAACTCAGCAGTGCACTGCCTGCTTGTCACTTAGTGTCAAATGGACTAGCAGCAAGTTTAGTTCAAGTCCTTCAAAGAGCCCTGAAGCAAACATTCAAGGATAGTCTTACAATAACCTGTTTTAACTGTACTGTCTTCGAACCACAGAAAACATCATCAAATCCAACAATTAACCCAGAACTGTCAAGTCACCACTACACCATGTCCCTCAGCACCACATCTACATGGCTATTAAATACTTCCAGGTATGGGTCTTACAAGTTTCTGTTGACCCTGCAGAAAAGTGTTATTTTTAAACCACAATTTTACCGATTATTTTGATTTACTTGTACAGGATTTATCAAAAGAGCTGGAAGAAAAAATTCTTTAGAGTAAATAAACCACAATACATGTCTCCTAGGATTTTATGTCTAGACCAGAAAGTTAGTTAAGGAATAACAAAAGGGAGAAAGAAGAGGAAAGGAAGATGTTGTCAAAGGGTATAGAGCCAGTGTAATACCTAGAAAAGGCTGAAAGGAAAATAATGATGACCCACAGTTCAGCTATTATAAGACAAAGGTTCAGAGAGGGGAAAAGGCCTGAGTTACTGGAAAGAAAATGATTACATGATTCTGCTCTTCACTGGCCCAAGGAAGATGTAAGTGAATATGTTACTGTTGAAGCCAGATTCAGGATAGAGATGAGGAACAGTCCTGGCAGACAGTTTTAGCCACAACATAAATACTGATCTGCCAGAAGATTAAATCAATAAAAGGCTATGTTTTCATAAGTATACTATATGCATGTTATTAACTGAAACAAGATGAAGCAACTCTTGCATTATCATGCCTTTAAATTCATAGGAAACTTCTCACCTTTGATGCAAGGCGTGATATGAAGAAGTTTTTTTTTTATTTCAGATCCCATGTGAACTAGGAAGACCTGTGCACCTCCAGACTTAGGAACTGTTCTTCCTATTGATTTTCATACTCAGAAATACGCCATCAAAAGAGAACATACAGGAGCTGTACTTGGGATATAAACACGACACCAGAGAGGTCCAGCTGGCAGCCTGGGGCGCAGAACCAGCCTTCCCTTCCAGCCCACCATACCACCTCTGAGGAGGTGGGAAACAGCTGCCTGGGCAGCACACTGGGACCCAAGCATCAAACACCTTCCCCCATAGTTGTGAAGAATTTGATGGTTAGAGCTGCACATGCAGGAAGGGGGTGGTACTGGCATCAAGCCTTCTCCTTTGCTCATAGACTGCTACCAGTAACCTGGGAGTTCCTCTGGGAGACCATGAAAGATTTCTGTGATCTCACCCTCCCAGCTGTGGAAGTAGGTGCCCAGTTATGCTAAGGGTTTTAACAGTGTTAAAAAAATCCTGAAAGAAAAAGCCAAAAATCTCCCCCCCACAAAAAAACCTACAACGAAAAGGAAAATGAAAGATGCCAAAGACAACTGAGTGAAGACTAATTACTTACATCTTCAATGGTAGTCAGTATAGGTTTATTTTATCATTAAAAAAACCTGTGAATGCATATCTGACCAAGACATTACAACTGAATGTGCACCTATTCATCAGTACATGCAGAGCAGCCACATACCATGAGTGTAAAATAACTATTACTTTAGAATAAAGCAAGTAGCTCCATCAGAGCACAGTTACCCAATCTGAATCTTGTAACTGAATGGAAACAGAGAAGTTTTTTCTGCATCTGGGATACCTTCAAGGGCTCTCTCTAGTGTAGAGTTTCTGATGTCTAAGGATTAAGCTCACATTGCCGTCCATTCCTTGTTGAGATACTGACGTGATCTTTCTCATCTGCCTGGTCTGTGTACAAACCTTGTCTTTGCGACCTGCACTAGTCACAAAAACAGCCAATGGGATCAAGAGCTATCTGGAAGAAAAAGCAGGTAAAAGACTGTGGTGAGAGAGAACAAAAGTTAGTTGCTAGAAAGCAGGGAGTATTTGGATCCTTTACAAAAGGCTACAGCACATAAGGGAACAAAATAGCCACTGCTCATGAACACAAGCTCCTCAAGTGTCCCTAGAAGAGTGCAGGTACAGTTCACAGAAACCAACACCATAAAGATCCACTCTGCTGCTGTCTTGAGATAATCTTTGCTGGCTCAAAAGGCAAGAAAATCCATCCAGGAAAGGTTTGTCCATTTAAAAAGATGACAACAATGACTTTCAAGAGCTAGAATGGGACCTGCTGTGATGGGAGAAGTGGCAATGGGGAGGTGACGATGGCTTTCTCACCAGGTGAGAAGACTGTAAATGTCATTGGGCATTTCATTAGAGGGAAGGAAGGAATGTACAGACTAATAAAAGGCACGATGCTGACAGCACCTTCTCCCTAGCAAACATTTCCAGCCCACTCCTGTCATACAAGCAAAATTTATTGCCACTATGCAATGCATTAACCCTCAATGTATTGGCTAGGGCCCAGGGAATAGCCATTTCTGTGCAAGTTATCTCCAGCAATAGAAAGACAAGGCTGCAGGGAGAAGGCTAGTCATATCCTGCTTATTCTGCCAGAGATCCCTCTTTGCCTGCTCACCCAGCATGATCCAGTTTCTCTGCCCCACACCTACAGTTGTATCCTGTAAGTCTAGAACTAGTTCACTGGTCCTCAGTAATTGTGGTCCTAATCCTCACCACCAGTCTCTCATTGCAGGCTCTGGTAATATGCCAGCTCCTCCAAGAAACATCCATCTCAAGTGTCTCTTGAAATAGGGATACTCTTCATCTGGAGAAGACTCCATAGCTATCTTGTATACCAACATCATCTTTATTATGTCCAGCCAAGGAAATGTGCCAGAGGTTCTGCAGAGTTTAACCACAGTGGGCCCCTCTTCATCTGGCACGTGATGCCTTACAGCCCCTGTCAGGAACTGGACAACAATGGAGTCGTGCCTCCATTCTGTAGAAGCAGAACACAGACTGCAAGAGCCATAGTTGGCTACACTCCAGTTTTCTGAACTGAGCAAAACTCAGCTACAGAGAGGCTTCTTCCAGTATTTCAGAATATATACCCAGCATAAATGTTTTCAGCCTTCTATGTAAACCCTCATCAGATGTGAATAAATAAGCACGGACTTGGTCAAAGTAATGCTCACACACAAATGCATGTGTGAAATATATTCGTCTCATGAGCCACACACACACAAATGTACACACGGATGCAAGTGGGGAAAAAGGTGCAGAGACGGAGAAGTTCTCTGAAGGTACCAAGGTCAGTTGATGAAAAGCAAGTCATGTCTCACAACCATTCAAGCAACTTCTGTATAGTTATAGAAAATCCAGTGGTAAGCATACTCTCTCTGTAGTAATATTTTCCAAATAGGAGTGACTAAAGAACCCAAGTCTCATTTGTAAAAATAAGGCAGACTTGACGTGGCTGAACGTCTGCAGAGACAGCTCAAAGCCCTTTGTCGGTGTAGATAAAGTTCGATTTGCCACCTCACGGAGAAGCAACAAGGATGGATCCTCACTGCCTGGAGGTGGCAAGCAGAGCTTGCAGAGCTGGGATTACTGCCATCCACAGGGGTGCCCAATGATGCCGGGGGAGTGGAAGGAGGACTGGTATCTATTACTGCTGCCAGGGAGACAATGCATACCCAGGCATAGCCACTGGCTCACACACCTTGGCCCACATGCTTGGCAGCAGCAGGCAGATCAGTCTCCATGGCTCTGACACAGGAAAGGATGCAGAGGGACAGTGGCTGTTTTGCTGCCACCAGCAGTCTGCTGCCCTGTGCAACTGCCTGCTTCAGCTGTGCTTAGAGCTGGCACTAATCGCAGTGGCCTTGAATAAAGCTTAGGCTCAAGGGACTTGGCTGCTTTGGAAATTGTTAGCCTGGATTTTTCTTTCAGCTGTGACAGACAAGGAGACTATGGGGCAAGGGAGCAAGGAAAACCAATGTAACTCAAGTTGCCCAAGAGTTTTGATTCAATATACAAGAAATTGCTGTAGGAAGGTAGAAACACCTGCTTAGAGATTCAGCCTAGCAACATCAGAAATTTGCTGTCAGGTTTTTCAGTAGAAAATCTGAATGAAATGAGAAAAACTGGAAAAATAATTTAATCAAAATTTTCAAGGAAACAAGTTAAGTTTTCTTTATCAATTATTGCAAACCAAACTATTTTATCCCAGAACCAAAATAGTCTGACAATGAAATAATTTTGAATTTCAAGTGCCATTATGGTGTCTTATGGGAATGACAGTATGAAATGTCTCGTGCTCCTATTTGACAAATGGGTGTCAATCAGAGAGACTCCATCACCATTGCAGCTGTGTGTCCCACCATCATGAGCAATGATGTCTGGCAGGGGTGCTTGGCTCTTAAGGGAAATGAGACAGCCTTCTGCTTCCTCACAAAGAGGAAAGCAAATGGAAAAAGACAGGTGCAGAGATAACACCATGCACATGAAGATCCTTCCAGTTAGGATATTTAGAGCTGGAGGCTTACACACATTTGTTTCACTGAGGAGCAAGTTTACAGCCAAATAGTGAGCCCACTAAACTGGGGCCATCAACAAGTCTATGAAAATAGCACAGCATTAATCAAAAGTCTGAACAATAGCTTATGGTTGAAGCTGTTAAAGATAAACCAACATGACTATCAAACCTTACAAGACAGGGTACTTAAGGGACAGCTAGTTGTTTCACCCAAGAAAGAATCATCAGAATTGTCAGGGTTAGAAGTAGTTCTTTCACATAGTCTTTAAATACACTTATATCTTGTTATTAAAAGTTGTTCAGGTAAGGAGTAGAAATGGATTCAGAAAGGGAATAAACAGTTTCACCACTGGTGACAATGCAACACCATAATCTGTGACTTCTGAATATCCTTATCTGCTAATGTTGGGAGTTGAGAAGGTGTGCTTAGAAAAGACTGCTTACTACTCACTCTTTCCCCTGTACTCTTCCCTCAGTATTTACAACTGGCCACACTGAAAACAGAAAAATGAACGAGGCAATCTTACTGCCAATGCCAAGGTGTCAGTTTTTAGGTTATGCCCTACCACACAGCAGGACACCAGCACTCAACCACATGTGCTGTCTTCCACTGGAGTGGAAGTGTCATCCAGCATCAGCTCAGCCAAGTGCATCCAACTGCTGGCAAGAAATGCAGTGATGTTCTCAATAATTTCTGCCTCAACTCTCATCAAGGAATAACTATAATCTCTCCACAAATCAAAACATAATCTGCTCAACAGGGAGCTAATAAAAGAAATCCAATTCTGAGGGGAAGAATGACAGGGAAATTTTTAGGCACATAAATTATTAATATAAAAGAGATGTTGTTGTTCAAAAATAGCCCAAGCTAGCTAATACATAGTTTGGAGTTACTTTCTGGACAACAACCAAAGCAGCCTGTCTAGGAAGAGAATGTAAATCTCATCCTTTCATTAAAGTCATGAGTTAGAAAGACTTATGCCAGAGACTGCAGCATTCTTGTTACCTTCTGTGTGAAGCTGTGCAGAAACGTCCACCGAGTTACTGAATAAGTAGTTAAACTAGAACCAGATTTCTTCTCACAAAAACAGTTTTCTTCCCATGCAGAGAATCACTGATCTCAACCTACAATCAGAAAAGATAGATTCCATTAGGCACGTGAAAATATCCCCAAATAAGCAATTCCTACTGTTACTGCTCCTCCACACACATGATTTGTTGCTGGCTGCCCATTATTGGAGCTACTTTGATTTGCAGATGCCCAAAGCAGAGGCACATCTAATGAAACCAGAATGACTTTCCCAACTTTATGCCTCTATCTCAAGTTTCCATTTAGTCTCATGCAAAAACCTACACATAGTATAAGGATTAAATTTCCAACCCTTGTATCAAAGCATATGGGACCAAATAATCCCAAAACTTCTTTTCCCACATTCCCATGCTGAGAGTTGTGACCAGCCTTTAACAAGAGGACAGAGAGGAGCTGCCATGACTCAAGGACTAACTCTACCCCGTTCTCCCTATAAAAATCACAATCCTCACCACTAAAATTCACCTCTGTTTTTTTTTGGGTTTTTTTTCCCAGCAATTTTGACCAAGTCAGTGCTGCAGCATCTTTTGAATGTAAAGTCCTAAAAAACTGCAGAGTCAACTTCTATTTCACAGCTAAGCAAAGGGACTCAAACTGTGGGGCTGTATTCACAGACTGTAGTAGGCACCAACACCTCAGATGATACCTTTGAAGCTTGCTGAGATCTGATTTGGCCCTAGACAGCCTATCTTAATCTATTGCCATGGAAACCACCACATTCATGGGCACAAAGCCACCTTTTCCTGGGACAGTCTGGGGTTTTTTTCTCCAGCTTAACTAGGAGTGATTATTCCCACAACAAAAGCAGGTAATACTGGTGAAACACCAGCACAGGTTGCCCTGAGAGGTGGTAGATGCCCCATCCCTGGAAACATTCAAGGTCAGGTTGGATGGGGCTCTGAGCAACCTGATCTAGCTGAAGATGTCCCTGCTCATTGCATGGGGTTTGGACTAGATGGCATTTAAAGGTCCCTTCCAACCCAAACTATTCTATGACTCTATGACTATTCTACGTGACATACAGACTGGAAACAGATTCCTCTCTCCTGTGTTTCAAGGAAGCCTTTTGAGATTTATTGGCCATTGTCACAACAAAAAAAAAGGCTGGCTTGCTGAGACATTGATGCCTGGCAGAACTATTGACCTTACTATTTCTCACCAGATGTGGGACAAGCAGAGTATTAAATATGGTAACTTCTAATAATAGCTACAGGGAAATGTACAACAGGATAAAGAATACCCCATACAGTAATATGCTCCATAGCCATTTGTCGGCAAGGCTGAGTTTGTCAACATAACAACTGCCTTGCTCACACAGAGACATGCCATATGTTCTTTACAACCAATTATCTTCTCCACAGCTAGAACATGTTCCCCTACTAAGCCAAAACCTGCAACTCTTGGTTGTCATTAAAGTCTCTCAATGTGCAGTGCTCTGATAATTTTGTCCCCAGGGCCAGCTGTCTTTGCCCAAGGGACTGGAAAACCCCCAGACAACACCTATGAAACCCACCAAATCAAACACCTGAAAGTAGGGAAGAAAGAGCTACCACCTCCTCAGAAAGAACCACTAACAAGAAAAGCAAAGCAAGGCAGCACATTCCCATCCTGCAGCTTCCAGCCAGAGTATGCCATGAGTGCTGTGACAAGGGAGCAGCCACCCACACAGAGAGGGCTCAGGGTCAAACTCTGCATCACCTGACACTCCCATGCCATTAGGACACACCAGTCCAACTGGGCTACTGGTCAGCTGGAGAAAAAAGCACAGAAGTACCCAAGACTGAAAGTATTCTGCTTTAGAGAGAGACCTTCCAAACAAAAAAAATCCACACCAACCAACTCCTAATTTTGAAATAGGATTGCAGGTTCATTTGCTATCATCACTGAAAGAGAAACATAAGCACACATATACACACCAAAGCTAAGACAGAGAGTGAGGAACTAAGTCCTTTTCCCTGTATTCTACACACCAAGCCCCTGAGAGTCAGTAACAAGCACCCTTGGGACAGCAGTAATGGTAAAAGAGAATGGTCTCAAGTAACAGCATAACCACAGCATACTGAAGGGGGCATTGGTGGC
This sequence comes from Podargus strigoides, assembly GCA_028020825.1. Classification (NCBI taxonomy): domain Eukaryota; kingdom Metazoa; phylum Chordata; class Aves; order Caprimulgiformes; family Podargidae; genus Podargus; species Podargus strigoides. Next base: position 2,826,007 of record CM051635.1, read on the forward strand.
TCATACGAGATGAATACAGGGTGCTGAGCAGACCACACAAGGGCTGATGTGCCACCCAGCACATCACAGAGGGGAGCTTTGTCCAAGCGACCTGCTGTAGTCTTGCATGGCTTAAAACGGCCAGCAGCTTTGTCACTGAAGTCAACGAGAGTGGGAGCAGCTCCAGGGAGACACAGCAGTGAAATCCTGTTGTCACAGGGTCACCACAGAGAGATGTCAAGCATAAACCTTGTGAATGTGGCTGCCGTCTTCTGAACTGCTCTTCTGCAGGTGCTCAGAGGAAAGCAGTTTGCTCCAAAGAATAAGCAAGGCTGGAGCTGAAAAAAAAGATATATCCAACTGCTAATACAAACCAAGCTGAAAGGCCAAGGGTTTCTTTTTGATTTGTATTCTCTCCACTGATCTGTGACCCACTCTGACCTCTCTCTCTGACCCCTCACCTCCAGCAGTCAGCTGGAGAATTAGTCACTCTAAGTAAGGACACAGACCCTGGGGCTGTGGTCCGTACTGGCTTTCTTAGGATCAAGGCACTGTAATTCCCTGCAGCATGTGCTGCAGGTCATGGTGCTCCTCCCGTTGGTCATCCATCTTTCACAGTTCCTCAGCAGAAAGGCAATTTGCTGAAGGGTGCTCATGTCAGAAGTGTTCTTGTCATACGGTAGGTAGGTAGTCCTAAGTTGGCTGCCTGCTATTACCTCATTTCTCCTAATGGGCAGCAGAGATGGCGAGTCAAGATTTGCAAATCTCCTTCTCCAGTAACACTGCTGAAAGGGTGAGACACTGTCCATGAGTGGCTTTGGGTATACAGGGCTCCAGAAATTTTGTTCTGTCTTATGACTGAGCCTTGGCTGGACCAAACACAGCTGGGACCATATGACTGACTTCTTACTAAACAAGAAGTTAATCTCATCAGAGGGCTCAATCATCAAATGCTGACTGCATTTCCTCAGGGTCTGCTGTGGTCCCACAGGAGAGACAACAGGGACACAATTGAAATGGATGGCTTGCTCCCACTGCGGCCTCTCCAGATTTGCAATTCAATTCAATAAAAAAATGGAGCAGGCTGCTGAGCTGCCTTTGAAAGGGTCAGGGGGTTCAGAAGCAGCAGGAGGGAAATGGAGGCAGGGTACAAGCAGGAGAAGAGCCAACATTATTCTTCTTCATTCCAGAGTGAACACTCCACTCCTGGGGCAGGAGAAAGAACACTCTGATTGAATTACCAGCAGGACCAGAAGAACAAGCAAGAGCTGGATGGCTGACATCCATACCATTTAGCAGGCATACATATGACTCAAACCAGGGTGGGAGGAACAGGAGCTTACAGTCAACTTTTCTTCACCTGTGTCCATACCTCTGTTCTACAACCTTCAAAGGACCCACAGCTTTCCATGTTACAGCCACAGACAGAGCAGTGTGTTATACCAAAGTATGAGAGAGAGTTGAGGGTTTTTTTACAAGCTGCAAGGGGCTGCAGAGACCCAGAAATGTGTACTGAAGTATGCCAGGAGATCAATGTGACTTACCTCTCTGCCTCTAATCCCTCAAGGGGATGAGTTATTGCTGTAGGCAGCACTGCCTAATTGCTGAGTGGCTAGCATGAATTACAACACTATGGTGACAAGAGCAGTCTAGCCACATAGAAGAGGACCTGAAAAGCTTGTAGAGAAGACACCCTGATTTAACCACAACAACGTACAAAATTACTAGTAAGCAAGCTCTCATCCTTAAAATTTCGCCTTAGTCCTCAGGAGCAGCCACGGGAGCAGGAAACCAAGAGGGAAGAGGAACCCCACCCTCACTAAACTCCCTCCTTTTCTAATGAGCTTGATATCAGTGCTATGGGACACACCTGTGAGTCAGCTTGGGGCAGCTGCCCTGACTGAAACCCCCACTGACCCAGGGCTGCTCATGGCCTGCCATGGCTGGGCTGGGGGGCTGCTCCTGGGAAACCAGGACATGTGCTCAGGCTTTTACTGAAATTATAAGTCCTGACTGAACTAGTCATTTTATGGAGCTGGACCTCTCCTAGCCCTACCATACTTCTACTTAAAGGTCAAGCAGGCAAGACATTATTTCTCTTCTCCTGTTCACTGATTTACCCATTTCTAGTTTATTTCACAGCAGTCTCTACCCAGGTATTTAGTGGATAGGATTCATCTGTATTGCAAAATCATATAAGAAAGTCAGCCATCTTTGTCAAAGACCAAGACCAAAGCCAAGGCCTCCTCTATTCTTCTCTATTCGTCAGGATTTAACTCTCATCTTTTCAGAGCATTCTGGCTCAGGCAGCTTCAGCAAAGTGCAAATTCTAGCTACTCTGATCTCATGGATTCAAAACTCCACTATTTCCATTTTCATGGCTACATGCTTCCTGTACTTTGAACTGGCTTTGAACTTTGGGTTTGAACAAACTTAGGAGCTTCCAGTCATAATCAGTGAGATTTCATCTAAGTTTAAAAAAAAAAGAATATGTTCTCTACAGATCAGACATAAAATCAACCTTGGGTTCAGTCAGAAAGGTCAGATGAACTTCCTAATGAGCCCTACCTGAGTTTTAAGCTTGTACCAACAGCTGAAACTAGTCAAATTTCACTCCATTTCAGGTTTCATTTCACATATTTCATGCACTTCTAGACCTCATGATTTGCAACATATATAATTTGGTTATTACTCCTGATTTAAAGAGTAGATATAAATTGTATCAGAAGAGAAGAAGGTGGCCAGACTGTTAAATCTCTCCACCATTACTGAACTTTGACAAAGCCATTTTTTTCCCATAGTGTGCTGAGGTTATTTCAGTTGGATATAAAGTAGAAGTCACAGATGTCCATATGGTAGAGCTGTCTCAGATGGGCCTTGACCCTGAAGGCTCCCCTGAACGGAGGGCCTGTGCCTCAATGGAGGTTGCTGTAGGTGCCCACAAGTGCTGGGTCTACCTGCGGGGTAAGACCTCTGGCCTCACTGTCTTCTGCCCCATACATCAAAAGACACTGCTTTTTGGGGCAGAAGCACATCCATCCCTTGAAATCTCATTTCCCCCACTATTTTCTTGCCTTCTGTCACTTTCTGGTATGAAGGCAGGGTGTGAGAGCCCATCACAGTCCATCTGACAGGTTCAACGAGAGTATTTCTTCTTTCTTTTTGAAGACTATTGCACGGGACCACGAGCTGTGTCTATTTAATTTAAACCTGAATGACACACAGTGAAAAGAAACTGCTTCTCTAATTTGCTTCAAGCTGAGGGACGGAGAGGGCATGAGCATGACACAACAAAACGAGAGGCCAAAGCTGAGCCCAATGCAGCTTCTGTCCTCCTGTCCACACCATGATTGCAAACCAAGCCACATTCTGCTTTGTCCCTAGGAACTGCTGCAGGTGCACAGAGAGAAGCAGTGTAATCTCTGCCCACATCGATTCTCACAGCTTGCCTGGATGAGGTGCTGAACAACCTGATCTGACTCGTCCTGCTTTGAGCAGGAGGTGGGACTAGAGACCTCCAGAGGTCCTTTCCCACCTCCTATATTCTCTGATTCTGTTATCTTTCAAGTTGTTTCACTGATACATTTCTGGGCAAGAAAAGAAGTGGAATGCAAAGTGCTTATTATAAACATATAAATATATTAAACCCAGATATATTCTCCCATGTAACAAACTCTAGTCCTTATTAGAGAAGAGAAATGTGAACTCTATTTTAGCTGAAGTTGTTGCATCTCCTTTCAGCTTATACAAATCAGGTAAAAATATTCAACAATGCCTCATGTCTACTTTTTTCCTTTTCCGATAATTTTTACCTAGTTCAAAACAACTCACATATACCATGGGTCTAAAGTTCAGCTCCAACTCAGATATTATTAGGATCATCTACCACCTAAGAGCTGCGATACAGAAAAGGTGAAGGAATTGGAAAGAAGAACATTCCAATTAAAAATAGGAAGTGTAGAGCACAAAGAGAGATTGTGAAATTATGACAAGCAAGTACAGGAAAGACAAGCAGAGGCTGTCAAATAAGCAGCAGGAATGCAAAGAGATGGAGATTTTAATAAAAAAATACATGATAACTAAAGCTAGTCAGGAACTATTATTTTTTTTCTCTGGAAATGTTTTTACAAAAATATGAATTGATAGGGTTTTGCTTTGGTTCTTTTTTTCCTAAAGACTCACTGTAAAAAAAAAGAGCTTTCAACAAACACAAAAACTATTTCAATACAAACAGGAAAAATACCTTGTCAAGATTTTTCTATTTCTTTTATTTTTTTTTAAGAAAGTACAAAGGAAAAGATTAATTTTATAGTTACAATTAAATCTTCCACTGAAAGAAGTTTCAGACACCGTATGGAGTAATATGCAAGGCGATGGCAGCCTGGGGCAGCTTGGCTGTTGTCAAACCATTATCTTTCCAGCACTGCTATTTCACATTTGATTGTAGGAATTTTACACACACTTGATGTTCCTTGGGAGAAAAAACACACCACAAGCAGATTATTAGGGGGAAAAAACTTCATATCTAAAAAGGTAATTGCAGAGATCTACAAAGCCACAAATATGAGATTAACCTCCTTCCTTCCGTTCTTTTCCCCCACCCCAAATAATTCTCAGCTTTCACTCATGTTTTCTGCAGCTATTAATGAAATCTTTCTTCCTACGGTACTGCCAAGCGAGCTCTTCCATACACAGCAGCAAGGACAAATAATCCATCACCTGCCCCCTCTGCAACTCATGAAATACTCAACACCAGACAGTCTGAGAATACAAAATGCTGACTTTTAAATTTTTCCTAACGGAAGGCTGTAGATATAGATAATGCTAATGGTTGGACTTGATGATCTTAGAGGTCTCTTCCAACCAAGGCTATGATTCTATGATTCTATATAAAGATTGAAATAATTCCTGTGGAATATTTGCTAAAGAGCTGTTCTCTGAGAAGGAAAAATCTCAAGGAAACCCCAGGTCCCAAAACACTGATTTATCAAAAGCCCCAACTTGTGATGGTTACCGGTCATGCAAACTGGTGTTATCTGGAGTAGGTGGGGATACATGAAATCACAATGTAGCTCCAGCCTGAGTTTCCTGCCTGAACCCCTATTCTCTGCTCTTCTTCTAGCATTAGCTTGCTTCAAGATTGTGCCATTCAGACACAGCAGCCCAAGGGAATGCTCAGAGCAAATACACAGATTGTTCTTACAGTTTTGCAGGATTGTACACCAATGATGTGCTTCCCATCTCTGCCTGTAGGACCCTTTATGAAAATGGTTGCCAGGATTATTCCTATGTTGTTGTGGTTTGTTTTTCTGGGGTTTTTTTGTTTCTCATGCAGAGGAAGTCAGCTGGAGAAGCCGGCATCATGCAGTTCTCAAAACATTTGTGTTTCCAGAAGGGAGTGCAGCAGGGACTATAAGCAATGACTTAGGGGAGGAGAAGGGAGAGGAGTGGGTTTGCTCATATGCTTTGTTTCCACACAACTCAGCTTTACTCTCTTCAGCTGAAGTGGCATCACACACCAGGACTGAATAGCCCAAAAGGTCCTGTGGTGCAATCACAGCCTCCCTTATCCAGTCTTTTGGTGCCCTGAGCCAGCGCATCTCGTTTCCAGCAGGCCTGTGCAGAGAACTATTGTTGCTGTATGACAGATGAACGTGAAAAAGAAGAAGACAAAACATTGTAGTAGTTCTGATCTGAGCCAAAATTCAAATGCTGAGGGGACTTTCCTTGCCAAATCAATGAACAAACAAACAAACAAACTCACTCTATTTTTTCCCTTATTTTGGCTCAAAGAGAACATCTCATTCAATTCGAAAGGAAATGTTCCTTTTCCATTTTCACTAAGTTTAACAGAGGCAAACAGTGGGAATAAAAGACTAGAGGCAGACATTTCTTTATTCAGTGTTGCAGTGTTAAAACACACAAAGCACAGAGGGGCAGCTTTTTCCATCTGATGGACTGTGAAATAGTCAGGTTTCCCCATTTTGCATCTACCTTCTCTGCTATAGGAGGGTTTTATGTAAGTTAAGGTCAATCTTCACATTGCTCTGCTTTGTACGACACATGCAATGCATGTAGCTAACCTCTTCATAAACCCTGTACAAAAAGGATTTAAATATGTTATAGAAAGTGGAACAGCTCCAGCAGGGGGGAACAAAAGAGGTTTACCCCAGAAACTCTGTGGCAGAAATATAATTTCAAGCTGATGAGGCAGAAGCAGGGGTAGAGTCTGTGTCTCTGTTGGTATGAGGGAATGCCTGGAGCAGACAGCTGGGTTAGCATGGGCCCTTCTTTGCCATCCTCCTGTTTAGGAATTTAGCTTCTTACCCCTTTAAAAGAAAACCCACACAAACTAAACCAAAACCAAAGCCAAACCCTTTTTTGACTATTCAGCTGATTTAGTTGTAATTATTGCATGGCCATTGCTGACTTCATGATTATCAAGAAATAGCTTATTTACCAAAAACATTTGGTTTAGCCTCATTCTGAGTTACATGTTAAGCTCTTTGAATTGGTGATGGCACTTTTGAGATCCAGTACAGTCACTGTGCAGTGCTACAATAAAACCCTAAAGTTCATCAGGGTCTCTTGACACCACACTGACACATGTGGAAAAGCTTAAAAAAACCCCACAAAAAACCCCAAAACAACCAGATCACCCAGTTCCTAATGATGAGTCTATACCTGAGTTCTTTCTAGTCTGTTTATCCCATGATTTTTCATTATGCCTGAAAGAGTTATTAGTCCAAACGATACTGATGTTTGATAAACGTGGGTTAACTCATGTTCTAAAACTCCAATGAAAATCTCAGCCTTAGGGAAAGGGAATGGCAAAAAAAAATAATTACCTTAGGAGCCTTCAACATTATTAAGAGTGGCATCCTGAGGCACTGAAAATGGCTGGGGAGCCGAGCAGTGGGGAGAGCAGCATCTCAACCACAGCTCACCAGCACCAAGAGGCAAAAATTCAGAAGAAGCAAACTAAACACTGCTCCATGTAGGGAGGACTGCAAGGTGAGCAGCTCTCCTCATGGCATTTGGTTATTTAATGGATTTTTTTTCTGGAAGTTAAAACAGTAATAATTACAGAAAAGGGTCATGAATAAATGAAGACCTTTAAAAAGAACTGTTGGCAAAAATGAAATAAAGGTATTATCTGCCATGTTGCCCACACTCCATGCTTCCCAAATGTGTTGTACTCAATCTATAGCACGAACTTTCTATATAAGAGAGTTTAATGTGACCAAATCTGGGCATGTTAAATTACGTAATTCTCACAATCTGGTTTCTGCACTCTGCATCTCTAAGTCTCCAGGAGTATGACAGGAAAGATGTGCATGATGAACTTCGATGTCAACTTGAATGTTTTTTTTGTTGTTGTTGTTGTTTTTCCCATATGAGTCAAATTAAAAGTCGTTAAGCAGGGGTTTTGCATACACAGATATACAGCAAGATGCTGAGCTGTATTGTAAGTGCATACGCAATGGCTCTACAGGGAGTAACTGAATCAATGAAACCTGTTTGCAGTGCCCAGCCAGCCTATGCAAGGACACCAGCTGAATTTTGAATATGAAAGGTGAATGACCAGGAATGCCAGCCCTGTGACCCACACAGGTGGAGCAGCACGAGCTTCAAGCTGCACCACAATCAGTGCTTTCCAAATCTGATTTCAAGCGGAGAATTCCTTAGAAAGAAAAAGAGAATTTCATTTCGCAGGACTCAAGTAGTCCCTGAGCTCCTTACTGATACTGGCAAGCAGGCTGAAATATTGCCAGTAGATTTTTAGCTTGGTTTCTAAGGAAACAAGGCCTTTGTAAGCACACACAGGAGTGCCTGTGTCCGTGTGTGTGTGTATGTTAGCCTTTCAGATGCCCTTCACTTCCAATAGCTTTTGAGCTCACTGGGTGATTTCAAACCAACTTTGCTGAAGATATTGAAGGTACAGTATTCTTACAAGTGTCATGAAAATAGGTGATCACATAAAGGCTGCACTGTTCATACTGCTGCTGACAGAAAGGCTAACAAACTCCTTTCAGACCCTAAGGAATCCAGGGTACTGGATGCTGTACTTCATTATTTCCACAGATCACAGACCTGGTTGTTGAAGCATTGCCTAACAACCACTGGAACAAGCCCCATCAAAAGCAGGTGACCCTTCCAACAGCCACAGAACACAGATCCACACTGGATGTAAACTGATGCTGGTGAAGGGACTGGAGACATAAACTTGACAGAGCCCTGCATTGCCTAGTGCATCACGATTCACACAGAGCACCCCTGCTCCTTGCTTGCACTTGAGTCTCAGCTGAGTGGGCTTCGGGCTGTTGGACTCCCTCACCTTGGAGCATGTGGATTATTTGACCAAAGCACCCAAAATCCCCTGCCTTGATTGCTTTTATTGTTGCTTTTCATCTCCATGCTGACTCTGCTCTCTAAATGTATCCAGAGAGCATCTCTAGGAGGGAGGGAATCAAGGGCGCCAATGAAGCAGAGATGTGCTTAATGCAGACACCATTAATAAATCACTGATAGTTAAGATATAGATTGGGTGATGGGTGGCAGATGGGAAGGAGGAATGTCAAATTGCTTTTCTCATATAGATTATTGGATTAACAAGGAAGCAGCGGGCATGTGGCAAACCAGTGTAACAAATTACTATCATAAAAAAAAAAATGGAGCTCATTGCAGGCTGGTAATAATGCCATGTCGGCCATTAGCTCTCTGGAGAGGTACTTAGAGCACAACATCCGTCTTCTGGAAAAGAGATGGCCACTGGAACACTAGAGTGAAGGAGGCCCCCATTTACTTCTCCTTCCCCCTCCCCCTGCCTCCGACTTCAGGCCTCATGCTGTTGAAGCAGGGTGGCCAACAGCAGCTGTAATGAATGATTGCCATAGCTTTTAATAAGCACTGCTAATTATTCCCCCCTGCCTCTGACCAGGCTTCTGTGCTCCCCTGCACCAGAGCAGACAGTATTGGTGTGAGATTAGTAGGCAAACGACAAACTGCCAGACTGACACTGCTCTTGGGTCCCAGTCCTGCTCCATCTGAAGGTAGTGACTAAAATCCCTTTTGCCTTAAACGGGAACAGATCAAGTCTTCATTTTCCTGCTGTTCCAGCTGCCAAGCACATGTGCCTAGCCTGCAGTGCAATACTTACACACAGCAGTTATGCTGCAAATAATGCCTCCTTATACACACTGAGTGCATCAATGTAAGCTTTGAGTTGGCTTTAGTTCCTCTGTCAGAGTCCCTGCTGCCTCCTGCCAGGAGTTAGGCATGCCTATGTGCAGGGAGCCAGCACAGCAGGAGAACAGCAGACTACAGGTGTAGTTCTGTGTAATACGTATATGGGGATAACACATATGTCTTCTAAAATGAACAAATGAACTAGTGGTGCAGCTGTGAAAATCCTATGCAGGGAAAAGGAGTGAATAGCCTTGCCTAGCCATGTTTCCATATTCAGTTTTTGGACACCCTGCCTTGATATGAAGGAGGCTGCACCCTGCTCCCATTAACCCCTCCAGCTGCCCCAGCCCAGCATTGCTGCTGAGCCCCCAGCTTCCCACACCAGCTCCCTCCAAAGAGCACTATCAGCACATGTGAAAAAAAGCAGAAATCAAGTATTTTTCTTAGCTTTAAAACATGCTAGAGCTGTAGAGCTGACACAATAACGCAGGGCAGCCTTCCTCTCATAGAATCACAGAACCACAGAACAGCCTTGGTTGGAAAAGACCTCTAAAATCATCGAGTCCAACCATTAACCCCGCACTGCCAAGTCACCACTGCCCCATGTCACTCAGCACCACATCTACACGGCTCTGAAATCCCTCCAGGGATGGGGACTCCACCACTCCGAGTGCCTTTCTCGCACGAGCAGGGAGTGTTGCCGCAGCAGAAGCCATCGCCCACCCACCGCCAGTGAGACTTGAACTCTTTCCCAAGAGCAGGCAGCACCGTGTGCCTGGGCTGCTGAGCCCACCTTGTGCATAAAATCCTAGGTCAGCACGTAACTGAACCTGGTGGTTTAGTATGTATGTGCTGCAAAGCCTAGTGCACAGGTAACATTGAACTTGGAGGCGCTTCTCTCGGAACGCTTTGCTCCTTTTGATGTGTGTGTGCGACAAACCAGAGTTTTAGAAAAGGAAGGAGCAGATCCCCCCCTGCAGCATCCTTCTGACACCTCAGCCCCCACAGCCAGCTCCTGCATTAGCCCCTCTGCCCTCCCATCTCTGGATCTCCATCTCCTCTTCCTCCTGCTGATGTCATCTCAGCCTCCCCTTCCCCTCCTCTCCCCTGCCCACCTCCCAGCTCCCTGCGAGGTCCCTATCCCTGTCTCCACTCCATTTGCTCCACTCCTCCTTTGAGCCAGGCCCTTTGCCCAGCCTGCCAGGCTCTCTAAAAGCCTTGTAATTTCGTTTAGCTGCTGACCCGTTGGCTCCAGGCTGATTTTGGCCAGAAGATTTGGAGAGCCAGAGAAAGAAACACCAGGAATTTTCAAGAGGGTGGTTTTCTACTTTCAGTGGTCAACCTCCACATCAGAAAAACCACTGGTGCTGTTGGTCCTCAAAGGTCATTTTCTTGAAGAGGCCGTTGACAAACCAAGCTGTGGAGACAGGGACGTCACAGGCAGACCAGCAAGGCCACCAAGCGCCTTGGCCGTGCCACCACAAATCCTGTACCAGATCTGTGATCAATCAACTTCTCCTTCCAGGGTTGTTATCTGCCACTTCCCCAATAATTTACAAGCCCATTAAAGATGAGGTGTGTGTTCCTTCGTGTACACGTCTGTGCATGCAGGAACATCTTGGGGCTGGCGGGACCGGGCTAGGGCTGTCATTACAGCCATGCCGCAACCTGCCGCAGGCGCCAAGGGCTACAGCTCTCCATGGAAACTCTAATCCCTGTGAAATGGGATCTTAGTTTGGTTTGTTTTTTTTTTAAAAAACCCACAAAAAATAGCAAAGAGATCACAAAGCTAGATAGAAAGCTTTAAGAAGGCAAGAACACCAACGTCTTATCACACAGATTGCCCCTAGGCCTGCTCCCCAAAACGGTCAAGCTCACTTTTAGGGTTTGCTATTGGAGCCACAAGTTATTTGTGTTTTCTACCCATCTCTGTGTCAACACACACCTCATCTGTTGTCTCTCCTTTGTCAGTTTAAAAAAAACCAAACAAACAGATAAAAATGGAGGGCAATTTTATCACCTACACGTCTTTCCCTATATAATTTATCCTGGACAGATGAATCAAAATGATGGAAGTGGTTTAAATGCACAGTGGGGAAGCTGTTTGTCCATCATATGCTTAAGGGAAAAAATAGCAACACCACCCACTGATTATGCAGGCAGTATTATAACTTTACATATACTACTGTGTGGAATGGATTCAGGAATGACAGTATCATAATATACCAGTTGAGTATTCATTTACTGGCTTATCTATAGCTCAGATCATTACTCACTAGGCTTACAAAACACAGCTCTGGCCTGATGCTCTGACTGTGCTCCAATAACAAAGTTAGGGAGTGCTACATCAAACTGATTTCCACGCAGCATTTCACTGCCTTTATTGTGGTACTGGAGCCACAACTTTGGGAGGGCTGGAATAACAAACCCTCGATTTCCATTTCCCTGTCCAGTGCATCCAGGCAGAGTTTCACTCCCAGCCCATCCAAGCAGCTGCACATCTGCAAAGGACTGGGCACTTTCAGTTCCCTGTCCTAAGGGACAGATTGCAGCCAGTGTGATGTCACCTGCTGTTAGCCAGCACAGCGGTGACATCACAGGGCTAGGTGCTATTGTGAACAAACATCAGGCTGCGGCCTGAGCTAGCCAAGTGCTGAAGTACTAAACTAGACCTGATTTAAAGTTAAAAACAAACCAAAACCCAAAATACTGCTCCTGTGCAAGGGGACATGTAGAACAAAGCTGATGAAATTAAAGTTGTGGGCTGAAGGGAGGTGGACTTGATCCAGCCTTTTCTGCTTTTTCTGAGAGAAAATGAAGTTTTGCTGTTGAAAATCCTCACTCTGGTAAACTCCCATTTTTTAACTGAAGAATGGTTTTACCTGAGCTATATGAGTGTATTTAGTCTAAGGTCACTTTGTCAGTGAGGAAATGCCCCTGTTTAGCTGCCCTAAAGACAAAAAAGACAAAAGAGGGTGTCTGTATAGCATATGGACTTCTGAGTTACAGGCAAGTGCAAAATGGCCCATTTATGACACAGAGCAGCTGACATGGGAAGCAGAAAGGGCCACTACAAACATCTGATTTATGAGATTAAATAAAATGTGTCTATCAAGTCACTGAGATTCTTATAAAGATATGAAATCGTGCCAAGTGTGTAAGAACTCTTGTCTTCTAACACACTGGCAGGGTTCAAATAAAGACTTCAACAGCAGCATCCAGAAAAAAAAAAAAAAGAATCCCAACTTTTCTAAGCATCCATTGAAAGCTGTTTGTCCATCTATGGACCACCGGCTGACCTTGCCCTCTCAGGCCACTGGGGCAGGTGGCTCCAGACCAGAGGGTCTTCTCCATATCTTCTTCATAGCTGTTAAAAGTGCTGGGTGCCCCTGCAGGATTTAAAGTATATAGGTCTTTGTGTAGAAAGCTAATCTCTTGAATTTTATCCGTTAATTAACTAGATGCCAACTGGAGAGTACAGGTGTTTGGCAGTTTCATGAGACACACACCACAGAGTCAGCAGCTGCCATTATATTACCTGAAACTGCCAAATGTTCCTCACTTGTAGCCCAGCACAGAGGACTGCACTGGGGGTGACTCAAATGCTGTGACAAGATTTTGGTCAGCCTTAGGTTAGGTCTGTAAAATGACACAGCATCCCCACACCTCGTCCCCAGTCCTACCAGGACCATACATTTGAAGCAGGCTTTAGCAGCCCATGGGAATGGGACAGGTGGGATATAGCTGCTGGAGACAACAGACTGGAGGCAGTTCTGGATCCACTGCTATGTCCCAGGCCACCACTTTTCTCCTAGTCACAGCTTTAAGAGGAATGATTTTAACCAAGGCATAACAGAGATTATTGGAGATGCCCATTGCTCTGCCATGAGCATAGGACAGCTATGCCCACAGCTGAGAGGAGGCAGTGGTGACACCCCGAGAGGATACTCCCCGAGCATCTAGGCTTGAAAATTCAAGGCAGCCTTAAGAAAATAATGCATCCATCTCCCATAAAGCTCCTTAGAAAACCCATACCTTCTGCCAGGGATGAAATCTAGCAACACCTACTGAGTTTGTTTGCAGGAGGCTACAGAGTGCCTGATGCAGGCACAGCACTGGCAGAACAGCAGGGTTCCCTGGTGAGGCCAGCAGAGCAGTGAACAGACAGCAAGGTCTCCTTCCCCCTCCCACCCCCCCAGCTGATTAGCATGCTCAAGAAAGGTTTTGCATACACGAGATATCTGTGAGGCCTGCTGCCAGCTTTTGCCAAAGCACTGATTTTTTTGTGATGTGAGTTATTGCTTTCTTCTAGTAATTATTGATAATGCTCTTGGATGAATTACAGACATTTAAAAATGAATTAGATTGTATGTGTGTCTGTCTCTCCCATCCCCTTTCTGATTCTCCACCACAGGATCTATGGCTTTGAAATGTGGATACATATTCATTACAGCTTCTACGACTTGAAAGGCATAGCTAAAGGGAGAGCTGAGATCAACAAGAATGTGGAAGTGGCAATGAAAGCAGGATCTGTGGCTGTAAGCACAATGAGTAAGCACCATTTGAACACTTTGCATTGGGAACAAGGTACCAGGAGATCTGAATCCTGGTCCTGCTACCATCTCTGATGGCTGTGGATGAGATTCTGTGCCTCGGCTCCCTCAGCCACAGGACTGACGCAGCAACACTTGCCAGTGCTCTGAGACATTATATATAAATGCAATCTCAAACTGGTGGCAAATGACTCCAGCTATCACCTTTTCTGTCATTTCCAGTTGTCATAGAATCACAGAATAGCCTTGGTTGGAAAAGACCTCAAAGATCATTAAGTCCAACCATTAACCCAGCACTGCCAAGTCACCAGTAAACCACATCCCTCATCAAAGCGATGAGTCCAGTGAGAAATTCTTTGGGTAAAAAAATAAAAGCCCTGAACAGGTACCAAAACCATAGGTGAAAGCATTCTCTGCTCATAGCATTTAGAGCAGAACCTCAGTGGTATGTCATGCATATGTGCTTACACGGAGACAAGTTTTATTCTGTCTTGTTTTGAAGAGTTTCCAACCCAAAAGTTAAAACAATGCGTAAAGAAAGTCTGGAGGGATCTTCCATACCTGTACCTGTGGGATGTGATGTGATGAGAAAATGCAGATGAAAGATGAGCTTGTGTTTCTTAGGGCCATTGCAACAGTGCTGGCATGAAGAGAAGCAAACTGTGTTTGTGCCAGTGGGGTGGCACAGTGTCAACACTGTCATCTGGCTCTTTTCTCTTTTTCCGCTGCAGCTCCTTGTGTGCATTTCTTTGATGTAAAGTTGTGTCTAGCACCAGAAGGCATTTGGCTAGTGGCCTCCATTTAGAGAAAGACAGAAAATCACATTGAGTAGGAATTCAGTCATTAATCTGGAAAAATCCTTCCCAACCGAATTTTAATCAGAACTACTGAGAAATTCAGGGTTTTAGCAAACTGGCATTTTTTCGACAAAATCAATGCAGCTGAAAAATTCCCAAGCAGGTCTGGCTGTGACATCTGAGCAGTTCTGCCTCTCTCTGGCACAGCTTTAGAATGCAAAACTGTTGCATTCAGGACATCCTCAAGCTCTTGCGTGAAAGCACATTCACCTGTTAAAACTCTGCCTAGGCTACTCATTGAGTGCCTTTCCAATCCAGACACCACCTGTGATTTTTCTCTTTCTTCCTGAGAATCTCTTTGTGTTAAATATGAAGCTGGTGAAAAGTTTCACATTAACAGCAATAAGCCTCAACACAGAGCAGGTTGAGTACTAGCAACAGTGCTTGAGTAAGCTTTTTTCTTACAGCTCCTCATGCTAATATGTCTCAGATATCCCCAGAGATGAGAGAGTAGATTGCAGCTCGTTCACTTTCCAGCCTCTCTGCCAGGCCTTCCAGTGAAAGAGGGAGACAGTTTCCAGCAGTGGTGGTTATTTCTGACATTTGCTGACCGGGTAGGAACTGGACTGGGACTAAGTTCATTTCCTATCGGCTGACAGCCAGTCAGCACACGATAGAAATTTGCAGTCCCTGCTGGTGTGGACTGGATTCTTATTGGCAAACTCCACATGAAAAGACTGTCTAACCCCTTACTAAATTGTTGATGCCAAGACATTTCCCCATCTCCTGTGAGGATTCGTTTTATAGTCTTTATGATGAACAGCCCTTGATATAAAATAGTCGGGGATAAAAGGTACAAAAAAAAGGAAAAAAGCATATACAGGAAGAAAGCATAGCTCTTTGTTTCTGGATGCACAAAGATCCATCTCTGAACTCTGGAAATATACAGGCTGGATAACGGCTGCCATTAGATTTATAAAGGAGACCTTCTTTTGTCACCTACACAAAGGTCACTTCTGGAAAACAGGCTCTAACCATCACATGCAAAGAAGGATGCAAAGCAGGTTTCCAGAAACCCTGACCAGCTGCAGTCCCCAGAGGCACTCTGTGAAGATGAGTTGGGACTTGTTTTAGTCAAAGCGAGAGCCCCCCGTTCCCCTAGTGCACCCAAAGGGAGGTTGTGTAAGAAATAATTTTCAGACAAGCAAACTGTCTCACACAAGATTGTCTGAGCTGAGCACTTTGCTGATCCCTGGTAAAGCACAGGGTATAAAATAACACTCTGACTCACCTTTTCATGAGTCCCCAGCAACCCCGAGGGAGGACATCATGAGAAACTCAATAAACCCATCACACAGCAGAAATCATGTGCCAGCCCCTAGCTCTGCTGTCTTCTGGGTTTCTCTTTGGGGTTTTCCTCTGCCCTTGCCCTGCAGCTCCCTCTTCCCAGGGTAGAGATTGCAAGATCAACTCACTAATGTGAATTGGGCAGAAGGCACAGGCCAGACACTTGGCAGCATAGGCCAACTTAATACCATGGGACCAACTGAGGTCATGCCTGTGGCAGCTGATGCTCCTTCATAAACCAGCACAAGTAAATCAGTGACTTTGACTTACAGTGGCAAGATAGTTCCATTTGATGACAGACGGCTTTAATGTGGCTTTTATCAGCACCTTTCTCCCAAGATAAGGAGACTGTCAGAAAGATATCAGCAATGGTTTAGGGGGAGCTGGATGCTCCTGTTCTAAATTAATAGCAGGATGGCCTCCATTCACATCTCCTGGTGTGAGGTGCCAGAGGAAGAACAGCCACAGGACTGGAGTACTCGTGACACCAATGTCCGCACTCCTCACTACCAACTGTATCGTCTCCACCAAGTTATTTTGTGAGGGTAGATTAGACTCCAAGTGGGCTGCATATTCCCTTCTGATAACAAGCTACCTAATCTCACACTGCCTGTGTCCATCATCTCTGAGACCACTCGGGTAAACAAACCACAACCTGGAGCAGGGAGAGTAGAAGAGAGAGTATCATTGGAAGTGGTTTCAACCAGCTAGAGCTGAAAGGACTGCAGTTTGAGAATAGCTGCATCTCTAAAAAGACAAGACGTTCCTGTGGATCCACACAGATCACAGCTGAGAGAAATGCCAAGCAGTGGACCATCACTGCAGACCGTGGTTCCAGGTCCTAACAGACCAGTGTGGTATAGACAAAGGCAGACACAGAACCCCACAGAGGGCAGTGCAGGGTACCAAAAGACTTAATTCAGACTTAAAACCACAGTGTGGCTCCTTGCTGATATTGGGAGAGCTGGGAACATTAAGGGTGGGGCAGTGAACGCCAGGCCATTAGAAAGAGGGCTAGTAAACACAGGCTAGTGATTAAAGGAGCTAGTTGTTATGGGTGCTGTGATAATGTATTGCCGTGGGCAAAGAGAAGTGGCATGGGAAGCAGTGAAATAAATCCATCTGAAAGGAGTTCATTGCCCATGCTAGAGTGCATGTGTATGCCAGAGCCTGGATCCGTGCTGCTGGCTGCCTTCCCAAACCAGTGCACAACAAGGCAAGAGGGAAAAGGCAAATCTATTTCCCTGAGATTCTGGCAGGGGGAGACAAAGTGGTCACCTAGTTTTCCTCAGAAGGGAGAGTCCAGCATGTTTTTCCTATCCATTCAATAAGCCAGAGAACCAGAAAAGACAGTGGTCTTCTCCCTTGGACAATATCTCGTCCTCCTCACACTGCCAGTGCCTGCCTTGGCCAGGCTGGTTTAGAGACTCATAAACCTGAGCTGAGGGACCAAATCCTCCACTGCTTATCCTTGATATCACCTCATTTCATCTGTGCCAGAGGAGGACAGGAGGTATCTGAGCTTGAGCTGCCTTCAGCCAAAGATGAGTGGTGTCCCTCACTTTGTTCATGCTCAGGTACCCACACACTGTCACCACCTCCAGCCTCAAGCAGCAACAAGTTAGTCCTGGCTGGTAAGGGCTGTACTCCCAATGTGCTAAAAGGTGACCCCAGAGTTCTCTTCAGGTCCCTCCTGCCATTATGTCCACTACTGTCCATCGTTGTCCCTGTGATCACAGCTGCCTGAGGGAAGTGAGTCTTCCTGGTTGTTTCAAACTTCAGCGTGATGTACCAGGGAGCCTTTAAGGTGGGTCTCCCTCCTTTTCTTCCCTGGGAGGATCAGAAAGCTGAGCTGGTAAGTTATCTCTATCTTTAATTCATCCATATGCGTAACAGCTATTTCTCTGAACTGCTAACACAAGATCAGTTCTCATTATACTGAAGAGGAAGTATAGGGGTTTGTTCCTATTCTCATTTTTAAAATCAGACAATGAATTCTTATAGACTGGCTTTGGGTGAGAAAGTCATCAGCAAAGAAGCAGAGGAGCATGACTATCTGTCATGTGTGTGTGCACATGCATAGATTCCCTCTGAAAAATAAAATCCTTCTGTATGCTAATTTTTCTCTTTGAGTTTCCAAGACAACAGCGGTTTCACTCAGTGCTGTCCCCATATAACTCCCTGGTCCCCTCTCTTTAGAGATAGCTTCATAGTTTGTAAGGGTACTGGGCTTTTTTCTCCATTTTTGTAGCTTTTCCAAATGCTTCTAATCACCCACACTGAACAGTCCTACCCCAGGAATCTGTGAAAACCAGCACACAGAGAAGTTAGCCCAGAACGAGCCATGGTGTGACCCTGCAGAGAGCATCAGCAACTCTGACCCCACATGCATGTTCTTTCTCCATGCTGCATGTGGAGTCACTCATCCCATTTTGTCAAATAAACTACCTCACTTAGCTGTGGTGTAAAAGTATGTCTATACACATGTACAGTGCTGTAAAGATCATATCTTGTGGTATAATTTGTTCTGCATCTGTATCCAAAGACAATCAGAGGCATGAGCTCTCCCCATTAAACTTGTACTCTGGGAGACATCTCAATGACAGAGAGAGGTGGCTGTGCCCACAACACCCAGTAGGATCTAGCAACATTTTTCCTAGACTGGCTCAATCACTTACTAGATATAACTTCTGTATATGCAGGTACCAGCAGGCATGTCAGCTGCTGTGCAACAAACCCGAGGGCTTGTCTTGCTGCCCCTTTCCTGGGGAGGTTGTTCTCCATCCTTTGGGATCTCACCTATGGGAACACTTTCCTAATTTTCAAACTATACTCTTCACTACTGTTCCCTTTATTTCCACTGCGAGCATCAGTCCAGCTCCTTTCTTCCTTGCCTTCAAACTCAGATCATTTACCAGTTGTACCACTGTCTCCTCCCATGTATCTCCTTTTCTGTCCCACAGTGAATGTTGCCATAAAAATAATCTCGATCGGTAGGATTCAGGAAACTACAGCAGGGTATTCCAGGAAATTAGGGACAAAACAAGTTTTCTAAATACTGGTAAGAGGTAGTGGCTCAGATTAGGATTTGAAGGAGGCTTCATCTCCACCTTTGCCAGTAGTTCTCATTCCTCATCAGTCCAGAGGATCAAATTTAATCTCTACCTGATGGGACATGAGTGCTGGTGGGATATGAGCAAGTGTTTATGAAAGCAGCCCAGTTCCTGGGGTGTTACAAGAAAGCACAAGAACAGAACTGAACAGCTGCTTATTCTCCAAAGAAGCTGTGAATCAGATGTTCCTGCTAATCTTTTTTCCAGGCTTTATTTTCCTGCTCTTTAAAAGAAAATGCAGAAAAACAGAGCCCAGGTTCAGGCCTGCTTTAGAGCAACTTAGATTTGGTGCATTCAGAAACCTATCAAAGTTTGATAGGGGCATGTGTACAGCTCAGAGAAATCCACTTGTATCTACATTTAGCCTGGATCTGGGGCTAAACTGTAGCAGTTGTTCTATCACCCGATGTCCCCTCCTTGGCTGGGAAGTGGAATTGGGGAAAAGAGAGAAGCCCCATGGGCTGAAATATAAATGGATTTAATGAAACAACAAAACTAATACAAACACTAACATAAAGTGTAGAAGCTTGTACTCAGCCTGGTCCTTGGGAGCAGCAGAAGATCAAGATGAAGGAAACCCAGAAAGTGGAACTCCTCACCCTCAGAAAATTCCCTCTTTTCTAATGAGCAGATGTCAGTGGTATGGGATACACCTGTGAATCAGCTTGGGGCAGCTGCCCTCACTGAAACTCCCACTGACTCGGGGCTGCTCATGATCTGCCTGCCATGGCTGGCCCATGGGGCTCTTCCTGGGAAACCAGAACACCTTGAAAATGAAGTCTTCTCTCCAGAAAGTTGGAGAAAATACTCATATTTAGTGCTGAGGAAAAATGAACAAAACCAGAGAAGTTCCAAAACATCGTCCAAAGGTAGCTGTAGAGGTGGAAGAGTGATACACAGCATTGCTAGACATTGCTCTGTCCGCTGACTTCCTGTGGATACAGGGCAAAGTGTGCCCCCATCCCTAAAACGTACACAACAAGGCAGAGGAAACCTAGAAAATTTCATTCATCTTTTTAAAATCCATTGAGATCTTCTGCAGAAATTGTTACAAATGGACATATTTTTTTATCTAAATCTTACTGTTTCAGGGGAGTAGAAATACTGAGAAGATGAAAAGATCTATTGGGATGTCCAGATTTCAATCTGATCTTGAACTTGGTACACATATCTTTGATTTTTAAAGTCATTGACTTGTGAATTTGAGAGCTATTTTGGGAACCTTTGTTGCCTTTAGAGTTCAAGGAGAACAAGGTTTTGGACCACAACACATACAGATGCCCCTTTCAGTCAGCCACCTCAATTACATCAGAGAATTTTCTGCATTCTTTACTAAAAAAACTAAAGTTAGCTAGTGTCACACGACAAACAAGGGAACTCTATTTAGTAATCAGATGTCCCTAGCTGTATTGTAACATTGGCCGCTACAGAAAATCACTCCGGAAACCTCCATCGCCCTGAGACATCCTTGATCTTCTAGCACAATAGGCAGGTTATTACAGCTATCCACTGCTCCTGCAGAACAGCAAACAATCAGCTCAGCCAAGAAGCACGCACGTACTCCTTCAGCTCCCAGAAGTGCTGTATGCAAGACTTAATAGCAAAATGGCTTTGTCGACAGGAGCATGCCTTAGGATCAAACATCATAAATCTCTGCCCTAACCTAACTTCAACTATGTGTATTTATAAAGTACAGGAGATCAAATACAAAGAGAAAGATAAAAGCAAATATAAATGAAATAATGAAAATTCTGAGTAGCAGAGAAAGAGAAGCCTCAGTCTGCAGCATTATTGCACAGCATGGACCCAGCAGATGCAAAACTGCGATGTGGGAGCAGTTTAGCTCACCTTTCCCAGCCTTGGCTTGAAGGGGGATAGCTGAGGAGATCAGGAAAGGGACAGATTGATTCTCAGCTTCTGTCAAACAGCACAGTAATAGGTATTTACTTGAGTTAACAAAGCTGCATATATGACAAGCCCCTTCCCAAAGGGGGCAAAGCCCAATCTGAAAACACTCCTCCTATGAAGACAAGTCCTGCCTGCTTTCTGCAGCCACATGGCTTTATGTGGAGGATCAGGATTTACACAGCATTTGCCTTATGTGTTAAAGAGTCAGTTTTCATTTTTATGTTGTGCTTTAAGGCACTTTTTAGTTCAAGAACAGATTAAACTGTCCTATAGATATGAAAAAATGATATATTTTGGCTGGATTTTGTCTGATCACATTTCAGAAGAGGGTCAGCCACAACCCAAGCCTTCTGTCAGTTCTGTTCACACCTGACTGTCACTAGCAAGTACAAAGGTCTTTAAGGACACTATCAGCCGAGGGAGGAGACAATGCACAGTGCAAAATGGCTCTCAGTGAGTCACTTGCAGCTACACGTACAACTGGCAGCCTCAAGAAGGAAGCATGTGCTTGTGGTGTGATCCTGAATTTACGACTGTGGATTAACATATATTTTTTCCCTGCTCTTGCAATAACTCACTATGGGATTTACAATGTCATGTGAAGATCCCTTTTATAAACTGCTGCCTGTAATAGCTGAAACAGTGAAAATCGCCAAAGACAAGCTGAGTTCTGGCTCAGAATTCTAATGCATTTTACATGTGGGATTTTATATTGGGAGCAGACTTTTGCAGTCCCTGTTCAGAAATCGCAGTTGAAGCTTTCACCCAGGTAAACCCAACAGTGTCAGCTTTTATGCTAAGCATCAGATCATGCCAGCATTTCTGATGTAATAGTTACAGATCGAGTTGGCATAAGAACTTAAGGCCAGCTATCCCAGGTTACATCAAAGGTCCATCTAGCCAGGAGCCTTTGTCCAGCAGTGACTGGAAGAAACTATTTGGAGAGTGCTTGTTCTTAAGAGACCAAATATCAGATGTATATCTGGAACACCCAGAAAACCCTGACAATACCCTCCAGCAGACTCCCACTGGGATTTCCTGAGCCAATGAAGATATCTTTATAACCCTCAGTAGCTTACCCTTCCCTAAACTAGTCCAGACCCCTCTGAAGCCCATGTGAGCAAGCATATAGCATCTACAACATCTGCAGCAAAGATGTCCACATGTGAACCACATGTTCAAAGAACTACGTCCTTTTAATGGCTCTGTTTCAGATGCTAATTTCATTCAGTGCCCCCTGCTTCTCCCACCAGTGAGCAACCACTCTCCATGCCATTCGTGAGAAACTAGAAAGGGTGCTGGCTCACCCCTGGGCACAGCTCTCCCAGTAGGTGCAGAAAGACCTTAAACCAGCCACACTCATCCCCAAAACAGGAGCTCATTTAAGCTCTGAATCACATCCAAGCCCAAGAGGTGTAGACACTGTCACAGAATCATAGAATAGCCTTGGTTGGAAAAGACCTCTAAGATCACCCAGTCCAACCATTAACTCATCACTGCCAAGTCACCACTGCCCCATGTCCCTCAGCACCTATGAGAGGGCAGAGCCAGGATATCTGGGATATCAATTCTTGACCATCCTTGTGGATTGACACCTGCCCCTACCTAACCCCTGCAGGGACCTATGCCCATTACCATGTGGGATCCTGGTGCCAACCACTCTCTGTGGAGTCCTTTGAGGTTACAAATGAAGAGCACCTTTTACTCCATTGTATGCCTCAAAGTCCTGAAAGATATTTGCCTTTGACCTGTGCCTCTTTCATGCTCCAACTTGCTCTTCGTTTGTGCTAAAGGATGTTCACTCGGAGCCAAGGAGGGAGGTTGCACCAAGGAGGCATGTTACTGGACTAGAGGACACATCTCATGCTAGTAAATAATGAGAAGGAGGGTGCAAACGCGTTAGTCAGCCCTGAGGCTGAGTGAGCTGAGCTGAGGGCTAAGCAGTGAACATCTCTCTCCATCTTTATTCACAGATCAGCCCAACAAGATCCAGTGCCCACTGTTCTGGAATCATTCTAAGCCTAATTTCAGGTGTGGTGCAGGAAGGAGTTATGATCAGGAGTGCTGAGCAAGCGACACAAACCTTAGCCTGCGGAGCTCAGCTTATTCTCTCATGCATCACTTCTCCTCCATTAACCTAAGGTTAAAATGAAGTCAGGCTAAGGCAATTGTTTGGTGGAAAAAGGGAAAAAAACCAACATTTTCTGGGTGTTATCTGTCAGCTTCTCTCACACAAATACCAGCAGCATCTACACGTACTCACATACACACACAGAGCACCTATGAAAAGGTCAGCAATCTGTACTCATTTTCTGCCCTCTGGACCATAGGAAATACAGTTCATTGAGTCCATCCCCCACCCCAGAGCAGGGTCAGTATTTGTATAAACTTCCCCTAACAGATGATTATTCTACCTGTTCTGAAAAAACCTCTGGTGCTGGCAATTCCTGCAGTCTCCCTAAGCCATCTATTCCTGACCCTACATACAATGTCTTTAGCTTAAAAACTTGTCCTAGTATTTAGCCTAAGTCTCCTTTACTCCAAGTTAAGCTCAGTACTCCTTTGTATACCCTCTGTGGAAAAGACAACTATTTTATTCCCTTTCTCTAGTAGCAATTTCCTATACATTTTCCTACTGCTTCCCTCTAGACCCTGTCTTTTCTTCTTCAGCCCAAACCACAAATCTTTCAGTCTTCCCTCACAGGTTGTGTTTTCTAGACCTCAGATTGTTTTTATTCCTCTTCTCTGCTGCCCCCACCAAATAGCCTGCATCTTGGTTAGGTTAACAGCTAGACTTGGTGATCTTAAAGGTCTTTTCCAATCAAAATGACTCTATGATTCTATCTTTCTTCACATGCAGCATGCAACGCTGGCTGCAGTGCTTCCACAAGGCTTTGCTACCACAGAGAAGACCATGACCTCCCAAGGTTTCCCAGGGCAGTGGTGGAGTCCCAACCCTGGAGGGATTTCAGAGCCATGTAGATGTGGTGCTGAGGGACATGGGGCAGTGGTGACTTGGTAGTGCTGGGTTAATGGTTGGACTTGATGGTCTTAGAGGTCTTTTCCAACCAGGGCTGTTCTATGGTTCTGTGCCTCTTTTTTTATAGACTGATACGATATCCACTGTCTGCTTTTTTTATTTTTTTGGCAGTGTGGCATTTACCGAATATTCACAGGGACCTTCAGGTCTTCTTAATGGGACAAATAGTTCATGCTTTAAGAGGAAGAGGTGACAAAGTACAGCGACCCAGTAGGACAAAAGGCAGAGCTTGCAGAATTGTGTCTTGATCTGTGGAAATAATTATTTCCTCGTACAATTTTCTGGCACAACTAGAACATTGTATTGTATTTTGAACACTGCATTGTATTTTGGATGCTGAAAGCCAGGGAGAGATTGACAGCATTAAAGAGAAATTCATCGAAGGACAAAAAAAAAATTATTAGGAAGAGAGAAAAAAAAAATTAAAAGTCATTCTCTGTAATTTAATCAAGTGATAATTTCAGGAGAGGATTATAGGCTTAAACAAGCCTCGAAGATGGAAACACAAACAATGCAATGCTTTAGAATATTAAAGGACAGCAAGCAGAAGGTTATAAGCAAAGACATTGACATGAAATTAATGAAAATACCACTTCAGCATAACCAGGGAGAGAATGGGATTTATTAGGCAGTGGAATAATTTCCACAAAGTGTGATGGAAGCCTACTACAGGCCTACTATGCCTGTTTTCAAAGAAAAAAGTGTACAGGCTATGTATATCTCAAGGGAAAGACTCCTCTACTGTGTCTTCAGCCCAACTGATGGGAAGTTCATGCAAAAGATTTTGGGGGCATCTTGATAGACCAGGAGACTAATCTGTAGCCCAATGAGATGAGCAAGAATCCCTCTTCTGACTTTGGTGGAATTAGGGAAAACCCAAAGAAAATTACCTCAGGACTCCTAAGGCAGATGGCAGCTTTTGTGTTATGTCTAAGCTTGTCACAGACAAGAATTTGCTACTGATGCATCAGGAGCTGAGTAAAGCAAGTGTGACAGCAAGGAGACAGGTGAATTTTTTTCTGGTTTTTGCTGAATCATTTATTCCCTGTGAGCTGCACTATCTGGGATGCCAAAATGAGCGGCGACTTCAAGCTGAATTTATCAAATAATTTTACATGACATGAGAGTAAGGCAGGGAAAGAGACTGTGCCAGTGGAGAAATGAGTGGGACACTTCCAGTTTTTATTTGTAAGCTCGTCTCAGAAATAGGAGAGGAAGGAAAGCTTGAAGTATCACAGCAGGAACAGCTGGCTGCCCTCCTACCCCAGCAGCAAGAGCATCCTCTCAGCACAGAAGTGGCATCAGCCCCCAGCACAGGAGGAGTTTGAACCCACACCATTCCCACTCCCAAAGAGAAGGGCTCAGTCACCACATTGAGATACCCTGAACTAGGTGACTGCCAGTCCTCCTGGCTGCAGTTGTCCCACTTCGCACTGACACATGGAAAAGGAGAAAAACAAACATTTTTGTCACTTGGCCCCCATGATGTGTGAAAGTCCTCAGCAGCAACAAGAACATTATGTATTCTTGCTTTCCCACAGCTTATTCTTGCCCCTGCACTGTCACATTGTGAACCAGGGCAGGGAAGTAGTGCCTTGGCTTAAAAATAGCCTGGCAAAATATAAACTGTGCTTTTAAAGCCCCATAGATTCTTTCATCTGCTTCATAGAGCAGCTGCCCAAAGACCTGTCCTGTCACAACTAGTTATGGGGGAAAAAGATGCCAGAAGAGAAAGGTAAGACTCTACCAAAGATGGAGGGAGAGGTATTACTGTCTCACCACTCAGGAAAAGATGTTTAACCTTGGGAATGAGATGGGAACGCTAAGGAAGTGTCAGAGGAACCTGGAAAAGAAGGTGACAGAAAACTGTATGGCCCAGCAGCTAGGTGTGGAAAGAAAAGACCTTGTCCTGTCACACCACAACCCCTGATGGTGTGAGCTAGTGCTGGAGAAGGGTGATGTACATCAGAAGCCATTAGGTACCAGACATTTATTTTCCTCTTACAGCTGGGCAAATGGTCCACCTTTCCTTCAGCTTTCACAGCCTTCTACCAAAACCCAGTGTGACCCCCCCCAGCCCAAATATAATACTTTTTTCAATAAGAGTGACAAGGAGAATTAGGATTTCCTGAGGAAAACCCCAATCCCTGCTGCTTCATGCTGTATTTATATATATGCAGGCTCACATGCACACCCTTCATCTCCTGACCTGCAGTTAAGAGTGAATTAGGAATGATGGGGTGGCAGCCCGTCAGAGACAGGCCAAGCCAACACTGCATTAAAGCACAGCACAGAACACCCTGAGCCTGACCTGCCAAGAGATTTCACACTCATCTTCCCAGAGAAAGGCAGGGCTTCATAACTCACATCAGGTGGCGACTCTCAGGTCCTGGACATCAATGCCCTGAGCAAGTGAGCTGGTTTAATTTTTGTCACAGGTGTTTTATTTTTTTTGGCAAGAACTGCTGGAGTGAAATGCTGTTAGTACATCAGCAGGCTTGTCACTCCCTCCCTGTCACATCAATCAGAGTCTCCATGGACCCGGGCTGCCTTGCTGTGCGTCTCGGCGCAGGAATAGAGTCCTTTCCCCTCGCGTCGCTCGGCCCCATTGTGACTAAGCAGCCAGGTTGTTCTGCTCCACACCACAGGAAGGCAGGGGACAGGAGCCCCCCGAGCCCTGCTGTGCAGAGGGGAAGCTCAGGACGATGCAGAACAAGGGGGTCAGTGAAGCCACATTCTTCATTAATGCTGGATTTATAATCAAGGCTGATTCCAGACAGTATAGTTAATCCATGCTCCCCGAATCTCAGCTGGAAGAAAATGGATTAGCTTTACTGACTTCACTGAAGCTGAAGCAATTTGCCCTGGCTGAGGACCTGATTCTTATCCTGGCCATCAGTTGCCGCATGTGTTGCAGCATACAGCACAAAAGCATCATTCTTTAAGCTGACCAGGGGTCGAACATGATTCTTTGGCTAGAAGGAAGCAGCAGAGCTGAATCCAGGCAGTACAGTTTCAATTAAATGGGGAAATGAAAACCCCATGTTACCTCATGTGGAAAACAACCCCATCTCCCACCCCAACACCAGCAGTTGAGGGACCTTTCCTACCAGCACGGCCAACGGCTCCCATGGTGAGGGCAAAGCCAGCACAGATCCTGGCCACAGCAGAGAGATAAGTGGTACTGCAGGGCACATTGCAGGGAGCATGGGAGGCTGTAAATGAAGGTCTTCCTAATTAGAAAGTGGTCAGAAGCACACAAGCACACACAGTTTCCTGGTCTGGTAAGATGCTCTCCTACAGGCTAAGGTGATGTTAAAAGGGAAACCATCACACGGGAGATGGCGAAGGACACACCAGTGGATGAAGCAGAAGGTGCGTGTACAGCACTGCCAGCTGCAGAAAGCCATAAGTAAGGGCCAAGGAAGAGCCTGGAGTTAGAAAAAGACAGACATATAATGGCAAAGGCTTTTGAGACTACAGGGGAAATTCTGAACTGTGACCAAAGATGATTAGGAAGTGGGAGAAGACGTCAGAATATGAGTGGAGTGTTAACACACTGTGTCTAGGAAGTCCACGTAGCTGGGACTCTGAAAAACAGAAATGTGCAATCGTCAGGCCAGGTAATGTACAGCCTGAAAGACCTCAGTGGAGTAAATACCTATAGCAAAGGGCAAAGAAGTGGATTTCTTCACTGAAATGGTTATCAGGCATTGGGAGAGGCTGCCCAGGGCAGTGGTGGAATCACCATCCCTGGAGGTGTCCTAAAAAATGTGTAGATGTGGCAGTTTGGGACATGGTTTAGTGGGCATGGTGGTGTTGGGCTGACAGGTAGACTTCATGATCTTGGAGGTCCTTTCCAACCTTAATGATTCTATGATTTTAATTATGGAGATCCTACAGTTCCTAGCTGGAGGTGCAGTGCTGAACCAAAGTCAAAATCGTGGGTGGTACAGGGCACACACCTGTGTGGAATTTAAAAACAAAGCAATTTCAGCTGCAAAGGCAAAGATGTTTTCTAGGATGTGCAGGTACTAGATGTTCTGGTGCAGAAAGAGGAGTGCCCTCCCTAGCTAGTCCTTCTTGCATATCATGTGGCAAGGGAATGCTATGATGCTGTGCCCTCTCCACATCACAGCCAGATCCAGCCCTCAGGTCACAGACACAAAAAGGAGAGAGTAAAGGAAAATCTCTCAGGGAAAACAGGGGGGGATCCTCTGACATAAAACTGGCTGGGATAAAGTATTCAGAAGTGCTTGATAGGAGAAGACCAAATAGGACCTAATAATATTCTCTTAATAAGGCAATTTAACTGCCTATAATTCTGTGTCCTGTGCATTGTGCTCTCCCAGCACAGGAGTTCAAAGGGTTGTCACAACAGGCCCTCAAAGGAGGGTTTTTATAATGAGTGATGTTTCTTAGGGACTCAGTATGGGGCAGATGTATGCTGAGGAGAACAAAAAAAAAGTAAAATGTAGGATACACTGAAAAATTAGTCATCAAGCTGGACAGTCACCAAGCCATATTGTTTCTCACTGTAAAACAGCACTAAAACCAGTGGCGTTCTCCTATAGACTGTGGTCAGTTCTGGTTTAAGAATGGATACAATTCAAATTTAATTTGACATCTTTAGCAAAGGGTCTTTGGAGGGTTTCATCTGCTCAGCTTCCCCATGAGCAACTGTTTCCCCATTGCAAGAGGAAAATAAAGTTTTTTCCAGCCCAAATTGAAGGGAAGGCCTGAATTCAATCAACTAACAGAGAAGATGCTTTCTCTCTCTCCTCTTTCCTTAAGACAGTGGCTGTCCTTACACAGGAAGGTCACCCACAGCATGGGAGTCAGGGGAAAGGTCCAGAGCAGGGGAGGCTCACACTGCCCTGGTGGCACCTGCCACCTCAGTAACCTCTGCAAACGTAAACATCAATTGTGCAGAGAACGGTAACCGCTTTAAATAGGTTAAAAAAATAAAGGCTGGTTATTTAATTTAGCATACATGCTAGGTGGGTCAATATCCATCATTCTCTCCCCATCCTTCTTCCCCACCCCACAGGTCTCCAAGGGCAGAGGTTTAAGTCCCAGCTGAGGAAACAGGGCATGGTTCATTTAGTAGCACCGCAGCAGGGCTGCTGGGGATGTCATGCTTCTGATGAGACATTAAATCAAGGTAAACACTGATCTCGCAGGCATCGCTGCTTGAGAAGCGCCAGAAGAAAAAAATGCCAAAACCTTCATGGCTCTTGTGCTTTGATTTCTCACTACAATGTGATTCCTCAAAGTGAGGAAACTCAAATGTCTGTGGAACAGGAGGTATCAAGTTTTCTGACTGCCTGCTTGTGCTTCTTTTTCATTTGCTCTAGGAGAGATTTATTGTGGATAAAGTGTTTCTGTTAAACAAAACCTTCATCAACAAGAGCAAGCAGATATCATCTCAAGACCCTATTTAGCATCCAGGCCACAAGACCATCTGCTCTCCTTTGCACCCTCACTCCATTCCTCCTCACCCTGCAACCTTCCTCTCCCCTTCCACCACCCCAGCACACATCCCCCTTGTACCCCATGCCCCAACCATCATGAGCCAATTTTTCTAGCTGGTGATTTCAAACCCTACTAGAAGGTCTGCAGCTCAGGCTAAACCTGCCCAGCCATAGAACAACTTACTTCTTTCATGGGTAAGAAACAACAAGGAAGACAGCTGCAGTATTTCAGCCTATCCTTCCCTCTTTCCCAGCTAGCTCCCAAACCCTCTCCCTGCATAGGTATGATTTTCTCTTTGAAAGAATCATGCTGCACTTAGTAATTGCTGGAATTCCTAAGTGTAACTGTTCAATAATAATCACTTCTTTTTCCATGCTTTACACTAATTCTTGTTTAACAAAATTGCTGTTCTGTGCAAGAGACTGAGCTGTCCCAAAGACAAACAAGGAAGGAAAGTATTTATTGCTATCAATGTCTTTACAGAGGTTTCCTCACTTTGTTCAGGTGTAAGCAAAGAGAGCAGAGGGTAGAAGTTTAGATCCTGTCCAGATAAATAAATGATAAATTAATTGGGTTGCCCTCTCCAGTTTCCCTCATTTTCTGTAAAAAAAAAACCCTCAACAACAAAGGAGGAAGCTGTGATTTGTTCCTTGGGGGGTGGTTGCCAGAGGAAGGCAAGGGTTCCCATCTGATGGGACCTCTTACCAGATGGTGGTTTCCAGATGAAAGTAGGGGTCCCCCTACCACACAGGGTCCCATGGCTGCAGCATGTACACCTGCAGAGACAGGGCACAGGTGTGCCCATCATATGTGACAAAGGCCCATATGCGACAGCATGGCTCCAGTGCAGCCACAAGCATCACCCCAACAAAGGGCCAAGAGAGGTTTCCTCTAAGGAGACAGACAGAAGGGCCAGGGGAAGGAAGAGAAAAATATACCATTTTAATACTTTGGGTTATAGCTTTTGATGGGTAAAAGAGAATTCAGAGATTTTTGATACCATCACTTTGTGAAAAACAAACTGTTCCCCTCAGTCTGCATCCATCATGTGGAATTAACAAGCAGAGCTAAAGCCAAAGCTACTGATTTCATTAGGCTTACACCAGGGGTGAGTTTCTCTCTGCATACCAAGCAAGTCATTGTACATGTTCAAAAGTTTCCTTTGAGTCTCTTCAATTACCTCCACACCTCCCTAAACTCCTTGGACAGGCTGTATTAACCTCTGAAGAACCTTAGACTCGCTCCTGGAGCCCCTCCATCTGGCTTTCATCACCTTCCAGCCTCATGAACTGCTCAGCCAAAAACCCTCCACTGGTTATTTCTTGAGTGCCAAGTTTCCTCTCCCTGAAACTTTGCTGCTACCACAGGTTCACTCCCTTCTTGAGAGCCTCTCTCTGCCAGAGCCCGCACAGCTCATACCTTAATTCTGCCCTAACTTAATCTGCAAGGGTGCCTACATTTAGCCTGTATCTGGGGCTAAACTGTAGCAGTTGTTCTACCACCCAATGACCCCTCCCCAACTGAGAAGGGGAATTGGGGAAAAAAAGGGTGGTGGGTTGAAATAGAAACAGATTTAATGAAATAACAAAACTAATACCATCACCAACATAAAGTGTAGAAGCTTATACTCATCCTCATCAGCAGAAGACAAAGGAGCCCCAGGAAGAGAAACACCCCACCCTTAGTGAACTCCTTTTCTAATGAGCAGATGTCAGTGCTATGGGATACACCTGTGAGTCAGCTTGGGGCAGCTGCCCTGACTGAAACCCCCACTGACTTGGGACTGCTCATGGCCTGCCTGCCATGGCTGGGGTGGGGGTCATCCCAGTTTGTCTGCAGGTCTGCTCTAGGACATCCCACCATGTCCTCCCAGTGCAAGGTGGTGGCTAGAAGAACTGGAACAGGCAGGAGAGAGGCTAATGGGATTCTTTGCCAAGCTGGAAAAAACAACAGTAAAAGTTTATTTAACCCCTAGGAAGCCTGGGCAACTTTAACCATCTCTCTGGTGACCCTTCCTGCCTGCATGAGCAGTCAGACATTTGATTCTGGAAAAACACTGACCAGTTCCCTTGGGAACCACGCCCAGGTCTCTCAGGACAGGGGGTTTGGCTGAGATGTAGGTCCCAAGGGTGCCCACGTGGAGAATCCACGTGCCTCCTCATTCGCACCTGCCTGAGAAGGACACCATGACATGATTTTGGCTGGATTATTTAGTGCTGCGAAAGTCTTTGCTGCTAGGTTTGCAAGAGCAAACTTAACATACGCCCCCCATCCCTGAGCCTATCCGCCCCAGAGGGACTCAGGTGTCTTTCAGGCATCACCTGTGGCTTCGTACTAGCCAAAGATGACAGGGGAGTGGACTGAATGGGAGCAGGAGCGTATTCACCCAGGTGAGCATGACGGGAACCTGTTCTCCCTGTGCCTGTGCACGCACGCTCTCGCGCTCAGAAACGCCGGCACCCGCCGATGAGCGCCGTGCCCGCTCTCATTTTACACCAAGCACACCCACGCTCTGCTTCGCGTCCCCTCTCCTAGCAGTTCCTCTCCCATTCACATTCGTAGCCATGCCCACGGACGCACTCTGTGCACACAGAGCCGCTCTTTTTCTCACGGGCACACCCACTCCCCCACACGCGCTCTCCCTTTGTCTCTCCTTGTGCAGCCACAGACACTCTTCATCTTAAAACTAACACACCCCCCCTCCTCCAACCTGCATCTGGCCTTGAGCTTGTTCCTACCTAGGAAGAAATGTTACTGCTGCTTTTGAAGAATATATTTTATTATTTTTCTCTTTTCTGAGGAGCCACAGAAAGGCAGAGGTTGGGATCACCTAACGGTGCGGACAATGTGCCCGTGGCGTGGCAGTCCAGAGCACCGTTACCCTGCAGAGGAACAGATCCTTTGGTCTGATCAGGATCGAAGTTCATTAAGAGAATAATAAAACAGCCCGAAAGCTTCGTCACTGCACTGCAGCAAGGAGGGAGCAAAATGGGGCTTCGGAGCCCTTTGCTGCTACGAGAGAAAAATCGTGCAGGCACTGCCTCCCAAGGGCTGCGGATGGGGTTGCCATAGCAACGCTACATCTGAGTCAGAACTATTAAGGATCACCATGGCAACAAGTGTCTCACTTGCCATTTCCAGAGAGCTGACGGGGTTTGGACTGGAACAGTCACACCACAGGAAAGGGGCAGGGTGGGAACCATCGCCTGGCTGGCCCTGGATGGGGGGGCAATGGCACTGAGCCCTCTGGGCCCAACTCACTGCAGGGTACCTCCCCCCAGGCCCCGTGCCCCCTGCCCCACCATCGCCAGGTTCCACGGAGCCACAGCCTTGGTGCAGTGGCCTCTGCACTGCAATAAGAACATGCTGAGTGTCATACCCCACACTGGGTGTCATACCCCACACCGGGTGTCATACCCCACACCACGTGTCATACCCCACACTGGGTGTCATACCCCACACCACGTGTCACCCCACACTGGGTGTCATACCCCACACCACGTGTCACCCCACACTGGGTGTCATACCCCACACTGGGTGTCATACCCCACACCACGTGTCATACCCCACACTGGGTGTCATACCCCACACCACGTGTCATACCCCACACCACGTGTCGTACCCCACCCCACGTGTCGTACCCCACACCACGTGTCGTACCCCATGCCGGGTGCCGTACCCCATGCAAGCCCCCAAGATGAGGCAGAGGCAGGGTTCAGGGTGGTGGCAGTGAACTGACTCTCCCCGTAAAGCCTCTCGAATAAGCAGGATTTTTAACCCATAAACTCCAGACAAAGAAGGAGACAAAGCTCCCCGCTGTCTGACGGCTCTCACCCTCCCCTCCACGCAGGAGCCTTCATGCTCCTGTGAATACTGAGCGGAGACAGAAGCCCAGAGGGATTTGCATTTCGCACTTGCCAGCAAATGAGCAACAGGAAGATCACACCGAGACCCCAGCACGGTGCTATTACCAACATGTGCACGAGCCACACACTCACTGCAGAGCCTGAAATTGCTCCTTTCTCTCTCTCTTTCACTGCAGAGAGGGACCCGCTGCTGTCTTTGTGGTCACAGTGTCAGGGCTGTCTGGAGGCAGGTGCCCTGGGTCCTGCACTTGGAAGGACAGCCAAGACTGTGTGTAGCAGGTTGATGGTGTGGCAGACCAGACCTCCCCTGTGCGTGCCGTGCCATGAAGTCAGACACACGTGCACGTGCAGAGAATGGCTCTGCGTTGTGCACAGCGAGGTGGGTGTCACTGTTGCACAGGCTGGCAGCTCAGGCTCACGCAGGCAGCATATAGAGGTCCTCTGGAAACATGTGCAGAGGTTTTGGCACCACCGTATTTCCCTGTTGGAAGTTAGGTGTGGGGAGCACAGACCCTGGTCTGAAGGGGAGAAAACAAAGCATCCCTGAGATGGCCATGTTGCTGTTCTCTTCCCCACCATGGCCAAAGCGATTCTCACCACTCTCCTGCTGTAAGACCATCTGAGATGCTGGCAACACAACTCCGACACAAAATACGTGGGAATCTCACATTTCTTATCCCATGCAAGGCATTAAGCACCTCTAGGTACTGGGACTTTGCCTCATCTGCCTTTCTTTCTCAGCACTCAGTCTCTGCCCTGCCCTCCACACAAATTACCCATACGACACCTTTACACCGGGGAGCACCTGTTGGAAAATGTGCTGATATTGGAACAGATCACCTGTAGGGCAGAGGAGGCATAGTTTTATGTGACAAGGGATGCACAGGTGTATGGGGTCTCCTATGAGATCATTAGGCTCTTTATCAATAGATGTTTGTCCTGAACATGGGCTAGAGGGATGTGGGAATCACAGAATGTTAGGGATTGGAAGGGACCTCAAAAGATCATCTAGTCCAATCCCCCTGCCAGAGCAGGAACACCTAGGTCAGGTCACACAGGAACATGTCCAGGCGGGTTTGGAATGTCTCCAGAGAAGGAGACTCCACAACCTCTCTGGGCAGCCTGTTCCAGTACCACCCTGCTCCCACACAGTGAGTAGGGAACTGTGCCATCCATTTTATTTCTGTAGTCAGGCTGGCAGGGCTCGCTTTAGCCTTGGCATAGGAGTTTGCAGTCCTTCCCTGTCCTGCTTCTTCACATTCATTCATTCATTTTGTCATTAATACATGGTGTGCATGTCACTGGCAGTAGAGCTGTTGCTTTCCAGGTATGTGCAGATAGCTGGGTTTTAGTTCTGATTTCAATTGCCCCACACTGAAATCTCTGCCTCAAACAAACAAGAACAAAAAGCCTCATGATGAGATTTTTCTAGATAAATGGGTAAGCAGATTTTTAAAATAGATCTGAGGCTCCTGAGTAACTTCAGAAAAAATCGTTTCTTCACAAACCACCTTTCCTTCAGCAGGGGCAGTGGTGGGAGATACCTTCTAGATAAGGAAGATTTTTTTTCCCTTTAGACAGTTAGGTGTGTTATCATTAGTCCTCAGAGTGAACACACCTATTAAATTGATTGAAGACCATTCACAACTGACTCTTTCTCTGAGATTTCTTTTCAGGTAACCTTTCTGCTGACAGCACTATGTCCAGCAGTAGCCCAAGAGGCTGTTCACATCATTCTTTAAAGATCAATGCACGCATGCTGCTGTAACAGATGTGGAGTCCCCATCCCTGGAGGGATTTCAGAGCCGTGTAGATGTGGTGCTGAGGGACATGGGGTAGTGGTGACTTGGCAGTGCTGGGTTAATGGTTGGACTTGATGGTCTTAGAGGTCTTTTCCAACCAAGGCTGTTCTGTGATTCAGTGATCTTCTTACTTTTAAATAGGAGGAAGAAAAGGCCAAGCTCTACCCAAAGTCTCAAATCACTTCCTGACAGATTTAGGGCCAAGAAGCAGGATTTACCCTCTTCCACTTTTCAGACAAAAAGGAGAAGTTTGGGGCAAGTAGCGGCTGAGCGCAGACCCTCTCCTGCTCCCCTGGGGCAGGCAATTCCTGCCTAAAGCGTGGGACGGGGCAGCGAAGCTTTCTGCAGACTTGTGTAATATTGATACAAATATGTGGCCAATTACCCTCCACTAATGACAGATTGAGGCTGTTCTCACTTATGAGTCACCTGGGTGGTTTTTTCCCGTATATATTCCTCATGCGTTTGTTTTCTTGCATTAGAGGACTAACAGCATACCCGCTGGCCAGAAAGCTAAATGCCTCAAAATAGCACTGAGATGGGTCTGGCTTGCTCAGAGCCTGCTGCTCCTTCAGTTGATCCCAGACCCTTTTGACAAGCTGGAAAACATGGGGTTGTGTCTTGGAGTCAAAAAGAGTTTGTCTCACCCCAGGATTGGTCTCTGGATGCAGACTGCGAGGGCACAGCGGGCTGTGGGCAGTAGGAATGGCACTTTGTATCTTTCCTGATTTCAGCTGTTTCTTCCCATAAATGTTTGCCTCGCTTAGCTCCTGACAAGAAGTGAAATACCGCAGGGACCAGCTGGCATTCTCCCACTCCTCCACGGACACAGCCACTAGACAAGTGATTCCATGCGCCCACGCAGGGACTGATGGAGGCTGCACATGTCTCTGTGCCATGGGGTGGCCTTCTCTGCATCTTTGAAACTCATCTTGCCTTCGACTCCTGCTCAGTGCCAGGACAACTTTGTAGGGACACAGAACAACTGTAGTGCAAGATCAAACTGGTTGTGTAGACCTGACCCTGTATGTCCTCTCCTCTCTTCCCATGCATTAGTTTTGCTAACTGGGCCCTGGGACAGCCATGAATTGTGGCCCTTGTGTGTCAGTTTTTTTCCAATGCAGGAAGAAAAAGAGAAGGGCAAGGAAAATGTCCTGATGGGTGGATATTTTTTGCTGCTGTGGCTGAGTCCTTGTTAAGTACTGACTAAAGCAAGCAAGCTGGAGGATTTAAAAATGATTTTCCATTCAAATCAGTACACAAAAGCTTTATTACCAGTCCCAGTGCTGGAAAATCACATGTCAGGCCCCATCAAAATCATGACAGTGGCTTAAATCATGAGTTTAAAAATAGATGTGTTAGCTTATTATTATTTGCTTTATGGTTTCTGAATCATTAGGTTAAACTGGCATCAAGTTCTTAGTGTTCCTTCATGCCAAAAGCTCTAAGAACTCATTCTAAAAATATTAATAAAGCCCTTGAGATCCTCGACTACTCTCATTCCTCTAGAATATGAGTTTTCATGAAAAAAACCGCGACGCACGCTGTCATAAGATTCCTGCTAAAACCATGAGAACTGCCAACTTCTCTCTTCTCCTTAAGGGTTTCAAATATAGGCTTTATCTGCTCCTTTCTGCCAGCAACAAATACAATCATTGACTAAGCAGCACAAAGGCCAGGTTTACTTTTAGGAGAAGGTAACACTTCCCAGTTATTTAGGCTCTGGCAGTGAGGCCAAAGATGCTGCTGATAACCCTGCTATCAACAAACCTCCAAGCTACTCTATCACCTGCACACTGCTTAGCATCCCTCTTTTTAACAGACCCCGTAGATCCTGACCCAGAGGTCCCTACACTGATCCTGGATGAGCTGTCTCCAGACCCAGAAGCAGCACAGCCCCTCTTCACTACAGCCCTCATGTTTTAGGGACCCGTACCAACATGCCTGGGGGGCTGCTTGCCCCGTGGACCCGCCAGTCCCCCAGCACCAGCCTGGGGATCCCTCGCCCTCAGCCGTATCACGCCGTGCGAACCCTCGGTGCTGCAGGGCGAAGGCTGCGCTGTGCGTGCGCCCCTCTAGTCGTATTCAAAGGATGATTAATGAGAATAATGTGGATTTTGGGCAGCCACAGCAACCACAGGGATTTGTGGGGGGCTGTCGGCAGCCTGTGCAGGAGGTGCTGCTCCCAGATACCTACTGAAGGGCAGCAATGCCTCTCGAGGGGCAAAGCGGCATCCTGCGCAGCACTGCGGGGCCGTACCCAGCCCTGCCTGGGGCTGGGAAGAGGTGAGGACCCAGGATGGCAGCCTGTGGCCAGCTGCCTGCATCTGGTCAGCGCAGAAGACCCGATGCCTTCACTGACAAAGCAATGCCCAGGGACAATGCCTTGTCACGGGTGGCCAAGCACCCTCCTTTATGGCACCTGGAGCTGGAGCTGATACAGCAGCACAGCACCCTCTAGGTGCACCATTCTAGGGCATCAGGTCAGCTTTTAAGCAGGCCAAGTGGCCCTTTAATTCTACTCTCCATCACTCCTTATGTCCTTGAGCCACTGATGTGATTTGCTTACTCACAGTCAGCCCTGGGAACCATCCTTTTCTGTAAGACCCAACAAAAGTTGGGTCTAGACACACCATAGTGGCAGGGAAGGAAGGGAAAAGGAGCCTGTGGACAAGGACAGAAAGCCGGCAGAGACACACGGGTAGTGGACACCAAACAGTGACCTCATTTCCTCCTTGTGCAAGTGAGTCTACCTTTAACATTTCTAGCTGTAAAACCCAGGCAAGACTAAAGTAGCAAAGCCACAACCTGGTGGTGGTGACAGTGGTGGATACCTAGAAAGGAAAGAGGGCAAGCAATGTCAGCTTGTTGTCAGGTGTGCTCCAGTGGAGATGTGGAACGCTGTCTCTCATGTGGCATGGACACAGGCATTACAAACCTGGATCCATGTGCTGGCTGGCTGCTCTCTTGCATCTGGCCCACACCTGAGGGACTGGAGCCTTCCAGTGTAAATTGGGATTTCAGCCCTTACCTGCCACCAGACTGCCATTGGGTCACCCTGTCCTTTGGCCACATTGCCTCCTCGCAGGCTGGTTGTATCCCTTGCAGAGTGCCTGGGGTGGCAGCCACCCTGCCACCACCCTTCCCAGCAGAGAAGCTCCAAGGAAGGATGGCCTGGCATTTTCTGTAGCAGTGATGCAGTCCCCAGCAGATGTCAGGCTCACACCTCAGTCTTGAGGGGAAATTTCAGGGCTCAGACTGAACAACCAGGCTCAAGGTTAACTCGTGCTCACCCAACTTTTCTGCAAAGCATGGACATATTAGTGCATCCAGATGTGCTAGGCACTTGCTGCTCCTTCATGCCACCCAACACTGGTGCTCAGGTGCTCATCTGTTTTTAACGTAGCCCTTTTAGCTATTTAAAATAGAAGACAGTCAGAGAGCAGGTTACTTTTCAAATGTAGATCCCCTGATGTGGACTACACCATGCACCCTTGGCTGGTTACCTGGGACTTCACAGAATCATAGAATAGCCTTGGTTGGAAAAGACCTCAAAGATCATCAAGTCCAACAATTAACCCAGCACTGCCAAGTCACCATTACCCCAGCACCACATCTCATGTCTCTTAAATCCCGCCAGGGATGGGGACTCCACTTGCATGGGCAGAGATCAGAGACCTTCCACTGGGCTTGGTAAACGCTGGTAGGCCAGGCTAGTGTGGAGACTTCAATGGGTGCAGACAGCTGGTGTAGCTCAGGGAAGGACCCCGGGGAGGTTGGAGTTAGGAGAGGGGCTGAGAGGAGCTGCTAGGGGATGCGAGTACACGAAAATACGAAATGCTGAGAGAGCCAGCTGGGGAAGGCTAATAAAGCCTGCCTGTCAGGGGGTCTATCTGACAAGTAGACAGCCAGAGGAGGGGAAAAAACAGCTCGCTTGCATCCACGGACCCATAACTGGGTTATGGAGCTATGTAATCCACTTAAGCTCTAAAACTCTCCTGCCTCCCTCCCCCAACCTTTACTCTTCTCTCCCGTACCTGTAATATTCAGAAATGTTTCCTCGAAGCTTTGCAGGAAGCCTTGACAGCGGTTCAATTTGATTAGCCCTCGCTGCAGAGTTTTCCCAGGGGATCTGGGGAAATGCAGAGATACAAACCCCCCAGAAACCTGCAGGGTATTGACGGGTTCATACCGTGTCTGCAGAGCAGGAGAGACCTGCTCTGTAAGGGGGGCACGCACGCCAGCAGAGAGACAGGAGTGGTTTTTTTTTTTAACTTGCATTAGGAATTATATGTGGACACTTAATGCAGTTTATTCAAAAACAGCTGTCTATTCCATTATGTGTCATTTACGCTGAGAGAGATTGGAGAAGCACAAGACGCAAAAGGGCTCTTAGATCATCTAGCCCATCACCCCACAAATGAAGAATTAATCCCATTAAGGGCCACCGTTGGCTTCGGTGGCTTCAAGATTTGGTCCTAATTGCACAAACACAAAGCCATTACAAGACTGCAGTCTGACAGAGGAGATTTCTTTTTTACCGGGTATATAATTTCTTTAATTAAAGAGGCTTATCTGCATGCTAATAATTAGAAAAATACTGTCCACCTCTGTTCTTATTTCGTTCTGATATCCTGGTGCGCTGGATATAAGCAGGAGGTGAGAATGTGCAAACATGCATACATACTACGAGATCAACAATGCACAGGCATATCAAAGAGACAGGTCCTTACCCATGAGGGGATTATAATCTAATTTATTATATGGATTGCAGCAGCGCATTACAAGCAAAAAAAGAAAAGAAGAAAAAAAAAGTTCATTTTATAGGAAGGATCAGGAATGCAGCAGCAAACCTTGATCAAAAAGGGAGGGGTCCACACTGATTTCCACATGCTTTGGATGAGTGAGCCACAATAGCTGAACATATTGTTGGCTCTATACATATTTTGTTTGCTCTCTAATTATTAATTTAGAAAGGACATCCAGTCACGGAGGGGACTTGGATGATAAATGAACCTGAGAGCTGCCTGGAAAAAATGAACAAGAAGGAATTTATGCAATGAGAGTGATAGAGTCCAGAGGTTGTCTCCTGCAGACAGGGTACAGTGGGAGAAGGCAAGAGGACAGTAGGGGGAAGAGGACAAGGCAATGCACTGACAGTGTCAAGGATGCAACCAGCAATGGACTACAGGGTGGGAAAATGTGCAAACAAGCCCTCTAAGGGGAGGGCAAGGAGATGAATATGGAAGTAAAATGCGAAACTCAAAGAAGGAATGCATAACTGGGAAATCAAGCTGTCACCTCTCTTTCTTCCTCCTTCTGCATATTGCAGATGACAACACAGGGCTCAAGATCTTCGCATACCAATTCAGCCTATTATAAAATAATAGCAACAATAGCAAGAATAGCAGCAAATTACCAAACTCAACCTGCATCTGCAAATTTTTGGTCAGCTTTGGACTGAGTGAATTTGCAATTTTTGGTGCATAAACACTTTGGTCATCTCCCCCAATCAAAATGTGTCCCACTGTTGATCAATGCTAATGGCTTTCACTAAAGGCTAATTAAGTAATGCTATAAGATTGGACAGAGCATAAAACAAGTCCCAGGCATGCCCTAAAGCTAATATGAGGGGAGGGGAGAAAGGGATCTTACCCTTATGAAGCTATGGGGGATTATTTCATCTACTGCAATCTTTAATAAGACTATCAATCAGCCAGGAGGGATGTTTATCCCTGTCTCCCAACATATCATATAGAGGCATTCGTTCCCTAGACACAAGCAAATAATGAATTGTTCTTTGAACCAAGAGGAAGATGAGGCCCATCCAGTCACCACCTCAATCAAAATGGAAAGCACCAAGTCAGAAATATAACCCGAGGCAAGACAGGGGAGAAAAACAGATTAAATATGTGTATAAATGTTTGTATACAATAAAGGATGGGACTGGAACAAAAGAATAAACTGTAACAAACCTAAAGGATAATCTGAGAGATTTCTCAGAGTTGCTAATGGGATGGATATATAAATTGTTACTGGGATCTTAACTTCTGCTGAGTATCAGCATAGTGAGTGAAGCA
The DNA here is from genome assembly GCA_028020825.1 of Podargus strigoides. Lineage (NCBI taxonomy): Eukaryota > Metazoa > Chordata > Aves > Caprimulgiformes > Podargidae > Podargus > Podargus strigoides. Next base: position 2,867,156 of record CM051635.1, read on the forward strand.
TGGCGTGGGAGCCAAGACCCTAGAAATCAGAGTTGTCTCTGCTGCCTCACACTACTTAAACTTCTGAGACATTAGAGACCCTCAGCCTTTTTTTTTTTTTTTTTTAAATAATCTGTCCTTCATGGTTGTAGATAAAAGCTTGGAAATACAAAGCAATTGCACCCTAAAGGCAAGTGAAATGAACTGAAATCTTACTTCAAAATACATGATTAGCTTAAACTCTCTGGCCTGATCTCTGTGGGGACAGTCTCCTGTTTTGTGAACGCTAAGGACTGAGAAGGAGGTGCTTAGAGGAGGGGAGAGGAAGGCTTCTTTCTGCACCTAGCCCAGGGGAGAAAGAGAAAAGGAGAAGAAAAGATGGAGGTGACAGACATAAGAAAAAGACATTTGTCACGTTAAAGAAGGGCGACTCTGATATTTGTAACATCCTTAATCTTTGTTCTGGCTCTCTTCTGTATTTTCTTGTGCCTTCTACAGAGCACTCTACAACCCCTAATTGAGACCATACCCCCAGAAGACCTGTAATTGCTTGTACCTATGTGTGTGTTTTGCCAATTAGTAGGCCCAGTAAAAAGGACACAGCCAGCAGCAGAACAACAATCCAGTACATAGGTTCTATTTCACGTAAAGGGGTCAGTATATAGAGGATTGCTGGGGGTACAAACAAGTCAGATAGATCACAAATAACAGACATCAACCCCAGTGACCCCAAGAATGACACAATATCGCTCATAACAGATGGAACAAACAGAGACACGAGATAACCCACAGAGAAGATAGGAGACAACCAGGAGAACAAGGCAGTTACATATGACAGAAGTAACCCCATGTTGCCTCCCCACAAAGCCCGCGTTTGTACGTGCCAGACCTGACTGGGATCCAGTTGCATGAGGAGCCAGGAGGTCCTTCCCCAACAGGAAACTCTGTGAAGTGCGTCCACTCCACAGACAGACTGTCCAACCCTTCCTGCAAGTGGGCCCAGCTTTTATCCCCAAAGCAGGACACCTGGCACTCATTGACCCAATGCAGGGCACCTGGGGCTTGTTTACCCAAGGGCTTTCCTTGCAAGGCAAACTCATCCCCTCCTCTTAAAGGGCCATGGGGCCCACCCATATGTCAACCTTAATTCAGGGCTTGGGGTTCAGACCCCAGCACTTCAGTGTGTGACATTGCACTCTGTTATCGCTCTTCAGAAGCTTCTATATGCATTACATGCAATACCCTACCAACTCCACAGCAACATTTGCAAAGATAATACCTAGACTTTGCTGATAGTGAAATAGAATCACAGAATCATAGAATACCCTTGGTTGGAAAAGACCTGTAAGATCATCAAGTCCAACCATTAACCCAGCACTGCCAAGTCACCACTACCCCATGTCCCTCAGCACCTCATCTACACAGCTCTGAAATCCCTCCAGGGATGGGGACTCCACCACTGGCCTGGGTAGCCTGTGCCAGTGCCTGACAACCCTTCCAGGGAAGAAATTTTTCCTAATATCCAATCTAAACCTTGCCTGGCACAACTTGGGGCCATTACCCCTCATCTTATCACTGTTACCTGGGAGAAGAGACCAACCCCCTCCTCGCTACACCCTCTTTTCAGGGAGTTTCCTTTAGAGAGCAGCATGTGAAGCAAAGGATGACAAGAAGAAGCAAAGGAGGATATTTTTTTTAAGCAAAAATGTCCTCAAATTGATTAAAGGTGATGCAACTATTGAGCTTTCTAATGCAACCTCTCCTACTTCATTCTGCAGAGAACAGTGTCCATTAGTGGTGTACTCCATATTACACCAGGAAAATGTTCTTGTGATTTATACTGAGTTATTTTACTGTTGAGTTTGGTTTTGTTACTGATGTGTAGCTTTTAACAGTTCTGGTGCTAACATCTTCATGTGTAGATGAGGTGCTGAGGGACATCATAGAATTCTATGATTCTGTGTATAAATGGTCAAATCAGTGGTTCTAATCCTGAAGTGACAAGCCATTATGTAAATCGGCCTTACTCAAATGTTAACAAAACTTGTTTATTCCCATAACCTTATGGAAATTTGGCAGAACTCTGCGTGGGAGGTAAATTAAATGGCACATAGGCATCAACAGAGGTGTGCACTCTGTAGGAATGCAGCTCTTGGTCCACATAAGCTTAACACAGAGTCATTGCAGTAACAGAAAAGATAGTCATGACAGTCTAAGGGAATCAGCCAGACAAGCTGTTGGGAGAAGTAATATCTTTTGTTAGACCAGGTGATAGGGTTAGAAAAAGTGATAAAGCTTTCAGGCACACCACACCCCCCCCCCGCCCCCCCCCACACACAGAGTATCCAGCTAGTCTAATAAAAGATATTACAGCTCCTTACAAACCTTGCTTCATTTACAGAGAGATGAACTTGTGATCAGGTGAGAAAATGCGACAAGCAGGACTGGCCATGCGTGCAGACTGGATCCTGAATTATTTAAAGGCAACCATGTGGCTGCCACTGGAGCAAACAGGAACGAACAATAAGAGAGGAAGTCTGAGGAGCAGGGCGATGGCCATACATCTTTCACCCCAATTGCCTATCTTTCACTCATTTTTATCAGTGGCTTAATGAAAAAGATTGTCTGCATGCACAGTCTCACATGCACTGCCTCTGTGTATGGGCTCACACCCCCTTACTTTCTGCTGTCTGTCATTCAACGGTGGAGCAAAAAAGCCACGGAGAATCAGTCAGGATTTGGCCTTTGTTCCTACCCATGTCTCTGGGTTAGAACTCAGGATGAGGCAAACTGATGGAGACCCACTGAACTCACACAGGTCTGCTGACTTATGCCAGTAAAGGATCCAACTTGTTTACTTATCAGCTGTTTATGTCCTACATGATGAATTGTTCCTGTACTGACAGTTAATAAAAGATGTATTTATGTAAATGAGAGAGAGAGGGCATGTTCTCCAATGTTATGCCAGACAAGTTCATTTAGAAAGAATTGTTTTCTCCACAAAAAAATATCAGTCGGAAGACAGACAGACAGATGTCATGTTTGTTTTGAAATATTGAGGCTTCAGTTAAATGAAAAAACCACAAAAGCACTCTCTTTTTTTTCCCTTTTACAACAAATGCAAATTTGTTATAAAAACAGAATCTCCATTTGGCAACAAAGTTGTTTTTTCAGGTTCTGCTGGAAAGCACTCAGCCTGAAGAAGGTCTTGGATTCCCAAAGGCTCTTCTGTTGTGTTGGGGTTTTTTTTTGCCTTCCAAACATGTCAGTTCATCTAATAAAAGATTTTCCAGCCTAAAAACCTTGCCTTACTTACACTTTGAAACATTCATACCCCTTCTACAACAGCTTGTATCAGCTATTCACTCGTGATGATTTATTAGCAGCAAACGGGGTCTGATATCCACCACAGAATCATAGAATGGGTTGGGTTGGAAGGGACCTCAAGGATCGTCTAGTTCCAACCCCCCTGCCTCAGATATGTGAGGATTACATGTGTGTTGCAAATGCCTGAGAACATGCAAGACCAGCCTGTGTGTCTCCCCAAAAGGGAGACGATGAATCAGTCCCAATGTACAGCTGCAACATAACAATAGCCATTGTGCTTTCATTTTCTGTGACAACTGGAACACAGACCCTGAACAGCAGGACAATGGGGTTGTGTCAACATGCAGGGGGATTTCAGAGTGCTTACAGATATGAGTCATCCCAGCCTCTTATTGAACATGAAACCTTTGGCGTTACAAGACTTTCTCAGTGGTTTGATTCTCTTTATTTTTGTCTTAATTACTTCAACCCATCGTTTCAGATGGTGTGAAAGGAATGTATTCAATGCTTGCAGGGAAAAAAAAAAAGGGTTCTCTCAGGACAGGGGAAAATGGTCACATTTCTTCAGGCATTCTCATTTGACTTATTAATTCCTACTCCCTGCCATACAAACTCAGACTTAAGTATAAAGTCTTCTGCTGGCACTATAGATCAGAAAAATGTTGTCAAGACAGAGAAGGAGAAAAACCTTTGGGCTTTGTCATAGGTATATACAATAGTGCAGGCATCTGCCCTGACTAATGCTTTGCCATGTGTTTAGAGTTCAACCTCTTCCATATATTCATTCATACTCTATGCTACTGGTTACTCCATAGTGCCCCTTTCTCTCCTGTCAGGCACTTTTCCATTATTCTCTTTAACAGAACATCTTGTGTCTTTCATCCTCATTAAAGGAAATACTCATCTCCCTTCCCGGGCCGTTTGGGGCTTGAATAAGAAAGTGTCGCCCTACTTTTTTTTTCTCCATTGTTACTCTAGGTGCACAGTCATCATCTCTCAATGCAGTTTAAGATCCCTGATTCTGTATTTGGTAACAATCTGGCAGAATTTGGCACACTGTGCAGGGGTGAGGTCATTTGGTAGAGCAGGGACTCTGCAGGGATCTGTCTTGTTTGTTATTAATCCATTCCTCCCAGGAACTCTTCTGCTGTTTTAGCTTTTTAATCTAATAAATATTTTGAGTACCATTCCTTTTCTGGAGAGTTTATTCACTCTGTTGTTCTAAATAGTGATGTTACAGCATCAGAATGATTTGTAAGGCTGGCAAGTGGGACCGTGCTTTCATTTGGAAGCAGTGTTTCATTGCCTGTTAGAGCACATCTAGCTCTTTGTGGGCTTAATAGTGGTGAGGAACATTTGCAACACGCGTTGTTTTGCACCAGAGCATCCTTTCCCCTGTGTTGATAACGCACAGATTCTCCCTTCCACCCATTCACCTCATACACTGCTCATCATCTGTCTTACCCAGCTAACAAACTCAAAGCACCTCCTGCCCTGATCATGACCTTTTATATTTAAGTCATTACAGTGAGGCAGTTGGAACACACTGGGGATATGGTGAAAGCTGATCACACAAGAAATACAGCAATCGTTCTGCAGCCAACTCTGTCTAGATCCCCATCCCACTCTTATTTGAGTCCCTGCCACGGGAGGTATTGAACTGGACTAATGCACAGTGGAAAGTAAATGCGTATTGAAGAACTGCTCAAGTTTTATCTAGCCACATATTAAATGATCTTGAATTTGGGGCAGAGATGGGCAAGGGAAGAAAACAAAGCAACAAATGATCTGTCTGACAGGGCTTTGGAATCGAGCCGTAACAGTCAAATCTCCATGCTTATGTATGCGTGTTGTGGAGGGAGAGGGGGATGCACAAAGGGAGGGGAAGCCAGGCATGGGGAATATCTCTGTATGAGCTAATCTGTTTCTTGCTTTCCTCCTCCCCTGCCCATCTCCTTTTTTTTTTTTTTTTTTCTGTCTCTCCTGGGAGATGACTCACACCTGCTCTGCCCTGATACTACCATTTCCCATCAGAAGCACACAGTCACTCTGATGTCACCCAAGCTGTTCTGTGTTAGATCCCTGCATTGCTTACATCTGCTCTTTGGTGTGCAGGATTCAAATGCTGTGCTGGAGAGCACGCCCGTAACTCAGCACACTCATGACATCCAGCCAACCTGCCCATGACACGCTGATGTTTTGATGGTGTCATGGGCTTCTGAGTGCTTCAGCCTACTGGGAACACTGATTTAGAGAGGGTTATTGAATCTTCTCTTTGTTGGAGAAACAGTCTTCATGAGAACCCCAGGCAAAGCATTCACCAGTTGACATCAGGTTCTCAGATAGACAGACTAATGACTTTTCAATTCTAAAGGTCTGAGTCACTTCATTTGCATCTGACCTTATTCCACCTACACCTCCCACCTTGGCTAAAACATACTTTGTCACCTGCATATAAACAATCACAGTGGCATTCTATAATGCTTTCTATGCAGGATGCCAAAGTACTTTGAAAACGTTAATGGATGTAGAGTCAGGACCCCACCACAATGTGGGTAGCCATTATTTTAATTTCCATTTTAGGGAACTAAAGGCATAGAGATAATCAGCATCTTCCCCAAGGCTATATAAGAAGTTAGAGACAGAAAATTGAAAAACAATGGGGCAACATGACTTCCAGCACTGTATTTGAGAGCCAAGACCATTCTTCAGTTCAGTCAAAAGAATGTTCAGGCATTTTACATCCATCAGTTCTGCAGTTTCACATCTCCAGGTTTCTCTGCGAGTTTCAGGTTCAAGCAAGCCTATATACATTAGAGACATTCAATGATAACTGAATTTGAGCTCCTTTTTGGCTCAAATCAAGGCTACAGACTGAATAAAAGCTCAGAAACTCTTGGAGACTTCTGTGTCCCGATGCCTACTGAAATATCACACAGGACAAGCTGCACACTATTCTGCATGTCACTAAGTAGCTATTGGTCACCCTTACTATCCTGTCATTTATTTGTCTTCTTTGATGGGTACACCTAAAATACCCTTCACTGTAGTATCCAGAGCTCCTTACAGATATTATCAGACAGGAAAGATGGTTTGACTGTGAGCTGTCAGAAGCAAGCTCTCTGTGTGCATAGATACTGTACTTATCCAGCAAATAATTCTAGCTGTCTGCTGTAGAGGTATCTGAAGAATATGACAAATGAAGGCATGATGGCTTTCCCTAACTAGGAAGATGTTTTCCTTCAGACATGATCCCTGTACGGTGCTCTGACAGTCGCAAGCTTGAGGTTGATCTCCAGAAGAAGCTGAATCTAAGATGTGAGCCTTTCACAGTGGCAGCTAAAGCCCCTGGAAGGGGCTTCCTGGGAACATGAGTGTCCTGTTCAGCCACAGCTATCACTCCAGCTCTCAGGGAAAGTGGTGGGCAAGCCATCACAGCATGCATGACCTAATTTTTAGAAGTGCCATGGACCTTTACTGACATGAACCCAGACTTGCAAACAATCAGAAGAAAAAGGAATTTCCTTTCTCCTTAACACAAGAGAGGCAGCCGTCCTTTTACAATTAGAATAATCACAAGCATATGTCTGGCCGCTTGCTTAAGGCAGTAAAATAACATCCACAGTTCTATTTCACTCTTGTTTTCTTTGGGAAATGTGATACTGAAATAGTGCCTTGGCCTTTGCCAGTGATATTTTCCCTGTTCTATTGTAGAAGGCATCGAACAACAAAAAGTTCAGCACAGGTTTCCAAGAGGGCTTTTACATTTATATAGGGAGAAGGATGCATACCCTTCTTTCTAGAGATTTTTATCTTTGTTTGGTTCAGCCATTCACTGTTCCAGATGTCACTGGAAGTCCCAATAAGAGGCCTATTTTTCATAAACTCCAGAGTTTTCTGCAATTTGCCAGTCTCTCACTGAGCCCCTGGACTTATGCTCTGCCTTCTTGTTTGCCTGTCCTGGATGCCCGTCTTCTTCCCATCACTTTGCTCAAGATATGATATACCTATTTCTCCAGCTTTCTGCCCCCTACAATGTTGCTTTGATTCATCCATTTCTCCTTCAGCTTTCACTGAATGCAGAGGCATTGGGAACTACAAAATTTGCCCCATCTCTCCAGTTTGATACCAATCACTTAGCAGGCAGGTCTTACAGTCCCCTTTACACAGCTGCCTCAGAACACTGTGGAGAAGGAGGCAGGTACCACCTCTCAGTAAGTAGCAGGGAATATGGCATCCAGGAAAATAACCCTTTTTAGTCCCAATTTCCAACCCTCTTCCAGACACTTTAGATCTGGATCAGCTTTTATCACACTCCTGGGCTCTGTAGACTGTATCTCAGAGCCATTCCAGGCACTACCTGCCCAGTGTTTGGATGGAAAAGCACTGGGTACATCAGCACTTAGCTGACCCTCTGAGAGGCTCCCAAAAGCCCTCCCACACCTGGGACCTCTCATTCACATTTTGCTGATAAGTAGCATGAACTTGAGCTGCCCTTGCATCTGCCCTTGCAGCCCATGATAATGGGGGCCTGCAGGGAAGCATCCCACTCTGTTTCTCTACTTTAATGTTGGTCACTTGACGTCATCCAAGGCCCCTGGGACAGATGGAGGCTACCAGTGCAAGTCTGGATGACTGCAGCTGACTCACTGTGTGAAGTGTGCTTTGGGGCACCACCTACATATCCCCCTGTCCTAACACTGACCCTCCTGCTACCAGCCAAGTACAGCCAGTCCAAGGCATCTTTCAGGTAAGTAGGGTGGAGGTACTCGGCACACAACCACAGAGCTCAAATGCATGGCCAAGCACTGCTTGCTGGCTGTCCTTTAGGGACCTCTTCTCCCTGTTCTGCTTAAGTCTCAAAAGCTCCATTTTGCTGTGCTGTGGTACTGAAGGTCCACTGTGGAGCAGCTGCCCGATCTGACATCACCAGATTTTACTCCCCACCTGCTACACACACACACTGACACACACATACCCACAGTCCCTCTAAACTTCTAATAAAATGTGATTCATTAACTTTTAAATGTCAACACAAAAGCCTCTATTGACCTGCACTTAGACTGATCAATGTTTCCAAGAAACCTAAAGCTCCAGCTGGCTGAAGATGGAGCCTGGCCTCTGACAAGTGATTTCTGATGCTGTACCATGTCTTCTTTGGATAGTGTCCCTGTGGCTCAGGTGGATAGCAGGACTGTACCTGCTCCCTCTTTGAGGAACCAGGAATGAAAGAGCTTGTTCAGAAAGCACAGAGAGAGAAGTTGAGTGCTCCTAGATTTTGCAGGGATGACATATTTCAGTATGGCTGAAAAATAAAGAGTTCTAATGGTCACAGGAAAAAAGTACTTGCGTGGCAAGTTTAGTGCTTTCTACTGAGTAATTATCCTGCTTTGATCTTTTGGGCTAACATAGGAAGGGGAGCTCTGATGGGAGTTCATGGGATGTGTTGGTGTTGTCTGAAGACACAGTGCTTTCTGGCCATCAGTGCCTGAGACTTCCCCTAGCACATCCACAATTTTTCTTTGTATCTTCTTTTGTACCCCTTAACCTTTCTAGAGCTCCACGTTATCTTCATTTGCAGGCTGCTACTCATGTCAGCTAGCAGCTGCACTCAAGTGATCCTTCCAGAATGATTCACATGACAAAAGGAAGTGAACAAACACATTGCATAAAATGTGTACACCTGGCTCTTACCTTTCAAAAAGAATTCATTAGAATATATTTCTTGTGGAGGTTTTACTCAAGACTGGCAGCCTGAAGTGGCTGAAAATGTTAGGACTTCCTAGGAGATGAACCAAGCAGAAAACGTGGACAAGCTATTGTATAAATCCACAGTTTGCCTACATCTTGGGGACTTGTCTGCTGGCCTGTCTGGGCCAAATATAGGAACTCCCCCCCACACTGTTGATACCTTAGTTATCCGTAGGATGAGAGAAGAATTAATGCTGCCTGTAAGTAGTGACTTGAAGCAGGCAGGGCATGCTGGCATTTCTGAATTTTCTGTTACTTGGCTGCTGTGTTTTTCACACATGTGCTCAAGGTTATGCTGATCTCTGGATTCAGGAACAGGGGTCCACTGGTCAGACTGCCTAGAACCACTTGGTGTGGGGGTTTTGGTTTTTTCTTCCACTGGTCAGACTGCCTAGAACCACTTGGTGTGGGGGTTTTGGTTTTTTCTCTATAAGTTTTCTTTTAAGTGTTCTTGTTTTGGTTTAGTGGCTATTTGAGGTTTTTTTTAACAAATGCCCTACTATATCCGCAACCTGGCATATTAATGGTGAGGACCTGTCTCTCCATCCTCTTCTATGGAACATTTTAGTAAGCATTTTGGTCTTCCAATAGGTCATAAGTTTGTTGTAAGGGTATAGGGATTTATACTGTCGTGAGGGGAGCAGATGTTCTGTAAAACCTCCTGAACAAGACCTCTAAGGCATGGTGGTTCTTTCCTAGGTGTCTTGGTGGGACCACAGGCAGCCTTCTCACATCCAGCCTCTTTGTGTCACCATGGAGGCACGGTGATGGCATACAATGGAGATGCTTGCTGTACACTGCAGTACCTGTGTTTTGAGGACTCGTGGATTTATGCTGGTGGGGAAAAGATTACTGTGGATGTCCTGAGATTGTCCCTCAGAACAGGACAAAAAGATTTTGGTTTGCATCCAGGCTGCTCACAGGTTTCACACTCAGTTCCTTTACTGTGCCTGTGGTCCAACATGTGAAGTAGCAGGCACCCACACTCCTCCATCTCTTCCAAAGGTCTCAGCATAACTCAGAGCTGTTTTGTATTTACTTGCAGGGTTCAGAATGGAGAAATTAGTTTGTGAAACTCTTTCCTTCAAGCTTTTGTCTCACAAACCCCTCACATCCTCAGTGTCCTCAGAAGTCCAGCCTGTGTGCTGGATGTTGGCCCTGACTTGGCACAACTAGAATTGGAGACGTTCTGATCTACTTTTGGCTGAAGTGGACAGAACCTGCAGTGCATGCCCAGGGTATGAGACTGCCCATTCACCACAGCTCTTGGGACCTGCTGTCAGCAGTAAAGGCCACCCAACATCCTTCTTCTCTTATTTACGTGCAGTAGGTCAGTATAAAATGTTCTGTGCTCCCACATCTTCTCATTTGTGTCTAAAAACCTTCTACTATGTTGACTAAAATGTTATAACCAGACATAGAGAAAAGAGAGATTTTTTTAAAACTGCAAGGTCCAAGTCTTCTTCCCAATTTGCTGAGAAGAGAGGCAGTGTATGCTAGCTTTGTAATTTCTTCTGAGCAACCAGAAATGCCATTCCCAGGGCTGTGCTCAGCATCCACCTCATGCTCCTTCTCAGCCAATAGACTTCCCTCCTTTCCCTTTGATTTTTCCATTATCTCCTGTGTGTTCTGCCTTTTCTGGCCACTCCTTCAATTAAAGGCCATGACTTTGCTTCCTGAGATTCAAACAGGCTGCCACCTTTCATCAATAACAATTTCCTTTCCCCCCCACCCCAGAAAGAAGTGCCTGTCTGGCAGACAAAGGAAAGCACCTCTCACATAAAAGTGGAGCAGAACTAATGTATTTACTGTATTTGCCTATTTTATTATTCCTTGGAGATGTATTAGTTTAACAGGTTTATTTATGGTACGTGAAAAGTTAAATATTCCTTTGTCCTTGGGATTTACATAAAGTGGTGCAGGGTGAGATTCTGAGGGTTTCAATGAGGTATTTGTCAAAATACTCTTCCTGGTAGATTTTTTTTTTTAATACCTTTGAGACCATAAAGGATCATTTCACTACAATACTCTGCTTCAATCAGAAGCTGTGTGAGTGGCTTGTAATATCCTGTGGATGCATTCCCTCTAGACATCTGACTTCCCTTGTGGAGCAGTGAGAGATGAGAGGAGCAGAGCCTGAAGGACCCCTTGCAGACCCTCCCCTGAGCCAGGACGGAGCAGCAGAGTGGGAGCTTCATGCAACCTGCCTGGGTCCTTGGGGGTGGATCAAGATGCTGCAGAGCCCGCTCAATGGTCACAGGCCCCCGTGCCTGGAGTTAAGACACACAACAGGGTTCACCTAAGCTGTTAGCACAAAATCCTCAAAACCAAAGAGTCTCCTCCCCCAGCTCTCTTCCTTCACAGAGTGGGGTGAAGCAGCTTAACATCAAAAAAGATCGGGAAGAAAATGGCAGTGTGTGATGTTGCTCTGAGGAAAGAGCTGCCAGCACATCATAGAATCACAGAATCACAGAATTATAGAATCGCCTTGGTTGGAACAGACCTCTCAGACCACCAAGTCCAACCATTAACCCAGCACTGCCCAGTCACCACTACCCCATGTCCCTCAGCACCTCATCTACACAGCTCTGAAATCCCTCCAGGGGTGGGGACTCCATCACTTCCCTAGGCAGTCACAGAACAGATCCCCAGGGCTCTCAGCATCCAGGACAGCCCTTGTCTTTACTGTAAGCATACCAGCCATAAAAGCTGGGCTTTACCATAAGGGATTTACCACAGGAGCTGTCTCAGACCCACCACTTGTATGGATTTCAGCGTCAGCCTCAAGAGGCACAGCACCCCTCCTGAACTAGCACAGCAATGACACCCTAGCTGGACAAGACATGAGCTCCAGAGGGGGCTGGGTGGGTGAGCTGTCCCTGACCAGGTCCAGGAAGATGCACCCCGCTTGCCCGAGCAAGAACAGCCCCAGTCTCCCTCTCCACCCACAAACACATCCCAAAGCCTGGGTACCACCACAGCACAGCCATCAGCAGATCCCAAGGAAAAGGTTATCTGCCACTGGGACATTGCTGGGGATGGAGAAGCAAGAAGGAAGCTTGCTCTGGGTAGAGGGAGCAGGCTCTGTCCTGAGGCTCCAGAGAGAAGGGAGAGGAAAATGGGAGTGGGTTATGTAAGTGGCTCTCATCCCATTATTTAAGGACACAGATGGAGATGAGGGAAGGAGACAATTATGTAACAGCAATATTTACAGGTCTGACAAAATCCTCCCAACTTCCCCATGTCCTTTATTGTGCAAAGTAAGCCAGAAAAGGAGTGAAAATTAGAGCTAGTTAGGGATATCTTCATTAATTCATTTTTACTTCAGTAATTCTTTTGCAAATTAGAAAACACTGAAAGTTTCTTTTTTTTTTTAAAAAAAAAAAAAGAGAGAAACAAGAAAAAAAAGCTGCATCAGAAGAGAAACTAATCCCTAATTATCAACTTAGTGGAGTGAATCAATATTTACCTCAAGACATGCTAACAATATATATAAACACATCCTCATTCTTTCTCAAGTCTGTGTGGGTGCTGGTTGGTCTCTGGCTATGGCTCACTAGGCACAACCTGGGTAGTACTTAACTCCTGTTGATCCCAGGGAGAGATAATGCAGGCTCAGCTTGCACCAGAAGTCAGTACTGAATCATATCCAAACCCCATGCATTGGTGACTGGTACAGAAGCATTAGGTACAGACAAATTCCAGTATGAAGTGCAATACCTACAGACACGAAGAAAAGGGCCACGCGGATAAGAGACATGGTTGGGATGGTTAGGTCCTTTTCAGGTCTTTTTTCACACTGGCCTGCAGTGAAATCACCGTGCAGGATGTTGACTATGTCAGGGCTGTACTGAGGTCCTTTCTTCAGCATGGTTTCTTTGTCATGTACCTATGAGTTCCTTTCTAGCAAACTGAGCAAGAGCCCACTGATGATGGTCAGTCTTTCTATTGACTTTAATGGGCTTTTGATCAAGACCCACAAGGTCAATTCTATCAAGTTTTAACTAATTTTGAGTACCCTCACTTCTCATTGAAATGCTAGTAGTCAGCATCTCCAGAGGTGCTTTATAGATTGAGGCTCTAGATCCACTATGACATGCAGTGAGTAATTTATTTGTTTTTCAGGTGACTTTTCCAAGGTCATCTGAATCATATGTGATTTGATGGACACAAGAGGCCATCTCTATGGACACAAATGCCTCCTTATCCTCATGTTGGCAAGAGACACAGGATTGATCAGCAATGTCACACACAGTGACAGACAACAACAAAAAAAAATGGGTGCAATATCATAGAGTCAGTTTTTTATTTACTGTAGGGCTGTTACAGCTCCTAAAATATTCATTCCATTTTTAATAGGTTATCTGTTAAGCTAAAATAAAAATAAAAATGAGTGCAGTTCTCTGAAACTAAATAAACACCCTTGCTGAATGGAAGCTTTACATTTCAGAGCACATAGCTAGCTTTAAAAGCTGAAGTGTACCCATTCATTATTTATAACCACTTATAAATTTTAAGTAATCTGCTAAGAGTTATTACCTAACACTTGCTTTTCAGTGCCCCAAACATACTTTGCTGCATGTAGACAGTGAGATTTGCAATGAGCCCTCTTGGTGGGATGAAGTCTTCCAAGCATCAAGGCTCCCACTGGCCATCTCTCTAATGGAGGTACGGTGCTTCTTATGACACTCACGCCCCTCCCATCTGGAGGGGATGCAATCTGAAAGCAAGACAGATCTAAGATGTCCCCTAGGTCCTTGCTATAGTCAACAGAGACGAATAAAGCATCTTTTGCAAGCAATTCACTCCATCTTAGGCGAAATGGGGTGAATTAGTTTGGGAGGGCTCTCCCATCTCTTTATCTTGACTGTAGGGGAACCCTAGGTAGCTCATTTATTTCACCCTTGGCTTTTTAGGAAAGATTTGTCCATTTATAGTCCAGTCTAAGTGATATTCTTAGCAAAGACAAATGCAAAAGGACTAGAGTACACATCTACATGGTAGGGATGGGTTACTAGGATGGCATTTATCCACGGACAAAGGACTGCAGCCCTGCACTTGGGCTTTCACACATTCTTCCAGCCTTCTTCACATTTTTAAATGCTTTCTGTGAGTACTCATCAAATCCTGTGGGCTGCCATTTGGTCTCTCAGGGAGTGCAAATGCAAAGAAGTCACTCAGCTCCACTGGCTCCCTCAGCTGAAGGCCAGCATTGACATTCCCAGCTTTGCCTTCTTTGCTGAAGGGGGAAGACAGGAGCCATGCCTCGTGCTCGGTGCAGTAAATGGATACCTTAGGGGATTCAAAAGAGACATGGTGGGAAAAATAAATTATGATCACTCATAACCTCACATCTTCTCAGCTGCATTTCTGCACATTGCTTGAAAGACTGAAAGACTTGCCTGCAAGAGAGCAGAGCTGTGACAATACGTACAACCATACCGGATTAGACTAAAGGTTTAGCTGTGAGGCTTTTAGCATGCAAGAAGGCAAAAGCAGTGCCTACGAGTTAGCTACTTTCATCCATTATCCTCTTCAGTTGCCCATTTAATTCTCAGAAATATAAACAATGTTATCTCTAAAACTGAGTTTAAGAAATGAAGATAATCTCTCCCTCTCTCACATGCACGCTCCCTGCCGTTTCTTTTTTCCTTGGTCAAAACTGTGAAAGCAAGCTTGAACTGCTGAGGAGAGAAGCAGCTGCACTGATGTCAGAGCTTCTCCGAGGACATTTCCCAACAGGCCTGGAAAAGGATTACACTGTAGCTGGTAACAGTAGGGGATGTTGATTTTCAAATCCTTTTTATTCAGCATTTGTGTCAGTGTTTTCATGCGTGTTACCTCTGGGCTGAGCCAAACATAAATCTGTTCTTGCTGGTCTTCTCATTAGCAAGCATGAAACAAACATTAGCAGAGTGGGCATCCGCACCGAATGATAGCAATCCATTTATACAGCTTTGGGAGGCAAACAGGAGGCAGGGAGCAGTGGAGTCTGGCATAGGGACCCAGTAAGGCTGCTGTGGAAAGCCTGTGCATGGTGCAGAGGGGCATGTGACAGCCAGGGGGTAAGAAGCAGGCACAGGCACTACAGTTTCAGCCTTGGAAACCTGGGGAGGTCTATTATCCATTGGTGAAACAAACTTTCTTTCGTGCCAGGTTTGTCATCTGCTTCTACATCCAAAGGCAGAGAAGTGACGTCATCTTTTCATTTTTTCAGTCACTGTCTCAAACCAGCCCCACAGGAAGAAGGTCCCTGATTTTTATTTTAACACTTTGATGGTGGCTGACTTCTGTATTTAAAATACACTGATGTCCTAGCTCCTCAAAAGTGGGAGGGATCACCTGCAAAGTAGGGAATATGGAAGAACATCATTTTCTTTGCTGTATGAAATCCACTACACTGAACCAACATTGCTTCTTAATTTATCTTGACTGTGAAAGCTTAGGCACACGTGAACATGAGCTCTGCGTTAGGAGTCATGATAAAGAACAAACGTTTCATACGTGCCTCTAAGTGGTGGCTGGAC
Organism: Podargus strigoides; assembly: GCA_028020825.1. Classification (NCBI taxonomy): domain Eukaryota; kingdom Metazoa; phylum Chordata; class Aves; order Caprimulgiformes; family Podargidae; genus Podargus; species Podargus strigoides. Next base: position 2,882,740 of record CM051635.1, read on the forward strand.
TTTCTCTTTTCATGCAGCAAAGCTACTGTAAACAAAGCATTGTACCAGACTCAGCAGCAGATTCCATAGTGCTAATGACACTGGAAGACTGAGAAACTTGTGTCGTATCAACAACATCCCTTGTGTTAAATTAATGACATGTATCAGAAGCGCTGCAGGGAGATTGTTGTCTTGGTCCCATCTGGGTCCTGTGCTGGGGAAGCAGAAAATGATGGTGCTTTTTCTTTCTAATCCTTCTCCAATCATTTGGGAAATGTTCTAGTGAAGAAGAAAGTGTGTAGCATATAGTATATATTGCCTTGACATGGAAAGGGCAGTGTTCTCCTCCACAGCTGACCTAATCATGGGGAAGTGGAAAGACCATATCTCTATTCTTTCGTGAGATAAGAGTTTGTGTATCGGGGAATATCCTTGAGAGACAGCACCTCAATCCACAGGTCTCCCTCAGCTTGTCTAGAGGACCAACACAAAGCCTTCTACTTGAATCCCAATGACTCCAGGAACCTTGAGAAGAGATGATACGACAGGATGCCATGGCATCCCTACAGATACCTTCAGTGAACTGCACTGAGCTGAGGGGTGGGATAAGCTATCAAACAGCAGCAGCTTCTTTGCTCAGCCTCTGCCTGTGATGAACACTGAGCCCCTTAGAGGTGTGGTGACTGTCATTTTAAATTTTGTGCTCTTGATGCCAGTGTCTGAGGCTTTCTCCAGAGTAGTGTCACCCCCATGTGCCCAGTAGTAAATAAGTACTTCATAATTCAGACTGCATTTTTAAAACCAGCCAGGTCTAACACTAGACACTTCTCTCCCTTGGTGTTACTGGCTGTAGAAACTGGCCCATCTTAACATCATTGGCCCACTGAGCCAACAGGTTTGTACATAACATTTTTTCTGTAGCTTATTTAATTGAGCTTATGCCAGTTTTAGGATTTTTTTCCTGAAAGGCAGGAAAAAGGCCTGACAGTGTATTTTGTGCCCTCCTGTGACATTCCACTTGAGGGATCTTTTACTCTAGGAAATTGCCCAACATCCCAAGCAAAGCTGTTTTACAGCACAGCTGGGCAGGTCTGGGTCTCAGCAGTTAAATGTAACTGGTGGCAGGTTGATACTAGGACACTTCAAACTCTCTTTCTTTCCTTTATTAAAAATAAGTGACTCAGGTGTACACAACATACCACATTTCTTATCATGCTTTTCTGGCTTCCTAACACTGAAGCATCATCAGACTGTTCAAAGTGCCACTTTCCAGTAACTTAACTGGTCAAGATCAGCTTATATTTCTCTCACGAATTTTTCTCCTCCTTGCACAATAAATACATTCACTGTTTAGGACACATTTGCACTGAGACTTCAAGACCAATTTGTTTGCTGAGCCACAGCAACACTGCAGTGCCATAATTGGGTGTTGTTGCTCCAAAAGCAGGCTGCTGACAAAAGGGACAGCCATATTTTTTCCCCCCACTCCATCCCTTGCTCAGTTACAAGCGTTCATGGGGCACAAGGAAGCCATATCACAGGCCTGACCCTGCTGAAAATCAACCCAAACAAACACAAAAGCTGTGTTGGATGCATGGCTGCATGGATGCTTGCGCTGGCACAGGGGAGGGCTGGGAGCGTGCTGCCAGCGTGGAACAGAGGGAGAGCTTCCAGCCTCCACCTTGGTCAGCTTCACCAATTAGGAAACCACAGCCTGATGGGAAACCACCCAAACGAGCTAATAGGAAATGTTGCAGGAAACCACCCAAAGGAACTAATAAGAAATGCTGTGATTAAAGCCTTTTACTGGGCTTCAGCACCAAAGGACAAAAAGCAGACTTCTATTAAATGCCTGAAAGCACATCTCAGAGTAGCCTCTGCTCCCTTTCCTACCAGAGAAGGGAACCTGGGTGCCTCATACCATAGTGAATATCCTAATTACTGGGTACATTTGCCTATCAGAGCAACAGCACCACCTCATTCAGCTGTACTGGTTTAGCTCTGTGTGGTTTAGACACACCTGCCAGGTCAGGACCCACCAAGGAGGCAGCTCTTCCCCTTAATCACCTGCAGTCCCAGTCAAGGGCCAAGCTTTAAAAGAGGCATTGAGCAGCTCAGTGTGTTTGGGTCTCTGTACTAAGCAGGAGAGGTTTGCTGCTCTATGGGTAGCCTGAGCAACTAAGGTACATGGAAGGTAAACAAGAAACACCTGTGGGGCCTTGAGTGGTGAGTTTAGGTATGGAAAGTCCACTTTGTGAATATTGCTTGCTCTGCTGAGATTTATTTTTTTTAACTCTACTTTAAGGTTTTAAAACTGGAAATGTTTGCCTCCTACCTGCAATATTTAGCAAGTCAAGATTCACGTGATACCTGCCTAGTAAGATCTAAATGCTTCGCCTCCCACTTATAATGCTGGTGCTGGCACACATGCATGCATAGGTTTTTTTCATCCAGGGGAAAAAAAATACTCAATTCTTGATTAAACCAGAAACACGTCTAGCTGGGTTGGCATTGGGTTTCTGGATTTCCTTTCCTGTTTCCTGTGTCCTAGTGAAATACCAATCTGCTTGCAGTGGAATGTATGAATCTTTCTTCAGTGAAAAATTAATAACCTTCTGTTAATAAAAACAGAAATAAAAATATATCTTCTAATATTAATGTTTGTAATCTACCTTTAAAAATGCATCTGTGCCCTCCCACATACACCACCTCCAGGTTCTAAATTAATTGCTGGTGCTAACAGTGCCATCTCTTGCAAGAAACCTAAAATGGAGTTTCTGACCATTTATAGTCATTGTGATTCCTGTAGCACTCATAAAGCACTGGCACTGAGAAATCTGATGTCTAGCTATGCTTTCCCTTCCACTTCAACTGAATATGAAGTTACCTGTTGGCTTTTATCTGAAGCTTTATAGTCTTAAGCACTATTAAGTATGTTGTGCTTTGGAAGTATCTGTGCTGTAAGGTGAGCAACATGGCTTCCTATAGAACTTCATGGAGAATTCTGGGGGGGTGGGAAGATGGCACTGTATAAACAACAATTATTAACTACAAATATCTTCTGAAGAATAGAAAGGGCATTGCTGCTTACAAATGATGAACCTCCATAAAAAGACATCCTATTTTTATGCAAACTTGTGTAATTATAATGAAAGGTGAGTCAAAGAGAAAACAATATGTTAAGGAAATGTTAATAGGAAATTACATTGGGCTGATGTGTTGGATGCTGGGAGCACTCACTGGGAGAATAGCCTTTGCTTTTCACTGCTAAGCTTAAGCAATAAGCAATCGATGTCCTTTTTGTCTGCGAGTGTTAGCTAATAACACAAGATGTCAATATTGGAATTGGCAGTAGAAACCAATGCCCAAGTCTGTGCTTTTTGTCACCAGACCATGTGGCTCTCTGCTGTTCAGAGTGAGATCCTGTAAGGGATGTGGGTGCTGCAGTGCTAAGCTGTCGTGGCCCTTAGAGCCCAGACACCTGGCTTAGGTTTAGGCTCCCTGTGCAGTGTCTGAGGGGATATCAATGTCACAGAAAGAGACCTACAGAAACCAGCTCATTAAACAAGGGCACAACCCGGGGTCAGCAAGCAACTGCCAAAAGCCAGGCAGTTGGGAACTGCTGCACAGTCATTACACAAAGTGAGGCTCATCTGCTTACCTAGGATTCACTGCTCTGAGAGTGGGATGTGACTCTGTGGATAACAGCAGGGATACCATGCTGTGGAGGCCCCTCCTGGGGCTGCTTGTGGCTGCCTCTATTCTGAGCATATATTCTCTGCAGGTGTGTTTAAGGGCTGGGCTGGTTTGTCTCAGGTCAGGAAACAAACAAACAAATCATCAGGGGAGGGAGATACATGAAAGAAATACAAACAATTCCTCCATGGCCCCACAGAAGACAGTTGTGAACAGGATCTTACACGTGCATTGCTGTCAGATCCTCTGCTGATCTCTGGTGTGTGTTGCTGTGTCCACCCATGGAGTAAGCAAGTAATCACAGAATCACAGAACAGCCTTGGTTGGAAAAGACCTCTAAGATCATCCAGTCCAACCATTAACCCAGCACTGCCAAGTCACCACTACCCCATGTCCCTCAGCACCACATCTACACGGCTCTGAAATCCCTCCAGGGATGGGGACTCCACCACTGCCCTGGGCAGCCTGTGCCAGGGCTTGGCAACCCTTTCAGGGAAGAAATTGTTCCCAATATCCAGTCTAAACCTCCCCTGGCACAGCTTGAGGTCATTACCCCTCGTCCTATCACTAGTTACCTGAATCATTCTTCTCCTTTAATGCCCCCAAAGGGGATTCTTTGTAGAAAAGCCCTGTGGTTACAGTGGTTGTGCATGGCATGGGGGAATCCAAGCTCAGAGGATACATATGAAGAAGAAAACCTACTACTTCAGCTCTGGTCGGGGTGAGGCAGGAGCTCAGTACAGAGGTGCTCCCATCAGGCATACAGAGAAGTAAAACTAAGCTTGGAAATCTGTGATGTGCAGGTTCAGCCGTCACCTACATAGAAATGCAGTTGTGGATGTGATCATTCCTTACCCCCTCTATGTGGAAAAAGCAGTGTGATGGAGTTGTCTCTGGGGTTTATTTTGCTTATAGGTTTCTACTTGGCAGCACTGGGGAAACTGGGCTACAGGCATCTATGCAGGTCTGTAGGGAAGGAAAGAGATGTCCAGTCACAGTGGCTGGGGAGATGGGTGTGTGATGAGAGAAGAGATGAGGGGTACTGCACTGCATTTTTAGACCCTTGCACTTCTAATTGCCACTGTAGGTGCTCCAGCCTATTACTGGATCTGCCTAATCCCAAGTCTCTGCGCTTCAACCCTTCTGGCAAGTGTTTTACTGCTGTTCTGTGTTCTGCCAGAAGCTTATCAGATATTAATGTGCCTTCCTGTGGTTTGAATGAACCGGGTCCCTTTAGCACTTTTAAGAAACACAGGAAAACCACCGATCCCATTTGCTTTCAGCACACCAAACCCCTTTGCTTCCCACTGAAATAAGTCCAAGAGCTGCAAATCCTCCCGTTTCTCTCAGTGCTTCACAGCAGACAAGCATATCAGATGACCTCTGCTCTGACCATTGCCACAATCAGTACAAAAGTTAATTATTGGGTGTGGCAGGCATCGTCCATCTTTCTGCTAAAATCAGTTAGGATCAGGGCTTTAGGTAAAGACTAATAGTTGAGTGTGGAGTCTTTCCTCCTCCAGGAATAGAGAGCACATCCAGCATCCTCTATGGCAGAAATAGCACTGTTCCACTCGTATCCGGCCTCTCATGAGGCTGAGCTCTGAACACTCTTGGCTGCTTTTCAGTCAGCAGGCACTTCAATAGCTCTGGTCAATGGATCAAACCAAGCTGCTAAACTTTTACTTCATAGTTTCCAAATCAGTGCGGGGTTTCTAGTGACTGCAGGTGTCCTGGAGAGGAGATTTTTCTCTCCATGCTTGAAACCAGCATTCAATACATGTGCTCCAGACCCTTCCCCAGCCTCGTTGACCTTCTCTGAACATGCTCCAGCAACTCAGTGTCCTTCTTATAGTGAGGGGCCCAAAAGCAAACACCGTATTCGAGGTGCGGGGGAAAATCACTTCCCTGGTCCTGCTGGTCACACCATTTCTGATGCAAGCCAGGATGCTGTTGGCTTCCTTGGCCACCTGGGCACACTGCTGGCTCATATTCAGCTGCTGTTGACCAGCACCCCCAGGTCCTTTTCCGCCAGGCTGCTTTCCAGCCACTCTTCCCAAGCCTGGAGCGTTCCATGGGGTTGTTGTGGCCGAAGTGCAGGACCCGACACTTGGCCTTATTGAATCTCATACCATTGGCCTCGACCCATCACTCCAGCCTGTCCAGATCCCTCTGCAGAGCCTCCCTACCCTCAGGCAGATCAACACTGCCACCCAACTTGGTGTTGTCTGTGAACTGACTGAGGGTGCACTCAATCCTCTCATCCTAATCATTGATAAAGCTGTTAAACAAGACCAGCCCCAGCACTGAGCCCTGGGGAACACCACTTGTGACCAGTCTCCAACTGGATTTAACTCCATTCACCACAACTTTCTGGGCCCAGCCAGCCAGCCAATTTTTAACCCAGCAAAGAGTCCACCTGTCTGATTGTTCTGATCAAAATGGTGAAAGCACTTGCAAACTGAAATATAGCAGTACTCAGAAACTGAAGGAAACTGAAACCTCTAACAATCCTCAATTTTCTTCTGTCTTGCTAGAATAATTAATTACACGTAGCTTAAAAAGGTCTCAAAGCATTATATAAAGGAGGTATTCCCATTCTTAAATAAGGGTGGGGTGAAGTGTGTGTCAGGTCAGTAGCAGAGTTATCAGCAAGACCTTCTCTTACACAGTGATGCAATGTTCTGTGCACTAGACCCCACCCACCCTCATCTGCTGCTGTAGTTAACCTCCTCTTCAGTGAGAAACTTGCATTCTTAAAGGTTTGCAACAGTATAAATAATGTGCTGTGCTAGGGCTGTAAATCAAGTGCCATTTGCTTGAAATTACTTCAAGCAAAAGCTTCTGCTTTTTTCCAGCATAACCTAAAAGAGCTTTATTGATGTCCTGTCTACCGTCTGTTTTACATATGAACCTTGTGACTCCTAGTCTTTCAAGCTCGTTAATTAGGCCAATAAAAAGCATACCACAGGAGGTCTGAAATGCAGCTCATAAAGGAAATGCTGGTGGTACATCTCTGCTCGCACGGGCTTGTTCTCCCAAATTTACAGGTGAGTGTTAGTTCCCTGGATGGGGAGTCCTTTTGTGATCAGCCCCTGTCTTAACTTTGGGGAGTGGTGCAGCAGTAGCTATTTGCATTTTCTCTTGACATCTTGCCTGTTGCAGGAGGAACCTCTGCAGGGAAAGGCTCTTGTGTATTTTTTCCCTTGCTGCAGCACAGGCTGTGGATTTTTCCAGCTGCACCACACCTCCACTGGGCTCAACAGGAGCTCAACGCTCGAAGGTTGCCAGATAGACAGTATGAGCACCAGTGTGGGCTTCCATGGGCACACACCTTGGTGGATTATGCAGATAGCTGTTTGGAGGAGATGCAGCTCTAGGAAACAGAGGCTCCAATTTGGTATGCAAGCTAAATGCCAGAGTCTTCCATTTCTATTTACTGGCTGCTTTCTCTGGAGTCCACTTTTGGTATTGCTTATGCATTAATATAAAACAGTAACAAAAATGCAGAACACCTGCCCAGTTGTTCTTCTGCCTCCCCACCACCACCACCTTGTAGCGTAAAGCTATATACTCTGAAACAGAGATGCAGTGCTGTGCCACCAACCTGGGGAGGGATGCTGCTCACCAGGAGACTGCCACACCTTCTTTCTGGGATAACGGCAAGCATGGGCAGCTGGGGATGGTACACCAAGAACTGGCTTGAATTTTATTTATGGGTGTGTGATAAATTGTCCCCAGCAACTCCAAAGTGTAAATCCGTTGATATCTCTATAAACAGACGCACAAAGTCTTAAAATGAATGTCTGCTCTAAAATGCCATCTGATAAAGCATGCCTTTTCCTAGAGAGAGATGTGTGGCCAGGCAGCTCCCTCCTCCTCCGCCTTCCCAGCGGAGGGAGAATGCTGCCCTCTCTTGGCTACGGAGACAAGCTATGGTTGCCACCAGAAACTACCCCACAGGGGCTTATTTCTGGCTACCGAAAGGGCACCACAGCATCCAGCCCCAGGGGATGGTGATTTGCAGGATGCCTGAGGAGTAGCATCAGGATGTAGATTCCAAGCTTCTGAGTGTTGTGGTCTAGGCAGGTCACCCAGCGTGTTGCATTAGGGCTGCTGGCAGGGTATGGTACCCAACAAGCTTTGGTGTACTTAGATCCAAAGTGGTCAGTGTAGATGTGTTTAAACAGGAAACACTACAATTTGGGGGTTTTGGAGGAGGAAAAAAAAGTCTTCATATCCTCCACTTATACAGAAATGCCTGGGCTGAAATCTTAGCCCAGAGCCATGGTGAAGGCTACACCAGCTCAGTTTTCTTCCTATAGGTGGGCAATGGGACTGGGATTCGGCTCAGGTGTACTGGAAATGCTTGTGTTGTCTTTATAGACTGACTGTGCAGTGTGAGGGCTGGGTTTATGTCCTGTGTCATCTTCCAGTGTCTGCAAGAATTGGCTGAGCGCAGCCACTACACTCAACAGCAGCCATTGCTCTGCAAGTTCAATGACAAGACTTCTGTCATTCAGCCATTTGGGATCTGTTTACCACCACCATCAGATTTCCCTCTAGATAACTGCCTTCTGTGACTTTCCTGCTTTATGAGGAGTAGAAGTCAATCAAGGCAGTTAGATCACTGCTTTGCTCTTTCCCTATTTTCTTCCTCTGAGGTGCCCTCAACTCTCGTCATCCCTTCAACATCAGATGAAGAGTGCAGGTCCCCTTAGAGTTGCTTCCTCTCATTTAGCAACTGTGCTTTCAGGAGCTGAAGCCTCACTTTGGGGGCAGAGGGGGGCAGACCTGCAGAGGTGAGAAATCTGGCTGAAGTTAAATTTCTCACTAGATGTGAGCAATGCTAATGAATCTGTCAGGAGCCTCCTGTGAGTGGACAAAGCAAGTTCAACTATGAGACAAGGCTATCAAAATGACTTACCCCTCTCTCCCAGTTTGCAGTTTGATGCACTTTTGCCTTGGTGAGGTGTGCTGATTCTGACTGTCCTTAGAATCTCTCAGACTAAAAATGCCCTCGGTTTCACACTGGAAAGCCATATTAAAGTTCCAAATTCATATTAATACATCAAGGAAGCATTTTCTCTTCCAAAGAATCCCAAAGAGCACCACAGATAACAGCTCAAAGCTTGTACTGGGGAAATTGCTGTAAAACTTACTGTTAAATTCAGTCTGAATAGGATTAAGGAACATATGAGCCATAGCCCTTGTGCTGCAGAAATACAACTAGCCTTTGGGTTCAGTGCTAGCTCTGGGGACTCAACAGCAAGAAGAAATGGAGGACAACTGAACATGAGGAAGGCTTTCCTAGGGCTGATGGCAGAAGGGACTCAAGGAAGGAGAATGCAGTTTTCCACCTCAGAGAGACACAAAAGTTGGAAGAATACCCTGGAAATGACAATGTCAACCCTTGTTAGGGCCTTGCTTTCTGCATCTGGTGATCATGGCGCAGCAGTGGCTCAGCAGTGATTCAGAAGGAACACTGCCATCTAGTGCACTTCGAACACAGCATTTTCACACTACTTGGAAAATAATGTGATTTGGGGCAGTGTGAGCAAAGGCTGGAGACACTGCCAGGTAGGAGAAGGCATTGTGTTTTTATGTTGTGGAAAGAAACAGTGTTTTAACCTGCAGGTGAGCTCTAAGTATGAAGAAGGGGTGGGGGGGAATGAGAAACCCCCTTCTAACACTCCCATTATGCATGAGTAATCCTTTTAGCTGCAATCTGTATTTGAGCTACAAAATAGGTTTCCACAAGCTCTCTGGAAGCAAGTTTTTCCCCATGTGTTACCTTAGCACTGTCCAGTTCCTCACTGGCAGTGGATAACCTGCCAGGATGAGAGCCTATCTTGTGTGCCCACTCACACCTGGACTGTTCCATGCCACAGATTCTCTCTGCATGCCAGCAGGATTGATTGTTGTACGGAAAACTTGTCTGTGAAACCGAGATGGATCACACTGGTTTTTTTAGAGACATGGCCTGATGAGCTCCATTCAAGTCAGGAAGAGAGCAGAGGGTGTCTGCAGCCCTCTCCCTGTTTGGGACTAACTTTTTTTTCTCCTAGCACATGGGAAATGCATGCATGTGGCACCATAGAGCAGCTGTCTGCTCATCGGACAGAACTCTGTGCTATGTAGCTGCTGGGGGTCAGTGGGGAATGAGGCTCAGGGCTGGCAGAATAAACTGTCCTCAGGAAGGGGTTGCCTAAGTCCATTTTCAGACCCATTTAAAAATCCTTCCCCCCATTTTCTCAGAGCAGGACAAAATGATCTGTACAGATACAAGGATGGTTAATTCTACTGGCACGAGGGGTTTTCATGATGTGCCTTGCTCACCTGACCTTTTAGTGAACAGTTCCTTCTTTTGGGGAAGGATAGCCTAACACATTTTGGCTCTGCAGCCTCTTGCACATAGAAAGAAGGGATATCCCCCTCTCCATCCTGCCTGTGAAGCAGATGAAAGTTCCAAAGTGGATCATGACCCTTATGGGGTTGTAAGAGGATCCAAAGGGAATTGCAAAGTGTTTGTTAGCCTTGAAATGGCTAATTAGTTTTAATGGTTGGCAGCAATTCAGAAATTACAGCTGGTTCTCATGTTTGTGCCCTGGAGCAGCAAAGCCGTTGCCTGTGGTTCGAGGTTGCTAGTTGTTCCTTCCTAGGGCAAATGGCTTCAGCCAGTGGCTACACTGCCTTGGAAAAGGGACGTGACCAGGTCAGTGGGCTGACAGGAAGACAGAAGGTCAAAAGAGCTGCGTTTTTGGAGGGGCAAGGGGAGAACCTAAAAAGACATGGATCAAGCAATTGCTGCAGAGCTGGCTTTCTCCCTGAGTAAGCTCTCCCACATTGGCCATGAGATTGTCTTTCTGACTTGGTCTTCTGATAAAACTACTGCTGTATGACATCAGTGTAAACTCTCATGCATCTTTTTAATGTCAAGAGATGTACCTGATTCATTCTACACTGGATGAATCAACAATGTGTGAGCATGTTGTGCAGACTGCTTGTGTCCTGACCAGGCTGATAGCTCTGCTCCTTCAGCCACAGCAGAAGTACATGCTTACTTAGCAACAAGCATGAATGAATTAATCTGATCCCTCCACTAGATGGGATGGCAGCACCGTAATTTCTAAGCACTTATGGTTAAAATGTGATGTTCCAGCACAGCCTGCTCAATATGACAGGTTGCCATGCCAGACACTACTAGCCAGGGGCTAGGAAAGGCAAAAGTGCTTAGTTCCAGTTCCTCTTTGCCAGAAAGGGTACAAAAAAGGAAATGACTCAGTGCCCCAGAGACATGATACATAGATGACTGGGGCTGACATCATCCAGCCATCAGGCAACATGGTGCCCCTGCAAGCTTCTAGGTCATATCCTAATGTGAACAGAAATGAGGGAGCAAGCAGAGGCTGAGAGGTGTTGCTTAACATTAAGTTAACATTTTTATAGCTCTCTAACCTTAATAGTCAGTAACAATCTTACTCCATTATTGCTAGTAATGTCCACTATGCCCCTAATTGCACTTCTCATTCATTGTCCCACAGTTATGATAGCAGATAGTACATGAGTAATAACTCTACTTGTCTGGCTTTATGCTTTTAATTTTCTGCACAGAAGTTGGGAATGTTGCTATTACTACTTTTTCTCTGAGGAAAGAAACATAAAGAATAAGTTGCCCAAGGAGTCTCCACAAGTGTATGGCACAACCAAGCAGTACCTGCATGTCCTGATTCCCAGCCTCTTGAACAACATTCTGCTTTACCAGCTCTCTTCATCACGAACTTCACAGGAAGCCAGACACAGTCTCTTCAGAAAACCTCTTGGATTTTAATCTTGAAAGCACAGCAGACTAGACATTGATTTTGTTGACTCTAATCTTAAAGGTACAATTTAACTGAAATTAAATGTGAAAATAAATACAACCTTGAGCACACTAGGTCATGTATTATATTTTTATATTCAGGTTTGTTTAATCTTTTTGCTTTCAGTTTTCAGAATGCCAAACATCTTTGTCCTGACACCACTCAGACAGGGTTCATGTGCTGTCAATCCAAACTGGACAGTTGAGTAGAAAGCAACAGGAGCTTGTGGGATCTGAGAAGGTGTGAGGAATAAGTAAGGATTCTAGTATGAGCATGAGTTGATCAGTAGTGAAATGATTATATGCCTTGTAATTTAATGCCTAGCATTATGTTCCAGAGTTAATGTCCCCTGGAAAGGAAGTGAACACTTCTAATTCCCCCCAGGCTAAAGTCTTGGAGAAGCAGTCAGGCAATACTGCATCAGGTACATTCAGATAATGCTTTCAGTGCTTCCCTAGTAGCCTTAAGGACTTGCATTCTGCAGCACAGTTTCATAGCAAAAGATGAATGCTGTTCCCAGGATATTGGGGAATACCCTGGGCCCTTCATGTTGTATTTACTTTAAGCCTCTCAACTTCTGGTACAGCTTTGAGTTTTGTTTGTCCTTAATGGTGCACATTCCAACCACTCTGACTGTTGTTCCTTTGAACAACCATAGCACCTGAGCATAAATATCCTGAGAGCATTATCACGTACCAGACACTGTGGGCAAGGCAAAACCTCCTTTGTTCTGCAGTTACTTTTTGCCCCACAGTGTAAATGCCACTGAAAAACACCATGAGGTTTTTTTTTAACTGCATAAAAAAAAAAAGATGTTCCCATCTCTCTGACAAAGAGAACTATTAGAGGGTCAGAAATGTAGGTACAAGTCTTCTGGATGTCCCCTTGATGTGCTGGCATCACTCAGTTTTCAGCCATAAATGCAACAACTGAAAGGGCAACTCCAATGACTGTGCTATGTGCCTCTGCTCTGCCTTGAAGCAGCACATTCTGACACTGTTACTTTATACTACACTTGATGTTGTCTCCTCACTGTCCTTCTCAGAAGGTCCACAGGTCACCTTTCTGTGCTGCTACCCTAATTATTGCTTCTTGTGACGTGTGTGTATCATTCATGCTTCTAGCAAGTGTGGCTTTCATGTTTTGCTAGTGTTGGCAAAGGAAAGGAAGGAAGGAAGAGGTTTTCACTCCCATTGCAGACTTCCCCTGGACCAGGCAATATCCACCTTGCCTGTGATGGTGGACCAGTTAAGACAGATGCTGGCCACCTTGCCTGTTGGTATTATTAGTCTAGTAGTGATGTTCAGAAGTTGTATTCCACAATGAGGGCCTCATTTAACAGACAATAACACACAGATAGTTCCCACCCACAGAGAGCTCACTGCCTAGGGTTATGGAAAAATATATCAAGCGGAGGTCAAAGAACGGTAAAGGGCAATAATGCAACACCGGCCACCCTGCTTTCCATGGGCCTCTTGCCTTGGGTAACAGTCAACCTTGCTTGCATAGGGCCATCTGTCTCTTGCTTAATACATGCATACACACATGCACACACACGCAGGCTGTGCATAAATTAACTAGTCTTTAGAATGCTAACAAATAGCAAATGTTAAATTCAGGCCAGATGTGACCCATTCCCTAGACACCAGCAAGCAGCTTCAGGCTGGAGTTCCAGGCTGTTGGAGGTGACTTGGAAAGCAGATCTGATGGGAACGCTCCAACACTTAAGATCCGGTGGACGTCTCTAAGGGGGAACCTTGCCTCCAGCTGAACAGACTTCCTGGACCCAGGCTATCATCCACCAGGGAACATGACTGTTCTGATGGCCTTACACTTTGCTTAAACACTGTACTTGGAAGAAAGTAGGTGATGGGGTTTTTATGCCCATGATATGTTCTAATTTGGATGTTTGGAAAACAAGATGTATAAACCTTTAAAGTCTGACAGTCTAGATTGTCATTCTATGACACTCCTATGTGTCCCATTCCTATGCATCCTGTTCTGTGTAGGCATCTTTTCAGGGCCTTTGTAGATCCAGGCTTTTCCTGCTAATGTTGGCACCGAGTGTCCTATTCAGTGTAGGAGACAACTGAGTTAATGCAGGGCTAAGCAGCTGGAACTCCTGCGTGGCTCGCAGGATCGAGCAGAAAGCCTGCTGCAAAGTGTCCTGTTCCATGGCTTAGGAGTGAACAGCAAACCTGGAGAGAATATCAGTGGCTTTGGTGCTCAGTGTAAATGCCTGTGGGGAAAAGAGCCATTAGAAGGGATTTGTGGGCTAGAAAATATTTTGTGAACAAATTCAAAGTCACCCTTGAAATTATATTTCTTTAATTTCAAAAGACTGCTGCTTCTGAATTTTCCCCTTTTGATTAACTAGGAATTGCATCAGCATCCCAATTATTATTACTAAATAAAACTCTGTTTGAGTTTCAGTCCATAAAATTTGACGAAATGCATTACTATTGCTGTCTAAACATTTCATGTGGTTAATGTCTAACTTGAAGTATTTTTAATATTTGTACTTCCTAAATTATTCGGAGAGAAGCTACTGATCGTAGGCCAAATGCTGATGTCATTTACATCAACAATTAGTCCAACATTGCTCAACTCTTGCCAGGTGCTGCCAGGGTTTGAGGCTCTGGTGTTCTCCCTTGCTTCTCCCAACAGATGGCAGCCTCTTGACTTTTTTCCTCCCCTGTCAGATTTTAGGTAAAAGGCAGCAGGGAAAACACCCTTACTGTATTTTTGCCTTCAACAAGAAAGACTTTTGTCCTTCTTGATTTAACCTTTGCTTGTCAGACTAATGGTGCTGGGGAAAAGAAGCCAATCTCTGAAGTCCAGAGCAACAGAGGAGTGGATTTCACATTAATACATGAAATATCAGGGACGACTTTGCAGTCAATATGTCATGAAATAGCTGTCAGAAAAGTCTGAGTCAAATGTAATATGAAATGTTCACAGAAAAAGGAAGGAAGCTCAGCCGAACTCCTCCGCTATGGCATGTTTTGGGGCACAGCTGCCTCTTGCAAACACTTTTTAGAGACTCAAAAAAGCTCTGTGACTGGCTAAAAATAAGCCTTGGCACCTTGCACGCAGACTTTGCAAAGCCCTGTTACAGACAGGAATTAAAGCTCAACAGCTTGCAAGGTAAGAACTAAAAGGCTTTTATAGATGGGGGGAAAAGTGAGCCACCAAAGGTGATCTACACGCTTTTTTCCTAGTAGGTAAAAGTATTTTGGTGAGATCTTTTAATATTTTGTTATAACAGCACGCTCCCCACTGTGCCAGCAGTTCTAATGGTACAAAGGTATGTTATAGCAGTAAGATTATTCCCTTTGCCCAGCATGAACGTATTATTCTGATAAAAGTACTTGAATACCAATTTAGTTGTGTTAATACTAGAGAGTTTGTACAGCTTTACTGAACTGGTACAGTTCAAGCAGTACAACCTTGGCATATAGATAAGGACTAAGTATCTTAGCCAAATATGTGGAGCAAGTAAATGACTGATCTGGGAATAGTACACAGCAGCCTTCCTTCCCAAGCAGCTTTTTGGATTGCCCAAAATGATTCTGTTCACATTTCTTCTCACTAAAGAGTAACACAAAGCATCATTGTTTGTCAAGATGTCATGGTTTAGAAAGAGATGCCACCCTGTCATTTATAAAACCAAGTGAAACTAAAAATTTAAAAGTATTTGTCTTCTCTCTCTCTTCCTTCCAGTGATACCTGGCATTTTTGTGTGTGCTTCCAGAGGAGTAGTGCTTTAGTTGGGCCTGACAAAATACAGGTATTTGCATGGAATTATTTGTGATAGTTTGGGCTTTTTCTACTTATATTTCCCATTGTTCATCCCAAGTGGATGATTCAAAAAAAACAAACCAAAAACTTTACACAAAGACCAGCACATCCAACTGTCAGGTGGAAATATGACACTGACCTAACAGCATACATCTAGCTACTTGTAACATGTAAAGTATTAAAGATGGCTCTGTCTCAGCGGGACTTCGTGCAGCCTTGGATCTCAGGCTTCCTCTCCACGTAGGTGTGGGACTCAACTCACTGAGCTCTCCAATGGGGACAACCCAAATACAAGGCCAACAAGGAGGAATGTGGTCCCTGAAAGGTCTAACGCAAGAGGTGAGGGGCAGGGGAATAGGAGAGACTTGGCCAAGCTGTGTGTGTGGTATCATCCAACAGTGTGATGGGATGTGCAGTAACATTAAATGAAAAGGCAACAGTTCTTTATGGGGGAAGCAGTAGGGCAGGCTAACAGCTCTATCACACATGAAGATGATGTTTTAGTCGTGTTGTTCTCCATTTTAAGTTGCTCTGCATCCCTATCTGAGCCACCCCACACCTCACTGTTGTAGCAGTTCAGATAACTCATGTTCCTACTATCTACTTCAGGTCAGCCTTTGTGAGTTGTCTTCCCTGCACAATACACCAAAATTTGTCTTCCTTGTTCACTATGGAAGAGTTTTATTGGCTAGCCATGGAGCTGGTCTCTCCAAGGAGAATAACAGAGCAAGCCCGCAGAGCATGGGTGATGGAAGGGTCACTAGAGGCAACTAGGGCAAGCACAGACTGATCTTCAACTGAGCCAGACTGAAAAATTTCAAGACAGTCATCAAGCCCAAATTAAGTATTTCTAAAGTTCAGAATTATTCTTTTTTTTTCTTTTAAAACTTCCCTTTCTGTGAAAAACTCTGTTAATTCAGTATTTCAGGACAAAAATTAATTTTGAATTATCTGGATTTCCCTTGGGAGGGAAATTCTGCTTTTCAATGAGCTGTAAGTGATGTATCTCAAAATTCCCAGGCAACAATCTTATATTGGTATTTTTAATTCTGAGGACCATTCCCATGAGTTTCTAGTGTTTTTAAAGTAGGTCAAATTTTGAACACAAAAAACCTTGAGTTATGCCCCTTTCATCTTTTCTTAGGAGCAATAAGCCTTTTTGGTATTATTGCTCGCTTAAATATTAAACAGGAAGCAAATTACATTTCCAGCCATTAAAGTACAATAGAACAGCTCTATTGTCTGAATCAGTGCAATATTAGGTCAGATTGTCACAAAATGCTCAAAAATGAAGTCATATTGAAAGAATGCAATAAATTAGACTTTTTATGCTTTTACGATGAGCTCTGCTTGATGAGGGATTACTTCTTCATTCCTGCCAATTAAGGTAGGAAATTCAGGCCCCAAAACTTGAATTTAGTAAGCAACTATATGGAATTTGATATTCATGTGCATAAGGGTACTACAAAAGGGCCCAGAGGAGACCATGAAGATGATCAGAGAGCTGGACAAGGCTGAGAGAGTTGGGGTTGTTCAGCCTGGAGAAGGCTCTGGGGAGACCTTAGAGCACCTTCCATTACCTGAAGGGGCTACAAGAAAGCTGGAGAGGGACTTTTTACAAGGGCATGTAGTGATAGAATGAGGGGTAATGGCTTTAAACTGGAAGAGGGGAGATTTAGACTACATATTAGGAAGAAATTCTTCACTGTGAGGGTGGTGAGACACTGGAACAGGTTGCCCAGGGAAGCTGTGTCTGCCCCCTCCCTGGCAGTGTTCAAGGCCAGGTTGGATGGGGCTTGGAGCAACTTGGTCTAGTGGGAGGTGTCGCTGCCCACGGCAGGGGGGTTGGAACGATCTTTGAGGTCCCTTCCAACCCAAACCATTCTATGATTCTGAAAGTGCAACACATTTTAATGTTGCCGTTTACAAGATTCCAAGCTTACCAGTCCTTCTCCTGTGTGACCAGACACCTTATTTTTAAGATCTATTTTAAATGACTCCACAAATAGAGGCATTTGCTTGCAACTCTCTTGGCTTGAAAGGATTTGTACTCTATATGGGGTTTAGCTCAAACAGCACAGAGCTGGGGAGCTACGAAGTGGCCTTTTGTTATGACACTCCTCTAGTCAAACCCTGCTCATAAAAATGTAATGCTAGGAGAGACCTGAAAGATCTCACACGGATGAGTGTAGATGACACTTGACAGTATCTGACGCCCAGTGCCCAGTAGCCCCCTTGCAGTGCTGTCCTGACTGTATCTGACTTGACATTAAGCCTGGCAACAAAACTAAGCAGAAGCTGGAAGCCACTGCTGCTTAGAGAGGCGATACGCTCTCATTGAGCTGGTGGTACTGTGTCATCACGAAAAGCAGGAGCTGCTGGCTGTTCCTGACAGACCTGGGGAGTTTCACACAGACGGTTTGCTCCCAGTGCTGTAGTGCCCAGCCCGCTCTAGCAAGGAGGTGTGATGTTCTGTCATCCTGCGTTGCTGCCTTGGGCAACTGTCCAGGGGGTGGCTGGTCCCAATCTGTTTGTATTTTAAAAGCATTCAGTATCGGGGATCCTATAGCCCCCAAGGACTCTCTTACTGTGCTGAACCCACAAGAGGTTTTCCTGATATCTGAACTAAAACACCACTGCAAATGAAAGCTGTTCCTTTTTGTCCTGAGCCGGTGGATTTGGAGAACAGTTTTTCTTCCTCTGCAGGAATTTTACTTAATGCAAGAACTTCGTAATGTTCCCCTCTTTCTTCTTTTTTCTAGACTAAACAGATCTAGTTCCTCTGGCCTTTTTTTTTTTGTAGGCTATGTCTTCGAAGGCTCTTACCATGGCCACTTCAAACCTTTTAGCCTCTGATCTTCCAAATCTCTTTTAAATGCAATGTCCGAAACCAAACACAGTGTTCCAGCTAAGACCTCCTTGGCACTCGATGTAGAAGAACTATTTCTTCCTGGGATTGCTTTATGTATAACTTTCTTGATTGTACACCCTAGATTGAGATTTGCCCTTTTCACCTTCGCTTTGTATTTCACTTGTGATCTAGCATGACATCTTGGACCTTCTTCTGTAGTCTTTCTGCCTCCTTGTTATTCCTCTTCCAGGAGGAAATTCCTCAACTATTTCTATAGTTGATTTCCATTTCTATACCATGCTTAGCAATTTTATTAAATACCAGATTGTTGGATGGATCACTTTCTCAATGTAACACAATCAGTTTATGTTCTAATTGCATCCTCTGAGAGGTTTGTAACATTTTTGAGCATGACTTCTAACCATAAATCTTAAGAGCGTGCTCTCTATCCCACAATTATTAATGATGACATTAAATAGAAGCAGACTTGCATCATCGCTGGAAATACTCTTCCTTCTTGTGTCAGCAAATCACTAATAACTTGTCGGGCATCTCTGGTACAGCTGCAATTCCCACCAGAAATGGACCCCCATGATCTGTGGTGGACAGCAAATGTTGTTCAAAGAGAGGAATCTCCTCCTTGGCATCTCTTTAAAATCCCCTGTCCTTCTGCAGTATGCCTTTTAATCATGGGTCCATATATTCATTGTGACCCTTACCCGTTGTTACCTAGAGTTCCTGGCTGGGAGATATCTGCTCTCTAATGGTCAGGTAATTTCTCTTTCAGTAACTCAGCTAGAGGAGCCTTCAGCTCATTCTTGATACTCAGTTACAGGCTGTGAAAGATTTATGTATATGAAGTGTGCTCAGTTTTACTGTCATGCGCCATTGTTTTGACAGCCCAGATGAAGTTCCAGGTATGACATTATCAAACAGAATATGCCCTAGAGAAATTATTTTTCTGAGTGTTTTACTTCACACTCTTGTCTCAGCTTAAAAAAGCAGAACAGGCCACAAGAAAATGAAGAGAAAAGTAAAGCTTTGATTCGGAAAAGAACCTCAGCATACGCTTACATTTAAGCAGCTATGCAGTCAGATTACGCCAGTGCTTAAAATCCAAGTGCTTCATTACAATACTGAGCTGAGTCTGATGGGGGATCCTTACCTTCTTTTACTACCAGTTGTAATTTGCTTGCTAATTACTCCCATTACATTTAAAAACAAAGCCATAAATCCCTCCAAAGCAAAAAAAAAAAAAGGGCTACACAGACTAAAATATAAAGGGTATGTTCTGTGGCAACAGAGGTGCAGTGGGGTAACCCACATAACTGGAATACAAATATAAAGGTAATCCCTTGTTCAGAGAGGGTAGTAAGGGGAGGGAGAGAGATGGCCTTGTTTATTACACACCAATTCTGAAATCAAAGGTGCTAAGGGAGGGAGAGCTGCTAGAAGCACCTGGGAAAGAAAAGGGGGAAAGAAGCTGGGTGCTGTTCTGGTAAGGATCTGCTACAAAACCCCACTCACGAGAGAGAGGAGCTCTCGGTAAGCAGAGAGCAGAATCACCCAAGCTGATGGCAATGGGAGGCTCGGTTGTTCAGGAAGGACCTCAACAAGGGACATTTCCTGGGAAGCCCTAGTGACAAACTTGAAAGATGGAGAAACCAACTGGAATGGGAACTCCTCCCCATGTGGCTTCCACACAGATATAAACTACTTGTGATTTGAATGTGGCAGGTGAGTTAGGTTAGGGTAATAACTTTGGATTTGGGTGAGCCATGCAAAGGGAAGGACAGAGCAAATGTCACTGGCTGCAGGAGGAGGAAACTGGAGGATTGTTACGTTGGATCACACAGGATCACGTTGGAGAAAAAAGCAGCTAGGAAGCTCAGGGTTCTTGAAAGGAATGATAACCACCAATTCTAAACTAACCTAGTGTACACGAAGGAAAAAGATGCATAGTTAATAAGAGATGAATTTGGATAAAGCTGGAGTTTTATTTGACCTGAAATAAAAAGGAAGTGGGCAGAAAGTGGAAGGTAGGTCAGATGAACAAAGTTCTGAAAGCGTGCACAATTACAACTGGAAACACTGAAAAAGGCAAGAAAAAAAGCAGAAGAGGTGTAAAGGACAGTAAGAACTTTATAAATATTTTAATGGTAAGAAAACTAGGTAAGGTTTTGTCCTTCCCAACTGCCCTTGGGTCCTTTCTGGAGGAACCAGTGACACACGCCACTCCTGGGACTCTTGGAGACTCCTCGTGGTGCTGGTGGCAGCGGTGCTTGGGTCCCGCTGCAAAACCATCACTACAAATGAACCCTTCGCTGTAACAACAACTGTCGCTGTTCCCTCGGGGGGTCTGTGCCCTCATCCTCACGACAGAGTCCCTGGAGCCTGGTACTGAGGTGAGGAGGTGGTGGCCCAGGGCGGAGGACGGAGTGTTCTTGGGGATAACGACTTCGCGCTGCTCTCCCGGGCTGAAAAGCTGGGATCGCCTCAGAGGAGGCACCCGAGGGGGAGCGTCGGTGTTACACACCCAGGGCAAGCTGAGGAAGCCCCCCCGGGGCGCGGGTGGCCGAGGAAACGCCACAGAGGCCGTGGTGTGACCGGGGTGAGCTCACCGCCCCCGCCCGGGCCCTGCGTGCTGCTCGCCCCGTCGCCAGGAAGGAAATGGTTCTGTGTCCCTTCCTCCCACACCCGGGCCGGGCCGGCCGGCGCCGCTGCCTGAGGCGAGCGAGCAGCGGCCTGTCCGCCCTCTTGTGTCCCCGCCGGGCCGGGCGGCCGTTACCGGCCACCCTGCCCACCCCTGGCCCAGCGGGAGCTGAGCGGCCGCGCCCGACCGAGGCCCCGCCACCCCCCGCGGCCGTCGGCCCGGCCCCGCGCGCGGGCAGGGATCCACCGGCGGCACCGGGCGGGGGCGGAGGGCACCGCTCCATTGGCCGGCGGCGAGCCAAGCGCGGCCTGTCTGCTGCGCTCCCATTGGCCCAAGCGTCGGATGGCTCCGCCCCCCTCCTTCTTTCCCATTGGTTGCCTGAGCCCAGCGGGCCCCGCCTTGCCTCCTCCCCTCCGGGGTCATTTAAGTTTATGGAGAAAATAAATAAATAAAGTGGGAAATAGAAATGCGTAGAAGGCGGGGGGGGGGGGGGGGGGGGGGGGGAGGGGGGGGGGAGGAGGGAGACGCGCAACCTAGCTTGCTGTTTGGGGGCGGAGTTTCTCGCGGCGACCAATCGATACCCAGCTGCCAGGCAGAATGGCACCTCCGCGGAGCCAGTCAGAGCTCTAGACCGGCGAAGGCGGCCGCTATCGTTCTAAACGCCGCCCAATGAGAGGAGCCATCTGCCTGACCAACACGCGCGCCATCCAATAGGAGGGGCGCGTAGCGGACCGTGGCGCGCGGTTTCACCTATAGAAAATTAGCGATGAGTCGCGAGGAGCGGGGCGGGCCCAGGCAGCGGCGCGGGGGGCGAGGCTCGCGCGGGAGTGGCGGGGCTGCGAGCCAATGGGAGCGGGCCGGTTTGGGCGGGGGGGCCGGGGGGCCAATGAGGGGGCCGGCGAGGCGGCGGCGGCTGCCTGTGAAAGTGCCGAGCCGCCGCGGGAAGGGAAGGGAGAAGATGAGAGAGGTACGGCGTTTCCGGGGTCAGCGGGGGGTTAGGGGCGGCGCCTCCCACAGGCACCGCCTACCGGGGGGGTGGCGCTGGCCGGTCGGCACCGTGAGGCGGGCGGGCGGGCTGGCGGCGGCGCTGGGTCTCTCGGCGTGTCCGCCGCGGCGAGAGCTGTGACATCCCAAACACCGTCCTGAGGCGCTGGGCCACCACCCCAACCCACCCACCCACCCCGCTCCTTTCCTCACGCGTCCCGCCGCGGCCGGGCGGGGAGAGAAGGGAGGGAAGAGCCCGTCCCCACCGCCTCTTGTCCCCCCTCCCCTCGCACACGGCTCCGCGGAGCCGCTTTCCCCCCGTCCGCAAAAAAAAGTTTGTGAGGCAGCGGGGCCATCCCGCTTAGCCGCAGCGCCGCTCCCCTGAGGGAGAGTTGGCACCGACATCCCCTCCCTCCTCCTCCTCCTCCTCCTCCTCCTCCGCTCCCCCCGCTGGCCGGGCCGCCGGGGCCGTGTCCGCCGAGGGGGGCCAGGCCCCCTGGGGGGGGGGGGGGAGCTGCGCAAGGTGGGCTGAGGGGGCTCGGGAGGAGTTGGTTCTCCGCCGGCACGGATGAGCTCAGCGGCTTTTTTCCCGTCCCTTTGGGATCGTGTGTTGGTCCTGTGTGCCTGCGCGGTTCCACCTGAGGCAGCCGGCGGGATTCCCCGCGCCCCGGGCCCAGCAGCGGCTCTGGAAGCTGTAAGTCGCGGCTTCTTCCCGGGCCAGGCATCTGTCGGTGCCAAGATGGCAGGGGTTCGTCTCCAGGTGCCTTTAACCCTGTCAGCGGGGTGTGTGCTCACGTTTATAAACTGGGAGTGCGGAGGTGAAATTAATTCGCTAGGTGTTGCAGGCAGAGAATTAGAAAACGGGCTGCTTTACCAGCGTCAAACAGCCTTTCCTCCCCTTTGTAGCCGAGTGTGGTTTTCCAGGTTAAATGCCCTCTTGTCAGGCTTGTAGTCCACTGAACGGCAAACAAGAAATTGTAAGAAACTAAGATTCACGAACTAATACTATACGATACAAAGCCCGAAGCTAAATCCCTCCGATCGAAGTAATTACTGAGAAAAAAAAAACTCTCTCTCTATAAAACATGTCATTATTTGCAACTGTGTGACAGTCTCGGAACACCTTGCGTCTTTCTGAATGCCTGGGATGTGCCCTCATAGAGAAATGATGTCTTTGAAATGCTGGGGGTAACGTTACAGAGATGCAGTATCCTTTAGCATCTGTGAATCTTAGGGTGCTTTGCAAGGAAGAGCAACTCATGACAAAAATAAATCGATGGTAGGGAAGTAGTGTCATCCTCTTACACGAATAAAACCTCAGAGGCAAGAGCTCTCTTAGGCTGTCTTCAGTAGATGCTGTGAGTACACAGCATTAAAACTGATTGGGAGGATCCTTCCTACCCCAGTGGAAAATGCAGTATTTGTGAAGTTGCAGTTTCCTGCAGGAAAGTTCTAGTTTTACTGGGGAGGGGGGGGGAAAAAAAAAAAGTTAGATTTTTCTGAGCAGAAAATTAAAGTGATGGTTCATGGCTACCTGCTTTCAAGACTTCTTTCAATTCTACTTTCTGCTTACAGGGAGAAAGAACAGTTAACAAAATCTTCCCCTGAGGCACCTCCACTGTTTGTTTGTTTGTTGTTTTTTCTCCTTTTTAAAGGAATTGCTTGGAATTTTTATTCCACAAAGGATGTGAGAGCTTTACTTCTTATCCCAAAACACGACTGAACTTTTTTTTTTTTCATAGGATGAGAATTCCAGTATTTGGCCAGCCCAAACCAAAACTTCTGGAAACTTGGGGCCAGATCTTTGGCTTGCACAAACTGGCTAGTTCATTGTGTTTAGTCCACAGAGGATTTGGCCCTAGTTAATTAATGGTTCACCCGAGGTCGTGCAGTGAGTTGATTTTTAAAGCTGGAGACTGAATCCAGAGCTGTTATTATTCAATCCTGTCATACATCTTGAAGTTTACTGCACAACATTGTATTTTTCTTAGATAAACTGGATTAATAAGAGCCAGAATGCACGAGGCTCTGATTGCAATTTTTCTTAAAAATCATGTTCTGAAAAATCTATTCAATTGTGATCTTACTAGTAAAGAGAGTAAATATGTTGTAATTAGTGCATAGGTGACACTGACTACATGAGGGAGAAAGAGGCCTGAAAAACTGCTTTTGTTATTTAAACCTTTCTTTCAAAGTACAAAAGCATTTGATTGGCACTTCACTGATTTAATAGTCCATTTGTAATGCAGGAGGAACATTACAGAAGATTTTAGCATTATTTTAAATCTCGTCATTTAATCTGTAGGTGTTTTTTAAAAAAAAATCCTCATTTCTAGAAAAAGAAAACTTTCTGTTAACATGTAGAATCTGTGACTAGTCAGTTGTTAAAGATATGGATGCCTTGTGTCTTCCAAAATGAAATGGTTTATAAGCCTTAAAATAAAACATAGCTTGTTTGTTGTGTTAGCACACATGAAAAAAAAAAAAAGGAGAAAAAATCCTTGTGGCCAAGGATTTCATGGTTGCTGTTACTACGTTGTAATGTTAGGAATGGAATCCTAAGCCCCCTGATTTAAAATCGGGGTCGCCAGCATTTAAACTGAAGAGGATCCCGTGCGGCAGCGATGCTGGATGTGCAAGGTACCAGCTAGCTCATTTCCTAGTCGTATTTACAGAGGTTGTCTGTCACCTGTACTTGCATAAAGATGCTTCGTGAAGCTTGAAATTCTTTCTGTTTTACATGGGGAAGATACAAAGGCAACAAATCCAAACACATACACCCGCCCCCCCCACTCCTCTGTGTTTCTGATTTTGAGGGGAGAAGATTTCATAAAGTTCACGAGGGCTCGTCTTTGCCTTCCAAATGTTTGGGGAGTGACTTCATTGCTAAAATATTATATGCTAGAAAGACCCTGAATTAAACAGCACTGAAATGATTTCCCAATATCCAAGAGCAGTCAGTGACAGTTTGAACAGACCTTCTGCCTCCCAGGCCACAGCTGCACCTATTGGCTTCATTGTCCCATCCCTCCTACGCACATACATGCCTGGCATTGTTTTGGAAATACAGCAGAAACTTGATAATTCAAACTGATGACTCGGAGAGCCACTTGTGGAATTAATTTATTGGGTAAATTAGTGACTAGATATGCAGGCAGATTTTTTTTAAAAAAAAAAAAAAAAAAAAGGAAAAGATGCTGTGTCATAGTGTATGATTTGTTCTGTTACCTCAAACAGTGTGCTTTAATTGTCACTGCACCGAGTATCCTGGAAAATATTTGGTTTGATATTTTAAAAGTAAAGTCTTAAAAGATCTCAGCATGGTTCTATCCTTGTTATTTAAAATCTGTGTGGGGAACTGGGTTTTCAGCTCTTCGATGAGGAGTTATAATTTGGGATTAGAAATTAATCCATAGCACCTATTTTATGGCACAGGATTTATAGCATGCCTGAGAGGTTAAACCATAGCCCTGCTATACTGATCCATGCTGTAGGCTTATTTGATTTCAGCAGGACTGCCTGCCTCAGACAAATAGGATTTGATCCTTGCTGGGTAACCTTGGTCAGATTCCAGGTGGCCCTGAAGACTTACGATTTCCATCTTGGTATTAAGAAAACAAATGTGTTCTTCTTGTTTATTTTTCACAAGGCCTCAGTATTGTTCAGTATAGTTTGTCATGGGAGGCTGTAAATCCCTTCAAGCGAGGTGGGATTTCAGATTTGCAAAGTGTTCCCAAATGATCGTATGTGTATCGTGAAGGAAAAGGCTGTCCTCTGGCCAAGTATGGACAGAATTTAGGAAGTTTAGCTCATTAAGATTCCAGAGTGACTGCAGATATTAATGTAGAAGATGCTATGGGGAAAAATAATTATTTTTAATTTGTTCAAAGTACCAAATTAATGTTCAGTAAGCAGAATTCATCTGTAATTGCATACATAGTAGCCCAAGAATCTTACCAGCAGTTTAAGCTCACTGAAGAGGCCATTTATCGCAGAAAATGTGCATAAATCATTAAGGTATTGAAAAACAAAACAAAAACAATGTAGTGTCTTAAATTGGCAGCTTTTAGTAAACTTTGTTTGCTTACCCTTCATGCTGACCCTTATCAGAGCAACGCAAACAAAACAGAATTCAGTTCTTTAATTTTCATGAGCAGTATATACTGAGACAAATTGTTGGGCATTTCTGATACAAAAGCAAAGAATTGCCATTGACAGGTTTCAACAAACAGAGGTGATTTTGTAAGGTGTTGTATTACTTTGTGGCCTTAGCAGAGTGAGCAGAACAAAAACAGGTTCCAGGATGGAGATTATTTTGCGCTTACTGATGTGAGTAGATCTCAGATTCTGCTCTGCTTTTCCCAGGTGTTTGTGAAAGATGCCTCAAGGAATACCAAAATACAACCCCTGGAAATCAAATTTTCTCCTAATACCAGGGCAAGTTCAGAGTCTGATTCTTTTACTACTTATTCAAAGAAATAATTATTCTTTCAGCTGTCCTTATTTTTTTTAATCCAATATAGGGTCTGACCCAGTTACTGCTCCTTATATTTTCATGGAAACATACTGAAGACTGAGTACTTGTTTACTGGGTTTGGTTCCTGGTTAAGACTTGGGGCTCATGAAGCCCTCTGCTCTGCCATGAATAGCTATTTGATTTTAGGGAAAACCCATCAGTCTTTGTTTCCTGTCTGTATAATGGGAATAATACCATGTGCTGTCATCACAAATGTTTGCAAAGGTATGTACACGGAGAAATCCAAAATGCTGCTGTTATGGGAATATATAGTATCTCAAATAGTAATTTCAAATGGTAGGTGCCAATTATTCCACTGGCTGTTTGGTTTGACAATAAATGCCAATGGCAGTAGTTTTATAAACTTTGATGTAGTTATTCTGGGTTTGCATCAGAAAACAACGTGGCTTAGACATGAATTTCCTCTAAACTGAAGTGACATCAGTGGAATTATACAGGAATGATTTTGGCATTGATGCTACTGAAAGACATAGTGCTGCGTGAGTGCTTTGGCCTCATACAAAGGGAGCTGTATTAGTAGTACCGGGGTTCAGAGCTTCTTTCGAGCTATAGTATCCTCTGTACCATTTTAAGTTTTCAAGTACTGCAGCTAGCAAGTAGTGTTTCTGGAAGAACTTACAGGGTACAAAAGGGTGCATGTCTCACACCCAATACTAATTTTACACACTAATGACTTAATCCCCTGTATGACCTTTAGCACATCTGTTTGACTAAAGCTTCAGAATTTAAAATTGTGAAAGAATTTTTGTGACAAACTCCGGTCAGAAATCTAGGCTGGTTTTCTTCCACGTAAGACTTTCTATTTCTAGATGCTGTAAATATTTGCCTTCAGAAAATTCTTTGTGTGGTGTTTACCCATGTCACTTTATGAAAGATGAAAAAAGCAGAAAATGTTTCCAAAATTGGTGACAGTTTTTAACTGCTTATATTTTTGCATGCATCTTTTGAGACCCTGAGGCTTTATTACTACCACTGGCACTACTAGTTCTGTACGCTTCCCTCTCCCACTGATGGTAGTTGTTAAGTTGCGGTCATTAAGCATAACTACCTCAAGTTAGGTACCAAACACCCTCAAACCTAATGTAGGCTTTTAGGCATAGTGAAACAAGGGCAAAGTTCTTTGAAACAGATTGGCAATGCCTGAAGTTTGGTGTTTGGGCCACCAGAAAAGTCATCGTTCTTGAGTATTTTAAGTGTAACAGAATGAAAATAGGGATTGAAATAGCAGGTGCTGCTCTTCTTCTGTAGAAAAAGCAATATCTGTTTTTTTTTAAGCAATTTCCTGTTTCATGGCTGTAAAGTAAATAAATAAAATCTTTGTGCTATTTAGCTGGAACTTAAAGGTTGAGTCCAGTTTCTCTCCAAAACACTCGTAGGACTTCTCCCCCATTGTAGTGTCTGGATAACATCCACTGAACTCAATGCGAGTGGTTTTTTTTTATCATGTGGCTGAAAAGAAGAGTCCCTATTTATAGCATTCAAACATTGGCAGGTGCAAGACTGGTGAGAAACTTTAGTCTCACACATACAAACTAGTTGTTTAGGAGTCTTCTACGTGGTGGTAGCTGCTCTTAGCTGGGCCGCTAGAATCAACAGTGTTGCTCAGTGGCTGTCTTCTTGTTGAGATCAATCAGCTTGTATTTCCAGGAGGGTGTGTGACGAAGAAGTGCCTGATGGTGCTGATTGTAGAAATATACTTAGCTATGGCAGCTTTAGCTATTATTTATAGAAGTGCTAATTATATCAATAGAAATAGCAATATTAATACTGTTAAGTGTCAAAATCCACGCTTGACAGCATGAACTAAACGCAGCTACTGTGAAACAAAGCAGCCAGCTTGTCTCCCTCGTCAAACCACCAATATGCATTTCAGGAAGAGTACACACCCACCTTAATTGCTTGGGGTCTCACCATTTTTGCTCATCTTGTTATATCACTCTCATTTCAAGCTGAAAACTCACAAGACCGGCTGTTCCCATGAAATCTAGACTGTATCCAAAGTCAGTCTGGAAAATTCAAACTGTGACTAAAAGTGTAACAGTGGATTCCAGTTTAAAGCTGTCATCCTGGAAACTGAAAAGTGTCTCGAAGTGCAGAATCTGACCCAAACTTTTGTTGGGTTTTTTTTTGAGTCTGTATTCTACCACTTCTTGTTTACAAAATAGTTGGTGAAAACTCACATAGATTTCAATACCCACAGTTACGTGCAGACTACGTTATAACCAGCCTTAATTGGCATCTTTTAAAGGGCAGAAATCATATTACCAAAAAAATAAACAAAACTAAAAGAAAACAAGAGCATATTGAGACTCATTTTCTGGCTGCTTTTTTAACATTTAAAATGTGCTTGATTTCCTGTCACAGCTCTTGTTACTTCTGCCTACCTCTTGTGACAGTGTTTTAGACTGACTTCCCACAGGAGCTTACAAATCAAGCAGGTTAATGTCTTCATTAAAACTGAATAACAGTTTACTTGGGGAAAAAAACATATTAAATATTTCAGGATATTGAACACCAAACTACTATTAAGCTTTAACTAATGCATTTACTTTGCTGACACTTGCTCTCCGATGGGACGTGTAGCTCAAGTTAATGTCACTAGAAGTGATGTTTTAAGAGTTCATGAGAAAGTGTTTCCAACCCTTTCTAGATGATTTTACTCTAATTCTATCACTCTGTACTTGAGAAAAAGTTTTAAATAAGTTATTTCAGCAACTTGCCATCCTTATTTTGGAAATGTACTGGGTATAAATGTCTCCTTTAGAGTTTTAAATAATCCTTTCTATGTCCTAGATATACGAGGTACACTGTGTAAAGCAAGTGACAGTCTGTTGGCCTCCGGACATATAAAGAATGTCCTTAGCATACTTTGCCTTTGGGAGGAAAACACAAGGATTATCACAAACAGAAAAGGTTGGGTTTTTTTCACCCATGATTGTGAACCTGCCTTAGGGTATAGATGAGGTGCTGAGGGACGTGGGGTCGTGGTGACTTGGCAGTGGTGGGTTAATGGTTGGACTTGATGATCTCAGAGGTTTTTTCCAACCAAGGCTGTTCTGTGATTCTATGACTTAGGGGATCAGTAGAATAGAAATGGAGGCACACGGCCAGGAGGTCAGGGTTTCTCAGGTGGGAAATGGCAGTGTTCTGCGTGGGCTGCTGTTACTGCAGAACTGTGTGCTTGCATCCTTCTCGCTCTCTGCAGAATCCATTTGCAATGATGCCATGTGGGACACGGGCATCCCATCAGTAATAGGAATGGGGTTTGTTTGGGTTTCTTTTGTTTGTGTTGCACTGCAAATTCTGTTGGTGTAATTTGCTTTATCAGCTCTTTTGTTTTATTTGGGATTTTTTTTTTTTTTTTTGACCTCTTCATTTGGCAATCCTACGGTTTACTTATCTATTATCAGAGCCATGTCAGACTGTGATGCATCATTCTTTCTGGATCCGACTGCAACAGCATCGCAGTACATGATGCAATCAAACAACATTCCTTCACTGGCAGTTTTAGACCAATCCCTTTGAAGTTTGTTAATTTATCCAAAATCAAAGCCAGTTTCAGTTCTACGCTGTAGTAGTACGGATATTTCGTTATGATCTTTCCCATTGTTGGTCTGTAATAATCCTGGAACTCTTCTGACATCTCTTTAAACTCTGTGAACAGGTGATCTGTGAGTAAATCTCCCTGAGGAGTTACAAACTTTCTTGAATTATTTACATCTACCGTAGGAACTCTGTCTTGTATTGCATACTGGGCTAATTGCATAGATGATACAAACTGGATGATGCAGAAAGAAATAGAGGATGTGCCTAGCACATAAAGAGATGCATTAATCTTGTGAATATATTATATCAAAAATAATTCCTACTGTAATGCTGCTGGCTTTTGCTGAGTTAACTTGAGGAAAAAAAAAATTACCCACAAAACTTGGGATCTTGGTTATAGCCATAAAAAGATCGTTGAGAGAGAGGAATGACTTGGAGAATAATTTATACAATAGGGCAAAAGTAAAAAGCCGAGTTTAACTACTACTGGGTATCTGAAAGACGTCATCGCTCTGCGGTGGTGTTCTGGAATATAATGAGCCCTATCCTCATCTCATTTGGCAAACTTAGTAATTCCTGGTGGGGTAGTAGGTAATTAATGAGTGCACGTGGAATATGAATTGTTTTTTATCTTGGCTCATGGTCACACTGCATTTAAGTTCAGTAGAGTAGAAAAAATAATTATCAGTTTTATTTGAATAATTCTGTGGGGCACCCTACTTTTTGAATAAACAAATACAGTTCAGTATTTTCTGGAGTTTGTCGTGCACATTTATCCACTATGTTGTCATTCTTGCCCTTTAGGTGGTTCCACATGTCACGTTTTTGAGAATTTTATATTTGTGGTTTGAAAATAAAAATTGTCTTGCCTAGTCCTGACTTGCATGATAAACAAGACAGAACTGTTTTTGTTACCACGGTGGCTGAGTACTTGTGCTCTTGTGGTGCAAATGCATACTGAGGTTCATGATTTGATTTCTGAAAGGACTCATGGACATTTGTTTCAGCTTTGCTTTTTGTTCCAGTAAAGTGTAACATTTCAGTCAGAGAATGTAGACTCAATGGTACAGGTTGGCCTAAAGTGAAGTTATCTCAATCTCTGATTTCTGGTTGAAGAGGGTTAGCAATCCCCCTTTTTAAAGAACAGGTCATCTTCTTGGTGCCACGTTAGAGACGTGCACCCAGTCTTGCTGTCCTGCACCTGTTCTGTGGATGCCATTCTCATGGGCTGGTAATCTTTTTACCAATGCAGCACTGCTCCTGGAAAGCACGATAACTCAGGCTTTGGGAAAACAATTTAAATTAATACTCTCCAGATTCCCAATTAGTATTAACATTACTTGCATGTATGTATTCTAACAGAAACTGGGAGTCCCAGATGAGATCAATGCCCCATTCTCTGGTTGCAGAGTATTTTACATACTGTAAAACAGAGGCGCTGTCTCAGGAAGCTTATAGTTAAATAGGCAAGTCAGGCAAAAGGTGAGAAACAAAATATTAGAATTCCCACTGTAGTGGCTGCAGACCAAGACACAGAAAGAATTACTGACTTGATCAGGATAACCCAGGGAAAGGAAAGAGAGGTTTTCAGAGGCAACCAACTCCCACTAAAGCAAGCATGGGAGTGATGTGCCAACCTGCCATTTGTGCCTTTGAAAATTTCCCCAGGGAGTCTATTGTAGAGCCAAGCATTGAACTCTGATCTTCAGTCCCCCACCAGACAACCGTTCCTTTCTGCTTTAAGTGTTTTTAATTGAAAAATACCATCTGAACACTGTCTGTAAAGAATTACTTTTCCTTAGAACCTCCAAAAGAAAAGAAAAATGATGTGCTGCAGCAATAAATTAACCAGTGATCAGAATTAAAACCACAGTCTTGTTATGAAAACCAGAACTGGTGGGTAAATACTGTGAATTTATGACACCACTGAAAAAAAATCTACTCTGGTAAATGTTAGTACTTTTAGAACTAAAGATTTTTGGTTTAATTATTAAACTATTCAGTTCTCTTCTAAACAGACTTTACATGCAAAAGCTACAAATTGTTTAAAAAACCAGCCAGAAGTTCACCCCTTGCTTTTTGCAGGCACTATTTATATCTGTGGCGGTGTTTGTTTCAAAGAGAATAAAACTGAAGCCCACATGACCCTATCTTACTCTCCCCAAATAGCAGTAACACTCTTCCTTTTTTATAGAGTTGTACGTATATTAACTCGCACGTCCTCGTCCCTTCATGAGGACATAGACTCTCTTCCCATTTTGCAGTTTGGGAAACAATGGCAGCAGAACTGAAGGTTATACAAGTCCAGGGAAATTGTTAGAGTCAGATTACGCTGCTGGAGCGACCCATGTTCAGGCCACTCCAACACGTCCCCTAATAATATTTTACAAGCCTGAGCCATCTGTGTGTGATGAGATCAGAAGTAAGGAAGTCTGTAGTTGCCAAGAGAATTTTAGCTTGCAGAATTGTACAACTACAAAGAAATCCTACGGATCAACAAAGGAAGCTCAGGGAAATATTCACACTGAGCTCTTTTGGACTATTTTAATTGGAGATCGTTTGTTCTTGTAAAATTTTAAGGGTTCATTCTTCCTTTTGCAAACTAATTGTTACTGACAGTATTGTAAGCTTTGCATACATTATTAGTAGCCTCTAAAATGGCTAATCCCATATTTTGAAAAGCAAGAAGATACTATTTGTGCTGCACCTCTCCGTGCACTTGTAGGGGTAGCCAACCTTTTTGACTTGGCTGCATCCCAATGCCTTACCTTCCTTCCCCTCATGAACACCCACACACTCAGAAGTACCCCAGACAAGAACCCCTCCCCAAGAATTCTCTATGCTCTTCTGACCCATGGAGTTCTTGCCATGCGTGGACCTCAGAGGTATGATGGGCTCATTACTTACGTCTTCCTGCTTTTATTTGTTTTAAGAAGTACTTCACAAAAGCAAATAAATACAAAGGATGGGCTTTTCAAAAGCTCCCAGCATCCAGTCTAGCTCTTCTCCCTTTGAAGACAACCAGGACTTGACTTGACTGGGGATGGAATTAAGCCAACACTGAGCATTTTCAACACTTCCAGTCATAGCCTCTCCTCAGAGAATTTATAATCTTACAAAAAGGATTAATTAATTGATTAATACTGAAGTTGACCAATGGGTATGAATCATTAGCTCTCAAGAACAGCTCTGATTTTGGAATAGAAAGCCTCTTTGAGTTTTTGTTTTGGTTACTATGGGTTAAGTTCTATTAGGGTTTCTCCCAGTTTGTTTTATTAGAAAATGGTATTTACTTGACTGCGGTATGCTACCTAAAATTGTTATAATTTGTTTCTTTATTTCCATAAACATTGGTGTGTTTATTTTGGAAGGGTGGTTACTTAAGAAAAAAAATACAAAGTTAGCTTAAAAAAATATTGGTCATCTCCCATATCTAATTTTCTCTTGTAATCAGTGTATATAATTTTCCTATAGCACCAATTTAAACAAAAAAAAAGAAAGGGCGAGGGAAGAGAGACATTAGAATCTATTTTCAGGATGGCATATCAGACCACACGCACTTATGGGGTAGAGTAGATTTGTTATTTTGGGCAGTACTGTGGAACTTATGAGAAGCTTTCTTTTTTTATACAAAGTTAGTTCAGAGTAGATTAAAGTTTATTTCAAACTCAGCATATTTGACCTCAAGCATCATAAGAGTCATGTAGAATTGGCTCATGCTATTAAATTCCTGCAGCGAACTCCATAATAATGATTAATTTCTTTCATAAACTCTCTTCATAATTAATACAGGTTTCATTGTGGGCACTGCTATTCTCATATTGATTATCTCTACAATTTAGATTGGACTCATAAAATGATGTCTTTGTTTACTCTGATGACCAGACATTTATTTTATTTGGATAACTCTCATCATTTATGAACTGAACTAGGGATATTGCTACCATAGAAATTACAAATATTTCAAAGCTGTTTTGTGCAAGAGCAGGGATAATTTTTTGGCACCTGAGATTAATAATACTTTGGTGTTCTTTGATGCCTCTCATCTGAGAATCTGAGTTCTTTATGAACATCAATTAATTAAGCTTTAAGACACCCTCCTGAAATAGGGAAGCATTAGTAGCCTCTTGCACTGATGGATAAATTCAGATGTAGAGATGTTGACTGACTTACTCGAAGTCACCTGCCAAGTTGTCATGAATATAACCCAGTTTTCTTGATTCCCCATCTTGTCCTTCAGTTGTGAGGAGTTTCTTTCTCCTGGCACGATAATTTTTGATGCGGCATAGTTCCTTTTGGCAAAATACACTTTTAAAAAAGTTGAAATGACTGGGGATGCTTTAGCTGCTTGAACAAGCATGGACCTTTCTTGTCACTTGTTTCTTCTCAAAAATAATTTAATTTTATTTCCAGGATTCTCTCATAAGCTGCAGTTAAATCAGTAAACTTTTAAGACTCAAATAAAAAAAAAAAAAAAAGGATATTTACATTTCTGACAGACTTCGGGAGAAGCAGCTTTAGTGAGAAAAGCAGAAAATAATGAATGATGAGACTGAGATTTGAGCATATTGAAGGAAAAGAACCACAAGCCAAGTTTTGTAACGTTACTCTGTATACTTTATACAACGTTATGCAACAGGTGAGCCTTCCTCTTCGTCAGTCCTGTGTATTAATACCCTTCTCCTGTAAATCCAGTCCTGACAGATCTCAAGGATGGGGGCAGTATATTTTGTTTAGTTCTGTTGCCCAGACTCTCAAGGGTCCCAATTCCCATAGGAGCTGCTGAGCTCTCCTTGTTTTGTTAACTTCAGAGGGTGCCGGGGGAAGTTACAGCGACTGGCAGAAAGCAATCGTTAGAAAGCCTTGGAGACAAACAGGAATTCCAGTTTTTGAGCTGAATTCAGCCATCCTGCTGTTGCCAAACCTACAAGCAGGGAGGAGGAGATGTGGATGTAACAGGCGGCACGTATATCCATATTAATACTTGCACTACAACATCCCCCATGCCTGAGGACAGTAAGTGCAACTGAGGACATAGCAGAGTTTACAAGAGTGCCTCACATGTTGAGATGCTTTATAGCCCGCCCTGTGAATAGCCTAGCGAAAACCATATGTGAAATATAAATATACTGGGACTTAAAAATGGAGCTGTATTCCAGCCTTTTTAAGTTAATTTTGTAGCATGCTGCATCTGAGGGTTTAATGTGTGTTGTATCCAATGCTAGCTGAATAGTGCAAGGCTTAATAAATGCAGTATGTACTGGAGACACTAGAGGGTCTGATGGAAGACACGACAGGAGAACAAGATGGTGGAAATACCACATTTTAGTGAAAGAAAGAATCCAGTTTGAACCAACTAGCTGCTTGCTTCTTTGGTCGGAAGGCAACAATGAACTCCTGTTGTCATGCTGAGTCAGTTGGCAGTGACTCGCTTTATCGGCCTCAAAATTGTCCGGCATTTCATCAGAGCTGGATTACACAATAGATTTTTCCTTTTCCCCCTTTTTTTTTTCCCCAATATACTTGTAATATTAATAGGCACGTAAATCATCTGATGTTAACGTGTTTCCTCATTAACTTTTACTTTTTTAATTATAAGATTAGTAATCATACAACTTGCCAAAGAGGGAAATACAGTAATCCCAAATCTGACTTGAAATTCCAAAGCACAAACTTTCTTAGTTATTCACTTCTCTCAGTTAAAAAGAAGTTAAAGCCTTTTGTTACTTTCCACAGGATATTGGCATAGCTAACGTGTGCTCACAATTGTTCAGCTGAGGTATGTGTTCTTTATTGGGTGTGGAGAGAAAATTTGTATGTGGAAACAGCAGCCAATGTATCAGGGTTGAATTTTTCTCCCCGGCATGACTTTTTTGGTTATTTCTGCAAAAGCCTCCCAGAGAAAACACTCAAATGTAGTATTTTTTCCATTGAGACAGAGCACGCATGTGATGCCACTTATTTTATGGGCATATTTATTCCTTAAACACAAAAAGACAGATTGTCTAAAATGCAAAGCGTGTGATTCTGTAATTAAAAAATAAGAACATCCTCATGGTCTCTGTGAAAAAAGTTAGCTCTATGAGGCTTCATATCTAACTCTGCATATCAGTGCACTTCACCAGATTCTTTGATTTTAGCACCTAGACTGTTACACAGTTTCAATCAAAGCGATATGAATAAACTAAAAATGTGTAAAAAGTGATGCTGAGTTGGTGGGACAGCAATGCATCTGTTCTAAAATCCAGCAGTTCTAAGTTCAGCCATCTTGTCTGCCCTAATTTAACATCTGTATTTTCCACCTGCATGATTAAATTAATTGTGTTCAATCAAATCCTTTTTGTAATTACGTATTTAGGGCAAAAATATAGATCTTCAGTTTTTAATCTTAGAAGATCTGAGATACCAAATACGTTCTGTGCCTGTCCCAACCTCGACATCCTATCCTGGGTTTAATCCCGTCCGTCTGTGTTTGGAATCAGTCCTGGCAGCTATGAAATGGAAAGCTTCCAAGTGTCTTTGAATAATTTTTTAATTTTGTTCTTCAGTGGTTCTAGTTCTTTGTTGTTAATTAGATCAAACCACATTTCCACTGAGGCTGTAATGGTAGTGTCATCAGCCTGTAATCTGTCAAGTCCCTCTGAAACCTCCTTCAACTGCTTTTGTAAATTTAGTACCTCTCTGTAAAGTTCCTTGCAGAGTAAAATGTGTGCTATTTTTTGATCAAAGTCCTCCTTGTTCTCAGTGCAAATTTGAAGACACTTGTTGATGCAAACCTAGAGGCATGCGTTCCTGAGAGCAACACTTAATGTCTCTGGGAACCAGGGACATCAGTAGTCCTTTTTCACTTGACTTAGCCAGGGTACTGATAGTAGTGGATTGATTTTTTGTCATATAGGCTCTACGGCACAAGTTGGGGAAAATTTGGTTGCTACTTTTTCACTCAGTGTGGTTGAAATACAGCACTGAGCACCTGTACTGTACAGCAGAAGCAGAAGAAATTGTTTTAAACATTCTTGTTTCCATTTTGTTTTTGTTGTCTAACCAAATAGTAAAGACATCTTTCTTATAGTTTTCTCTTTGTTCTTGGGTGGTATCTTTGGTAATGCTGCCCCAATATTTGTCGTTTTCATTTTGGTACAGAATTAATAGCAGCATACAAAGGCATACATTTCATGTCTGTGTGCTTGTGGCCATTAGGAGGTCAGTTGTCATGTTCAGCCACCCAACCTCCACTGATGTCACTGTTCAATGCTCTTACTTTTTCTTTTATTTTTCTCCATTTTTCACTTGGAGATTCTTGTAGTGGACAGCTGAATTTACAAGTCTCTAAAAGAAATGTTTCAATCATTGCTATCAATTGCTCCTTTTGTGTTCCATTGAAGGCAATATCATTAAGATAAAATAAGGTTGCATCTGTCTTGTTAAGCAGAGCTTTTCTTTATAGCATAATCAACTAGTAAGCTTGTTTTTGGGTCTTCAAGACACAAAGGTGTCTAATGTTGAAGAGCACCTAGGAGGTTTGGAACACAGATTTAAATTGTCATTGCAGCTACGTTTAATAATGATAATGATAGCACTAAAAACATCTCACTTTCAGGATCATCAGGCTCATCAGAGTTCTGCTTCAGTAGTTTCACTTAAAAGAACATCTCATCTTGAAGGGCCTGCAGAAATGAATTACCTGTACTTTTTAAGATGGATGTGAATTCATCTTAACTTCTTGAACAATTTTTGACAATGCCTACACTATACTGTTAAAGAATTGTCTTGAGTTTTGTATTACTGTCGTACTTGCACACAGTTGTTTCCTGTTGCTTTCTTCCACTTCTCTTGAAGTCCAATAAATGAATATTCGTATGCGTGTTAACCATTAAGCTCCAGTCTGTAATACTGGTATCTTTAATATTAACAGCAGAGCAAGAAACATGCTGTCTGGATTTAATAGGATTGAGAACCTGAGTGAGACAGCTAGCTTTCGTTAGACTGTTGTTATAGAATACTCAGAGTGGCAGTTTTTAGATCCTAAAAATATTGTAAACTCATGTTCAAAACTCATTCCATTTATTACTTTCTTTTTAGCGTCTCATGACAAATGATTCCATCAACTAGCAGCATCTCTCTCATCAGGCCCTGAAAGCATTGCTTATTCCCCGTGTAAGTAGGTAGGCAAAAGTGTACATTTTCTGCTGTCTTTTATGAGGGACAGTAATCATTGTGCTCTTTTCGTTTCCCTGTTAAGTTTTAGAATGTTTAAATTTTTCATTTGCAGATTGAAATTAGAGTCTAATTTTTTCAAGCATCACATGTTCCTATTCTTTGTTATTTTCATGTAAATGTTTCTAAGTGGCAGATCCTAAATAGTCAGCACTAATGGAAAACTGCCACTGGGTTGTTCCTGTATCTGGCATTGTAAATATAGGTATCATGACACATGGACTCTTGACCAAACTAGATATAAGCAACAGCAGCAAAACGTAGTAACATCTCCCCTGGGATCATTGTGAGAGGCTGAGAAGAGTTGTACTGTAACTCATGTTACAGTAGGTACAGGCCTGACATTGGATGGATATATTGGAATGTATTTTGGCTTTTGAAGCCGTTAGATTTGTCTGTCGGGGCTCCATCTC
This sequence comes from Podargus strigoides, assembly GCA_028020825.1. Taxonomy (NCBI): domain Eukaryota; kingdom Metazoa; phylum Chordata; class Aves; order Caprimulgiformes; family Podargidae; genus Podargus; species Podargus strigoides. The sequence continues at coordinate 2,921,279 of CM051635.1, forward strand.
ATCAGCCACATCTGTAGGAGTTTTGGTTTGGTGTTTAAAGGAGAGGGCACGAGGAGCACCTCTCTAAAATCCAGTGTTCATCAGATGCTTTCAGCTGCTGAAAAGAGAGAAATGTGCTAATTCACCAGTACGTTTATACCATACAGTTTGTGCTGCTTTTGTTCATATTTGTCATTGGCATATTTAGTCGTCCTCTGTAGCTTATTGCTTTTTTTTGGTGCGTGTCTGTCTTTCCCCTCCTCCCGCCCCAGTCTCTCTCGTGGCTGCAAAGTAGTGTGCGTCTATGTGGCAGTATTAATTACCTTCTCTGTGTGGTCTTAGATGTAGTGCTAAATGAAAATCTAGCTATCAATTTAATTTAAATTGTTTATTGACATTTTCTCAAAGATGGGGGTACACATCCTGCTTTAAGAGTGAGAAGGACTTACCAGGTACTTCGGGAAGTCTCAAGGGGCTTTCTGTGGGTTGAGAGCCTGGCCACAGCGAGACAATGTGTAGGATGGTAAGCCCACCAAGTACTTCCTTGTCTCCACAGGGATGGTCTTAGGTCCAGAACTCTGCTCAGAAATTCTCAAGGCTTGATCTAGTCTTGAGTGCACATGAGACAACCGAGTACCGAAAGACTAAATTAGCAGGAGGGAGTTGGATTATGAAGGTACACTGAGAGGAGCAGGGTCAAGGCTGCACAGCAACCAAGTTTTTTTACTGTAGAGTTTTTTAATTACATACCACAATCAAGAGCTCTTCCCAGACATATGCAGATGATTGTGACAAAGCCTTAAGACTGCTGCTATAGGAGATTCTTTTTTAGCCCAAGCAGTGTTGGCTAGGAATTTCTTTGCAGCTGAAGAGGCTTCAGTTCAAACTTAAATCCAGGAAGTTAGGAGTGCTTATGGCTACTCCTAAAACACTGGAGTGCTTCCTGGCCACTTAATTGTGACAATGGAGTAATTCAAGTTCCAATATTTTACTTCTAACTTTACGGTCTGCCTTTTCCACAATTTTCAACATACTTCCTAGTCTTTAATCTACACCTCTGATAGCTGTTAGAAAACAAATTGGAAATATCTTCCTTTACTCTTGTAGGGAGGATTTACATAGTCCTTGAGGGGAATGAAATAACTTTATGCATTTTCCCCTTATTTTATTCCCCATTTTGCCTGTCTGTTCCTTGATGGCTTTCACTCTTCGATCAATTCCATCAATTTTAATTGGAATTTTTTTCCTGTCTTCTCTTGTGATAAAAAGATATTTTCATGTAATCTGCTTCTTTGGGCCCAATGGTAAAAGGGCTGTCTTTGGGAATTTGGACATGTATTTTCCATTAAAATGAATGGAATATAATGTTAGTATCTTGCAGGGATTTGAACACCTTTGAGCTATTGTGAAGCAAATATTCTCCTTCCTCTGAAAGGGAGCTCTTGCCGTAGATAGGGATGGATAATCTTGAGCTTTGAGACCTGTGGATAGTGCTGAGAGCCTGTAAGTCAACTATTTCATTTCATTTGTCTTGCACATAACTTTTCTTTTCTCAGACGAGTAGCCTGTAAAGCAATGCCAAAGAACTTCCAACACCATTTAATACTGAACAACAATTTCTGTGAGTTTTTGGTGTTATGTTATGGCTTGTCCAGAAGATAATCAAAGGACATAATTTCTGTCCTTCATATTTTGAGACAGGGGTCAGACTGAGCTGACTTTTAGCAGTATGATAAACTGGTGCTTTTTTCCCTGGTGTTTGACTTCTTGTGCTCCAAAATTACAGCTTTAATTTAGGAGGTAAAAGCTTGTAGCCTGCTTGACTGAGAGATTCTAATTAAAGATTGCACTAGATGTGAGCTGACACTTGGTTATTTGCAGTCAGCCTCCTAATACGAGAAGTCTTGGATGTTTGAAGCAGTGTTGACTCTGAAGACTATTGACATGCATTTAAATGTGAAAACTATTTACTGTTTTACTGGGATTTTTTTATGAAATAAGGCTGGAAAAGACAAGAGATGATCCTGTTATGGAGACCTTGAGCACTGTTGTCACATTTCAATACCTTGAGCCCAGAGTAGTGTTTAGATGGAAACAGCAGTTTGGGAGAGTAATGCCCCATAAATTCTATTCATTGTAACCCTAGGACTACCTTTCTCATACTTATTTTTAAACTATGAATGATTATCAGCACTAGGATGCATGCGTGAGCTGGATGTGGTACTTGAACAGCCAGTCCAAGCTCTTGTGACTGAGAATAGATGTGTTACACCAGATAGCCGTTAACAGGACACTCTCAATTTGCCCCCATAAACCCACATCTGATAATCTTTAGTGAATTTTTGTAGTGTGTTACAGCTTTACTATATGAATCCCTAGGAATTCGAGATTGAAACTGAGTTTTACTTACTCAGTTGGATGGATGCATGCTGTATAGCTTGATATTTAGGTGTGATTTCTATCAGACACGATTTTTGTCTCTTGCATGGTACCTGACCCACAAATGGTCTACTGAATCTAGTCAAGACTTCCATTTAGCTGTAATGGCAGTACCTTTGTTTCTGAAACAGAAAGCTTTAAGGTATACTGGCATTTATGATTCTAACATCTGTAATGTTAGCACAGTGGTAAAAATAAATATTGATTCGTTTTGAGACCACAACAGAGAGTACTTAAAGTCATATTTGTATCCTGATTCTTACCAATATTTTGGTAGCTTCAGGACAACTCAACAAATGAGCAGTAGGACAGCAAAGTACCAGTTAATATAAAGTTATCGTTATTCCAACTTTTGTTTATTTTGTTGGGGTTTTTGTTGCATGCTGTCAAATGGTTTCACAATGTGACCTCTGATTTTGAAACAGAACAAATTAAATGTTAGTGCCGATTAGCACAACATTAACATTGAGTCTTTATTTACTCAAAAAATCAGGAAATTAAAGTTCCCCTGACAAACTTAATTATGCCTAATTGCACAGATATTGCAAAGGGGATCTCTCATTACATAATCATAGACCATCCTGGTAGCAATACCAAATACTACAGTTCTAGCTAATAATTGCAAAGCAAGTTATAGAAAAGGAACCCTTTGACCATAAAATAATATCTAACCCAGGTTCATTACAAAACCTGACTGAAGAGTAGCACCGAAGTTGGTACACTTCATTCCTGTTATATAATTTTGAAAATATTATGTCACCGTGTTCTGTATGTTCTAGTTCTGTAATGAATGACTCTTTTGTTCAAATACAGGCAAAATAAGAGTTGTTTGTCTATAGGATACCCAAGCTCATTTCTGTCAGGCTTACACCACCACTCACCACATCTTCCATTTTTTGATAGGTCTGATTGAAAGAAAGGCTCTTATCTCTGTTCTTGTGTAAAATACAACCTGAGGCTTAATTTTCAGGTAGTACAACTTTTTGCTTTTAATTTCTTTGGCTTTAAATAATAATAAACTCATCTTTTCCTTACAAAATGAATTTCAATTAATATTTCAGGAAAAGAAATGTGCCTCTAAATGTGTCCTTTAAAACAGCTGAGCAAACCATGCACAGATTATCCAAAAATATTCTCCTTTAGGCTAAAACTAAAGGACTAATGGGAACCAGTCTTACCTAGTTTTTCTAAGAGATCTTACCTTATATAAAGTAAAATAATATTCAGACCAGGACATTCCTTTTCTTTATTACATCTAGTACATCTAGTTTTTTATTCTTCAGAAACATCTTTGACTAAAAGTTTCAAAGACAATGGGTCCTTCCCACCTACACACAAAAATAATCCCCCTGAAGTAGTCTACAGATAATTAAGGTTTGTGAAAGTGAAACTTTTATGCTTAATTTTGGTGGTGTTAGTGCTAGTAAAATGGTTTCATCCTTACTAGTGTTTCCTTTGCATGATACAGAGGTCACCAGTTAAGTGTTTTCTTGGAGTGGGCTTCTCAGACTAACAAGGGTAAGCCTTTGTTTGATGTTTTCCTCATTTCCATTTCTTTATAGTCTCTGTAAGATTTAGTTTGCCCCAGAACAGAATCAGGCACTTTTATATACTGCCAGATTAGAGTGAGTTGGCCTAAACACCCCCAAGTCCCTGTGCCTGGTATTTTCTATTGACTGTCTGGGATTTTGAGGGCATATATGCAGAAACCCTAAGCATGGGGACTTAGTAGGAATTTGGGCCATCTGAACCTGGGTCCTAGAATGAAATTTTGTGCTGAGCTGCTTAAAAGTGTGATAGAAGCCACACAACTCTGAGAAAGAGTCTAGCCTGTTCAGTAACTTACAACTCGAGTCTGCCTGGTAAATGCATTGATTTCCCCTTGCCTGGAACACATGGAGAAAGATCTTATGTAGGATGTTTCACACAGGAAAATAATCCTACATCAGCTGAAGGGTGAAGTATTAGATGAATAATGGCACTTATAGAATCATAGAATCGCCTCGGTTGGAAGAGACCTCTAAGATCATCAAGTCCAACCATTAACCCAGCACTGCCAAGTCACCACTGCCCCATGTCCCTCAGCTTAATATTGCTCCTTTCAAATATTACAGCATTATTGTACATACTGTGATTTATATTTTTTTGTTGTGTGTGGTGGTCATATAGTCTTAGCTTTAAGAAAATAAGTAAAGAATTTCTAGTTTTCATAATTGTATAGAAAAGCTTAAAAAAGTACTTGGGAGCATAACAGATTTTAAAAATAAAATCCCTGGCTTTTAGGACAATTGTGTCCTAAAATTTAGAGCCTACTCAAGATTTTTAGATATTTGAAGTTTCGATACTGTTTGTCTCTTTTCTGTGAAGGTGGTTTTTCTCCATTTTATGTATAGTCAATCAAATAAAAGTTGAAGTATGGAATTTCTTTGTATATCTGATATACTTAGCCAGAATTGGCTATTCATTTGAGGGGGGCAATACTCTCAGATGTGATATTCTAAACTAGAAGATAATTACCTCTTGAAAGAGTAGCATCTTTGAAAATGCTGACATAAATATTTTCCAGGTGGAATGGATTCAGGCTCATAAGCTTGTGAAAATCTTCAGTTGTACCCAGAGAGTCAAATAACACCTTCCAGAATATTGCTAGTGATGCCCCTGGCTTTTTTTCCCCATCTACATCAGATCTTCATTGATGATAAACTTAGTGCATTGCAACTGATGTGACAGTCACTTGAGCTGCAGAAGTTCAGGTTTGTTTGGTGTTTGTTTGTTTTCATTTGGTTGATTGGTTGGTTTGGTTTTTTGTTTTTTTTTTTTCCCTTTTTGTTGTTTTTATTATTTAAAGAGAGTAAAAGTGAACTGATGGCTACCTAGAGCTTCAGGATTTTACTGTGGTTCATGTTATAACTGTCTGCAATTATTATGATAGCAATCAAATCCTCCTGCGTGCTCCCTAACTTTCTGGAACAAAAATAGAAATCTTTGATAGTCATCCTAGTTATCTGGTAGAAGAGAGTGATGAATATGCATCCTGACTTGTTTGTCACTGTAGCTCCTTTCAGGTGGTAAAATTACTTTTTACAAGTTGTTGTTCAGTTTAGGATAGATTCAGTAACTGACTCATCAAATTTCTAGTCCTTAAGTGTTGACTGAACTGCAACATGACTCTTTATAATCAAATTACAGGTAGCCTTTGGGAACTATATAGTCATATAATAGAGGGTGCACCATAGGATGCGGCAGGCTGTGTAACAAGATCTGGTTCCATTGTATCTCCACAGCTTGCATGAGGGCCTTACATGTTAGCTCAACAGCTAAATTGGTCACAAATGGCCTGCTGATCCAAATCAAGGTAATATCCCAGCACTCTGTAAGTGGAGAGGATCAATACATGCATAACCAAGGACATATACATAACTGCAGGTTTTTCAGTGTTAAATAATTCCAACACAACGTACACAATCAAGGCAAAGCTAGCTCATCAACATCCCAAGTCTGTGTTTATGTGTAATGGGGAGATGGGGATAAAGCACGTGGGTGTCTGAGGATTTTCTGTGTGGTTCTGGTGTTTGAATTGGAAAATGGTATGTTGGTACGATATTGGTCTTCTGGAGTTTGTTTTATGAGGACTCTCGGTCCCTGTAGGTGGTGATGGATACACACCAGTCTTGATGGGTATAAAAGCAAGGGATTGGCTTTGTTGGGACAAACTGTCACAATTTACCAATGTAGTAGCATAATGCAGTACTGTTGTATCTGACATGGGATTATTATGTAGTGGAAACACCATTTAGCTGCCTTTGTGCAAAGTGGCCTAAGGGCTTTAAGGGAACAGTCATTGTGCAAAGTGTTCCTTTACCAAAATGTGGTAGTGTCCTCATAAAAGAAAGTATGGCATTTATGGTACTTGGTACATATTACTTGCAGACAGATTTTCACAAATCCATTGAAACTGTTGGAGACGCATCAGCCTTGCATCTGATCTATTATTCAGGACATTCCAGGATTAAAAAAAAAAACAAACAAAAAACATTAGAAAAGCCAGTTCTGGTTCAGCAAGTGCACCCCAGTGTTGCTAATCAACTGGGCTGTGTGAGAGCCTGATCTGTAGAGGCAGCATAGCCTGAACTTCTGATCGTGAAAGCCTGACATCCCAATCTCATTTCTGTTCTCCACAGAGTGATTAACTCTTTCCATTTAGCTTTTACTATCTGCAAAATGGGAATGTCAGTAGCTTTTTGCCAAAGGAAGTGGTGCGATCTGATTTGTTAATATGTATGTGAAACTCAGCTATGGAATGATGGATCACGGTTGCTAAATTAAAGGAAAGTATTACTTATTTGGAGGTCTGGCAGTAAGTAATGACTGCTAAGATGGGAGAACAATTGAGATTCTTTGCATATTGAAAGACACCAGAAGCATGCTGTATTTCTCTCCTGTCCTCAACATCTTCACCAGTAAATGCTTAGGGATAAAGAGCTTCTGTGTGGTTCTTTTATGTTTTTGTTGACCCCTGCTGATGAAAATCAAACATACTGTCCTCCTGTTATCGTGAGGTTTAGAAAACCTATTTTTAATCACTTCATACAGGTATCTAATTTGAATCAGCCTGCCACGCTGCAGGACTCTTGTGCTTTTTTAATTGGCATCTTTCTCATTACGTTTGAACAAAGTTGCAGAAACACTGCAGGACACCAGTAGAGACATCTGAATCACCAATCCTGTTGGGCTGGCAACATGATGGTGTGATGTACCGGGGGAGTCTAGGAGATCTGCGTATGTGGTGAAGGGGACTAAGCGGAAGCAGTCAAGTTCAGACACGTTGCTGTGAGTGTTTCTAGGTCCTTCCCATACCATCTGAAAGGGAATTGCAACAGAAAATTGCCTGGGATTTTTAACATCAGTGTGGTGTTAAACCAGGCTGGTTTCTAAGAGCAGTTCCTAGGACTGTAAAGTGGATCTCCCTGAAAGCGTTGATGGCACTGTTGTAGGGTAGGTACGTGGCGTACATGAAAACCAGTGTGTTAAGCTACCACAAGGATGACCAGGATACCCAACCATTTCATGCAGTCAGTCCCACTTAAATTTCATTAGAATTTGAAAATCAGCCCTTAGATAACTGATAAGGTCTTTTTTTTTTTTTTTTTTTTTTTTTCTCAAAGGAAGTAGCTCTTAGCCTCAGACATGGTTATGTGATGCCATGACTCCTTTTTCAGTTGTGGTTGCCAACAAGGTACGTCTAAACTCAGCATGTTGGTCTGCCTGGTAACATAAAAAGGAGAGGAGAGACTGGAGCAGTATAGAATTTGTTATTTGACACCAGAGTACCTTCCTTCCCTCTCAGTCCATCATCCGGAATCTTGTCATTTGCAACACAAACTTTCACAGTTCTGGTGGTGAAGTGCTGGGGTCTGAACCCCAAGCCCTGAATTAAGGTTGACATATGGGTGGTCCCCATGGCCCTTTAAGAGGAGGGGATGAGTTTGCCTTTTGGCTTTCCTCCAAGGTGTGGCCGGCCTTGTAAGGAAAGCCCTTGGGTAAACAAGCCCCAGGTGCCCTGCATTGGGTAAATGAGTGCCAGGTGTCCTGTTTGGGGATAAAAGCTGGGTCCACTTGCAGGAAGGGTTGGACAGTCTGTCTGTGGAGTGGACGCACTTCACAGAGTTTCCTGTTGGGGAAGGACCTCCTGACTCCTCATGCAACTGGATCCCAGTCAGGTCTGGCATGTACAAATGGGGGCTTTGTGGGGAGGCAACATGGGGTTACTTCTGTCATATGTAACCACCTTATTGTCTTGGCTGTCTCCCATTTTCTCTGTGGGTTACCTTGTATCTCTGCTAGTTCCATCTATTATGGGTCATGCTGTGTCATTTCTGGGGTCGCTGGGGTTGATATCTATTATTTGTGATCTATCTGACTTGTTTGTACCCCCGGCAATCCCCTATATTCTGACTCCTTTATGTGAAACAGAACTTACTCACTGGATTGTTTTTCTGCTGCTGGCTGTGTCTTTTGTACTGGGCCTACTAATTGGCAAAACAGGTGGATAGTTTGAATTTTCCTGTCTCCCCCTCACTACTGAAGATCAGAGTGTTCTTGGGGCTCTGCAGCTCCCTGGGAGAACTGTAGATGGGGCCACTGCTGTGCCAAGCAGCAGAATTGCCACCTGCCTTATAGCATTTTTTTAACCAATTTTAAGGCTTTGCTAGAGGGGTTGGGACTCCTTTGCCTCCCTAATGACAGTTGCTAGAGATTACCTCTGAACTGAGAAGACAAGTTTCCAGAAAAAGAAAACGAGGTGTATCATCTACTGGGTAGACCAGCATTGCCTGTTCTTGCATCCAGGATGGATAATGCAGCCTTTTACTGTGACAGCAGGGAGCCCTCTGTTCCAGCCTCTTTCTCGTGGGGTGAGCCCATGTGTGGCATAACCAAAATTCAGGAGAGATACACTCCTGGGCACATGACAACAGTTTGCTTGCCTGTTCTGTTGCATGGCCAAGCATAGGACAGCCACGTGACTGCCGTGCGAGCCCTCGCTGTCATATGGCAGTGTGTGTCCAGTCCTGTGACAGAGCTGAAAGCTGTCAGCAGTTACATATCCTCTTTCCTCTTCCTGCGAGTGAACCAAGTATATAGCCATGAACCTGCTGATGTAGCAGAGAAGGAGTAATTGTAGGCCCATGAGAACATGGCATGATGGTGAGCCGGCTCTCATTGAGCATTTTGAATAAAGCAAACAGGTAGACATTTTTATGTTGGCAAAACTTTATTATATCAGGATTCTCCATTCATTTGCATCACTCAACTCTTTTTGTATGGTTTAGGTAGCCTGGTAAAACAACAGAGAATTGGGCCATTGATGGTTTGGGTCCATTTAGAAAGACTTGGAGACAAGGAACTGGTTGTAGAGATCACATCTTGCAGAGTTTATCTGTCAGGTCAGACAGATACTTAGATTTTATAAAGATTATGGCTAATAGGATTTATTTTTGATTGAGAGCCAAAACTAGCTTAAGTTGGAATCTACTTCATATTTTCTTTCAAACAATCTGAAGGTTTCAAAGTGTTTGGTTTTGGTTCTACAGTTCTGCAGGTACCCAAACCCCCTGCAACATTGGAAGCAGTAGGTTTGGGTTCCAGTGTAGATCTGGTCTAAGTGTTGCCATAATTGGATGGGATTGGGCTCAGTTCTAGTGTTCTTGTGGAGATTCAGTGTGAGGAAATTTGACCTGTAATCCATGTTCAGATGCATATATGACATTTCTAGAAAGTTACAGGAAGTAAGAATCTAGGTGACTCCCAACATAGTTTTTAGATCTGGATCAACAGCAAATCTGAATGTTTTTTGAACTTAAGTGTTCAACTTAGTACTCAGTTTTCAGCCTGAGTGTCTGTTAGATTTGAATGGATAAAATAGAGATTTGAACCCAACTTGGTACATTCTGAATCTCTCTTAAGGTTTAGATGTATAAGGTAGGTAGGACAGAGGAATGAATGTCAGTTGGGGTCAAATGTTCCAGAGTACTAATAACTTCTTACATCTGATATCCTCATTTTGGTGTAAATCTAGTTTTTAAATTTTAAATTCAGAGAGTATTCGAATTATTTGAACTGAATAGAAGTGTATAAAATCTTGTGTTTTTCATCAGCTAGCTTTGATACAGATCCCCTTAAGTATTTATATTTTTCCCATATTATTCTCCATCATAGAACATGAGGGATGCCAGGCTGAGATAGGAAGATGAAGCACTTCATATATTTATGGTACCATCTGCTCATGGAACTGCAGTTGAGTCCATTTTAGAGATGAAAAAACTGAGGCAGTGAGTGGTCAGTTGATACCCACACAGCCAGACTGAGTTAGCACAGTTAGAAGCAAAGTCTCCAAATGCTCCTTCTGCTTTCCTGACCTTACACACCCTTCAATAAGGTGAATATGGTCATGAAGTCCAGGGAAGTAAATATATAACAGGATTAAATTTTTGCAATATATATTTGGATTTACTTGTAGAGTTGCCTCTACATACGCTAGGTGTGTATGTAGCTAAATAGCACAGGAGGAGTTTAACTAAGTCACCTAATAGAGCTTTTTACTCTTTATATTTTACCCTAAGGTAAGAAAGGCTGTGTTTTGATGAAAACTCTAGTGAAAATTAACCTTTTGAAAAAAAAATTACTTAATCCTTCTGTATTTACTGTACATCTGAATGTTTATAAGCGAAATACAAAAATGAATGTTTATAAACGAAATACAAAAATGTGTAGCAGCTACCAGTGAAAAAAAACTAATCAAATTCACCAGTCACCAGGCTGGTTAATATTATAAAGAGTCTGTGAATCATGAATATCCAGCCAGCCTGAGGGTACAAATCCATGAATCTAGGGAGTTTACCTGTCTCTTTTAGTCAGCAGGCTATCCCTTTGCCATCACTACAATTTTGGCGTGTATTGCCTAATAATAAATGCGATAATAAAAATGTATTTTGGGAAGCGGGATGTTGTAATAGAACTTTACATCAAAAGCGAGATTCATTTTACTTAATTTTAGCCAACTACAAGCTAGCTGCCTAGCCTAATCGAGTTGTGTAGGCTCCCTCCTCAGTGGAGAGAGAGGGAAAGCTGGGATGAATTGCTTTTGGGAGATGCCTGTCTCTCCACTGACAATAGAGGGAGCCTACACAACTGGCTTAGGACACTTAACTTTTAGGTGGGTATGAGTTACTCCAGGCAAATTCTGTGTTAAGCATCAAGAGATCTGGATTCTTGTCCGTTTTCCCACGGATTTACAGCATAACCTTGGGAATATCACTTAACCTTTTTTTTTTTTTTTTGGTTTTGTTTTTTGGGGGGATTTTTTTGTTGGACCCGCTTTTTCCATCTAAAAATTATCCTGCAGATAAAGTTCTTGGAGAACCTTTGTCCAAAGATGAAATACAAGTGCAAAATCTTGTTTTCCTGCTCTTGCTACTTTCACATGCCTGTAGTTGTCATTAAAATTAACAGAATTTTTGTGATGGTGTAAGTTTACATGTGATGAGGGGCAGGGCTGAGTGAAAATTATTTTAGAAGCAGCATATATCTTCTTCAGATATGACAGAATATTGTAAAAAATAAAGATCTAGTAACTGGTTACGTGTATTGATTTTCCCATCATTGCCTCCCCTTCACACCTTCCCTCTAGCCCCCCCCAGCAAAAAAAATAGAGAGAGTGGGGAGAACGTTCTTCAAATTAGACCTATATTTTAAATAACCTTGGCCTGTTTGCAACTGGGAAAATGTTTTTTTTTTTTTACTTGAGAGATTTATTTCTGTCCTTGTAACACCATGTACTATATGCATTGCACCTGTTCAGACATAAGCACAGCACATTATTATAGCTGTAGGGGTAGCAGCTTCCCAATATATATATTTTTGAAGGGAGGGGATGCTGGGGAGAATAGCCCTCTCTTTCCAATTGTTTACCGAGCAGTCTCTTACGAAGACTTCTTCCTCATCAAGATCAATTTTCCCTGCTCCCCTATTGTCTGGGGGAAACCTATCTTCAGGAGCGTCTTTCTTGAAAGATCTCATGACTTTAAAATCATCAGTGGGCTTTGTGTAGTCTGCCTGTCAAAGGAGATATGTTTACACCTTCCCTGCATGTGTTAAAGCTATAAGGTTACGGAGCAGAATGGCTGATACGTTTCGGCGCTTCATGCTAATACGCACCAAAAAACCCACAATAAATGTATTTATGATAATTGTATGGACCGTCTGAAACAATGCATTCCAACATCCTGTAACATAAATAAAGAAAGGTGGAGCCAGCCAGCACTAAACTGTTTTTATTTGCCAGCAATCCTGCTCAGCCCCGTATACCTTTTGGACGCTGCCTCAGCCTGGCAGTATTGAACCTGTTGCTGCATTAGCCGAGTTGTATTTTGCTAGATAGGGGAAGGAGGGTTGTCTGCTGTCTGGTAGGAGGAGGGCTTTGTCTGTGTGCGCCTTTCTCTCCCTCTCTCCCTGTCTCTCGCACTCTCGCTGGCTCTCGCTCGCGCTCTCTCGCTCACGCTCCCTTTCCCGTCTCTGTGGTTTGTAAGGTAGGTTGCAGTGTGTGTGTATACACAACATCAAGAGCAGGAAAATGGACTCATTAGGGAGGCAGGCAGTCATTACCACTCACACTGTACTTCCAGGGAGACAGCGACTATGAGGAGACAAACTGAGGACTGGGGAACAAGGTAGGCCAGTCAACTTTTATAAAAAATAAAAGAATAAAGCCTCTACTCTCCTTAAATCACCAGCACTTCTTTATTCTTTCCCCCCCCCGCCTCCCCCCCCCTTGATTTTTGATTTAGAGATGTAAGTTTGCCAGACCTATTTGCTAGCTTAAAATTCGGAACATCTATAGAAGGCCTTACCCTCTACAAATGTTTCCCCCCCTTCTACTTATTTAAGGGTGTGCCCCCTTACGATTCACTTTAATTACTTTTTTTTTTTTTAATCATGAAGGGAAAAAAAAAAAAAGCGTCTGTTTTCCAACACTAGTTCCAAGTAAATCAATATCTTTCACTCTTTTAAAGCAGCCCTCTCCGTCTGTCTGTGGGTCTCTCTGCTTTTTCTTCTCTGTTTATGCACTTCCATCTGTCCGTCCATATATCATGTTCTCCTTATTTGCTGCTAAATGGGGTTTTATTAGTATTTGCCAATGACTTTTGAGTGTAATGCCGGTGGCCAGGGTTAACGGTGACTCTGGTTCTTTTGTTTTCTATATATATGCACACTGTAAGTTTAAAGTCCATGCTTGGCATTACAGTAAATAAAAGCAAAAATAAAAAAAAAAAAAAAAGAAAGCAGGTTCCAGTCCTCCTGACAGGGTTTTTATTTGGAGATTTTGCTGTTTGTCTGCTTTGGTGTGGGGGCGGAGGGGGTTAATTCTGGTTATTCTACATGTACTTTTTCTTCCTGGATATTTTTAACGTCTATTTTTCATTATTAGTATTTATTCCAGTTTCCTTTCCTAGGAAGAAAGGAGATGTATATTGCAACTTTTATGTTGATGATATAACGTAAGGTTATGGAGGCATCACTGGGTTAATAAGAATTCAAACTTTCTAAGAGGGAGTTTGTATCCTTGGCTGCCCCCCACCCTCCCACTTTATGCATGGTTATGCTTGTGTTTCCGTGTGTACTGCCGGGGAAGGGAGGGAGGGGGGAAGGGAAGAGATATTTTTTTTTTACAGTGGTGGCAAATTATGAAATCTATCGAGCCATTTTGTCCAGAAATAGTAACTATTTATTTACCATTTTTCATTCCACAAATATGCTGCTCATTTGTAATTTCAAACATTGAAGCTTCTCTCTGAATTAATGTTTTTCTTCCCCCCCCCCCCCTTTTTTTTTTTTTCTGGGGAGGGATTTGTGATACATTTCATAGCCCATTTAGCATTGTCGAGTTTTTGGAGCCCAGATTTATCATGGGCTTCTAAAGACTGCTTAAATTGATCCATTTGAAATGGTCTTTTTCTCTGAGCTCCTGTCATTTCTGTTGGGAGAGTAAAACTGCTGCTCTGCTGGTAAGAAAATAACAACAACAAAAAAAAAGAAAATAGAGAGTGGAAATTAGTTACATAAAATGTTCTGGAGAATCCGAAGTAATTATAGAAAATGGACGCTGATCAGTGGAGATCTCTCAACGATAACAATCACCTCTTTTAATAGAAAATTATTTATTTAATAGCAAGAGGCGGACTTCTTAAAAACATGCATTAGGCCTTCCTCTGAGCACAAAGAAGTCCATAATGCAATATTCCCAGCCCACCTGGGACTGCCTAGGAGATTCTCCAAAACCTTCAAATCCTTTGAAATGTTTCTTAAAAATCCATTATTTTACAGCCAGAGAGAACTTTTGCTGCCAACAGGTTTTGTTTTTTTTTGCTGTTGTTTGGGCCTTTTTTTTTTTCAGCTGTCCTTTAACTTACGACTCCCCAGTTTCACCAGAAGTGCCTCCTCGCTGAACAAACTAAGTTAATTGAAATCCAAAGCAGCAGATCTATTCACTGGCACTACAACTACAGAAACTACTCGCTCCATTTTATTAGCAGCTTTATTTCCAGAACCCGAGCGAAACTTTTCAAGGTTTTATATATCAGCATGCCAAGAATTGGTGGCTCATCTCTTAGCAGGGGAATGACATTCATTGCTTCCTTTTTTTTTTTTTTTTTCCTCCCCCTCCTCCTTTTTATTCAAGCTTCTAAATGAATATTTTGTTGATAGACTTTAAATGTGGTTAATTGCTTCAAACAACCTGTTAACTGTTGCAAGGTGTTTCCTCCCCTCCTAAAGTTTGAATCTCAAGCTTTGAAACTCAGATTTAGGCATAGAGGGGATGTTGAAGTCATGCCAAAAATGTAGGGGGGTCTTAAAGGTGGAGTTGATGATGCCTTGTGGTGGTGGTCAGCCTAGAGTGGTGCAGCTGGAGCATTAGCAGCTTTCCCCCTCCTTGGATTGGGTGGGTTTTCAGGCACCTGTCATTTTCTCCTGATCCAGTGCAGGTGTACGTTCCTCAGCAGCCTGGGATTTTGGTAGGAAAGCGTGTGGACCTGTCCTCAGATTTTTAATGTGTACATTTAGCAGAATCCCAGCCTTATCTCAACATTTTTGAAAAACTTTAAAAATGACTGCAGGATACCTCTTGCTTTTATGAAAACCCCGGGTGAGAAGAATTCGAGCTGAGAAAGAGAGTCAGAGTAGGAGAAAGATTTTTTTTTTTCATTACCTAGTAAGGGTTTTTTTAATCTCAAAAACTTTTTCACTAGGAGGATTTAATTTTCTTTGAACCCCAAGTCTATTCCAGAAAAAAAAACAAAAAAACAACCTAAAAAAAAAATCTTAGCCCTTTCAATAGCACAAAGTCCGTTTGCAATCTGGACACAGCAGCAAAGGGTAAAGTATGCCTAAGTAAACTTAAATCCAGCATATGATGCTGGAGCTGGAGCTCGGGGAGTGTCAAGCCTGTTGGCTGGGGGGTAGGACTGAGTTTGGCAGAGCGGCGTGTGCGGGGCAGCGTGTGGGGTGCTCGGGGTTCCCATGCTGGCAGCCCAGCAGCTGTGCGGACCAGAGCTCGCCGTGTTGATTGGGTCACAGTGTGCTTTATTTTAGCGTTGGAGCAGACAGTTATCTAACACACCCACATGAGGAAGTGCTCTGGAGCAGTTATTTCATGCTTTGCCATGCCCTGTAGCTAGAGTAATTTTGGGCTGAGTGGCATGTGTATATGCCTCTCTCACTCCTGTGAGACGAAAAGCAATGCTGCTGGGTTTTCTCTGTGTGTGTGTATGTTTTTGTGGTTTGTTTTTTTTTAAATGGGACCAAAAATGGGATATAAGACAGTCAAATCCAAATACCAAGTCAAATTAATTTTAGTAATAGAGGATTTTGCTTTTCTCTTAAAGGAGGAAAAAATATCAATCTTGTTTATTTTGATAAAAGCAGTTGTAGCAATTTCCTGAGTTGGATATATCATTATTATAAATATTACTCACAGTTTTTCTATTTTCACATTTTCTTCATAGGCCCAGCTTATTCATAAGGGAAAACAGCTGCAGAAAATTTAAAAAATGTAATATTATTTATATAAAACTTTGATGTAAATAGGGAACAGTGTTCCCTGCTAGAGAATTCTGTGGGATGCCTTACAAATCCCATACAAGAGAGATTACAGTCTTAGATAAATTGTTATTTAAATCATTTCAAGAAAACCCTGTTCTTTCTTGCAGACCATACGAGGTTTTCAGCAAAATGATTTGAATAGGAGTTCTGTTTAGAAATTGATGGCATGCTGTGGCCTTATAGATTTCACTTGGTTTCACTCCTGTCTCTTTTTATAGGACTTTTTTACACTGTGATCCGTATGCTGAAGAGCTTCTACTGAAAGAGATTCATAAATGTTAATAGAAAATTAAACACTGAAATTTAACTTCAAGTTACTTAGATTTATTTTATTTTTAAGAAAAACTTTCAGAACAATCCAACTCCTTTATAAATATTTTTATTTTCTTTTACTTTAAATGAAACAATGCACTGGAAATAGTTGTTTCTAAAGAATAACTTGTTCCCTCTGTAAGGTCTGCACTTCAAACTGTGCTGCAGAGGGAAAACGATGGCAAAACAAAGTGAAACAGACTTCAGTGATTTTATTAGTTTGGCCCAAGAAAATTCACAAAGTTAACAAACTATCAACTGTGAAAAATAAATTGGATTTTTAACAATCTATCTATGCCAATAATCTGGGTTTCTCTTGGTAAAGAGTAATGTTTAACCATGCACCAAATTTTGAGATAGCTCTGTAATATCTGTACAGCTTTAACTTGAGCAGATTTTCACAGATTTATCAAACTTTCAGTGAGGACTGATTAAAGGCAGAGGCTTTTGTCCAGGGTGGTTTTTGCTTTGACGTTACCTATATTCCTCATTATTATTTATCTTAAAAGTTAATATTTAGTTCTAATGGCACCGATCCAGTTCTCCTCTAATAGGAAAACTGGCATTTCAGAATGATTACTGCCAGTGTCTTTCACATTTTCGTACATTTTTGTACTTAATCCTTCAGTGCCATGGTGTACTATGACGGCATTTTGACGGCCCAGCGCTGGCGGGAGTTCTGTTTGCAGATGGGTCTTGTAAAATGGTCACTGGAGGCACGGGGATGTGTGCCACCTCCTTCTTTCGTAGCTGCTGGAAGGTGCCGTGGGGCAGGTTGCCACACATCCCAGAGGGCTGCAAGAAGGAAAAAGTTCAGCTTTTATCGCGTACAGGAAAGACTGTTTATCTTGAAGTAGTTAAAATACAGGAGTGGGAAATAGGGCTAATGGGATAAAGCTGTCTTTTAAAAGAAATAAAATACTGACAGCTGGGGTCTGGCTTTGGTGAAATGAGTGTGGAGGGTCCCAGCCTGTTTCTGATGGGGCAGATGTTCACCTTGCAGAAAAGCGAGCCGCTGACCGAGTTGGCACTAGGTGGCACTACGGGAAGAAAGGCTATAGACTATGCCAACACCAAGGCTGAAATCCTGTCGTGCTGAGAACTGGTGGGCTCTTCCCATCAGCGACAGCCTGCCCTGCCAGCCCCACAGAAGGCAGATTTGTAACCTGTGCTGTACTTCTTGTTATCTGGTACTGTTCCTGAACATCTTTTATGAAAGACAGGTATTCTAACAGAAACCAATCCTACCTAATTCAAACACTGGCAGCATCTTTCAGACTTTATTCTTCATTGCCTCATGTCATCTGCCTTTCCTTGGGCTTTTCTCAAGTGGGCAGACACAGACCCCGAGGTCACATTTTGTATCCAGTTTGCACTAGTGTAAATGACAATTCAAAGGGTGAACAAAAACCCATATGGTCTTCCTGAGTGTTTGAGCTAGTATCCAGTTGGTGGATTAAAAGTGCTTGGTAACTACAGCAAAGAGGAAAGGAAACCTGAATGGGCAATGCTTCCAACCCTCTGGAGAGCACCAACGGGAACTCCTTTGCAGGACAGAAGCGGTGCCATTCTCTAAGTTACACCTGTAGATGTCCTCTTAATGTTATGCTTCCATAGTATATTTATCACAGGATTGTGGTAATGCTAAAAATGCAAGCAAGTACGGTGTGCCATTTGATTCTGAGTTATATACAGCATGGAAATTACTGATTTTTTTTGTTTGGTTTTGTTTTTTTTCAACTAGAAAACAAGCTTTCTAAAATCATCAATAGCTGGAAGTGTGATCAGTCCCATGATGATACAAAAGTAGGACTGGCAAAGTTGCCTTATGGACTTCAGAGTTGTCCTTTCAGCCGACTGAAAGTTAATTATTGATTTCTCTTTCCTCCCTGGAGATGCATGTGCCTTCCTTTCTGGCTAGAAAGTTAGTGGTCACAGTGCAGGAATTTGAGAGCAGTGGTCGTGTGGCAACACAAGATTTCATGAGCAGGATGTCAGGAGCAGGTAAGATGGAGGTTGATATGGGGAGAGAGTGAAGGAAGACAACTAGGTAAAAGCTTGTGTCCACTGTTGTTTTAGGTGGGGTGGACATGGAGCCTGTTATTCTCCATGGCTTTGGCTCCTTAACTCCCAGCAATCTGATAGCGAAGTGAGTCACAGATGTTAGTGACAGAGAGGAATGCTGAGAATAAAAACAAAACAACAACAGAAAACCCAACCAAAAAAAAATCTCATTGTTTAGGCACAAACACAAGAAAGCCATGTTTAATTGCTAATGTGCTCCCTCTGCTGGTTCACTAAAACTAACAAACACTATTCCCAGGAGACCAGGCCGCACCCTCCGGGACACTTGCCTTGCAAAAATTGTGTCTAAACCAATGGCTTTAAGCTCTCTTGCAGCGAGAAGTATTAACAGGAAAAGAAGTCTTCTGATGAAGTGTATTACAGCCTTCTATACCAGGCATAACTGCTGAGAAAGGTTGTGAATTGTCCAATCCTGTAATTCAGCTTTTTTTTTTTGCTTCGTTTCCAGCCTTACTTATATTTGTTCGGTGTTTCTTTTCCTGTCATTTCCCAAAGTTTGTATTTTCTATTTTGCTGCTGCTGCTTCTAAGAATTTTCTCATCTGAAGTTTTAAAAAACGTTCTCATTGGTGCTTTTAGTTTCAATTTCAGTGCATGTAGTATCTGAAGAAGCCCTAGTGTAGCTTAGGCTTTGGCAGCTTCCAATCCTTTCTGTCACTGTCAGTTAAATCTGCCTGTCAGCTTTATACTGTTGTGCCCACTTCATCCTGTCCTTTGGCTTGAATACCGGCTGTTTTTTCAGGATACTCTTGAACATCCTTCCTCGTTGTGATGAATCTGTATTTCTTTTCCAAACATAGACTGAATTGTTTAATATGTTCCCTACACAGCACATTTTCCCAGTAGATAAGTTTTTTAAATCCAGCATTTTGTACTTTCATGCTATGGAAAATGTCAAAGTCCTGGATAACAGTGAGTATTGGAGAAAAAAAACCTGAAGAAAGTTTTATTAATTCCCGTAGAATATTTGGAATGTGTGGAAGATTTCTGACATGGCAATTATATAATGAAAAATGTCCTGTATTTCCCGTATTTTCCACCTACGTGGACTGTCATGCTAAAGAGCCCCGTCTTGCAGCCGTTGCCACATCAGTGGGAATCAGCTGTGCAGAGCTGTTACAGGACTGGGCTCAAGTTTTCCATGTAGAGTAGTGAAAAGTTTCCTTTCTGCAAGTCTCATGCTTCCCATCTAGGTGACTGCTTATTAAATCTTTATCCAGTAGGGACAATAAACCAAACAGCCTGGTGGGTAGCAAATTGGCTGGAGTGGCTCAAGCCATGTATAAATCTCATTCGTACTCAGTACATTGACTCTCTCTGGCCTCGGTGCTCTCTCTAGTATTTGTTTGTTTTGAGGCAGCTGGAATACAATGCAAAGAAATAATCCCTGGTTCTTCCTTCTCAAAGTGTCTCGGAGGATGCTTATAGGATGGTGCTCTGTTATTTTCCTTTCATAGGGAGCCCATCCTTCTGAAACATAGTGCAGGAAACTGGTCCCCATGTGAGCAGTCACAGCAGAGGCATCAGTACGGCACTGAGACTATGTCACCCTCTTGTCACCAGGTCCCTGGACTTGAGGAATCGTAGCAGGGGTTGGTGTAGAGAGAGCTTGCCCTCCTGCTGTACCTGCTTTGGGGATGAATAAGTGATTAGAGCAAAGGCCCAGGCTGTCCTGGCTCACAGGTGGAGAGTTTGAAGTCTAAGCCATGTTTTTTGATTTCTGGCATTTCATAAAAATACCACATTTATTTTCCTCTCCAAGCCATGACCAAGTTTTGAAAGCTTCAAAACTTGCTTCAGTTGGATAGAAAAAGTGTGTTTTTATGATAGTGACAACTCCTAAATGAGCTGGTTCCTTCTGAGCTATACCAACTTCAAATCATTTATCCGCTAAGTCAGTCGGGCTCAGCCTGAAACATTGCACTGCTGTGAAAGCAGCTGCTCCTGAATGAGGTTAAAAGCCAGTTGTGCTTTTGCAGTACATTTGGCTGTGCTGTACTTTGTGCTGGACAAGAGAAAGCTCAGTATTTTTCCCTAGTGCTGGGCATTTCTGGATTCTGGAATTAACTTTCTTTTTCTGCTAATCTCTGAGTCCCATTTACAGGGGACTGGATCTCATTCAAAGCCTTTCTTAATACTTTTATAGACAACTATTTTTTTAATTTTTTCTTTTTTTTTAAACTTGCGTACAGAGATCTTAAATATTTTTGTCAGCACAAAGCCGTGGTGCAGTATCAGAAGTTGTGATCAAATTGCAGTGCAATCACTGCTGGGATGTATGCAAGTACAGAGGTGCTGGTAACGATAACCCACTGATCAGGGAAGCAGGATTCATAATTTGTTTCTAGTTTGCTGTGTAACTTTCGAGTCACATTTCTCAATGTTGCAGTTATTCATCTTCAAGATAGGGATAACAATGATGTTTGTCAGGTTCTGATAACAACTGGGAGAGTGGTAGTTATAGCTATGTTAGCTAATTTGATCATTGTAAGAATCTTTCCCTCTCAAGTTTTTGCCTTCTTATCATCCTAGAAGTGCATTGCGACCTTTTTTTTACTCTAACAGGTTTACATTAGCCTCTCAATGAAGTTTTTGAATACTTGTGGTCTTTCTGTGACACGTTGGAATAGAATTGACACCTGACGTCTTGGTTTGGGGTTCAGGGGGTTTTTGGGGTTTTGGGGGGGGGAGGGTTTGAGGAAGTTTTTACCTCATGGAGATTAAGAGTTAGCATTTACTTCGGTAGTTTAGATGGCAGTAACTGTTAAGCTCTGACTATGCAGGCTGTATTATGTTGGATCTCAGGTGAATTTTGCAAATGTTTTGAGCCACATTTTTTCACTGCATTCAACCCTAGGCTGTCTTGACCGAAGTGCTATTAATTACTGAGCTAGCTCAGTTAAAGCAGTCTATAGTGGGATGAGAGCCCTCTTGTCTAGATCACATCTGTATCCAGCTGCACGAGAATTTAATCTGCTACCAAAATTAATTTGTTATTCCACATCTTTCTCAGGTGAAAAAAGTGGAAAACAAAAAGAAGGTGAGCTAAAATGAACTTTTCTGGAGTTTCCTGGTTAAGACTGGTCATCCAGGAACACAGTTTAGTTGACTGTAAGCTGTTTTAAAGAGTTACTAAAACCTCGTTGAGTAATGTTACTATGGAACATTGGCTTCAATGTGGTAGAAGGATACAAATGGAGCATTTAGGAGGGATGTTTGGGAAGAATGCGAGCAGCTAGAAGAAATAAAAGCTGAGACGCAGGCAGGGGGCAGAGCTGTTCAAAGAAAATAAGGACAAAAAGTCTGAACTTCATGCTAAAAGAGGGGCTAACTTGGTCCCGCTGGCAGGAGTGGGAGAAAATTTTAGCAGCAGGATTCTGTACGAGTAGGACCAGAGTGGGGTGGGACGAGGCCACAGCCCTTTCCTTTTCCCTCATGAGCAGTGAGCTGGAATAATCATCTTCAGAGGAGTGTTCTCTTGGGATAAGAAGTTCCACTTGAAATTTCTGAATGTCTGTATCTCTGCTAAAATGTTTATTGGTCGTGTTTTACCCTAACTTATGTTTGTATAAAAGTGGACCAATTCCATGAAATTTAGGAGAATTAACATTGAACCAAGAGCTGAATTTAGCTTTGCATTTCTAGCCTACTGGCTGCAGCTGGCGTACATCTGAAGCAGTAAAGATGATGCATGGTACTCCACAAGTGATTTGTGACCAGAAGACAGTTTTCTTTAGGACAGTACTGCTGAATTTGACCTCATTTTCCCCGTGTTAGATACTGTCTCCCCTGTGGCAGCATACATAGGTGTATTAATAAGATTCTTACTGGATATCTCCTTGAAATCTGAGTTTATGGAGTTGATGAAAAGGCTTGCTTTTAGGAGGTGTTGGTTGTTATTCTCATAATGCCCAGGCAAAGCCTGCAAATAATTTAACATCCAAAAAGATACCTTTGTTTTGTTTGTTTGTTTGTTGCTCATCAGCAAAGGCTTAATCCTGAGACCTCGTGAGATTTTTTTGTTTTGTTTTGTTTTGCTTTGTTCTCATTACCCAAAAAAGAGAAGTGCCAGTTCTGTCTCTTTCCTTGGCTTTTTTAGATAAAGGAGTGACACACATACTTCAAAATAGAGAGCAGTTATCAGCTGAGTTCAGCTGGAGAAGGGAATGCTCACAAAAGGTTCCAGGACAGTTTAGCCAGAGATAGCTGCTGATATGAATAAATAGCACTTTGCATTTCTGAAGAAACTTATTTGAATATTTTATAGCATTTAATGAAAGTAGCTAGGTTACTTTTCCTTAACTCCAGTAGCTAAATCAACATTATTATTTCCATTTTTTTCAGTCAAGGCATAGAGAGAAAGAGGAAGTGGTGCCTTTCTTCCTTCCTTCCTCAGTGTATTGTACATGCAGATTTGACTTTGGGAAGTAAAGACCATGTTCCATGGACAAAGGAAGCTCAAATGATTCTTCGCTATATTTAAGACCGTTAGGCTTTTTTTATGCCATTGTGGTACTGTAGCACATAGACAACTTCTTTGCCATTAGAGTCTTTTACTTTCAGACTGAGATAAAAGGCCCTACAGTAACTTAAAATTGAGGCCAAGCACATTTATCATAGAATCGTAGAACAGTTCGAGTTGGAAGGGACCTTTAAAGGTCATCTTGTCCAACCCCCCTACAATGAGCAGGGATGTTTTCAACTCGATCCGGTTGCTCAGAGCCCCATCCACCCTGACCTTGAATGTTGCCAGGGATGGGGCATCTACCACCTCTCTGGGCAACCTGTGCCAGTGTTTTACCACCCTCATTGTAAACAGGGTTTTTTCTTCCTAGCTAGTCTAAATCTACCCTCTTTTAGTTTAAAACCATTACCCCTTGTCCTATTGCAGCAGACCCTGCTAAAAAGTCTGTCCCCATCTTTCTTATAGGCCCCCTTTAAGTACTAGAAGGCTGCAGTAAGGTTTCCCCTGGAGCCCTCTCTTTTCCAGGCTGAACAACCCCAACTCTCTCATCCTGTCCCCACAGCAGAGATGCTCCTGCCCCCTGAACATCCTCATGGCCCTCCTCTGGACGTGCTCCAACAGATCCATGTCTGTCTTGTGCTGAGGGCTCCAGAGGTGGATGCAAAACTGCAGGTGGGGTCTCATGAGAGTGGAGTAGAGGGGGAGAATCCCTTCCCTCAACCTCCTGGCCACGCTGCTTTTGATGCAGCCCAGGATACGGTTGGCCTTCTGGGCTGCAAGCACACAGTGCCGGCTCATGTCCAGCTTGTCATCCACCAGTACCCCCACACCCTTTCCACAGGGCTGCTCTCAGTCGCTTCATCCCCCAGCCTGTATTGTATAGCAGGGGGTTGCTCCAACCCAGGTGCAGCATCCTGTATTTGCTGTTTAACATGTCAACAAAGTAGTATTTTTAATAGCAGGATTTTTAAAAATTAGGATTCTTTGTGGTGTTTTGTTTGCTTGTTATTATTTATAATTACTCTCTTAACTCAGTACAACTTCAACGGCTTGTAAGCAATTTTTTCTTTTCCCACTTGGTTTTCCCACAGCTGACTGTGTCCCAATGAGCTCCAGTGTTAGGTTTGTCCAAGATCTGGATGTTCAAAAACTGGACTAGTCTGTCCCCTCTTTTTGTATAATAGTGATCATAGAGGAAATTATACCTGGCTGAAAAAATAGTGGTGTCACTTGCTTCCTGAAATAGTAATCAAAAGAAGACTGAAGCTCCCTATCACACGTAAAGACAAAAGTACCTTCAAATACTTACGTTCTTCTGGACTTGTATGTGTAACTGCTTTTATGTGCAGCTGCTATTAACCTCTATGAGAGCTGCAATATGTAAAGGACAAAACAGCCCCTAAGGGTTTCTTTGGACACAAGCATTTAAAGAGGATTGTTACTTGTCTGTTTAAACTGTCAGTGGAGACAAATCACATGCAAGTAATAATGGGAGCTTGCAAGTACTGGATTTGGGCAGAACACAGCTGTATTGCTGCTGAGGCATCTGTCGGAGAATGCCCAGTAGGAGTAACTGAGTTGTTTGTACATTAAGCCTGAAAACTGTAGAAGGAATAGCTGCTTTTAACTTTTTGTTGCTTGAGAATGAGATTCAGATCTCAATTCTTGAAAACTTGCAAAGAAGTTTTGGGTTTCTACTGCTTTCTGTTGTTATCTTTCCACTTCCCAAGAGCCAGTTTTCATGTCTGTTGATGCATAGAAGACCAGTGGAAGGACAACAACAGAGAGTGTTATTAGCCAGCACAGTTACTACTTTCTTCTTTGAGAGCCAAATTCATCTAGTGTAGTATGTTTACAAAAGAAAAGGCTGGAATGCACATTAAGGTTTTCCCTTTATCAGAGACATATTGACTCATTATCACTGGATATATTTGTGAGACACTATAACAAAGAACGCTCCTCAGGCTTGTCTCACATTTCAAGGATGGAAGGGCAAACTGGATGAATGTCCCTTCTAGGAAATGGATGAACCAGCTTTTTTCATATGCAGTCTTCAATTTCAGTAATCCCTGAGAAGCTTATAAAAGCCAGGATGGAGTCAGTAAAACCTCGTCTTATTAACCTCCAAAAGGACACAAAGGGGTTTGGATCGCGAGGCTGGTCTGGATGCCAAGTGCACTTCTTTAAGTACTCTCATGCTGTCTCAGCCTGCTGTAACTTTTGGTGGACACAAAATAATGAGGTTCATGAAGATGAATACAGTAGACGAAGAGACCAGGTTTATTGGGAGAATTCCCATCTGAGAAAGACAAGTCAAGCTTCTTCGTACTGGAAATCAAATAAATGTCTTTCCCCCACCTCCACACTCTCTAAGTAGAGAATTTTCCCATTCCCCTTTCACATATACGTAATGACCTGCTCTGTAGATTGAATGGTCTCTGAGATTCGTTTGTCTCTGCTGATAAGCATTGCTCCTAGGAGAAATCTTCCAAGTCGATTGTATTTGAGTCCTCTTACTTTTTAAGACACTTGAATGCACTTTATGTCCTAAACTCGGACATAGGGAAGTTCTACAGTTGCCTCTACATGCTATTGTGGTAATAAAAACTGGCAACTTTTTTCTCTCATTAAGCATCTCCACTGTTATGCATTTACTTAAATAAATGAGCTGCTTGGTTTGTTTTTAATTTAGTCACATACAGCAAAAAGCAGTACCTAATTAGGATGCATGGAGTCTTCAGAACTCCAGAGGAGTGCTTTATAGGATGTACCATTTTTCCTTCTGGGTGCTGTGAACCATTATATATCTATATGGGTTTTGGGGAAAGACAGACTAAAGAATCAACAACTATGTAGGCATTAAGTCAGCAAACCTAGTCGATGTTTATTTCTTAACCATTTTATTGAACTTGCATCTTTGTGGTCCTTTCCTTAGTTTTGATGGGGATCACTGATGTGTTTAGGGGGAAATTCTCCTTCACCCTCCTGTTTTGCTGAGTTTCAGATGTGTCTAGGGTAATCTGTGAGATGGGAGCACAGTGGAGAGCTTGGAATCTGGAAGAATGACGGGGAAGGGATTTCTCTGAGTTTTCTGGGGTGCCTGGGTAAATGAGCTGAACTTCTGGCTGAAGTGCTGTTAACCAGCACTGGTGAGGCTCCTTGCCTTGTCAGAGAGAATCTTCCTTCTGCTCAGGGCACTTTTCTGGGGAAAGGCCAGGAAGGAAGTAATTCTGTGATTCAAGAGAGACTTTAAAGGTCTATGCTCTATTTTTTAGGAACTGCACAGACAACAGCTGACTTTGTCGTACGTATAAAACTGTAAAGCTTCAAATCTTCATTGCTCCTTGCTTATTTTATAAAGTTTTTACTTTTCTGTATCTTTACTCTCAACGCCTGTATATTTAACCTTACCCAAAGCAGCATAGTAAGCTGAGCAAACGGAGTGGTGTTCAATTTGGTCAAGGTGCACCAATCTTACCACTTGTGTGCAATGCAACTGTAGTAATGTCCATGCCCAGGAGTTCCAAAGCTTCCTGAAATCACCAGATTTAGTGTGAATGCACTATAAGTAATCAGGATGTTTGAGGTGGGCCTGACATGTCCCAAAGTTGCTTGGCTGCATTCATGGTAGTTCTCACAGCAGCTGTGCTGTGCTTGTGTGGGAGTGGGTCCTTCCAGATGAGCATCATCAGTAGAAGGCCATGAATGAGATGGTCAGGATGCTTGACTTTTGTTTACAGTCCTCAAACACTGAATTTTATTTTATTTTTTTAATTCAGGTATGGTTTATAATGACCTTAGATAGGGCATCTGTAAGAAGAGATGTGAGAAATGTAAATAAAAGGACTTCTTGGGTCTGCTGCAGACTTTCTTACTGATCTGGGTACTTCACCTCTCTGCTCCTCTGTTCCCTAGCTGTAAAATGAAGTGATGAGAGTACCTTCTACATGCCTTGAAGCTTAGTGATTGTTTTGTGAAGTGCTCAAAAATCTTCAGGTGAAAAAAGCTGGAGATAAAACAGTGATTATTGTCACATTTACCTTCTCTTGATCTAAGAGGAGCGATCAGAAAATGCAAACACTTATGTTACCATGAGAAATGAAGAGATGTTCATTTCAAAAATTTTGCCAATAAGGTAGCCTTTCATGCCATCTGGAAGTTTCTCCACAAATCAGTCTTCTGAAGCTTTAATCCTTTCCCTCCTTATAGTATTTTGCAAGATGATATCATCAGTGGAAGAATACAGGAGTGAAACAAAGGGTAGAAGTGCTGAGAGGCAAATTTTGACGCTTCTAAACCTTGTATCCTGCTGATGCAAGTGGAAGTTTTAATTCCAGTCGAGGGTTGCAGTTAGTTCTCTCAGTTGCAGAGGGTGAGCAGAGGTGGGTATTCAGGTAGAGAGGAAAAGGAGCAGCAAGTGTCCACCTGGGTTCTGCGAGGGACTGAAAGTCTTGCAGTTGGGAGGCTAATCCCCTGGTGATGGAGAAACCTGGCTTTGGCATGATGAGGGACACCAATGTGTCGTTTCTATCTTAATCCCTGGCAGAGAGAAGTGTTCAGGAGGGTGGCATTTAGAAGTAGGATAGAGGTGAATCTAAATTAGATGGAAGCAAAGGGTGAAAAAGAAGAGGAAGGTGCTGACTGACGGCAATAACTGTCTAGATGCCGGGGTTTGTTCTGGAGTTCGTGGTGGAGCTGAGTCTTCCCAGCAGCAGTGCTGTGTGTAGTGCGCTGAGCGTAAATAGAATCCATAAATAGTTTTGTGGAGAGTCAGGGTTTTATTTTGCCTATGAAGTTGGACCTGTTGTGACTCTTGGCTCTGCCATTTCTTTCCTTACCTTATTGATGGGATAAAGTTGATATTGCTGAGCCCAAATCCACATATACGAATCCTCTTTCATCTCTTTCTCTGTTGCTTTGTTTATCTGTCTCCGTCTATCTCTCTGTGTGCCTGCTGCTTGTCTGCCTGCCAGTTTTTTCTTTGTCTCTATCACTTCATCATTGAACCCATCTGTGTAGAAAATGGGATATTTGGCTGTCTTGTATTTTAATTTTTTTTTTTTTTTTTTTTTATTTGTGTCATTTTGTTCTCTCAGACTTACGAGGATAAAACTCGCACTCCTGGGGGTGCCAGGCATTTCAGCTCTTGCATTTAGGAGGAGCCGTGATGCTTTTTGCGTCTGTTTGTCTGTCCATCTGTCTGCCGGTCTATAATAAGCTGTGCAGCGAGACAGCAGCTTACTATCTGTGTGTGTGAAATTAGCTAATTGGTGTTAGCAGCAATATTTTCACATGTTTTATAAGCAAAGTGCAGCAAGGTATATAAATGTAGATATGATCCAGAGACACACACACATACACACGCGCGCGCACGCAAGCCTGTCGCCGCTCATGCATAGACGCTCAGAAGTAATTAATGTTAATAAGATTTTAATGTGCTTGCGAGATCATAATGAGGAGAAATGAATGCTCTGATTAGAAAAAGGTAACTGTGTGTGTGTTTTGGCTTAGAACAAGATTTCCCTTCTTTTTTATAAATCACAATTTCAGAACTTGTTTGTGATTGCATCAATCGGTTTTTATTTTCAAATTAGAGGTCTGTTTAGCCATTTGAATGATTAGCCAAATAAATGAGTAAAACCCTGATCATAAGGAGTGGTGCAGATTATTTTTTTTTCCTCTTAGAAAGCAATGCTACTATATGACAGGGCTGGGCAGCCTCATCCTTCTAGCATTACCTTTTTTTGATGCTGCTTTTAAAGCCTCATCAGAAACTACTCTCGGAGACAGTGCTCATTTTTTACAAATAGAGATGTTTATCTATAGGTGTCTGCAATGCATAATCAACCGCTGAAACTATTGTGCCAAGGCACATTCCTGTTCATCAGTAACGATGAATCCTCAGAGTCCAGATGATCACATGATACCTTGGCAATATTTTGAAATGATTAGTTTAAGAAAGCAGAACTGTGTACATGTATTCTTTTTCTTTTAATCAGTTGGTTTTCAAATAAGAGAGATGAGAAAGTGTTTGCAGGAAATATTTTATGAGCCAAGATGTATTTTCATCCAGGATGCTGTGTGGTCACCAGACCCCAGGCTGGATAAAATCCAGCTGGACACTAGGGGTCCTTCTCTCCAGCAAATTGGTAAAAATATTGTCCATAGGGCTTTACTTTCATTTGCATACTTATTGTTATTTTTTTGACTAATAAAATATATCAAAATATTTAAAAAATATTGTTTCACAGGGCTACACAAATCGCTTTGGGATTGAGATTATTTTTTTTTTTATTGACACCGAGAGGTTAAATATTCTGTTCTAAAACCATCTAGAATTAAAAATACAAGTTTAAAAGGTCCAAGCTCCAGTGCATCCCATGTTGCATACTACCCACTTCTTTATTTTGGTGGCACCTGGCTTGAGTGGTGTTTTAAAGTGTTAGATCTACCTTTGAATTGATGGAATATGGTTCATTTCCAGAAAGTGCTGAGGTACCACAGCAATGGTTGCAATGAGAAATGGTAGAGCATTGTGATAAGATTGCTCTTTCCAAATTGCACTGAACAAAACCCAGTGACATTAGATACGGGTTTGACATGATTTGAAGTCTCTAAAGATGATGACATGACAGTTCATTTATAATGAATGAATTTATTTTGGGAAAAGGAAACATCAGGTATTATATATATATTTGTTTATTCTTCTAAAAACTTCTTTCAGCTAGCTGCCATACGGTAAGGTCTCATACTCTGGTTTATCATTCAGATGATAGATCAATCAATGAAGTTAATACAGGAACTTCAGTTTTCTGAGGTACCTTGGGATATCATCTCCGTGTGTGTGCTTAAGTGTGTCTGTGTGAGTGCACTCAAAGCATCACTGAAACCTGAACATCCATGCAGTAAGGCCAAACCAAAGAATTGCCCAACTGCTGGCATTGTCCAGGGAAGTTTTAATGACCCTGGATGGTACAAGGACATGTTTGCTTCTCCTAAGTGTTTAAAGTTTGAGAAGTGCTTTAAATGTTGCCTTAAATAAAATGGCAGTCTGAGCTCTCACTTTAAGGAAGCAACTCATTTGCTTTAAAAATCAGTGATCCTTTCTATAGATAATTTTATTAGAATCTTTTGAGAAATATCAGTCCCAGTTTAGGATTAGTATTGAATTGAATTAGTATTGAATTCATAGAATATGATTCATTTCCAGAAAGTGCTGAGGTGCCATAACAGTGGTTGCGATGAGGAACGATAGAGCACGGTGATATGATTGCCATTTTCAAATCATGATGAACAAACCCGGTGTCAGTAGATTCAGCTTTGACATGAAGTCTCTAAAGAAGATGAAGTGCCAGTTCAAATCCCACTTTGGGATTAGTATCCTCTTGCATTTTTTTCATTGCCTGCTTCTGTTTGTTTCCTTTATGTTAACATGCCAGTTCCCAAGACTGGGTTCCACAAATTGGAAGAGTGAGAGTAGGAGCAAGGTAATGGTAAACTCCAAACCCACTGAATTTTCACCTTGGAGCAGGGAGCAGCTAAACAGTATGAGGACTTTCTCTTCAGTTTTTCTATGTTATATATGGAAAATGTTGAGGAAAATGCTCGGTTTGATGTTCTCAACATCAGAGATGAAGTAGCCAAGCTCCCTTCAGCTATAGGCTGAAAATTCCTTAAGGCTTGGGGAACTCAGGAAGAGCTGAGGCACATTGGCTAAATGCATGAAGTCAGTATGCAAAAATAAGTTGTGCTGACTCCTTGGGGGACTGCTTTAGCTCAGGAGTAAATTAGTCATAGACCAATGTAGTTTAACTGAATAAGGAGCTACAGGGAGATTTACTGTTGAATTAGAGCATCTACTCACAGATTCAAGACAATGTGTTCATATTGGTGTCAGACCTTTAGTTGATTTGCCTTAAGTTTCTTGATGTCCCCATGCAGACTTGGCTTGAGATAAACTGTCCCAAGTAATTCATTCTGGACTGGGCATCCAGAACAAACCAAATTTCAGTATCTTCTTTGCTCTGAGGAAAATATCGTAATGCCAACTATTGCACTGTTCTTGACAGAGTAGAACTGCTTGCCCTGCCTCTCTGTGGACACCAATTTTTTCCTGTGCAGTTGTTGGAGGGTCCACAGATACTGAAGAGGGCTTTCTGGTACAGTCAGTTTGTACATACGTAAGCTGCAATATTTGGGAATAAACCATACCAAAGGTAGAGATACCACGTGTTTGAATATTACAAGAATATTACAAGAAAATAGAATATTACAAGAAAAGCAAGTGTATTTGCAAGTTCTGTTTCTGCTTGCCAACTAGCTGCTTTACTTACATTTGGCTACCCTGGTGTAGGGTTAGTTCAAAGATGAGAAAGAGGAGTTTGGAGTGAGATTTTTTTTCATGGTGATGGCAGAACAGAATATGATGGGAGCATAATAATGACGAGCGACCTTGGGAGAAACTTATTTTCTCTTAGAGGCCTATGCACAGTGTGAAAATAGGAGCTCGTAATTGTATGCTGAGATTGTGCTCTGAAGAATGTTTTGGAGCACGTTTGCCAACCTTACTCGTATTACATCTGTTTAATTTGACTTTGTTCCTAAGTACACATATAAGGTTAAAATGCTATTAATTTCTAAAGTTCATAATTGACAAACTGATTGTGAGTTCGATAAAATCTCCACGCTAGACAACATTGGATTTGCACAGTGAAAAACATAAGGATGGATTTAAAAATTATCTGTAGGTTCTAGCTCTGTTAGGCCAGTGGAGAAAGTAAGAGATCAACTTGAAATCCTCATTAGAGATTGTCCCCTGCTAACCTCGAAGAGGGAGTGCTTGTTCAAGTATGTTCAAGTTTGTTCAAGTGTCAGGTTGTTTTGTATGATATGAAGACAGAAAACATACATCCTAAAACTGTCAAGATTTAAGCTTTGAAAGAACTGATTATCTCATCTTACTTGCCCAATTCTGTATTTATGTTTCTAAGTAAGTAGCTACTTTTTCCAAAGCCCTTAATGCCCAGAAGCACCTGCTGAAATTGCTGGATGCAGAGAACTTCTAGTAGCATATGGATTTAGATGAGCAATTTTAGACACTAGTTTTGAAAATATTGGCCAGAAGGCTCTTAGGTTTAGATGAGCTTAGCAATTCCAGTTGTTGTATAATTGCAGCGTATGGTATTTACATGAAAGTAAGAAATATTAATATCTGTAGGAAGATGGGAACTGTTGAATAAATGAAGTAAGTTGGTCACATAGTTCAGTCATCTCTGCTTCTGGAAGCGTCAAAAACTTCTGAGGTGGGTAAGGAAAGCCTTCTCATGAACAAGTATGGAAAAATCTAGCTATGGAGGAAGTTCCTACCTTACTCTGTCATGGGATAATTGGCCAAGTCTTTGAACAATTTAGGTGTAGGTTTTCTACTCAGAGCTCTGTTTGACTTAGTAATGGATATTCATACTAGCCATATGAAAATTCTTTTTCTTTTTTTTTTTTTAATAAGCTCTTGGTCTCCATGTTATTTTGCAGCAGATATCATGCGATCTACAGATTGATTCACACATGAAAGGAAATGGCTTAATTTTTCTGAATTTTTGTGTGTGGTTATTGGGAAAGCTGTTTGGATGTTTGAGGTTTCAAGTAACGTAGAAGCAGACAGCTCTGAACGACTAGATGGAATCAGAAACGTGAATCACTATGGCATGAATTTGCTTCCTGGTATCTCAGTTTTGTTATCTGGTGGACATGTGTGTCCTGTTATTAGCAAAATTCCAGTGGCTTCAGGGTTAGCTGCAGTCATCACAGAAGTATACAAAATGGTTTATGTATGTGCTAACTCCTGCATTTATGCCTATGTTTACAAGTAGTGCATATATAAAAAGTCTGAATGTATAAGAAGTGCTTGAATAATGAATTTGGGTAATGGTGCAGTTTCTTCAGAAGATGTTAAAACTTAATCTTGTTCTCATTCCCCAAACAGTTCTGCCACTGACATCAGTAGGAGTAGGCCTTTTTACCTATGCCTGCATTAGTGATTTAAGAAAAAATGCATACTTGCTGTGTTTCCTGAAGCAAGGCATTACATATCTATTGCCTCAACTTACCTATCTCTAAGATAGGATTGATATTTTATAACTCCCTGTCAAGCAGGTGGAATTTAATTGATGGGAGGAGCCTTTGCATTCTTTTATGTGAAGGCCTTTCAGATCTGCTAGGCACTGATGGTTGGGACTCAGGCAGTCAGTCCATCTCTGCATTACACTTTTCATCCATGCTGTTTGCAATTTACTGTTGGCAAATGCAGCACAGTAACATCTCTTCTGCTGTGGGATTCCATATTCTTGATGCGTCGGACCACTCTGCTGGCCAGCTGTGTCTTCTGCATGTGATCCTGGGAACCAGATAGAGATCATGGTGCTTAGCAGTGTCTGCAGGGCTTCATGCCTTCAAGTGAGGTCCTGAGCTCAAGAAGATCTGCCATCAGGCATTTTATCTGGAGTGACAGCCCAGGTAACACGAACTGCCGTGTGAAGTCTTATGCGTTGGGCCAGCTGAGATGCCTGCCTTCTAGGCAGGCAAAAAGCTATGAAATCTGACTTGGGAAATAATTTCTCAGCAGTCTTCTTTTGCAGTAAGATGTAGGAGATGAGGTAATGGCCTCAAGTTGTGACAGGGGAGGTTTAGACTAGATATTAGGAAAAAATTCTTCACCAAATGGGTTGTCAGACCTTGGAATGGGCTGCCCAGAGCAGTGGTGGAGTCCCCATCCCTGGAGGTGTCTGAGAGTCATGTTAACATAGCACCCAGGGATATGGTGTAGTTGATGACTGTCAGTGTTAGGTTGATGGTTGGACTTGATGATCTTCAAGGTCTTCTCCAACCTAAGCGATTCTGTGATTTGGTAATACCTGCCACAGATTGGAGTAATCCACTGAGGTACTTGAGCGACTCGGATAGCTAGAAGCTCCTAGCCCTGCCTATGTGGAGGTTCTTGTCTGACCATGTGATAAACATCCTTCTGATCATCTGAACAGCGCTTAAGGCAAGTCATGTGGCAGGTGGTAACTTGTTTCTGTTGGTGACCCAGCCTGCTCTGCTTAGCTCCACTCAGCTTCAGCTGCTGCCGAAACACCGTCCATGTCCGGATCTGCACTTTCTCTTCAAGACTGGGGCGGAGGCAACATGGGCCAGGGATCATGGGGCAGGTGAGCAAGGGGTGGGATAGAACGGTGAGAGGATGGAGTTGGACCCAGGTTTTGTGGAGGTGAGGAAAGCAGGGAGGGAATGAAGCAGGGACCAGTGCCACGGGGTTAGCTGTCACAGAGGGACGTGGACAATGAATTGTGTAAATAGGTGGTTTGAGTCAAAGCTGTGTTAGAAGGATGGGAAGGTGAGGGGATGGAGAGGTCTTTTTTTGAAGGGAAATAAGAAACAGTACAGCCATGCCTCCACCTGTGCATACTTGGGGTTCACCACAGAACTGGGAAGTGTGGTTGCCAATGTGTTGGTATCATAAGAAACTTCACTGCTTTTGGAAAAGTTTGTAAATGTTGAAAATAAACACAGTTGAGGCCCACTCGTTTGTTTTTTCTGCTCTCTTAATACAGTAGACCAGTCTTGATGAATGTGTTTTTAACAAAATCATGCTTAAATACTGAGCTCTGGTGCAATTGATTTCCAGCACTCTACCCTTGCTGCTGCTTTTGAGGTGTCTCCTACCTTTTACTCCTTTTTCTCTCCCTGATAGTGAGCAGGTGATGAAAAATGGTTAAATTTCTCACTGCCACTTTGCTGTGACTTGTTGAAAGACCAGTTCAGACCAGTTGAAAGACCTAGCAGGTACTGGCTCCTGTTCTAAGAACTCTCTATTAGTCTCTCGATGTAATGGATTTATTTGTAAGCACCTAGTGCACAGTGAAAACTGAAGGATTGACAGTCCTGGTGTAATGAGGCTGTCTTGAAGGATCGTAAGAGAAACACTCACTCACTTCTGGCCTAGATTACTTGTATAAACTTGTATCATGATGAAATCCAAGCATGAAGATGGTCCCCTTCTGGGCTGAAATTTTATCTTCCTAGGATATATGATAATTTTGCAGTGCTTCATAACTGTCTGTTTTTCTTTTATGGGATTTTCCTTTAATGCTTGTCAGTGATTTTAGCCTTCCTAGAACCTTCATAAAAGAAAAAGGCCTAAGGAACTCAAGTAGTCGTCTTCCTTGTCCATAAAAGGCTAGTCTGTATTTTTGTTATTCCTGACAAGTAATTGTCCAGACTGTTAAGTTGTGAGTCCCACTTCAAGCAATCTATTCTAGTACCTCATTATTCTTGCCATTAAAAAAATTTTCCTTTTGCCTAACCTGAATCTTTCTTGCTATAGTTTACTTCCATTACTTCTTTGGCAATTAATTAATTAATTAATCCCATTCCCTTTGCAACAGCCTTTTATGTACTGGAAATCTGGGTAACGTTATCATTGTTGGCAGTTTTTCCACATTGTTTCTGATATCTGCATTTATGATCATTCATGCTTTTTTGTGGATATTCTTCAGCTGCTTCACATCTTGTTGAAAAGCACTGCCCATAATTTAACAGTTTACATCTTGAAACTTCCCTAAATAGAGTAGAGCTGAAAGATTACTTCCTGTGTCCTTGGGGCTGCGTGTCTGTTTTTACAAGCCTCAAAATGATGATTGACTCCTTGGTTTGCCGATATATTGCTAACTTATATCAAGCTTATAATTCATGGTAACTCTAGATCCTTTTCTGAGAAACTGCTGCCTGCTCCGTTATTGCCATCTTGTATTTGTGTCATTAATAATTTCTGCCCAGGGACATTACTTTATCCATATTCCTGTTCAATCTTATCCAGTGCCTCTAGATGATTTCTTTTATTTGCCAAGGTCATTTTGAATTTTATTCAATCATTTTGTGCACTCCTAGTTTCATGTTGTCTGCAAGTTTATTAAACATGTTTTCTATTCCATCATCTAGGTAATTAATGAAAGAGTCAAATAGAAGAAAACTCAGGGCAGAAACCCAGCTGATGTATTCTTGTATTTTGATAGTGTGTGGATTCCCTTATCCAAATAGTTTTGCATCTGTATGATACTGTGGTTATGCTTGGTTTGTTCCTAGGTTGCTTATAAGAATATTATATAACATTTCAAAGGCCAAAATAAAGTCAAGGTACATGATATTTGCTTTCTACAAGGTTTCTCATCCTGTTGTAGAAGGAAGTTAGGTTGTTTTGACATGATTTGTTCTTAAATCAGTGTTGATTGCAACTCATCTTTTATACTTAGGGGTGTGTGTGTGTGTATATATATATTTATATATTTAGGTGCTTACAAGCTAGTTTGAGTCATTGTTCAATAGCTTTTCTGGGAATTAAACTGAGTGGTCTAGAATTCCTCTGTTCTTCTGTTTTCTTGGTTTTTTTTCCTCTCTCCTTTATCTTTTCATGATAGGTACTAGATTTATACTTTGAGTCATTTCTTGTCTTCTACAAAGTCTCGACATCTGTTTCAGGCAATTCTTTAAGGATACCAGGATGCAATTCATACACAAATTACTTGGAAAATATCTAACTTAGCTAAGTACTCTCTAAACTGTTTGCTCTTCTAGAGTAAGACCATACCACTCTTCGTGAGTATTAAGTGAATTATCCGTGTCTCTCCACTTGAAATTTTGAATGAAAGATGGTACAAAAAAAAGGTGTTAAGCACTTCAGCCTACTCTCATCATCTGTCAGTTGATCTTTCTCTCCATTGATTAACAGAGCCATATTTTCCCTCATCTGCTCAAATGTACTAACAGAAAGGTTTCTTACTACTCTTGTTAATTTTGTGCTTTGACCATTATGATTTTGTCTCTACACCTTTGTGCAATTTTTATACTTATTCTTATGTATTCTGATATCCTTCTGCATTCTTTAGGCTTTTTTTCCTGTCTTGGTAGCAGTAAAGAGCTGATACTTTAGTGATATTAAAACCCTGCTATTCTCTTTCTTTCCTCTATATTGAGCTAGCTTGTGCCTACAATATTAGTGTAATTTCTTGGAAGAACGGTTATGCTTCTTGAACTTCTTTTTTCCTGTAGATTTTTTTACTTTCTGAATTTAAAATAAAAAAAGTCCCAAGTACATTCCATGAAAGTGCTCGAAAGCTGTGATCTGCTGTATTCTTTTTTCCCACAGAATATGCCTAATTAATCCCCATTTTCATCAACGTTTTCATGCTTACTTCAGTAATTGTTTTCAAAAGCCACACTCATCTTCTGATTTGGTAGTTTGTGGCATTTCCCCATCATGGCGGAGCTGGTTTCATTACCTTTAATCATTACCTGTAGTTATTTTTTCAGTAGGTTTGATGCTGTGTACGTTCTGGGCCTCAGAGTGTGCTTGTGCAGTCTGTTTTGCAAGGCAATATTCCTTTCCTTTTTTCCTCTTCCATATCCTTCTCACAAAGGTTATATACCCTTTTATATCTCTGTTGCAGTCATGTGAGTTAGCCCATCAGATTTCCATCATGATAATTAAGTCACAATCTTGATGATGTGTTAAGATTTCTAGTTTATTTTTTTATTCACCAAACTTCTTGAGTTAGAATACGGACAGAGGAAATGCTTGTCTGATCGACATTTTATCCTGCTTTTTTAAATTTGCCCGTCTAGCAACCTATTTTCTGTCTTGCTCACCTCCTCTTTGAAGGTCCCAACCAACTTACTGTTGTTTATACTTAGCTGTTAGGTGTTTTTTTGGCCTGTTTTAGTCCTTGTTAAAAGGTTTTCCAGTAGGTTAGCAAGTTAGTGTTCAGACATCCTCCTCCTTTTGTATGAGGTGAATGTCCTCTTGTCCTTAATAGCATTTCCTGTGATCAAAGAAGTAAAATCTCTCCTTAGTGATGGCATCTGTATCCACACAGTTATCTCTAGCATTTGTGTCCTTGGCTGATCCCTGCCTCTGCTGTGAGGACTGCTAGGAACACTGATTCCTTCAGCATTGATTCTCAAAAATTGTAGTCACTTTCAAGCCTTGCTGTCCTTCAAGTGTTTTTGTATTTTTTTTGTATTCTTTATGCCCTCTGTGTTGTGTCACTTCTTCCTGTGTTGCCTCCCTGAATTGGAATGTCCAGGAGACTATCCTGTCCTCACTTAAAAGCCACTTGATTCCGTTGAAATCTCAATTTACTGACTTTAAAAATGGCTTATGGTATCAATATGTTGTATCAATTTTCTTATACTTCTGGTTTCCATTTCTTTTTTCTTTTTATTTTTCCCCCCCCTCTTTTCTTTTAAAAAATCTTTTCTTCCTTTTAGATTGTAAGTTCATTGTGGCAAGGGTTTGTGTTCTCTTGTCAGCTATGTATTCATAGACTTGCTGGTCTTCTCTCAGTTTTTCTTGTATGTAGTTTTCTTGTCTTGATAGCATTTTTGGAAGTTTTGCAGATCAGTGTCATTTCAGCCACATGGTTCCCTATAATTGTTCTCTAAAATTAAACTTTTTGTCCAGTTTCTGTCCCAGCCTTGTGTGAATCTTCTCTGTTGACTTTGTTTGTGCTGATCTGCTGTTTCAGCCTATTGTGAACGAGATGAAGGTTGAATGATATTTTCCAAATTTTGGTTAGTTCATAGCCATTTCAGAGCATTTGAACCCTACATCATAGGTTCAATACAACAGAAAGCTGTCATTGCCTTGTCATGTTGCCACGAATGTTCACTTTCTTGTTTGGAAAGAAATCGTCCATGCAAGCAGATATTCAGTAGTCCTTAGTTTAGTACTTGGAAAGACTAGAGGACATCTGAATATGAATCTGTAGGTTTTTCCTTTTGTTTGTTTTGGTTTTGGTTTTAATACCAAATAATTGGAAAATTCCAGAGAAGATAAAGTGCCTGCTTAATCTAATTGCTTACATTAATTCCTTTAGAAACCAGCATTTTAAAATGATGTTTGGGTACAGGTTACTTTAGCCATCTTAAAGGAAAATGCAGTCAAGACAGCTATTTAGTCTCCCTCTGTTATCAGTGGAGAGGAGGAGAAATATCTCTATAGAGCTATTCATCCTAAATATATTACAGTTTTAGGATGGGATTAATGGCTCTCTGGAGATGATTATGGTGGCTTCAGTTAGATATGTAACTTTTAGAAAGATAATAGTTAGATTATATGTCTTAGTCCTATACTTGATCAGATTTATCTGAAGAATATTTCTACTGTCCAAATATACAACACAGAAAGCTACCATGCTTTGTCTTATTTTGTAGAGATTTTCTATGTTAGAAATTTCCAGTGTTTGGAAGAGTTGCATTTATTTTAAAATATTTCCTTTTAAAAACCTTGCTTTGTCTCCTTAGCTTTTTGCTTGTAACTTACTCCTTAATTTAGTTTGTGGTAAAGAGACTGTTCAGATTCTTTGTTTTGATGTGGTGTCTTTTTGATGGGTCATGTCTTTTGAGACTTCCTTTCAGCCATATGCTCTCCAGTATTGCAGGTAAATACTGTTACATGTTACCTTCTTCACAGGTGACATAAAGATTAGTCAAACACAGTTTTGATTATATTAAACTCTGTCTCTAAGTTATTATTTTTAGATAAATATTTGTACTTGTATTTCAGCATTTCATGATGCAGCCACTAAAAATAAGTGATCCTGGACAACAGATTAGACATATTTGTTGTTTTTTGGGGAAGAGCTAATGTCATTCTGGTGTTGCACAAGTTTCCCTCTTTATCTCTGTACAGCCGTAAGGTGTCCATGACACTATTATTCTGGCCACTCTGTTGCCAAAAAGTTGTCAAGAAATTAGTGGAGAATTGAGAGAAGAGCAACAGAAGTTAAGAGGCTGAAGAGATTGAAATATGAGCAAAGATTACAAGATTTTAATATGTACAGTTTGGACTAAATGATGACTAAGACATATGATAACAATCTACAAGTATTTGAAGGGTGTAAAATATTAAGACAAAAAAGAAATTATTTTAAGATGTTCTGAGGGGTAAAACTCAGCAAGGAAAAATTTCAGTGTGAATCACAAAAACTTCCTGAGAATTGCACGTGCTGGAGTCATGGAGTGGATTCTGCAAGAAGATGGTAAAAAGCCTACAGTTTCACATAGCCCAGAGATCACATACATGCATGTACACAAAAGCACACCAGTCTGGTGCCACCCATTCCTGAGCAGCTGCCTAGACCAAGTGATGCTTCAACGGTGGCTGTTGGACTCTGTGGCCTGATGGGACAGCCGGATTGGCCTGTGTCCCAAATCGAGCTTTCCCGAGGGCTCCTGCAGAAGGAGCTGCATCATGGAGGGTTTGTTCTTGTGGCAGCAAACTGCCTTTGGCTGCTGTCTTTATGGAGAAGCCCTTTTCCATCATATGGCTGTACATGCACCCATCCGTTTGATAAGCGTAGGCAGAATCAAGCTGTCAGCAACAGAATATAGGCAGAATACTCAAGGAAATGTAGTGAGGATTAGCATTTTGCAGTATCCTGGCAAAGGGCTGATAGGACATGTTAGGTGTTTTTCCTTTTACCACCTTCTTTCGTCTCTGTAAGTTGGTGCAATCACATTAAAAACTGTTTTTCTGTAGACTTTTCCCCCACAACTTAAGAGTCCTCGACACCTGTTTATTCATTCTGATAAAGGCTGCAGATTTACACTGTATGTTTAGTTTAGTTAGGTCCTTTATAATCCTAGTGAATTGTAGTGGACTAATTTAAGTCTAAAAATAGTTAATGGTCGTGACCACTGTTTAATCAGGATGGTATTTTTGCTTAATAGGGACATCTTTACTGTTTACAGCTGGTTTTGCACTTGTAATAGATACAGACAGAAGGAGTGAGGGCTACAGTTCTTGCTCCCTCCTCTGCCCTCTGTTCCTCATTTTCATTTTCTTGTGTGCAAAACCATCATGCATGCCAGCTTGGGAAGCTGGCATCCCTCCTGTTAAGACCAAACTTGCTCTCTGTTGCAGTATAAATAGTGCTTGCTTCCAACTTCAGAGCAGTACCCGGCGCTGCATGCATACTGTAGCTCACTGGGAAGCAATAGCTGTATTAAAGAGTTTTCCATGTATAGAAGGGTTTTGTATTTGTGGCTTTGAATTCACTGGACAACTCTGATTCACATCTGGGGATAGGCCTTTTAAGTCTGTGTGATATTAAGTTACTGGAATATTTCAGTTCTGGAGTGGCTCAGTTTAAGAAGGTCCTACTTCCCTGGTATGTACAGGAGAAAGCAAACCAAATGCCATTCTTTATAGTACTCCAAAAATAAAGCTGGGAGTACACCTAACTTTGGTACATTATTACTTTTGAAGAACAGAAAGTTATTGGGAGTGGTCAACATGGATTTACCAAGGGTAAATCACTCTTGACCAATCTGTTAGCCTTCTGTGATGTCATAACTGGTTGGCTGGATGAGGGGAGAGCAGCAGATGCC
Organism: Podargus strigoides; assembly: GCA_028020825.1. NCBI lineage: Eukaryota > Metazoa > Chordata > Aves > Caprimulgiformes > Podargidae > Podargus > Podargus strigoides. Next base: position 2,962,658 of record CM051635.1, read on the forward strand.
ATCTACCTTGACTTCAGCAAGGCTTTTGACACTCTCCCGTAACACCCTCATTAGGAAACTCGAGAAGTGTGGGGTAGATGAGGGGATGGTGAGGTGGATTGAGAGCTGGCTGTGTAACAGATCACAGAGGGTTGTGATCAATGGAGCAGAGTTGAGTTGGAGGCCTGTAACCAATGGTGTCCCCCAGGGGTCAATACTCGGTCCAGTCCTGTTCAACATATTCATCAATGACCTGGACAAGGGGACAGAGTGTATCCTCAGCAAGTTCGCTGATGATCCCAAGTTGGGAGGGGTGGTGACGCTCCAGAGGGCTGCACTGCCATCCATCAAGTGTTGCAGAGAGGGATGCAGGGTTTTAGGGTTATGCTGTGTTGCTACAGATCATGTCACCTCAGTGGGTAAACAGTCCAAAAATAAAACCAGCAAATGATACAAAAAGGAATCCAGTTATATTTTTATATCTCATTAAGTTTCACTCCTCCTTCTGGTTTTATTGGCAGAGATGTCAGGGGAGTGTACATCTCCATCTGAGAAGAGGTGACAACATTTGAAGTGGCTGGGTGGACAATTTATTTTTTTTCTGCTATGGGATTAAGTGGGAAGGGGTTTAGGTTCTCCCACACCTGTCTCATTTGGGGAAATCCTTATTTTATCATGTATAGAAAACAGCTGCTGGTTTAAGATTTGTTACTCGTATTCTGCCCAAGGGTTCTTTATTTAGGTACTCAGCTCAAAGAGCTGCTGTCCCAAAGTGTCATTTAGCAGAGAGGATTGCTTAATATTGCCGTGAGCCAAAGGTATAGGTGGGTGGACTCTCTGTTGAACCCTGAACTTTCCCTGCATGGTAGTGACAGATAAAAGAGGTGGAAGAGAGGCGAGATTCTGTGAACACAGACTTTGGGGTCAACGCTGGTCTGTCCCCAGAGCTCTGCATGGCCTCAATTTATGACTGCAGGATACTGGCTACAAGAGCCTGTCCTCTTCAGTCCCCATGGTTTGATGTGAGATTAGTAACTAATCAGTGCTGCTATCTGTTATTCTGGGGGTTCCTTGGCTGCCTGTCCCTGCTTTCCAGGGGACGTAGCTGGATGTTTGTGTTGGAGCTTGACTTACATTCTCCATCCAAACACCTAGTGCAGCCCAAGTCAGGAAAGGTAATGAGAAAGAATACTGCATACGTTTGATTTTCATACAACTGGGTCTGCTGAGCAGTTCCTTACTATGGGTTGGGGTTCTTTTTGTTGTTGTTGTTTGTCCCTAGCTTTGTGCTTAGGTCCTCCAGCATGATCAGCACCTGTGTCGTTAATGATTTTTCTGGAAGTGAATTACAGTTGCCAGGATTGCTAAGGCCCCATCACGGATACGTTTCCACATCACATTTACGTTTATAGAATAATTGAATCACAGAACAGCCTTGGTTGGAAGAGACCTCTAAGACCACCAAGTCCAACCATTAACCCAGCACTGCCAAGTCACCACTACCCCATGTCCCTCAGCACCACATCTACACAGCTCTGAAATCCCTCCAGGGATGGGGACTCCCCCACTGCCCTGGGCAGCCTGTGCCAGGGCTTGACAACCCTTCCAGGGAAGAAATTGTTCCCAATATCCAATCTAAATCTCCCCTGGCACAACTTGAGGCCATTACCCCTTGTCCCATCACTGTTACCTGGGAGAAAAGACTAACCCCCCTTCACTACCCCTTCTTTTCAGGGAGCTGTAGAGAGCAATCGGGTCTCCCCTCAGCCTCCTCTTCCCCAGACTGAACACCCCCAGCTCCCTCAGCCGCTCCCCATCACACTGTGCTCCAGACCCTTCCCCAGTTTCGGTGCCCTTCTCTGGACACGCTCCAGCAGCTCAGTGTCCTTCTTGTATGCTTGGATTATGGTCCAGTCAGATTTTCTGGCTTTTAAATTGGAATGGAGAACCTTTCTCTTAGGTTCATCTGTAGTAAATGTTTTACCTCTGTCAGATTGTGATCTTGAAGAAAGTTGTTTTTCAGACAGTAGCTATGGGTTTGATAGAATGAGAGTTATTATGACTCTTTTTATAGCCGTAATCCTGTGCTGTAAGAATTCTGTTTGTCTCATGTCCCCTACTTAGGATTTTTATGCAGTTATTTATACCATACTTAATGGATCTGGGATGCATGCGGTAAGGGGCATGACTCCCCAGTGTGGATCTGCAAACATGATAATGCATGGAAAACTTCAGTTAGTATTTAATGAACTTCTTCATATATTCAATATGAGGATATTGCTGAGAATATGAGCCTTGGTAAGTAGAAGTATCAACTTTTTTCTTTTTTTATATACTTAAGCACTGAACTTAAGCACACTTGAACTCAGTAGCTAGAGAAAAACATTCAATTTCCCTAAAGTAATTTCTGTAAGCTGATATTTTAAGATGGCCTTGCAAAGGCCAAAGAATGAAGTATTCCCAGTGAAAGAGTTAAAAAAAATCTTAATTACAGAAATCCTTCAGTACGTACAAGTTGTGACTACAGTTTCTCTGAAAATACCAGTGTTTCTGTCACTTCACTAAGGTTCTCTTTTGTACAGTAGACAAAGATGCTCAAGGAAAACAAAACACATTGCATCTGGAAATTAAAAGAAGAGTATTTGCCTTGTTCCAGGTAACCTATACTGTTAATTCTAAAAAGGAAATAGGAAATTTTTCAAAAAACTTAGTATGCAGCTCATGCATTTCCATGGAATGTCCTTAACTATTCACTGACTCACTCCCTATTCATTTTTAACTAATATATGGCACTTTTATTGTGGTTTCTAAAGTATGGAGGTTATGTGAGTCAGATGCAATTTAGAATAGAGAGTATCTTTAAATAATCAAAAACATACTTTGCCAAAAATACTAAAAAAAAAAGGAAAGAATGCATTCAGTGTTCTCAAAATATGAAGTGCTTTCTAAAAAGACTTTTTTTTCTTCCCCCCCCAATAAATAAGGGGGAATAAATGTTATGTAAACCCGAGTGTTTAGCAGACATCCGTTTACTTCCTTCAAGGAGACAAGGGGTTTTTAAGATTTTCAGAGCTCATGAGAAAGGCACATCCTTGAGTACACGTACCAAGGACGTGATGGAAGCATTTTGCCTTGAAAATTTTCAGCAAGAAGACATAAGGTTAGAGGTGGTATGAATGATAACTTTCTTGAAGATTTTAATCAAGGACGTTTTGGAGAATGTGGGCGTTTTGGATCTCTCCTTCAAAGAGGGGGGAAAAAAAATATCAGCAACCAAATACCTCCCTGCCTAGCGCTTTTTTTTTTTTTTTTTTTTTTTTTTAAAATAAATTCTCCCTTCTCCTTCTTAAGCTGATTCTGGTTCTCATAAAGTTTTTCATTAATGATACAGTGTTAGGAAGGGTAATTGTTAGGTTTTTTGTTCTGTGACTTTGAAGTTCCTTTGTTGTGACAGCTGCTAGGCTGGCATTTCCTGGACATCACTGGGATATGCTGATAGCTTGCCTGCTTCCCTTCTTTCTGATGGAGTTTCTCAGAAAGGATGGCTAACTGGCAGACTCAGATTCCTGTATTAAAAAAGCAGAAGATGGATTGTAGCGGGCTAGAGTTGAGAGAAATACGGAGATCTGAAGAATTATCAGCTTTTTTGTTACATAGTCGGCAATGTGATCTATAGACAGAATCAAAAAGATCTCAAAATTAGGAACATGTATTCATCCTTCTGCTCATTTTATTTTGTTTCCCCCACTTACTTTCTTTTTTAAGAGTTTGTTGCAGCAACAAATGGTGCTGGCCTGTCAACCTGATACCAACCTAAGTACAAACCACATTATAATAAATGCATCATTTTGCCATCAAAAGCTAACATACTTTCAGCTTAAAAAATTCCCAAACAGCCTTGCACAGAAGCATTTTCAACAATATATTAAGCCTCCTGTTTTTGAATTACAACAGGGCTTTTTTTCCTCTGCTGATCTTTTTTTTTTTTTTTTTTTAATAACCAAAGGAGCAAATATGTCTTGGTTTTGAGCTTTAATCTGGTGCTTTGTGTACTCTGACGACCTCCTAATCACACTCTCCATGACATGTCAATCTACTGCTATGGAAAGTGGGTGATTTGGGCTGTCATGAAAGTGTTGATATGCTCATATATCCTTTGCACTTAGGACAGAGGAGTTCAAAGAAATGCATTACCCAAAGGAATGAAATGTCATGGGAACCCATAATTCAGCTATTGAGTGTCCCTGTCCCAGTTCATGAGTGGTTCTTTATCCGTGTTGTGACTTTAAATGTGAGCACCAGGTGTGAAGATTTCTGTTTATTTTTATTTAAGCAAAAACAAACACAAAAACTTTCAGAGCTGATGCAGATGATGAAATGTAAAGATGTGAGATGGGTTTAGTAAATAGTCAGGGTGCATATGTCTAAACAAGGAAGGAGATTGTAGAATGCGGTTTTAGTTTATAATGCTCTCCTTTCATTACTGTATAACCATCTGCCTCTCTGGCATGTTCCTTAAAATCTGGTGATCTTACACTTCAGTCTGTAACCTGCAACATTACATTGGTGTTGCCTCTGCTGAGCTAGTGGAATCCTCGAGATCACAAGGTAAATGCTGTCCATATCTACAGTTTTTTATTCTTCATAAAAAAGTAAAAGATAGGACTGATCTTTATTAGCTGATGGAGACCAGTCTAGTATGCAGTTTGAGAGGCACGATGTGAATGTGAGTCTGAGGCAAGGATCGCTGCAGTTCTTCAGTCTGGAGAAAAGGAGGCTGAGGGGAGACCTCGCTGTTCTCTACAACTCCCCGAGGCAGGGGTCAGTCTCTTCTCCCAGGTAACAGTGATAGGACGAGGGGAAATGGTCTCAAATTGTGCCAGGAGAGGTTTAGACTGGATATTAGGAACAATTACTTCCCTGAAAGGGTTGTCAAGGCCTGGCCCAGGCTGCCCAGGGCAGTGGGGGAGTCCCCATCCCTGGAGGGATTTCAGAGCCGTGTAGATGTGGTGCTGAGGGACATGGGGTAGTGGTGACTTGGCAGTGCTGGGTTAATGGTTGGACTTGATGGTCTTAGAGATCATTTCCAACCAGGGCTATTCTATGATTCTGTGATTCTCCTTTTGGAACTGGTAGGACTTCCTCTGTGGTCTTAGGTGCATCACCCAACTGTTCTGCCTGGAATTTCCCATCTGTAATATGTAGATAATGACACTTGCCTCCCTGGTGAAGATTATGACGGTTAGTTAATGTTTGTAAAGTTCTGTGAAAATGTTAAGTGTTGTAAAAAAAAATAATGTATATATCTAAAAATTTGTGTGTCACCATTAAATTGAAGACTGAGTGAACACTTTCACCTTCATAATCCAGCACCTTTATGCCATTGTACAGGGAACTGGGCATAGATTTATGATATTGTGAAATTGTCCTCCTTTGAGGAAGGCATGGTCCAACACCTTAAATACACTTTTATGGTTTTCCCTGAGAAACAGCATCATGATTTAAAATGTATTATTAAGCCTTTCTTCTGAATTTTTTTTTCCAAGGATTTTCTTCAGCTGTTTGGTTTCAGCAAATGACTAAGATATTTAGATTTCTAGGTCTGCATCTCAGTCCACCCTTGACTTGCTAGAAATCCTGGAGCAAGTGAATTTGGCTTCTGTGCACTGGATCTTGACAGTTCCCTGTGTTTCTTCCAAATACTCTACTGAATACTGTGGTGAAGAAAGCAGAAGTCTTGTCCATGGATACAGACTTGAGGCCTTAAAATTGCTGTTCTACTTTTCTCATCCATTAATTGGTTATCAGGATTCATGATCTGATACGTACTTGTAAAAGATGCTAACATACATTATTTTAATCATTGGCATGCCTCAATGAATATATGATGGTGCTTTTAAGAGTGATAAATGTTTCTTTTTGACACATTGTCTTGGAGAAAGGGTTAAAAGATCAGGAAGGCCAAACTCAGTGGTCCTCTAGGTTTGGGGTTTTTTTGTGTTGGGTTTTGTTTTGTTGTTTTGTTTTGGTTTTCTTTTTAAATTATAGATGCTTTTTGAAGAGAAGGAACTTGAAGCTCCTTGCCTAGGCCATTCTTGGGTTGTGGTGTAGATGCTTTGAGGGTATAAACCACAGAGGAAGTTGGGATAAAATAGCTACTTAAAAAGAGATTAAGGGATTTACTTCAGTGCCTCTATGGACTGTGATTTAAAGGGAGAAGAGCCTAATTTTTCATACTGAAGCTACATTTATTAGCTACAGGTTTTAACTTCTTGGAAAGATTCTCACATCTTCCTATCAGCCAATTTTGGGAGTTAATCCAGACCAGTCAACAGAACTGTATGTTACACTTGATTTCTTGGTAATTTTAAAAGCTTTTCGATGTCTAATCTGTCCAATGTAACTCCCTAGTCTTTTGCCACAGATGGTATTGATCAGCAAGAATAATAGATAATTAAGCTCCATTTTCCAGAGGTAATAAATAAATAAATAAATAAAGTTGGGGTGTGGACGGAAGAAAGCATTACATAAACCAGAACTGAATAGAGAGTGATGACTCCAGGTCAAAAAACTCTTGAAACTTCTCCTTGTGGTTAGTTAATTTTTTATTTTTTTTTTCCTGTAGAGTTATACTTGGGACAGGAGCTGAACTTTGTCTTCCAACTTGCTTTGCCAGCAATGATCAGTGGGGACACAGTTTTATCAGTCTTTGAGTTTGCTGGCACCCTCAGAATTTAAAAAGCCTCAGTACTCAATAGAGTGGTTTTTAAGAAGTTTTTGGTCATCTTAACTGGATACTGGTTTCTGTGTGACAGATAAATTGAGGATGGCATGACATTGGACACTTGAGATGAAAAGCTCAGTACTGTTACTACTTTCAGTAAGTGGAGTTTTTTTTCAGTAGTCCCAGAAGAACAAAATTATATGCCAGGTGGTAGATGTTTGCATTTGAAAGGGTTTTCTCAGTTGGTTCTTATTCAGTTATAAATGCCTATCCTGTATAAAAACTGCCTTGAACCTCCTTAAATTTTCTTTTGTAAAAGCTTGACTCTAGAATTGTTCTCCATTTGTACACATTTATTTTGTCTTTTCAAATGTCAGCTCAGTATTTCAATAATAGATTCAATCATGCCTGAAGTTCTTACAATCCATTTTCAGTAGTGGATCATCCAGTTAGGAGCTAATGCCCTTTGCATTTTTTTGAGGCTTGGTTTGTCTTCAGATTGGAATTACCCAAAGTCACTTTTGAAACTGAGTTGTAGATGCTCAAGTAACTTCAGTCAAAGTTTGGAAATTGTATACTGTGGCTGATTTGTTCTTCTAAATGGAAGAGGGCCAGGAGGTGAGTTTGAGCACCTGAGTCCTTATCATCTACGCAGTTCATGTTAGCTCTCCCTGTGGCTTCACTTTGTACTTGTCAATTAATTCTGTTTAAGACAAGTCTGCTGTAGAGACATTTAGCTCTGAGCAGTGTGGATATGACCTAGTCTCTGCTGCATGGACTTAGGAGTTTGGGTTGCTCTCAGGTTTTAAACTATTTCATATCACTGTAGAGACATTGTGTGACCAGGAACCACTTGCCTGAGGCAAAAGAGGGAGAAGTCCCAACATCTTCAGTAGGTTCAGTTAAGAATGGGTTAGACTGGGTTGATGACACTGCAGATCATGTTGAAGTGAAACAGGAGTTCGTTTCTGTGCTACGTATGAATTCAGAATCAGCTCAGTCATGCACTATTTGTAGGTGTGTTCTTCCATCAAGAAGGCAGAACTGCAGCAGATCTCATTGACTTAAAAGATGTCTGTGACCACATTCACTTTGATGTTATTGAGGCACTCTGCTTCCATTTCAGGATTCTCAAGTGAGGTTAAATGAAGACTTGAGGACTTCTCTTTTTGCTCTAAAGGGTACGCTGTGCTAGTGAGTTTGTGGGCTCTGCTGTCCTCTGTGGACTGTGTTTCCAGCATTAGTCAGGACAAAGTAGATGGCCAAATAATCAGATGTTTGCTGTCAGCCTGCCTCCATTGTCTGTGATGATTTATGCTTGCTGAGAATCTGCCTGGTAAGGCTGAATCAAAATGTGATGTTTCTATGGTCCCCCATATGCATCACATCTGTTTATAGGCAATTGGGCAACTCTTTGTCTTGCCTGTGAAAGAGAAAAGAGAATTTGATTGATCCTGTGAATGTAGTTGCTCTCTTTCCTCCTTGAGAAATTTCTTCTTCTTAGACTAGGTTAAATGTTCTTTAGTGGGTTCCTGTGGATGGAAGGCATTCAGTGGTAAAAATGTTTTATTTCTTGGGAAATGTTTAATAAACATGAATAAAAATCCAACACAATCCAACCCCCAGTGGTTTCTCTCATGTAACTTTTTCTTATTTCTTAAATTTCATTGTAGTTGCTTTTAACCAAAACCAGCCAGTTTTAAGTCTACATTAAGCCCACATTAAGGTCTAACTTCGTATTTTTGGTCTACAGTTTGGAAATAGGAGTGTCTGATGCCCAGGGAAATATATAATTTAATTTTTTTTTTCTGTGAAAAGTAACTCCAACTTGATGAATTAGATGTGGGGGTTTTTTTTAAGGTATTATATATGGGATAGTAGTGGTATTGGAAAACAAGTGAAAAGGACAAAAGCTTTGAATTCAGGCTGGCAGACTGTATTCCAGAGGTCTTAAACTATGATTTGAAACTTCTGGAAGGTTTAGGTTGAATATTAGGGCTCAAAAATGCAGATAAGAAAATAAATTAAGAAATATTTCAGGTTAAATCTTTTCAATCTGGTTTTCTCCATTCTGCCTTCCAGCATCCTTTGTTTTTTCTTTGCATTCTATTCCCTAAAAGCCTTTTCTACTTTCAGAAAATGTTTAAATGCTTTTTTTATGACTAGCATAATATTCAAAGTTCTCACAACTTTTAGGCTACTGAAAAAATGGTATACCCTTCACTGCAGTTCCCTGAAAGTCTGGGAGAGGGGCACAGATGAGAAAAATGGCTTCTGTGCTTGTATCCTGTAGCTTTTGTCCAATATGCCGTAAATTTAATTCAAAACCACCCTTGGCTTTCAGCATGGAAAGCCCTACCAGCTAAGCTTAAAAAGGATTTTTCAGGCTTCAGTAACAGGGAATGATACCCCTCTTACCCCTCATATTTACTAACAGAACTTTAATTGTGCTGATGGAGAAGCAGAGCTATTATTTTCATTTCTTAGATGAGGAATTGGAGCATGGTGAGATTGCCACTTGTCAAAAGTAACAGCATATGTGCAGAGCCTCTGGCTGAACCTGGTGCTCCACAGCCTATAGCTGGTGCCCTGGAGTATTGATTGTTCTTCTTTTATGACAAACCATTAGTACTACAACATGTGCCAACCTATTGTGGAAAGATCTATCACAGCCACTTAGGAAATATTTTACACTGTTCTTTCACTCCTAGGGAAGAAAGAACAACATCTTAAGTCTTGTCTGCATTGAAGCGAGCTTTCTGTGTTCATACTTTAAAATGCAACCTGTTTGTGTAGTGGAACTTCAGAAAATATCTAAAGTGTACAATGATTTGAACTTCACAGGTCTGTTTGGTGCCTTTACAGAATCCCTTTCAACCGTACACCTTCTTGAGTAAAAATACACCATGAATTTACTGTAAAAGGGAAAAGACTGAGATTAGGAACAGTAATTTCCTGCCCAGATGACACCTGCAAGGAATTTAGGGATACAATCAGGCACTGCTCTTGGAAGCACCTTTTGGCTGTGAAAGAAAAGGGGAATCTGAAACTCATCTTCTTATTATCTTTTATGAAACAAAAATACTGGAAATCGGAAAGACATCACCAACTGTGCGTGCAAAAGTCACAGCAGAATGCAGATTACTGGAGGCCCCTAGTCCCCTCATAGACATTACCTAGGCACCCTCCTGGGTGTGAGATAATATGGGAATGTAAAGTGTAAGCTCTTGATTTTCTCCACCTTCCCTTTCTATCCTCAGGCTTTTATTTTCAACAAGCCGAAAAGGAATTGGGATTTCAACTGTATTGTTTGAAGGCTAAATCAGAGGACTTGATCTCTGATTTACTCCACTATATCCCTCTGAAATGAAAAAATCAGATCTGGTGGAAACCCATCGGCATAGCTGTTGTTAAGTCAGCGAAGGGTTGGCTCTGCAACTGCTGAGTTTGGTACTGTGGCCTTGTTCCAGCTGCTGCCACAGCAGTGACAACTTCTGAATTACCTTTAATAGCATCAGGTCTAATATAAACCTCTGTGATGCTTCTGAGATGCCTAAAACGTTCTTGTGATGATTTATTATGGCAGCTCGTCCCCCCACCTCTCTTGTGTGTCCCTTCTGCTTAAATCTCCTTGTGTTTACGGAGATGCCAGAGAAAGCTGGGCCAAGCCTGAGGGTTCCTGGGACACCTAAAGGTCTGTCTGGACGTCTCCCATTTAGAATCCCTTTCATGCTTTAAAGAATAATATACTTCTGTTTAAATTTCCTCAATTTACCAGTGAAGCTTGGTAGCCAGAGAAAGGACTTGCAAACAAGTATGTGCAAATACACTTGCAGAGAAAGTGATCACCTTGGAGTAGCTGATATTTAATCATTATATATGGTAATATTTACATTAGTGGAGATTGCATTTGGTTGCAGTGTTTTTAAGGCTTTTTACCAGATCTTATTAACCATTTCCTGGGTTTTATAGCATTCCTCAGAACAAAGTAATGGAAACTTTGAGAACCCATTTAGAATGGTCAGTTGCCTTACAATCGAGTCACTTTACCTGAGAAGGGGCACAACCATGTCCAAGTCCTTCTTTTTTGAATAAGTCAGCAACGTACTTGAGCCTCACGTGTCTGAGATGAAATCTGTTTTATCTTTCATATTCTTTTCGTGAAAGTCTCAAGAGAACTTGGTTCTCTTCTGATCTGGATTGGGAAAAAATGGCATTGTAAAGCCTCTTGGAACAGAGGAAGAATTCTGCTCTGGTCTAGTGATGCTGAAGTAGTGATTTCAATATTAAAGCAAAAAATGTTTCATAAAATGACTATATTTTAAAACAGGGAAGAGAATCCCAGCTTCTACTATACTGCTCATGAGGAGCACAGTCAAAGTTCTTTAAAAGGCAAAATCATAGTAAATAAGGACTTTTGTTTCCTCCAGTACTACGTTAGAAGGACCTACCAAACCAGAGAGAAGAATACCTTAGCCCTCAAGCTTACAGAAATTTCTTGAGGGGAGTCTCTGTAAAGAACTGCAATTAATTCACTTGAGTTGTGTGTGAGTGTAAGGTGTGAGGAGACAGATCTGCTCACAAGATCGGCGGACTTCCTGACTTCATGAGCGAGCAGCAAATCCTTTTATTACACAAGCTGTGGTGTGCACATCACTGAAAATTCGGTAACTGTTTCTCCCACTAGTATCTTCCAATTCTGTTACTTTTAATCATATTAAGTACAAAAACTGCATACAAATGCAATTTTTATTTTATTTTTTTTCAAGTGGAAGACATTTCTTTATAAGATGTTTTCATTGATGTTAATCTACTTGAGTATGATTCTGCTTGTTAGCATTCCTTGGGCTGAGAATGTGGCAGTGCAGTTCTCCAATAGGGACTTTTACCCACAAGTTCAGTTTCCATAGGTTACATCCACTGTCCTTCCTTCCTGCCTGGAAGTACATGATAGGATTGTGCTTTTTGTTTGTTTGCAGTGCTGATCCAAGAGAAGGGTCTGTCAAGGAAGATCCTGAATGAGGTGAAAAGGGAGGAAAGTAGTATTGAATAATGATGAGGTATTTACATACTTCAGAACAGATCTGACTCTTACTCCATTTTCTTTTAATGATGCCTATTTCGTAATGACTGCGGTTATGCTTCTTCAGTGACATTTATTTGATCGTAGTTAAGTACCGATTTTAAGAATTTTCCTTGAAGCCACTATCTGCACCAGAAGAACATGAATTTGGAAAGAGGAATGGAATAATACAAAAATATCCCTTGAGCATACCAAAGTAGAATATAACCCATCTAGGTGCTGTTTACTGGTATTTTGCTTTGTTAAGGTGTGCTTATAATCCATTGAAAAGTACAATTAAGAAGTGATTAGACTTACACAGAAGTATTTAGAATTTATGGAGTGGAGAAGTCAAGACTTAACATTTTATTGCCAAGGGGAGACTTGGCAGCTTAAAATCATCACTTTTCTCTCTTACTGTTTTAGCTGTGTGTCATGCTTTTATAGCTGAATGCTGAAGAAAAAGAAAACCTGTATGTTTCTTCTATCTTCGGCAGAGGCCGTTTGCCTCCCTCTTATATGTGTTTTACATTGCACATTGATGTCTCACACAGCAATAGAAAAAGGAAAATGCAATAAGGAAAGTGGTAAAATATAGATTGTGGAGGGAAAAAAAATCAAGACATGCTTGTAAAAATCTGAGCATTCATAGAACATCTCAGGAGAAACAGTAAAACCCAGATCTCTGCCTAGCTAATTTTATTAAAAAAAGGGCTAGATTTCTCACGGGTGGTCCATCAAGTGACTGTATGGTATGAGTAAAGTGGATGCTGGGAAGAATGCACAATATCTTGTAGTGGTGGAGGAGCATATATTAGACCTTATATTTTCTGCATATGCCAGTACTTTTTGTCATAGGTATTGAGTTTATCTTGGCTGACCCACACTTTTTAAAAAATGATGTCTCTTTGAGTTTTCTCCCTTACTAAAAAAGTGGCGTTTTTAAATGAAAAAATGAATTTTTAAAATGAAAATATATTGATTTGCTACCCAGTGTTTTTTAGATTCGGAGAAAGGAAACCTTGAATTAAATATAAAATACGTATAAATGGTCTCCTGGTAAACTTTCAGAGCTGTATTTTATCCTGTAATGTGATTCAAAAGTTTTGGCAGCTTTTTTGAGGGGCTTTTACTCAGTTATACCTGGTTATTTATGAACTACCTGCTATATGCTTCAGTATCTCATCAGTCCAGAAAGCTTCTGTAGCAGTACTGCAGGAAGCCCTACAGTGTCCACCAATGTGGGCATGGAGCATCTTCTGAGGGCACTAGGATGTGTGAGAGAAAGAAGAAAGTTCATGGTCACTTTGGTTTGGAATTGAGAGGTTGCGCTGAGTCTTTTCTTCGGAATTGTAACAAAGACCTGGGACCTGTGCCCCTCATTCTAGCTCATATCTCCATGGCCTGGGAAAACCTGTCCTCCCCTTTCCAACACTGGCTTTTGGGAGAGTCAGCAGGGAGAAGAGCATTCAGCGAAGAGCTCCTGAAGCAGCATCCAGCTTTTGAGAAGGAGGTACTCACCACCTGTGTGGTGCATCTTCTAGTACATCATCCAACATGAAGAGAAGAAAGCAGAACAAGACATTGCTCCTGTTCTGTTGAAGTCAATAACCGAACAGCCGTTGTCTTCGTTGTGACCCAGGACCCCACAGGGTCCTTTCTGGCACTCAGCTCCCTTCCTCTGAGTGTCAATGTGGGGAGATCCTTCCTGACATCTTTCGTTACCTACCTTCCACCCCTCTCTGCTCACCTCACCGCTACCCCAAAAGCAAAAACTTCATTTTGTTAGTATTATTGAGTGGGTAGTTTATTATTATGTAGACTTTTTTTGTCCGAAGGCCTGTTATTCATTCTGGGTGGAGGTGTTTGGCTTCAGTCACATTTATCTGTCTGTGTCCATGTTTCAAGGATTTCCGTGGTATTGACATTTCCATTACAGGAATTTGAAGAATGTTCAATTATATACAGGCCATGAAACATATTTACTTTTTTTTTTTCTTTTTTTTTTTAAATTTTTTTTATTTCTTATGTCTGCCAACTGTTCCCTGCCAAACTTTAAACTGGGCTGCTATGACTCTAAGATATTACTTTTTTATACATATTTGCTATATTGTAATATATACACGTAGTGCACATGCAAATAAAAGCTCATATCGTAGCATTAGGGGACAGCACCAGATTTGATCTGGAGGATTATTGCAGGCCTGTTTCTAATTTATATAATGTTTTTGTTAATAGCAGTACCTCTTTAAAATGCCCAATAAAGTAGTGTAGCATTAATTTAAATAGAAATTTCAGTCATTTTAGATATCCCCCCATTATAACAGGTCAGGCTTTTAACAGATGTCTCAATAACTTTGCTATTAGCAGGAATATTTAATGAATTAAAATCAGGCCTTTTTGTCTCTGTCACTCATTGAAATGACCTACATAGTTGGCAGATGGAGAGGACTTGCTTGTGCATTAGTACTGATGGGGTAGGGTATTTTCAGTTGTGTATTTTTGGAGACAAGAGAAAGATTTAACAGAAGTTAACATCATTTATTTTTTTTTAATGCCATACTTCAGTTGCCCTTTACAGAAAAATCATATTAGGCACATCTTGCCTTTTCAGCATAGAAAACATTTCGGACATTTCTCCTGGGCTCCAGACTTGTGTCTTAAAGTAAATTTTCAGTGAAGCAGTGGACAACTTTTTTTGCAAGTGTATGGACTAACAGAGTTGGAGCAGAAGGTGCAATAGCTCAGTTGCTGAAGAAGTTCTGGATGAAATCTCCTCTGGAGACCTGAGCATTTCCAAGCCTTTTTGGGGTGTTGGTTTTTGTGCTTAAGTATTTTCATTCCTCTTCCTGGCACGGTGAAAGTTTTTCAGAATTATACTAAGGGTCTCGCTTAAAATGGTTCACTGACAGGTTGTTGGGCCACCATGTGTATTCTTTGAAGAATCAAAAAGGACCTATTAGGTCCTTTTTTTGTATTATTAGGTCCTTTATTTGTATTATCCTATGTTAGGATAATACAAATAAATTTATACAAGGGAATTGGGTTCCTCTCTTGGAATTTTAGGTCTTTTTCGTACTTAATTCAAGAAGAATCTGAAGTCTTTCTGGAGTGATGGCCTAGTTCATTTCAACTCAAAACTTACTTGCTTCCAGATAAAAGGAACTGCCATCATTCCACATGGCCTGCTCTGTTCTGTGGTTTGCACCCGTGTGCTATCAGAGAAAGACGACTGCAAAGAAAGTATACCCCTTTTCAAAGGAAAACAACAATTCTTGAAGTAAAACCAGTAAATCATTGGGTTCGTCATCGTCTTGTTGGGTACAAGTGTTGTCTCTTAAATGGGAAAGGAGCTTTTTGATTTATTAGAGGTTTTCCTTTAACAGGGACTAGAAACACAGTCCCATAGAATACCACTGAATGTTTATTATTTGTCTAAGTCAAAAATAAGTAGTGATGCCCTTTTAGCATTATCTTTTAACTCTTTTTCTTCTTGCACAAAGAATCACTGTAAGGACTGAGAAAGACACTTAGGCAGAGACAACAGGGGAAAGGATGTGGTACATCCTGCGCCCATTAACACTGTCAATTAGCACCATTTATCTTGAAATTTGTCCAGCTTGGAACACAAAGCATGTACGTCAGGGTTTGGGCCAGACAGAAACATAGAAAATAATGGTATTTGTGGAGACACTAGCCAATGTGGGGGAGAGAGCAAAGGCGCACAGTAATTCTAAAAAGAGCTGCATTTTTTGTGTGTGAAAATTTGATAATAAGATGATTCTTTCAACATAAACACAGTTCTCTAAGGACTTATTAATGCTTCAGTAGCATAGTGGAAAGACTCTAGTGCAGTCCGCTTTAATAGCTTTCTGGCTTGAACCCCAATACATAATGTTCTAGTAATAGTTTATGGGTGACTGCAATAAATTGGTAGCAAGTGTTTTCCATTTTTTGGCTCTTCTTATCAGATCTGCTGGTGGAACATTTTGTTCTGAGAGTATTGCAAAGGCAATTAATCTGCTGTAGATGTGTGCTCAAGACTTTTGTGTCTTTTAAAATATATGTATATATGAGGTTTTTTGCTATGTTCCGAGATGTACAGTGTAAAGCTGGGGGCCAGTGAAATGTTACAGGGGATCTGAGCAGTTGGTTAGACCCAGCAGGACTCCACCTACCCTAACTAATGTTCTGCGAGCACTGCCAAAAAGGCAGAGCTTTCCTCCCCGCTGCCACTTCCCTCCCCAGTACTTTCATTGTTCTAGTCTTTTCATGCAGCAGTGGAAAATTTGTTCCTGTCCATGCGGGAATAAAGATCTTTCACACAGGTTCATTTTAGACCTAAGTGGCTCTTTGAAATAGAAAGAAACGTGAAATATTTTGTACTTAGTGGTGAGGGAAAGAGCCACTTTTGATTAGAGATGGGCCTGATACGGTCACCTTTGATTTCTATTGGATTTGGAGCTGAACTTAACTGTAATTACAGAGTGAAATTCCATGGCCTCTATTATACAGGAGCTGTCCCTCTTGGTCTTCAAATCAATTAATTCACAGCTCCAGATCATCTCTATAGCCAGCCTAATTGAAACAGCCTGCTTTCATCTCCACTCCCACAACTAGAAGAAGAGTTTGGTAGCTGAACCCAGATCGGAAATGTCTAGCTGCTTTCTGTTTATAAGAGGTGCCAAACAAAAACCATCAGCCTGATTGCCCCAGGATTTTATTCCTCTGGATATGACAAATTCAAAGGTACTGAGTACTGGAGAGTAAGCAAACATTATCCAGTGGATTGTGCCACTGAACATCTCATGCTTGTTCCCAACTCCATTTTGTTTCTTTAAACAGCTAGCATGCTGGCTCTTCACACAATCATCCAACATAGCTTGTAGATTACACTGAAAATGAAAATGTGTATGTTTCTCCAAGATAACATTAAACACCTAAAATTAAAGTACAGCTGAGTACCTCCTTCATTCCTTTAATCTTCCGCATGTACTGGAACATTTGTTTTATATAAAGGTTATATTACAAAAATACTGGACTTGGGGCAAAAATCAAATCTTAAAGAATGTAAACTAAAGCCTGGAGATCTCTAAAGCACAGAGTGAACAGATACTCAAGAAATATTTGAAGTAACAGAACATGGACTTTGCCCAGTTAATGTTAAAAGTATCCCAAATGACAGCAGGGGAGTCAGTTTGGTTGTCATACAAAGCTGCAGAGAGAGATGGAGATGAACAGAAAGTACTGAAAATCTGGCCCTGAGACAATAAATGGAAGTGTTAAGTGAATGAGAGTGAGAATTGATGAAGGAAGTTAGAAACAGAGAAGCACCGAATAAGGATTGTCATACCAGAACCACTTCTAATGGTGTCTACCCTGTCATAAGCCTGATAAATGGGGATATTTCTTCTCTGATGCATACTAGCCATATTATAAAAGAGTGTTATGGACTTACAGAAGGAAAAGACCATCTGATTAAAAGGGTGGGCAAGTTGGACTCAGACCACAGAGATTCAGTGCTACTTTCAGACAGTTTCCATCCTGTGGTTCTGCTCTGCTTTCACTGCCTATTGTGAACAGAGATCTATTTTTATGCTGTTTACTTATTTAACCAAGTTATTAAGATAATGCTTTTAACTGCTTGGGATCCCCACCTTAAACACTTTGATTGTCTTATTTATGGGAAAAAAAACACCCCAACCCATGTTCAGATATAGTTGTGGGAATCTGTTGCATATTCCATTCATGTAGGAGCTGCAGTTTTCCATCTTTCACCCTGTGTAAGAAAGGACAGTTTTCAAGCACTGCTGCTAACGATGCACTAGGCTGGCTGTTTCTCTCCACAAACAGAAATCTGTCCCATTTCCTGCTAAGGATTCTGGGCAGAGTTGTCCAGTAGGTAATTTCCTGTAGTAAACATTACAATAATTAGAGTTATCGTTCCAGAGCACTGAACTTTCAGTGTCTTTTATTACTGCATCGCAGAAATCATACAAGAAGCAACAGCAGTCAGATGTGGTATTGTTATTAATTTCAGTTGTGCTAAAGCAAATATACAGTGTGAAAAACATAGAAATTAGATGGTTCTATATTTGTAGCCATTAAAATATATGTACAAGAACAAGCACGCAACTCAAGACCAAAGAGGATAATCCAAGAAGAATAGTTAAAACCTCTATTTCAAAAAAAAACCCCACTACTTTACTGCACTTCTTTTATTTATGAAGTATTTATTAAGGAGCAGGTTTGTAAGTATGTGTTTAGGAAACTACTTGCATTACAGACAATCAGGAAGGTCTAGTATAGTAGATAATATTAAAATGAGCATAATATTTAAATTAACAAAATTCAGAGATGTGGTGATGTTGAGAATGCTCAATGAGAAGCCCTGCTAGAAGACTCAGTGAGATTTGGTTCAAATTATCTGCCCTGGCTTAGAGGGCAATAGTTTCCATCTTTTTTTCTTTTTTTTCTGATAGGTCAGAAGCAGAGAATTTGCAGGAGAATGTTCTGTTTAAAATTAGTGAAAGTGGGAAGAGAAATTCTTGAGGTGTGTTTCTTTTATGTTTACTGTATTTCTTCACTGTATAAAGTGGTCTACTTCCAGTGCTGTGATGTGTTTGGAATAAACAGCAGAGTGCTATATTTCACTGTAAGGTCTGTCTATAGAAAGTGCTGGCTCTCAGATCAGCTGTTTACATTTTTTTGAAAAAGCTCCCATCTGTTACATCAAACTTGTTAATATAGGTCTACAGGATACAATAACATTAATGCTTTAAGTATCCAAATGAAATGTCAGAGTCCAGTTGCGGATACCAAATTCACATGTGGCAGTGTCCTGAATCCACCTCTTTACTAACAGGCCATTTAATAATCCGTGTAAGTATCCATAGATGTCTAAGTCTTTGAAGGTCTGTGGGGGGCCAGATGTACAATTGCAGTTACAACATCAAATCCTCACAAAAGCTTTTCCACCACACTAGCATGACCACATAAAATTTGGCCTCGTTTTTTTTTTTTGGCTCTGCAGCTACAGCCCCGTCAAGACCTATTTAAGAGTAAAAATAGGGTCAGTAAGGGAAGTCTCTGAGCTTCATGCTGTTCCCAGTGAAGTTAAAGGCAAAGTGGTTGCATAAATAGAGGTATATCTTCCATGTATATTTTGCCCCTCATTTGAAAAAACCCAAACATAGACTTTATGGTTTGTTTTGTTTCTTTTTTGTTATGGTTTGCTTTGTTTGGATTTAAAACATAACTGAGTCCTTGATATTTTTATTTCTTGTATGAGCTACTATAATTTATTATTATAGTGGCCATCTGACTGGAATGAAGATGTATGCCCCTGTTTTGATCCTTGTAATGACGGAGGGTGAAATGTAAGTTTGTTATATTACCTTTCTTGTTTCTACTCTTTTGTATCCATGGGTTTTTAATTTACATTGCATTGTGAATGAAAACCCTTATCTTCTGTTATGTTTTTTTCCTGCCACTCAAATTTTGCATCAACACAAAAGGTTTGTTCTCCAGTTCGTGTTCAGTATTTGGTCACGTTCATTATGAGGTGTATCTAGAATACACAGATCACATATTATACATAAAATATCATTTTGCACTGCATTTTCCTTGATATCTTATTATTAAGGGCTATTTTTTTAGTGGATAGAAACCCAGTCTATGCATAAAACTGCATTCAAATGAGCTTTGCACATCTAATCATATCTATTTTTATTCCCAAATGCTTGGTGATCAACAGTAATTTCAAGTACAATGGTTATAAATTGTATTACTGTAAACACAATGAAACTGGCTAAATAGGACTGTGCAGAGGGTTAATAGTCCAATAATAATTAAAATAATCCTCTTCAATTAAGTAATAACTTTGGCCACCTGCCTTCTTCCAACCCCCAACACCACCCTCAGTACTCCTTAAAAAAATATTCACATTACAATCTTGTGTAACAGATTAACATAACATATCTGGAACATTACTCAGATTTTTGGGCAATGGCACTCTGAACATGTTCGTAAGTCAAGCTTTTTTCTCAGCAGCATCCTGCTGTTAACTCTTGACATTTTCAAGTTGGTAGGGCTCTACCTAACTGGAATTACCTGCCTGTGGTATTGCAGGGAGGGTTACACGAGTGTATGCCTCAGGGGGAATCTGCTGAACAGAAATACCCAATGTTTTAAGGGGCTTCCACAGATAAACTCTGAAATTTTACACTCGCTTTCAGATTTGAGTGGCCATGATACCTATTTGATAGATGATTTTAGTCATGATAGTGGATTACACAAATACAGATGCACAGGTGGATGCGCAAGAGAGATGTTAAAAATGCAGGATTTTTTCCTTTAAAACATGAGAAGATGTAGTGTCTCAGTCAGAAACAGCAACATAATCACCTAAGCACAAGAGTGGAAGTTAGGAAGCCTTCTCTTTTCTTCGGTGCTTTATGTCACTTGTTTTTCTGGTAGGTTTTTCTGACTTGTGAAGTAAGAATCATGCCAGTGAGATTTGTGATGGAAAGTGTTTGGGACACCAGTTATTATCTTTGGAGTATGATACAGTCTTCAATTTATTGTCCCTTTTTTTTCTTAGGTGACCAGACCTAGAAACGAAATAACTCTCTGCTATAAATGGAATTTAACATATAAGTCCCATTTTTAGTAACAGATTTCATCTCGTCTGTTGCTAAAATAATTTGCCTCTGTAAAGAATCAGTAAGTAAACAGCCAAGCAATTTTTGCTTGTACATATCGTAATTCCCATTTTAAAAATTACCTAATAAAGATTGCCTTTTAAATAGAGCTATCAGGGGCATGTTGTACTAAACAAGAAGAGGGAAAAAAAAAATCCCTCTGTCATTTGAAAGAGACCATTTAGCCTCTGAACGTATTTACTCCACACTAAATAATAGATGTTATTCTCAGATAAATAGAACATGGTCTATACCCTCCTATTGGAAACTGTTTTGTTTTGTCTGAATACTCCACCCACTCCATCCACCTGCCCCCAAAACAACAAACAGATTTGGCTAGTATATGTTGTAAGTAAATTTTAGGAGTGTCATATAAATTATTAATTTAATAAAGTTAATATTTAAATAACTTTTTAATCATTAACAAAAGTAGAAAGTTCAGAGTAAAGATACTCTTCTTCCTCCCCATAAAAATAAACATTAACAAATCAGTCTAATTCTTATGCATAATGTCAGTTGCTCTGGTTTGGAAAGTTAATGGTAGTAACTGATATGAAGATAGTACTCTGGCAAAGTATGAAGATTACTTGCATGCCCTTAAAAAAATTGTCCAAAAGTGTTATTGACAGGTCAGTACCTGCAGAAGGGATTATTAGCATTTGTTAATATATGGAAATACTCATCACTGAGTTAACTGAGAGCTTTTCCATTTGTTTTCTCATCCTGTAACCTGGAGGAAGAGTGGAGGCCACTGTGGTTTTTTGATAGGTGGTGTTTGTTGAGCGTAGCTCTCTTTGGAATGGGCAGGTCAAATAAATAAATTGTGCACGTATGGAAGATGGTGGCAAGATCTGCAATGCAAATGTATTCCGAGGAAAGGCAATTCCACTACTATTGCTCTGGAAGATCCTTCTGCTCTTTCATAAACGAGCTGGTCAGCTGCTCGCTGCTGCTGTGCTTCCTGATGGCAGGATCTGCCTTTGGAGTCCTGCTCCTTAGCTTCCCTCTCCCTTCTCTCCCCTCAGCCGTGAAACGGTGAGAGCTGGTCTTTAGCTACGGCATTAAGTATCGATTCTTCTCCGCTGATAACAGATCACCATTTATGACATATTATGGTACAAGTACTGACTGGGGAACTGTTGGCATATTACTTTCATTTTGAACAGAGACACTTGCTAGAACTGAGAAGCATGAGCGTGGTAGCGGTGTTTCTAGCTGTTGGCTCAGTGCTAACTGCTGGACTTGTGATAAGCATGTAGGATTCGGGCTCATTTGCTACACAGCAGTGCTTGGTTTAAAAGCAAGACTTTAGTGCTTTTACATGTACCTAAGAGGTGCTTTTTGCCCGTAACTGAAGAAAAAAGAGAAGCTTGACTTTTCAAAATCTGATTCTTGAGGTCCTGCAGCTTTCTCATTCCCTTTAGGACTTGGGAAATGATTGAGTGAAAGTGCTGTTATTTTTTCATGTAACACCACTGGTATCCTGTGATTTCTTTAGAGAGGTCCTTCCCAGATTTTGTTTGGCAAAAAAACCCTGAAATACATTACTTAACTTTCTATACATAGAATAGAAGCTGTTAGTCTAAGTCATTCTTTTGTGGGAGAGACAAGACAATGTATCTTTCATTCCCGTTGTCTGTTTTAATGTTGGGAGAGGCATCACCTTAATTTTGTGTTAACCAGTTTTCATTTTGGAAGAGCTATTTGAAATAACACTTCTCAATTACTACAGAGCTGCAAGATCCTATCATGTAGTATAGTGCCAGATTTTTCTGATATGTGCAAATCTGCATAGAAAAGGCAAACATTTTTGGAACCCCAAGTCTGATCTTGACAGAGAAAACAATATAAGCATTTCTGTTTTTTAAAAGTGATTTCAGCCACAGACAGATTGATTTTTCACTGGGATTCAGAGATATTTCCTTTTCTGAATAGTAGGACTTGTGATTGTCAAAGTCTGATAGCAGACTTCTATCACCTTTCTTGGAAAAAATCTCATTTTGATGTGATTTTTATTTATAATCATTATTTTATTGTGACCGTACCTTGAGCATTCCTGCTGGGCTTCCACTCTGGGCAAAGAGCAGCACAAATCTCAGCTAGACCTACCAACTTACCGCTGTTTGTTTGGCCTGCCAGTAGCTCAGGAAATGGTGGTCACATGTTAGACTACCTGGACACTAAGAAGCAATGAGTTCTGTTGGTCTCATTTGTGAGTACACTAATAGGTCTAGCAGGGTGCACGTAACTTTCTACGTGTGTGTGCTGGCTAGGCAGCACATACAGACCTTGGCCAGTCACCGGTTTGCCTCTTAGAAAAGATATCATGGGATCACGGAAGAGAAATTGACTTCATGACAGGATAGGGATGTACTTTTGAGAGTCCAGAGCACTGGAACAAGCTGCCCAGAGAGGTGGTGGAATCTCCTTCTCTAAAGACATTCCAAACCCGCCTGGATGCCATCCTGTGCGACCTGCTCTAGGTGACCCTGCTCTGGCAGGGGGGTTGGACTAGATGATCTCCAGAGGTCCCTTCCAACCCCCACCAGTTTGTGGTTCTGTGATATAGCTCACTCATCTCAACAGGAGGCATTTAGTCTAGGCATCTAGGCTAGATGGAAGAATAGGCAGAAGAAAGCAAGAGCCTTGGCTGGTGATTGTCTTAGCCCCATATGTGAGAAGAGAAGGAATCGCTCTCTCAGGATGCTCACTTCGTTCCAGTGGTGAAAGGAGCAGCCTTGGCAACGTTGTCTTTTAGGTGGCCAGAGTTAGGGGAGATGACTTTACCCTTAATGACTCTATGTTTTTATTTTACTCCTTGCAAAGTGACGATAATCTAGTTCTATTTGGTTTTGCTTTACAGTGCTTTGAGGTTCTTGGTGCGAGAGTTATGCAAACGCAAAGTAGCATGATGTTTGGAATTGCCAAGTTAATGGGGCAGATGTAATGCTCGGATTTTTGGACAGAGCTTTAAATTAATTAATAGAGAGGAAGGAAGACTTTGTTGTTAAAGCAGTGGAATGTAACCTGAGATAAAATTTCAGCACTGTACTCTATCACCGATTTCCTGAGTAACTCCAATGTGCGTGTCCCAACTCATCTGAAAAAGTAGTTCCTCTTCTTTCACTCTTTGGCTGTTGTGTTCTGAAAAGGTTTTTTCTGGTGATGACTGTCTCAGGGTCTGTGTCACTGCAGTGCCTAATACATCAAACTCACTGCGATCTCTAAACTGTACTGCAATATAAATAATTTATTACCTGAAAACATAGTTTTGTGTTACATATTTCAGAAACTTTGTTTAGTCTCATTTAACGTAAGAGGACAAAAATGTGGATAGTCCATTGGCCTGTATTAAATGGAAGAAAAGTGGAGGTAATTTTGTGCAAGTTTGAGGAAAATACAGATAAAAGTTATATACGTAGGTCATGTGAGAATAATTATCAAGTAGTTCACATGTTTTGAGGGGTATCACCTCAAGAAATAGATTTTACTAGGTGAAGTATGTGTACTGAAGTGTTCTTAATTTAAAAACTACTATGTAATAAGCAGGGAGTTAAACTCATCCTTGAATCTCATTGATTTTGGTAAGATTACAGCAAAGGTTAGTTTGATCCACAACTATCCACTTTTGCTGGTGAATTTTCAGCTAAAGATGTAGAGTCCATATTGGGTTGTTTCCTTCAGATCTTAAGCTGTACAAACTTTATATTTGTTCTATAAAATATGAGGCATTCTTGTAATGGAGATATCTGCTAGCTTGCAATATAGCTCCCACCATGGTTTTAATCTAAATACTATATATCGATGTATCTCGGCTAAGATTTTTACTGAATCAATTCCCCTCATGTCCTTAAAGCAGGATGAATGTTAGAACTAAAAATGTCCTACTGGTCTGAATATCTCAGTCTTCATGTTGATTAATATAATAGTTATTTTTGTAATAATATAAATTTTTAATTAGACCCATTCTTGTTACTTGGTTTCTATGTACCAAATTTTACATATTAATCATTATAAAAAATAAATATTGTATCTGTGATGTATGATAAAGATGATAGGAAAAAATAAGGGAAAGAGTTATGTCAGGATCAGAGATGTATTCTGAGTGTCATATTTAGTACTGTTTCAAGTGTGCACTTTTCTTCTAGTTCCCTTTATGTTTAGACTAGAGGAACCTATTGCAGCATGAAGGAACTTTTTTCTGTCCAGAAATCATTGCAAAGTGGCAAATATTGAATTTTTAATGTTCCCCACTGTATATAACTGAGGAAAGGTACATTTTCTAAGAGGTTTTGTAGATTGTTTTGTTTTGTGGGTTTTGTCCTAGAGGAAATGTGAACTGAATTTCTCTGTTGTGAGGCATTTTAGGTTATGCCATGTAGCTGTTATACATGTATTGGAATAATTTTGAAAAATTCAGTAAAGTACAAGAATAAAAAGAATGTGAAATAGGCTGAATTTTGTTTTGTTTCTGTTTTGCAAAATAACAATGTTTTTGAATGTCACTTGACAAACATCAGCTGAAGATACTGAGGAAAGCTTTGGAACTGATATTTTGTCAGGGCTTAGAATAAACGTTAAGGGTCATTCGTAATAATACTGAAAATACCTCACCAGCAGAAAAAAATGCTTTTGCTGTGATCATATATTTTTGCAGACAAGAAGTTTGGTATTTACTGAAGTGTTAGCATCTGTCTTGGCTACCTCATTAGAAAAGAATTTATAGATATATTGACAAATTACACAGCAGAAGAAATATAAAAAGCAAAACCATCTTGATTACAAATGAGACGTCTTTGTCTTGCCTCTTGATGGACTGTTCCTTCTTAACTGTGGTATCACGAGCTTCAGAGGCAACTGGAGACAACTTGTCCTGGGAGGTTATCATCCTTCCTTCACACTGATGTATTCACCTATCACATGATCTCAGAAAAACGTCTTTCTGATAAGTGTGGATGATTCACTTGTTAGAGATCAAGAGCTAGGGTTAAGGTTAAGGTACAAGCCTTTTTTGCTGCCCTCCCCTTTAGGTATGAAAGTCACTATACCTACTCATTTCAAGGATATGTGGTAAAAAGAGCCGCCTGTATCTAAAGTGGCTGAAATAATTTGAAAGTTAAGAAGGATCTGGCTGAAGTAAATAGACTAAATCCCTTCTTCTACTGCCTTCCAAGGCAGTAAGAATTACACCAGGACTGCTTACGGGTCTTTTCACATGGGCCTAATTCAGGCGAGGCTGAAGAATATTCCCTATCTAACCCTCACAAATGCCAACCAATGTAGCTTTGATTCACTTCATAAATAGGAGCAGCATAAAAAACAGTATACTTTTCCTCAGAATTAAGGGCTAAAGCCAGAATCTGCTTTCTAGTGGTATTTTCTGAACATTACAACCTCTAATGTTGTACGTTCTATACAAGCAAAATGCCTATAGCTATAGGAAGATAACTGGGATCCCTGCTCAGAGCTGCTCTCCAGCTTTTCCAGGAAAACTTGGATCTGAGCAATTCTCCTTTGGTACCACCTGCTGCTCATATGCATTGAGCATCCTTCCCTGGGGCTTCCAGCTAGCATTGTGTAAGTACACACTGGAAAGGCTGCATAATTCATGAGGACATAGCTAACTTACCTGCCTCATGAAAAATGTCCTGAAAGTACTCCTAAACTCGAAGAAAGATCCTACTTTGTCTTCTGAGTCTGGTAAAATGCAAAAAGATTTGGGGGGATTTACTGTATGCAGTTGTCTCCACTTCAGCAATTAAGAAAATCACCTTTTCCTTCAGCTGGATGTCTACTGAGGATTCCAGAGGAAGATTAGAAGTCAAAAGTTAAAGGAGAGATGAGCATTGTGCATATATCCTTAATTCTGCATCTCAGGTCTACCAAAGTATTTGTAACCTAGCCTGTAACTCCATCATCAGATACATTTTAGTGTTTTCTCTACATGTCTTCTGTTTATCCTTATTTTCTGTAGCGTTAGGTATACTTAGAAATACATGTATTACCTATACATTGTTCTCTGTGTCAAACAGAATTTGTAAGTCGTTTATGTGAGCAGTACACAGTAAAACATTTTCACACAGTGTACTAAATATTAAATATACAGCGTAACGTGCTAATAAAATGTTGCTAACATAAGTAGGCCACCTAAATTAGAGGCTAAGCCAGCTCTGTGATTAACTATCTCAGCTCCTGAATTGCACCTTTGGAAGGCTTTGGTAGGCAAAAAAGGTATTATACATAAATATTGACAAGGTTGTTAAGATCTAAAACCTGGGAAAAAAACCCAAATTATGTTGGACCGTTATAGCTATTAAGAGTAGATTAATAAATATGTTATCAAACTGCATTTGTAGCAATGATAAGGGAATAGTAGTACGCAAATACCTTGTTAAATATTTTGGTAATGAACTCGTGAAGACTTCTGCTTGTGTGTGAAACTTCAGAATAGGTTTTTAGTGGCATGTCTCATATGTGCAGCTTCAGCATATATACATATGTCTTTGTTAATCCAGGGCTTCAAAAGCAATATTGTAGAATCGTTTCCAAAGACAAGCTAGTTAAGAAAACTTGTCTGAGATTTACAACTACATTTCTTCTGTGATGATGATGTAACTTTTTTCCTGGATGGTAATGACTGTATGATGGGCTGAGGTTACTGAGGAGGAGATGGCATTGTTTCACACTACTGAATGCTGGAGGCTTCAAAGGGTATGTGCTAACTTCAGCGGGTATAGAAATGTCACTGTTTTATCCAGCAAAGAACTTGGAACTTCCCTTGTTCTCAGTGTATCGCCGGGGAAGGCTGTATCGGATCAGCACTGGGTTAGGCAGGACACTGTGTCAGAAGGAGGGAGGACTTAAAGGTGGACTCAGCTGGAGGTCAGGCCTAGAACAGCACCTTGTTGGATTGTCAGGGACTGGTGGCATTGACCTTTTTTTTTTTTACTGATGGCACAGAAAAGGTTTACTTCAGCAGGATGGCTTTGTTCAATACAGAAAATGGGATTGTACCTGGGACTGTTTTATCCTTCATTGTAGAATTTCTGTCTGGAGCCTTCAGGTTCTCCCTCTGTCTCTCATGTCTTCCTAGCAGATGTACAGAGACAGGAGAGGGTGCATATGCCTCACAGGAATCTCATTTTCCCTCACTTGCAAGTCAGAAACAGCCGGCTCATTCACTAGTGAACATGTGAATACAGGATCTTTATACTAAAGCTTTTATTTCTGTATTTAAAATTCCACCAGGGTTCAGTGAGAGGAAGGTATTTTGGAGTTAATAAGAAATCTGTATTCTTCAAAACAACCCCGCCTCTAAACCAAAAGTCCAGAGCCTTATGAAATATCTGCTTTGTGTCCTAA
Source organism: Podargus strigoides (assembly GCA_028020825.1). Taxonomy (NCBI): domain Eukaryota; kingdom Metazoa; phylum Chordata; class Aves; order Caprimulgiformes; family Podargidae; genus Podargus; species Podargus strigoides. The sequence continues at coordinate 2,990,487 of CM051635.1, forward strand.
AATAAAGCATGTATTTCATGCTCTAAAAGTCTGAGGTTTGTAGCTGAAAAAGATTAAGTAAATAATTCAGAATTAGTTGTTTTTACCTGTTAATTATTAAGCAGGTTAGTCTGTGTACTTTTTATAGACATTGAGCTTTATTTATTTATTTTTATTTACTTGGCTCATGTTCTGATTTTGAAATTTGAAGAAGTTTCTGCCAAGGAAGAGATCACAAGAGAAAAGGCATCAAGGAGTTAAGCATTGCACAGGAGGCAAAATCTGTAGGGATGTGTAGTCTTTGGAGAGAGTGGAGAATTGTCATCCCTTGCTTCCCTTCTGTGTTCTCCTAGACGAGTGTCCAGTGCTTTGAGGGTACTAAATTTTTAAGGTGAGAATGATTTTTTTTCTGCCAGATGCAGCACTTTTGATTCCTACTTTGTGATCCCAGTGACCAGGGACAGAGGAGTCCATTGTTACGAGGTGATATGTGGTTCATGTCAGTCAAAGGGAAGTTTCAGCCTTGTTCTGTTTGAGAAATAGAATAGAAATTTGAAGGAACTGATCAGGTAACAGACACACTGTATATCTCTTCTCTTGTCGTGTGAGAGTTACAGCCTGGTGGAAGGTTGTAAGCTGACGGCTGTAAAGTCTGAAATCTTTGTCGTTTGAGGAGGTACAGGGAGGCCAACTGCAACGTGAGCTGCTCTCCCAGACACATTTAGATCCATCCATCATGAGATTGCGTCCCGTGGCAGGTGCTAGTTCAGTCCAAGTGGATCTTGGCTTTTGGTGGTCACGAACAGGCCAATGGTTTCCCAGGTTCCCCTTCAGTCTCAGGATCAGTCACTTGAGAAAAGAACGTGATAAGCAGCAAAATAATTCTGTGTTTTGCGTCCAGTAATTTTCTTGGTTGCTCTTTACATGGTGTAGACCTAAGCATAGATTGAAACAGAGGATGAGAAGAGATTTGGGGTTGGGTTTGCTTTTTGCCCTCCCCTGCCAGGCAGTGATCCACCCCACTGCTAATCATAGTCCCTCCCTGCCGTAAGCCAAATCATTGACTAATTTTTTTGAACATTCGAACTGTTTCTTTGGTCTTGACAGAGTAAGATATCATTTGATATTTTCACTCACCTTTTCCAAAGGGGAGAAGAAAGCACAGGGTAGTGAGAAAAGTCAGTTGAAATGATTGGCATTAAAAAACAAAAGCTGCTGAAATGTGAGACTGATCTTTGGACTGTATATTAAAAATCAAAGATTTTAAAAGACTTTTTATGTGAGAATTAATAGCCCGATTTTGTTGACAGTTGAAGTCTTCATCTGTTACCATGGCATGTTTTAATTCACTGTCTGCATTGGTATTTCCTTCTGAAGAAATACACAGCCTAGTTGCTAATACATCTAATACTAAAAATGCCACTTGCTTCTCATGTTCTAGGTGATGATTTCTGCCTAAGTGAAGTTACGGTACATAAAGTTAAGAGGAGGTTAACCTGGTAGATAGTGTTACAGATGTTCCCCTGTCTCCATCACATGACTGTTGCCTTAAAGTTCATTTTGTCCTGGCCTAGGCAGTTAATCGAGGTCTTTCATGTAGATAAATATGGGCAGACAGTCCTTTTCAAATAGAATTTAAAAGCACACAGGGAATCTGAATTGTTTTTTGAAAGACTTTTTCGTGTGTAACATTGTTATTTCTTTAAATTTTTTTTTCTGTACATATGTGAAGCTTCCTTTCCTGCAAAAAAAGCCAATTCATATCCAGTTCATTATCTTATACTTGCCAGCCAGGTCAGTGGTCTGCTTTGGGCAATTGTCTTCAGAAATTTTCTGGAATCTGTCTTTATCATGGAGTTTAATGCTAGTCTTTTGCTTTATTCCTTTATTTCCCCCGAGATAGACAAGCTTGTATCTTGAAACAAGTTAAAGAGATCTCAACTCTAGTTTTCAGTGGACAGAAGTCCATATTACCAAAACCATTACTACAGTCAATAGTAATTGGTCTGTGGCTGTAAGTCCAATGAAAGAGGTTGAACCAACCACAAAACCTGACCACTCAACATGGTCCCTCAGTTCAAGGCTGAGGGGTAGTGGCGAGCCTGTGTGAGTCAATCTGTTCTGCTGCTAGAAGTACCGTCCTGGAAATGAGAGGATTTCAATCTCTAAGCCTGCCAGATTAGACTTTTCCATAAGCATTAAATTCACACACAAGACTTTTTTTTTTTTTTTTTTTTTTTTTTTTTTTAAAAAAAAAAGAGCATTGCTGTGATGCATTGTCCGTTTTGCTAAGGACATACTTTACCCAATGTTTGTGCCAGGTTGACTGAATCTCAAAAGAGACCAAGAGACTGGTAGTCTCACAGTGAATCACTGTCTGAAACCCTTTTGGCTCCTATATTCTTAGCATTAATCAACAGTGATTCCTTTCATCCACTTGCTACCAGAGTTTAGTTTTTATCTATGATGACTATGTTTGGAAGGAATTGAACTGGAATGATGCTAATATAATTTATCTTACTCTTTGCATTTTGTTCTTTGAATATAGAGTCCTAAAATGAGAAGATCCTCACAGTTATCATCCTATAATATTTTCTCCCTCCCTCAGTAAAAGCTCCATAACCTTGAAAGAAATTGTAAATAAAATTGGCACGTTCTTTACATATTCTTGAATGGAATGTGTTTATCTCTATTTCACTTAATCTGATGCTAGTTCACTGAATAGGATTTTTTTTCATTAGTAGCAAATGTCAGGAGGCCATGCAGCTTATAAGGCATTAACATAAGGAAATGAACAAGTATATACAGTTCTTTCTTGTTTGCCTTTGAACAGCAGTACAGTGTGCTGTTTTTACTGTACAAGCAACTGGCATAGCAGAAGAGGCATTTTTAATTTAGGACTGTTTAGGTTGTCCATTTCTCTATATATTATTTTTGTGGTAGATCTCATTCTAGTTAGATATTTTTAAAAGCAGAGTTAATTTACTTCATCCTTGAAAGCAAATTTTTCTAGGAATTTACCATGATCTACCTCACATCTCTCTGAGTATTGTGATATATTTTTGTGACTTTGAGGTCAGTAAGCCTATTGTCAGACTGTGCACTTTTGCTTAGTACGTGGGATTTAACTTTCAGGTGGACCAAAAGCAGTTTCCTGAGCTACATACATAAATTTTCACTTCATTGATGTCATATGGATGCATCAGATTTGCAGGATATTACCGGATATTATATCCTATGAGTCACCTATAAACTCTTAGAATCACAGAATCACAGAACAGCCTGGGTTGGAAGAGACCTCTAAGATCATCAAGTCCAACCATTAACCCAGAACTGCCAAGTCACCACTACCCCATGTCCCTCAGCACCTCATCTACACGGCTCTGGAATCCCTCCAGGGATGGGGACTCCACCACTGCCCTTGATCCAAGTGAAACAATTAAATGTAAACATGGAGGTTGCAATTGAAAGCAAAACGTATTTTGGATATGTTATGCTCTGGTAGCTCTCTTGGTCCACCAAATGAACATCTGAAGTATAAGGCTTACTTAATTTAAATCACATATACAAATGGTTTTAAAAACAACGTGGCAGAAATGTTGCTACTGATTAAACTTAGGCATTCCAACATTTGAAAAGGATTGATTAATGATTGTGAAAATAAAGAAAAATAACCGAAACAGTTAGACGGACTTTTGTATAGGACTTTCTGCCAAAGGGACAGCTGTGTACACCATGGATAGTTGTACAAAATTTCAAATGCCAGTGGTCCAGAGAAGGGAAACTGAGACTTTTGATTTTGATTAATCCTCGGCAGAACTTGAGCAGGTAATGTCTAAGTACTGCCATGGCTCTGACTGATCATTGGGTTTAAAATGGAAAAATATTTTCTTTCACCTTGTTATCAGTTTTTCTGCTGTTTTTCCCCAGTTTTCATCTCTTGCAGGTTCCCTCTCTCACTGGGCTCGCTCAGCAGAGCCGTCGCTCACTGCGGCACAGGCTGTGCCAGCAAGTACAGAGTGGTCCAGTTGTTAGCTGAGTTAGACATTAGGCAAACAGCACCATTTCATCCCTAATAGTATCACTTAAATCAAACATATCCTCGTGCGATGCATCTAACAGCATTTAAAGGTCAAAATCCTATCCTCATTATTCAATATTTTAGATCTCCTGTTTTGCTTTATTCATTGTCTGCGCTGAACTGACAGACTATTCCAGACCGTGGTTGTGTAATGTTGGAAAGTTCTAACAGCTGCCGTCCAGCGTGTCTATTCAGGCAACTGCAGACCTTATGAAAGCTGAAGCACATGCTACACAGCCTTAGTTCAAGCAAAATAAACCTTCTTCCCTGAAAACAGTGGAAGCCGCCATGGAATGGACTACGCTGTGTGCGGTCAGGAGTGACCCATGCAGGCTGCGGGGATTACCGTAGGGAAATTTCTGCAAGTGCTCAACCTGAGGCATCGTTGGGTCATGATGATCAGAGGTAGAGAGCACCCAGAAAACAAGAGAAAGGCTGCAGATGTGAAAAGAAATCACAGAACCATCTGAGTTGGAAAAGACCTTGAAGATCATTGAGTGCAGCCATCAACCTAACACTGACAGCCCTGAACTGCACCATATCCCTGAGCACTATGTCAAGACGACTCTTAAACACCTCCAGGGATGGAGACCCCCCCACTGCCCTGCAAGCATGTCACTGAAAGCAAGAGAAGCATCCCTGTAGTAGACAGAAACTGATGGGAAGCCAGGCTTGGAAAGCCTGCTGGTGTTACATCTTCTTTGTTTGAGAAAGCAGCACTTTGTGTCCTTTTTTTTTTTTTTTCCCCTAAATCAGCAAGGGTGCTCCACAGAGTAGTTCTTTTCTGTTAACAGATTACTCTTAAAATTAACAGACCACAGGTCCATTAACAGACAAAAAAAATCATCTGAGCTTTGAGGAGCGAAGGGTTAAAGTAGGCTTAGTTAGCCCATTCCTGCCATACTCGAGCTGGTATTAGCTTTGGACACAGATTCTTAGATGGAAGGTCAGCACTTGAGAGAAATGAAGGGACCTCACTGCTCCTGCAAGGAAGCCATTAGCCTGACTGGAGAGGATTTGGGCACTGTAACCTAAGTGAACCTCTTAACACTGGAAGTGGAAATTATGCCAGTTGGGTCCCTAAACCATATTCTTAATTGGTGGAAAGAGAGTGCCCAAGTCTTTTTTTCAGACTTCAAATACTTACTTTTTCCTGAGCACTGGATTTCAGAGCCGTGTAGATGAGGTGCTGAGGGACATGGGGTAGTGGTGACTTGGCAGTGCTGGGTTAATGGTTGGACTGGATGATCTTGGAGGTCTTTCCAACCAAGGCTGTTCTGTGATTCTATGATTATCCCAGCCAGTTCTGAACATTTTGGTACTTAGTGGTAGATGGTACTAAGTCTGCTTTTAATTCTTTTTTCAAAATGCAGCCTATAGAGAGGTTTTTTTGAACATTTTAGTCATTAAAGCCATTTATAGTTGCAAGATGTGAAGACTCCATACACAATTTGCCATTCAAAAAGAAAAAAAAGAACCTCTTCAAACTCTTGACCTATTAGAGTACTTACCTGTAAGTTTTTCCACAAATGCATTTGAATGGCAAACATAAGTGCAAAACTTTGGTTGTGGCACCCATTTATTTTTATCTCTAACAGGCATGAAACTACACTTAATGGGAAAACTGAGATTTTTGGGGTTTATTTTTTGTAAGCATGGAGTCTTTGAAACCATTCCCTATTAATTTGGTGTTCAGTTGTGTAACTTTTCTCTCTGAAGGATGTGTATAACACATTTGGGATACTAGTACACTTATTTGTTTGTGACCTGCGTACTAAATGCATAGGACTTTGTTTTGTCTTCCTTCAGAGAGCTGTATGTTTATCTATATACAGCATTCCACCCATTTCCCCCACTGGACACCTAGCTATCTGACTGTTATGGCATCTCAAGGTGTTGTGTGTGCAAATCCCTAAACATAAGCATTTCTTCTCTTTACAGCAGCAGAAGAAAGAAGTGTTGAGAGCTGCTCTTAACCCTTTTGGAGTCCGAAGTCAAAAGGTAAAACCAAATGCTAGTTTTTGGGTTTCTGAAGGTGTTGTTATCTTAATTGTTTGGAAATTCTATTTCCCTATCGCACTGGAACTGAGATTTCCCACAGGAGAAAAGCAGGGATATGGTAAGAAGACTCAAAACATTATTAGACCTCTTTAAGAGCACCAGCATATCTGGGCATAAATTATACAGGTAAGTTACAACTGGTAAACTGCAATTATCTATTTTACTTAATATGAAAACAGTGGCATTAAGAGTCAGTGGGACTTTCAGTAGGGTTTAATATTGCTAAGGATTTAATGATTTTTGTCTCACTATAACTTGATAGTTTTTATGATATATAAAGTTTTTTTCAAATTACAGTAAGACAAATCCTGTAGCTCTTTTCTCAAGCAAGAGTCCCTCAATGGGAGTTTTGCCTGAGTGAGAACTGAATGAGGTCTAAATAATTAGCAATTAAAATATTCAGTTATTGTGCTACTGTATATAACAAAGCACTGGAGGTATTAAAAATTGCTAATCTCCTCCTTATTAAAATGTTAACTGCTAAACATAATACAGTTTTGCATTTTCTCTCATTCATTTTTGCAGTTCATTAGTAGAGGTGAAATGTTTGTGACAAATAGTCATTTGAACTTGTAAAGGATTGACTTTGTTTTCCTGGCATTTTATTTAATATTTCTGACTGAGTTAATTTACAAGTGGAAGTGTTGGTGGAAGACATGGATTTTAGTCAAAAACTGGGTAATGTACAGAGAATAACTTTTGCTATAGCATTCGTATTTGCAGACGAAACCAGAACCTCATCAGGAGACAGAGCTCAGCAATTTAGGCATTCAATTTGTCTGTGTTTTGATCAGCAGCTTCTTGTAACAAACTCCAGTATAGGTTAAGGGTTGTCCATAGAGTTCAAATAATTTTCAGTGAGACACCAGCATATGAACAGTTCAGCAACAGGTTAAGTAGCAAAGTTGGTGAAATCATTTAGTTGTGCACCCAGCTCTGTTAATTAGCACGTGAGCTGTTTATTAGTTAACTGTGCTAGTTAATATAGGGGCCAGGCTGTGCTCTCATCCTGCTTTGCTGCACAAAAGATGAAGAGGTAGTAAGATGAATTTCCAATCTCCTTCATCACATAGCAGCAGCAGCAGCAGGATGTGTGGAGAGGGAGAATGGTACTTGATGAGTGAGAAAGGAGTGGTAAGTGAAGGTGATAACTGGTAGAGGAAGAAGGTGAATTACTGGAAGGACTTGGTGACAGGTGAATTTCTCAAGGGAAGGCAACCCCCTCAATACTCTTTCTCCCATAGCCACTCATTAGAGTAGGTTTTGTTACTTGTTATGCCTGAGGGTTTTTTCCCCTAATCTTTCTGAAGAGCCATTCTAGGCCTAGGTATTTAATTGTGCCATAGAACATTGTTGGCAATTCAGGCCATGATTCTGTAAGCATTTACACATGTATTTCACTTACAGCATTATGAGTAATCCTGTTGAAGTAGATGAGATTAATTGCAGGACATAAAGTTAAGCATGTATATTAGTCTTTGTAGGGAAAGAGATGCAGTTTCGTTTATTTATTTATTTTCAGGGTGGGGAATTATTTTTAAAAATACATAAATACATGGGGTTTTCCATCAATTTTGTGGCAATTGAAGAGGAGGTAGATGGTAACAAAATAAGATTTTCTGCTTGTTCCCCAAATCCACGATTTTGTCAGGTTCACAGCTGTAAAGTGTGAGAAAGAATAGGCTGCTATCATTTTCCTTTTTACATGCACGGTTAAACCTCCAGCTAGAATGAGATGATCATATAATTTATTATAGAGGAGTGAACAGGACAGAAATCAAACAGGAAGGCATGTGTGCTTCCGTGGACTCTTGTTTATAATTTCATCAGATTGGTGCACACCTCAGACATTTTATTTAGTGATAAGATATGCAAATTGTTCTGGAGCCAGCAGCAATACTTTCACCTGAATGTCAAAACTGACAGAGATTTTTAAATCAAACCTCAACCACAGCTTGTATTTTAAAGCAACCATTCCTGCGATATAACCAGCAACTACAGACAAGTAAGTGAAGAATTGTTTTCCTACTTTCCTTCATACTGTTTTCCTTCCTTTCTCATTTACCTCTGTGGAGGAGCAGGGTGGCATGCTTACCTGTACTGGGCGTAACTATGGGCAACAGTGCAGAGGAGCTATAAATTTATATGGAAGTATGTGCAAAGCACAGGAATGCAAATTGCAAGTGGGGAGACTTACAAAATCAGATTTATCAGAGAAGATATCTTCTGGTTTTCCAGATGCCTACATAAGCCCTTCCATATCTGTGAAGTAATAGGTAGTGTAAACTCCTAATTTCAACTGGTTTATCTCTCTTTAGTTTTAGTTTTATTGCATGCATGTCCCTAAGTCAGAATGTGGTAGTTGAAGCCTGTGGGTACAGGAGAGAGTGTGGATGGTAGCTTTTTCTTAAGAACTGAAATCCCTCAAGGCTGTGGATGTTTAGCTGCTGGGGTTTTCTTTTTCAGTATGTACATACAGTCATGGGAGAAAGAGTGTCACTGAAAGTACAGCTTGGGATTTAAATGTTAGATGTGTTTATTTTTGGAATCCTTGTTCAAGTCAGTGCCCACTGCCTATGAAGTGACAATCCTGTGTATTTTCCCCAGATTCGGTTCCTCCTCTTCTTTCTGTGAATATGTGCACATAACTATGTCCAAACTCTTCCATCTGAAGTTTTCCTAGGGCTTTTTTGGCTTTTTTTTCTTCTTGTTCTTGTTTTTAGTGTGTGTACCTATTAACCAGAAAGATATCTGGGCTGAAAACATTTAACAAAGGGTAACAACTTCACTATTCCTCTATTTGTTCATGAGTATATGTGTGTGTGAGAGAGAGCTGCTGTGGTTAGAGAGATTATGAAAGATTGTTACTTGGTTTTGATTACATGCCTAGTTGTGTATGTTGTTCTGGCTCTCTGCATTCTCTTATATTGCTTGGTCATTGTGTCCTAATAAATACTCCTGTATGACAGATAAAATTTTCTAGTTGGTTACTTTAGTTTGTACCAGCCTCTTCCAGGTGGGATTTGGCTTTCCACATTTAAAAAAGACAAACCTTTTTTTTTTTTTCCCACCTGCCCTACAAAATGAGAAAAAGGTTTTATATGTGTTCATGATTGGAAAGATATGATCTGTCCATACATAGTAAGTCCCATAATATATGCTCATGGACCTGGGTCCCATAGCTTTCAGGGTCCCCAGAAGTACTCTTTTTGGAAAAAGACTTCCAAAATACTCAAGACTTACTACTTGTGCAGATTCAGGCCACTGCAGAACATTTTGTTTACAACTAATTCTAGGACCTACTTTGGTATTGTGGATACTTAACTCCTACCCACTCAAACAAGGCACTTCAAAATAATTAAAGTAAATGAATAATCCACACACAGAGCAAAGCCTTTCAGAGGGAAAGTGAGTTTATTGAAAGCAAGAATTTGCTTTTTTATTTTGGCTAGATAGTTTCTTTCAAGGTCTTCTTAAATAAGCAACAAATGGTTTTGTTGGAAAGCAAAAACCAAAAATGAACCTTTGATTGTCGTTTCTGCCATGGCTGATGAAGTTAAATCATTCAAAGCTAGAAAAAATCAGATGGAATTTGGTTTTTCAAGCAGAAATCAGACAGTAGTGTATTGCCTCTCTGCAAAATGCTGATGGAGGTAGCACTGAGAGAAATACAGTGGCTGTTGTGGTATGTTCACCTTTAATGCACTGATTAAAATAATTTGAAAGCTTCAAAAGGATTTTGGAAGAATTTCTGGAGCTTGCTGGAGACTGCAGGGTAAAAGCACCAAAGGAGGGGGAACAGCCATAGTGACACTGATTTTTCCCTGATTTTTTAAAGGGATACTCGTGGTTTAGTCTTTAGTCTGAGTGGATGCACTTTAACCATCTGTTCCAGTACTTACACTGTGGCTGCAGCTCTCAGCATTGATACTTGCCAGTTGCCATTACACAATCACAGAACAGCCTTGGTTGGAAAAGACCTCTAAGACCATCAAGTCCAACCATTAACTCAGCACTGCCAAGTCACCACTACACCATGTCCCTCAGCACCTCATCTACATATTTCTTAAACGCCTGCAGAGATGGGGAATCCATCACTGTCTTGGGTAGTCAATTCCAATGCCTGACAACCCTTTCAGTGAAAATTTTTTTCCTGATATCCAATCTAAACCTCCCCTGGCACAAGTCGAAGCCATTACCCCTCGTCCTGTCACTGTTACCTGGGAGAAGAGACCGACCCCCCCTCGCTACCCCTTCCTTTCAGGGAGCTGTAGAGAGCAATGAGGTCTCCCCTCAGCCTCCTCTTCTCCAGACTGAACACCCCCAGCTCCCTCAGCTGCTCCCCATCACACTTGTGCTGAGACCCTTCACTAGCTTCGTTGCTCTTCTTTGTACACACTCAAGTATTTCAGTGTCTTTTTTCATAGTGAGAGGTCCAAAACTGGACACAGTACTCGAGGTTCGGCCTCACCAGAGCTGAGTTGATTGCTTGCTGTTGTACAGGGAATAATTGCCTATAGCTGATACCAATAACCTTATTAATCTTACCAAAACCTATGCATACATATTTGATAAATGGTGATATTTGAATCTTATCAAGCTTAACAGAAAATCTCTGCTCCTGCACACATATTCCTTACACGCAAACTCCAAGAGGGGAAATTCAGCTTCTTTCTTTCGTTGACGCTACATTTGCTGTTTTTTCTGTGCTGAGTTTGATTCCAGGCATCCAGCAGTATTCCAGAGGGAGAAGCAACCAGCACTGCAGCCTGCACTGCTGCTGCTCTACTTGTCATGAATAATAGCCCACCGGGCTAGTTAATCATTACACTAACTTTTTCCTGTTCCTTCATAGCTGATTACTGCCCCGGGGACATGGGTTACTGCAGTCTGGCTGCCAACACAAAGTTCAGTTGTGTGTGTGTGTGTGTGTTCATGTCTACCTGCATGCATATGCATTGTGTTGCTCAGCACATATTCTAGTAAAATGAACAATGCAAGGCCAGTGTACCTATTGTTATATATAAAAGGTAAAAGTGGGAGAAGTAATGTTTTACCCTCCCTCCTTCACCGTTTTTGAAAATGAATGTGAAAGTACTGGTCTCTTTAATCAACACACTTGCACAACAGGTTTCCTCATTCAGCACTTTAAAAGTGGAGTTTCAGGATGCTAAAACTCTGTTTCTTAGACCACATGTTTGAATCATGTGGCCAGTGATTCGTGTGATTTGCCATGGGCCATGATCTGATTCCTCCTCTATGAAAAATACAACATCCCTGTCCACTGGGAGTGAAAAAGTATAGGCAAGGAATAGATGTCATTAAGTCTTTTGAGATTCAGAAGAAGGTATTAAACCGCCATGGTTTTTGCTCTGATGTATGTAGCTGTATTGATTGCCAGGGTGAAAGCCAAGAAGAAACTTTCCCTTCAGTCATTCTGATTTTCTTTTTCATCTTAAGTACAGATCATCTTGTAATATCTGGAGGATGTGGCGCAGGTGACACTTGGCTTTTTCGCCACATGGAACAAAATTTGGTATTAAATTATTTCTTTGGTGCCAGAGAGTCAGTTTACCTTCATTGAAAAGAAAAAATAGCAGTTTTGCTGTCCAGATGTCAATATTCAGGTGACCAGAGAGATTAAAGTACTGGTCTTTTAATATGTCTTCTGTTTGTTTTGGGAACGTTAATTTTCTTCAATGGATAGCTGAGGATAGTGATTTTTTTTGCTCCTTCTCCTGCTCAGTTTTCTATTCTGTTGTCTTTTTAAAACCAAATAGGCACTTGACTTCCATGGTTTTCCATAGAAGTGGAACTTAGGTTGACAAGGGACTAACTCTAAAAGGGAGGGTTGAATCCTCCATCTGGTGGTACAAGAATTTTACTTCAAAACATTACTGTGTCCTGCAAAGTTCAATGGATATATATTTCTCTGAGTAGTACTCTTAAATCCTTACTCCCTTCTCTCTCTCCCTCTCTCCCTTCCTCTTTCTTTCCCTTCCTTTGTATCTCTCCTTTTCCTCTATTTCTCTCCTCTGTCTTAGTATCTCCCTCTTTCTCTCCCTGTTCCCTCTTCCTATAGATGGATGTTTATTTTCCTGTTAGAGCTGAATCAGACATTTGTATGGTGACATTGTGGTGATGCTGCTGAACACCTTCCATGTGCCTTGTTCATTTTGTAAACCTTCCAGTCAAAACCAACCTTAAGTTATGCAATAGTATGATCAGCAGAGCAGCGTTACCACATAACTCAGTGTTATCAGCAATATGGGTCATTAAAAGACCAAGCCCATCTTCCTCCTGTACCAGCAAACAAAACAGCAGACAACAAAATGAGAGCCAGCAAGAAGACAGCAGCAGTGTGAGCTGAACCATTTATATGACAGGAGTCCATTTTAGTGCTGAGTAGGTGAGGTAGACCATTCTGACTCTGAAAAACAGCTTGGAGGCCATTTTAGCCATTCCCTTTGGTTGTTTTGAATCAAACCTGAGTCATTCTTACTGATATTAATAGGACTTTGGGGATTATACCAGTCTCTTTGCCTTCAGAAGGCATATCTTAAGGAAGGCTGAGAGAATTCACAAAAGTAGGCAGAGGCTCTTCTGAGAGGCAAGCAGCTGAAAACCTGTATTTTTTCTGGGAAGAAATCAATATTGAAGAAAATGCTATAAAAACAGGAAACCCTGCTACTCAGTCACTCCTAGAGCATTTTAATTATGTAAGGAATTTTCCTTTAATTTGTTAATAATCTGAATTATGGTCATTTGCAGAATTTTAATCAGAAACTTTTTCCTTCCTCTGAATTAAAATATTTTTACAATAATGTTTATAGGCACATTTAAATGTTCTTTATGAGATGGGATTGCCCCAAGATCTCAGTATCTGTGTCTAAGAGTTCTCTTGTAAGTGTTGTTCTAACAGTGTGATTGATATGTCACTGAACCACAATGTTCCAGTCCCACCTGCTTGGCTGGGCTATAAACATGACATGAGCTGTTTCAGTATATGCTTTAAGACTCCTTGAGATACTTGAGGACACCAGATTCTATATCTCTCAGGTAATCTCCTCAACTAAGACTGGAGACTCTCATGGTTACTTCAGAGGTCATCAGGTGAGAGTGCCTTTCTCTTTGCTGAGACACTATACCGCAGCAGGGATTCAGTTCATTTAGGGGTGACTGAACCTCCCTAGATCTTGGAAAAAGCCCTGATTTTTACTGAAACAAACTCTGGACATTTGAAAAATAGCTTTTCATTGTTTATTTTGCCATTGGTTTTAAAAATCTTTATGCTCCCAAGGTTCTTTGTTATAATTAGTGAATCTGAGCAGAGAGATGTGTGGAGGCAACACTGTAGTGGGAAAAACCCAGTTATTATCCAGACTGATCTGAGTAAGCAAGCCCACCTTCCACTATTCAGAAAAGTGTGGGTTATTTTTCCCAACCAGGTGTCTGGGAAAAGGAGCTGCACAGATTTTCATAGTAATGCCCACATTCATCTTTCTCTTAGGGAGGTCTGCTTTTTATAGTTTGGAGATCTGCCTGTGGGTTTTTGAGGAGAAGCTTAGACAAGTGTGTTCACTGGTTAATGTTCAGTCACCCAACCTTGGTTTGTGGCACTGACTGAAAGGCAGCAGCAGATGAGAAGTAACTTGAATATGCCCTCTCCTGGTATTGTCCAGTTGTTTTAAGTGCTGTTTTCATTCTCCAGGGATTCTCCATAATCATAGAATCACAGAATAGCCTTGGTTGGAAGAGAACCCTAAGGTCATCTAGTCTAACCATTAACCCAGCACTGCCAAGTCACCACTACCCCATGTCCCTTAGCACCACATCTGCATGTTTCTTAATGTATACTTGAAATCATGAGTTGAAATTTTCCAGATCCTCAGAGTCCTTCTGTAGTATTTTAAGTCATTAAATTAGGCTAGCTGCTAGATTTTGTATTCAAGCAGTAAAGTGACCCCTCCTATTTCTGCTCCCTTCTTGGATATAAAACCTCCTCATTTTTCTGAGGAATGTATGTGCATGTAAATAATTTTCATCTCATAATGACATCCATGTTTATCTGAATATTGATATCTTAAATGGCAAAAGGAAGAATTATACCCTCACTTTGAAAGCAGGTATCTTTTCTTTCTTGTTGTGTAGCTATTACCAGCTTTACATCATGGTTGAACTTGTAATTTACATGTTTAGATCACATTTTTTGAAACACAGTGTTGAGAAGGAAAGACATCAATTACAAAACCTCTACAGTCAAAGCATGTTGATCTGGAGATAGCTTCCAGAATTACAGAGTTTAGCCTTTAAATAAAATCTCACTTTAGAAACTAATGCTGTGACAGTCAAATGATTGGGTATTTTTTAAAAACAAAAAGCATTATTTAGCTGAAGATTTTTCCCCTTTTTTTGAACAATTTTCTAACCAGACTTTTTTTTTCTTGAAGTCTCGCCAGTGGCAAAAATAAAGAGGGAACATGTGGACTCATGCAGAGTGCTCACTAAGTCAAAAAAGCAAATGAAAAAAAACACCAAACTCCTAAGCTATGTCTGGGCAAACTTCACATTTCTGCAATGTGAATGAAATGCAGAACTCCCTTCTTACTGCTTTGGTGTGTGGTCCACTTCCATTTCTCATCAGAAACCAAACAGCTCTGTTTTTCAGCACTTCCCCTGCAAATTTAATCCCTCATGCATACACACAAAACCCCCTAAATTCACGCATCCTGGGGAATAAAGATTTAGAAAGGTACGTTTTTCATAGAGAGTTATAAATATGTATAAAAAAATTCCCATTGCATTAATTTCCCAAGGGGATAATACAAGAAATCACAGAGGAAAATGTTATGGCAAAAAAGTAATGAAGTAATGAACTCAAATCTAGATCTTCCTTTTAGGAGGATGCAGACTGAAGTTACACAGAGACTAAAACCAGAGCAGTTGAAGTAGGACGGGTTTTGGATCTGAGGTTTTTCTTTTGCCCTTCTACTAGTATAGAGTTATAAAAAAGCATTGGTGTCATCTTCAGTTGCCTCTAGAATCTTTGTGGTTCTGGAAGATACCTACTTGTAAAATATGAGTAAGACATGACCTTTTCATTGTTTCCTTTAACTTCAGGGTATTAATTGTTAACACAGCTTTCGATGAACTAAAAGAACATAGTAACTCCTACAAGAAACGTTCTTGGGGATGATCTCTGCAAACTGGGAACAAATTCTTTATTTTTTTTTCCTTCTCTAATGCACCGCATAGACTAAAATACCAGACAGTAAAACTTTCTTATTACACAAAGCTGTCATTGTTTTAAGGCCATTCTCCTCCTTCTAGGACCTGTGTTGAAACAGGTGCCTCACTTGGCTCTCCTGGAGCAGTTTTATGGATTAAAGCACCACACGTGCCACGCACAGTGGCACTATTAACAGTGCAGAATGAGGCTGGGAGAAAAACTCATATAGGAGCTACACACCTAGGTGCAGTTAGTAAACAGAGACGGTTACCCTCATTAAGCATAATTAAACCTAATATTGACTGTAAACTGTTACTTACCTTAAACTTCTCTGCAGACAGTGTGGGAAAGGGATTAACTTAGCAGATAGGTACACTAATTACTACCTTCTTCACATTAAAGTTACCATCAGGAAGGCCTGTATTCATAAATAAAACATAGTAGGGGATGAGAGACTGAGAAATATGTAAATTCATTTGCAGAAAAAAAAGAGACCAAATTAAAAAAAGAAAGTTGAGTGATGCTACTGGAAGCAAAATGGCACTCTAGCTAATTACCATGAAAAGTATGATAAATCATGGACGTGTATCCTTGACTTCTGACTGATAGAGCCTGCCGAGTGCAATCTCTCATGCGTAGCTGCCTCTGACTGATTTAAACCCATACCACTATCGGGTTTGATGGGAAAGCACAAAAGTGTGTTATTTTATTTCCTTGGGTATTGTTGCTACCTCTTTCTCTTAGAAATGACTTGCAATTATTGTAAAAATACAGTCTGATTTCTTGTCTGCAGAAGAATTGTTGTTTGATGCAATTGACAAACAAAGGCTCCAAAGATGGTCTAGTTATGGTTTAATAGCTCTATTTTCAAATGCAATTGATCTGGTATATTGAGACAATTATAGAGAAATACAATAAAATGTCAAGTAGGGTTGCTTTTGCTTTGGTATATTTATTCTCATGGAAGAGATCCTGTGTCCCACAGACAAGATCAAAAGTCAGAAACGTTTTTATTTATGACTTTCTATTTGTCTTCTGTAGAATTTTAAGTGAATCACATCTCTGCTGTGTGCTTCAGCTTTTGATCTGTTTCCTCCCAAATTCCAGAGTTTTCTGCACTTTATAATCCCTGCAAGGGACTGCACACACTTGGGATTATTCAGATGAGAGAGGTTTGCAGGATGAGGCCATACTATGTGTTATCGTGTCAGTGCTGTTGCTGCTTAATCCTGTAAACACTTTACATTTGAATACATAACAATGTGATTGCTGTTTGTGGGTTATTTTCTGTTTTCCTTGTATAGCTGTCCAGAGTACTTTTTGGCTGAGTCATATCAGAACAAAAGTCTCTTCTGCCGAGTTAGCTCTCGCCAGAATAATGGGAGGACAGACTTACCCTGAGCTTCCTGAGCAGAGCCTTGCCTCAGCCACAGTAGCAGGAGAAGCTTGAGGACACTAGTATTGAACACCCAGGGTGGACATTTACCATCACAGTATCCACATTATGAGGATATTTTAACTTCTACTATTATCCTTTAACTTTTTATTAACTTCTATCACTGGACACACCAGAGAAGAAGTAGAATATTTGTAATGCTCATAGCGTAGGGTTTTTGCTGAAAGAAGGAGTGGGAAAAGTGAAGTTTCTAGCTGAACATTTGAAGATACCACCTAGCAAGGACATTTTTTTGTTTGTTTCATTTGTCTTTTTGGTTTTTCTTCTCTTCTGGAGCGGTTTCCCCCTGTAATATTGATGGGATGTACAGGTAGGAATGTGTAGTTTCTAGTTATGGGTATTATGCTTCAAGAAACAACACTAAGTAATTAACAGTATTTTCCTGCTCTGGTAACCTTATCCTTCCTCTGCAGCTTTTTGTGTACCCAGCTGCAGTGTTTATAGATGTTATCTTCATATCTTTTTTGCAGTTTCAGTGAGTTTTGACAGCATAGGATTTGAAAAAATGTATCAGAATTGAGTTTCAAATCTGCAAATTACTTTCAAGATTTACATGGCCAAATTCTGCAATGACATGTACATCGTAACAGATAGTTAGCAAAGCAATGAGATGTCCTCTGAGCAACAGTGCAAAAATATTACTACCTAGCAAAGTCACAGGTTAAAGGAAGAGCAATTTACTGGAGTAAATACAAGTTTAGAGGGGAGGTTGTTCCAGCATAAAGAGTATCTGCATCCTTCTTGTGTTTAGGACTACAGAACTGCAGCAAGGAGCTCTCTCCTCAGATTCACTTTTGAGGACCCATTTTTTCAGTCTGCTTCTTTAGGAAGATGTGGAACAACTCTGTTACGAGCTTGTGGGTTTTTTTTCCTGGTTCCCTTCCACATCTTTTCAAAGGGAGGAAAGAGGAGTGAATGGAGAGGAAATGGAGAACCAGATGTGAGACATGGAAGTTACAAGGCGTCATAGCCTGTATATTTCTGATTGTTATTGAGGTGCCTGGCCAGATTTCCCCAGACCTTATCAGCTAGATGACATGGGGACTCTTAGTCACATAGTATCTGTAACAGTGGACAGTCTAAATCCCAGGCAGGCATTTCAGCATTTGTCCTGTTGGTAACAGCTGCATGCTTTTCCTAATTAGAAATTGAAATTGGGTATATCGGCTTCCTAGGGAAACATAGAAAACAAGTATTTTTGATAAATAATAAATATTAGGAAAGCTCCATTACATAAGAAATGGGAATATAAATGCCAGCCATGCTTCTGGGGAGGAAAGAAATTATTCTGCTTTGTATGCTAGCACCCTAAAAGTAAACTGGATTAATTCCCATCTTCTGCCCATCCAGCTAGTGTCCACTGGATACTTTATGTCCACTGGACACAATAATAATTGGTCTCTTTGATCTCATGTTAAACTCATTCCCCACAACTCTCCTAGGGGTGCACTTGGTGATTCAAGCAAAACAATTATCTAAGTAATAATATACTTGAATCTCAGTCATCTCTGCAAACTGTGGGCCAAATCCTGTGAATCCATGCTGAGCCAGAATTTCTGCTGAAGTCAGAATCAGAAGCTTTGTCACTTGCAGGATTTCTGTCAGGCAGAAATTCCCTATTTACATTCTTCCCCTGTGGTAGGGATGACTAAACACATTTATGGCTTGTTATAAAATTTGGACACAGAAAATCCTTTTGTTTAATTTAAAAAAAAAAAAAAAGGTGGATATTTTTATGAGAGTTGTTTTTTGGTTTTGTTTTTTTTTTTTTTTGGTGAAGGGAGCATCTCATTTAAGCAGCAATATTTCTTAAATAATAGTTAAATGAAGTATTTGAGGATAAAAATTTTCATTTTCACCAATATCAGAACAGCTGGATCCTAAGACTGACTCAAGACAAAATGATTGAATGTGGCCGTGTTTCTGCCAAATACCAAAAATGGGAGGCTGAGCTTTAAAGATGGATGATACTCTTTATGTGAACTTAAGGCATATTAAAACTAACAGCAAACGTGTGAGGCTGTGAAGGCATTTCATCACAGCAGGACTTTTTGAAAAAAATCTGAGTACACTTCAACAACATTCTGGTATCTTCCTGGTATGTAAACAGACAGTGTGAAGGAAATTTGGCTCTCATGTGGCTCCTTTGACTCTGTTGCAAACCTTGTTCATCAGTGAGTCAGTTCAGCAGTTGTCTGATAAAAATTCCTTGCTGAGCTAGGTTCCTTCTCAACAGCAAACCATTTTGATGAGAGCTAGAGGAGGAGGCGAGCTATGAACACACATGGAGGAAGAGGTTTGGAGGCTGCCATTTTGGTGTATGGATGAAGAGAGGCACTTACAGAAACTCTTCAAACCAGGAAAGCTTTTCCTGGTTAATATAAGTAGATTTGGTTACTCATCTTTTTGGCATGTTACATACTACTATATACTGAGCAGAGAAACTTGCAGTCAATCCTGTAAAAGCTTTAACAAATCAATATGTGTCCATTGCTTCTCCTGTTTCCTATTCACCCCCTCACATTTTCCTGTTTACTCTTATCCTTCCCCCATATGTTGTCTTCTCTAATGTTTCCTTCTCTCGCTGCTCTAATTCTTTCTTTGTTTCCTGCTTCTCAGTAACTCTGCTCTTTTTGTGGCTAAAGCCCTGAATTTCATGGTCTGCCCTTACAAGTCAGTCAAGTCAGGGTTTATCTTCCTATGTTTGGCTGTTTGCTTGTTATTGGGTAGTTACATTCTGTCCACAGCAAACTACCTGCATTTTGGGACATATGCTTCAGCCAACATAAGGCCATTTATTTTCCATTTACTTGTACAATGAGTCTGCTTACTTCCAGTCCCCCATTTGGAAGCTTGTTAGGAGTGTGCATGCTGCTATAACATGCAAATTCTAATGAGTAGGTGGAGAATAAGTATTTTTTTTGTCTGATAGGTTAGTACTTTTATTTTACCCATTTAAAGACAAAGACGGGAATCTGCTTGTTTAATGTTCAGCGAGAACTCAATGTTGAGTGTCCAGGGGGTATGAAATGCTTAAAACAAAATAACTTAGGAGCTGAGGAGATAATTATATATGAGAGGAATTACTGGGAAGGGCAGGGAATGCAAATGAAGGCAGGCCAAGATAGATTCGGTGCCACAGAATAACTCCCCATTCACCCCTCCCTCAAACACACAGACAATAACTCTCAATAACCTGCCTGAGTTAATGAACATTCTGCTGCATCTAAAACGTTGATGCAAATGATCATTACTTCTACTGGATGTCTGAGTTTCTGAGCCCACCCTTGTTCTTCGGAGTCCCAACCTACACTTTTTATTGTGTTGGGTAGTAAGTAGGCAATGTTATTTCATTGGAGAAGAAGGAGTTTACTTGGGTGTTATGATTTTCCTGATGAGGTTATTTCCTTCTGCAGTGAAATGGAACACGTGAGCTTCTTACACAAAGATTATAAACTTTGAGCATCATGTTGTTGTAAGAGATAGTCCAGACCAATGTGCAGTTGTCCATAATGAGTCCTGTGCTCCATTTCTCCCTTTGCTGAACCAAAAAATGACCATCTTCTCTATTAGAAGATCATAAATTGGAGAAAGTCTGTGTCTGAGGCAAAGTTCTCAATGTGGTGTCAGAAATCCAAAGACCCTATTACAACAACAAAACCCAAGCAGAAAGCAAAAACTTGAATACAGAAAGACTAAGATAATATTCTGAGTTCCACCACTGTCCCTCTGGACCTCGCAAAGATGAGTGCCTTCCATTTTCTGATTCCTCTGCACCCTGCAGTGGAGAATGATGCTACATAGTCATCACTGTAAAGCTCTTCCTAACAGTTAAGAATAAAAGTTCAGGTGTATTTTGACTTGCAGCTATAACGTGAAGGATTATTCAGCTTGCATCTCTGATGTGCTGTTAGTCTGTAGCAGAATGCTGAAGGTGTCCTTACCCTCTTTCCCTCCACATCCACTACTGGCAGCTGGATTCATGCTTCTCAGTTAAACAAATTTTTGTCTGCCCAAGTTCGCCTGTTCTTCTGCGTGTCAGATCCATTGCATTTTTGATGCAAATTTGTGGTACTTTAAGGGCATAGCATAGCTACTACATGCCTTTGAGTTAACAAAATTTAAGTATTTAAATCATGTAGGAAAATGAGAAATGGTTTCTCCTGTGTTTGGAGTGACTAGTAGCTTTACAGCCGTCAAACTCAGCTTGGAATGCCAGTTGACCCTTCCACTTTGTATGCTGACTGGTAACTATAAATGAGAAGTCTCTCCACCCCTACCATGAGGTTCTGAGACATGGCTATGTAGTAATTAATGCAACTGTATCATTTTTTAACTGGTACAGAAATATAATATCAGATGCTCAGATGGCATCAGTTGGCTTAGCTCCACTGAAGGCAACAAAATGCGATGCCAGCTTATACCAGCTGAGGATCTGGCCCACAGTTAAAAGGAAAAAAAGGGACAGGCTGCCAATATGGCAGGGAACATATTGAGATTTATGGTAGTGACTTCATAAGAAGTTCTGCTTGAAGTGGTTATCTCTCTGCACATTCATATTAGTCATTTGAGCTGGAGACGTTTTGAGCTCTAACATGACCTGTGTGGGCACACTCCCACCCTTGCACTCTCTTCCACACCCTGTGCTCTGTAACATCTGAGAGCATCTCACCTCACTCCCCTTCTAGTTGGTGACCTTTCCTCGTGGGTCTACCACAGATTCAGAGCCTTTTTTTTTTTATTTTTAACATGATTTTAATTTGGGTGACCTTTTTTTTCCCCTTTTGCTTGTATTTCTGGTGTTGCTCTCTTAATCATACCTAAAAATGTGGGGAATTTCACACATCGCTGTTGTAACTCTTATCTAGCTGGCCTATTTGCATGCAAGTATTATATTAATCTTGATAAGAATAAGGAAATCCAGTTTGCTGCCTTTATATATAAATATATGGGTAATTTTTTACTTGGAGATAAGACAACTGTAGCTAACTTAATGCTTGTAAATTTTTATCTGCTACAAACATGGTTGAATAACTTGATGGATAGAAATTCTCTTCTCTGTATTACGAAGTTAGTGAATGAGATACTTGTTAAAGATGAAGTGACTGTAGAATCTCCCCAACTTTTTTTCTCCTTCAGTAATATAACTATTGTAGCATTTGGTTTAGAATGAGTGAAGTCTCTAAACTTGTGAGCCATCCCCAGTTATAATATGTCAGTTTTGATTGTTAATAGCGTCCAGAGAAAATAATATTTTGGGGCTGGCATTTTTCATTCTTGGTCCCATCTGTAATGTTGTTTATTTGAGAAACTCTGTGATCCATTCTTGTAATACGAAGTTGAGGAAAAAGCTCTCTTCTGCTCTAAAATACGTGCCTTAAAAAATGTAACCAACTGATTGATGACTTGGAATTTGACTTACACTATCAATGTCCAGCCACTTTTGGATTGTACTCTACTTACTTAAGCAGGATAAACTTTCAGAAGCAAAAGTATTTGAATATCTAAAGCCTTCAAAGTATGTTAAGTTTTAAACACCTAACGAATTTATTCTTCTGTGCTCTAAAAGTACAGAAAAATAAACTAATCATTAAAACATCTCCAGATACAAGGCTCAGCTGCAGTTTTTAAGAAGTTTCAAAAGATGCTTTGAATGACACTCAGTTTCTTGCCATGGTATATTTTTCTGCACTTCAAAGTCAGAGTGAGTCTTCTGTGGAATCTGTATCGTGTAGGTGCTGAAAAGAATGTCGGGGAGGCAGGACACAATGTTCATCTCTTTTTCTTTTAATTTCTTAATTATTGTATGTTTCAAAGAATGCAGTGAAGAACCTCAGCTGGAGGACTTTTGCCTGTCCTAGGAAAAATTACAGGACCCAGTCCATCTCCTACTGTGGTCCACAAAAAAATTTGTGTTACAGCTAACAAACAGTTGCAAGTTCAAACTTAAAGCATGTAGTTATCTTCAAATCCGGTATGCTGGAGGTATGATAATTGTAGCTGCTTCACTTAAGCAGTACATATAAACACTTGAGAATATTGTAAAGTGCTTATGAGAAATGTATGACTTGTATTAAAATATTGCAACAAACATTTAAAACAATACTTATTCTTATTTTCTCAATGGGTTTTTTTAGAAATCCAGTGCACTTTACAAGTTTCCAAATGGTAATATATTTTTTAAAGAACCTTAGAGTGGTTTTACAAAGTATCATTATCCCCATTTGATAGATGGGGAAACTGAAACACAGAGCAGTTAAGTAACTTTATCAAGGTTGTAGGATAATTCACTGCTAAACTAGGGCTAGACTGTTTCTTGGCATTGAGTGTTTCATGCATTATTCCACTGTTTCTCTGTGTTAAAGAATGCTATAGCACCTTTATGATGCAGTTTAAAGAAGAAACACAACCAGTGGTTTAATGTTTACAAGTCTCTTGAAAAAGCACTTCTTAAGCTGAACATCTTCATTTGCTATCCTGACCTTTTATCAAAATAATGTTTTTATACACACATACCACACAACAGGGAGGAAGACCAAATACCATCTTTGACTTGCCTGGGATTGCAGTCAAAAACAGAGGGCAGAATCTGGCTAAGAAATATTGAGTTGAAATTCTTACAAATGTACTTCAACCCACCAAATACTGTTTCCTGTGTATTGGACCAGAACAGAAGGTTAGTAGGAGATGAATGTCCCTAGTTATAAATAATTGTGACAACAACTAGCAGTACAGTGCACTTGAAAGAACAGTTAAGTCTTGCTGCAAAATGCATCCTAACTACAAAAATGACAGCCTGCACGGTGCTGTGGATGGAGGGCAGCTTGTAGTGCTATTCAGAATAATAATATTTGCTTGTGTCTGCTTAGAATCTCCCACCCTTCTCATGCCAATGTTAGCCTTAAGGGAGACACTCTCCAGTGAAAGGAAAGACATGGTCTCTCCTATCAACAGAGGCCATATTATTACTTCTGGTGACAAGTAGCAGTATGTGTGTATATTGTATTGCTAGGATTACTTGTCACCTTTGGTCCTCCTAGTTGAATAGATCTACATGCTGAGCAATGGAATGAATCGGCCCCGTCTTGTGAGATTTTAAGTCTCTTTTAGATAGGCTAAGTTTCCATTGTCACCATCTCTTTACCAGAGGGTCAGGTTTATCTGCCAAGTAATGGGATGCACTGGGTGTTGTCAGTATGATTCCTGTACTGTGTTGTCAATAGGCACTTTGTACTTCCACATCTGTAGAGCTGAAGGTGCATTAAAGGGAATCAAAAGCTTGTCTCTATCTGTCAGCTGCAGATACTATATCATCTCAGGCACAGAGATGGAAGGATGTACCATGTGCTTAACATAGAGAAACGTGAAGTAATTTGCGTTACTCTCTCAAGATCTTGGAGCCAGTCACAGCTTCATTACTGTGTTTGCTTTCTGAAGCCTACACAGAAAAAATAGGTAAGAAGCTTTGCTGCCATTTACATTTTTTGCTGAAAGAATTGGTCTATCAGCTCAAGAAGAAAGTAGCTTAAAAAAAGCTGAGAAAGGAGCCTGTGTTGAACATTTCTATAGAATTTATAGCCTTTTACTCTTCCACCTCTTGCCTTTACTAGAATTGTCCATTGTTTATCTGGTGGATAGTAAAATTAAGTTCCAGTTCATGAACTAGTATTCTAGTCAAGCACCTCATACTCTTATTGTTGAGGCACAGCTCCGATGATAGATAAACCAAGGCTCAACGCTGTTGGACTGTTTCTGCTAGGGGATTTTTAGCAGCAAAGAGAGATTATTTGAGCTATTTAATGCCCTTTCCCTTGAGCCCCAGCAACATGCAGGACACTGTAATTATTCTTTGCTGGAGAAGTTCTGGTGGTTTGGGATGCTGCATCCTTCACTGTTAGGAGAATTCTGGGTTGAAAGGTCTAACAGATAAAAGTGGATAGCACATGAAAGCTTACTAGAGCTGACAGTCCTGCCTTGTGGTTGTACAGGTGTCACTGGACCACCAAATGACAAAAGTATTATAATGACTAATTCCAATTCAGGTTTAGATGAGAACATCAAACCACTTAGTGCTGGATAAGACACCTCTAGACTTTACAATATTCAACTAGTGCCTAACCCATGGCAATACTATCCACAGTAATTACATGCTACCACCAGCTATCTTGAGAATCAGTTTAGGAAGACAGCAGTTGCTTTGCCCAGGGAAATTTAGATTAGATGCAGAATTGGATTTTTCATAAGGCCTTGTTTTTACCTAGCTACGAATGTTTCCTTAGCACAAGTGAAAACTTTACACATTTTAGCTCAAACTGTACTCTACTAAGCCTCCCACATTTATACCCATCTTCTTGGCAGTCATCCCAAAATATGTTTGGGTTGAGGCATTACACATTACATTTGGTGAAGCTTTAGCATTCCCTGTTGCTCACATCAATCCTTATTTCTGTTTGCTCTTGTAATTTACAGTTAATGAAAATTCTAAGTTTACCTTTGTTTTTATTGGCATCTGTACAAGAGAACCCTTTAGCCTCTTCAGCCTCCAATCTAAATGGAAAGCTGTATCCAAAAGGGAAGGTAAAAACTATCAGAGCAGTTTCATTTTAGACAGAAGCCCTTAGCATGCTTGTCAGCATTGCAACATTTCTGAACAAACAGCGGAAGAGCCTTGCTCAAGGCTTGCCCTGCGCCTGCTCTTGTGAGTAGGCGTGTAAGTAGCAGGTAGACACCAGACTAGTAGTTGGTCATAACATCAGAATGCCAGATCTTAACGGCCATCTGGTTAATGGCCTTAACCAGTTCCTGCTCCCTTCCAATTCAGGCAAGATTCTCCCTGAAATTAACAGGAATTTGCCTGGTTACCAACATGGGAACGTGGCTAATGACAGACTCATACTGATGACCTTAACACAGTGTAGGCAATATTGACAAAACAAACCGTTCTCGAGTTATTGCAGTCTTTTCTAATGAGCCTGTTGAAAATTGCCTCACAGATTTTCAGCTCGGGAAATACCTTTTTTTGTCTACCTATGCTACCACCTATGCACTGAGCTGTGTACATACAAGATCAGAATGTCAAGCAATGGGAAAGGCACGGTACATATATAATTTCTATACATACACAAAATTAGATAATTGTGTGATTTATATTATGCCTATAAATACACTTATTTGACAGATGGTTTGGGGCATTAAAAATTCCTATCCAGCTATAGAATTATTTTTGAAAGTAAGCTTTAAAATGCAGCCTTTTCATTTATTTTTGATGCTTATTATGCATTCTGAATCATTGCGTGTTCTGAAACATTGCCTCTTACATTAACAAAATATTTTGCAGGTGAGAAATACTGACAAATTTAGAAAAATGCATAACCCAGAATAATAATACAGTTGCATATCTCTGAAAACAAGGGTCTTCTCAAAGGCAAGCCTGACCAAGCCTTTCTGCATCTGCTTATAGTGCTACGTACAAGTCATTTTTCTCACGCCATAAAGGTGTCGCTTTATCAGTAGGAACTCTGATTGCATTTTAGAAGTTCATTTGCTGCTTTCTGGTTCTTCTTGCATTGCCATTGTAGAGGCTGTGCAGCCTGACGTGCTGGAGGAGAAGGCATGGGAGAAAAGCACTGTTTGCACCTGTTTAAAATCTCCAGTGCTTTGTGTGGTTCCTGGGCAACAGGCAGGAATCCTGAAAAAGCTAGGCTGCACTTGCTCAATTGTTGCTGGCAGCTGTGGCACTGAAAGAGCACATAGCAGCTCGTTAGCAGGTTCCTTGTGTTATATGACATGCACTGAGCATGGCAAACTCTGAGCTGAGCTCTCTGCCTTTGCTGCCTACAATCGAGGCTGGGTTGCCTGAGGTTGCAGACTTGGCCAAGGAAAGCATTATAGAGATGTCAGGTGAGTTCCTCATTGCTAAAAGGGGCAGGGAGGTGAGGCAAGTAGGTGAGAATCAGTGTTTTCTGATTAGAAGAAAGGAAGAGCAGCACAGGTTGTCTGTGCACCAATGGGTGCTGTTTTCCTCTAGCAATTATGTTCTGTCAGAGTGTATTTGCAGTGGTGCAACATAGAAATGCAGGGGATAACAAGGGTTTGAGTGCGAATACGTGTGTATGTACGCATCATATGTGCATTGCAGTGTGGAAATATAGGATGACTTCATGGGATAATTTTAAATATTATTATGAGCTTAGATTTCTGGGTCTTGTTGTTTACTTTGAGGATCAGAATCAAATCAATCTTTGCAGCCTTGATCTTGGCCTATTTAGGCAGCATCCAACTAGCAGATGCAGTCACATTTCAAGTCTGACTGGCAAATTCAGACCATTTCATGTTCGTATCTACTCAGTTTGTGCCTCTTGGCTCAGATTAAGCATCTCTTTGCTCTTGTAAAAGGGAGTTAGTATGTTATAAATATATTTAAACAAATCGCAAAGCTACAGCATTGTTATGATCTGTTGAAATCTTCATCGTGAGACAGGAACAGATCTGCCGTTGTCTTGAGGTCTGTTTACACTCTACTTTATGCTGGTTTAGCCCAGGAGGAGTCATCTATAGACCAGTTTCTTCCTTATATTTGTATCTGAGGTCTCTGTTCTGCAGCTCCAGAAAATCTTCTTTAGACACACAGTGCAAATATTGACAGTAGAAGTCATTAACCCAAGAGGAAGAAAAAGCAGAAAGAAATCTGCCTACTAAGCAAATTAGATACACTCATGAAAGAAAAGTCCATCAAGGACTGTTTAACACAAATGTATGAATATAACCACTTGCTCAGAAAATCTCTACCCAGTGGTTTGCCAGCAACTGGAAAGATTTAATGGAGGGCAACAAGAGTCCTCATTTGTCCTGCCCCCAGATTCACTAAGTAACTGCCGTGGCCGATGTCAGGGACATGCTACTGAACCTGTCTCTATGGTCTGCAAAGGGACATGGTGTGGACATCGTAGATTTTCAGCTGAACCGTGTTCCAGATACATGTTCCGGTTCTTACCTGTTTTTGACGTCTTTAGCTGAGTAAAAGAAAGCACTGGTTGTCAGATGTGTGGGGTAAATGTGATAAAATAAATGCAAACCAGAGTATGATGTAATCATGTATATTCAGCATGAGTCCCTTGACTTATTTTGTGGTCTAGACTAGAGCTTTTTCTTTCCTCATCTGCAAAATGGGGAAAATTGGTGTTTGTATCTCATATTGCTATATAAAAGCAGTATATTGTAAACTTTCTTTCCATGGTCGTCCCATGTTTATCTGTTGTCACTTCCTTTTCCATCTTAAACTTGGGTTTCTATCTTTGGGATGAGGAGTAATGGCCTCAAGTTGTGCCAGAGGAGATTTAGATTGGATATTAGGAACAATTTCTTCCCTGAAAGGGTTGTCAAGCCCTGGCACAGGCTGCCCAGGGCAGTGGGGGAGTCCCCATCCCTGGAGGGATTTCAGAGCCGTGTAGATGTGGTGCTGAGGGACATGGGGCAGTGGTGACTTGGCAGTGCTGGGTTAATGGTTGGCCTCTATGATCTTAGAGGTCTTTTCCAACCAAGGCTGTTCTGTGATTCTGTCTCACCATGGAGGGCCTTCTGAATTCATCAATTAAGATCAGTTTGGCTAACAAATAATGGAAAGGAATAAACTAAGATATGTATTTAGGTCTGTGTGTGTTTTTGCTGTCTCTTGTCATGCAGGCTGGAAACTGGACCACACAACTTGCATGTGGTCATCTCTTAGACAGGACTCTCAGTTTTTATTTGAGAACAATATACATAGGGTATTATTCTTTAGGAAAGTATTTGTGATCCCTTTGGTTGCCCTTGTTTAGCGCTGTTCTGGATACTGTCTCCTCACTGCAGTGAGAGAATTGCAAGTTTCCTCCTCCTTTGCAGCTACAAGGATCACAGAAATTTCACAAATTCCTCTTAATCCTGCTCTACTGTTTGTAAAATTCACGAAAGTGAGATCTGTAAAACTTATTCTTTTGTTTAGAACATATTCTTAGCTGTTAATAACAACTGTGCTGTGCAGTACACACAAGCCATGGGCTGGGTGTTGACAAAACACAAGATAATAGGTGTTGCATTTCCTTATGTGCTGATTCATTTTATGTAGACTGGATAGCACCAAAACCACCCACTCACAAACACAGTGTAATAGAAAAATGGCATTCAAATATTAAGGGTATGACTTTAAACTCTTGCAACCAAGGACAAGAAAATTGAGAGACTCATTCTATTTATAAATCATTTTGTTGTCTCAAGTATTCCTGTTCATGTAGTGGGATAGGACAGAGCCCACTAAGAGGTATATGTGAGTAGGTATAGTAAGATGAATACAGCAGCATCAAATTTTAGGAGAGAGATGTTTGACAAGAGTCTCTCTTTAATTTCTAACTTGGGACCTCCATGTTTTAATTCATTCTGTGAATTACTCTCACGTTTTTAACATCCTCAGGTGCTGACAGTCTGCAAAATAGAAGTCCCCTATCTCAGAATGGTATACTTTCTTTGTTGCTGTAGAGTGTATCTGCATTTGTATGCCACACCAAATCTTTCACCATTTCCCCATGAATAGAATTGTAGAAGAAAGGTATTCTTCTGTGGAAGCCTTGTTGTGCAATAACAGTGTGGATTATTCGGAAATATCAGCCAGTTTCCTTTCCCATAGGCTCCCTGGTCAGAATTCAGGGCTACCAGATACACCTTGAAAAAGTTAGTGTGACAATAGGCAACTCTGAAGCGGCTGCATTATCAGCTGAAGAACTTGGAGAGTTTTAGTGACTTTAACTAGGGTCATATTTGACCACCATTTTAAAGGGAGGAGAGGAAAGAAAAAGAATTCTCTCTCTAGAGATGTGAGAGCATGGGCAGAACCTGTCTTCTTGCCCTGGAGTCTTCCATCTTTTGTTTTGGGTTTTTTTTTAGATTGTTTTCCACACTGCAGCTTCCACAGGTCTGGGGAGTGGAATGTAAAGTCATTTCAGAGGCTAGTGTTCCTTCTACTCTGTACTTCTATCATTGCAGCAGTAATAAGTGACACCTGTTGTCATACTTGTGGTCCTTCAGATCACTCATAGCCTAGTAAAAGTCCACCTTAGCACTTGGATGCAATGCTAGTCAAAATTGACTTTTACTTTTTTGAATGTTTTGTTATAATACATGTCAAATGGAGGAAGAGGTATGTAAAACTATTTAATAAAGCTACATTGATAGATCATATCAAACTAAAAAATCAACTAGAAGCTGAACTTTCCTTCTGAACTGCACAGTTTTCCCTTCCCAGTCTTCCCAAGTAGCCACCCTGTTTCACCACTGAGCTTTCTTACTGGTGTTCCAGAGTATGTGCAGCACTAGATAGGATTACTCCACTCTTCATGGTGTCTAAATAATAGGTTGTCTACTCTGCCTGGTCACTGGTGGGTCATACCTTTGAATACTCCATCAAACGTGCTTAACTGCACTGACAGTGCTTACAAAGAGAACATAGTCCAAAGACACATCTGGGCACTGAAATTTCTGTTACAAGAATGATACAGTGAAAATGTCCAGGCTAAATTTACTAGTGTGTTATTGTTCTCCTGCACATTATTCTGTTACTCTTCTGCACAGAAACTTCATAGTGAAAAATTCTGCTAAGAAACCAGACCCTTAGAAAATCAATTTGCATGGGGTATTTTTTTTCCTTCAATAACTGGAGATTACCTTGCCCAGTGTGCTTTGTGGCTTCAGCTTGTTTTTTTTTTTTAATCCAAATTATTTTTGGTGCCAGCTCAACTGTATTGACAATTATCCCAGAGAAGGAGGTTAATTGTCCTAATTAATAGAAGTGGGCCCAGGTGGGGACAGTTAGAGCTTGAGACCAGTCAGGTGGTATGAGCAAAAAGCTCTCCAACCCTTGAGAGCAAGTACCATAAGGGAGAAGCTGGTGGTACCTAAGACTGTAATGCTCTTATGGTAAGTTTTATTTCTTCAGTTTTTGCTTGGATTGCTGTGTAATGTGTGTTTGGTTTGTGGATTTTCATCTGTTGGAGCTGATGTGTGAGGGTGTGGGGGGTTACATTAAGGAAAAAAACTTCCTTTTAAAGAAAAAGCATTGTCTGGTTACTCCAGCCTTGTAGCTTTTGTTAATTCTGAAACAGCAGTGTATTTCTTACTGTGTCGGGATGTACTAGGTTCACCTAGCAGCTGGAGATGTATGGATTAGCCACCAAGTGAAGTTGCTCACAAGGGAGTGTGTGGGATTGTGTCCTGTTCTATAAAATTAAAGCTATGATAATACTACCAAGGTGCACAAAGGGAAATCTTTTCTTAACAAGAATTTTCCATGAAAATATTTAAAGCAAACTTGGAAGTCTTTTGGAGGTGTAGTTTTTCTGTAGGGGATGGCAGAATATTATGCTCTTCTAACAAGCATCTATCACTTCATTGCTATTTACTCTGCTCCTTGATCATCCTCCTCCATTTCTGAGCTACCCTTATGTCTGTAGCTGTCACTGAAGACTTCCACTTGCTCCCTTGTATCTGACAAAGATTCTAAACAGGGCAGATTCTGGTTGTTGACTTTGAGAGTAGATTTTTAGCCCAATTTACATAGATAAGATTTGGAGTGCTATCCTGTCCCAAGTGTCTGATCAGTGAGAAAAGATGTGCTTCTCTCTGCCTTCTGTAATTTTGTTTGCCAGCAACCTGGCAAGCAAAACTTTTTTTTTTTTCCTCAAGTCCTAACCTGGCTAATGGCTATTTGATGGCATAGAAAAAGAGGAAAGAAATAGCAGTTACTGTAGTCCAAAAAAAACATTAATTGGTTAAGGATTTAGGCTAACATCTTGCAGTTCAGGAATCCCATTGAACTATACTTCTAACCACCACACCTTTTCTGTTCCTGTGGGTTAGAGGCTATAGTCTCTGTTGTCTGTAGGGAAAATGTTTTTCCCAAGCGAGGCAAGATGACTGTTACAAGATATGGGAATAGCTCAGCCAGTGCCTGCTACAGTCCTGTAGCCACAAGACAATTTATCTTTCCCTTCATAGCAATCTGGTTGCCATACCACTGTGTGTAACCCATGCTGATGCTAAAAGCAGTATGAATTGTATACATTTTGCACATCAGTTTCACTGTCTTAAAAAATGAGGAGTTTTTTTTTCTTTTTCCCCTTCCTTTGAAGTTTTAAAGCAGAACTTGCTGGTGACCCACTTTTGCTAACAGTTCTCTTAACTAACCCCTGTACTCGCTTATACTTTTTTTTTTTTTTCTCCTCTTCCACCCACTGTCTGTCTAGCCTGGTTTAAAATTTTTATATATGTACTTTTAAAAAATTGATTAGTTGGAGAGCTGCCCGTTCTTCTGCGCTGTATAATAAGGATTTAAAAACTGCACACTGAATTCTGTATAGTGTAATTAAAACTGACCCAGATTTGGACCCGAGAACACCAGGACTTAGCCAAACTTGCCATGAGCTGAGTTCTGATGGCAGATGGGAGCTAATGAGGACACACTACACTCCAGAATTTCCCAGCTGCTTGGCCCCTTTTTGTACAAACAAGGTTTGGAGTGAAGTCCCAATCCCAAGAGCATGTTCAAGCAAATGTACTGCACCCAGTGTTTTGGGAAACAAGGCAATGCTGTCAGGCTGCTTCAGGAAATTTTTGAGGCATTATTTCCAGAGGGTTTTACTGTGTGTCCCAGTGTCATGCGTATGCTGTCTCCTGGCTTCCACCTTATCCCAGGCTGAATGTGATCATATGCTTCAGACCCTGCTGGAATATCCTCCCCCAATTTCAGCTGGGGGGACTTTCACCTTAATTTAATGAAGTGTTAAAATCCCAAAGTATTGGGTCTCCCTTTGCCCTGTGATTCCCTTTGGTGGACTCTGTGTCCCAGGACTATTCAGGCAGATGTAATTGAATCAGTGTGAAGCAGCTGTAGCTGGCATGTGGTCTTGCCGATTGCTAGCACCTGCTTGGTTAGGGTTTTTTTGTTGTTGTTGTTTGTAACTCACTAGACTGAAAATAGTGCCAAAACCAGCATTGGTCTTGGAGCTGATAAGGCACTCCAGATCCTGTATCCCTTTCCCCTTCTAGTTGAGCCATCTCATTACTAGGGTCTGCAATAACGGTGTTGGGAGTGAGCAGAAACAGGTTTATGCTTCTCCTCCAACTGCCTCCCTCCCCTTCAAGCCAGCGTAATGCCAACTCTTCTTCACAAGCAGGGAGACTTACTCGTGCTCAGGTGTGCGGAGCGTCTGTGCTGTCCCTGGAAAACTGGGCAGCCCACGGCTTGCTGCATCTGATGCATGCACTGAATTTATCTGCTCCTCTAACAGTCCAACTGCTGGCACGGCAGAGTTACTGCTCACGGCTAACAAATGACCGAGCAGTCCTGGGATGTACCATTCAATACTTCTGATCCTTTCCTCTGGTGTCATGTACGTAGATTTTGGTTACTCTATTGCCACTACAGTCCAAATTTTAATAGGGTAGGGTTTCAGGAGGGACTGAGAGTCACTTGGTTGCTTCCCTGTATCGTGTGATTTATCGTAATCAAAGTTCAAATTAAACACAATGGTGCACTTGGCCAAATACAGTAACAACACACAGTGGTGTGGTTTCTTCAATGTGATATTACAAGATGGCAGATTGAAACATTATTTTTTTTTTTTAATATATCCCTCCAGTGACTTCCCCTTACTTTGTGCATAAAGTTAATGTCCCTCTGTGCCCCAGAGGCAAAGGCTGTATATTGACTGTTATTTCCAGCTGTTTTCATGTTCAGTGTTTGCTTCACACCTCACTTCTTGCTCTTTTTTTCTTTTGCTACTTTAGTTTCTGTTTCACAGACCCCAGTTTTCAACTTTGTCTTGAAAGGTGCCATTCCACTGAGAGTGAGGAAGTGTGTATTTCCTGACACAATAGTAATTATGGCATTTTTTAATTTTTTTTTCCCTTTCAGCTTTAAATGTTTAGGTAAACTTCTGAAATGCAGAAATTCTTGTATTAGCCTGTTCCAGTGCCTTTGTATTTACACACACACACACACACACCCCTCTCCTTTTAACCCATATCTCTTATTTATGTCACATATGAAAAGTACTTTGCCTGTAGATACCTGTGATGTCAGTAAAGTCTCTCATACCGTGGAATATTCCATTGCTTCTCCAGCCAATGTGCCAGTCTGCAGCTCTGTGTTTTGTTGAGCTCAGACATTCGAAGGGTGTCGTTGAAAGCAACTTCTCTAGGGTCCAAAATACACTTTTGATTCAGTGGAAGTGAAATGCCAGTTGAAATGTATAGAATGAATTGTTTCTGCTTTTTCAAGGAGTGCAGTGTAGAGGAGATGCTTCCCTTTATTTGTTTATACAGTACAGAAGACTACTGTTTCTAGCTTTAAGTTGCATTAAGTGTGCTTAGATAGAAGTAGTACAAGATAGTTTATCAGGGTGTCTGTGAAAGTGATGCAGCTAAACATTTTTATAGTTGTCTAATGGAAATACAACGGAAGATGGAAAGTGAAATTCCAATCAAGCCAGAATTGTTTTTACTAATGCAGTAAGATGAAGTCACCACTTGATTTTTCCTCTTGTCCTGTTGTGATTTGTAGTGGTTTGTTTGTTTGTTTGTTCTGTTTTCTCCCTACCCATGCTCCTGCTCTCCTACCCCTTTATGGTTAGTCTCTCGAAACATCTACCAATGAAAGCATCCATTTGTAATGATAGCATTTGCAGCCCTTTGTAGTCTGGAAGTGCTGAACCTCCAGGTACATCTACTGAATAAAATGTCAACCACCAGTTCTAAGAGGGGGAAGTTACTGAGGCTTAAATTAAGCAATGCCCTAGAACTGCAGCTCTCAATTTTTAGGGATACTGTTGTAAAGTGGTTTTGCCATATGCAGCATTGCTTGTTATAAATTTAAATAATAGATAAATATTCCATATTTATCCTCTTTTTTCAGATGTTTTGTTTACCCAGTGTTCTTATTGAGATCAGTAGGAATATGGAAGTAAAACTGTTCTTGAGACCACAGTGAATATAGCACCCATGCGTATCGAAATAAAGAGCAACAGCAAATCAGAAAGTGTTGTTTGTATGCAAAAATACTTGTTATTGATGGGGGGTGGGGGCTGGAAACAAGCAAAGACTAAGTATGCAAGTGTCTATCTTAGGATTTCTTGGTGCCATTTGTAGCCAGCCGGAACAAGAAGGCATCTGCTGTTCTTATGGTTGTCTTGAAAATACATACAGTTTTAGGTCAGCAGCAACTGCTAGCTGATATCTTTTATTCCAAGAATGCTTTTTTTCTTGTACTAAAGTTTACTTCAGAAATGTAGGCGCCAAATAATTGTGAATTCTACATGGAGTACAAGAGGTAGTAGAAAACCAACAGGATTTATGTTCTTAAGAAGTCTATGTGGCATAAGTGAAGAGAAAAATATATAGATGTTCTTTTCAGTCTGCTAACATCCTGACTATATGACTTGTGAATTAAGTAGTGTTTATAGTACTGAACAATCCTTCTTATGCATTTAATTTTCAGGTATTGGTTTACAGACTGTACATTCTTTACTTGGATACAGTTAACTGATCAATTCTACATGGAGTACGCTAGCTTTCTGTGTGCATGGAGTACTTTCCAAACTAAGATCTATTAGTGACTAGCACAGAAGGGTGACAGAAAGGACAACAAAGGAAGTTAATAAATTGATAATGAAGTGGGATTATAGAGGATTGAGCATGGATATTAGAACCATTTCAGACATACTTTTTAATCACTACCATACTGCTCTGATTCTGTCTAGTGACTTTCTAGTGGCACCACCCTGGAATGTATTGTTGGGTATTTGGAAAAAGACCACTTGACTTGTCGGTTATTGGCAAGCATGTCCACATCCTTGACAGAGGCCAAAAGGTTAAATGAGTGACGAGATCCTTCTGTTTGCTATGCAGTTGGTCTCTCCAGAAGAGCCTTTAAATAAGTTGATAAAAATATCTGGAAAACTTGCAGTGCTGGGTCTGATCTACAAATAAAGTTTTTATTTTCTGGGCTCTCCATTCCATCACTGAATTCATAAATGTACAAAATCAAGAAATTTGTGACCAATTTAACACTAAAGTGAATATAAAAGATACCGTGTTGTGCTTATAACTAACAAATAAAACTGTGTAAGGGAATCAAGCCTGCACAAACTACAGAATAGGAGATGCTAAGAAAAAAGGGGAATCAGCTCTTAATCTCAGAGTGTTTTCAGGAAGAAATCCCAGCCCAGTTCTTTCGGTTATGTCAGCCAGGCAGTTTCTTGAAAGAAGAATGAGTCGTCTCATGTGGTGCATATAACTACTGGCCACTACCCGAAGCATCAGTTTTCACTTTACCCGAAATCCTGTACTCAACAACTGGACAGAAGGCTATGCTGAATTAAATGTTATTGTTCTGGTGTTCTCCATCCATTTGCAATGCACATAATCAGGAATTCAGCTATGTCCCAAGAAACCTGTTTAACCTAATGAGAGCAAATGACAATGGGTGTTCCTTACTCAGGACAGCAGTGCCAATGTGTCTGCTTAATTGGGACATATTTGGCTGGTTCCAGTGCTTCAAGTGGTTTTTAAACAGGTGTTTAATGGGTGTGGAATTCTGAACTCTGTCCTTTTGATACAGAATTTGCCAAATAAAGATTAACAGAAATAAAAGGTCTAATGCAGAATAAATAATTTTTACCTTTGTATATTTATTCAGCATAATTTTTACTTTTAAGTCGCGGGTGGGTGGGGAGGTATTTTTTCTCATAATTGAGAAAGTCCATTAAATAGAACAACAGGATGTCTAACAGGGTGTCCTAATTAAAATTACCCTGTAATTTGAACAAAACATTCATTTGTATGTAGCTAAGGTTGACCTAAAACTCATCTAAATCAGGAAGAATTATTATACAATTTTTTATTCTGCTGAAAATGAAACTTAGTATTCTGCCAACTAACAGCATGATTCTGTTATTATACGGTATTCAAGAGTCAGGATATTCTCTTCAGTGTTAAAAAAAATAATGTTTTGAGGAAACTTAGAATAGATTTCTCTCGTACCTCCACCCTTTGATAGCATTCATTCGTGGTTGCCTTTCTGCAGGGTTCTGCAAGCAGAAACCATTTTGTTCTGTGCATACTGTAAGCCCATCTGAAGCCTTTGGTCGTGGCTGGTGTACTGGTGAACTAATGAGCAACTGAGGTAGCAGCTGCTTAGCAGGACTGATTGGCTTGGGCTTGACTTTCCTATCTGCAACTACCCTGTTTCTGACTGGCTTGGAGTGCAAGCTGGGTAATTTTGTTATCTCAGGGAGCGTGGGCCTGCATACATAATCTTGGTTGTATACACAACTGGATAGATTTTACTTTTGTGTGTAAAAGTGACCTACTCGTGCTCTAGCTGTCATGCTTTAAAAGGCTGCTAAGGCAAAGTGTATTTAATGTAATTTATCAAATCAGAGTGAATGTTTGAAAGAATTTACGAGCTTCAGAAATATTGTTTGTATTTAGAAGGGAATTCTTAGCATCTTTACCTTGACAGAACTGCACAAGCTGCAACTTGTAGCTGTTGCTTCCCAGACACAAGGTGGTGGAATTTTATTTGTTTCTGCCCACTTTCTGGATAGGTTGGGAAGGGGAAAGATTTTCAAGAGCGTTTGAAGCTCTCCTGAATGTGCTGCTGGTGGATTCAACTTGAACTACTTCACTATGTTTTGAGTGGAAAGAGAATCACACCCTTGTTCCTTTGGATAATCCCACCCATAATGTCTAATACGTAGCTGTCTCATTACATTTTGTACAAAAAGTGGAATTCCATAAATGCCAAAATTTAATTAGGTGCAAGAGGAGCTGTTTTTCACTGAATGATTCTTCTGCTTACACAGACTTTTACATTTTCATATCTCTGTTTCAATGGAGTATATAATAACAAAAGAAAAAGGAAAAAATCTGATGAAAAATTTGCTGAACCTACTTTTAGCTCCACGAAGAATTGTCAAAGTGAGGATAACATTTGAAGCTGGTGTTGTGGTAATACACTTTTAAGCCAACGAAGAGCACTTGCATAGAAAGTATTCGAATATTGGCATAATCTGAAGTTCTTAGATTCTCCTCATCGTTTTAAAGACCATCAAAACTGATGCAGGCACCTGTTGTAACCTGGACAGAATGAAATTAATTTAATCGAACAATTATGGTGAGACAATGATACTGTCATAATTAGATATTAATAGCAGGTATTTGTGTATGTATATATAAAGTGTGTGGGTACATATGTATGCACATTTTCCCATGGACAGTTATTTTGTAGAGAGAAGTACTCAACAACACTACAGCAAGAATATATGCACCAGTGGGTTGTATTGATAATGGCTGTGTCTTCAAGGCAGTTGAAGGAGAACAAGAGTCCCCTGATGGGAAAACCAGTCAAGTCTGTTGTATAGGGGTCACATAATTTGAACATGTATAGATTGGTGTAACAACTTCTGCGTGGTTGATAGAATAAGTGTAGCCACCTTAAGAGTATATAGAAGACTGGAATGAAAACAAGTAGTTGTGTGGATGCCATCTCTTCAAAATCACGTATGCTGTTACGGAATGCTCCGTATGGGAGCACTATTTCATTATTATTGAAGGAAAAAACCCACTGATGTGGCATTCTGCCCATAAGGCCTAGTTATAACTTGGGTATAAAAATTCTGACTGCAATACTGAAAAGGTGGGTATAGGTTGTTGAGCTGATGAAAATGGATGAAGATCAGGTGTCTACACCGATTCTTTTAGTTCTCTTAGTTCCTGTAATTTCCAAAGAAGATGAATTATCTGTGGATGCTAACTGGCTGGTGAAGCTGCTCCCTAGTGACTCCTTCTCCTGAAGAAAGTGTAGAGTGTGATATTGGGTGATTCCTTACCACCAAAAGATCTCTTTCATGTAGGGTTTTAAATGTCCCAGTGTTTGATAACCCTAGAGCAAGAAAGCTAAAGGAAGAGACTTGGTCTGTGGTATCTTCTGTGGAATTTGGCTGAAATCCAGAGATGCATCCCACAGCCTCCTGCACAACTGTTTGGGGAGAGTGACTTGAGAAATGCTGATGGTTAGAAAGCTCAGTTTCCAGTCAGGACAGAATCAATGCTTAGTACTGTAACTGTAGAGATGTAAAAGAAAATTCCTGCTCTTTTATTTCCAAATGTATTTTCTGAAGTCCTTGAAAGGTTTATTTTTCAGGAGCTTCTGGATGTCCTGGTAACAGTGGTTCTTAATCATGTGCTTTATCATTTGCCTTTGGCGAGAAAGCTCAATTCTTTCCTTTTGAATGTGGGACCTTGCCTTATTGCCTCAGGGAAGCATTACTGTAATGCGTGTCACTTGAGGCTAATTCAACCTGCCACTTGGAAATTGCCCCTGGTGCAGATTGGAGCAGTGCACCATTATCTCAAGCTATTTTTCATCAGAAGCAGACT
Source organism: Podargus strigoides (assembly GCA_028020825.1). Classification (NCBI taxonomy): domain Eukaryota; kingdom Metazoa; phylum Chordata; class Aves; order Caprimulgiformes; family Podargidae; genus Podargus; species Podargus strigoides. The sequence goes on from CM051635.1 coordinate 3,029,757, forward strand.
GCATCTGTTCCATATGATCTGCAGAGCCTGCCGGTTTATTTCAGGTTAGCATCTGAGGTGTTGGCTTTTTTACCTATAAAGCCATGATTGGTTTGGCTTCCATCTATGTGATAGGAGCCTTTATTCCATGTCATATATCACAGCAGCCCTAGACATCTCAAGATGCAGGTCTGCAGCAGCTTAGAGTGATGGACGTTGTGGCTGCTCTTTTGCTCTCCCTTCGTTTGTACAGTTCTGCTGTCTTAGCTCTAACTCCCAGTTTTGAAGACTGGATGTTGAGCTGTGGATGGGAGTTGATGTGCTTGAAAAGACATGGAAAAAAATTTTAATTCAGCTGAAAGGTCCCTGAATCAGACATTTATCCTGTTCTGTCTCAAGAATGAACTTGGGGACATGTGGCCAGGAGAGAAAAGAGGTGAGGGAAGGGTGGGATTGTGACAGCTCCGATTAAAATCACCTTACATTGTAATGCAACCACACTCTCAAGGTTCTGGAAATAATAATCCAGTGGCTTCAGCAAGATATAGCTCTGAGCATAGGATGTGATAGTTAAAGGAACTTTGGCTTTGGAATTTACTTTCTTCACTGTTTGCTAAAATCTGCCTTTTGGTACGCATCAGATACTCTGAAGATCACACACCTCAACCTTTCCATCCTTGAAAAGGGAAGATGGTATGAAGGCTTGATTAGTTTCTTTTATGAGGTTTGGTTGCTATATATCATTAGAAGCAGATCAGACAGGGGGAAGAAAAAAAAAAGAAAGAAAACATGTTTGTAAGCAGTAGGGAATTTTCCCCTTTGAAAAAGAGTTAAAATTTCATTAGCATTTCAGCCAGCTTTAAATTAAAATTTGTGTCTGAAAATAATCTATAATGTATTTTGAGTGCCAGTGAGGCACATCAGGGCAGTATCAGCACAAGTTTCTTCAATGTACAGCTTATGATGTGGATCCTGTGTCTTCTGTCCCAGCATCACTGTGCCACACATGCTGGGATGAGAATGCCCATCAAATTATCCCTTGGCCTTCTACTGATCATGTAAAGCCAGTGTACCACATAGCATGTGGCTGGATGGGGCAAACTGAATGGGACAGATGGCTACTGGATCCTAAAGACTGCACCTGCTTTGTATGCAAGCTGACTTGACCTGATGATTTTTACCACGTATAGTCCCATTCCATTAGGTTGCAGTAGGTCTGCCTACACTAGAAAAGGTTTCACTTGTTACATTCCTGTGGGACAGGCCCTTACAGTGTGCCACCAGAGTGATTGGGTCTTCTTTCTTTCTCAAAAATAGGCATTACTTGTTCTGCCACACTGAGCACAAGTTGTTGAGTGTGATGCTGGGGAGAGTTGGGAAGCGAAGCTAGCAGCTCTGCTGCATGCGTGGTAACAAATGGCAGACTGTTCTGTTTTGCATGTTTGAGGGGTTATGGGGATGTGCAGCATGCAGTCTGAAGTCATGCTTTTTTTTTCCCTGCAAGATTTTGATGTTGGGTCCACGCAGATTAGATTTGCAGCCGACTGCTGCAATTGGTACTCCAACTGTAAAGGCTATGGAGAAAACCCCTTTGCTGATGTATTGTGTGTTTGGTAGGACATGTACTGGAGTTCCTGCCAATTGTTTCTAAAGCTTTTTGCTTCATGTGAGGTCTTAAAGATCTTTTTCTCCTCTTTTAGGGAACTAGAGGGCTTGGCACATCCTTCACACCCTGCGTTTACTCTGACCACAGTCCCTCCCCGTTCTTGCAAGCGGAGCTCAGCCCTGCTTCCCTTCCTGTTGATTCCCAGTCAGCTACATGGTAAGTTGTCATTATCTCTTGCCTTGTTGCCACAAGGTAAAAATTCTGGCAGACTCCTCCTAAAATCCATTAGCTCTGGACATTGAGGGCAAAGTACTTTATGCCCATCAAAGATCATTCAGTTGTATTCCAGGCTGACTGCGAGGAAAGGAAGATAGTATTGAATTAGCATTGGAGCTGAACTTCAGCGTAGATTGTTATAGGAATAAAATATGAAGTAAAATATGTGACAGAATTAAATCCATCAGTTCTAATAAAGGAAACAGAAGAAAGCAAAGAAATCTTGGACCCTTAAATCCCATTAACCAGGCCAGAGAGAGAATGTGTTAAAAGGGAGCTGCACTGTATCTTTTTTCATTGTTTGATGAAATAATCTTTTTCACCCTTTAAGTGGTGTGTTTAAAAATCCTGGTATTTCTGAAACAAAGAGAATACACAGCCACCGAGCTAGCTGGTTTTTATACCTTCCTTTTCTGAGTATTGTCCTTCAGTACAATACAGAGCCATTTCTTTGTTCTCACAAGCTAGCAGTTAAATTGTATGTAAATGTATGCAAATTAGATGCTGTCTAATAAAGAGAGTCATTAGATGGAAGAAATATTTAGTTTGGGGGGGGGGAAATGAAAGAAAAGAAAGCAGGTGTATTTTGCAATAGAAAAATGTAAGATTGCAAAAATCCCGCAAACTTTGGGTGAGGGCTTTTTATAAAGCCATTAAAATATTTTTCTGAAAGACTTGGTCCTTTTTTCTGCACCTTTTTTTTTTTTTTTTTTTTGTATATGTATGTACACTTCTGTGATCTTTTCTTAAAACTCACACTGGCTGTGCTGTATATACGTGCTTGAGCTGACATGTAAATATTGGATTCATAAGTATTTGGTTTCTTTAAATGATACAGCTATGAATTTACACACCCGTACTGTGTACTAGGGTGTGTTTTTTTTTCCTCACTGAGTATATACAGGTGGAATCCATGTGATAAATTTTATTTTCATGGATTGATTTATTCATCATACACTCTGACTGGATACCTTCTGCTCACTAAATCATCTTCCTCCATTTTATCAACCCCCTCCTCAACAACTTTAAAGCTTTTTTGTTTTTTCCCCCATTTATTCACAAAATCTCAGTGCTAGATACGTTTCCATTCTTTCACTTGCATTTTCTACTAAGTAATCCCATTTGAGGTATGTACCTGCTTTAAACCTGGAGCAGCTGTGACCTCTCTAAACATGATGAAGTCACAGCTTTACTGTCAGGTGTCCCCAGGATGGTAGGAATGTGAAGCTTTGTGTTGTCCAAAGCTGGAGATTCCACACCCGTGGATAGAGCACTCGGCATCCATCTGGGCTCTGAAAGATTTAAAATTGATGAACCTTGTGTTCTTGCCACTTCTAAGGAGATAACATTTAAGACTTTAATCTCTCTGCTTTAGAATCTGTAGTCCTGCTCTTTCAACTTTTCTGTTTGGGTGGATTAGTATACGTAGATGACCCAGCTCAATCATTTTGAAGTCGTCTGTATTTTATTTCTGATGGTCAGTTATCATGGTTCAGGCAGGTGGGGTGAAAGTTGTACATTGACTGGCATATTTTTTTCCGTTGCAGTTTTGCAAGTCTGGAAGTCTAAAGACATATATGTATATGTGTATAAAATATATGTATATGAAAATAATGTTGTTTAAATATTTACACATAAAGCCAAGGGATTGGCTCCCTTCCCAGAATTACTGGAACTACCTTCCCCAGGAACATTTGGACTTGAAAAATCTCTACAGCAACACTTTTCTTCTGAAACTAAACAACTTGTGAAATGAGTGATTAGGTCTGCACCCTTTGCTGTTCATCTGTCTTTTTTTTTTTTGCTTGGGGTGATGGGGGGCCCTCTGTGCATGGGTAATACATTTACAGTTAATTACGGTAAGATGCTCTTTTATTGCTCTTTCCTCTCACAGTTTCTTATTGGCTTATTTTATGAGGAAAAACTCTAGCACAATGGGAATATTTTTGTCGTTGTTCTAGGACAGGTCCATGCAATGTGCTGCGTTTGGGCCACATGCAGTTTGGAGGCAGCAGTTCCTGTCTGGACAGGTGCAGGGCAGGCAGTCTGATCACTGGGAATGAACTGACTCCCCAGTTGCCCAGTGACTCAACTGTGCTGGCTGAGCAGTCAGCAGAGAAGCCATAAAGTGTGTCTGCTACCTAGTGGAAAACGTAGGCAGGGTCATTGTAAGGAGATGGTGGAGGGTTGGCAGTAAGTATTTCAGGTGCTCTTGAAGGTGTGATAGATGTAAGGTGAAGATTGCTCTGTGGGGAATGCAAGAAAAATCTGAGCTATAATGTAATGCTAGAGAGAGACGAGGTTAATAAAGCAAGGAGGAACACAGGGTATAGTGGTGACTAGGAGGGATGAGGCCACATTACAGAAAATGTTAGTGGTTTACCCACTCACTTGAGGCACTGCTCTTCTAGGCTGTCTGACATTGAATGTCCTAGGGGAACTGAGTCACGAGTGATGCAGGTATTTAACATTGAGGTTTTCACACAGTTTGCAATCGAGCTAGGTGTAGCTGCACAGGTTCTTCAGATTTTGAGAGGTGGCTGTTAATCTTGAAACCCTACTTGGGAGATTCACACTGGAGATGGGACAGCCTAGCAGTTGAAGTAAGTACCTTCTGTCTCTTGTGTTCTTAAACAGGATGCAAAACGTACAGACAGACAAGAATGATGCTCAGATGGGGGAACAGTGATGCAGGCTTAGGGGCAGGGATCTGATTAATTCCATATTCCCCTCCAGACTTTCTGTGGTCTGGTGTAATTGTTCAGGGCAGGAGGGAATTCAGTTCCTACGTATTTCTGAGGCAATGCATCTTACTGCCTTGCCCATCTTGATAATAACAATACACCTTTCCTATCCTTGAAGTAGCTTGTGAGAACATGTGCATTAAAGGATGGGAGGCTTCTGTGTCCTGTGATAGTGAATCCAAAAGCAGTACTGTAGATGAATGTGGGAATCAGACCAGTGGTCCATCTGGTTAGGCATCGTCCTGTTAAATGTCTTCAACTGCAGCAGAGGGAGGCACAAGAAATTCTGAGTTGTAATAGGAGAACAATCAATATTTTCACTAGTGATCTTGAGAGTAAATGAGAAATTTTTAACTTGTATTTCTTAGCAGCTTGTGCAGCTTTAAAAAAAAATAGTTTTAAGAAATAAAATATGCTGCACTAAACTAATCCTAAAGCTAACGAACAGACATTGGGACTAGCAGCTTTTGCTATTACCTACTGCTTATTATTGTTATTATTATTATTTCTTTTTAATTATGCAAAGTGCTAATCAGTTTGATTATGCACAGTGCTAATCAGGTTAATTATGCAAAGTGCTAATCAGTTGTTCTCTAAGCACACGAGGAGAGCAGAGGTGCTGGCAGTGAATGGTGGTTCTAGATGGGGGTAGTCACGGCAGTCATTCCTTATTAAAAGAGGAGTAGGTGAGATGACAGGGGTTTTTGCTTCCATTAAAAAGTGAATAATAAAAAAAAGCCATGAGGGTGATAGATCTGGTGGGGTAATGTCTTCTTTCACAGCAAGGCAGACTTTTTCCAAGCCATCTCATGCTGTTGGATAATTTCTGTAGGAGTTTGAGTGCACTGATTTGGGCAAATATATTGTGGAGGAATCTTGTAATGGGTTTGGGTACAAGTTGCCCCCACTTGATAAGTCGGGATGCATAACTAGAAAAATCACAGATTAAAGGAGTTTGCTCAGTCTCACGTAGAGTCACCTTTTAAGCACTGGTGAGTGGAATACTGATAATGTAACATGAATGGCAGTTGATCATATGTTTGTATGGTTGAAGATATTGCACGAGCATACACGATGTGTTTCTTTCAGCCTAAGCTGTAAGAACATAGGGTGCCTTATCAGTAGAACATACGTTAGGCTGTGTTTCCTCTTCCTCTTTAGCGCTAAATTATAAAGTAGAATTTTGTGTTCCTGTGAAACAGGATCTGTTTTCAGTGAGCTATGTTCTTCTGATAATTACTGAAGATTCAGCATGTCTTTCTTACTGTGCTCAGTGTCTAATATCTAACCAGTATTCCTTATTTAAGTTTCAGCATTGGGGTGGGATACACAAGCATTACTTTTTTCAGTTAGTAATGGAGATGGCATTCCCAGAGCAGAGAGCTGCTCACTTGTATAAGTCTTGGGTAAAGGATCTTAAGAGATTTTTGAAGTCATTAAAGCAAAAGACTGCTACTGTATAAGGCCATCATCAGTACTAGAAGGTTACTGCACCAACAATGCAAGAGAAATTTTCCTTGAAAAATTAGTCATTGAAGGTGCTTACTTATGGGGAGCTGTGGCAAATTTTCAAGTATACTTAAGGTAGGAAGTAAAGCAAAGCATCGCTAATTTATGCCTTAAACCAGAGCCTGAAAATTAATAGTATTGACTTCTTGGCTTTGTGACTACTCCACAAGACACTGACCCTCAAAACAAGTTGCTGCCAGATGCGTGGTCACAAATACCCAGCTCTTCTTATAAATTCACTTTGGTGTTAGTGACTTAGACATACCAATGGTCCACCATCAAATCCAGTGCCTTAGATCTGGAGGAGGGGAGTATGTGATGCAAATATTCTTAGCAAGAGGGAGATATGCCAGGCATCAGTATCCTGAGAGTTCGAATGCTTTCCTGTCTGATCAGAATCCTCTGAAGTTGATGTGCAGCTTCTCATAAACCGATGGTGAATTGGGTCACTGCTACCTCTAGGTGCTGCTCCAGCAGAACTCTGTTTGTTTGCTTCTGACCTGAATTTGACTTGGAAGAAGTCTATTCCAGAATCAGACTTCTTCCATAGATTTACTGTTTTGCTGTTATTTGTCAGTGGCTCCAGTGCCTGTTTGCTCTTTCAGTGCACTCCACTGCTCCCTCATCAGCTCTTTGATGAAACACAATAGAATCATAGAATGGTTTGGGTTAGAAGGGACCTTTAAAGGTCACCCAATCCAACCCCCCTACAGTGAGCAGGGACATTTTCAGCTAGATCTGGTTGCTCAGAGCCCCATCCAACCTGACCTTAAGTGTTTCCAGGGATGGGGCATCTGCCACCTCTCTGGACAAGCTGTGCCAGTGTTTCACCACCTTCATTGTAAATGTTTTTTTCTTCGTATCTAGTCTAAATCTACCTCCTTTTAGTTTAAGACCATTACCCCTTGTCCTATTGCAACAGGTCCTGCTAGATAGTCTGTCCCCATCGTTCCTATAGGTCCCCTTTAGGTACTGAGAGGCTGCAGTCAGGTCTCCCTGGCACCTTCTCTTCTTCAGGCTGAACAACCCCAATTCCCTCAGCCTGTCTTCATAGGAGAGGTAATCCAACAGGTCCATGTCAATAGGAGAGTGTGCAGGGGGAAAACTCTGACTTCTTCATGTGATTCCCCTGGCATTGCACTGCCTTTCAGGAAGCAGATGCTTAGTTAGATGTGGTGCCGACAGAAAAGCAGCAGTCATGCGTGTTCTGGATTATTTCTCTGCCTTTTGAAGGGTGGGTATATTAGTTTGAATTAGTTTGAAAGTTATTGGGATGCTTTAGGTATGTTGTTTGCTATCATCCACATGTTTTCAAATGGGAGTTGAATCCTGTGGAAAGAACACCCCAAAGTTTTTGTGTTCCGATGAGTATTCCCCGAGTACTTAAAAGCTGTTGTAGAGTCAGAGGACCCTATAAGCCACACACTGTAGTATTTGCATGTTAGAAATGTAAATCTACCTGAGGCATAATCATAACCTCTGCTGAATTTCACTGTCTCAGATGGCTGCTGTTCTGATGAATTGGGGAGTCAGAAAACTTGTATTCTGCTCTCGTTTCTACTGCTTTCCTTGGAACCCTTCTAAAACTAAAGCAGTGCAAGGTAGTGCCATTTTCTTGATGGTGAAGTATGGATAATGATATAGACCTAACATGGGGGGGTGTGTGTGGTTTGTAAAGCAAATATATAGTTTGCAAAGTGCTTTGCTCTCTGGATTGAAGGGTTATGGAAGTGCACTGTACTTTCGGGAGTTATCTGTGTTAAGAACCATCAACAAATCTTGTATTACTGTGTAAAATAGTGCAAGATAGCCCCAAAATAGTTTGTGTATTCCTAAAAAGTGAAATAAATGGATGGAAAAAACTCAGTTGCCTTTACATTAGGCTAATGGGTTAGCAACAAATGAAGAAACCCCAACAAGGAAATCCGTTTCTCTTGTGCTTTAAGAAGCAAGTCTCAAGTGAACAGAGAATTCATTTGCTTGCATGGCAGAAAGTCATTGCTTCAGAACTCCTTTTGCGTGTTCTTGAGCACCTGATCTTCAGAGGTGCAGGCCAACTGCTCCTCAGCTCTGCGGAAGCTGGGTCTGCTCATTGGCATTCACAGAACTGAGAGCTGCTGGGGAATTAATGACAAAAATTTTAAACGTTCAGCCTGACCTTTTAAAGTTACTTACCTGCATTCAGGTTACAAACACAGCAATTTTCTCTTGAGCTGCAAAGACTCCAAATGTTAAATCAGTAACTCCATCAGACTAGCAGCCCTTCTCCTCTCTCTTCACTCGTGCCCAGCTGCCATGAATGGAGTAAAGGAACATGTAAACTATCTAAACACATCCATATCTTATCCTGACACAAGTACTTGGAAGAAGCCCCACTGACATAAACTAACACAAAGTGACACTTTGTTTAAAAAGTTGTTTTGAATGTCTTCTCCCATTGATCTTCTGCAAGGGAGATAAATAAACACTGTGTGTGGTGCAGCCAGGCTGAGTATTTTTGCTTCTCTGAGTGTTTATACATTCTCTGCTGGTTGTTTGCATCGCTGTTTGTTGACTGTAAATTCCAGACCTGTATGTTTGTAATGTATACATTTACAGGAGCAGAGCAGTTTGGGGAGTATGGTCAGGGTACTGCTTTTTATGAACACAACCAGATGAACAGTGGGTGGGTTGGGTTTTTTTTCCTCCTTCCAGGATAGTGAATTAGTCTTTGTGCTCCCAGGGAGAGAAGGCTGCAGTGGCAGGAGCTGTAGTTCAGCAGGACTTTCTGTGCTCAGATTAATGCAGGTGGGCGTACGAGGAAAGCCATGTAGGGTTTGTCTGGTAGGAATCAAGTTAGTTTAGCTTTTCATCTAATTAAGAAATAGGTCTGTTGGTCTCTCTTCACTGATGATGACGATGATGCATGTTTTATTTCAGGAGGAAGTGGCTGCACTTGTTACAGATGACAAAATTCCCTGTGGCAGAGACCCCTCCTGCCCCTCTGTTCCCATTCGTAGAATCATAGAATGGTTTGGGTTGGAAGGGACCTCTGATTCCAACCCCCCTGCCATGGGCAGGGACACCTCCCACCAGACCAGGTTGCTCAAAGCCCCATCCAACCTGGCCTTGAACACTGCCAGGGAGGGGGCAGTCACAACTTCCCTGGGCAACCTGTTCCAGTGTCTCACCACCCTCACAGTCAAGAATTTTGTCCTAATATCTGGTCTAAATCTCCCCTCTTCCAGTTTAAAGCCATTACCCCTCATCCTATCACTACATGCCTTTGTAAAAAGTCCCTCCCCAGCTTTTTTGTCAGCCCCTTCAGGTACTGGAAGGTGCTGTAAGGTCTCCCCGAAGCCTTCTCTTCTCCAGGCTGAACAACCCCAGCTCCCTCAGCCTGTCCCCATAGGGGAGGTGCTCCAGCCCTCTGATCATCTTTATGACCCTCCTCTGGACCCACTCTAACAGTTTTGTGTCCTTGTGTTGGGGGCCCCAGAACTGAACGCAGCGCTCCAGGTGGGTCCTCACGAGAGCAGAGTAGAGGGGGAGAATCCCCTCCCTCAACCTGCTAGCCTCAGTTCCTTGGTTTTGAAGAAAATCTTCCCTTTTTCACTTACTGTTGTTGTCAGCATCTCAATCCCTAGGACAGTGGGAGTGTATAGAAGATTTTGGGAACTGATGCAGGCACTACTTCTTCACTCATCAAACTGAACGGGAGTAGCTTTCTGAACATCATGTTACATGTAGGAAGAGTTCAGCTTAACTGGTCACCATTTCTCCTATTAGGTGGAATTTTCCTTGAACCTGTACTTCTGTCACATTTGTGCAAGTTAAAATTACATGTTTCTGATATTCTGAATGGTTTAAAGCCTGCCTAGTGTTTTCCTTTTTGCTCTCTCATGCACATTATTTACATTTATTAGATGCAGGTTTTGCTGTCTTGCAGTTACCATTACAACAGCTTCTCTCATTTGCTGATAAGTTTTCTTGAATTTTAACCATTTGTAGTTAGTTTTGTTAGTTTTAAATGTAAGTTTTTTGGGAGAGCTTCTTCTGCTACAGGTGTGCTGTTTACAGATTTGATGATAGAAGAAAATACTTGCATTTGCCCATGCTAAAATATTGTGATATTATCTTTTAAGAGTTCTTGTGCCTTCATGGTTTGGAGTGATGCTTTGAAAAAAATCAACTGAATTATCTTTGTGGAACAGAGGTACTTTTTTTTTTTTTTTTCCTTTTCTTTTTGACACTTGTACTTCTCACCACCCTGACAATAGCTGTTCCATGAAAATAAGGTGGACTTACTACCAGTATCAACTTCTCAATTAGTGCAGGAGGCATAGGTCTGTCTGGTGAGCCTGAAGGTTGCCATGCTGTTGATGACCACAAAGCACTGGTGTGTTGGTGTGTAGCAGATTCTGCTTTTCACTTGGCTATTGGAAAATCCAGGGAGTTAAATACACTAAAAAAGGTGAAAGAATATTTTGCTTATCTAAAGTAAAATCTGTGAATACTAGAAATAAAGTAGTCAGAGCAGCCTTAATTCAACTTGCCTGTGCTTTTCCATTTTTTAATTATGTGATCACATGCTGTTTTGTGTGGGAACCAATCTTCTCATAGTACACCTAATGGTCCTGGTCTGAGGCTGGATAGAGGCTCTTTTGTAAGAGACTGGGTTTTTTAAAACAATTGCCTCCCTTACTACAAACACTGGAAAATGTTTAATATATGAGGCAGGAGATAGGGGAAAAAGAAAAGGTGCTCTTATTCTCAAGATTACGGCGAGAGCATGCATGTGCTTAAAGAAAAAAATGTGCTTGAATTGAGTTGCTTGTAAAATCAGACATCTTTAGGTGGGTTACAAAGCAAGATAGTATCTCTGCTTTCTCTTACCAGTTCTTACTCCTTTTAACCCTTCACTATTTTTCCCTTTTAAAACGTTCTGTTCATTTTCCTTGAAATAAAAAATAAAGTCAGCACCAGTAGTAACAGCCTACCCTGGTCTTGCCTTCTTTCTCATCACTTTGCTGGTATATGAAAGACTTTCTTTTTCTTTTTACTTTTTTTTTTTTTTTCCCCCTCCCAGTAAAATAGAAATTTCCAGGATTTTGACTCTCAGTTGGTAGGAAGTGAACTGTTCCACATTATTAACTGACAGAAGTACACACAACTCTTCCTGATGCTTTGACAGTTTGGTTGGAGATGCTGCTCTACGTAGAATGTGTCTGTCTAGCCAGGTCCATTTCCTGGGAATTTAACTGTTTTCTCATGAATTCTTCTTTTCATATTTTATTACTACGAAGAGAACACAAAGAGTGCTTGTTTCTTTCTTCCTCTCTCTTTTTTCTTTTTTTTTCTTTTTTTTCTTTTTTTTACCCTCCAGTTGACACAATCAGTATTATTTGAGGGGAAAAAATTACACACAGAATGGGAAATAGGGTGGGAAAATGTAATAGGATCTGCAAATCTTTTCTGTCTTGTCTGAGTAAATGAGAGCTGATGAGAGATGCAGCACAATGAGGGCTGGGGAATGCTAGCTGAACTGGTATATAAAGATTGTTTCATTTTGCTTCATTTCATTTTACTGTGTTGAATTTGAAAGGGAAAATTGGAGCGGACGTGCAAGTTTGCTGTGGAAACACCTTGGGTTGCTGTACCCTTGATGTGAACCTGGGTGAACATGAAAAGGAACATTAAATAAAGTGGTGTATGAATTGTGTAGGTGTGCTTCTGAAGCTAGGTTTTGAAGAGTGCCCTTTCACAAAGAGTGGCCCTGCCTCTTGGGTTATTCTGCTGCTTCTGTTTTTAATCTCTTTTATTGTCCACTTAAGTTACCAATTTGGAAAAGGTGTCACCGTGGGGGTTTTTTTTGAGCCAAAACCATACTGATTTTCAGGCATAAATTTTACAGGATTTATGTGGCAATGTCATTTTTGCATGCAGGCTTTCAAGATGACTGGAAGGAGATTATTTCTTCCCCCCATTTATGCCCTCCCTGAAGGTTCATCTCACTTTTTCAAATGAGTATAACACAGGCTAGGACACAACTTATAGGAACTTGGTCCTAGGTGGGATACTACTACAGCAATGCGCTCATCGGTAGACAATTTTACCTTGTGTGTTACAAGTTGTAGTGATTTTTATCCAAGTGAAATGACTGCACATCGCTTGCTGGAAGGAGGAGCTGTAGCTCAAATAGGATGTGAGTCATTTTAATCTGAAAAGTTATTTTTTGCAAATTATTATGCTACCTTAGGCATGGATAATTCCCAAAAATGGGGAAAATAAGGCTTGTTTTTATTTTCTAAGTCAATGTCAGTCATGGAGGTCTGAAATAAAGCAGCAAACATTCCTGCATAAAATCTCTGACAACACAGATTACAAGATTTGAGACTTGTGTAGGAGCCACTAATCTTGGGGGATATCTTTGATGAGAAAACATACAAAGATTTAACTTTTCTTTCCCCCCCAGTCTAAATCAACAGATTGTAATGTTCAGAAGTAAGATCCAACATCCTGTCGTTGGGGTCCAGCTGGTGTGATCCCAAGGCAGGTTCATGTCATAAGCAGATTTAAAACTCTTCCCTTGGGAAAGTTTTCTTAACTTCTGTACTTTTATGAGACAGACATGCTTGGCAAGCATTTAGCATTTACACTCATTCCCTTACCAAAATCCCCAAGACTGAAGAGGCCAGGGTAGGGTTGGTGGGCTTGGGAAGAGAAACTGAGAGGGATGATTTTGCTTTTCTCCAAGCAGAAGAATGGTTTAATGACATTGTGTAATATAGCTCTTCTGCCACTCTGAGGGCAAGGGAGAGATTGGGTAACTTTTTCATTCAGTCTCCTACCCCTACTTTGTCCCCAGCCGTTGCTGGAGAGCACCTCTCCCACTTAAGGGAGACCTGGCAAGTGGAAGGGTGTCTGTAGGGAACTGCGTGTCTCTGGATTTGACTCGTTCCAAGGAGCATCTCTTGACCTCAGTGTCTAAAGTCTGAATGTCTCTGAGTCCCATGGATTCATGTTGCTAGTTTAAGCACAACCAATTTTTTTTCCTGGCTGTGGTTGTTGAGGTGGAAGAGTTTCCAGGTAAACTCCATAGGCTCAGGAAGGTAAATCTTGGATGACAGAAGAACAGTGAAGAAAACAAAAGTTCTTCTTCTGCCTTTAGGAGTGGGTAGTGCATGGAAGAGGGAGGCAATGTTGCTGGAATGATGAGTAGATGTCATGCCTACAAAGCATGAATTTAAAAGCTGGTTGAATTCCAGAGTGGGTTGGGAGTTTGAGGTGCAGTAAAGAAGAATGCTGTACGGCAACCAATCTTTTCTGCAAATTATTTTAGTTTAAGTCTTCATGCTGTGCAATCTGAATAGCTATCCTATCTCATATACCATAGTAATTCAAGGAATATTCTTTTTAGCAGAGTAAACAAGTTTTTGCTGATGCTTGTACTAGTAAATTCCACAGATATCTTCCCCCCCCCCCCCCCCCCCCCCCCAATATTGTTTTGTCTGATTATACAACCTTGGAAGTTTAAAATCGACTGGTTTACTGTAAGAAACATTAAGTAAATGCAATCTCTCTATTTTTAATAACAGTAGCTCAAATTTCATGTGAGATCACACTAGTCCTCCAGTGTAATTAAGCTTATGGTTTTCTTCTGCACTTCAAATGCCTGTGATGTGCAGTTAATAGTATTTTTCAGACAACTATTAGGACACCTCGGCAGCGATGCCAATGTGGGCTGGTGTCTATCAGCAGTGCAGACACCACAAAGTAATGGAAATTGCAAGACACTCTGCTATAATTTGGCTAAAAATATCCATGACAGCAAAGCTTTTTTACCTGAGTTTAGAAAGTGATAAGTCTTTGAGTTAGAGTAAAGCTTCATAAATGAATTGGGCATGAAACAAGATTTTTCAAGTTTGGCTTTAAGTCCAGTGTGTATTGAGAGTGAAGTATGGCTGAATGCTGGAGTTCTGCATCTTGGATTTTGTATCATTACTGTACCTTGACTCTGGTTTCTGCTGCATAAATTTTAACTGTAAGCTGATATAAGGCTGCATGGGGAGTTTTGGAGAAAAACTTTGGATGAACTTTTTATTTGTGTACACATATATATATATATGCACACATACACATATGTTTTTGTTAGCTTGTTTAAAGGACTCATGATTTTTCAATACAAGAGCATTCTTTTTTTTATTGCTAAGGAAAGAAAATCATAGCCCATAATTCCTTTCTGAAACAATCTCCTCTGATATGATAGGTCTATCAGAAGTATCGACAGTAATGATAAAGTTCTTGCACATCCAAAAACCTCTCCTCCTCTAGAAAGCTGAAGTAGAGCTTGCTTTATGCAAGTATAGTGGTTAATGGTTGGACTTGATCTTAGAGGTCATTTCCAACCAAGGTTCTAAGATTCTATATAAGGACACAGTAAAGACCAATAGGTAATACAGGGGGCAGCTTCTCAGTGACCTTCTTTTAAGCTCATGAGCTAACTCCTGCGCAGTGCCTAGCTATGTTGTGGGGACAGCAGATCTGGAAAATCTCTGGCAGGTAGCTGTAAGCCAGCCTTTCCCTTCCTTTCTTAAAACAGCGCATGCAAATGCTAACCAACAGTTTATTTTGTTCATGCAAATTTTGCCCATGCAAATTTAGGCTGCAGGTTTCCTTCGTTACACATAAAGAGGTTGGAAAGCCCTTTGGAGTGGGAAATAACAGCAAGGATAGTTCAGGAGTACCATCTTTTTTTTCTGTTTTCTCCTTAATCAAACGAGCATCACACAGACTTCAGCGAGACCTCTACATCAATGAGGACTGTAGGATTTGGCTCCACAGGTATTGTCATGTCAGTCCTATGGGGAGCTTTCTTTGCTTGCTGATGTGCCTTTTAGGGGGACCAGTGGGGCAGGAAGCAGGGCGGTTGGGCCAGGCCGTGGGAGAACCTGCCGTGACATCAGCTGTCCATCGCTGCCTGGGAGCTGCTGGTTGACATTTGAGAGAACATGCTTTAAATGAGAAAGTGATGAGTGAATGGAAATTAAAACAAAAGGGTTGAAAATAGAGCTGTAATCAATCTAGCTTGGTATCTCAATAAACCAGGGGCATTTTTTCATAGTGAATTTGGGGCAGATATTGCAGAGGGTGCTACAGTAGCGGGGTCTTCCCCCGCTCCCTCCTTCCCTTCCATTAAATCTACATTTGGAAGGTGGATGGTGCTGACTCATAAATTAAATTGGAGTAATACATACAGTGTATATATATTTCTGTCACTTTGTCTCAAATTAAACACGAACCTTCTCCCCTGACAAGATGATAGAAAAGTTAATTGCTCGCCCTGGCTTTAAATTGGAATTTGAATTTGCAAAATGCTAAAGGTTTATGAGATCTAAATCATGAGGAGCTTAAATTACATTCCTGTGATAAAATATTAATAAATCAATTAAAACATAAGCCGAGTATAATATTACTTTTTTTGTAGGAACCTTGAACACAATAATTCATTAGAGTGTGCAGTAACAATTATTGTATCTTTTTTAATTTTCTTTTTTATTAGGTTTTTTTTAAACTGGGGAAAAGGCAACATCAGATGGGAACACACCACACAATGGTGGAATATTATCCCAGTACCAAATCTAGTCATCTCCTGTTAATGACGCACATACGTACAAAAGCATCTGAGCACCCCTAACTGCACGCATTGCATCGTGTCTCCAGTATAACCAGCTGCATTCCCTGAAAGCTGGAGGCTGGTTTTCCCCCCTTTCCATGGGAAAGAAGGGCAGCAGCACAGGAGGAAGGGAAGAAATCTTACTCCTACTGTGCTACTGCTTTGATTTGGTTTGGGTTTTTTTTTTCCTTTTCTAGCCTCTTCCTTTGCCATTTTATTCTTTTCTTACTCTCCTATTCCCTTTTCCCTTTCTGGGTACAAGATTGGAATGATTTCAGCGTCAAAACCATCAAAAATTCACAGACCTTTCTGTAAAGCTTGGCCTGAGTTTTGTGTTGGGGGAACCTAGGCTAGAATTGGATTTTTGTTACTCGGTTTTCAGTTACGTTGTGGGCAACTCTCACAGCTTTAATCTTTACATAACCCATTTCTGTGTGCTATATAAAGAGCACTTCAGGCACAGTATGAAACTTAGTTATTATTTGAGGAAGGAGGTGTTATGCTAGCTCAGCATGGATTTCTTATATGCAAACATTAATACACAAGGAATGCAATTATTACATATACCTGCACGCCTCTAGTGCCTGTGAAGGTGTGGATTCCTTCATCAAGTGCTTTTTACCTTCTGCGAAATGACTGGACTGCGTGTCTGATACAGCTCTGCTTGGTAAAGGGTCTAATTGCTATTATTACATTATTTGTGTTCAATTCTTGAAATGTTATTTAGTACAAATTACACGGTAGTGCCAAATTGGCAGCTCTGGGGACTGAAGCCTGCTGTATGTATCCACTGTGGCTCTGGCATTGAAGGATCTACTGCATACTCTCTTACTCTTGCTAGTTGCAGCAAGGCCACTGCTTGTGCCTGCTCCCTCTGAGGGTCACCTGTGCTGCAGCCAAGAGATTTTTGACTAAACTAGGGAATGTAGATGGAAGCCCAAGTCAGGTCCCTCTCTTGGGGGATGCGTGGCCAGCGGAGGAGAGGACTGTGCGTGGTGGGCAGCATGGAAGGGATGCACAGCTGCTGCTCCCCCCCTCTGCCTGCTAGCAGCCTGCAGCTATCTCACAGCCGTGTGGGGCAGCTGCCTTGGCCAGCTGAAAGCAGTTAGGGCCAGAGTCAGCTGGGGAAAACAGTGAGAAGAGATCCAGGAGCAGGTGGTGGTTTGTGCTTCTGACCACCTGTCTGAGTAATGCTTTCCTCCACTGCCCAGAAGCTATGGCAGGCTCCGGTTTTCCCTGGGTATGGGATCCCTTGTGATGCTGAGGACCTTCCCCATGGTGAGACCATAACCAGTGGATTCAAGAATCCTGCTTTCCTGTTAGGACAGGAATCAATCCTGCTGTCTGAACTTGAGAGTGACTTTAACTTACAATCCAACTTTAATTTCCACAGGCTTTTCCATTTGCTGTCCCTCTGCTGATGTGACCAGTCAGGGTCTGTTGTAGTGATGCAGAATATAATAAAACTTTGTGTTTCTAAGCACATGTACCATGTCAGTACTGCTAAGATCTTCATCAATATTAAAGAATCAGTTGTTAGTTTTCACATGCATTGCTTTTCATTATCCTCATTTTAAGAAGGGGCATGTGGAAAAAGTCACTTTCCACGAGCTCTGAGAGTCATGTAGCAAGCCAGCAGTGGAGATTCAGGTAGAATACACATTTTCCAACAGCCCACCCTTGCACTGAACCTCACTGGAATTGGAGAAATGCTGAAGATGATGACTTCTGTTCATCAGGAAGTAGGAGGTGATGGTTGAGCTTGTTTCATGCAGACTGGGAAGCAGCTATCACATGTGATGAGCTGCTCATGGCTATCAAAATGAGCTGGCATTTAAACCAGCAGGCTAAAACTGAAGGCTTCATATCACCAGAAAGGTCTGATCTTCCTTTATTATGATTTTTATATAGCTATAGATAGTTGTGGGCTGACCCAGTGTTGTTTATTCATGGCACTTGATAATTGCATTTACTCAATAGATTCCATGCTTCACAAATTCTGCTTTAGAGTGTGACTCTAATCTTTGTGAGCATTCCTGTAAATAAATTTTAAAATTGGATTAGATGAAGTTTGTGTGTGTGTAGGGAGGTGTTCCAGATTTTTCTTGTGTACAGGGATGACTTCCAGCAGAAGCTAAGAAAACTTTTAATGCCAAGTTCTTTGTCAGTGATGTCTTTCTGTGAATCGTGAGAGTTACACTGGGGAAGTGCTTTCTTTATGGCGTGCTGTCCTTGCTAAAGGAGGAAAGTAGACTATATGCACAAGAACATTGTTGCCTCCTACCTTCCCAGAGCTGGAAATTTATTTTAGCCCCGGGCAACATCAGCTGCTTGAGGCGGTAAATTGGCACTGGTGTATCAGCTCATAAAAATGAAGAGGAGGGCATGGACTGGCCAGTGCCAGTACAGGTGGTACCCTACAGCTTTGAGGATCATCCTGGCCAAACCCTTCCTTTCCTGTCCCACATGAGGATTGCTAGCCCTTCTTTACCCCTGCCCCAGGAAGGCAGCCTGCATATGGATGGACGGATGGACAGATGCTGCGGTAAGGCTCTCCGTGCCTGTTGGGGGCACTGAGGTTTTCGCCGACGATGGTAAACATGATTTGGCTCCCATGCTCTTGTAATCAGGCTTACTTGCACTGAAACAGAGATTGCTCTATTGCAGTGCCAGGCCTCTAGCAATACCAACTGTTAAATAATAAACAGGCCCTGGTTGTTGGCAGCGGCTCCCCAGCCCCCCTGCCCCTGCCAACATGGAGTACCCATTTTCTGGGTTTACCTGCCCGCCTGTGCTCCAAAGCACAGACCAGTGCCCGTGTTCAGTGGAAGTAGAAGCAGCACAGAGACATCAGTCTCTGTCTAATCTGCTTAGTTTATTATTCTCCTAGGACCTGGGGTGATATAGCAAACATGCAGCGCTTTGGCAGCGCTAACAATGGCTGTGCTGTTGTTCTAGATAATATTACAGACTTTTGCCCAACACATAGGATATATTTATTTTTTTTTCCTCTGTTCATCTGCCTGTTCTTTAAGGTCTTTTCCTCTATTTTTCCTTTTTCTTTGGGGGTGGGTGGGGTAGGACTGGTTCCTCCTTAGTTCTGTTTTTTCCAGCAAATTAAAAAATGTAACAGTGTGTTTAACTGGCTTGTTCTCCTGGTGGCAGAATGGTATTTATTGTTTTATTGCATTAAGAAGTATTACCAAGCCTTTTTTTCCTTTAGTTTATGGTTAGAAGGAACACTGGAATGAAAAGCAATTTTTTTTATGGAAGTCACTCCACCAATGGGGAAAAAATACTGCACCAAATAAGCCCCCATTCTTATCTCCATTTTGGCCTCTTCTGTAGTTTTAGTTTGGTTTCCTTATTGCTGTGTGCACTGTATATATGTGGAAAACAGTATGTCCTGGCTTATGCAGAAGGGAAGTTTGAGAGCTTGGAGATAAGCTAGGAAAAATATTGTGATATTGTGAAGAAGAAGAGATTATACTGCTGAGTTAAAATGTAACTGCATGAATAGACTGGAGTGTACGTATTAATTTCGCTTTCATTCTCTAAAACCTTGAGTGGAACACAAGCCAGAATTTTCACTTGGTGGGATAATGTTGGTTTGGGTATTTTTAAAACCCATATATGAAATTAATTTTAAACAAAGGTTGTTTTTTTTTTTTTTTTCCCCATTCCTTACAATTAAAAAGTCCTATATTTGGAGTCAACAATGCTTTGCACAGTATAGACCATTTTTGTTCATCTGCAAGGGAATTTCTGAGCTGTGGGTTAACCATGGCATGGATGCTAAGAAGCATCTTTGTGTCTTCAACAAATATTGTGCTATAAAAAATGTGATGTTTTCCAGTGTTCTGCGGGGAATTCTGTCATAAAATTTGCTATCAACTCTGCTTGAAACTCCACCCTTTATCGTAATTATGGCAGGTGCCAATATAAAGAAGCAAATGTAATTAGTAATCAGACCTGGGAGCACTGGCCTGTCACTAGCTTTCCATTTTCTCTATGCAGCTTTACAGGTCTGAGAACCCTTTAAAGCCCTCACATAATTAGTGTTTACTGTTTAAACTAAGAAACACAAGATGGTGAGATCTGAGGCTTACTGTTGCTGTTTCCTGTTAAAATGGATTATGTAATACCTATGCGTAATAATACATACCCTTTTTCAATAAATGAGTCAAATACTCCAGAATAAGGTGGGAAAACTTGAGTTTATCTAAATCCATGGGCCAAATATCGTCATATGGGATTTTCAGAGCATCTAGATGATGTTAGGAGACCAGTGCTCTTTGCTTCCCATGGCATTTGTTTTACTAGCATACTTGAGCATTTCTGAAAATTCTTATGTGTTTTTTTAAGCATCCCTGAAGGCTTTGGCCTGAACAGGCATCTGGCATTTGACGCAGTCTGTGTTGAGACTGCAGCAATGACTTCTTCCCCTGTTTGTTGTTTACTTGAGTAGATCTCTATGAACAGCCTTTTGATTTATTCTCAATGGGAACAAGTTGAAGTTCAGTGCTTCTGAAGGCCTTCAAAATACAGGAGAAGTATCAGACAATGAACTTTTTGGTTAACATGGTCTTTCGGAGAGGTGCAGAATTTACATAGTTTAATAGGTTGGGTTTTTTCTTTTTTTTTTCCATTTCCTAAGAATGTTGACGTGATGCCAACAGATAATTTTCAGGAGGCTGGAGCAGGGCAGCTACAGGTATGCAGGGAGAGGCAGTGCACTCAGGAGATTAATGAAGTGCCTTTGCAGCTGCTATTGTAGAAGCTGGAAACCTTGTTTCATTAAGCAGAAAAATAAACTACAGAAACAGAAGACTCCCTCTCCTTCTTTCTAAAAGTGTTTCCTTTCTTAAAATGCACATTTTTAATCCAGTGGGAAGAGTCTTTTCTTACTGCTGACATACTCCTTAAATCATATTGTTTTCAGGCAGTAGGTAGAGTGTGTAGATGAGTGACATTTGCTTGTAACTGTAACTAAAACATAGTTTTAGTGACATCAAAAAAATTATTGCATTTATAAGCTGAACCATTTACAGCATGTAGAAGGAAAATTCAAAGCAAGAGTTAGCAATGGAATGTCTCTTACCTCTTTCAGTGCCTTGCAGCTGTGCCATTTTAGGGGGTGATTTATTCAGCAAAGACTGTTGTCTGGTCAGTAGTTGGTCAAAAGAATCACCAGGAAGATCTGGAGGGAGCTGTGGGAGTAATTCAGCAGTTGATGCTGTTCCCTTGAAGCCAGCTCTGATGCTGTGCCCAGCAGGGTATTTAGGGGGTATATATTTCTACAACTCTAGCTTTCAAATAAAACCTGAAAATCTAGCTATTTGTTGCCGTAAAAATCTCTTTTTTTTTTCTTTTTTTTTTTTTTTTGGTCAGCTGTACCAGTATTCTTAGATACATATTTGAACTTTGGGGAGCATGGGGGTGGGAGACACGGTAGAGGATAAACCATAATGGTTTCAGAATCATCTCATCTATACTTGAACCTGAAGCTTGAAGCAAATTTCAAGATCTGTAAATTCCAGAAGTCATGACTGGGGAAAACCTCCTGTGGCAACAAACGGGCAGATTTTTCCTTGCTGCATGTTTAGCATTCTTGCAGGTACCACCGAACTTGTCTTCCAGTGCCAAGCAAAGTTGAATCCAGAAGCAGACCCAGAGAGGAGTGCAAACACCCCAGCGCTGGGAGGTACTCGAATGTGAGCTCTAGGTGATGGCTTTCCACTGAGCTATGCTCTGGTGAAATATAGTCACTTAACTTACAAACAAAGCAATGCATTTTTCTTCTGAGGATGTTAACAGTGTCTTCCTAAACTGCCTTCAGATTCCAGAATTATTCTTCTCAGAAGTCTTCAGAAACAGCAAAACCTGTTGTGCTGTGTTGGGTGTTTGTGTATCGTTTGTGGGAGGACTGCTTCACACACAAAGAAGTTATACTTAATTCCGCAGATCACATAAAACATAACATCAGAAATTTCCTTTTGTATGGTTTGGGGTCAGAAAGAACCATTAGATCATCTAGTTTGACCTTAGGTGTGTCACCAGCCATTAGATTTGTCCAGTCATCCCTGTTTTGAACCCAGTTATGCACAGATAGCATCTCTTCATCTTGAAACCATCAGGAGGCTAAAACTCTTCCCTTCATTGACAGCTTTGTTCCAGTGGTTCATTCCCTTGCTGTTTAGAAATGTGGGATTAGTTTCTGGTTCCATTTGACTTTTCTTTCTTTCTTTCTTGGCTTCACGTTCCAGACTTTGGTTCTTGTTATGCCTTTCTTCACCCGATTGAAGATCCCTTTAGAAAACAATGCAACAAAGAAAAGTAAAAACACATTCCCGAGCCTACCCACCACCTCCTGTTTATGCCTCCAGGGATTGCGTTAGCCATCTTTGCCACATTGCACTGGGTGATCACGTTCAGTTGTTTATTTGTTCTGACCTCTAAATCCTTTTCAGAATCGCTGTTTTCCAGAGTGTAACACACCCTCCATGCACCCGTGCCTAATCCTGTGGATCACAGAATCACAGAATGGTTTGGGTTGGAAAGGACCTTAAAGCTCATCTCGTTCCAATCCCCCTGTCGTGGACAGGGACACCTCCCACTAAACCAGGTTGCCCAAAGCTCTGGCATTGGACACTTCCAGGAGGAGGGAGCAGCCACAACTTCCCTGGGCCAGTGTCTCACCACCCTCAAAGTACAGAATTTCTCCCTGATATCTAATCTAAATCTTCCTTCTTCCATCTTAAAGCCATTGCCCTTCATCTTATTGCTACAAACCCTTGTAAAAAGTCCCTCTCCAGCTTTCTTGTAGGCCCCTTTACTTTTTCTTAAAGGTATGCCATACTAAAAAGCTTTATTTGAAAGAACAAAAGCTTGTGCAAATGCCTTATTCTCCCCAACTGTCAATACTCTGTTCTTCTGATCTTTTATCGGTCTTCATGTCATCTGGAAATTTTTATCATCAGTGATTTTATAACTTAGGAGTGATTGATCAAAATGCCAAATGGTGTTGGAGTTATTACTAATTTTACTTGTGTCTTTCAAAAACCAGTTGTGTTTGAAGGACCCCCTAGGTAACATTTTTCTGAGGGTCTTCCATTAGTTAGCTGTTCAACACGTGCTTTCATTGACAGACCTGGGATGCTGTGTAGTAATGCTAAGTCAAATGCTTATAAAACTGTAAGTGTGTATGCTCTTATGCTTAGAAAATTTACATACTTACCAAAGAATGAAATCAGGTTTGTTTGACAAGACCTACTTTCCCTAAAACCATGTTGACTAGAATTAATTATATTCCTATCCTTTAGTTCTCTATTCAGTAAATTCAGTCTTGCCATAAATGGGTGCAATTTTACCAGTGTCAGTAGAATTTTGTATTTTGGTTGCTTACGGTGTTTTTTAATGGGTAAGTATTATATTTAAAAAAAAAAAAAAAGAGTCAAAATTCAATGCTCAGGGTACAGCAATATAAGCAAGAGTATTTCAATTAATATATAGAGGGCCAGTCTTTGCATGACTGTGGGTGGAATGCACTGATTGTCCAAGTGACCATAGGCAGAGTGGACAGTGGGGAAGGTCTCTCTACCTGGAGTTTTAATCTGTCAAAATGCTTGTGGGATTTATTTCAGAAGTTAATGTTGGATCTGAATTTTTCTTTTACCTTACATAAAGCATATGTGTATGCTCTGTGGGCATCGACACAGTGCTCCCACAATCTTCTCTTGTTTGCACTAAAGCTCAAAGTAAAGCTTGGCCTTCCTCTCTTCCTTTAATTTCCTGAAGTTCCCAAAGGGAATCTAGAGGGGAAATCCTCAAAGTACTGCAGAGTTGTAGGTGCTGATGAGATGGCTGTGAAGCAGCTATGCTGCTGTGGAGGTGGGAGGTTGATGACTCCTGTAAACATCTCTGTGTACCTTTCAGATACCTTGAGGTATTATTTTCTTTTCTATCAGGTCTTGAAAAGTTTTGCGCTTTAAACATCCTATTTTATTTAGTAAACTCAAAATATTTACCATTTGCATTAGTCTCCAAATGAAAAATGTTGAAGGGTTCTGTAAGAAAGATTCGTGGACTACTGCCGTTGACTCTGTCTGGTGTACAGAAATTTGCAAGACGTGGATAAGAGTTGTGTATATAGAAATATTTTAATCTTGTACAAAATAAATGTGTGGGGTTTATTTTGTTATTTTGTCCCTAGGGCGTGGAGACTTGGTCAAAATTGGGCTGGCACGGATGGCAAAAGAAAAAAAAAAAAGGGAAAAAAAAAAATTAGAGTATACAAGAATGACCTACTTAAAAAAAATTAAATTGGAAAAAAGAGTAATGGCTTGTAGCTATGGGATAATGGAATTTGGGACACTGGTGACTACACTTCATCCTAATCTTGCTTTTAATTGACAATAGACATGTTTGTGCTTTATTGTGGAAGGACTTTGTGATCAACAAACCTTTGCTGCATGAAACACTCATTGTTTTTATCATGCTGTTCAGAGCAAATAGTTCAGGATTCCAATGTCAAAGTCCAGGATTTTCATTTAGATCCATTTGCACTGTATTCTGAGGGTAATTCACCCTGATAATTAAAAAAAAAAAATCTAGTCTCCTTCTCCCTCAAAAAATCCTCTCTCTCTTTCTAAACACTTAAACTTCTTCCTGTACAAAGGATGTCATAGTGAAGGGTTTCTGAGGAACGCTGTGTGGCAGGTTAATGTTATCCCTATTGAAAAAATTTAGGGTATGGTGCAAAGGATTGTTCTTTCTGATCTGACTCTGTGGGCATTATTGTGATACAAATATTTTAATTACCATAATGTATAGGCTGGTGAAGTTGAAACAGAATTCAAGTGATTTCTGTATTGTAATGACAAATAAAATTCATGGCTCTCAAACCTACTCTTTTAGCTCTGGACTGGTGCTTGACTCAGTAGCCAAGTTCTGAAACTCAATGGAAGCATTTTGTTTTCAAGGGAAGATTCCTTTACAAGGAAGTTCTTGGTGATAAACCATTCGAAATAGTGTTTTTCTAACTTAATGTAGTTTTTTCACCCACAAATTTATTATCATTTTCTCATTCTTCTTGATGAAAAAGGCATTTTATATCTTAGCAGTTTATCTATACATTCAGTTTGTAAGCCCCTCCACCTTAAAAGTTCACAGGAGATTTGGTGAGATACTGTGTGCCTTGGGGAGCCAGAATGATTTATTAAAATCCCCACCCTTCATCCCCTTCCAAATACGACAGTCAGAATTCAAAGTGAGAATAATTACAGCTGTGCAGTTACGGCAGTTCTGAAAGACAGGGTAATATGAAGACTCCAGAGGAAATGTTAACAATTCTAATAGTTTTTCATAAAAGACAGAGAGACACTGTCAAACCAGAGGTTTAAACAAAGAATAGGTTAAAATAAAAAAAGAAAGAAAGAATTAAAGGCCATCAAGGGCCAGTTGAGCCATGATACTGAGGATAAGCAACCAAAACCCAAATATCTAGAATATTGATGTCTTGCTAGCAAAAAAAAGACACGTCTATTATCTGCCCCACTAGATAAGTCACAGGGGGACACCGAAGAAAGAAATAAATCTCTTTTACTACCTCTCTCTGAAATACTAAATTAAGGTGAGTGGCTATATTTGACGAAGAAAAGGTGTTTCATATGTGCTGCACATAGTGAACTATTAGCACAACTGCTGCATTTATACGAATTGAATGGCATGCTATTGTCCATCATCTTTTTCTTTTCCTTTTTTTCATCCTCGTTTTGAATAATTCATGGGAAAAATGATCACTTCATAATGCTACAAACTCACAGCAGGCAAAACTAATTTTACATGATATGAAAACAGATTTTATTTATTTAAGAGTAATATTTAAAGCAAACAACAACTTTTTGACACCAGCTGCTGGGAAATAAATAGAATATTTTATGACAGGAAAAAAAATCCAAATGCGTTAAAAGCTGTTCCTGAGAGATGGATTAAGAAATAAAATACAGACGTTGGGCAGATAAATTTAAACTTGGTGGTCACTGATGTAATTCTGCTCCTTAGGGGAGTGAAGGATAGTTTTCTGGAGGAAAACAAACTTCAGAGGACTTGGTAAGTTGTGTACAAGAAGTTCTCTGAATAGCTGATCCTTTCGTGCCAGTGACTGGGAACAACTTTGGTGACAACACTGCAAGACCTTATATCCTTTAGACCAGATGCTTTTTATTTTTTCTCTCAAGTGTCTGTTGTGTGAGAAGCAAGTCTCCTTTTTCATCTAGTTTTTCCGTATCTGACCTCAGGTCTTTAGCAAGAGGAAACACTGAAGAGCTGGGATGCAATGTTAAGCTACAGGGGGGTTTTTTGGTGGGTTTTTTGGTGGTGGTTTTTTTTTTTTTTTCTCCTTGAGGTGACTTGATGAATGCTGCAAGAGGTATTCTGGAGAGGGAAAAAAAAAAAATATATATATATATATAAACGCAATATAAGTCTGTTAATGGTGCTGTGCACTGCTTTTCCTTTGCATTCTGGAGAAAGAGGATTGAAAGCTACCCTCCAGCACTGGGGGAACAGAGGCAGGCAGTGCAAAGTGTACAAGCCTCTCACAGAATCACCTAGGTTAGAAAAGACCTTTAAGATCATGAGTCCAACCATTCACCTAACACTGATAGTTCTTGACTATACCATATCCCTGAGCCCTTTGTCAACATGACTCTTAAACACCTCCAGGGATGGGGACTCCCCCACTGCCCTGGGCAGCCCATTCCAATGTCTGACAACCCTATTTCTTCTATGAAGAAATTCTTCCTAATGTCTAGTCTTAAACCTCCCTTGGCACAACTTGAGGCCCTTACCTCTTGTACTATCACTAGTTGCTTGGTTAAAAAGACTCATCTTCACCTACTTTCAGGGAGTTGTAGAGGGCAATGAGGACTCCCCTCAGCCTCCTCTTCTCCACACTGAACACCCCCAGTTCCCTCAGCCGCTCCCCATCACACTGTGCTCCAGACCCTTCCCCAGGTCTGTTGCCCTTCTCTGGACACGCTCCAGCAGCTCAGTGTCCTCCTTCTAGTGAGAGACCCAGAACTGAACACAGTACCCAAGGTGCTGTACCTCTCCCCTCGGTGTGATGTGGCGGCTAGTGTGGTGCTGGGCCAGGTGCCACGGGCCATCCTGGGCTTTGTCCTGGCTGCCCAAGAGTCCAAGGTGCAAGTGGGTCAATGCCCGGTTCTGGCAGGGTAGGAGGAGGACATGGAGAGGAAAGCCACACAGTGCTTTAGCGCAAGAGCAGTCGGAACAAATGTCATCAGTAATATAAATGTTGTTTATTGCATTTTCATGTAAAATTGTTTAACTTAAAAACTCTTAGTGACAGAGGGAATGTAAATCTGAGGCTGAGAGCCTGAGTCACCAGCAGAAGTTTATTATTATTCCTGATAACAGCTGAATTCCAGCCTTTCAGTGTGCTATAAAATGGGGCAGTTTTCTCTATTATTGGCGCCAAGTGCACCGCTGTAGTTAAGGGTTTGTCAGCAGTTGAACTCTAAGCCCCTATTTTCATGGGTTTGTAACTCGACTGTTAAAAATTCACTCTAGGCTGAAACTTGGCACAAGATGAAGTCTCTGCAAGTTGTGCTGAAACTTAGGCTGTCCCCAGGCAGCTTCCTGCCAGTGTTAAGTGACACAAGGTGTGTGTAAGGCTCCTTTCAAAAGATGAGAGAGAGAGAGAGCAAGGTCAAAGGCTCAGCACTTTGTGTCTTTCGTTGAAAATGGCACTGTGGTTGGATTCTGGCTTGCTTAGAAGGAGCACCCCAATGTCCCTCGGTATTCTTGCATGTGCTGTAAATTTGGAAAGACTTTTATTTAAATTTTATGTAATTTATCTGTTCTCTTCCTTGTAAGTTTCACATGGAGAAAAATCTGTCAAGCTCTTTGTATGCATTTATTTAAATGGGGATTAAATGCACTGTTTTGCTATGCTTTAAGGTCTAGGCACCGTTTAACATTTCCATTTAACTAACTGCCATTAATTAGAATCACAGAATCATAGAATAAATAGCCTTGGTTGGAAAAGACCTCTAAGATCACCAAGTCCAAGCATTAACCCAGCACTGCCAAGTCACCACTACCCCATGTCCCTCAGCAGTTCACCTACGTGGCTCTGAAATCCCTCCAGGGATGGGGACTCCCCCACTGCCCTGGGCAGCCTGTGCCAGGGCTTGACAACCCTTTCAGGGAAGAAATTGTTCCTGATATCCAATCTAAACCTCCCCTGGCACAACTTGAGGCCATTAGTTAATATTTGTGTAGAGTTTGGGTGATGTAATATGCCCTAGGTGTGTGAAGTATATTGTTATTTAAGACTTCCAGCAATATCTTTCCAAGTGATGGATTTTGAGGCCATAATACAGTTGTAACTGCTGAACAATAAGATGATGCAACTTTTGCTCTGACCCAATGTCATCTGGTACAAGGCATGCTGCAGTCATGTGAAGACAGCATGGTTTGGTGTGTTTGTATGCTCTAGTTCATCAAGGTATGAGGATCAATGTGTTTTTTGGAGGGAAGTCAGTTTTTCAAACTGTTTGGATGCCTTTCTGCAGTTGTCACCTTGAAAGTAATGCCATCAGATTAATTTTGATTTTGTAGCTGATTGTGGTGGTCAGGGAGTACCCTCGGTGCTGCAGACTGGGAAGAATCCTTTAAAGGAAGGAAGTGAATAGTGGTGACTCTTCATGTGATTATACAGATTGACAAGCAGATAGGTCCAGCTGTGAAATCTGAAGTTGACCTGGGAAAATGAACCTTTCTGTACATCAGAGTCAAAAGCAAGGGGTTTTGTACCGGTGTCAGTGTTCTGGATTTACACTAGCATGTATCTAAAATGAAAATTTAGCCAGCTATCTAAAATCTGTGAGTTTCAGTTAAAGTTGTGAGGTAGCAGTTAGTTGGCATAGACCTCCTTTTGCTGAGGTCATCTGGTCTGTCCACCAAGATCCACATCTGAAAAAAAAAAATGCATTATCTTAATATCCACCATTCTTGATGGATGACTCGCATACCTAACCTTGATTATCTCTGGAGAAAATAGTTAAATACAGTCTTCTGGGATTTGCTACCAAATATTTAAACATCTTATTGCATTGGAAATAGTAAATCCATGTAATGAATTGTAACTAGCAGTGACTCCGAGGTGCATCTTCTGGAACTAACTTTCTTGCTATAAACTTTATTTGAATTCAGGAACTGTTGGCAGAGCATGTTGAAAGGGCTTGAGGTCAAGGGGGTGCATAACTGATAGAGTTCAGTGTGATCAGTCTTGGAGGCCTCAGTTTAAAAAGCATCATTAACTCAGTGTTACCTTTCAGTGCCTTTCTAAAATCTTTCATTTTAGACGAGAGGCCTGCGTGCAGAATTTAAGAGGCTTATTCTCTTACACAGAAATAATGCTGCTAAGCTGCTAGAAATCTCAGCAGCTTAATATAAATGTTCAAATAAAAAAAGTTAGTATTTTAACTGTATAACCTTCAAATATAATTAATAATGAAATCCTAAGCAGGAGCCTGGGGAAAGCATTTGGATTCTTTCTATTTGTGGAATAGGTGCAGGTCTCTAGTGTACAGTTGAAAATAGGGACTAAATATGAGCTGGTGATTTGGAAATCACTAATGTGTGCTGCTGAATACAGTCATAGTTGGGATATAAAGTAGAGCACAGGAGAAAATGAAAACAGAGGGACCTGGGCCGCCAACTTCGTGCTCAGATAAAATGCCAAACTTACGTACTGGGTGGAGGTATTCAGATGCTGAATTTTTTCAATTGGCCTGAGGATTAAATTATGTTATCCTGCCAGTGCAGGAGGTAGTATATTTTTATTTTTTTTCCTTTATTCCCTGACCAGTGCCACTCAAATTATAATTCTGGAGCATAATTACGGGAGACAAAAATCACAGTAAGAGGGTGCAGCATGGCCACCTGTGTGATGGGGCTGTTAATAATTTGTAGCACAGCAAGGTACTTTCCAGAAACACTGCCTCCCAGAGAAAAAAGATGTTGTCAAGAGTTAATCTGAAGGTGGTGATCATATTCTAACTCAGAAAAGGCAGAAAGAAACTGCCCAGGTAATCAAGAGCCTTCTCAAGAGCTGCGCGTGTTCTCCACGGCCATTGAAATATGTTGTTCTTTCTGTGCTTACTCTTCTCAGAACCTGTGTACCACTTCCACGCTTGAAGGGTGCATGGGAGGGCCACCAGTTTGCTCCTTGATGTAGTGCTTAAGCTCTGCAGCAGTATTAGCTGTAAACAGGAACTATGTGATTATGTGCTGGAATTTTTGCCTCAATAATGAAATAAGCAGAGATGAAAACTGTCTGCAGGTACTTCAAACGTAAGGGTTGGCCACACAGTACTCTTCCAGAGTGTAAGTGGAACAGGCAGAAGCCCTGAAAATGACTGGTTATTTCTTTTTATTTTCCAGCTCTTTAAGCAGCTTGCAGCACACGCTGAAGGTTTGATTAAGGTATAAATGAGGGTTAAGTTGCGGGTTTCTACATTAAAATCCTTGGAGTCACATG
Organism: Podargus strigoides; assembly: GCA_028020825.1. Lineage (NCBI taxonomy): Eukaryota > Metazoa > Chordata > Aves > Caprimulgiformes > Podargidae > Podargus > Podargus strigoides. Next base: position 3,060,095 of record CM051635.1, read on the forward strand.
GTTGGGAAGGGAAAAAAGAAAGATGGGAGTGGAAAATGAAGTTCGGTGTACACAGTAGTCAGCATTTACACATTGCTGTCACACTGTGTGACCTGAGGTATTATGGTTATGTCCTATGCAGGTATCAGCTGCCATTTTACTGACAGCTTCTGCAGAAGTGCTGGTATTGACTAACGGAGCAATTGTACTAGTCAGAGACAAAAAAAAATTATTTTTAGACTTGTCTTTTATAACAACATCCTGAAATAGTTGATGATGCCTAAAAGGGACAACAGAGAAGTTAAGCTGTTACTTCCCATAGCCTGCTTTTCAAACAGGAAGAAGCAAAAATCTCATGAAATGTGGAAAGGACACTGCAGATTCACTCCCAGTCTGCTTTTCTAGCCTCCCACCCCTGCATGGTTCCTACCAGGGCTGCATTTCATCCTGGGGCCACCTCCTGCGATGCAGGCCATGTTGTGGTGTACCCTGGCCATTCTCTTACAGTGGCTGCATCATCCCTCCTCCACCTCTCAGCAGCAATAACTCCTCACTGCAGTAGCCGTAGCTCCTGGTTGTTGAAGGAGAACTTCTGTTCTATGTTGCCTTCTCCTTGCGAAAAATGAGCTGATGGAAACACTCACATGTCCATATCCAGCCCACCACTAACCACTCTGTTAATGCTTTCAGAGTATGCTAAATCTTTCTTCCACCTCAAGCAATTGAAGGAGGGAAGGAGGTACTAATGAATGGCTGTTGAGCAACTTCAGATTGTTTCTGTAGTCTTGTAGTCTCTTATGTAACCTTTCACACGTGATGGTCGTGTCTAAATGTGCTTTGTGCCATTAACACGTTTTCCAAAGCCAGAAGCTGACTAGTTTGAAGTTGCAGAAACCAAAATAAAGTAGAAATCGACTTTTCCCCTTACTCCAGATTCAGAAGAATGTTCTGGACATCGTAAGGCATTAGCAGATAAAGACACCAGATATCTAAAATATTAGCAGATTCCTCTAATAAACAAAACTCTAAAATATGTTGAGATCCTCATTTTATTTAGCAATGTTTGTTAAACCTCCTGTTCCATAGACCTTACAAATTGTTCATCTGAGCCCAAGTCAGATATTAAGTGCTTAATAGATCTGAGATGCAGCTCTAGTTTTTAGCTTCATGTGATAATTTAAGGATTTCTTTAGCTGTCAATTAAAAGCAGAAGACTTTTTTTTTTACTTTTTTTTTTTTTTTTTTTTTTTTTAAGATGATGCTTCTTGATGATACATAGGCTTTCTCCCACCTCAAGAAGTTAATGAGAAGACTTCTTGTCATAGGGTTCTTTTTTATTAGGACTGCTGGAGGTAGTAGAGGAGAAGAATGCACTTCCAGTAACTGTCAAGAAGCAATTAATTCAGTGAGCACTGGAATTCATGAGTCTAGATTTTATAGGGATTAGTGTTATGGTTAATTGACTTGCTGCCTAAGAAGGTGTGACCTCTTACTGAAGTATTTTCTGTTTTTTGAGTTGTTTATAAATCAAATTCTGTGGTTCTTAAGGTATGAAGTTGTACTGTTGGTTCTGTCTGGGGAGAATTAATAGTGTCTCTTTCTACCACTGCCTTTTTTTTTTTAAATGAAGCTTGTAGGAATCAGCTTTTTTATTCAGGGTTATACCCCTCTAGCAAATTTGGTTGAAACTGGTAAATTAAAAGAGTATTAGGGAGAGGATGTGTCCAGACAGCATAATTTTAGCCTTGAGGAGACCAAGAGAAAAAGCTGGTATCCAGAGATAGGATATCCTTAGTTATTGCAGGTTTAACCAATTATTTGCTCTATGACCTTTGGAAAACCACTTGTCTCTTTATGCAGTAAGAAAATATCGATTGATTGAATCGATCTCTACATAGGATGAGGGCCATTTTCAGATTACTGACTGAGGATCTCAGGCTTCTTTATTGCCAAATACTGAGAAGGTAGAAGGTAATGGTAAACAGGCTGTCAGTATTTTCTTAAGATATGCTGACATTTGTCTTGATAATGATTCATACTGAAAGGTTTGAGCAAGTTCTGCTGATTGAATAATGCAGGTGAAAACGTTTCTCTGAATTGAGGGCAGTTTGGTTATGGACTGTGCAGCCTGAAGAGAGGAGACCTTAAGAACAATTATGGGTTTGAGAGGTTTACCTGAACACTAGCTTATCATTAATAAAGAAAGCTCCCAGAAATTAGAAGAGATTTGTTTAACTCTTCATGTACTATCTATGATTTATTGCCAGTTGAAACTTGCCATAAGAGAAATGGACTGCATAAATTTACTTGCTTGTGGTTTTTTGATCACACACTGACAAATTTGTGAAAAGTAAAGCACCAAGGCTTCTTTTTCACTTTCACCAGCCTGTAATGAGTACTAGAGCCAGTCCTCCCCTTCTTTTCTTGTTTGATCATGTGATGACACATGCAAGCCGTGCAGTGGGAAGCTGGGTATCAGCAGCAGTTGCAAAAAATGAATATTTGGAAGACTCATAAATCAGGCCAGCTTAAAGCTTAAAAGCAAATCTTTACTAGACCGGCATTCATTAACAATGCATGTAGCCAATAGTTCTTAATCATTATTAATTATTATCACTGCATATTCAAACAGTTGGTTCTTAACAATCCCATTCTCCATTAGCTGCAAGTGTGCAGTACCACAGAGCTGCTGCCTTGTGCTTGTCCTGCAGTCCCAAGTGGTCTTAGTCACCATTGTTGAGGTCATTAGTCAAGAGCTTTTTCATGAGGGAAGTGCCTTCTTTCTTCCTCATATTTTCATTTGCTCTTCTTTGAGGTTTTTATGCTTTTCATCCCTCTTTCACCCCCACCAAAAGGGACATAATCTCATCTCCTCCCAACATTATCTTATTTTTAAGACAAACACTTGCTCTATTTCTACCAGACATTTTCCCAGGTTAATCTTCAGGATCATTCTGGTTCCAGCAGATACCTTTTCTGCTAGTTCTGTGTCCTTATTCTTATCCTCGGGTTTTAGTACTTCTGAGATGTTTTTCTGTACCCACTTTTCTGCAGCAACAGCACAAGTGTTCATTTGCCCCTTTGTGATTATATGTTACTTCCATACTGGTGCTTAGCTGTATTACAAAACACTTATGCATTTTGTCCAGTTATGCTGTTAGCATTATGGTCTTGCAAAGTATTATATAGACATGTCAGTGACTGATTGCAGTGTACTTAAGTTTGGGTTCAAAGCAAGCAAATATCAATTGTATGCAGCATAGCAAATTTCCACTTTAGGTGTGCAACAGCCTCTGCTTTGGCTGTGCCATGGGTTTTCTGTACTCTCTGGTCTCCGAGTCATTTTTTTCCTGTTCTGTGGGGAATCATCAGTGAATATCAGCCAGCAGGCATAATGCAAGAAATCTCAGGGGTCATCAGTCAGAAGTTACATTAAACTATGCCAAATTATATTTAATGCCTTTTTTTTTTTTTTTTTTTAACACAGGACCTTGCTTTATTTTTACCAGCAGTTATTAACAGAGGCCAACTTGTCCCCATGGTGAAAAGATGATGGGAAACTCTGTGTGACAAAGACCACATTAGGATGTCTCTACAAATGAGGTGTGAAGTCTTGAGCAATGTAGCCCTTATCTATCGTGAAGAAAAACAGAAGGCTGCTTCTAGGCATCCCTGTAGACAGGGCTAGGGAAGGGTGGTGGTGTAACAGATGAGTTCATCTCTGGTTCCCGTGGCGTTGCCTACACAGTGTGAGTGTAGCATAATGCCTTTCTTAAATACAGAATGAAGAGATGATTAAAAACTACAGATGTTCTAGTTTGGAAGGCAGGACCCTAGACCTTCTCTGATGCCCTTGCATAGTTATTTTGTTTACACCAAGCAGAAAGGACTGCTGTTTTGGTTCTCAATGTGCAACCCAGTTGGCTTGGCATGGCATGGTGTGACATTATGAAGAGCCACGTTACTTGTTTGCAAGAAAGGATCTGCAATGATAATTCACTTCAGCATTTCATTGTTTTCCTTCACCCTTGGCTCTAACCATGTGGTGTATTGTTTTAGCTTTTAATCTTTCACTAATGGCATTGATATTCTAGAGTGAGTGATACTAAGAGTTATCTGTAGGAGTTCCATTGGCAGAAGCACTCGTTTAGTTCTACTTGGATAGGTACAAGCTCAGTTTTGTATCTTTGCACTTCAGTCTCCTTTTGAGAGAGTTCAGTATGATCAGAAAAGAAGGAACAGATTGTCGTTCTCCTCAAAATTCTTGTCCAGTCTGGTTTATCTGTCTGTATCTCTCTCCTTCAAGTAACAATAATGACATAAATTAAGTTTTCTTTACTTTATTAGAGGACTTCTTGAAATCCTTAGACAAGATTACACACAGTTTCAGTTCTACACTGAAAGTTCTGTTGGTTCTTTTGATAAGTATTTTTCCAAGTATTGCTTAGGAACTTGCATTGAGAAACTTAACAAACAGTATTTTGAACAACTGGAAGAATAAAAATCACTTTCCTGCTTAATGCCTCCAACTTTCATATGAAATATAATTGTCCAATGTTCTATACCCACCAACTCAGAAGTTGTCCACCATACCTTTCAAGAAAATATCATTGTACCATTCGAAGTGCAAAGGGGAGGTACAAAAGAAAAGAAAAATAAAGAATCCTTAAAAAAAAAAAAAAGTTTTTTTAGTAAAGAAGCTATGACAGCATTGTACTTATAACCTGAACTGTGTGAATTTTAAGTTGTCTTTTATAAGCCATATCTGATAAAATGAAAACATGAAATTTGCATAAAACGTGACAAAATTTGGGATCGGTATAAGTCATGTTCTTCAGAGACACATACAAGGTTACGAAAAGAAAAGAACACCTGCATTTCTTTTATATAGGTATATCTCTCTACGTGTGTATGAACAAAAGCTTCCAAAGCAAAAATGCAGAAATTTCTTTTCACTTTCCTTCTTCCTCCATCCTTACTGTACTTAGTCCTTTCAGCCTCCTATTTACAGAAACCAAAAACGCACATATTTCAATTTCTAGGGTTGCAAACTATCTTTAAAGATCCCTTCCACTTTAATATTTCTGGCTCACAGCTTTCAAACAATTGCCATTTTACCTAAAAGGGCAACGTGTTTACAGATTGTATGTGAAATCACTTTTGCGAGTAACGTGTTTCCTGAACATCTCTATTTTTAGCCTGGTGATAGCTGAAAGCTAAGAACCCTTCCTAATTGAAACTGTACTTGTGGGAACTTAAAGACAGGGTTCTTAACTTTTTTCCTGATATGGACATATCTTAATATGGGCAGCATCTTAGGAAATCTGAGACAATCCTCCTCTTATTCATAGCTGTGAGGTTTCTCACTCCTCCAGGTTGGGATTATGTAGTTTGCTTTTTGGGAACTAATTGTGGTTGCTTCCAGTGCAAAGTTAAATGTTGAATGTAATTTTAGCTTGGTTTTGTTTGTTTGTTTTTTCCATCCAGTTTAGCAACTGGAAATAAGGTGGGCCAGAACAATGAGTTTTCTGTAAGCCAGCAGCAAGAGCCTCTCCAGTGGTACACGGACCGTCAGGCTACTTTAGGAGAAATGGTGGTAGTGCATGAATCTTCAGAAGTCCTACAAATAAACACTTACCTGGAATGTTTCATTTTGTTAGCATTTTAAGAACAGTAAGGGAATGCAGATTTAATAGGCTGATAGGTTTAAGTGGTCTTGGTACCATCTTACTGAACATAGGAGGATTTTCTGCAGCCTGCAGAGGTAGGAAATAGTTCTGTACACATTTACTGTGTAGGACTTCCTTCTTCTGGACTTAATGTGGCCTAGAGCAAAGGGAAAACAACTTTTCTCTCGTAATTCACCAGTGGAAGAAGCATTTTTAAATACATTAGAGAGATCTTTATTTGTCTTTTATTTGTCTCTGTGAACATCAGGGCCCTGCTGTACTGGTTAATTTTTATTAATGCCAACTCCCAGTCAGTGAGGACAGAAAGGAGGTTGCTGACTACATAAAATTTTGGGCTGGTTTGAGTTATAGTTCAGGAGATGGAAAGTTGCTCTTTTCCCAAATATGAGGTTCAGTCACGGTTAGGAAATACAAAGCCATTAATGTCATAGGGCATTGTTAAGGATTAAAAATCTAAGCTAAAATAGAGAAATGCAGGAGGGAGAGTCTTGTGTCAGATGGTTACAGCAGAGGATCTGGCAGCTGGACGTTGGAGTTCTGCTCCAACATCACCAGATCTGCTGGAGGAATAATGTAGCTGTTGTTGGCATCACTGTATCTCTTCATGGAAAAGAAAGCATGATTCTAAATAATTTTTAGATTCAAGGAGGAAAGGCTGAATGTGTTTGGGAATTTCTGCCCAGTTACTGTACCAACTGATCATGGGGACATTTGACTACATGTAATTGAAAGCAAACCTCCATTCAATTGATGTGAAATAATACAGCATTTTATGTAGTAGTCTCTATTAGTACACACAGATGCTTAATAAGAATGTATAGGTTTGCATAGCTCCTAGAATCTGTACTTTCTCTTGTAAACTTTTGGCCTAAAGTTTGGCTTCTTATATTTCTTTTTTTTCTGCCTGCATACATTAGAGTAAATGGACAACAATCTTAAAAAGGGAACCAACTTAAGGTAACTTAAAAGAGTAGATGCATCTCAGTTATGATGACAAAAAGTCTTGAAGGATCTCTGCTTTCAATTACATCAAGGTATATTGAAGAAATAAAAAATTTAGCTGTATAATATGTAAATTATCCTTTTTTTTTTTTTTTTTTTTAAATTTGTGAATATTAATTTCACTGTCTTTGCAATTTGGGCCTGAAATATTTTTCAGGCTTAGTGGCAACACAAAGGCATTAGATCAAGAATGTTCCAAGATTCAGATTGGCTGGTATTTGCTTATATCATCATGACTGAATGTTACCAGTTTTTAAATGCTTTTCTGTTGTTCAGGAAATTTTAAAACAGCTTTGATTTCAAACATGAAACTTGGCAAGTGACTGGTCCATAATGTGTTCTAATCACTTCTGGTATTTTGGAAAAGACTTGAAAAAGATTGAAGTTGTTATTTTAGTAGAAATCTAGTTACCAATTGCATATCTGAACTCTTATTCTTTACCTGGAACATCTTGTAGGCCTTTTCCCCAGTATTAGTGTTGTTATGATGGAACTTAATTTTGTATTTTGCTATATACAGGTTTTTGTTAGGATTTTTTTACTGTTAAAAAATTGTATACCAGTTTCAATCCTGTAGTTTGAGTGACCACCAGGGGGGTGCATTTGACCTCATCTGTTTGGTTTAAAAATTGTGCAACAGGTTGAACACTCAACCTTACTTTTCTAATAATAGTATTTTATTGTCTACTTAGGGGTGTTTTTGTGTAGTTTTAGTGCAAATGGAGCCAGAGTGAATTTTAGTCTTGGCACTTTGAATAATTCCATCATTGCAAAAGTCTTATTAGCCTGAGCTCATACCTAGTATGTACTCTTCATATTACATATTGGAAGTGGAGATAAATTTTGCGTAGATTTAAGTGTGTACACACTATACCTCAAGGTCCCTGGAATAACTGTAAATGTAATTTGTATTGGACCAGGCCGGAAGGTTGCTGAGGTCTCTGAATCCAGTCCTGCAACATACTTAGATATACTTTGCCTCCAGCAAAAGCAGTCATTCTTTTTAAAAATCCATTTTAACTTATCTGGTAATTATGCTGTTGCTTTATTAGCTAGATTTTGCAGGATGTGTCTGGCAGTATAAAAACCTTTTTGTTGTTTTTACATAAAATTGAAAGTAAATGGAATATTTTTTTTCCTCTTTTTTTTTCTTCTAAATATTATTTCCTGTTCTGACACAGTGATCAGTTGGATCAGATATTGCTGATATATTCTCTTTTTCTGTATTGTTTCCAGAGGAAAAAAAAATACAATAGAGCTTTGCCAGATCATAATGCAGGAACTGAACTTCCCTGAACTTTTGTATAGTTGCAGCTTGGTCTGCATTTCACTTCTTGTTGGATGATGTCTAATTAAACAAGAATTCTATATATGGACTTTACTGGGAAATAGTTGAGACCTCACATTGGTGTTACATTAAAAGTTTAAGCAGCAGATTTACACTACAGTCCAAAGGTCTCAAAGTCCTCTGGTATTAAATTTCCAAAGATTTCTGAGATGAATAAAATTGGGGGGGTTTGGTAGCATTGTCCCTGTAATATTGAATCTCAATAGCCTGTACAATAAGATATTGTTCAGTATCCTCCGTGGGCCTTGAGCTTAATGTGGCAGTTACATAAACTGAAATAATATGAAACTTCTGGGCATGATTTGTGCATGACATTGTGCAAAATGAAGCTGGATTTGGAGTTCAGGTTAATGGCCTACTGGCACAAGACTAAGTAATGCACCTAAGTAAAAGTGTGTATTAATTTGTGCTTCTGCACGTGGTGGGATAAACTAAATCCATGCATAATCTGGAAGAGTACCGATACCACTTGAGGTGCACCTGCTTATATGAAGTCCAAACTTAGCCTACAGTCCTAACTTCACCTTTTATTATCTATATTTCTATTAAAAGATAGCACGTCCCTTCTTGCACATCAAAATCCCAAGTTCTTCCCAAGGCTTATAGAGGTAATTTCCAAAGGAAGCATGCAGAAGGCCCTTTAAAAAACTACTTTATGTGGATGAAGTAGGTGGCTGCTTAGAGTTGCAAAACAGTGATGGATCTCCTGTCCATCTAATGTGTTCCAGGGCTCCAGAAGACAAACTTGCTGTTGCTGCTCTGGAGAGCTGCAGGGGTATTGCCTCCCCTTGATCTTTCTACTGCTCTGGCATCAATTGGATCTACAAATTCATGCCTCTGTGCTGATGCTACTTCCCTCCTTGTCTTTTTCTCCTATGAGAGGAGTGTCACATCTTCATCTTTCACTTTGTGCAGCAGAGGGGGAATGTGAGTTCTGCGTGTGAACAAGAGAAGGTGGATTCTTACAGTGCAGGCAGAGGGAAGGAGGTGCTTGTCAGGGTTTAGGCTGCTGTGTGAGGGTAGGAGAGTTGTACATCCTGGGAGAAGGTCCCAAAAACATAGATGATGGATCTCACAAGGGAGTTGGGTTACCAGGTACAGTCCCTGATGTCAGATTGCAAGGCAATGGAGTATTAATGGTAATTAAAGAGTAAGTGTTGTGACAACTTCCCAAAGTTTCTTACAGGTGAAAACCTGCAGCCTTTACTCATTCAGATTTGCTTTTGCTGTCTCAGGAAAGAGGACAATACAAGTTATTTTGCCCTTATTCTTGTAGCAGCACGAGTAAGCTAAGGCTGTGGTGCTGGGGGTGTGTTTTCTGTACAAGCAAAAGGAAAGTTCCACCTTTAGTAACAGAGAGAAGGAGATAGAGTATACTGAACTTCATGTCTTGCTGATATTGCTGAATTTGTCCTGAAAATGTTCAACTGCAATGTTTAATTGCTTAACACTTAGGGATATTTAGAATTCAAAATAAAGATTTAGCACTTTGATCTTCTCTGCCATATGTCCCATGAAATGTACGTGCGTTGCCATGTGGTATTTCATTTCACCTCAGAATATTGCCTGTCATCCAAGATCTTGGCCTTTCATAGATAAGGGTCAGATGAACTTCGGGGCAGATCTGTGAAGGAAGTGGAGAAGGAGTAGCCATTAAACTGCAAGTAGAATTTAAGGACTTTATACGTGATCACTTAAAACTTTGAAATTTTAATCATTAGAACTAATATTCTTACTCTAAGAAAAGAAGCCAGATGATCTTCCCTGACCACATGGGCTGCAATTTTTATTTTAGTTTGCTTTGCAAGGGAGCCAGTTTCACAACTAGACCATATCGGTGCAGAGTAACACGATGAAGTCATATACTCACATAGTGAGAACCTGATATTTCTGAGTTCAAAACCAAATTCTGTATCAGAATTCAATAGCATTTTTTACATGTTAAGATATATTAAATACCACATTGTTCTGGTTTATGCACATCTCCATTATTTAGATCTTACAATTTTGGTTCCTTTCGTATTTGATACATTTCCTATTTCTGAATCATCAATTTTGGATGCTGTCAACATTTACATTCTTTTTCTCATCCTTAATGAATCTGTTTGATAATAATCCTAGCACCTTTTGCTTGGCATCAGATTAGAGTCTTCTTTCTATTCTTATCTAATACCATTGATTAATAACTCATTGCTTCCTATCTGACAGACAGTTTTTATTCACCTTATTGTATTATTATCCAGACCATAATTCTGTAATCTCTCTATGAACTTCCCATGTGGTACTGTGTCAAAGGCCTTGCTAAAATCCAAACAAATTTTATCCACCGTATTTCCTTTATCCACCCAGTTTCTCACTGTACTGAAATACCCATCACAGTGAAACACTTATTGATGTAAGTTTCTGTGTTAAACCAGAATAAATTTGGAGGTTCTGCTGTGATTATATGATAGAGCTTGCTTCTTAACAGGTATTATCATTTTATGCACTAAAGATAATTTGAGCCATGGGAGATGATACCATTCAACAGGAGCGGTGAGGCTGTGAAGATCAAAGCATTATGAACCTTGAAAAGAAGTGGGAGAAGCTTATATCCTACAATAACTTGTAAAGGTCATAAGCAAAGTCCTCATACTGTATTCCAAGAGATGCTCAGAGAATATCAGCTTCAGAGCTGCTTCACAAAAAAAAAAAAAAAAATGTATCTTTAGAGAAAGAATTGTTTGGGCAAGGCCTCGTGAAAGCTGCATGCTGTCACTGTTCCTGTTCCTTGGGAACATAAACAGGATCTAGGGACAGCTTGTGCAAGAAAACAGTTGGAATAGGGAATATCATGGTTTTCAGCAGCCAACTTGATTACCGTCATCGCCCCTGCGTAGGAGGAAAGCTTCAAGAGGTATTTAGAAGGATGCTGGGTCCCACCTGGCTATAGCAGAACTACCAGTTCAACTGTACTTTAGGAGTCCAGGTCAGGTCTTAAGTGCAGTTATAGAGACTAACTCTTCAGTGAGTTGAGAAGTTCAGCTTCTAATGTGCTTTCACAGCTGGATTTCTCAAGTGCTTGTTGCTTACTCTGTTAGCAGTTAGGAATAAATGAGAGGGGTGGGCTGTGCTATTAAGGGATCCAACACGTTTAACAGGTATGAGGGCCCTTGTGGTGAAATTGCATCCAGCACCTTTTTTGAGTGACCATTAGGGATGATTATGCATTGCAGCTTTTATTCAGTCGAGTGTCTCTAACTTTCTGAAACCTGAATTTCAAGGAGTGTTAGTCTTTGCCCAAAGGCAGTGTTTTTCATACTTGAACAAAAATAGTTCAAACACTAGTGGGGGGGGTGGGAGGGGTGTAAAAAGTAGCCAAAAATGCACCTTTTTCCTGATTAAAATGCTTTTCTAGCTGAAACAGCCATGATTTGGAAATTAAAATTTGTAATGGATAGAGTCTTCACTGGGAAAGTAAACTCAGAAGATGAATGCTGTAAGGAAGAGGAAATCTCTGTGGGCACACAGCTTTGTAGTGAACTAATAGATGAAGATTTACTGTTTTGACGAAGAAACCTTTGGTCTCCTGTTGTCTGTTACTGCAGTGGCAGGAGCCCTCGGTCCCAGCACAATGAGACAGGTTGTCTTCTGCTCCCATTTTACTGGGTCACAAACCCCACCAGATGACTCCTGTCTGCAGCCCTGTGACCCTGGGTTGAGCCTCTGTCCTAGGGTGAGGAAGAAGCCCAGTTCAACACTGCTGTGCCACACAAATGGCCACGAGTTCAAAGACAGAACTGGAAACAACCTAAACTCCTCTAAACTTTTTTAAGTGTCCCAAAGACTCCAATTCAGGAAAACAGTCCTTTTATTTTCTTTTTTAGGAGGATTCTTTAAGCACAGGCATTACTTTTTTTTTAATTTTCTTTTTTTATTCTATCTCCTCAAGAGAATGGTGGCACAAAATAAACCTGTTTATAGAGAAGTAGTACTAGCTAAGTGCATTCACCTTAAAAAGCAGAAGTAGTGTAATGCTGTATCTATGTTAATACGAGTTGTTCTTTTGCATTACTGATGAGCCTAGGCAGAGCATTGTGCTGGCGTGTCTACACAGGTTCCAATTTCAAAGTTTGTTTATTTTTTTGTTAGATGAGGAGCCTGTGCAGCATCGACCTTCCTCTGATGTCTTTGACACAATTAGTCCATGGCCCTGCTTATGTTTTCAAACCTAAAATGCCAGAAAGTAATGGGGGCCCTATCCTAAGTCAGTACTTGGATTCTGAAGTTGGAGTGAGGTCTCATGACTGGTCCCTGAGCTCTTTTGAAAATTTTCTTGAAAGTAATGGGCTTGATTTTTGTCGTTAGTTTTGTGTGTTTTATCCCCCCTTTCCCTGGTTGTTGCAGAGGGCTTTCTTAACGTAATCAATGAGTTTTTTCCTGAGTAAGGACATCAGTATTTTACTTTCTGTGAATAGTTACTTGTAGCAGTTGCTTCATCATTGATTTGCAGTTCCAGAAGTGACAGCAATGATATGAGCGAGTACTTTGAAAAAGTTCAATTGACTGGTGGTGTAAATTCTATGTAGAAAATGCAATGCTATCAATGAGTGTTAGGCTATATTCTCTCCTAGCCTTCCCTCTCCCCATAACTAATCAACAATATGTTATTCTTATTGACCTGTTCCAGCTGACTCTGGGTATTCAAAGAAAATGAAACCCTTATAGATACAGAACTTCCTTATTACTAAGAGGTGGCAGAAGGCTGACATCTTCTGAAATGTTTTCTACAAATTATACTTTTCTTCTTCCCTTTAATTTTCAGATGGAATGAATGTGATTCTTAAGGAAGTGTGGGACTAGACTACAAACGTGAATCAGACACAGTAGAGTCAGGTGCCATGCAAGTCGTGGAATATTCTTAATGAGCTTTGGTCGTTGTACAATCATCAGCTTTGCACTCGCAGTTTTCAGACTCCACATAAACTTTATTGCAAGCATGAATCATGAGAAAGCAAATTGAAATGCATTTACCTTCCGGTATTTGTTTTTAAAGCCTTTACGGAGAGCTAACACTTGCTCTCCTGTTAACACTCAATTAACATACCTCATTCCTGACCTGCCATACTCCTCACTCTTGCCGTTCCAGCTCTTGGACCTCTCAAGCAGAAGTTCACTGACTGTTTTTGAGCCACGTCTCTTGCTTTTCACAACAGGATTAGGGTGGCTCTCCTTTCAGATGACAGTCTCCTGCCCCACAGTGCTAAGGATGCTCACCCACGTGCAGGAATGCAGGCCTCCTGCTTGGGAAACTGCCTCTGTTTCACTTCTTGCTTGTACATACGTATCTAAATCATTGACACAGAGTCTGGTTGGAGGCTTGTAGCTAGCAGTGTTCTGCAGAGGTCAGCACTGGGTCGTCTTGTTCAACATATTCATCAATGACCTGGATGAAGGGACAGAATGTACCCTCAGCAAGTTTACTGATAATACAAAACTGGGAGGAGTGGCTGACACACCAGAGGGCTGTGCTGCCATTCAGTGAGACCTGGACAGGCTGGAGAACTGGGCGGAGGGGAACCTCATGAAATTCAACAAAGGCAAGTGCAGGGTCCTGCACCTAGGGAGGAACAACCTCATGTATCAGTACAGGCTGTGGGCTGACCTGCTGGAAAGCAGCTCTCCTGAGAAGGACCTGGGAGTCCTGATGGGCAACAGGATGACCATGAGCCCACAATGTGCCCTTGCTGCCAATGGCACCCTGGGATGCATTAAGAGGAGTCAAGAGAGGTGTTCCTCCCCCTCTATTCTGCCCTGGTGAGGCCACATCTGGAGTAGTGTGTCCAGTTCTGGGCTCCCCAGTTCAAGAGAGACAAGGAACTACTGGAGACAGTCAGTGGAGGGCTATAAAGATGACGAGGGGACTGGAGCATCTCTCTTATAAGGAAAGGGTGAGAGACCTGGGTCTGTTTAGCCTGGAGAAGACTGAGACTGGATATTATCAATGCTTATAGGTACCTAATGGGTGGGTGTCAAGAGGATGGGACGAGACTCTTTTCAGTGGTGCCCAGTGACAAGGCAAGGGGCAATGGGCACAAACTGGAACACAGGAAGTTCCATCTGAACATGAGGAAAAGTTCTTTACTGTGAGGGTGACAGAACACTGGCACAGGCTGCCCAGAGAGGTTGTAGAGTCTCCTTCTCTGAAGACATTCCAAACCTGCCTATGTGACCTGCTCTGGGTGACCCTGCTCTGGCAGGGGAGTTGGACTACATGATCTCCAGAGGTCTCTTTCAACCCCTATGGTTCTGTGATTCTGTGTGATTTCATCTCAAGGTCACAGGTTTCTCAGTTTGTAAAATGAAGGATATTACTGAAGTGGCAATGATTGGTATTCTGAGTTTAATGAGTTTTTTTCTCAGTTTTGCTCTGGGTTTAACTCCAACCTGTAGCTGAAATAGGTCTTTAAGATGCTCTGCCTGTATGTCAGGTGTTCTGTTAACCACGGTTATTTAATTGAAGTTTTCCAAGGTGGCTGTGAACGGCAAGCTGTTTTTGAGGCTCCATTTCTCTTAATGGGTGTCTTGCTGTGCATGCTGCTTAGCCCTGCCTTGAGTAGAGGGGCTGCTCTCTCTGCAGGCACTATGTACCACTGCTTAACTTGCAGAGTAACACTCAATATTGCATTTCCTTCTTTTCCTTTCCAATCAGAAGAATGTGCATGGAGCAGCAAGGACTTTAGGTTAAAACTACTAGGAAAATACCTCAAAGAGTAGTTGTCAGGATGGTGCCCAGCATGGGAAGGGAAGGCTGTACCTCTGTGCTTTAATAGGAGAGGGCTGAATACTTCCTCGTTCTCTACAAGAAAATGGAGGTTTTGGACAAAATTCACTGTGATGAAGTCCATGCACCAATTTATTCCTATTTAGGTCATCAGAATAGAGCTTCAGTGGTGCAGTCTGTATGCTGGCTCTCTATACAGGGATACATTTCACCCTCAGTGAATGCTCTTTGTTTTCTCAGTTGAGGTCAGTTTTTCATTGCATTCATTAAAAGAAATAGCTTTGGATTGCAAATACCGCTGCCCTTCTTCTTCCCTGCCAGCGGGCTGGCATTACAGTCCTAAAGATGTTAGAAAAGGGGTAAATTTGGAAGGGGAAGGACGGGAAGTTCAGAGACTGAAGCTGTTATCACATATCTTGCAGTTGTGCTCTTGCCTACTTCTGATGGACTTGGGATTCTTTGCCTGGGTTTCTTCACTGTTCCTCTGTTTATCTTGCTAGATGCCTGTCAGGAGAAAGAAGGATAGTTATTTGATGTAAAGGTTGTCTAAAGGGTGAGGAACACATTTCTCAAATGATTCCTTCAAGAAAAATTTCATCCAAGCCTATAAAGGTTCTCCAGTGGCAGCATCGTCCTAGTGTCACTATCTGGAGGCTCTTGTTCCTTCATTCGAGTGCTCAAGAATTGGTTCTGTGCAAGAGTGGAAAAATTAAACCTATAATTAAGTCCCTGAGCCTGTTCCTATTTGAGGTATACATGTGTGTGTGAACATGTTGGTGTGACAGTATATCATCTGATACAGTGCATTTCTGGTTTTGTTTTTGGAACATCTGTGGGGACAGATTGGGAAGGCTCATGTAACACTGAAATCTGAAGAAGTAGGTTTTTACTAGTGGGAGAACAAAGAAAAAAAAATTCACTTAGGAATTGCCCCCAGCCTCTGGGACATTCAAAATCAGGATTAGATTCTCATCCAAGATTTATTTGCAGATCTCTGTCAGTGCACTGCTGGTGAAAAGAATAGTTTTGACTTTGAATGGGGTAAATTAGGCAAGTTCTGCTGTCACCTTTTAAAAATAAAATTTAAGCAAGTTGTGATTTGTTCCTTTAATGAATCACTGGTACATTGTATGTGTCTGTGTATATTGCTGTATGGTTTGTTTTTATGAGGCCAAATCCTGACAACTTATTGCAAAATTGTTTTAATTTATTAATAATATTTTTTGGTTTTCTCATTTCTCCCAGTTTGGAGCTTTTATAATTAGATATAATTAAAACCACAGGTTTTAAACTCCAGTCTAACATTTAAACTCATATTTATGGTGCGACCCCTGGAGTTTTATTGTCATTCCAACTGCATTTAAAAAAAAAAAGAAAAAAAAGAAATAAAGAAATATATTTTTTTTCTGCCTCTGTTCAAATGCTATGTCTACAGCTAACACTTCTTGATCATCTGTTTTGCACAGTAAAAAAGACATTTATTTTGCACGATAAGGAACCTTGCCGTTTATATTATAGAGTGGCTATTGCATATCCCTTAACAAAAGGGCGCAAGGCACCCATCGCCTTGTACGCTTTAAAATCAGCTTTGCTCTTTTTGAACTTCTCTTCCTTTCTCTGCTCCTCCATGCAACAGTCTGAAAGCGCTACATGTTGTACTTAAAAAAAATTGTTGTTGGCTGGCATTATGCAAAACCATATTTTCCCTTTCTTTGCGTATGTTCTGGTCCTAGCAGTGTCCTTGTTTTGCTGAAATGAACGTTTTTCCCCCTCACAGTCATTGGTATGTGATGGTATTTTTCTGTCATCTTTAATTGTGATGCTTTTGGTTTTTTTTTTTTAATTAGTATAAGGTTGATTGTTAAAATTAAGTGGCAGAAGGCTTCTTTCCGAGTTATTCAGACATCTTTTGCAGAAGAAATATATTTTGCTACTCTCAATTGCCTTTTTCCCCTTCTTCTTTCATTGCAAACTACTCTGGGAAGAGCTTCTTTTAACAAAAAAAAAAAAAAAAAAGGCTACGCTTGACTGATAATGCATTGCTTTGGATGGTGAAACATTATGAAAGTTTAATTTTTAATTAAATCTGAAATACCAATTATAACTGAAAGAGATTTTAACCTGTTTCTTTTCAGACTGCCTGAAGTTACATTGTAGATGCTGAAATCACTGCACCTTAAAAACAAAAAGATTAAGCTGCACTGCATTCCTGTAAGTAAAAGCTTTTCCGGTACCTTTTGTCTGTATTTTTTTTCCTCTGTATGCATCCAAAGTGTTAGCACAGTAGCTGGTCTTGGATAAAGGTCAGAGTCCCCTTGAATGGGATTTAGGAGTTCAAAGGATGTTTTATTTAAAAAATTAAAGCCGCACTTACATCTTGCAGATCTTTAATTTCAGACCTCTGAATAGATGACTCTTTTCTGCTCTGTTTTGAAGGTTATTAGGAATAGTGTGCATCTCTGTGTCTGTTGACTTACAGTTCCTTCACTTTGTCATCCAGGATTTCTGCACTTTCGTGCAGAGGTAACAGAAAGTAGCAGAAGATTCCTTATAGCATAAAATATAATGATCTTTTCGTGATGTCATAACAAATTTTTCTCCTTTATACAAGAAAAGAAACGAACAACGTTCTGATGAGATCACATGGGGACTTCAGCTGCATCAGGGTGTAGATGAAGGCAGAAATGTCTAATTCATCTGTGCTGTCACACAACAAAACAGTCAAAATAACATCTTAGGTCTCTCAGCAAGAAAGGAGTGTCTTTCTAAGAGCATAGTTATTCCATAAATGCAAGTCAGATTGTACATCAGTCTGATCTCCCCTTATTTAGAATCTGTTTATTGAATGTATTTGGGACAATAATTGAGATTTGGAGCTTCAGTGGCTCAACAACAGGCAAGCAAGAGAGGATTGGAAAATATAGTAGGTTCAGGTACTCTGAATGTCATGAAATAATATATGAATAAAAATCCAGGAGCTTGTAGATGGTAAGAAGAAACTTATTTTAGTTGGACAGTACAAATCTGTGGAATATTACAAAGCAAAGTCAGTTTGTTTTCTTGTTTAAGATCAAAATGTGCCATCTGTGAGGAAATCCAGAGCCTTCTTCCAAAGTGGCACTTTTGTACTTTAGCGTTAAATTATTTTAACCATTTCATGGGGTTTATCCTTCCTTCCCTCCTCTCCCCCCAACTCTCCTATTAAAAAAAAAAAAAAGGATTTTAATGATTTATTTTAAACTAGCTGAAGGGTACAGTGTGCTGTGGGCAGCTAATGCATGCCCCTTCCAGCGTGGAGCGCCAAGCATGACTCAGGCAGGCAGATTGTGCCATTCTGGCCCAACTCCATTGTGTTTTTACATTACTGGCAAGGGCCGTGCCATTGTGTTGTTTAAATATTGTGTATTAACTGCAGGCTGTGGCCAGTGAATGGTATTTAACATTTTCTGCTCATCATTCCTGAGTATGAGTAGCTTCCCTGGCCACCAGAGGTTAACCTTGCAATTACACTGGTGAGCCGAGTTGGAAACACTTGTGGATTCGCTAGGTCCCTCAGCCATTTAAAGGGAGGTGTTGGGGGGGAAAGTGGGGAACACTTCTGAATCTGTGAGTACAGTTTCAAAGTTGTCTTGCAATTTTGTATGAACAACCAGCAGAATTTTTTTGGAAAGCAGAAGTAAATCTCTTTCCAAAACACAGCAGCAGAGCGAGGAGTGAATTAAGGCAAGTTCTTTGAATCCTTAGGATCCAGATGGTCAGTAAGTCCTGCATGGACAGCCCTAAGGCAGAAGACCAGGTAGCAATATATGGGCCTGATGATTGCTGCTGGTTGGAATGAGCTTTTTTTAGTTATGTGAGACTGTAGTCTTTGGAGGGGAAATAAATACACAAATGTAAAACTCATGTATGGGATTTTTTTATATATATATTTTTTTTTAAATCAAGGGTGGCAAGCTCATCAAGGCAGCAATGTTGAGTAGCTTGCTCAAGGTCAGAGTAAGTCAATGGTTAAACTGGGAATGTAGTGTGGGGTCACGATTCACAAGTCTGTTCTGTTCTGCCCAGTTCTTCTTTCCATTGCATAAAGTAAACGTCCAAGTTTCTAATATTTGAGTTTCTTGTCATTTGGTTTTTTTTTTTCAACCAAAAATACCCCACCTGTAAACTTCTAGCTGCTCTTAATGTCTGTAGCCTTGGCATACAGCCTCTCTCTGGAATACAGAAGCACAAGGTGGGGGAACTTTCACAGATGCACATGTATGCTGGAAAGTGAGGATGTGATTCTTGCTGTACTTTGTGTCCATGTAACTAGTAACTTGGCACAATAGAAATGAGGGCACCTTCTTTGTAGAGGACAATATACTTGCAGGATTTCCTTTGTTTCCTATGTATTTTCACTGTAATCAGGTGTCTCTGATTGTAAGATCTTTAATAAAGTCAACTTCTCAGTATGGCTTTCCTGTATTAACCTGAAAACAGCAAGAAGAAAAGTCAAGCCATGCTCTGGTAGTTTTCTGGGGTTTTTTTTTTGGAATTGGATTACTTCAATTTAAGGGGGAGAACTTGCTTTAGGGTAGAGATGTCCCTAAAGCAAGTGATTAATATAGGATGGGCCAGATTTTCGGCTGATACAAAAATATGCTTGACTTGATACATGGCAGTAGAAGAAAATACAGATTCACAACATGTGAACATCTGACAGGCAGTTGTACGAAAACACAGCCTTCTAAATGTGCTGCAGGCACGTTCTTAATGGAAAAGGTCTGTGGGCTGGGTTCTTGCTGTGTTGAGTGCTCTGGCCATGTTTTGCTATGTCCTGAAGTTACGTGGATTGATAGGAAGTAGATCCTTGAGTTCTGTGGGACTACTTAAATGTTAAACTTTAAGAATATGGTTAAGTACTTTGCTGTTTGTAATTAACCCCAAAGAGGGTTAACTCTGAGGAGTTACTTCTGCTCACATTTGGCATCTACTTGATTTTACGAGACAGCGACGGTGTATTGTGTGTGAAAAACCAAAAAGATTCTGTACTCACAACCTGAAAATCTATACAAAAGATGCACTGGATGTGCTTTCAGAGCAATGGTTTTAGTTACATTGCCATCAGTTAAAGCCAAAAAGGAGTATAGGACACCTTTTTTTTGTTGTTGTTGTTGTTAAAAAGAGTGATTTGTCAAGGTTTCAGCCTTATGCAGCCTTGTGATGTGATTACTGACCAAGAGATCTGGTGCTCTAATCTTGACAGATGCTGGCTTGTTGAGTGGTGTTGGACCTCGCTGTGCCTTGTTCAGCAGATCACTTTTCAATCTGGTTCAAACTGATACAGCTGTGTGAACATTATGGAGTTTGTGTTTGCAAAGCTCTTAGAGGAGAAATAGTAACTGTTGTTATTATTAATAAGTATATTGTATAGACAAATCATGAGGGATGGAGATACAGCCACTCATGGGGGCGATCTTTCATAACTCACTTGTGCCTTTGTTTAATTCCATCACTCAAAGGTATCAAGGCCAACTCCAATTTACAGAAGTATTTCTCATGTCACTCTTCCCACTGTTGAGTATTTTATTGTTCATATTCTCTCTCTGTCTGTTTCTCTGCTGCTTTCCTCCATGCTGAATTAACCTTGCATACCAAACTTTATTCCCCTTTTTTGTATTATACAGCAGAGACATTTGTATAGCCTCCAAATTACAGGGAGCAAATTCATTTTGTCTCATGATTGTTGGCTGATGATGTATGAAACAGACAGAAGACAGTTTGAATTTTCCTAAGTTCAATCGAGCTTGCAGGCATAGGGAAAGGAAAAGGCAGAACCCAAGCCGATGTGACACAGTGAGCTGGCATCCTAGAGCGCATGCCACATGTGTAGCGTCAGGATGTCAGGGCTGAGAGGGGCTTTGGCCATCACAGTAGTGCTTTTAAGTGAAGGAAGACTTTTGAAGCAACAAATTACCTTACCGTGTTCTTCACAGCGCAAGAACCCTCGTGCTTCCTGATGGACATGGGATCTGTTCTTCCCTCTTGTAACTTGCTGGTTTAACTAGAATTCTGTGTCTAAGATGGGCTTAGTTGAGCCCTGCAAATTCCCAGTTCCTATTCCTCTGACAAAAAGCTAAACCCTCAATAGTTTGTTAAGCTGGGGTGTTTTTTTTTATGCAGAAGATACTGGCTTGTAGAAGCTACACAGAAGATGTGTACAACTGTGAAATGAGTATGGGAGTGTGCTTCCTTTGAACAAAGATCAATGTCTTGGGGCTGACTGTCACTGAGGAATTGTGTTAGCACTAACAAAGAGAATTAATTTTGCCTTTTCTCCTTCCTATACCAAGGCATTAATCCAGAAACTCACGGGGATAAATTCTGCCCTGATTTCTACCTGTGGAACCCCAATGGAAATGTGGAGAGGTCAAAAATGTTTGTCAAGGCAGAAATTGTCCTAGTGTTAAAATTGTTGAGAAAGCAGAAACTGGTTGATTGTTATCTGGCTTAGGGGCAAGAGGATATGTAGGAGCCCTACATGGCATTATACGCTTCTGAAAGTCTTGCTTTTGTTGTATGTTAAGGAAAATATGAAAAGAATATTCTAGTGAGTGAAAAGTTATAATCAGGAGCACAGTGATTAATTGTTCTTCATATCCACTGGGAAAAAGACCTAAAGAAATCAGTTCAACGAGGAGTGAAAATTACCTATTAAGAACCATATTCTGACTGCCTCGATTGTAAAGCACTGGGGTGCACAACCTATAGGTATTGTGGAAGCAGGGAAGATTTCTTTTTTTAAGGAATAGCTTGGAAAACCATCTCTTGAGGCATGCTAGAGCTTGCCATAAGGGAGAAGACCAGCCTGGATGGGTTCTCTTGCTCCCTGGCGTTTCTCTGACTCAGCGTACCGTTTGGGAATGTTGGTATGTGCCTAATACATTCCTGATTAATAAAGCTTAATGTTCCCAAAAGATCCCCAGGGTTCTCATTTTTCCATCCTCTCATAACTGAAACCATACTGTCTCTTCAGAGATTCCATTGGGCTGCCAACATTTTGCTTTGACCCTTCTTTTTATAGAGAAGGACAGGGGAGGGAGTTGTATAGACACCGAGGGCATATTTTCAGTCACTGTGATTCTGCATGGTTTCCAGTCAGTGCACAAATGCTGATTTGTTTCAGTTACTGGTTTTTAAAATTTGGATGGATGGAGACATTCCAGGTATTGCCTGATACAAAGGCCTCTGACACAGATCGTGGAGACAGTTCAAAGTTGCAAATAGGATTGATGATCAGAGCAAATATGTAATGGAGCTGGAGTAAAGCCTGCTACGAAAAGATAAATATCTTGGGAGTTTGGGAGCTTTGGGATTGTCTCTGTTTTCTGAATTTTCCGGTTGTAGTGTACAAATGGGTAGAATCCTTACTTTTCTCTTAGGTGGCAGCTTTTGTTTCTGCAGACTAGTGGCCACGATAGATGAAGATAGGGAAATGGCTCTCCAGTGATTGGTTGCTTTAGTATATAAAGGAGTATGGGTTGTGATTCACTCATGTTAAAAAGGCATGGGAATACTGACATTGATTCCCTGAGTAGCACTACTTCGGTGAGTTGTAAAATGCTTCAGCATTTCAGCATCTGAAGATGTTATGGTGAAAGTGGAAAACTCTTTCACCCCATTTATCAAAGCATTTGCTGGTCTACTTTGTGATAAAAGAAAGACTAAATGTTATTGAGCAATGGAAGTTATCTTAGACCAGAGATGTCATCAGATAAGCTACAAAAGGAAAAAAAAAGGCAGCACAGACCTGGCCTTTTCCAAGCCTTGGTAGCCTTATTTTGTCCTATGCGAAATGAAATTCTTCAGCTAAACCAGTGTATAATGGGAGAGACTCCACAGAAAGGCATTGTGGTTCTTCTCTATTTACATCAGTGTCCCTGAGGACACTCTCACTGAATCATTTCAGATTCCAGAGTCTGATGTAGGGCAGTCTGATGAATGTAAGTTACCCAAGTTTTCTGGTCTGTATTCTTTATAAGTGTAAGTGCTCTAGCTCTGAATTTTACTATGGAGGATCTGGTGGTTCTTATTGCTCTCTTTCCCATCAATGCCCCTGCATCTAGATAAGAGGTCAGAAGAGAATTTTATCTCAGTTGTATCAGAATTGGTCTGTTGTTTTCAACAGTTTCCACTGCCACGAGAGAGATCAGAATATTAGTGAGGGTTTTTTGGGGTATTTTTTTGTTGGTTTTTTTTTTTCTAAATAAATCATCTACAGAGCTCCACTGTTGACATGTCTGTGGCTTTGGTGCCAGTGCATGCTCTGCAAGGCCTTCAAAAGTCTGACAGGGAATGCAGTCCTTCAGATACATATTTTAGCAATCCCTTATTTCTTCATGACAAAAGAGTTCCTACAATATCTTTTATTCTGTGTGTGCATCATCATCTTATAGCATTTTGGGTTAAAAGGACCTAGTTCTTGATCCTTGCTTTCTTCTCTTATACCTCGCTCCTTTAGGAGCCAGCAGAAGCTGGCAGCAAGATGGCTGGATTGGCGATAGCAAGAACTTGGCAGATCTATCTGTACCATTAAAGGCCACTGGAAAAGTATTTGGATTTGCAAGATGTTTTGGTGTCAGGAATAACTGAAGGCCCTTCTGAGTAACAACCTGCACTAACAATTTATTATTTTTTTTTTTAATCCATTGCTTTCCCTGGCAGATTTTTGTTTGTTTGTTTGTTTTTCAGGTGTCTCTAAAAAAAAAAAAAAAAATCATTCTGGTTCATGTAAAATTCTCATGGAAATTTTGAATAGTGAAAATATTTTGTAAAATGAAGGAGTGTTATCTAATTTCTTTCAAGACTGGCAATAAGTAACTGAGAATCCTGTGACTCTTGGCAGCAGACCCTTTTGCAGGAATTAGATACGTGTTTCCCAGCAGCAATGATAGCAGTTGTGTGCCAGATCACTACTCGTCCTCTCTGCATATGGACTGGTTTAGGTCATGACCCTGCAGTCCCCATTCATTTAGGTGAGGTATAGTGGTGCAGTTCCTGTGTATGTAGTTTGCAAGATCAGACCATCAATGGGAAATTCTGCTGTACATCAGAGCCTGAGCCAGAGGCAGATGAATTCTCATCTCTTCTCAGTTTCTCTTTCCATTCATTAGGGTTTCAAGCGAGGAGAGTAATCTGTTTTGTCATGTCTCTTGCCCTGTTTTAATACACAACTAACCTTCTTATGTCTGAGTGGCTGTCACTTCTCCAGAACAAGTGATACTGCATTCCTGAAGCAAACAACTATAAAATGTTCACCCTTTGGGGCCGGCTCAGTGTGTAACTGACAGCTTCTGCCTGGATGCAGTTAACAACTAGAGGGAAATTCCAGTGGTTGGGCATCACACGGGCCTGAGGAATGAAGGGAGAGGGTGTTGAGGGACCAGAAATTGGATGACCAAGAGGGTGTAGAATTGCATTAATGTCTCATCCTGATGGGAAATATAGCACAATTAGAAGTGAGAAATCCCTGAGTCAATAGGCAAAGCTGCTGTAGGTACTGGTGCTCATGGATGGCACCTGAATGTAAGAGTTCTGATTCCTCATAATTGTTCCAATCCTACAGGAAGGACAGGATTACACTTTCTACTTTTGTCAGGGGTTTGATGCTATTGAATTTGTTCTGGTGCCTCTTGGCCATGTGAAAATCACCCGAGAAATTATACTGTTTGCTGTTTCTTTCTGTGTCCCAACTTGACATGTTATTATTTCTCAGGCTATTTTTTTGTGTGTGTGTGGTTTAGAAAATACTGCTCTTTACAAAGTCCTGTTCACTTTATCCGTCTTTGTTGTGCTGCAGTGGTCTCACATCATGTGCTGGCACACATGGGTCTAGAGCTGCACTGAAGAAAATCTTCAGATATTAGTACAACCCTAGATGTCTTGAAAATATCTAGTTTCCTCAGGATACCAGTCATGGTCACCTCAAATATTTTCCTGCCCTGTCCTAGGAACTGTCCTCTGGCAAGAGTTCAGGAGAATTCTTCATGCAGGAAGGTAATCACAACAAGTGTATATGATTATAATTCATAAAAAATATGAAATCTTTTAGAGTAATGTGTAAGTTTTTGGAGTGGTACTGAACCAAAGCTTTGCATTCAAATAGTCCCTGAACTTCTGGGGTTCTCAAAACTTCATTCTTTTCTCACATGTGAAGTCTTAGACTGTTGCAGAGAGATGACAATTGATGATGAAAGGCCACTTTGCTACCAGGTCCAAATCTATTTTAGGGGCTTTAAAGCTAGATGCAGTAACATTTAGGTCCTCCACTCTGAGTGGGATTCAAACTCCAGAGTTAGGGTCTTTATCCAGTGCTTGGGAGGTGTTAAGGGCAAAGGGAGGAATCTTGTTGGGTGGAGTACAACCTAGAGGCAGCCAAAGGGAACCTACAGAGGCTAATGGCTTGGTGATTCTTCCAAGGACAGGATTTCTTACCAGTAACAGACACAGAAAGGATCCTCACTGCAGCCATCAGTGGTCAAGAGAATTCCAAATGTGCCAGGTAAATTTTACTTTTTTATTAAATTATCATCTGTTAAAATACGTTTTATATGTCCCCATAGAATTTGCCTTTCGGCAACATGAGATAGGCACAAATTTCCAGTGCCTATGATGGTGGAAAATGTTTCTGATGTCCCTGCATTGTCAGACTGTCAGGGGCACAGCTTTCTATGTGGTATCTTTATTATGATTTAATTACATTTAAAAGCATTTAATTTCTAAAAATCTCACACACTGTTTCTGTCATAATGTTTAGAATGTATCTATACCATACAGTAGTTATTCCTCAAGCCTCCTTATACCTAGAAAACCTTGTAAAAGAAAAATGCTGTAGAGCAAAATAGATGTTCCTTATTTAATGCTGCACTAATTCTTAAAGCCACATTGTGATTAATCATGGTGGTGCTGGTGGAAGTCTAGAAAAGGTAATAGACTTTTCCTCCTGCTTTTTCTCTGCTGAAATGGTAGGAAGCCCAAATATCCGTGTTGTCAAACACTGAGTCTCACTTCTGCTGCCAGTACTTCATCCCACTGTCTGAATGGGATAGGATTTTGCCTGTAACTCCCCCCGTCTGCTTCCTAGAGCTGGCAGCTCAGGGCTATTGAACTCAGTGAAATTCAGGGTGGCAGGTAAGCAGTGTGACAAAGCAAGTTTTCTTTGTGGTGCCCAAAGAGGTTACGCAAACACGGTATCGCCTGCAATCCCTGCTGGAACTCAGCACATCACTTCTGTAATGAGGGCAGCCACTTTCTGATCACTTCTTTTACAGATAAAGGGTGAAATCCTGGCCCAAATAAAGTCAGCAGGGTTCTTTCACATTCCTTTCAGTGGAGCCAGGATGCCTTGCAAATGTGTGTGCTGGAGCTGCCCCTTTGTGTGGCGTGGGTATCCCTGATGCATTTACACATCTGCTCCCAGCTGAACCAGGTGTAAAATTCCCAGTCTCTGTCTCAGTTTGGCTTTTCTGCTCCTCTACAACACTGATCTGCAAATGGAGACTCCTGCACTGATCTCATACAGTGTTGAGACCTTTTGAAACTGAGTCTGTATTTGGCCTGTATTTGTTTAAATATAGAAAAAATAATGGAACTTGTTCTGCACATTTGAAATTCCACTCTTCTCACTTAAAGCTAGGTCAAATATTGTGTGTATTTGCAAGTCTAGCACTAATTCATGTGGCTAAATTGACAGTAATGGATGAATATTACGGATGGATGGTACTGTTGCCCTTTAAGTAGGGCCTCCATTTCCTTTAGTGGGATTTTCACCAGTTTCGATGCTTGGAAGGTCAGGTTTTGTGTCTTTCACCACTTTGCTAGTATAGCACTATTGTCAAAATTCTTCCCCAGTTAATTCCTAATGGCCACGTCATTAGGAACTTCAGGTTACAGTGTGACTTTGGTGGTGTGGAGGGCAAGAAATGGCAGGAAACTAAACAAAAAATCCTAATGCAGATCTGACCTATTGGGAATTGGCATCGTGTATAATGGCATCCTTGGTGGCTGCTGTGCTTACTGTGGCTGCTCAGTTCACTAATCCAAACTAGAATGTGCTCTCCTCTGCCCAGTAGATCTAGACCAGTAAAGAGGGAAACAAATTGTGCCCCCTCGCCTCCCAGCTCTCCTCACTTCATAACTACAATCCCAATTATCTTGTCAAAGAGACCTTTTTATGGGAGAAAGGTAACGTATCACCACAATAACTTCTGAACATAGCTCATGCCCCAGGCCTTGATGTTGCACAGAAAGTCTTATTTTACCTCTAGGCCCTGTACAAATAGAAATGCCTTGAACAGTGAGCCAGCAAAATGTGAAATTAAATAAGGGCAAATGTACATTTATTTTATGTACTGTAACATTAATCAGACATATAATTTTTCTTTGGAAATGACCGTTTTGACAAAAGGAAAATTATAGCAATTAAAAATGTAAGGAGGAAAAATAATAATATTGATTTTTGCTTTGTGTGGTTTTGTTATTTTTTGCTTAATTTCATGATATATAAGTAGTAATGCATGTCTTACTGCATGTCAGTCTGTCTGTTTGACTGCAAGAGACACTTTGGTTTAGGAAAGGTGAAGGCTCAATAAGTACTAAGCTAATGCTGAGTGACTTTTTTCATTGCACAAAATGCTGCTAGTTTTTCTAGAGTGGCATGCAATAATGCAAATACAGAAACAGAAAAGAGTGGAAGGGCTTACTTGCAAATTCTAATTCACAGAACTTTCAAAGTAGTATTTTGGGGTTTTTACTTATGTAGGAAGGTTCAGTATCACTTCTTTTTGAATTCTGACTTGGAAAAGAAATGATAAGTCAAAATTTCTGCCTTTACTTGTGGCTCTGAAATGCCACAAAAGGCCTGGTAGCTCACTAGCAGAAGTAATGGATTGTTCTAAGTTTAAACTCCTTGAGGCACAACAAAAAATATCTGGGATCTGTTGCTTTTTGAAATTCTATGGGGATCTCTTTGCAATGCTGCATGCTGCATCTCTCTCTCTTAACTTTCTTTCTAATTTCATCATCATTCTTGTGTCTAGGTACGGCTAATTCTTTGTCTTCTCTTGGGTCTCAAATACAAGAATTAAGGTGGCCACCTCCCTTTTTGCTGACAAAGGCTACTCTAATAGATAGCTGAGTATTTCTTGTGGGTGCCAGAAGGAATGAATATTTTGTGGACAGATATTGTAGTAGACAGAGGTATTGATTGAGTTTCACTGTAATAAACATTGCCAGATGTTATCTCAGTGTGTACTGTTTGCATTAGTAAATAAATAAATCCTCCAGAGCACAATTATTCTCTATAATGTTTTCTCAAAAGTTTACTATTGTCTCCTTTTATACATCTAAAGTGAACTTCCTCTGCTTTCTGTGAAGCTTTAGAAACAAACTGGGACTTGCGAAGCTAATTGTAAAATTCAAATCCTGCTCTAGGTTCCAATACCATGTCAAGGCCAAATCTGGTGATGATCAGATTCCAACATAGGTGTAGTCACTGAAGAAAGTGGTTAAATGCCAGCACTTGCAAGCCCAACATATCAGTTATCAAGTTAAACCAGCTCTGAGTAAGGATCTGAGCTTCCGCAGAGACCAAGAATCCTAAGAGTACAGAATCACAGAGTGGTCAGGGTTGGAAGGGACCTCCCAAGATCATCTAGTCCAACCCCCCTGCTAGAGCAAGATCCTAGAGTAGGTCACACAGGAACACGTCCAGACGGGTTTTGAATGTCTCCAGAGAAGGAGACTCCACAACCTCTCTGGGCAGCCTGTGCCAGTGCTCTGGCACCCTCACTGTGAAGAAGTGTTTTCCTATGCTTAGATTGAATCTCCTGTGTTCCAGTTTGTGCCCATTGCCCCTTGTCCTGTCACTGGACACCACTGAGGAGAGTCTGGCCCCGTCTTCCTGACACTGTGATCGATCAAACTGTGGAAGTCATATCACATCAATGTAGAAAGCACACCAGTGCACAGCACATCGGGGTGGGCTTGTGTGCAGCGCCTGCATCTAATCTTGAGTAGTCCTACCTT
Source organism: Podargus strigoides (assembly GCA_028020825.1). Classification (NCBI taxonomy): domain Eukaryota; kingdom Metazoa; phylum Chordata; class Aves; order Caprimulgiformes; family Podargidae; genus Podargus; species Podargus strigoides. The sequence goes on from CM051635.1 coordinate 3,088,941, forward strand.
TCACAAGAGGCAAGGCAGATTGAGACATAGTTAGGTTTTGAGTTTTCTCTGATCCATGGTGTTATCAGCTCTCCCAGAAACACTGAGCAAGTTGACAAGTGGTTTTGTGAAGTGTAGTCACTGTCTGTAAAATTTCATGTTAAATGAAAGCTGAAATTGTCTACCGGACTCTCTGAAAATGATTTATCTGTGTTTTCGGTGAAGCCATGCCTGTTTCACTGGAGTAGTGATTCCTTGTTCTGCTGGACTAAACAATCTTGTAATTTATGATTTTGAGTCGTGTGCTGAACACTGGCTTCTAGAGAGATACAGGTTCCCTCGGCAAGTTGGCTCATTCTGGAACCTCCCTAAAACACATGTAAAAGAATTTGGTAGGCTTAGAAAGATGCAATGGATATTTGAAGTCTCTGCCACTGGGATCAGCATTGTCAGCCCTTATGACTTCTAAATTAAATCATCATTTTCTGAGTCAGTTCTGAAGTTTAAATTAATATAAAATATGATTTTTTCCAAATTCTTAATAGTTTTACTAACTGTTTGTCTGCTTCTTCTAGTTTATCAACTCAATTTAGCTGTACTTATTCTTAGCTACATTTAGAATTTTTTATACATTTTACTGGAACTTGCTGTGATAGAAGCATTTACAAGTTACACGTGTGTACGTATTTACAGGTATCCTTTACAACTTGAAAGGCTACCCCTTTCTTAAAACTCTTATTTTGGACCAAGACCATCAAACCCATACTTGTTCATTTTTCATTCATTAGTGTCTTCTCTCTTCTTTTTGTTGGCAAAAAGGGAAAAGAAGAAAAAAATGAATGAAAAGCAAAGGGGAAAATGTCTGACCTTCCCATCAACTATTCCTTCTTTTGTATGTGAATACTTTCAGTGGTATCTCTCAAAACTTGGAGGAGAACTACTTGCTTCCTAAACTCTCTGTGTAAAAATTAGGAATACTTGTCCATTTAAAATGCAGTACTATTTCTCATCTCACTTCCCTTTGAATAGTCAAGTGCATGTCCAAGCAAAAGCCACTGAAGAAACAGTTTCAAGTTGCATGCAAATATGGCTCCTCAGCTGTACATTTTTCCTGTTTCTAAGGAATAAAGATCACAAGTGTGAAATGAAACATAACAGGGAGGCACCGGAGTGCAGATCTGAAGGTGGAATTTGCATTGGCTGCACTTCAGCACAGATGGTGGAAAAACTTAAATCTACTCTTGGGTCCTGAGACCTTTACCCCCCCTCAGGTTAGCAAATGTATCTAAGGGAGTAAGCTGGACTAGCTGATTCCCAAGTGATTTTAATGATTCATGCTCCCTAAAAGGAGTCTCCATGGGAAATATGCCTTAGTATCATTATTTTGTGGGATGCCATAGGGTGTTTGTTTAGTGAAATAGCTTTGCTAATAGCTTTGTTAATCAGTCGTGTCCCAAATAAAATGAAAAGTGCAACACAGCCCTCCTCAGGTTTGGTCTTCTGCAAAATTCAATGCCTCATTTGTTCCTTTTACCTGGGCAGAAAGAGTGGACCAATGAATGATCAATGACTGTAGGTGCTCTGGGGCCCTTTTGATTTTAAATGGTAAGGAGTGTATAGGCTTGCTGCTTCTTCCTCGAGAGTTATAATGGAAAACCTTTGTTTTATTCTCCTCTCCTCCTGCCCTCCCCATCTCTCAGCTCTGAAGTGAGACAGGGGCACACCGTAAGGTTTTTGGGGAAGGTTAGGACTGCTGAATTCTTGGAGAACTAGTTCACATTTCAGGTAAATGTTGCAGCACCTTGCTGATAGGACTACAGCTGGGCTGGTTTCTTTTCTCTTTGGTAGATAGATGTAGAAATGTTTCCCTGTGCTCCACATTTGCATGAACCAACCCTGTTTTTTAATGATTGGTTCCCAGGATAAGGTGGGAAGTCTGTCTCCAGGACCAGTTTGGTTTTTGGCATCTCCTCTCTTCCTGTGTGCAGTGATGCCAGTTAATGCTCATTGAGGCAGTGGATTTGCGATTCTGGTGTTTGGCCTGAAGTGGATTGAGATTCATAAAAAATAATCTCAAATCACAAAGCCACCATGGGAAGCTTATAGCTTCTGTGACTATCTCACTTGGGCTAGATTTGAATCAGCAATCAGGAGGTGAATGGTTTTGTTCTTATCCCGCTGCCAATTTCCTGAGCTAACATAATCTGAGTGTGTGTGTGTGTTACAAAACTTTATTTTCCAATTGAATGCATCCATCCTTTGAAAACGGGTTAAAAAATAAGAGACAAAAATGTAAAGGAAATTTAACATCCAAAAAATACAGAACAGTGCTCAGGACTTTCAAATATATGTAAACATCAGTTCCTGCCAAGTTAGTCATTACTAAGAGTTGTTAACACGGGGGATTGATTGAGAGAATGATTGTTGCTGTAGAATGATGATTTAATAAGAGAAAATCTGATAGATTTGACATGCTACATAAAGTGTGCAGAACGGTTATTCTTTGGTAAATTGCAACTTTCATTTGTACCCCTTACAGCCGTGTGTGTGATGTTTGCTACGTTCCCCTTTTTCCTTGTTATTCTCTTTCGTTGCTGGAAATCATTAGTATTCACCATTGTTACACGTCACCCAGAAAAATATACACTCACCCCATTTTCCTTCCCCTTCTTGCCTTCTCTCACACCTTTGCCCAGTCTGTTCTCCTGTACTCACCTGTGGTGTTGAGTAGGGCCCTGCCAAGTGTCCTGCTCCCCACTGTGAAAAGGTGGCTACCACGAGCTCAGTTTTATTTGCTCTTCACTACCGCTTTCTCCGTATGCACCAGCTCCTCACTCTTCTGTCTGATTATTATTTATCTGTTACTTAGTCCTGACTACGTGCTTGGTGCTTTAGAAGCCAGAAAATAAAGGCTGTCTCAGCTGAAGGAAATTGTTGTACAGGACAAATAGATGAAACAGCCTTTCTATTGTTCTCATCTACTGATGAGCTGTACTCTGTCCTTCCATTTTTCAGCAATAATCTATGAGAAGTTGGGTTTGTTGGGTTTGGTTTTTTTCCTAAATCTGAAATGCCCAGTGCCTCTGTGCAGATCCTAATGTGTCATCATTGTGTTTGATCTTCTGTAAAGCCTAGTGTTTCATGGAGGTCATGCCCAAGTAATGGTAATCACCTTGACCTAAGCTGCTGCTGGGCCCTTTTACTGCAGATAGGGTATGCTGGTGTCAGAGGCTGGGCTACAAATGGTCTTCTCCTTGCCTCAGAAAAATGTAGGGCTAGCCTTGGTGCTTGTACTCTATGAATAACAATAATAAAAAAGCAATCCTAGAGTCTGATTGCAACAAATAAATTCCATAACACCCTCTGCACCATATCTGTTGTCGTGCCAAAGAGCATAACGTAAAATGACTGAGAACAACAGCAATTCAAAACAACAGCACACAATAGTGTAATTGGACCCTCAGCACATAAAAATAATGGTTTAAAAGAAAGAGAGGAAAAAAAACCACAATGCAAAAATGGGACCATGGACTGGCATCAGGGACAGTGTCATGAAACTGCAGTAAGATGCATGAGCCTAGTAGAAAGAAAAAGAGGAGGGGGTGGGGGGGTGAGTTACTTATGAATCAGTACAACTGTGCTTTGTTCTGCATGAGTGTTTTAATAGAGCAAGTGTAATATAAGGATCAGGTGGGCTCGTGGGAATGGAACAAAAGGTTTTGTAAAATTAAAGCAAAATAATTATAGCTCTAGGTGTAGAGTGAGCACACTCCAGGAGTTGATAGCAGGAACCTGCTCAGAATGGAGAAGGGAAGAGGGAGGAAGATGCAGTTGGAAAGGTTTTTTTGGTTTGTTTTTTTAATATATACATGCATACACCTGCACATGCACATACATACACGTGCATGTATAACACAGATTTGTATATGTACGTTAACAAAGACTTTAAATCAGTGACAGTTGTATGCAACTCTAGAAGTGACTAATATACCCCCACACAAAGAAAAATGCATTAAAATGAAAATTTAAGGAATATTCTCAAATGAATTAATTAACAACAACAAAAAAATCACAGCAGAACATTGTCTTTCTGATGGAATAAAGGACTAAAGTTTGAAAGAGAGACCATCCTATGACATGGGATTTGAAGATGTTCTTGCTGTAAAGCCCAGTGAGAAATATATACAGAGAGCCCAGTACACTGATAAACCAAACCCCGATTTCCAGAGGTAAATATGATCTTCTGGGCATCACAAGAAAGCTGTCAGCAATGTATTGTGTTAAAGAATCTTCCCCCGTTTGGGCAAATCGTTCTGCTGTGCTCTCTTGCAGAAAAAGCTGTTTCCTAGCTGAATTTAGGAGTAGTTTTACCAGCAAGAGGAGAGCTTTGTTGATCACAAGGTGGCCTCCCTGTATCTAGTTGTGTGCTTTTTCTTTCCTGTACCATCCCCGTATATAGGTACCAAACTGCACAAGGATGCTGTGTGAAAGTAAAAAATAAAAAACAAAAACCCCAAAACAGCCTCCTGCCCCAAATCACATCTTCTTCTCTAAGTTGCTAATTGTCCTCAATGATATAGCTAAGGAGGAGATGCCCAGGAATGGAGAAAGACTGTGCTCAGGTGTGCATCCTTCTCTTTCTAGGTATGTCTTGTTAGTTCGAAATGTTCAGAATCTGCTCCTGTTTTGGGCAGTGACTTCCAGGCGAATACTTTATTTTTATTTGTAGGTGTATTGAAAGAGAAAGAGCCAGTGAATTTTAATGCCAGCCCTGTTAACTCCCCGTGGCACCTGTGGGTTAGGGTGGGTTTCCTTCCGCTTACGTGGTGCTGTACGGAATGTTGTAAGGAATATGAGCAACTCCCTGTGATAATTTGGACCTAAAGCGAGAAACTGGTTTTGTTACAGGGCTCCAATTACCTCAGTCCCATGGTGGACTGTTTCTGATGGGTGGGATGATCCCCACCTCATCACGGTGCAGTCCACACGTGGAGAGGAGGTTCGGTGGAGCCCACAAACCGCAGTCGCAGGCACAGCTACTACAGATGGCTGGCGTGCGAGATAAAGCCTTGGCGAGGGAGGGGGGATGATTAGCCTGCCTCCCACCACATTTCCCCTTCTTCTGTAGTCAAATTTCCCTTATTCAGAGTTTGTTCAGGATAATTGTTCACAGACAATATATTTTTGTGCTCGCAGTGCAATCAGAGGCTGTTCTCACTTGAAGCAGAGCACATCTCTTAGGTAGTGCTTTCTGCCAGAATGTGGAGGCTGAGATCAGAGTGAAGCTTTATGAGCTCCATTTGGTGCTTTTTACTTCCGTCTTGTTTCTTTCTCTGCAGGGGATGTGAAACTAGATTTGTCCTGTTTCCACAGCGGGGTTTTGGTTTATTTTGTTTTTCCAAAGCATTTCATTCGGTGGCGCAAATCCAGAGGAGAGTGTGTTGCAGAGATGAATTTGAATGTCAGACAGAAAGAGTTGTGTTTAATAAACTCTTTGTTGTAAATTATAGAAACTAGAGAGCAGGAGGCCTCTGTTTAATACAAACATTCTGTGGTTAAATTATTGCTTTAGTATTTATTCTTTAAAGAGCAATGAGACAAGGTAACTTTGCTAAAAGGGCTGCTCATGGGTCTGAAGCTCAAGGCTGAAATTCTTCAGTTCTGGGTACTCCTCTCAAACTCTTGCCACCTTCCGTCTGCTTTTGTCTTTCATCTTAGAAGTAGCTGCCTAATAGAACTGAAAGTGTAGGACTAGTTTAAAAAATCAACCCCACCAAAACCGCAAAAACCTGAATTAAAAAAAAAAGGTAGTTTTAGAGGCTTTAAAAAAAAAAAAAAAAAAAGATGCTTTAGTAATATGATGTAGTACTTGAAGATGATAGCCCACTGTGCACTCAGTTGTTCATAGAATCACAAAATAGCCTTGGTTGGAAGAGACCTCTAAGGTCATCAAGTCCAACCATTAACCCAGCACTGCCCAGTCACCGCTACCCCATGTCCCTCAGCACCACATCTACACGGCTCTGAAATCCCTCCAGGGATGGGGACTCCCCCACTGCCCTGGGCAGCCTGTGCCAGGGCTTGACAACCCTTTCTGTGAGGAAATTGTTCCTGATATCCAATCTAAACCTCCCCTGGCACAACTTGAGGCCATCACCCCTCGTCCTGTCACTGTTACCTGGGAGAAGAGACCGACCCCCCCCCTCACTACACCCTCCTTTCATGGAGTTATGTATGCTGCTACTGCTTATCTCCTGTGCTCACCAGCTTTTGAAAACCCTTTTCTGTCTGTATCATAGAACAAGTTACCTATCTGTGTTGATCTCATTTCAGAGTGATGCCAACATGAGCCTAATATGCAATTAAAGGTTAGTAACAGGCCAGGCATTCGACAGGGTAAGCACTGCACACCAGAAAGGGAGAGGTCAAGAATCGCTTGTCACATCCCAACTCTTCAGATGTGCCTCGTGAGCAATACATTTTGCTGTTTAGGAACAGAGATGATGTAAAGCTTCAGAGTGGACCTCTCATTTACAGCAAGACACAATATGCCTCTATCTATCACATTCCAAGTCCTTGCAGTGCTATTGAAGTCAGAGATTCAAGTTGCAGATTCTTGGCTTCTTTTGAGATCGACTCATTTTCTTCCTTGCCATTCCAGTAAATCCAACATACATACACATGCATACTCATGTAGACATACTGCCATTTTTCCAAAGCATGAAATTGCAAAAAAAGGAACAAAAGCATTTTTTTTCTCTTGTCCTTTCATTTTCTGACAAAAAGGAACTTCGTAAGTAGTTTCTGTTCCAGCTTTGTTTTCTTCCATTCCCTCTGTGCTGGCACCAAAGTCTAAAGGATTAAGACAAGGACAGCGCTGGATTATATCTATGTATTATTATATGTATGTATTATATACGTTATTTATATAATAAAACCTGTTCTAAATTGTACTTAAAAAATAGAGGGTGGTAGTATTTCCACTTCTGCTCAGAAAGAACTGATTCAACATGTTTCTCTGCTTTGCCTCTATCTATTTTGGAATTCAATAAGCAAGAGCATACAAGCATCAGTAATGACCACCGTCCCTCCCTTTGCTCTTTTGTCTGATCCTCCTTTTCCTAGTCTGTAGGAGAATGAATCTAGTCTGGATAGAGAATTTGCACCCTGGTTTTCTCATAAGGCAGATGAAGTTTTTTTAGATAACAGTAGGGGCAATTTCTGGTCTTATTGAAGTTGTTGGCAGTTCTCCAGATGATTTGTTATGAGATTTGGCCTTGAGAAAAAGGATCAGTCACACTCATCTCCTTTTTATTCTGAACTAGAATGACCCATATCACTACCCAGTGATGGCTGCCTAGGATACTAGCAGTGAATTTTTGGAAAATGATCAAAAGTTCAAATATATGCAAGAATGCATGAAACCCACTGCCTAAGAGACCAGAGAGAATGCAGTTTGCCACAGTAAAATATGTGATTAAATAGAACCAAATAAAACTGGAAGCTTGTTATGAAAGATCATTTATGTCCATTTTGTTATTTTTCTATATGGTGTCATGTTAGGATGAAGCCTGGAAGAGTTCTCTCAAGCCTAAACTTATGCATATGTCTTTCTGCATTCTCTAAAATCTTTTGATTGCAGAGCACTATAAATGGTGCAAAACAAAGTCTCTTTTCCAAGTTCCCTACAGTGAACAACTTAGGAGCATTTAGTTTTAGCTTGTATTAGAACTTCATGTCCTCAGAGAACAGATTCTGCCCCTTTGATCTCATGATATAAAAATCACTGTTTCCCATGTTTCCCAGTGGCTACAGAAGATCACTGGGGCCCCAGAAAAGAGCCAGGGAGACGCAGAATGAGGACCTCACAGCTCCGGTCCATTCCCAGCATTGCTGCTGGCTTCTTGTATAGTTAGAAAAAAAAACTACTAGTGATCTCCAGTAATCCCTATTTCTGAAATGAATTTAAAAGTACTTATCTGACTTAACCGCATGCAGTAAGGAAGGAAAGAATAATGTGGAAGAAATAGTTGTATGTTGTAATCTTAACATAACTTCTTTCATGTTTTCACGTGTGCAGGTAGTCCATAAAGTAAATTCATGGGTGTGTGAGTTTATATGTCTATATGCCATGCAGTGCTCTTTCCAATGGTAAAGGAGCTGATCAAAACCCATACTCAAATCTAACAGTTTTCCCTGTCTCTTGGAGTCAGGGAGAGGTAGTGGGTCAAAGAGAACGTACAATTTCATTGCAGTACGGTTATGTCTGTATCTGAAAGCATTTCACTGGCATGTTGCTATCCAGAGTTTTCCCTTTCAATGTGTCTTGTAGGAGGTGAATTTTCCAGTTGGTTTCACTTTGCTGTCAAAAAAGTCAAGCTGATTTTTTTATTTATTTTTTTTTCTTTTCTCTGATTAAGTTAATAAAATGCTAGGAGTAATTAAGTCAAGGAGAGTTTTAAATGTGGGCTTTTTTTTTTTTCTTTCTTAATTCCTAACCTGGTAAACAACATGCTTGTATCCATCTTTACAGAGATAATTTAAAACCAGTGTGCTGAAAGTATAGCATAAAAACCACCAATTCTCACTTCAGAGACAAAAACACTTTGATGATCTTCAAACCTCGTATGTTAAACTCACAAGTAGAAATCATGTTTTTCATTATTCTTGTTACCTCAAGGTTTCTTCAGGGCTAAGGTTTCCTGTTAAGATCAAACAAGAGTTTTTTTTTGTCTTGCACATCCTCACTTATGCCCTGTGTGAAAATACTAAGCCACAGACTTCGTGGCCTTGAAGCTGGAGGGAGGATTGCTTGGTGTTTTTAAGGCTCTGATCAGCAGACCAAGAGAGATCTGGCTTCTCTTCTCCTCTCTGGCTCAGTAACCTTGGAAAAGTCAATAATATATTTGTGCCTACATTCCCCAGCTGTAAAAGGAAGGGGATGCTCTTTCTCTGCTGCAGGGGTCCTTTGAAGATAAACCTGCTCTCTGAAACTGATAGTGAGCCCTGAAAAATGCATGTATGGATCGATTTCCACACCTGCACCGTGAGTGGTGCATTTTTCTTCTGGTGTGCGGTCCTGGAGATCCATCAGAAAATCGTCCACACTTGAAGGCGGTTGCAGAGGTCTCTCTGCTCCTTCCTGGTCAGCAGTGATTTTGGGAAACCTCCACCTCTCCCTCCCTGGTGAGAAGGACTGTTGACATTGCGTGTGTTCCTCTCACCCTTGCAGGATGCAATAGGTGAACTTGCCCAGCCTGGCTCTTTTGATCCCCTTTACAGGGTCAAAGTGGTTGTTTTAGAGCTGCAACGTGTAGATGTGGTGCTGAGGGACATGGGGTAGTGGTGACTTGGCAGTGCTGGGTTAATGGTTGGACTCCATGATCTTAGGTCTTTTCCAACCAAGGCTGTTCTGTGATTTATTATCTGCAAATGCTAGTATTCCTCATACGCTTCTTGAATGTTTTGTTGAAGCCTTGTTCACATAGGCTGGTCATATGTGCCCTAGATACAAACAGGAAGACAAAGTTTCCAGTTCCATCTGCTGCAGTCTAGAACGATTTTATCCACTGTTCACTGGGGGAAAGCAATTCTGATTTAAGTGGCACATAAGCCGTGCATTATTAGTCTGATAGGATAAAGTATTACTGTTTTTTTCCTGGTGGGTTTTTAAATGTGAGCTGGAAATAGGTGCACTGTGTGAACTCGTAAGTGGAGATGTATAAAACAAAAAAATTACTTGAGAAATATCAGAGGCTGGAACTGTACATCAGTGATGTCTGCTTAACACCTGCACTGTTTGTTAAGTCTCTTCCGAATGATTCTTTTACCAAAATACCTGGCCAATTCTTTTCCAGCAACGTTCAGCAGAAGTAGGCAGGAAACCCCATCAAAAAACAGTTAAGCAAATCCAGCCCCCTTGTAGCCACCACTGTTTGGAAATGAACAATTAACAAATTGAAGTTCTGGGGTTTGAACCCCCAGCCCTGAATTAAGGTTGACATATGGGTGGTCCCTATGGCCCTTTAAGAGGAGGGGATGAGTTTGCCTTTTGGTTTTCCTCCAAGGTGCTGCTGGCCTTGCAAGGAAAGCCCTTGGGTAAACAAGCCCCAGGTGCCCTGCATTGGGTAAATGAGTGCCAGGTGTCCTGTTTGGGGATAAAAGCTGGGCCCACTTGCAGGAAGGGTGCAGTGTCTGTCTGTGAGGAGGATGCACTTTGCAGAATTTCCCTGTTGAGGAAGGACCTCCTGACTCTCCCTGCAACTGGGCCCCAGTCAGGTTTGGTGCTTGTGAACACAGGCTCTGTGAGGACAATATGTGGCTTCTATCCTATGTTATCAGCCTCTTGGCTTGGCTGTCTCCCATCTCTGCCTTCGTTGCTTTGTTTGTTGGCCATGTTGTATTATTCTTGGGGTCGATGTCTGTTATGTGTAATGTGATTGACTTGTTTGTACCCCCAGTGATCACCCATGTACTGACCCTTTTGTATACAATAGAATCTGGTTACTGGTTTGTTCTACTACTGGCTGTGTCCTTTGTGCTAAGCCTAGTGATTGACAAAACACAAATGCAACCTCTTCATTGATGCCCTAAATTCCTTTGTCGCTTGGTAACAGCCTGTGCAAACTACACCTCCATGCATGACCCAAGTTGTATCATATTGTCATGTTGTGGAATAATCTATTGTTGAATGTCTACCGAAAATTGATTATAAGATTTATTTAGTGAAAAAAGCACTTTGGTGTAGAGGGCAAAATAAAAAAAAAAGTTCATGTGCCATACTCGGACTGAAAGATATGTCACTACATACCTCCATAGTTCCCTAACACTGCTAATGGGAAATAGTGATAGTGTTTATCTCCTCCAAGGGCCCTATCTGGAACAGTGCTCAGCTGCAGTGGTCCTTGCTGCCTGCAAGGACACAACTTTCCCATGGAGAGCTTTCCATAGCCTGCTGCTTCTTACTGATGACATAGTCTTCCTTAAAGAATCACTGCCTTGGGTCAGGTTTGGGGCATGGTCACACCTTTATAAACTCTGTGTTAGCTGTATTGATTTTACTAGAAGTAGCTCAGGATTGTATCAGTGTTACAGAGCAGAAGCTGGTCTGGTGATTTCAGTAGGAATTTTCTTGGATAAAGACATAAGAGGGTAGATTTAAATTAGACATTAGGAAGAAATTCTTGCCTGTGAGGGTGGTGAGACACTGGCACAGGTTGCCCAGGGAAGCTGTGGATGCCCCTTCCCTGGCAGGGTTCAAGGCCAGGTTGGATGGGGCTTGGAGCAAACTGAAGGTGTCCCTGCCCATGGCAGAGGGGTTGGAATGAGATGATTTTTGAGGTCCTTTCCAACCCAAACCGTTCTATGATTCTATGAAATACAATGAGCTTCAGTTGAACAGAGTTATAGTAACTGTATGTAAGATAAACTGTTTTCCCTTAGGCTTTGACACTGAGCAGCTGATTTTTAACTGTTCTGGACCAGTTGAATCCTTTAGGTTACCTGGTTAACATACTTAATTGTGGGTTTAATTTGCTGTTCATTTTTTTCTCAAAATTAATGTTTTCTTTAAGTTTATTGTTTGGAGTTCTACTTCATTTGTAAGCAGCTAACGATGCTCAGCTCTAGTGGTGGTACACGTTACATAGATAACGATGAGAGTTAATTCAGTGAGAGATGGGATGGAGATGTTGGTAACAGGAGCTTTTGTGACACAGAAAAATGCACAGAGATATTTGTTTTGAGAGCGATTTTTCTTGCTAGGCATCACTGCAGAATACCTGTCCAGCTTTGGAAAATAAAAATACCTTTGCAAGTGGAAGCAAATAGATGCTGTAAGCAGGGAGAAAACAAACGTGAGGTTAAAAAGTTAGAGTGACCACGTACCTGTTTTTCTGTCAGTTGGATTTGGAAGGGATTCCTACCAAAAGGCACCCATGTTCAGCCCTGCCCCTAACACGTTGTGCTGGCCGGGATGCACGGAGGGGAGGGAGTGCTGCGCTTGGCTGGCTGCCCTCCGGGGACGAACGTGAAGGAAGGAAGGAAGCGGCTCACAGTGTATGAAGTCTGAGAAGTGACAGCGTTTTGCACTGATGGCAGCTGCAGGAGGTTACCTGAGGACAGTGGCTGGCTCTACGAGCTGATTGCTTAGAGCATTTAAAAAAAAAAAAATACAGTTAATGGGGGCACCTCCTAAGCAAACTAGATATCCCTTTTACCAGGCATTCCCTGTTGAGAAGAGTATAATTTTACATTAATTACACTGGATAAGTAAGAATTTGTTATGTTCTGACTTTATCCAGTAAATTCCCATTTAACCCAGTTGTCCCTATTAAGTGTGTCAGCTTTACTTTCAAAAGCTCTGCTGTGCAAAGACAAATTAGTATAGAATTGTAAAAATATGTAATTTAAGACAACAAAAATTAGGAAGCCCTTATTAATTTTTTTTCAGAAAGAATTGTTTGTTACAGAATATAACAACAACCTCTGCTTGCTCACAGTTGTTTATGAAAATTAACTTTATTTTGTTTCACACTGGTTATTTTTCACTGCTAAGCCTTAACAGCAGAATTAGACTTGTCACTTTCATTTTTTTTAATGGACTTTAATTTTGTTTAAAGGTGATTTAAAGTTTCATTTTCAGAGTCTCATCTAAATACTGAAAATTTGACCTGAAAGTACCTCGTAAGACTTGCCCTTCTCTGCTCTCTCCTTAAGTTGTACATGACATGTACTAGACAATAGTCAGAATTAATTGTTAAATGGTTTGTTTATGTCAGTTTAAGTCAAAGCCTAAGGGAAAACAATTAGTTTATCTTACATACAATTAGTATGTAACTGTTCAACTGAGTTTCACTGTATTTCATAGAATCATAGAATGGTTTGGGTTGGAAGGGACCTCAAGGTTCATCTTGTTCCAACCCTCCTGCCCTGGGCAGGGACACCTCCCACCAGACCAGGTTGCTCCAAGCCCCATCCAACCTGGCCTTGACCAAAGACTTTCCCCCACAAATGGCCACTGGAGAACAGGTCCACTGCTCTCTCCTTGAAACCCAGGGTAACTCTGTTGTTTACATCAAAGGATGTAGGACGGGCCCTAATGGGGCACTCGGAAGTTGTCCAGTTTTGAAGGCACTTGCATAGCTAGGTGTATCAACCATCAGGTGTACTTCTTTATCCCATTTTGTTTTAGAGCTTTCACAGGATAATCAGTTTTAGGGGAGAAGGGAGCAATGCACTCAAAGTGGGGTTTTGACCTTTCACATGCCATTTGTTTCTTCATCCTGTTCTGGTTTTGGAGGGTGCTGTCTCTCGTGGAGGAGGTGGTTGGTACCTTTACAAAGTTCATGGATCTCTTTGTTATGTTGCTGCTTGACAGGGGAGTTCTAGGTGAAAAGTTAAATAATTAAGTTGAATAATTTCTAACAATTAATTTGGGCAAATGGCACTATAAGATGAATGCATACAAGAATTCTGAAGATGACTGGATTGTTTGAGCACGTTTTTAACTTGTCTGCTTTTAGCAGCTGATATATAGGATATACAAAACATAAATGCATTTTTCTAGAGATGTTTGATGCCCCTGCTGCTGTTTGTGCTCAGAACACGGTATTTTAGAATGCATATTTGTATGGGAGGAATTATTATTACATCTTATCATCCAGTGGTTTGAATTTGTGGAAATGCCATGTTTTTCTACAATATCACTGCATCATATGAAATGCACACAGTCCTAAATGCAATAAAGTATCCATGATGTGATGTTAATTTTGAATTTTTGGCCCACAACTTGTTTTCACTCATGTAAGAAGGAGCCAGACCCAAACTGATTTGGACAGATGATGTATTTCTATCCTTAAATGGATTTAAATGGATTCTTTATCATATCATTCAATCCCAGGTGGGTCATTTTTTTCTTCTACTCCCTGTAAGGGTGTTCCTGTTTTGTATTTCAGAACCTAGATTTTCATTTAGCAATTAATGTGGGTGATTCAAGTCAATCCTTCTGTATTTTATTAATTTTTGCCAAATATAGTATTTCTCTGCCTACTGTTGATTGAGCAGAATGGAACTTGCCTACACAAAATTTCTTAGGAAATACAATTTGCACATCCAGATTTCTAACTACACCCACTCTCCCCATTATTGCAAGGTGTTAATCTAGTTGTATGATGCTCCCTGCACAGATGCATACATACATACCCTCTTTAAAAATAGGTTATGTGCCTAAATCCTTATGAGAGAGCTTGGGTACTGGATTTTTCTAGATCTGTGTGCTCACTGAATGTTTAGCCCTTGTAGTTACTGAAACAGAGTTTTTATGAAGCCTTTTTCATGCTTTTAGTAAGTAGTTTAAGCCTAAGTAACAACTGAGTTCTTTTGCAGCAAAAGCAGCTACTAATTTTAAAAGTAATTTTAATTTTACTCATATCCATTTTAACAGTACTTTTGATTTGAGCAGTTCACTTCCAGAAATCTACCCTGAAGAAAATGTTTTTAATCAGGTTAAAATGGAGGCAAGATACGGGAAAAAAAAAAAAATGTTTGCTGTAGCTTGACTGCAGCAGTGCTGGTAAGCTCTGCTCTAACACATGAAGGAACATATGGCCCCCATCTGAATACAAACTGGACACAAAGCAGTAATTCAGCTGAGATGTCCTGAATATTGTAAACTGGGTGAATGTGGTTGAAGGTGTTTATAAACGGTGGCTGAATCCCACACACTGACTCACTCCCTTCTAATGGCCGGGGCTCAAGGTGCTGTTTGTAAGAGTATAGAAAATGACCAGTAGAGGGAATTCTTAATTAATGTTAACAAAATAGCAAACTGAAGTGTTATGTTGTGAAGAAAAGACTTCTTGTGCTCATGACGCAGCAAGAGACGGATTATGGAGAGGGCGAGTTAGGAGAAGAAAAATCACAGGACAAGAAAATTGAGTATTTACTGGCAAATAATTGCTCTCTTAAACTGTGGCTCTCTTCCTAAATTCTTGGCATTCCTGAGCAGTAGAACCATTTTCAAAAAATGCATCGTTACAGAGTAGATGTAAAAAAACCTCCCAAAGGCTGATGGTACAGACTTGCACAGGTAAGAATGTGTGTTACTGCATATATTTCTTCTGGAGCTTTAGATTGCCCGATGTTTAGAGGACTGCTACTTTATTCTGTTTCTGAGAGAACTGATGTTTTGGTTTCACAGCTCTATTTCGTCTGAAAGTTGTGGAAGTAGAGGTAGGCTTCTAGGCTGTAATGTATGCTTTTCTATCAGCACAGGTATATTGATGTACAAGAAAACAAAAACAAGCTCGTGGGCGAAAGTATACGACCCAATTTTATTTAATTTAAATGGGTCCTGGTTTTTACAGTGGTGCCTCTAATTAAAAAGCTCCACAGCAACCTAATGTGTGGCAGGAACATAAGCCCTTATGTACTTGTGTTTCGAGGCAGTCTAATTTCACTAAAAATTAGACTTGTGAGATGCTTCAGGGAAGAAACTTTTTCTAAGCAACTCTTAGGGATTGCCTGCATCCCTAGGGCTTCTCCAGGCGTGGCTTCCCAGGGAAAGGAGATGTCTGGGAACCCACTCTGTTCCCTCGCTCACATATGCACTTTGCATACCTGGCTCCAAATTTGGCCACTTTCAGCCTAGTTTGATGGGTGAAAGTCTCCAAGATACCGTACCTTCCACGTGTCTTGTGCAAGCAGGCAGATGTTTAAAGGAAAAAACTTGTAATGACCCTACTGAGGGGGAGGCTGCCTCAGAATTTTACCCAAAATTACACACCAGAGACCCAACATGGGCAGAAATCCCTAAGAAAGGAGGCTTTTTTAGCTCTCCGTGAATTGGCTCAAATTCACAGATAATTTGATTTTTGTCTATTCCACATGCAGAATTCATTTTCTAGTAATAAAAAGATCTGTTAGGGCATGGAAATATATAGGTGGTTAATAATGCTCTGCCTTAAAATATGACTCTTATTTACATCTTAACGAACAGGTAACAGTAACATTACCCTCTTTTGTCAAACCTACAAAATGTTGTTCTTCATTTCTACTCCCTATTTCATCGTGTGTATTGAAAGTAATGGCCAAAACAATGTCACTTTTCACAAGTAAATGCAAATAGCATGTACCCCTGAAGAGCAGAAATGTTCCTTTGATTTTACAGGGATTTTATTTTAGTTATAAGAACCCTAGTCAAGTGGGGTATCCAGAGTGAACACTTGATTGATGGGCATATATGCATTGCAGACACCCCTCTAGAAAGCCACACAGTAAGCGTCACAGAATCCAGTATCAAGTCCTTCAGAAAAAATGCTCAGTTCCCCATGAACAGTGATGGTGATTTAACCTTTCCCACAAGGGTAGTTTCTCCTTAATAGGTATTGAAATGAAGTTGGCTTATGTCTTTAAACATGGGCAGTTTTCAGTCCTCATACTTTATTGTACCATAATTATGGATATTCTGTTTATTCAGTACTATGCTAATTATTTCTATAATTATAATATATTTATCATTATTATAATGGTTTTTATTATTGTTATTATTATTATTATTACGGCAATAATTAGTCCTTTTAAAACTCATGTCTTGGCCCTTCTGATGTCTTGGGTACAGAGTACTGCAAGTTAATTATATAGTATGTAGATGAAAAATAATAATCCTTTTATTGGTTTTAATGTTCTGCCTTTTAGTTTTAATGACTGTCCCCTCTTTTCTTGGGAGGTCAGATTTATTTTATTTTCTCTGTGCAGTTGCATTTATATCACTTCGTTCAGTCTTTTTCATTTTCTCTGGCAGTTTGAAGCTTTCTAAACTTTTCACAAATGGAAAGCTCTGGAGGGCTCTAATGAGTCTTTTTACTTGCTGAACCTGTTTTGTTTCTTCTCTATCCTATTTGAGAGAGGGTGATCAGGGTTGACTGCAAAATCCGAAGTGATGGCATAACACCAACTTATGTAACTGCATTATAGTATTCTCAAAAGCATTTCCTTTTGACCCCCATCTGCATGAGGCACTGAACAACCCCACAAATCCCTCGGTTTCCTTTTCCTGAGTTGGGTTCCGTGAACTTATCATGCATTGAGAGCTGGAATACGTGCAAATTATTTCTTTATTTCTGGTAATGGGAAAGGCTAACTTTGGAATCCTATGGAAAGGTTTTTTTAAAGCCACAAGAGAGACCTGTGGAGAAGGATCCTTGTACCTTGTGTGCGGCAAACTGGAAGGATTCCATAAGATGGGGATGGGTGACATGGAAAAGGAAGTACAGCTTGTTCTGTGGCTTCTAGACCATCTGCAAGTGACTTGCAAGAGATGAGAGGATGCCAAACAAAAGCACAATTGTCATATAAGGGAAGTATGAATCAGTCATTGGTCTACTCTTACTCAAAAAAACAGGCAGAGCCCAGGACTGTTCCTCGGGTGCTGCTAAGATGCCTCGTTCTTTTGAAAGATGCACATTTCATGCACTAATTCCAGACCAGAAGTCACATTAAAATGTCTGGGAAAAGCTTTTTTTTCAGTTTAGATTGTCAAATTTTATCTTTTTATTTCTGCCTATATGCAGAGGCATGTTATAGAAATATGTAATACAAAGTCCCTGGGTCCAAGTAGAGCATATCGAGTTGACCTTTGCTGGAAGCAAGTGAGTTTTATTCCCATTCTTTTCCTCTTGCTTCACCCCCCTTCTCCCTTCTTTTGGTTCCTCTTCTTGCTGCTCCCTGCCTTCCAACAGGAGTTTTCATCCTTTCTTCCTTAGTAAAAATTCTGCCTGGCCTGGTATATTTTCCTAGTGTAAATTATCACTTTCAGCATTAAGATCATAAAACATACTTTATGCTGTCTTGGTTGCCCAAGAGATAACAAATAGATTTTGAAAAGCAGATGGTTGACTAGAGAGCCCTGAGGTATCACAGAGCTAACAGGTGCAGCTCCCTATTCAGATTCTGCAATGCAAAGAAATCCTGGTTCCCAGACAAACCAGGGGTGTAAAAAAAAAAAAAAAAAAAAAGCTGTGAAAAGATGGACTTTAAGAGTCCAAATACATATATTTTAAAATTGTCTTTATGGTAGATGGTGCAGGGACAGCATTTGTACACCAAAAATAGCCATCCATTGCTAAGAACAAGTCAAGCTTCCTGGCTAAAGCAGAATGCTGGAAGGTAGAGACCTGCTCTGAATTATGGCCATTGACTAGCTGGGTAGTTTACAAAACTCTTTTTAGCTTGATTTTCCACACAAAAGCAGGACAGTAGTGGAGGAATAACTGATGTATACTTCTACAGGTCATTGTGAATCCTGTGTGGGAAAAACTGAGGATGGGAAAGTGTATTATTGTTGAAACGCTAGATATTGAGGCAACTCAAAATATGTTTCTGAAAAGTGAATACCTCAGGCAAAACAACACATGTAGGTCATTAGCAAAGAAACACAAGTCATGCTATCACCATTACCTCTTTCTAGTTGCGTCTGTCCTATCTTACAGGTTTAATATGGGGTAGTCAAAGAACATGGCTCACCTTCCAGTGGTGAAGGAGCTATGTCTGCACTTCTTCAGTTCTTCATGTTTTGATAGAACTTGGCTTCTGTGAGCTATGGATAACTCCAGATGCAATTTATTTGGGGGTTTGTTCGCTCTAACATACATTGCAATTCAGAATGAAAGTGGTTGGAGAATATACCTGCTTCATTATTAATAATGTCATCAGGCCCTAATTTTGTGATCTTAAGCTCCAACTGAAATCCCTGGCTCATGCTTGCTGAATCAGGGCCATGGTGCAGGGCTGGGGGCACTTTGTTGTCATATGTGCTCTTAAACACAGTTGGTCTTGGGATATCAGAGGACTATGAAGTGGTGTAACCTTTCTCTAGAGAGCAGAAGAGTTATCCCTGCAGAAGTAATTAATTTATGCAAGGCATCAAAATTACTTCCTTTCATTGCTGGAGGTAGGAAAAACAGAGATCCTAGCTTTCTAGCCTTCTAATTTGGTACTGGAAAATGGGCAAAATAAAGGCAAAATAAAGGTAAAGGAAACCAAGAGGATAACTACTCAGAATTTCAGCTAGCAGTGAGAGATGAGGAAAGGGCAAATAATGACTATGAGTCTTACTGCATAAACATTAAATATTAAAGTCTTTAAATTCTAAATTGCAAGGAAAACGTTTCAGTGTATTTAGTCCTATTAGAAAACAAATTCATAATAGCCCTAATCATATTTTAAAATGAATGAGTACAGAAATAAGAAGGTATTATAGGTCAATAATCTTATGCAGAAGTTTTTCTAGGAGTTAGGGAATCTGATACATCATACTCTCAATTTTTCCGTAAAAACATTTTTCCATTAGTCATCAGGTCAAAACAAAGTTTATAAAATTTGGAAAAACAAGTCATAAGAGCTATAAAACATTTTGAAAAGTTAAAATGAATAAGATTAATGGGATGGAAAACTTTTTGAAGAGCTGGGAGAAAAAAAAGTAATGGGGAAGGGTTTTTTTCTGCTTTTGTTTAAAAGATGGGGTCTTGATGGAGAGTGAAGCAGGGAGAATATTGTGACCAATTGTGAATACATGATACTGTTAGAGGAAAGATTGTTCTCCTGTTCCTATTTTCAGGCAAATTGCCTTAGTGGTCCTGGTCCTTCAGTTCCACACAATTATCAGCTGGGCTGAAGGAGATCTCCCTATAGCTGTGAGTAGTAATGAGGCGTTAGCATTTCTTTGCACGTTGCTACTAGAACATGACCTCTCTCACTGGAAGGCTCACTTTTTCATTATAAAGGTGTGACTGCTTTTTGGCATATTTAAGGCATCACTCAGGTTACTGTATGATCAGTATACCGGGGCGGGAGTTTTGAAGGGGAGAAAAACAACGGATACTTTTAGGATTGTCCTCAGAATGTTGTATAAATGATGCAGGAAATGCAGAGAAATACCACAAACACACCCAAAACTGCAATGACATCTGAAATGTAAATAGATGTAAGGCAGTGATAACATCCTTATATGAAGACATTTGTTCTTTCCATGGTGGTTTTCTCCCTCACACCAGTTCACGTAGTCTCCTGTGACACAGAATTGATGTGACGTCATGAAATTCCAAGAAGAGTAGAAATAAGACAAAATGGATGTTTCTACAAAGGGCAAATTACCCAGTCCTTGTAGAAGTAAAGGACATGGTGGTGTGAGTCCACAGAAAATGGTGCTTGAAGTGAGATGGATAAAAGGTACTTGGGTGCAGAAGCTCAAAGCGCTGTGAGGAGGTGATACTGTGTGGTGGATTTAGTTGGGATTTATGTGCTGACAGGAGGACAGTTTGAGGATAGGAAGGCTTTTTATGATCAAGCAGTGTAGCTCAAAGCAGCATTGGTTTTATGTGTGTGAATGATAGACAGTGGGGAAAGGGAGTACAGCAGAATCCTAAACCAAGCGATTGCGATTGGGCAAATTATAGGGGGATTTATGCTCTCTGCAGCTAGAGTTCAGATGATTCAGCTATGCTTTTTCTTTTTCTCACCCTTTTCCCAATTTATTTTGTATTATGTATCATGCCTGTAATTGTGTTCTCTGTTGTTTCTCTCCTGACATGTTTAATCCCACAACACAGTCTAGTCTTGATGTTTTCCTTCTCTTTCAAAGAGTCCCAAGAGAGAGAAGCAAGGAAGGTAGGTGTATTTGACTTTGGAAAATGAGTTGATGCCAGTTGCAAAGGAAATAAAATATATCACAGGGGTCTGCTGCAGGGCAGGGAGTGAAAATATCGCTTGTTTGTGACAAAAGATTGCCTTGAAGACTGCTTCAGCTTGATCAGTCTGAAACCCATGTCTCACTGTTTCCATTACAAAGGCTTTTATGTTCCTGTTTCTTTTGGAAAAGGATTTCATCTATTTTGAAATAAACTCAAGGCTCCCCAAATGTACTCTTTGCTTTCAGGCCCAGCACATGAGAGCTGTGCATCGGGGTGACATTGCAGAGGGGTTAGATGAACGGACACTATTGAGGTCGTGAGCCAGGACAGCTGAGGAGTTCCCCCGTGAGCAGCAGAGGAGCCGTGGTGTTAGGCTGATGCAGTGTGGGTTACTTCTGCAAGGACTTTGGATGTGTGGACATTTGGGGAGCGCAGTCTTACTGCAGTAAAGGGCCATGGCTCCTCCACAGCCCTGGGCAATATGGGTACAGCGTGCTCAGCGCACCAGAGGACAAGCTGATCACAGGGTGGAGGAGAAACTAGTGCTTGGAGGCGGTGCTGTGCTGCGGTGGGTGACTGCAGAGCAGGAATCAGGTGATGGAATCTCAGCCCGAACAAGCAGAAACTTTATTTTGGATGGGGCTCGTCTGGTTTGCACGTAGGAGGCAGGACTTCAGGGCCTGTGTTATGCTTGAAGGCAGAATACTGTTCATGTGATGCCTTCTTGCTTTCGGGTCTGTAACTCGGTGCTAATCATTCCTTCAGGGTCACAGTCAGGATACATTCGTTGGTGTTGATCATTACAGAGCTGTAGTACATTTATTCAAGTTCTCAGCAAACAGTGGCTCAATATCCTCCCAAACTCCCGTGGCTTCCTATCCTGAAGACATAGCTTTCTGGCATGTTTTTTCTTTCCCTACTCCTGAGGTATCTCTAATCTCTTCTGAGCATCAATGCCCCTTTTCAGTTTGCAGCAGAGAACTTTTTCAGTGCATACCTGTGGAGCTCATTCTGAACCTATAATTTTGATATTAATAGTTTAACCTAGTGATAAAATACTGCTACAGTCCTGATACGTAGAAAGAAAGAAAATCAAATGCACCCTCTGGAAAGGGACAATAAAGTTTTTAAATTAATGGTGGTTGTCCCTGCTGGTATCTCTGGTGGTATGTTTTGAAGTTCAAAGTCTTTTTGTTTTTCTTTCTTTAGCATGTTTCTCTACTTGCATCAACTGCTAATGCTTTTGCCTTAATTTTTATTTTTTTTTCCTTTAGAAATCTTAGTTTTTTGAAATTTCTATTCTTCCAATTCAGCTTTTAAAAGAAATTCTAAAAAAAAAAAAATATTAAAAATTAGGGGGAAAAAAAGCGATTCTCATGTAAGATTAGCTCAAGTGAGCTGCTGCCAACTAGTGATTTCTTTGTACTGGAAGAGGGCTTTGTGTTTCACATGGGCCACATCATGGCCTACAGCAATTCTGGATAACAGTCCATGAATCCAGAAAAAGACAAGTAAATGTGACAGGGGTGTTCATGCTCTAAGTTACTCATGAGAAGATGCCTCATTTCTAGGAGACCACTCTCCTCCCTTGTTAGCTTGAAACTGTCAGGTTTTAAGCAAGCTTGGCAGAAGGATAGAGGCTGTAAGGAGACCAAATTTCTATGGTTTTTTGAAAACCAGAAATGAGGCAAAGGCAGAAATTACTCCTGCCCTGTGAGGGAACCTGCAACGTGCACTTGAGAGACTGACATGAGGGTTGTCCTGCCCACTGGGCTCGGCTGCTCCCCCAGACTGGTATGTGAGCGTTGGCCAGAGCGATGAGCAAAAGAGTGTGGAAGGAAGTGGTAGAGCAGGAGAGGGCAGTCATAGCTGGGAAATCTGGGGGTATCATGGCTGGCATGTCATAGAGGAAAAGAACCCAAATCCAATGGAAGCCAAGCCTCACTGATGCTGTTACTTGTGGGATGACTTGCTTAACTCGGATACCCTCTTGTATCCAAGGCACTTTAACAAAGAAGCATCACTTTGAGATTAAAGACTGGAACTGGAGGGAAAAAGACACAAGTTCTGGTCTCTGTGTCTTGAATTTTTGATCTCTGAGAGAAGAAAAAAATACATGTGTGCTTCAGAGGGGAGCTGAGATACCTCATCCATTTGGAAATGATTTTTCTCCTTTAGGAGACAGATGCTTTACCTTTTCCATGAAAAGTTGTAAATGTTTCAGAAACAATTAATGAAGCTTCCTGACATCCTCTTGGGTGAGGAAATATGATTGCTCTGGGAAAACTGAGGCAAAAATCTGTCATGTGAATATTTTATTTTAATAGTTAATGAATGGGGAAAAAGAAAGTATTACTGTAAAACACATGAGCAAGATTGTGGAAAATTTTGGCAGAGAAAGGTACTGAGATAAATTCCATCTTGATTGGCATCTCCTGAAGGTCAAAGTGTCTAAGGCAGGATTAAATTTGGCTCATGGTGTAAATGTAATGAGAAGACATACCTCTTAGCATACTTGTTTTCAAACTCCACATACTGCATAAGACAGGATTGCAGAGTAGAAGTGAATACTTTGGAAAGTGACGACATGAAAAGATAAACTTCCTTTGTAATTATATGGGTATGTATGTACCAATATGCATGGAATAGGTAACTGTAATATCTGTGGCAATCACTTCCCCCATTAGACTTCTAAACCTTTATATCACGTTGGTATGTAACTATATCTATTAGTCAAGCCTACTATAGAAGGAGATAAAAAGAGAAACTACAGCTGGTAGTACTAATTCCCCAGTAGTGTCACAAGTTTTGGACTCCTAAGTTCCTCTCCCTGGGCAAGGGGAATACTCTCCAGTTCTCCAGATTCTTGTCTAGATACCATATGTGCCTGATCCCCGATTATGTGATGGGGTTTGTTATGATACCCAAGAGTTATCCTGGTTTTACTGTATTTCTCTTGTTCAAAGTATGTTAAATGGCCATAGTTTCCTCTGGCACTCAAAATCTGAGTGGTCCCTTGTTTCATAAACAAGGGGAAATTAACTTACTGGTTGTGTTCATGACATAAATATGTGAACTGTCCACTTCCATTATGGCCATTTTGGAGTCTGGATTCTCTGGCAACTGTATCAAAAGGAGACTTAAGATGGAGGAGATCTGGCTACCAACTGGTATTTACTCATAAGAAGTAGACATTTGCATTCTTTGTGTCCCTGAATTGTAAATCAGGAGGGACAATCCTCATTCTGAATGCCATGCTTATTCTCAGCGTGATGTGTGTAGTGAAGAAGGCACTGAAAGAAAGCATTAAGGCTAGGATAACATCAAAGAAAATGCTTCAATTTTTATTCTCCCTTCCATGGTGGATTAATTAAAACAGAATGAAACACCAGCTAACTTGAAAATAAAAGCAAATGTGTATGTGTAGACTATGGCAGTTTATTCTGAAAATCAAAGTAAATTCTTCCCTCTGCCAAACCATAGCTTCAGTCATGTAATGCTCTGAGAACGTAATCCTCTACATTGCTTTCTTTGACATACCTTCTCCAATTCATTGGCCAACCCATATGGTTGCTTTGAGATTTTTGATATCCTGTGTCACTTTGTTGGCTTTCAGAGCTATAACAGGTAACTCTGCTGGACCTACTATCTGCTGATATTACATTGTGCTTGGCACAGGATATAAAGGGATGTTACTTCATTGCACCAACTCTCTCACTAAGCTTTGAAATAGAAAGTTCAAACGTGTCTCCATTGAGTGCTCAGCGTGGGGTGGTGACTGTAGGAAAAAGGAAAGTAGGAGCTTTTCAGGCAGAAGGAGTCTAGGTAGACAACCTCAGTCTATGCCCTCCTTTGAACTGGAAGTTGCATGGCACAGTATCCTGGTATAAAAAAAAAAAAAAGTGTCTAATCCTTTTTCTTTTTTTTTCATAGCTTTGTGATTTATTTTATTTTACAATGACTACACCCTGCATGACAACATCCTGTCCAGCAGGCAAACATTGCTGTGGAATACAATCCTAAGCTCCACCAAACCATTCCCACAGTCCAGTCAGGGCTGCCTCCTGCCTCAGGCCACACCAAGAACATTGAATTTCATTCAGCTGGAACTATGAGATGCTATTACTATTTGACAAAAATAAATCCAGAGGGTAACTAAATGAGTTTTCAAGTATCAGTCAAAGTAAAATATGTGTGCGTGAAAGGGACATAAGAGTCAAATCTGAAGTGTGTAGCGTGGAAGCCAATTGTAATCAGCAGCTTACTTTTCATATGTTCAATGAGAAAATGTTTAATTGTTTTCCCAGCTTTTTGAGGCGAGGTGCCCCATAATGAATTCTTACCGTGCCTTATGAGGCAAGGTGGGCTGCTGGTTGAAGCAGGCATTGTGCTACTGAATTCTTCTCTAGTCTTGGGCAAGTTAGTGATCCTGTTTGGGTTTTGTTAGCTGAAAAGAATGGTATGGGTTTCTACCATAAACAGCCTGTGAGAATTGTTGACATATTAAGGGATCAAGCACATAGATATGAGTAATACATTTGTCTGACTGAGTATATCAGTATTTGGTACGTTGTTATTAACAGCTTTGTGTGCTCTACACCTTTTCCTTCTCAAAGACAATGTGTATGCATGCAAATAAACCTACATTTTCAACTTCTATTTCAGTGCATGAACGTGGAGGCAGAGGAGAGACATCCAGTTGTACAAGTCTTCTAAATATGTCCTCCATTATTTGTGGCAAAATTATTTTTTGGACCCTCCTGATTAGAACAAGACACATAGTTGTTACTAAGCATATCAACTGTAGGAAAGCAACACACACTCAGTTTTATACCACATATCCCATTCTTTTGTCATCTTACATTATAAATAAATAACAAAGCAATTTGACACATGCCCATTGATTAAAAATAAAAGTTGTCAGAGTGAGAGGAGAAAGACAAAAATATGAATTATTAATAACAATATTAAGCAATGCAAAAAAGATGCTTAACATGCAGGAAAGTCCCTGAAAAGTCACTTAGTGAAGGGGAAAGAAAGGACAGCCATGAAGACCTTCTCTCCGCTACTACTTTGTGGCCTTTTCTTTGCTACTTGGGCCCTTGGAGGTGGGGGCCACCATGTGAAAGAGAAGGATGATTCAGTTAATTTATGTAATCTTGTTTACCTCATCTCTGGTATTTCTGACGTGCATCACCTGCAAATGCAGAGACATCATGTAGGGAACGGAGTCAATTTAAAGTGATCACATTGCATCGTCACTGGGATTGGCCATTTTAGATGTTTGAGCAGTCTTCCTGGCAGTGGGGTTTTAACGACCGATTGACAATGCTGACACATCATTTGGAGAAACAAGCTAATTTATACTCTTTTCCAAATGTCGTATCCCACACGTACCTGTGGTTGAGTGTGCAGATATTAAGGCATGTAAAAATGCTAGTAGTAGTTTGTGTTCTGTGTACTTTGTGATGCTCCAATTGATAAAACATAAACAGTACCCAAGTAGCTGGCATAATTATGCATTTCTTTTCCCACCTTCTGTCACTTATTTTGGTTGTAAGTATTTAAATGCTTTCATTTATCAGACCAGTTTGAATAGCTGTTGGGTATATTGACCATCCTGGCAATACTTAATTTTCCATCTGTGAAGATCAGATTTCTTTTTTTCACTGAAGAGGAAAGGCAGAAAAAGAATACTTGCAAAGAGCAGGAGAGGCAACTGCACAACTTCCACAAAAGCTGTAGAAACCCTTTTGGTGACAGACCTGTTTACTGAAGAATGCTCTTGCTCTAAAGCATGTATGGTGTGTGCTATCGCAACAGAAGAGCTAATTGGAAGGTTTTCTTGTTAGGGTGGCACCAGCTGTCCCTTTGTGGTTAAAATGATAGTGTTTCTAGTGGAGCATCCTATATTAGACTTCCTCATGGCCGGTCTGAACATTGTATTACTTGTAGCTGGAGAGATGACATTATCTTAAAAAAAAAGGCTGCAGGAGATGTAAGGCTCCTACCCTGTGCTTATGATGTTAATGTTTTGAATTAACAAATTGTTAATGAATTCACAACATGATCTCCCAATTATTGTGCTTTAATTCTGGAAAGCTTCTTTATATGCATCTTCGGTTCAAGTAGGGGCTAAGCACTTGTAGCTTTTATGGATTTCATTAGGTGCCAGAAATGCTCAGAGCTTCTGAAAACCAGGGTCAAAGGATCTTCTCACTGGCATTTAGTTGCATGTGGTGCAGGTATCTCCATCCTCATTTGGGCTCCCTTTGCAGTCAGTTGGAGAATATTAGGCACTTAGAGCTGCGATTCACTACAAAGGAAGTCTGGATGAAGACTGTGATCACTTTTAAAGTTATCGGAGATGCTTCTGTGTGTGGTGCCTCAAGCAAATAACCAAAGTTAGGGAGTTGTCCTAGAAATGTTAGTCTTTGTTTTTCTGTTTCTGTGTGTAAAATGGGAGCACCGTGCAGCTTTGCAGGTTAGGAGAAGATGGACTTCTCTTACTTGATACGTAATTTTAACAATGAGACTTTTTATTAACTCCTAAATGGTTTGCATTTACATTTTGTGAGCTCGTTTTTGTTTCACATATACTATGAGTAAAGCCTAGCACTGAGTGGGTATGTCCGTTAGTCTCGGCATGGGTGCCTTACACTGCTGCTAAACTTGGCTGTGTGTGAAATTATTGGTCTCTCTTAAATATTAATTGATGTAGCCTGACTCCCCTTAGTACTTTTAATCTGCTACATCTGATCCTCAGGGGTTTAGTGAACATTAATTTGTGCGTTAAAAGACTGATTTTAAAGATAATTTCATTGGTTTGAAAAGGTTCCACAAACCAATAGTTGCTAGACAGAGCCCAAGCACAAACCAAACTGAGTGAAACGGAATGGGTTCTAGGGCAGGACTGAGATGATGGAAAAGGAACCAGGTGCCCTTTCTCACACCTACCCAGATCTATAAGCTAAAGTCAGGTAAAGACATGTAAAGAGATCCTAGGACATTATGCCACACTCTGTTGGGACTTGAAGGCAATCATTTCTTAAATTGTTTTGGTCTATCAGCACCATATGCAGCCTTATTCTAAAATCTCGTGCAGATGTCTGCAAGGAAATCTTTAGATATTAGAAAAAAATTGTCCTTTGAAAAGGAGATTCTTAAGAAAGTAGGCAGGTTTTAAAATTCAGTTAAGAGAACCTTTGATAAGGAGTTTTAAAAATCTGGGAGAAAGCAGTTTAATAATACCGTTATAGTACTTTTCGTCAGTCTTACTACACCCTTGTGCAGTATTTCAGCTCTGTAAACTGAAGCTTATTTAAGTTAAATGATTTGCCCAATATCTGATCGTGGGTAAGTGGCAGGCCAGAAATGGAACCCAGGAGTCCTAATTTGATTTCTTGTTGAATTCAGAGACAATATACTGCCTCTGAAAGAAAAACACTCAAGAATTCAACAGTAGCACTCTGCATGAGGAATCTCCCATTTCAATAAATGCATGGTGATAATACGTCTGTGCTCCACTGACCGAGGTCCCTGAGGTTGCTTTCAATCCAAACCCATGTCTCCTTTGTGGGTGCACATTGCACTACCAAATCTTTCAGTGCTCTAAACAAAAAGTCTTGTTCTTAATGGACATACTGGGGAAAATACAGCCATTGAAAAGCACCGCCACTGCCAGTGAAAAAAGCAAGTATGGGTGAAATAAAAAGAAGCTGTAGAGTCATAAGAATATAGGCTGCAGTTTGAATGTGTCTACCAGTGTTGCGCTGCTTTTTTTAGAGTAGTGAAGATGAGAGAGCAGAGGATATTACTTATCTTAAAACTCTTGTCTAATAGTATTTACCATCTCTGTGAGATCTTGAATAAATATGGATAAGTCTCTGTATTTTTAAATTCATGTTTTTGAAATTTGACAACGCACTGGGTGAGCTTTACAGGGAGGTATTGCTGGTTTTTGAGAGAAATCTCTTCATGTCAACTTGCCTTCCCAGCAGCTTTCTCAGGGCATCGTGAAGGAAGGTGAGAAGAAAAGCAAATAATACCGTCCTGTAGCATCTGGGCAAACATTTGAAATCAGTGGGTTAAGTGTGTTGCCTGGTATAAGAGACTTACATAGGTTCTGGATTGAGTCTGGAAAATCCAATCTCATAATCTCGAAAGGAAAATTCACGAGTCAGGGGAAATGCAGTCCAACACGGTTTGTTCAGTCAGGACTTTGTGCATTCCTGTCAGGATTGAGCTCGGTGTATTTATAAAACGTAAAAGTGACGTTCTTTCTTAGAATTACAGCTTTTCCCTCAGTCAGAGGAAATTTTGCATGTGTTACAGCCAGTTTAATTTGCAGAGACAGAGTATGAATTTCCTTAGCCAGGAGATGGAAGGCATAAAGTGGAGTTGTGTGAGCAGTTTTTCATTAATATCTGATTTTGTGTTTGGCCAGAAACAGAAGGCATTTGATTTTCTGACATTTGTGCTAAGGTTAAGAAGATCTGAAAGCAATGAGTAGATGGAAAGGTACACATGCACTGTCTGTATGATAAGGGCTCAAACACAGGTGTTTGGTACCATGGGAGATGCTGTAGGACACCTCCTGGCCTTCACCTGCTTTTCCCAAAAGACAGGTAGCTCAGAAGTTGTAAATCATATCTGCTAGCCATGTCCAGATGTGCTTAAGCCCTAGGGCTTTTCTGATGGCACTTGAAGGCTGTTCAAGCAAGTGTTTTGAGCCCTAAACCCCAAACTTTACATACTTGTAACCACATGTAGTGTATGATTTATTGACAATAATCCTACCATATAGTACTTTAGGATAAATCCTTTTATAGCAGTTATTAGAGGTAATTTCTGGCTCTGTTGAAATGGTGTATCAAATAAGGGAGGCCACATCTAGACCAGTTGATTTCATTAATGCTGATTTGATTACATCAGCGATCCTCTGGCAATTTTGATGAACTCATAGGCCGAGATTTTTACCTATAAATATCATATACTAGGGGTATAATGGGCAGTTAAGAATAATTAGCATACAGTTTAACTGTTCATATACCTGACACAGTTATAAAAGACCCCTCAGTACATTTTTGAGTACGGTGAATACAACTTGAGTTCCCACATTGCCATGTATTCATGCCTACTAATTGTAGAAAAAATATTATTAAAAGTTGAATCGTTGTATTTAGCTTCTGTATTAATTGCAATGTGTATCAAACAAAAGTGAAAAACAGAATTTATGTCCATGTTACTGAAATCAGAAATCATAGAAAAGCCTTGGTGGGAAAAGACCTCGAAGATCATCAAGTCCAACCAAGGAAGTATTAAATATCTGCAGTTTGTTAAATACTGGAGTACAAAGGGCAAATGTATATCATCTGTAGTTACTCAAGGTATATACCATATGTTTTAAACAGTTGGATTATAATTCTAGATAGTGTATAGCGTGTGTTGGTCTTATCCTATTCTGTAGGTATCATTAACAGCATTATTTCTTTTAAGCTGGTAAGATAAGGTTATATATCATGTCAGGTATCAGCTAATTGGACATGATCAGTCTGGTCCGCTGAGTCCCTTTTTTCCGAGATGTAATCCTTATTAGAAGCAACACTGTGAAGTCTGAAGCTTTTTCTTCCATTTCATGCACTGATATTCTTCTGCAGTTATTTTGTAGCATGAAAATAAGAATAATGTCTTTTACAAACTCTCTTCTCAGCCGTTATTCCAGCAAAGCTCCCATTAACTTCAGTAAGTATTTTACCAAAGTAGAAACCAAATCAAAAGTTAGTGAAGTATTTCAGGATTTTGTGCTCTATTTAGAGGGACTTGAAAGAGTCGATTTCTATGCTGGTAAAATCTGTGGAGCTTTTGAATATTGCCAGTCCTGTTTAAACCTTTTATAGAAAGCAATCTATAGATCCTTTCAGCAGAAACCTATATTTCCTTGACAATCAGCACTGAAGTGTTTAGTTTCATGAAACTTCACCTAGAACCAAACTTGGGGAATAGAAATTAGCAAGTTCAGTTTTGTTTTATTCTCCAATTTGTTCATCTTCCATATTAGGCAATCTCATTTGTTGTCTGTAAGTATAACACGGGAGAGAGAGACTGTAAACCTGCCTAATGAGCATGCAGTGGAATAAGCTATTCTTATCCTGGCAAACTTGGTGTTAATTTAGGAAATTTTAAGTTGCGCTTTTTCTTTTTTCCATTTTTGACGTTTCTATTTTTCATATGCTCTACCTTGGTAAAGGCAGAGTTTATGATCTCTGCTTACTCTGACAAATTTATTTTGATTGTACTCAGTACTTGGTGAATTTGGG
Source organism: Podargus strigoides (assembly GCA_028020825.1). NCBI lineage: Eukaryota > Metazoa > Chordata > Aves > Caprimulgiformes > Podargidae > Podargus > Podargus strigoides. The sequence continues at coordinate 3,119,926 of CM051635.1, forward strand.
GAAGCCACTGTCACTGTTTTATTACTTGATGATTTATCTTCTGGTTAAGACTTGGGATAGGAAATAAGAAGAGTGAGAATCCCGTCTCCAGCTATGGTCCAGGGTCATTGAGTGGACTCCAGCCAACTATTTCCATTGCAGAGGTGGTGGTAGCATTGATTAATTCGTGATCACAAAGTGCTTTGGGCTCCTGGGATAAAAAGCAGAACAGAAGGGCAAAGTATTATTAATGGAACAAATGCTTGACATACTCAGTATACGATGTTAAATAACATTTGAGGATGGGTACATTACAAGAGTGTGAGTGACTCAACTGAAAGTAATTATGGTTATATCTTTGAGAAAAACAGATTCTTAATCAGTGCATCACAGTTTCAGCCGTCATGATAACTTCCTGGTTAGGTTTATGGGTCAGTTTAGTTCGTCTGACTAACATATGGCCTAGGAACTGGATGCCGACAGCATCTTCTGAGTTTGGGGAACACACACAGTCACTTTTGATATTGATGGCCAGGAATTTTTCTTCCTCTCCTAGCTGGACTTATCCAAGCTTTCAGCTGTTATTTAATTTCAAAAAGCAACATCATGCTGCAAGACATGTATTTTCCCTTTTTCCAGGTGGTTGTTGGAAGTTCTGTGTTGTTTGTAGTTCTTTAGGAACTTTGTAAAACACAACATTAGTTCTGGTCATATTTACACTGGGGAAAATTTTACCCTGGTCAATATTAATATGAAATTTGCCACTGAGTCCCCAAAGCCAGGATTTGGCATTTTAGGGTCCATTCCTACGAAGTAGGAAGCACTTGTTGATTGACCACTTTGTGAAATCATGGAGATGTTATGTTATCCAGCTTTTCTCCTGAGCAACTCACAACAACAAGGTTCTTTTTGTGGAATTGCAATGTTTACGCATGATGTGAAAACCAGAGGGATGTGCACACCTAGATTAATATTTTACTTTGCTGGCAGTGGTTGCAGTTTTACTGGAAGTGTCATAATATCTGATGTTTTTCTTAAAGATTCTACTCTTGAAGTAAACAGATAATGTCAAAATCTTTGTTTTTTTGTTTGTAAAATAAGTTTCTAGTCTTTGTGATTGGAGGGAAGACACTGAATTTATGATCAAAGCCATAATACAAAGGCTCAGAAATGAGAAAAAATATAAATATAAAGGCTGATACTTATTAGATTGGTTAATAATATTTTAAAAACATGTTAGAATTTTCAGAGGGAAAATGGGGAAAAATGGTGAAAGGCAGGCAAGAAACAGCATGAGAGAAGGATCAGCAGCAGTACATTTGCATTTTGTTTTCAGTTTGGTCTGAGGAATAGTTTAGTGGTCTGAATACTAGCTTTGAATTCCCTTTGCAAGGTGAATCCATATCTACAGTATCAGCAGCAGGACTAGGAATGAAATTCTCACCTTCATACCTCTACAAAGAACAAGTACAGCAGTGAGATTTTATTACATATTTTGCTAGCCATTTAAACAAAGATTACTGAAACTGTTCTGTCTGGTATTACTTATCTATGTCTATTGGTTGACCAAGAAATGCACTATTTAACACTCATCTGTATGATGTTTCTGTGCCTCTGCCTGTTTGCTTGGCTACATTTCCTCTTCTCTCCCCACTTCTAAGTGTTTGGGCAGTTGAAAGTACTTAGAAAAACAATTTTCCAAGGTATTTTGTGATATTCTGCTGGTTTAACTCCTTAAATTAAGATTGTATGTGTAAGTAAAAGGTATGTGCGCGTGCAGACATTAGTCATCAGGTTTGCTGTAGGAATTACTGGGTGGAATTGTAAATTCTTTATTGTATGGGAATCAGACTACATGATACTGAGGGTCTTCTATGGCTGTGAGAGCTGTCAAATAGCTTTCAAGACTTAAAAATCAATGGCGATGAATAATTTGGGGTTTTTCCCTGTAAATTCCATTACAAAAACTAACAATAACAATAGAACTGCAAATAAAACACTTTGTTCACCTAGGGAATTTAGTTTGCTATTTGGATTGTAGTACTACCTCGGATCCCAAACAGAATTAGGGTCTGTTTGTAGAAATTAAGAAATAGGAATTAAATGAGTAGAAACTAAGAGATTGCCCCTGCTTTAGATCTTCATAATCTACATCAGAGATTCATACAAATGAGAGGAGACGTTGCTATAGGTGAAATGTCAAAGGATGTTTTGGAGATTATCCTGCTATAGAGATGGGCCAAGCTATGCTAAATCGCATTCGAATTGTGCAGAACGTGGTATGCACTTGGCTGTTCTGGGGGTGAAACAAAACCGTGTCAAATGTGATTTATTTATTTATTTATTTTGGCTGAGGAGGGGGGAAAGGCTTAAAATTTTGAAGAACTCTCTTGAAAATTGGCTTCCAGGGAGAATGCTTTTGATTTTTCAGCTGCGAGTTACCCACAAAATTTCCCAACATTTTCAGTAAAAGCATTCGTCTTGCAAAAACCACGTTTAGCTGCAAATAAAATTTTTATTGAAGTTTTCACAAACACATTTCTTTTATCAGCTTTTCTTGGGGAAAAAGTTGGAACCTAGTAAGAGTGGCCTGTGGCTCACTGGTTTTTGTGACTGCTATGGCTCGAAAACTTACTGAAAAGAACCTAAAAAATGTATATCACTTCCTAAGGGCAGATGCCAAGTCACCCTCGACACACTTTTGGGGAGGTGGAATTCTTACTGGGGTGTTCCCCCTAGAATCTAACCAGAAACAGCACTGTCTGCACGAAATTTCAGGAAGAGAGTATCTCTGGAATTTGAAGTCAGATCCTAACTCTGTTTTACTGGTGGGAGGAAGAAGTAAGGTTTTTCTTTCGATTTCCTTTATTTTTCTGTTCCCTATACATGATGACTATTTGCAGAAGTTAAGTAAAAAGAGGTACCCATTGCTTTTCCCTGCCTTGGTACTACTTGTAGATGATCTCCTCCAGTGAGTAAATCAGAGCAGGTGCCAGGAGTGCTGTTTTCCCCAGCCAGCAGCGTAAGGAAACTGTCTGGCTGTACAGAGTAAATTTTCCCAGCTCTGTGTTTGTGAAAGTTGTGAGGAGAAGCAGGAGCACTGAAAGCTTTTTTGGATATTTTTTATTTTTAAAAAAAGAAAAAAAAAAGCACCGCAGCATCTGGTATTTGGTGTTAGAGATTTCGTACAATGCTGACACAAACCCAAAGTCTTAAGGCTCAGTTTTCATCCAGTAAATCTTAGGAGCTCCTTGAAAGCTTGAAACATAATTTGCCAGACCATTTTAGAGCAGCTATAAAGCTATTGTCTTTTAAATTTGTATTGTTCCATTTCTCAAGATCAGGTGAAGTTTTTTGGGCCCTGAAGAATAAAGGTGAAGCTACAGGGAAAACTGTGAATCTGTCCTACAGATACAACACAGTTTAGGATGGGGGCAGAGTTATATGTTAACAAGTTTTAAACAGAAATCTTCGTACTGCCTCAGAAATACAAAGGACACTGTAATATTTAAATCAATCTGAATTTCCTGCAGCTAAAAATAAAATAACGGAAATGGTGCAACTTGGCAAATACATCTTGACCTCATACTATTTTTACAAGTCAGACAGATGTGCAGCCAGCGATAAGCTGGTACCCAGGACGAGCTATCAAATCAGAAATCTGTGGACTCACTCTTCAAATCCCAGCACTAATCGCAGTGATAAAGAGCTACCTTTCGATTAATCCTGCCCTGGACTTTAGACGAAAGATACTGCAGTTTAATTACCGAGTGAAATCCACTTTGTCTGATCTGCCAGTCTGCACTGTAATGTCATAATATAATCAGCTTCACCCCTGTCTGAAGCTCTAGGGCTGTGAAGTCCAAGGACTTGTTTGATTGGAAGAAATAAAACGATGTTCAAACAACCACCAGCCACAGTGCTGTAATTACCAAAATCTTGTTTGCATCTGTCTGTCACTTTCACCATTGGTTTTTTGTGACACAAAGAGGCAAGGAGAGATCGTGGTGGATAAGAACTGCAACCTGACAGGTGACAAATAAGATGTGGGAGAGTTTGCTTGTAGAAAATAATCATTGTAAAATATTCAAGCTAATTAAACTGGGTCTCTTTCTTATACGTATTTCCCATCGGCTTCAGTGACACGTGTTGGTTCAAGCAAAGCCAGCCATCAGTACTGTCATCTCATAATTAAAACCTGGAACTGATCTGGGAGTGTCTCCACCAGAGGTTCCAGTGCAGGGACAGAGTCGTGTGAGTGTAAGAAATGGTATTTCTACCCATGCAAGACGGGCAGGGGGGGCTGCCACAGTGTGAGATGTTCCCTCCCACCCCCCTTAGGAGATGTTAGACACAGTTTGGAGGGAGCATTTCTTCAGACAAAGGAAGAGGTCATGCCTTACTGATATGCATTACTTACCATGTCTTGCAGACATGTGTGTCTCGGTTCCTGCATATTTTTCTGGCCATGCCAGGGAGGTTGTGGTAGTGGTATGGAAAGAAGAATAGCTGAAAAAGCCCTCAAAAATGATTTACTCTCAAGTTATTACTAGACATAAATGCTAATGACCAGAAAAGGAAGCACAGCTTTTATCTAGCTGCAGCTTTAAGGGAGGGCACTCTGTCCTGTGCTGGTTGAGGGCAGTCTGGTTGAATTTGCAGACATCTTTTCAATGCTTAGGCTTTCTTCCCCTAACCACCCCCAAAATACTGATTTATCTCATCCTACTTTCTCGTCATTCAATGTTCCCTGCTTTTCCTTTTGCATCTTTTATGTCTTTTGACTGTTTCCAGCCGGATTTTCTTCTTTTTCTTCTCCTCCGCACATGATGCATTCTGTACAACCCATACCATTTGATTTGTACTTTTGACTCTCTATTCCACCCTTCTAGCATGGAGATCTTGTAGAGTCACCCTTCTCCCAGCTCCTCTCCCCTAAAAGTAATTGCAATTTCCATCTCTATCCATCTGTTTTTTATAGAATGAGCTGGTAGGCTATCATGATTCACAACCAGTTTGGTGATGATCCATGTGCTGCTTCCTCCTTAAAGGATGGGTTTGTTCAGCACCTATGACTAAAGAGGCCAAGCACAGGGTAAGATGAATACTTTTCAGATATCCTGCAGTTACAGCCTGTGAGTAGATTTCTGTGCAAAGACCAGTGCTCTTCTGTATTGCAAAATCAGAGCAATGTCTTGGGGCAGAGACTAGGGATGAGGAAGAATATCAGACAGCAGTTGTTAGCAGTATGTGTCTGTGCCTTAAGCTTGCCATACATTTACTTTCTTCCCCTTCCTTTTGTACCCTGTAGCTGACAGCGGTGCCTTGCATTGCCTGTCAGCAGGGATGGCATGCAGGGTGTTTTGCAATGGAAATCTGGCTTTAAACCTAACTGGGTTTGTCACTAGTTTTAACTTCTGAATGGTATTTAAACATTACAGTCTGCAGATTCAGTTTCAGCAAGATGTATCCAGAGGAGGCTGTCTAGAGAATCTCCTCTGAACCAGCTTTGACCACCAGCGATGGCCCTAGCGCTTTGTTTGTACAGTACGTCTGCCCTCAGTCTAATCCTTTGCTTTAGAAGCAGAAATGTCAGAAGGAAGACGTGCACAGCTTCTTTTAAATCCCAAGAGAGTATTTTTCAGCATGAAGGAGTCCATCTAGTTACATGGCCTTGCTAATACCAGCCCACTGCACTGATGATCTTGCTTCCCAGGGGAAAAATATCAAGGGGAACCTGAACAATAGTCATATTGCCCATTACTACAGAGATTATTTCTTTTCCAAATGTGAGGATAATGGAGGGCATAGGGTAGCATATAATAGCACTTAAAAAGAAAGGAAGAATTTAGTGTGTATTGATCAGAATAAATTGTGTTCCTTTGCAACAGGAAGAGGATATGTACAGGTGGAGTACGGGTTTAGTGTGGGAAAGCCTTGTTACGATGTCCAGCGACATGAAGTTCCCACCTTTCTCGAGACCTCAGTTCATATTCAGGTGTTCAGTATGCTTACGAACATAAAGACAGGGTGTTCTTAATGTAATGGCTGTCACATACTTTGGTGGGTGAAGTTTTCTGTCTGTGATGCAATACTGCAGCCCTGTTACAACGTTGGGGCTTTCTGCATAGAGAAGACCCTGTGGCAGACGGTCTAAGGGTAGCTTAGGACTACCACTGAGTTACTGGGGCTGCTGTAGGAACTTGTCAGAAGGCCTGACTCAAAGTGTTTATGTTTGTATGCATTGTTTAAGCCTCTTACTTGCTCTGGAGAAATCAGTTTGTCTTCTCTCTCTCACTCGATGATATTTGTAGGTCCCAATTGTCTTAGAATAGATGCCATGGCATCTTCTAAGAAACCATACCGCTACTAGCCCTGGTATTGTGTGAGCTGATGTTTTTTGCTGTGCAAAATCAAAGCAGCAATGATCTGTAGTTAAGGGAAGTAGCACAGATAGGAGTACACTATAGGAGGAAGAGGAGAAGCAAGCAGAGGAGTGATTTGAGGATAGGAGAGGAAAAGTGGTAGACTCAAATCCCTTTCTTCATTGCCCATGATGTTGTCTGTGCTGATCCTTCAGTATTTATTCCTCAGCTCCTCTACTGCTTGCTCACTCCTAGTCTTGTACCCATGCTCGTATTAACCCCACAGTATAGACTGAGCTCCCCATGCACATGGCTCACAAGGTCATGTTTACAAATACGTTGGTTTCAGCTTCCAGAATTAATGTCCAGTTACTGAGACATCTTTTACTGATTTGGGGGCAGGTTTTTCCTGGATTTAATGAAAGGAGAATTTAATTTATCATAGAATGATAGAATAGCCTTGGTTGGAAAAGGCTTCTAAGACCATCAAGTCCAACCATTAACCCAGCACTGCCAAGTCACCACTGTACCATGTCCCTCAGCACCACATCTACACGGCTCTTGATTCCCTCCAGGGATGGGGACTCCCCCACTGCCCTGGGCAGCCTGTACCAGTGCTTGACAACCCTTGCAGTGAAGAAATTTTTCCTAATACCCGTTTTAACTTTCCTGATATCCAGTCTAAATTTAGGAAGTTACAAACTCGGAATAAAATAATAATAATAACAATAATAATAATAATAAAGCAATGAAATTAAATAATACAAAGTGTTATCAACGTATTCCTAGGCCCCACGTGGCATAAATGAAATCTATGGGAAGCAGAGTGATACTTGGATATATTGGGAGCAGTTCCACTCAGATGCGCGAATCAAATCCAACTCATTGAGAATGAGGAGCAGGAGCTGAATCTCAAGTCTGGTCCTCAGATGTGCAAGTTACTGGGAAGTAACTCATTTTCTAATTGGAAGTTGCATCATGGTGCTGTTGTATTAATTTTAGAGCTGGTCAGAACACTGTTGGCAAGGTGTCGTTTCATTGTAATATTCCCTTTTCTCTTTAGCACAAAGACTTGGATGAAGAGAATGTTCTGGTCACTTCCAGTGACAGAGAGATTGAAAACTTCAGGTTTTTAGGTCTGACGGCATTTCCCCAGCATATTATTTTTTCAAATGTTCAAAAACTGTTATTGCTGTCCCCATGATGGAAGCAAATTCTCATCCACTGGCAGGCTCTATTTAAAATTGCCCCCTCCCTAGCAACAAGCCTGATGGCAGTTCACTCACCTTTTTTTTGTGTAAGCATGTCACTTTGTGCACTGGGGAGAGGTGCTGTGCTGAGGACCCTGAGGAAGGAGAAGAGGAGGCAAGTCCTCTGCTCAACATAGAGAAGGTAGAGCATACCCCACAACCACACAGTCTGACTCCTCATCCATTCACTAACGAGCGCCCCACTGATATACCATGGCCGTTGGCCAGATGACCTTGACATGCACCAGAAGGCAAGGCTATGTTTGTATTGCTTATGGCCATTTTTAAATGAAGCTCTCAAGATTGTGCAAGCGCCAGAGGAGAGTTAATATTTTTAGTCTCTGGTCCTCCCGATGCTCCTAACAATGTTTTAAGGGCAGGAGGCAACTGCTAATTGTGATGTAACTTGAATGATTTCATCGCTTTACTACTCTCACCCGATTGGGACATTCATCAACTCTTTCTGGTCACTGCTGACCTGGGATGCCAGCAATCTGGCAATCCTGAATAGCAGCTTAGCCAACCTGGAGTTGATTTATCCACTCTGGTCCATTTCTGTAGATGTTTTTCTTACGCAGTCATATGCAGAATATTCTCATGCTTAGAATTGTGTGGAGGCTTCTGATTTTGTTGTGTTTTATAATTGGGTTTTTTTCACACAGTTAAACTATATCGTGGCAAGGGTGAGGAGAAACCTCATTTTAACATCTTGTTGCCAATCCCCTAAACTACACATTTTTCCCTAAGCCTGCTGCTCTCGTAAATCATAACTATTCCAAAAAGGGTATTTTATCATTTAGAGAATCTTTCTCCCCTTTAGCATAAAGAGTAGTTGAGAAACCAGGCAGGCAGCTTACTTGACTGTCAGGGCTTCTATTGAATTCATCCACAGGTCTAAAGAGATCAAAATTGTTTGAATTGACCCTTTCTGTTGGCAGTGTGAAGAGAAATCCCTTAAGATTTTTGCTTCCTTGTCATGTACAGTCTCCCTTTGTCAGTTCAGGTCCAAGGTCCTTGTTTTCATTTTTCTTAGGGATAGCAGGAGCTCTAGCAATATCTGTCTTTATAAAGCCTGCAGTGAGAGAGCAAGAGACTGAGCAGGAGGGTGTGGGGAGAAGGGTAGGATATACTAGGTGAGTATCTGACCCTCAAGTACCTTACATTGTCTCTGAGAACCACAACCTTATCAAGAATCACAGTTGTGGCTTCTGTGGCAAAGGATGACAAGAAAAGCAATTGTGCCCACTGCAATTATTATTCAGATTTGAGGCCTGGGTTTTAAACCAAATGCATTTGGAGCAGAGATGTGGAAAGGAGAAGAAACACAAGTGTTGCTTATTGGGGGCCCTGCAGACAGAAAATTATTGTGTTTCTAACTCTATTGATTTTTTGCTGCAGCTGATATTTCAATCTGGGTGCAGCATGTCTGAGAGTCTACGCACACTGTCAAGAAGAAATATGATAGTGTCTTAAAAGATTAATAATATCGCTGGTCCTCAGGAGGCCTGTCTTAATTCACTGGCCTGTTCCTTGGCATGTACTGTAATTTATCTAGTCTGATTTGAATAGCAAATGGCAATCGGCTGCCATTAGGGAAATAGGCATCAGTCTTATTGATCCAGGATGGGCTGGATTTTATTTAAGGAGAGCTGCAAAATGTTATTAACTTCCGGATGAGAGGCTGGATGTGGAGAATTTTTTGCAGTGTTCCAAGGGGGGTGAATTGCACTGAATTTTAAAAGTCCTGGAACAGACAGTAAGAAGAGGGACCTGAGGAAAGAGGGATCAAATGCTACCACTTTGTTTCCAAAAACACCAGTTATTTCCAGCACAACTCCTCTCTTTCCTGGGCTCTATGTATGAGTGTGTTGATGATGTACTCAGTTGACTTTGGGTAAAGGCAAGGGTACTTTGGATTTGGGGAGAAGAACAAGTGGTAGTTGATTTTCCTATTGATTCTGATTAGAGCTGGAGTTGACTCTTCACTGCGATGCATGAATTGTTAAGTTTTCCAGTCCCCCTCACTATCCTTAACAGGAGCTATACAATTTAAGCACTGGGCGTCATGGGGAGTATGTAGTCCTTGCTGATGCTCTGCTTTTTGTGTGTTTGGAACTGCCACCAGTGCTTCTCAAGGGGAGAGGAGAGGCTGATGTGGCAGCTAGGAGGGAGGTAATACTGCACTGGTTGTAAAAGTCCTGTCCTGGTTCCCTGTTCATACCAGTTCTCATCCAGAGTCACTGTGAAGAATAAAAACAGTCTTTCGATAATCTTTAGGTGCTGCAAATCCTGCTTTTTTCAGTGGACAGTGTTGTTAAATATGCTGAGCTGTGGATGTGAGGAAGACTGATGCAGTTCTAGTCTCTACTAACAGAAAAGAAATCTTATGGCAGTATTGGGAGTCTGAGAACTAATGCCTGCTTAATAAAACTAAACATAAAGGAGTAAAATTGCACCAAATACCTTGGGAAATTTCCAAACTTATGACATACCACCACAGTGGAATAGTCTCCAGGAAAGAGGTGAGAGCCCAGTTATTTGGCACTCTTTGAAGTCAGACTAGACAGAACATCAGAAAAAAATATTGTAAGGAATACCCCAGCTCAGGTGGGAGGACGGAGTAAGTGATTAAATACCACAGGTCTTTCCAGCTTTAATCGCTGTAATTCTTTGATACATCAGAGTCTCCCAGCAGGAATCACTAGAAAGAAAGATCTAGGAGTGCTATCTATTAAAAAACTTAAAGATACTTCCTTTCTGGCAGGAGACAGGGTAAGGAACAGCAGAGGAGTGTTGTACATAGGGGAGTTCAAAGCTGCCCTCCAGTCCCACTCTCACTGGGAAGCAGTGCAGGAATTGGCATCTCCAGGGAGCTCACAGACCCTCCTGCACCAGGACTGGGCAGGGGTTGCACTTACAGGAGGTGGGAAGCATGTAGTGGACAAAGGGATGGGGAAGGAAAGGTGTTGCAGCTGGTCAGCGTGAGCTTTTTCCCTTTGGGAAGCCTCTTTAGGCTTACAAGAGGATCTCATCTATGTCTTTTTCCAGCAGCATTCACAATAAGGAGAAAAAGGTGTTGGAACATTTCAGAGAAGTAGCTTCTCGTTTCGTTTCTTTTGCACCTAAAATGTGGGGATAGAGAATAAAGCGCTACAGGAAATGGCCACGCACAAAAGCAATAAAATAAATTGAAACTGACTTTGGTGGTTTTTTTGAGCAGCGGTAATTGCTATACATTGGGATGTTTGCATAAGAAATTAGTTAATGTGTAAGAGAATGACATGTGATACATTTTATTTGCCTGATGACTGTAGTCTGTGAGTGAATGACTTAATAAGGTTAATAAAAAAAAATTTGCTTGTGACTTGTAATAATCCAATTGCTAGAATTTAACATCCCCTTATGCATAGTTGCCTAAAGGGGGGAAACTAAATTACACATACGTTCTAATGACCGACTGGCTATGCTTTTATTTATTTCTTAATAGTGGTTTGAGAACAAACAATGTGTTCTAAATTGTTGGTCGGTCTGTCTTTCTGCCTGCCTGGGCAGGAACGTTATGGCTTTCTTAATTCTCCTGTGTGATTTATCATCCCCAATTCATTGTTTTGCATAACTCTGCTCAAAATGAAGAAATGTCATTATTTTGCAGTGAAAAAGTTGTCATTTGCATAATGCCTGCCATTAATTATTGTGAGACTAATGCAGTTGTTGATATTTTTAGGGCACAGTGGTACATCCTGCACCTTGTATAATGTCATTCTGAAAACATGGGTAGTTAATAGGTGCCACAACACTGCACAAATGCAAGAAAGGAGGAGAAGAAGAAGAGGAAGGGCACATAATGGAACAGGCTCTGATCTTTATTTAGATTTTCCTTTTCCTGAAGTACATGGTGAGAGATGAGTATAAACAGAAGCAAACGATAGGAAGCTGTGACACCCAAGAGAACGAGGGAATGAAGACACAGAAATGTTGCCTTCTGCGTATGTTAGTCAAGATGGACTTAACTAAAACTCTCTCATGCTGATGATCCCTGGAATTTGAGAAAACTTATGGCAGTAGTTAGTGACTGTAATCCTATAGCTGGCATTTCCCCCCCTTGTTGAACTCATTTGTTGTATTTTTTAGTGGCTCATTTATTTTTACTGTGGAGTTGTTTTTTTGATTCTTTTTCAAACATATAAAGAGAAAATCCCTGCATATATAAAAGAAATATTGTTTTATAATGTCTTTTGCATCTGTGAGGGGAGAACATAACAAACAGATCTGACCCCCATTAAGAACTTAATAACTGTAGTTTCTATATTCTTGATCTCATCTTTGTATCCGAAGTTCACCGCTCTCCGAAAAGGGTGCTTGATTCCAAGTCACTCGTGACTGTGGAAAAATAGCCTTACCCAGCTAGGTTTGCACATGGCTAGAGGAATCATCTTTTTCATTACTTTTTCATCCTAAAGGGTAGTGGATTTGGCCCACAGATGTTGGAAGTGGGGAGAGAGAAGGGCAATCTACTATAATTCTATAAATTAAGAACGTGGGACAGGACTTTTAGACTGCCTTTTCCAAGCACTTCCGTTGGTCCCCAAGTAATTAACGAGCTTCTGTTCTCTGAGTAACATGTGTGCAACTATAAACCATAATAGTTGAGTGAAACAAATATTTGGGTCTCATGCTGGGAGACACTTTTTTCTGCATGTTTTCACAGAATGGTTTGGGTTGGAAGGCAGCTCAAAGATCATCTTGTTCCAACCCCCCTGCCATGGGCAGGGACATCTCCCAGCAGACCAGGTTGCTCAAAGCCCCATCCAACCTGGCCTTGAACACTGCCAGGGATGGAGCAACCACACCTTCCCTGGGCAACCTGGGCCAGTGTTTTGTACAACTAATACTGCTGTGCAGGATAGCCTTCATGCAGTAGCCTTTCTTCTACCCTATTTCTTTTTCAGTCTTTAGTACAGAATGGTAGTGAGTAGTTTCTGAGCCTGTAGTAGTGGTTGAATGCTACTGGGAAGAAAATAGTTCAGAAGGCTGTAAAACATCAACAGGTCCTAAGGCTTTTGGTATCTTTACCAGGAAATAAGAAGTTCTGTGTCCCTTTGTCATTCTACAGAACTACTGGGTCCTTTCTCTGCTTGCTAATACATCTTAAAATGCCTGAAAGAGAAAACATGGCCGTTTACTCTTCAGAGCCTGAGATTCACTGCCTCCAGAGGGATGTTGTTTCTTCTCCTGTTTTCTGCCATTAGAATTAAAACAACAACAAAGACAATTAAACCACAAAAGTTCAAATGATGCTAAGAGTCTAACTGAAACCCACAAAGGGCAGGAAATTCGTCTCCAAAGATTGCCAGTCTGTCCTCAGCTCACCCTATTGTCACAGAGAACTGAAAGTTGTTCTTGCAGTGGGTGATCTTAGAGACCACAAATGCTGCAATATGTAGGCACAATAGGAAACACAATAGAAGAACAGAGACTGAGCTTTACTCGCAGTTTCTTGGATTTGGTAGGTGTGAGACAGACCCTTAAGGTAGCAGTACATCAGGGTAATTTTTTGTGTGTGTTTTTATGTACTTAGAGCACGAGTGCAGTCTATAAAGAGTGTTTCATAAAGTTGTAATTCATAGTTATGAACTACACCACAACTATAAATTATGATCTTTAACACTGCAGAAACGGTCCACGTGTCAGTTGTTGATTTCTTACACCCATACCACTGCCGTTGCTTGAGACTTTTTAGAAAAATATAATATAAAATACCTCATATTGGCAAGACTCCTAGAGAATGCAAATCAGGAGGAGCCATTTCAGCAGAAGACTGTAACAACAAAATGTCATACTTTGCTGTTCATCATGCTGATGATCTGAGTGTCTCCAAGCACTTTGCACATCTTGCAGCAAAGAATTCTTAGAGTGGCTTTTCCCAATTCACAGGCTTAGACATAGAGTGTGGTGGGAAGGAGGTCTCTGTCCATGGTATCCCACCCCAGCTGGAAAATGTCTTTACTACTGAGGAACTGCAGGTCTGCTGGAAGAGCACGAATCCTCAGAGTGCTCCTTCTCTAGGATGAGTTCAGGAGGTGCTTGGCCCCCCTTAGAATGAACAGATCTAAACTTGTCTTCCTGTCTTTGATACAGACTTCCTGTGTGGCCGTGAAAAAGTCACATCATTTCTCTCGTAGTTTTCTTCAATGAGGAATTAAAGTCATTCCAGACATCTGAGGATACATTGTGAGGATTAATTCACCAGGATTGTTGAGATATTCAGACGCTATAGTGATGAGTACCACAGAAAAGCCAGAAACAAAAAACCATCTTATTTTATGCAAGACTTGGATGCCACTCAGTAAACAAGGCTTGGGGCCACACACTGAACAGAAAGGATAAAAAAAGAGTATTTGAATTAGTCTCATTCCCTGGATGCTATCCATTATACAGAACACAAAATATACAATCATAACATGGAGGATTGTATTGTAACACTACAGCTGTTGTGACAGACTTCATTTTGATATTTTCATACTTTAGCGTGCTTTGCTTTGTGACCTTAATGTTTTTACTTAGTTTTTAAAAGGCATTTTTGAGTGTAACATGCACAGTGGGCTAATCTCACACTCCATAGCGTGAACGTTGAACACCCATTAGAACTAAAGGGAGTATCATCACTGGTAACTTACATAAGGTAGATGGTTTTCATCTCAGGAATGAATGTTGGAATTGAGAACCTGTTGGAATCTCAGGCAGTTAGGAAAACCTGCTGCATCTGTGTATCACAAGTCTCCTGAAATCATAAAATCGTAGAATCGCCTTGGTTGGAAGAGACCTCTAAGATCATCAAGTCCAACCATTAACCCAGCACTGCCAAGTCACCCCTTGTCCCTCAGCACCTCATCTACACAGCTCTGAAATCCCTCCAGGGAGGTATACCTTGTGCTCCAAACATTTCTCTGTTTCACTCTGAACTCTTTGTCCTCAATACACACTTTAACTATGGTGGTACCTGGGGAAGGCTATTCATCACCATCCAGTAGGTCGACAGTACAATAGTAAATTCCCAGTTGCAGCCATAATCCATGTGCTCCATAAATTCCTTTTAAAGCCAGAGCCTCTGTGATCTATGTGTTAGCTATGTTGAAGCTTAGCTGCTGTCTGAGACACATGTCAGATTGGTTCATTCTGCTCTTCAGAAACGTGCAGATGAGCCTTCCCATTGCTTGGTGTGGGGTAACGTTTTCTGCTTTTGCATCAGTATGTTTAATAGCCCTGCTAGAAAGGGCTATTAAAGCCCAAGCTTTCTTTTCTGTTTTTGTCTGCTTGCTTTTTAAAGCTAGTTTTACTTTTGGCGTTGCAAACATCCTGTGCAAGTGAATTCCACAATTTAATTACATATTGTGTGAAAACGTACTTCCTTTTGTTTGCTTTAAACCTGGTGCTTGATAAGTTCTTTGGATGCTTCCTAGAAATACGTAGTGAGAAATAGGGTGCAATTATTAACAGTTCACCTTGTCCTTGTTTGTTATGATTTTAGAAAACTCCTTTATATTTTTCTCATTCTTTTATTGTCCAGGGCAAAGAACCCAACACTTCTTAATCTCTCCTTGGGCAGAAGTTAGAAGTTATTCCATGCTTTGAACATCTTTTTACCCTTTTCTGCATCTTTTTGGTCTGCTTATACCCTCTTTTGCATTTAGAGTTCAAACCTACATATAGTATTCAGTATGTGAGTCTACTATGTCTTTATTAGAGGGATATAATTATGGTTATAGTTTTATTTTCTAGGTCTTTCTTAATAATTCCCAACTTTTTTTTTCTCCCCCCCTTTATAAGCTGATGCTTTCATAGGTATATCCATAAGGATTCCACTCTGTCTTTCCTGTGTAGTAATGGCCAAATTAAATCCTATTGTGTTGTATGAATATTTAGTTTCTTTTTTCTTACCTCATGATAACTTTCTTTTAGTCTTTGGTGAAGGTTTTAATCCTTTTTTTTTTTTTTTTTTTTAGCAGCTAGTACTACTTGAATCTCTTGCATGTATGCCCATTGACTCCTTCAGAGAGCTGGTAGATTTGTGAATCAAATATTCCATCTGCAAAAAACTTATGTTGAATCTTCCCTGTTTTATCTACCCAAGTGTCTGTTATTATTTATTAGGTTTTCTAGCAGTTTCCATGGCATAGAATATAGACCAACTGATCTATGTGGGTCTCCCTAAAGCCTTTTTTTTTTACTATTGCCATTAAATCACTTCCTATTCTTTTGTCGCCCACCCTGATTATGTGCAAGAATTATTAGTTAAGCTCTTTCATGTCTGAGTTTCTTTATAACTATTAGATGGGAACCATTTATTCTTTCCATAATACATTTTCTCAGACTTGACCTTCCAGAGAAGGGGTTTCACTTGCAAACCTTTTTAAACTTCTCCATAGTGAACATAAGTACAAAGAATTAATTTTGGGTTTTCATTCATTGAACACTCTTTTTACACCTCATCTGTTGGCAGAAACAGATTCTGTGTAAGGTGTTTAGAAAGGTTATTTATGGCTTTAAAAAGTTGTTCCTCAACATTTTCATGGGTCTGCCTTATTCTATATTTACTTTCTTAAAAAAAACCATAAAAACCCAAAATGTACACCTTTTTCTGCTTTCTGCTTTTAGATACAACTTTCTCTTTTTGGATTTTTTTTTTTTACTTCTAGTAAATCCTTTCACTTGGCTCACTTTTTAAAAATTCTATTAATTACTTTTTTCACATGTGGTTATACATTTGTTTTGTGAGTTCTGAGTAATGAGTAGAAATTAATTACTGTAGGACAACTTTAAAGGTTCCTGCATCGAAAGGAACCGTGTCATGCTTTTCTCCCAGAGATTTTAGCTGTCATGCAAAGGATTTTCATCTAAAGTGGCAACTGAATTATGACAGTTTACAGCCTGACATATTCAGGTAAATCAGAACTTTTTAGGGATTTCTTTAGTAGCTGAGGCTGTAATTTGCTGTGTCTGCCAGAAAGACTGTTGAGATGTTCCTCAAAATGATTGAGGCAGGCAACTGGGGGTCAGGATTATTACAGCTATTCTAAGGGAAGGCTTTCCTGTTACTTGTGAGAGACGTGAATCTCTGATAATGAATCTTCTAACAGTAGCATCTTAATGCATTTTACCCTTAGCTGCTTCTTTTTAATTTCCTTTTCCTACGTTTCTTATTTTTTTCTGAAATTACATATTTCTGTAGTGAGTTTTGTTGTTATTTTTTCCGTCCTGTGGAAAACTGAATTTATGTGCTTTATGTTCATTATTACAAGGTACTTCTTTAATATGCACATATTAAAACTGGTTTAGTGTTCTTAGCACTAAAGCAAAGTTGCTCCTTCTTTCATAGGTTTTCTGGCTAGCTAGACCTCTCAAGTCTTCCATTTTGCATTTCATAGTCACTGACAGCATTTTGGTAAGATGTTGTGTAGTATGATTCTAACACCATTCTCTTTCTCTTTAGCCCTGGAATTAAAAACAATGGAGATTTTATAGTATTTTTTTATTTTTAATTTTTTAATTCTATTTATATATGCCTTAATTCACAGCAGTAGTCCTTCACCTGTGTAATGCATTCTACTCTGCGATTATTATGAAACACGACCTAGTATTGCAGCATATAACATCTTGTCCAGCTGCTGAGGCTGTGTCTTTTCTTTGAAAAATAGTGTTGTACTTCTCTTATCTTAGTCCTTAGACTTTAGGTTTCATACTGAAGTGCTTACACATTTGACCTGGCTGTCTGTTTAGATACTCTGCTCAAAGTGTCAACAGTTCCGTACCTCTAGCCTTAAAAATGTTCAGATAGTCTTCTTATAAGTGGTCTGTTTTGCTCAAGTTAGGACCATATCTCCTTGGTAGGATCCCTCGCATCAAAAGGATTCTTTAGGTAGACTTCTCTTCCCTTGAATAGAGACCAGCCACCAAAAAAAAAGGAGCAAATTTAACATAATGTCTGACTTGCTAGCATCCTATTCAGACAATCAGTCACTCATTCAGTCTAATATACTGGTGGGATTAGAAATTGTCGGATTGTGCTCAAGAAATAGTTTTGCTTTTGTTTTACTTACTGGCTGACACACTTTCCTGTCTTCTGGCTTGTCAAGAGTGCCACTTCCCACAATCTTGGGGATGCCTCTAGCCCAGAGGACCTACAAGACCTGGAAGCTCTCCCAGTAATACATTGTAAAAAATGCTTTAAATGGTTTTCAGAGTACATCAGAATCTCAATTATCTGAAGAACATGGGAAGAACACTGAATAGAGCTCAATAATCGCATTTACCAGTAACCAAAATGCCCTGTATGCCCATGGATCTATGGAAATAATTAGTAGTAGAAGCAATTTACCATTTAATTAATAAATGACAAGGGGCAAAACCTTGTCTGGGTTCACTGAATTTGGGTAATTGAGGCTGCACTGTATTTTAAAATCTGAAATATTAACCGTTATTCTGTGTGCTTGAGATAATACTTGTTAAAAAAATATGCACATAACAGGATCTAAGCCTAGTTGCATTATTTCTGCAAAACAAGGAAGGATTTCACAATGTCATACGTGCAAAGATTTACTCTGCAAGAAAAGATCACTTTTTTTTTTTTTTCCTTTTAAATGTCTGAAATCTGTGTCCTTAAATATATAGATCTGTGTCAGCTTTGAATCTGTAACTACATTCAGGAGCCAGTGAGGAATTTCAGAGGGTGGTGAATAACCTCTCACCGAGAGGTGTGAGAACCAGTGCAGCAGAACATCTTCAGACCGGTTCTTAGCTGCCCACAAAGGAATTTGAGATTGATGTATATAACTTAAATTTTATAATGAAATAAGAAAGAGACTAGAATTGGTCCCCGCCATACATAGCCATTCAGAAGATGCTGTAGCAAGTGGATTGTGGAAGGCTGGAACTGAAGACACATGTTCTCAGCTTATAGTATATACCAGTGGGTTTAACTGCCATAAAGCACTGGTTTGCTTCCTCTTCTATCAAAAGTCACTGAAAAAAGAGTTCCAGACTTCTGTCTTCCTCTTCTTTGCGTGTGCATCATGCCATCTGAGACATTTAACAGCCCCTGCCTCTGAGGCATTGAAGCAGTATGACTGAATGACAAGGACTGAGCCGCTGAAAGGCAGCATCCTTAGCATCACTCCTAAGCTGTCAAAAACAAGGTGATTCCCTTCTAAACCTGCATTTAAATCTGAAAGCAGAGAAAATGGGGTGAGTCTAATCTGCTTCAGAAGGGCTATCCACTGCTTGAAACCTGTTGCTGGAAACATTCTATTTCTGTACCCAAGATGCTTGCTGAAAATCAGTTTAGTTTGTGTTATCCTTTCCAAATATACCATAATTATCAGAGGCTAGGCAATCCTTGCAGAAGTTCAATTCCAGCTCCACCCAGATGTTTCATTCATTAGGAACTGGAGGAATGAACAATAAAACCATGCTATGAAGTTCTCTGTGTCAGAGGGTTGTGTCTGTTGCTTCTGAAGAGGTGAGTAAAAATAAAATCAGTCATTTCATTCAGGTTATTACTGTGCTCACATCAAAAGTATCACAGAATTTGGTGCGTACAGTTGTTTCTGCTCAAGGGAGCCATACTGGAAAAGTGGGGAGGGTTGCATCAGAAGTGGTGAGTTGGCACCATGCGTGGTGGTAAGGGAAGCTTGGTTATGCAATGAGCCACATCCTGCCCTCCTAACTCTGTGAGTAGCTCTATTGAAGCCAATAGCAATTACATCTATTAACATCAGTGGAACTACTTGCATCAATAAGATAAGTAGGATTTGGCCCAAAGGTTGATTAATATCAATGTTTTTAATCTCTCATTTTCATAAATGCTATATTCATTCAGCAATATAAAGTTGAAGTGAATAAAGAACATTCTGTGCTTTGAATAGTTTGGCATCGTACACGGACAGGGCATGTGATTAATACCATGTTGTTGGCTTTGTTCTTTGCTTTTCAGTTGTGGCTGGCAATGTCCTTTTCATAATTGCTGATATCCCCCTGAGCCTGTGTAATCACTCTCTCCAGCTTTTCTACGATGCCCTTAGATTTTTCCTATACTCAGTGTAATATGTTTCTGTATTCACTTGCTCTCCCATCAGGACCATAATGTGTTTCTGATGTGCTACTCTGACGTGGTCAGAGCTGACATGGGGCGATATATTCACCTGACAATGTTTCCCAAATCGGGTATGTTATCTGTATTTTCTTGTGCATAACCATCACACTGCAGAACTGTGCTTTGTAGTTATGCTTCTGGGAAAACCTGTGGAACTGCAGCACACTGGTTCAGTCGGTGGTGTTAGACAGAAAGTTGTGCTTGAATTTCAAGTAGTATAGTTCACTTGGCTGCTTAAAATAATAGAATTAGGGGTGAAATAACAAGAAATGGGCAATCCTGTTCTCATCATCGATCTACAAACCTAGACTTCTTGTTGGAACATGATAGTCTTGAAACTTTGTACTGAAAACAGCCAATATATGATACTACTATTAAAGCAGAACTGTGATTCATGCAGAAACATGAAATAGGAATGGAGTCACTGAAGTTACACTCTAGTCTTAAATGTTTATAAAATCACATAGAGATATAAGCCTATTTCTTTATATTTTTCAGTAGATAATGTCTAGTGTGTTTCTTTTCCTCCAGTGAACCTCCTGACAGTATATGACTTCTTGGGTGGGCATTTATTGTCACAAGGAAACTTCTTTTGAAAAAGGCAGTAAGGACTGGTAGTTGTCTATGTTATTTAGTGTATGTCAATGAAGTGAAAGCCTTACTGCAATCAGAAAAGATTAATTAATATGCCACAAAATTCTGCAATGCCTTCGCACAAGAGATTTCCATTTTGTAATGTTCTCACTGCCGTGACATTCAGGACCAGATTCTGCTTTCAATGAAATGTGAGGTCATTTGACTGACATTAAAGAATTTTTACTGATTTAACAGCAGAATGCATAATTTATGACTACACAAGGGTAAAGAGAGAATTACTGTCAATATTATAATTGTTACATAGGTAAAACTTTCATGCGTTCATAGCAGTAATCCATTCATTGGTTAACTTCCTTAAGGAGATTCACAAATTCCCTCTACATATATACTCCCTGGTGTTCCTTAGGGATGAAATTTCCTACAAGGGTTTGAAAATCTGAAGCCATGTAACTCCCTACTGATACTGTGGGAGCTGATGGTCCACATGTCACTATGGGTGCAATTTGCTCAGTTTTCCTGGATGTCTGAGATATCTGCAGGTACTGTGCAGCAGGAGGAGATAAGATTTGGATCACCAGCTGAGGTATGAGAAGGATTAATCCTTGTGAAAAGAGTTAGACTATTACTCAAGTCTTTGCACAATGAAGTATTATGTGTGTTTACAGATGCTGTAAATAGCCTCCTTGCGAGTTCTTTCTTGCATTGTTTATCCAGCTACACTTACACTGATGACAGATGACTTTATAAATAAATTCATATAAGTTTATATATAGATTTATCAATAACCTAAGAACATTTTTTTGAGATGGGTAATATGTATTATACATTTTGTAAGCACATCACAGATCTATCTATAGGTTGTTATAAACATTGATTGGCTTGTTCCCCTCGATCCAGCTAATAAGCGTTTATTGAACACTTTATTAATGATTTTCTAAACCTTCAGAAGTAGCCCTCATAAAAGTAGGACCTCCTGTCCCTGTAAGGAATTTAAAGATTCTGAGTTGAGAGCAGAAGATGGACAATCCAAATGCAAATTCTTCTTAAAATAGAATTGGACAGTAACAATGAAAACTCTTTTTAAATTACACTGCTGTCCAAGCATTTCTTCTAATCAGTTGTTGTAGAGCAATTATATCTGAAAAGATTCTCACTTGTAGATACTTACAAATCTCAAGAAATCTCAAGAAGGTAAATTCATTTTAATTCTGAGCAGCTGAAAATTCAGTAGCACTGTGCTCTAGTAAAAACTTGCAAAGATTGATCTGCCTGAGAACCGTCTTTTAAAATTCACATCTTTTAGACCAGTAGAAAAGCCAAAGAATTCTGACTCTGTTATTATATTTACCATGTATTACTTTTCCCCATATTTCTGAGGAGATCAGAGGACCAGACATCATGCGTGAGAGAGGAAACTGGCTTTTATGGTATTTCTCTTCATTACTTTGGCATGTTTGATTGGTTTTAATTCTTAAGAATATAGGTAGCTCTATATGCATCTAATTGGGGCTCTCCAGATTTATGTTTTCTAGTTGAGGTGGTTAGTAACTGTGTTTTTCTGGCTTTGAAACCTCAGTGGAATGATTATTGCTTCATCTCTGTGTTGCAATTGCTGTGACACTTTCTAGTTCTTATTTGTAACAAATAAAGAGAAATACTGGAAAGATTCTTTAAGACTCTTACAAATTATATCACTATTTTATCTTGGCTTGTAAATAACAATAGTTGTTGGAAATTTAATTTAGAGTAGGTAAGAGAGCTTGCAGATTAGTATTAATGATGTAACTCAGTTGGGTTGGATCTGTTCATTCACGTGTTGGAATTTCAGAAGTGTCTGTTAGCCTAGAAAAATTTATCTGATTGACTGTATACAGAAAATCATTACTTCTTTCTTGGATGTATTTACATCAGATGGATGAAAGAGTCTTTAGGCTTTGTTGAGGTGCAGAATGAAGATTTGATTTCTAAAGCAAGGTGTCATGCAGAGATAGGGAGATCTGATAGCGTATAGATTATGGTAACCTGAGTCTCCATCTCCAGCAGCTATCACAAACAAAGTACATGATAAAGGATGTGCCTTTTGCTGCTCCCAAAGGCATTATAAAAGCATACTGATACTTCTGCCATCTTTTCTGTTAATCTTATGCAGCCTGGAGTCGAGCTTTATATTTCTGAGCAGGACCAAGTTAAATAAAGCCATGCACAGGAAGGTACTTTAATACATTTTAGTGTCGCTCCTAAATTCATATCTGAAAAGAAAATTTCACAGAATCATTGAGGTCAGAAGGGGTCAATGGAGATTTTCTAGTCTAAGCCTCCAGCTCATGGCAGCATCACCTAGAGCAGGTCACTCAGTGCTGTGTCAAGGTAGATTTTTAGTATATCCAAGGATGGAGACTCCACAGTCTCTCTCAGCAACCATTCCGGTGTTTGAGTACCCTCACCATCAAAATTTTTTCTTGTGTTTGAATGGAATTTCCTGTATTTCCATTTGGGCCCATTTTCTGTAGTCCTTTCACAGGATAACATGGAGAACAGCCTGGCTTGGTCTTCTTTACTGCCCCACATCAGGTATTTATACACATTGCTTAGGTTCCCCTTGAGCCCAAGATAATTATCTACAAAAATCTTACTCAATATCTTTTCAGAGCTAACTGCAGGGGGGATGATACTTTTCCTTCATTGTGTAAGGAAACGAGTGATTTGCAGCAGTTCTCCAGGAAATCTGGGATGATCAATTTAAATCAATAGTGATAGGACTAAGGTAGTCAGTTCCCTACGTTTTTGCCAGCATTTTATTTGTTGAGGTAATTCATTATTTTGGTCAAGATGATCTTACGGAGTTAAACACTTTTTTTCTTTTCTTCTTTTTTGTTTTTTTCCCCTCTCTTTTTCTCAAGAACATGTTTCTGCTGTCTTCCAAGGAGGAATAAGGCTGTTTTCTGTGTTAAGAGAATCATAGAGTATTTGAGGGTTAGAAAGAACTAGGAGCTCCTGAAAAAATATATCAAACTATGTGCTAAAGCCCTGGAGCATTGCCATTTGGGAAGGTCCTTTATAGTGTTTTAAAATTCATCTGTTGGTATCTCAGTTTCAAGAGTGTGTTTCGTTCTTAAGTCGGCTATACTACTTGGAGGTGCTTTAAAAAAGAAGAAAAGAAAAACTATGCATTGTGCTAAACTAGGCATTCCTGCAGCATTCAAATTTTAGTACAACTCTATTGTTTCTGTTACTGACTTTTCTAAGTCACACGTTTAGTGTTCTGTTACAGTTATGGGTAAAATAGTTGAGATAGTGATGGAATGACATATTTGAAAAAGCATACTGCCTACCCTGTTTCCAAATGTTAAGTGTTTTTGGCCATATGAAAGCATCTACGAGTGGAGAGGTGATAATGGTGCCACGTTGTACTTGTGTATCTACAGCTTAAGTTTGTTAGGAAGCAGCATTGATCAGTTGTTGCTGATGAGATTTCAGCCTGTTCTAAGACGAGCTGCTAAACAGTCTTGTTTGATTTACAATGTCCATGTCATTCTTTGAATTTGTCCCACTAAACACGACAAAAGAATCCCCTTTTGTAATTCTTCTTTGCTGTTTGTCTGTTGATAAATTGGGCAATTTTTTTTTAATCTTTAAATTCTCATTGTTGGGCTCTAAAATTCTGATTTTACGTGTTAATGCATGGCCCACGTGGTTTACTTACTATAAGTCTGATACATTTGGGACAGTTTCAGCTTTATTGAGATTCATCAGGAATTGTGAGCATTGGAATGGACAGCTGATTTTACCATTTTGTCTTAGGAGGTCTCAGACATCTACTAAGGCCTAGTATGTGCATAGATTTTATATGGATATAATTATTTTATTTGAAAGGATTGATGGTTTTATTGAAGTAATTATACTAGATCAACTTCATGCATGGATATAGTTATACTAATATAAGATTGAGTTATAAACCCATACAGTTGCATCAGCATAAAATGACATGATTCTTGTTGAGGCAAGGATAGGACTTAAGTTTTTATATTTTAATTTATTTGGAAGTACAGGGTTACTTTATCTAATTTGAATTTTAACATACTATTAAATCATCTCCAAGAAATAATATAGGATGTTTAAGATCATAGATATCAGTTAGCAAATCTAATAGAAGGATTCCTAAGGAGGGATAGATGTATGTCAGATATTAAGATATATTGGCAGACAATGTGCCAAGAATTGAGAGGTATTTATGTATTAACATAGCTGTTCTCCTTCAAGCAATGTAAGATATATTAGACGTTTGTCCCAGCCTATATTTTTTCAGTGCATTGTGTACAGAGAAAAGGATGCATTTCTTGAACTCCAGTAATATTCACTCTCTGTCATAAGAAAGGAGAGAGTTTGCATTAAACATATTCCTTTTATGTTCTACCTACAGAATTTCAAAGAATGCCGAACAAATGAGGTAGGAGTTTGTACATTTCTGCATCAAAGAAATGCTTAAATAGTTTCTTATATGTATAAAGGTACATTCTAGGGCACTCTCAAAGAGAAACTATATTCTGTAATCAATCTGTTGCCACCTGAATAATTAAATAATGTTTTTCAATTTAGAAATGCTTTTAAAAACACTAAAACTATAAAATACCCTGCTGAGAAAAAAAAATGAACGGACCATTTCTAAATGGTCACTGCTAAAGATAACAAATGCAGAGTCATTACAGTTATCACAAAACTGTCACTTTCATCAGTCTGGTAGTATTTTTATAATAGACCCTCCGAGATTGATGCTGCTCAGATAATGCAGAAGTTAACCAAAAATCCTTTCTCTTCCCTCTTTCAAATTAGTCTTTTATTTCTAGATGGCAAAACTTTTCAAGTAGTGTGGATCCCATGTTACTATGTAAGCTATGCTGAGCAGTTTTTTAAAAAATTAAGATGATGGAGTTACATTTTTTACATTTTAAAATGGTTGTGTCAGCCATCAGAGGGTAAGGGGTAACTTTAACAGTGAAGGAAGTATGAACTGAGTTTTGTTCAATAGCTGCAGTTCAGTATAAGGATCAAGAAATGGGAATATTAAGACCAAAAATAAATTAAAAGAAGATATGTAGAAAATCTGTCTGCATGGAAAGTATATACATATTATATTTAAATACCTTCTTGTCTGTAGATTTTCTAAAAGCTTTTTCAACTGGACCATCTAATACCACATAAACATTAAATTAGTACAGGAGCAGTTCCTCAGTATGATTGAGTGAATGAAAGAATTACCCAGAAGTCTTTGATTTAGGAAGTAGTATTTCTGGTTTAGTTATCCAACCCAGTCTTGACATAAAAAGTCTTCTTAAAGTGTTATTTTTCCTGATTTTGAGTTACGGGATATTTTAGAGCTTTTTGGGGTGGGGTTTAAATACACCCTAATAATTAGTTTGTCAGTTAAGTTACTAGTTAGTACACTTACTACCTGGATTTCAGAATAGACTCTTTTTTTTTAGACTTCAGTATAGTTTTTTCCTCCTGTAAAATGCCAAGATATGTTGTTTGACCATATTTGAAGTTTTGCAGGATTTCGAAAAGATTATGGGTAACACTGCCACTGATACCCAGTGGGTTCTTTGTATCTTATTTCTTTAGCCTATATATCCAATAGTTTTTGGGTTAGGGATTCCTGCTCCTTTCAGAAAAGCACAGAGGTCCTGCATTGGATCACCATAGAGACCTTAGTTCACAGACTTCAGTCGTCTCCTCTGGCAGTTCTGATAGACTTAACAGAAGCTTAGTTAGCAAGAAGAAAGGTTGAGGCAGACCTAGGTCTCATTTAAGTGATGGAGCAGAATATCTGTAACTTTGGTGATACGGGAAAGTATGGCATGCTGGTTTCTGCTCATGTGAAGGTTGAATACCCATGTTCATCCTCTGGTAATTTGGGAAAATGTTGTTTATTCTTAAGGACTTAGGGAATGCTTCATCTTAAAATTGCCAGATTGACCTGGATCTGGAGTTGCACCTTGTTCTTCCCCTCTGGGGGATGGTCTCCTGAACTGGCACAAGGTGGCTTAGCTCTTGCCTTTTTAATGACTAGCCCAAGGGAAACTACTAGTGGTACCAACAGGGAATCAGTCTGCAGACAGGATGGCAGTGATTTCACAACTGTGCCAAGTAAGCTCAAGCAGAAAAAACTCCAGGCAAAATAACAGGAAAACTACTACTGCTTGCAAAGCTACTGCAGCAGAGTAAAGGAAACTAAAAGTATACAATCCTCTTGACTAGGCAGCCCGCTGAATAATAAACCCTTCTACAGCCAGCAAGGCACAGTCATGTAATTGTTTACGCTTTTCTTTGTGCATGTGTCTTCATTTATATTGTGTATACAGCATATGTTTATATTTATACAAATCTTACTGTTGAACAGAAGCCTACTGTAAGTATGCATATTCCTGGGTATGCCCGTATGTGTGTTTATATATGTCTGTATATTTGTGTGCATGCACGCGTGTGTATGTATATATGTCTGTGTGTATGAGAAACAGATGCACTGTAGGCAGATAAAGCAGATAAATATAGATTCAAATAGAAGCATAAGCCTATAAATATAGACACTATATAGAGTGAAAGCAAGCAGATGAGCACAGTTTCATTATTACTTGCATTCTGTAAAATAAGAGTAGCTGACACTGAAATGGCTGAGGGGATGGCACTGTTGGCTCTCAGCAAACGTAGTAAAAAGGTAAGAAAACTTCTTTCCAATATGAGCAGCGATTATGACAGAAGATTTACTATCTCCAGTCGTGTGCTTAAAACAAGTGGTTGTGTAGTTTCTTCTGGGCTTGCAGTCAGAGGATGGAAACAAAGCATAATACTTGCAATTTTACCCTTAAATAAGTAAATTAAATAAAGCCCCTGACCCACTGTCTGAGAAAGTGCAGCCTCTAGTTTCTATTTTACAATAAGCCTCACACGCTCTGTTTGTCAACTTTCTGCTTCTGCTGCCTAGCAGATCTTCTTTGCTTCAGGTCCTGCGGTCTCTCCCAATGAACTTGGGTGGCAGAGCGCTGGGGAAGCACATTGAAGCTGATGACAAAATTAACTTTCAGAAATAACATTGTGAGTGTGTGTATATATGTGTATCTTAGCCTGCTGTTTGCAAATCTTTCATGGCTGTTTTAACAGTCAAAGCTGTTGTGGCAATAAAGCTTTGGCTAATCCATAACTGTAATACAGGCAGTTAAAAGTCAAAACAGTCTTGAGCTGAAAAGTGAAATTTTTCTTATTCTACAACATTTTGATGAGGATGTTCAGATATATGAAGATTGCTGGGAAATGTCAGAAAATTGTCAGTACTCTGCTCTATGTTTCTTTGTATAATACGGGTAGTAGTGAGATATTTCCAGCAACAGGCTGGCAGCCCAGAGTTTGGTGTTCTCTTTCCACCTTGGCCACTCGCTTAGAGTGAGATCTTGCAGAAATTGCTTAAAGTCCATGTACTTATTTGCCTGTTTGTAAGTAAAATAGATAATAATTATGTCGCAGAGTTGGGTAATTGAATAATACCTGGTTTTGTTAATAGGTCTCATGATTTTATTGGAAGTACAGATGGAGCAAGGTATTCAATAAAAGTATATCTCTTTTTACAAAGTGCTCTGACAGTCTTGAGGAAAAACGAAGAAATAAAACTAGAAAATACTATTGCTGCTGTTCTGTATTGTGTTACAAACAACTTATTTTTAACTTATTTGTTTTCAAAATACGCTATTAGTTGATGAGTTATTGTCAGATTTCTGAATTCTGAGGAACTCACAGCAAAGCAGAAGAAAGGCAAACACCAGCATGTATATGTTCATACTTAGACCAAGAGTACTCAATATGACAAAACGTAACCAAAGACAAAAAATTAAAATGTCAGGTGGTGGAAGCCTTGCTGTGGTATTCAGCTCATGTAACGCTAGTTTTCTTAAAATATCTAGTCTAAGCTAATTTTCCTCTGCAGATAAAAAGAGAAAGGCAGCTCAGAACATCTGTGTTCTGCTCCTGAACTTGTAACATGGTTTGGCACAAGCCTTTTTTTACTCAGTTTTCTTATTTTGGTACTTAAAAATAAGCTTTTCAAGGCATATTTTAACATGTTATTCAGGTTAGATCCCAATTTGCAATCACCTAGGTGCTTTCTAAAATTTGATATTTGAGTCACATGAAGTACTCAGTGAAGGTGCTTATTTTTTACTACATTGGGCCCATTACTACAAGAAGGACACTGAGGTGCTGGAGCTGTTCAAAGAGGGGCAACGCTGCTGGGGAAGGGTCTGGAGCACAAGTGTGATGGGGAGCAGATGAGGGAACTGGGGGTGTTCAGTCTGGAGAAGAGGAGGCTGAGGGGAGACCTCATTGCTCTCTACAGCTCCCTGAAAGGAGAGGGTAGTGAGGAGGGGTCGGTCTCTTCTCCCAGGTAACAGTGATAGGACGAGGAGTGATGGCCTCAAGTTGTGTCAGGGCAGGTTTAGATTGGATATCAGGAACAATTTCTTCCCTGAAAGGGCTGTCAAGCCCTGGCCCAGGCTGCCCAGGGCAGTGGTGGAGTCCCCATCCCTGGAGGGATTTCAGAGCCGTGTAGATGTGGTGCTGAGGGACATGGGGCAGTGGTGACTTGGCAGTGCTGGGTTAATGGTTGGACTTGATGGTCTTAGAGGTCTTTTCCAACCAAGGCTATTCCATGATTCTATACCTGAATCAAACACAAAGAGGAGTCTGAATTCATGTGTATATGAACAATAAGAAACTGTGGGGGAATCTCTAACTAACATAGGAGGCGTTGGCACCTTCACTTGTCCTTGAGCTACTGGAAAAGTTCTATGAACCAGGGACCTGCAGACTGTGTTGAGGTACTGCTGCTCGTGGTGACAGTGGCAGCAGCAGCAGCAGTTCTCACCCCAGGGCTGGAGGATGCACTCAGCCCTGCACAGAGCTCTCTCATGCATCACAGGAGGACCTTGACCTCTGCAGCTTGGGGACTCCGCAGATGTGTGAGCTGCCGTGTTGTCTGAATAGCCCTGAGTTACTCGGACTCCTGCAGGATGAAACCTGTGTAGTGTGAGAGTGATATTTGAGAGGTATAAGGTGAAGGTATCTGATAAATTACAGTACTTCAAGAATTAATTTGGCCTATCCAGCAAATTCTTCTGAGTCCCTCCTTGTCTCTTCTGAGTCTGCTGCATATTGTAACAGCCACACTTGCTTCAAGAGAAGATTTTGCTTTTAGGAACCAGAGTAAATATTGAGGTTTTCTGGACAGGGATTATACTGAACCCCCAGTTACTACAGAAACATGGTCTTTTCAAAATCTCTTAGGGAATGTCTGGAAGGGAAGTTATGCCATCCCAGGAAGCAAGCACTGTGAATTCTGAATTTTGTTTTCTGCTTCCCTGCTCCTTTTTCTCTCCCTAATTCTGATAAATTAATAATTCCTTACCAGATTAAATTATAACATTATATTGTATTTGCAGTAGGAGAAATACATTTTAAAAAAATTAATTTGCTCTTGGTCTGAAACATTGCATGTGTTGATTTCAGTCTGGATCAGATCATTGCAGCTGAGTTACAGTCTTGAAAACTGAGGTTTATTATGGAAACACTGACATAACCTCAGTTCTTTTGGTTCTGGCAGACATGACAAAAATATCTGGAGACCTTTTTTTCTGACTCTGAGTTCTTTGCTGGTCTCCTTGGACTTTGCTTTCTGAGTTTTTGCCAATTTTGCTGCCATTCATTTTGACTAAAATCATCTTGGAAATATGTCAGTCTGTAAGAACCATTAGGAAATGACACCATCACACATGTTTAATAGGTTGGTTGAGGGGTGGGGAAAATTTAGTCATTTCTGCTGTGTCATGGTCATTCCAAAATGGTGGAGTCCAAAAGGTTCATGTGAAAGAGAAGTCAGTAGGAGAAAAATAAAGGTAAATTGCCAAGAAAAGCGTATTTGTTATGAGTTACTTTCACTGCAAAGGAAACCATGTTGCAGGAGGTCTGCAAAAGGTTTATTGATTCTTTAACTAGCAAGAAGAGTTGGCAATGTATTTATTTTACTCTCTATCATTTTAATAATTTTTTATTATTCATGTTGCCATTAAAAGCCCATGACAACCTAGCACTGTGCCTGTCTCCTCCTACAGTCATTAAAAAGACAGAAACTGTATTGAGAAACATTAAGCTTACATGCAAAATCATGAAATCGTAGAGTAATAACTTGTTTATAACCTTAGTCTCTCCCTTATGATACAGTCTTTACTGAGTGATGACATTGTTTTTTCTGCAAATACAGAGCTATAGAATCTTTGATACATGCAAATAGCATCTACTATTAATGTGTTTCACTAATAAAAAAAAAAACCAAACAAAAAACAACTGACCAAAAAAACCCACAGAAACAACCAACCCCAAGCCCCAAACTAGCTCTCTAGCGTAGTGAAAAATAATACTACTTTGCAGGTATGTCGTCTTGTAGGGCAACATCTATCAGAGCAGTTAGACTGTAACATACAGTTACATATAAAAAGGGCAGTTGGTTAGCACACACAAAGTTGGCGTTTTTTAAGGATTTTCTGACCTAAGTGTGTATGCAAGATGCTCTTTGTAAAGTATTTGGTAGAATTTCGTAGCTGCCTGGACTTTTGAAAGTATTTTCTTCATAGTAGAAAACTTCTCGAAACATGAATCTAGCCAGTATTGACTTTATAAAGTATGAATCCACTCTTATTTTCAGTTGTTAATGCTTTTTACTACAGGTAGTTTAATGTCTCTGTTTTTTTCCCCTTTCTCTTAAATCTCTGGGTATTTTTCACATTCCCTATATGTGAAACAGATGAACTTTTGTTTATTCAAGTTTTCATGAAATTTCAGATTAGGTAAATACTACAAATAAAAAATGTACATAATGAAGCTTCCAAAATTTTTGAGTGATTGAAGGCGAGTTGATCGTAATGGACACTTTTGTCAGCTTGATAACCCCTCAATTACAAAATATATTAGAACTGGAACTGAATTCCCTAATTCACCTCCCTATATTTTTATGGGATTCAGATCTCTGGTTGAACCCGATATGTACAATCCACAGCCAGTTGCTCATAGTCTAACATGCAAACAAGTCCTTAAATATATGTGTACTCTGGATGATGATAAAGCAAGCGTAGCAGTGTTGGAGCTGCTCTTCTGATATCCAAGGTTATGCCCTTAGCTGGTATTTCTGTACTGTCTCTCTGTATCTCTTTTATACAACACCCCCTAAGACTAATGCACTTCTACACTGCATCCCATAAAATGAGGACATACTAAACTTCCAAACTAGCTTTAAGTGTATACATGGTGCTGAAAAATATGTTCCTCTTCCCATGCAGTCTGTTCAGCAGAGTGCACGTTGTCACTGTTTGATAAGCTGGTCCTAAGGTCCGATCTTCCCGAGACACTCACCTTACATAGCATCGGTCAAAGTTTGATTGTGAAGCTTAATTTCTCCTGACAGCATGACAGTGATGTAGAGCTTGTGTCTTCCGTGTCTCATTTCTTTTCCCCAGCATTCTGGTCAATGAAGAAGACATACTTGAGCATGTTTTGAGTTGACCCAATCTGTATTAAAGAATGCTTGGTCCAGATTGCACACCTAGGTTCCTCTTTATGAATACCTTAACCTTTTCTTTTAAGCATCAGTTTTGTTTTAAGACAAATGAGACTAGTTAGGCTGCCCATGACTTTTTGTGTAAAAGTTTTCTGGGTAATTTCAATGCAATTCCAGTTTTGTGCAAACAAAATGAATAAGCACGTGTGAGAGAGTGAATTACTGTTAACTTTTTGTAACATCCTGACAGAGATCCTGACTGCATGCAGGCTGATGGTGTCATAGTTAATGTTAGTACATGTGGATCTGGGGAAAAGAAAAATATCAAGTAGTCTGAAACATAGCATATCTGTGGAATTTCTTTAAAATAGGGTTTATCCTTCTTATAGCATGGAGGGGTTTGTTTGCTTGCTTTGCTAATTTAGAACCTGTAAAAATGCCTGATGCCAGATGTGTGAAGAAAAAGCATGTTGCCCATTACACAGAATTTGGAGAAAACAATGTGGGGAATGCATGTCTTCTAGTTAAGATAGCACAATACGAGCACTGATAGTTGATATTTATTTTTTTTTGTATCAACATACTCTGTTTCATTTCTGATACTAGGCTAGATGTCTGCTGTGGCCTATAATAAGCCTCATTTTAATCTTCAGTCTTTCAGTGTGCTTTGGAAACGACGTTAACACACTTTAGAATCACAGTGACATTATTAGCAAAATCCCCAGCCCAATATGAGTAAATAAATGGATGCCCAGCAGTCTGGTGTTGTGCCAGCCTGGTGGTGTTTCTCTGCTTTGAGGGACCTAGTGGCAAGTGGGAGCAAGGCAGAGTTTGGAAACCCATGTCTTGCCTTGGGGGCAAAGGATTCAGCAGTGTCATGGGCATTGAGGGGAGTCCTCATGGCTCTCTACAACTCCCTGAAAGGAGGGGGAAGCGAGGGGGGGTTGATCTCTTCTCCCAAGTAACAGTGCTAGGATGAGGGGTGATGGCCTCGAGTTGTGCCAGGGGAGGTTTGGATTGGATATCAAGAACAATTCCTTCCCTGAAAGGGTTGTCAAGCCCTAGCACAGGCTGCCCAGGGCAGTGGGGGAGTCCCCATCCCTGGAGGGATTTCAGAGCCGTGTAGATGAGGTGCTGAGGGACATGGGGCAGTGGTGACTTGGCAGTGCTGGGTTAATGGTTGGACTGGATGATATTAGAGCTCTTTTCCAACCAAGGCTGTTCTGTGATCCTATGATTCTATGAATGAGAGAATTTCACCTTACAGACTCAAAATTATTCCCATTACAGAGCTGGGGGCTTGTCTGTGTCTAAATTGAGGACTCCAGGTGTGTGCTTATGTACAAGAGAGAACAATGGGGATAGTTTGGCAGACTTAGTGAGTGGGCAAAATAGGTCAAGTGTTCCTTGTTTCCACTCTCTAATTCCCATTTTCCCATGTCACCCTACCATCTAAAAGCATGCAAGGCTTTGTGTTACATACTGTGCATAGTGCCTGTGATTTGCAGTGCCTCCTACAAGCCTGGAGGTCCTGAATGAGTAAGTTAAAAGCCCATGTATAGTATTACTAAAGAAAGATTTCTCTCAGTAACCTTAATGACCTTCATGGATGAATATGAGTTTCCTATGCATCAGTATACCTAGCACAAGAAGTGCCACAGTAGTGTTAATATATGTTTTTCTGTAGTTTCTAATAGAATTTGGGCAGGAAACCTTGCTTTTGGACGGAGGGGTTTGTGAGTTTCGTTAAGCATCAGCTATTCTAGCAATGGGGACAAAAATGAAAAGGTTGAGAAAAGCATGTTTCATTCAGAAAGGCATAATTCTGTTGCTAAATGCTTTGCTCCCCTCTTTCCATGGTGCCCCTCCTCACGAATACCTTAAATCCACAGCTCACCCCTCTGCATTTCTTCGTCTGTGTCTCTGTGTTAGAGCTCTGAATTCATTATATGGAGTAGTGTAAATCAATAGTAAATGCTAACCGCCCACTCTGTACTCAGTTACGCAATATCACATACCGTGTACACAGAGACAAAAAGGGAAAAAAGCACACAGGCTTTACATTCAAAAGCTCTTGCATAATTTTGCTTTCCTACAGCCAAAAGGGAAAAAAAAAAAAAAGAAAAAAAAAAAAAGGAAATAACAGATGGGGAGACTTGCAGTTTTTTTCCCTTTTCTCAGACTGTACAGAGGGGAGTTAGTTTAACATCCATGGTCATTTCTAATTGCCCTGTGCTGCAGATAAGCAAGGCAGACTTGCTTGTGCTTTAAAAAAATAAGACTTTCTTCCAGCTTCCATGATGTGGTGCACTTTTCAGGTAATACAAGAAAAACTATTATGAAGTGTTTAAGGCTGAATTGGTTATTTGTTTAGTCTTAATGGAAAAAGGAAAAGAAAAAAACCTCACTTTAACTACTCGATACACGCTACAAAGCGAAAGAGGGACGAGGAGTAAGGGTGGTTGTGTTGAATTCTCTGGTGTGGTTTTGTGCTGCTTTTTTTTTTTTTATTTAATCTTTTTTTTTTTTTTCCTTTCTGAAAAGCAAAATATCTCTCAATGTAATATTTATGTAAAAAGCCAGTTATGTAACTCTCGCCTGCCTTTCGCTTTTGTTACCTCTCTGGACTGTGCAGCTCTACTGTTTTTCCTCACGACAGATTGTATTAAAACCTGCAAATCCTGATGAAAGGAAAGAACAACCGGGTGCCCACAGCACAGACTTTAATTTCGAGCCCTTTTTAAGGGCTTCAGGCTGAGAGACAATGGATCTATTTAAGATCTGTTTTTTTGGCTGGAGGTATTCTTATTGAGTGTTTTCTTGTCACAGTGCACTCTGGAACATCCCTGGCTTCTGCAGTGTTTCTGTCTCTCTCCTCCTCTCTCTTCTTCTTCCCCCCTTCCCCCAAACTTTGGATGTAGACAATGAAGGCTTTTTCCCTTTTCTCTCCTGACTTTAATGCAAGTGTCAGGTCAGTCTCTGTGTAACAGCAGCAAGTGCAGAAGCATAGTGAAATTTTAGGTTGCACTGAACTTCGTTATTCAGTTTTTATTTCATCTAAGTGATTGATATGTGTAGAGATCCAGAGATCCTTTTGATTAGGATTTAATTGATTTCTGTCAAATGCAAGAAAAAAAAATGTATAACCTTGCTAAAAGAATACAAAATGAGGGTTTGGGGGAGTTCAAAAAGGAGAAAAAAAAGAGTTCAATACTAAGAAAAGTTAATACTTTCTGATCACAGTAAGAAAACACTCCTGTACTTATTGCAACCAATTCATTCCCAGTTGTATCCTCTGAGGAGCTGACCTGTTTGTGGATGCGAACATTGTGTCAGGGTTTGTTTTCTTTTGCCCTTTACAAATCGTTCTTGTCTGCGTGCACATTCTTGGACAGATTCTTCCCTAGCGTAATGCTGCTAATTCTGTTGATATTATGTCAGGAGTCTATTAGGTCAATTATAAAGTTATAGGGCTCGATTCTCAGTTATTTTAAAGTGTTTTTCTGGCTTTGGAAAGGAGTCATAAAATGAGCCTGAGTGTGAATTATGCCTACTTCAGGCATAATAGAAAAAATAGTTAAAGCTGACATCTTTCAACAGTGATCCCTGAGACAAGCTTTAAATGAAATAGGATTTTGTGAAAACAGGAGGTGGAATATTTTAAGTTCTATAAGTATATTATAAGCTGTATTAAGTATATTTTCACCAAATTGCTGGGGACCACATATATATTCAAAAGCATATTGGAACACCTGGATTCCCTGCCTGATTCTGAAACCAGCCCTTGCTTTGGCTCTGGGCAAAGAAAACTTCTGCCTCCATTTCTGTCTCAGCACAGAATCTCTTAGGGATTGTAGTAGTAGATACTTGGTTTATTATGCCCTAAAGAAACATTCTAAAGCTATTTTGTTAATGTTTATAAAGTGAATTTAAATGCACAGGGAGAAAGTGTTGAAATAATTTGGAGAGGTTAAAAAAACATTTAAACCTCAGGCCGGTGTTGCCATAAAGACCAAATTGTGGGCACCAACCACAACTAAATGTTAGCTGGAAATCAGAAAACGACCCTGATCAACAGAGGATTAAATTCTGGAAGTCTGTGGACCTGCAAACCTTTGTAGGTGTAAGATGGAGCTGAATCGCTGTATCAATAGCAGTACACGACATGGTTGCATGCAATGGAGGAGGTCAAACTCCTTAAGATCTCTTATGCTGGTGTCCCTAATAGCTGTCAACCTGTGCTTGGAAGATGCAGACTGTGTAGTTTTGCAGAGAACATGATAAATACAATTCCAGTGTTTAACTTAATCAAAAGAATGATCATATGTCTGAATGAAAATTACTTTCTTCTCAATTAATTAATTTCTTCTCAAAATTAATTTCTTCTCAAAGTTTTACTCTGTAAGTTTTTTGTCTGCACTACTTATAATGGAAGACTTATTTGGAATAGGTTTAAAAAACCTGATAACTTTTAACAGTAGACAGGCAAATTTCCCTCTTAAAGGCATTTCTCAGTTACTGAGAAGTTTTTTTGCATGTCACTAGGTTACTTCTAAATTCCCACATCTTCAGTCCCCCAGCTTTGCTTTGTATGCTTACGTGGAGTTGTAACAAGACACTAATGTTCCTTAATGATCAAACACACATTTAATTATTTTCTAAGTATTTATGAGTTAAACAAGAAGAAAAACCTCGGAAATGCCTGCTGCTAAAAGTCTGGTCATATATACACAGCTGAACAGCAACCAGAATGATAGAATTTCATGTTTTCTGCAGAGTGGAAACCTAATTTTAATTTATGGAGGAGAGGGCGATTTGACTTGACCAGATGCTAGACATGCAACCTGTGAAACTTCTGTCTTCCTAA
The DNA here is from genome assembly GCA_028020825.1 of Podargus strigoides. Lineage (NCBI taxonomy): Eukaryota > Metazoa > Chordata > Aves > Caprimulgiformes > Podargidae > Podargus > Podargus strigoides. Next base: position 3,156,722 of record CM051635.1, read on the forward strand.
ATTCATAGGCAAAATAGGCAAAAGTGATGATTTGAACAGTTTCTGAAATGAGATGTTAATATTCAGTTTTAATGAATAAGACTTCATTTCACAACTTAGAAGGACTCTGCTATTTTATTTTTAAACATAAGCTGTTTGAGTCCTGCCACTATGAAGATCCGTGCCTTAGTTTTCTTAAATTCAAGCTTGTTATTTTAGAGAAAAGGTTAAATATGAACCTTAAGGGTTTAAAAACAACAACAAAAATAGACCTCTACGTTAATTTTTATTTTAAAAATTCATTATTTTTCTTCCCTGACACATGCTTGGGGTTGGGTATGTTGCAAAAATAGCTAGGTAACACAATTTTGCTGTATCCAGCAATGTGCTGAATTAGCTACAGCAGTCTTTTTTTATCTAGCAATTATTCTGCACGGTTTCCTCCCTCCTTTTTCTCAAAACAGTCTTTTTTGCAACTTGGACAGTTTGGTTGAGGTTTATTACAATGTTGTGTCCTCCCCTATCAGTTATTCCTTGCTAGTGCCTTCAGTAGTTTCACAGGTCTTTTTGACTTACAGAAGTCTGTAAGAAATGAAGCAAGAAGTGATAATTTTAGAGTAGTTGTAACAGAAGTATCAGGCCCACTCCTACCGAATGTTCCTTCCCTCCTCCTTTTCAAAATTATTATCTTACACATTCACAGCAAACGAAACAGAGGGTTCATTTCTCCCACCCAAGAATCCCATCTTAGTCTTTGCCATTAAACCTGATGTATGCAGGTGGGCCATGACTTGATGATCTTAGAGGTCTTTTCCAGCCAAGGCTATTCTGTGATTCTGTGAGTGCCTGCATCAGTGCAAGCCCCACGAGGGATGCACCCTGCACTCTATCATCCTCACTTTAGGGAAGGAGCACATCCTTCTTTCCTCCTGGGTTTGTTTCTGTATCTGGTGACTGGAGTGGGAAGGAGGGATGAGCTCTCTTCACCTTACTGATACGGAGGCTTAAAAACAACTCTTCAAGACATGACCTTTATACCTGTAGTAAAAGAGAACAAGGAATGAGACTTGATAATCCGGAGAGTGTAAAGGAGGTAAAATCTTGTAAGAAAATTAACTGTAAACAGTTCTGTGGGTACTCAGTTTGGGGTATTATCTCATAATTTCAACTGAAGAAACATCTTACTTATTTGGCTTTTAGGATGTGTGATGCAACTCACCCCTTTAGGGAAGTTCTTGCAGAGACAAGATACAAAGAGAGCTCGCCTGTGTGAGCAGAGGAGAGGATTGTTCACTCCTGAGTTCTTGCTGATTTTTGTGTGAGTGGTTGCAGCAGAATAGATGGACTCATTGCTTTGTGCAGCGAGCAAGAGAAAAACACACTCCATTGATAATGTTTAAAATCAAAATAAATAATAATGCTCTTCATGGAAAGATTGTGGAAAGTATTAACAGAGAACAGAGCAGAAAACATCTGAAACCATCTTTGCCCAGTTTTCACTGCGTATATTTCTTAAACTGTTTTTCTGCCTAAGTTTCTGTTAGGTATCCTGATTACCTTAGGCCCCTTACATGACTGGGGGGGAAGGCAAAGTTTCAGTCTCATTTTCTGGGATCCATCTAAGTACACATTTCTGATTAAAAAGTGTCCGTTGCTGCTGAGGCTGAAAAGGTCTGTGCTGCTGGGAGGGAGGGGCAGATCCATAATGGTTGTTCGGGCTGTCGTGTTTCTGAGAATCAGCTGTTTTCTTCTTTATACTGCAAAGATTAAACAAAGAATGTTAAACATTTCCCAATTTAGCATTTATAATGGAAAGCGGCTGTAGGGCCACAGCTCGCTGCTGCAAGGGCAGGCGTTCATATTAGGAGTCACTTAAAAAGGCTTTTATTTTCCTATCCGTTCCTCTCCCAGCCTGGCTGCTTGTTCTGCAGTCAGGTGGAGGCAGCTTTAAATTTTTACTTTGATTTAAGTAGGAGCTAATTTATTTTGGGAAATGAAAGTTAAAGCAGCTCAGCCATCTGCAAAGTGGAGGAGGAGGAGGCAGTGGGTTTCTTTAACTTTTCCAATCTCTACGATTCTATTTCGCACCAACAAACAAGCAAAAATTACCTTCCTGAGCCCCTATTAGTAATAATATGTAGTATTAATGATCTAATGTCTTAGTTTCAACTCTTCATCTCTGTTTCTAAAAGATACATATTGGCTGTGTTCAGTGTTCACTCTTCTTTAAACTTGCATCCAGCTCAGGAGCTTTGAAGTAAAAAGTTGTAGTCTTGAGTGCAGCAGAATGACATTTTTTGACCTACTGGCAGCTCAGCTTTTTCTGTAGCATTTCACTAGTGATGACGTGGAGCACTGAGACTTTCCATTCCTCATAGCAAAGGCAAAGAATGCTGATGGGTGACTGGTAAATGAAAAAACAAAAAATAATAATGGGAGAGGGGGAGCAAGGCTGCATTTTGATATCCTGGTGTATGCTTTTATTGTGGTTGTTTATCAGGCTTTCCTTTTTAGTTTTACTTGAAGAGTCCATAGTGGAAACAAATATGTTCTTCAAAATTGTTAGTTGAAGCGGAGGAGAATTTAAGTTTTATTCAGTTTTATGTATGTTTTATTCCCTATCAAAGTGAAATAAGTGTTAATACAGTTAGTTTTTTAACAGAGCAGCTAAAAATGTCCTTCTCCTGCCTCTCCATTGGCTAGTTTTCAGAAATCCAGTAGTACTCTGTCATCACATGGGGACAAGATATGAACATCTTATGTGATTAAAACATTTTGAGAAAAAAAGAAATATTTCTGGTTCCTTGTATAAATTGTAAGCACTAGAAAGAAATCAGATATCCATTTTCTGCCTTCTGCAGCCTGCCTGCAAGTAGGTTTTATCTAAACAAAATAGCCTTGCACTCAGAGCACACAAAGATTTGTGTGTTACTTCAGTATCCACATGAGTAATTTTATTAACCTCTTATCTTAAATATGTGTGTAAATGTTTGCCCACCTTTTTGTTTCTTAAGGGAAGCTTTTTACAATTTATTTTGTTGGAATAAATCAAAGTTTGAGTTTAAAAAATATTTCAGTCTTCTTGTGATTGCATTTCTTACAGAATATTGGAAATTTTGGACTGTGCATCTGTTTAGGCACGTGGAGAAAGACAAGACTGAGATCATGTAAGTCATGAAACAGGGTGAATAATCCATACTTTGTTCTCTCACCATTATCACAATTTATACCCGGATACCCAGATGCAAGTAATAAACCAAAAAGGAAAAGAAAAAAAAAATATCTAGTTAGCTTTTATTTTTAAAGTGATTAATGAAAAGCAAAGTTCAAATGAGGCCACAAATCCTGGTGGTGCACAATGGGTTGATTTATTTTGTAAATAGACCATGGATAATTAACCATAAAACAAAACTTTTTTTTTTTTTTTTTTTAATGGAAACTTGCATAATGACACTGGTTTCTTTTAGTTGCTGTGAGTTGCACAGAGGGATAACGACTTATTCACAACTGGTTGCAACTGGTTACAGCCAAGAAAGGAAAAATCCCAGAGCAGTTAGAAGAAAAAGACTGCTAAAACCCTGCTGCACTTGCAGTTTTATAGTAAGGCATTTACTAATGGCTGCAGAACGGGCAAAGCTACCTGTGTACGCTACAGCAAAAGAGTGGATATGTACATACTCTGATGATGCTTGCCATGTTATCCTATGCTTTGGCTTAAAACTCATAAGCAAAAGACAGCCCGTGCAGCTGGCTTTGTAGTCCACAATTTTGTATTGGCTTCTAAACAGTGTTAGTTTATGCTTTGTTACAAGCTTCCTTGGTGCCTGTATCTCACTACTCTGGCACTGGGGGAAGAGTCCTCTGGATAGTCAAAATAGTCTGACTTGCTGCCAAGTCCTCTTGTGAGCCAGAGAGTGATGGTAGTTTTTCAGATATGTGATATGAGAAAACTGCCTGCCTGATGTCCCCCAAATTTGTCTCTTCATATTCCACAGTCATCTGTGGAAGGGATCTCTGATGCCCAAGAAGGAGAAGGTCCAATTTGTTGTGAAAGTACATTCACTACTAATTAAAACTACCAGCTGGGATTACAGCCCTGGAGACTGTAAATAAACTAGAGCATAAGATGTTCAGATGACAATATGGCCACTTTTGTGGTGGTTTGTGTTCGTTGCCTGGACTCAGATTTGCTCATCTCATGCCAGCTTATTTGGGCGAGAAGAGGGTTTATGTAGGTAAGAGTCAAGACGCAAGAGGTTGAATTTGCCACACAGACACTGGCTACATGGACACATTAGCTTGCTCTCACACGCCACAGTGTGCCTTAAAATACTTTTGTCCATATATGTGAGGTCTGCAGTTCACCCAGACTTAAATTCTAATCATGCTGTGTTCATGTGAGAGTTAGCTATTGGTGCAGCTGTGCTGTGTTTCACAGAAAGTGGCTCTAAAGTACTTGTAAAAAGTCCTCTTCGTTCCCAGAGACAGCCTGGGTAGGCAGAGGTAGTAGCTAAAACGTTTAAAAACACCCAAGTTTTACATACGTTGATGCTGGTAAGGGTTCTCTGTCCTAAACTGATTGTACACATGTTGCTGCTTCTGCAATTTTGGAGTATGTATTTGTCAGCAATGTACTGCAGAGACTGAGAAGTAGATTGTTAACGTCACACAGTCACCTGCTATCTGCAAGAGCTTAATTTAGATAATGGGATATAAGAATTGTGTGTTTTTAGTCTAGATCCCAGTTGCAACACAGGGCCTTAGATCAATGCTTTAAACCCATAACCAGAGAACTGCTGAGTTCCCACTGTGTTACTGACACTAGTAACTACAACACATGGGCTGACACTTAGAATCTTTTTTTAGGCCAAAGAGTCAAGTTAAAATAGCACTTAGTTTGAGCAAGAGGCTTCTGTTGTGGGTGGGAGTCATGCTGGGGGCAGCATTAGCATTGTACTTTCAAACGACATGGCAGTGAAGACAAGACCCCAAAAGCATGTTAACTCTCTGAGGCTCAGTACAGTCTTTGGCATCTCTTCCATCTCTGTTGGAAGGGAAGGCAGCCAGGGTGCACTGTGGTGGTGCTAACTGGATGTGACTGCCCCACGGGGTCTCCCTTGAAACTGCTCTTTGTCAGGCTTTTGCATCTGGGAAGTGTGGCGATGCATGGCATCTGCTATGTGCTGTTTATAAGTCAGAACTTGATTTTATTGACTAACTGTATCTTGTGACAATCTTTTTCTGTGCTCTGCATCATGCCAAAGAGACAGGGGAGTGGTGCTGGCATATCTTTGTATGAATAGGTCTGTCATTAAATATTTGAAATAGAAACATCTGAAATAGATCTTGCCTGAGAAGAACAATGGGGCAACTAGAGAAAGCCAGTTCTCTCCAAGTTCGCTTTTGGTGGCTGGAGTTGTAAGCAAACAGAAGAAAGAACAAAGAGACCAGGTATTGGTGCAGGGGCTTAAAAACACAAACCCTGGGAGGCATGAAGGGAGACGCAAGGAGAGTTGAGAGAGGGGAGGGGAGGGATGCTTAGCAGAGAGAGGGTTTTTCTCATTTATTTGTTTGTTCTAATAATTAAGACCAGCTAAGGGAGAAGGAAGCTGCTAGAAGAGGACTGAGAGTCCCTCATTTGGAAGAGGCACTGTGTTTAGGAAAGGGAAACGTTTCGTCTAATGTGGATCTAAGCCTGAGGTTCCTTCACTGCTAGTGCCGAGGATGCTGAGGCACGGAAGTGCCTTTGGGTGTTTTCTATTTTCTCCGATCTCTAAATCTGTATTTTTGTTTTGTGGAGAGTGAGGGAGTCAGCCATCTTCCGTGGGCAGTTGGGTTCTGAAATCTTACTGCTAGGAAGGGGTTACAGACAGCCTGAGCTGAAGGTGCACGCAAGATGAAGGGAAGAGTGTTCAACTCCTTTCAGATTGTGGAAGGTGTCAGCACATGTGTCCAGTAAACAGGACACAAATTCAGCAGTCTGCTTGGTGTGCAGCAGGAAAAGTGCTGTTAGAGGTAATTGTAGTTCAGGCTTTTGAACAAGCCTTTGTATTTCTCCCTTACAGTAATAACCTATTTGTAAAGATAAGCAATCCGAACTCCTTTTATTTTAGCCACCCTATCTCTTCCCAAATACCTCTCCACCTCAGTACTCTATAGTTTAAAAAACCCACAGGTGAAGTAGTCCCAAGACTTTCTCCATCTCTGCTTGGCAAAGCGTGGCACCTAGAGCTGTAGTAGCTAGGCTCCAGTTCCAGTTAGAAAGTGCTTTTGTAGGGGACTAAGTGCTGCCGTTGTCTGGGTCCTTGGACTTATGCTCCAGGCACTGCATTCAGAAATTTGCTTTATAAGAAACAAAAATTACTTGGTTCTTACTGAGGTTCTGTCCACGTTGCAAAAAAACCCTTCACCAAATGGCACGGGAAACAACCTCGTAAGCATCTGAATGCTGAAATAGCCAGGGGATGGCAGTCACTGGGAATAATGTGCTGTCACACTTCAAGGCCCAGCTGTACTTCAGCTCCTTTTGGTCTTCCTAAATAGATACTTCTATACGTTTTCACTCTTGCTGCTTCCTGATCTAGGTGTCTTCATGGTATTTTGTATTTTATTCATTTGGAAATGTATGAGCAGTGATCAAGAGCCTTCTTAGCAGTTAGAGCAAATGGTTAAATAAGAAGAAATTCTTAGATGTTAATATCTTATTAATCTCAATTGCTCTCACATTTCTCTACTGGTTAAGTTTAAGGTTACAGGGAAAGAGCAGAAACAACTAGCATTCCCCTCACTTCTCACTCCAGATTCTTCTGTAGGACTCTCTGTGACTGGCAGTCTGCTGCTTTATCCTGCTCAGAACTGGTTTTGAATCTTCCCTAAATGGCAATAGCAATTACTGGTACTTGACCCAACAAGAAGTGTGTTAGTTGTTACATAAATGACTGTCTGAAAAAGCCTCTTACCTTTCATACGTCAGTAAGCTCCACCGGTTCGTGGACAGGAACAACATACCAGCTGGATTATTAATAATAATTAGATTGTCACCGATATATTGATAGCTTTGCAGAGGTGTAACAAGCTTCTGAGGCTCACTGAAGTGTACTGAAGGTCAGGACTATAAGCACTTAAAGAAATACCTAGTGGTATTCTCTTCTTGTGGAAATACTGGTTCATTATAAAAAGGCAACTTCTAGAACTCATATTTATTTTCATTATTCATATTTCCAGATAAATCTTTGTGGCATTTGTGGAACAGAAATGCTTTTGTTTCAAAGTTTTCTTTCAAAAATGTATTCTATGTTCTAATATAAAATTTAAATCAAAACTGAAAGTAACAATCAAAACAAAATTATTTTGTCAAAACAAAACATTCAACTGATTGAAATGATTTTTTATTTTTGTTTCATGGGCAACTTTGCAATGCAGTGTTTAATTCAACTGTGAAACAAAAGCAAATTTTAAAGTCTGTAGCTATCCTGTAAAGCAGGGATGTCGGGTTGTGTCTGGGATCTTCTAGGTGGCAATTAGGGGAGTTCTTTATCAGAATTCTACTAAATCTGTTTTTAAAAAAATCTATTAAATCTGTCATATTCTATTAAATCAACAAAAAATCTAAAATGTGTGAGGACCCTTAGACTGTGCCAAAGTCATCTTGTATTGATGTTATAATGGGATGTTCTATCTCTGTACCAGTTCATCAGAATCTGTCTCCGCAGCTGTATGTAGCTCTCCCACAGATATATTCTGTGTTTCTGCTCAGCAAATTGTGAAGCCTTTGATACCATTTCAGCTCTCCAGGCTTCCTTCCCTGTGGGCTGGTTGTGGACCAAACCTTTCAGGTGCTGAGTGCTGATCTTGGTGCAATTGCCTGAGAAGTCAGCAATCAGTTGAATGTAATGATAGTGTGAGTGTATACTAACCCACTCATGGGGTACCTTGGTTATTCAGATCTGACTTAAATTTGGATAGGTACATCAATGGCATATTCCTTAAGAATAATAAGCACTGCAGCTTTCACAAGTTAGGCATAGGGCAGTCAGCATCTGATCACCCATTCTGGGGAAATTGTGGCTCTGCAAACTTCGGGCTTCTCACTCTGACCAGAGGTAAACACAAGATGACAAAGCAGTACAAATTGAAAAGCTTTCCCATTCATTAGACCGCCTAACCTCTTGTTTCTTTTTTTTCAAACCTGGAAAGGGGTATTTTGTGATACAGAAAAGCTACTTCTAAATAAATATGTATTTGGACAGTAGCATAGTTGGTTCAGTTGTTACAGGCCTGCGACAAGGCAGGCAGGAAGATATACTTTGTCCAACAGCTGTCTCCTGTGTTCATCAGAATATTTTTATGTGACTAAGCATGTAACCTGCTATATCAGTATAAATTCAATTTAGTCTTAAGAAGGCTGATTTAATCTGAAGAATATATTTTGCACTGCCCTTGGACATGAAGAGCTGGGTTATTGATGTCTTTAGGTCTTAAAAAATATAAAAATAAAAGCTCCCCCACCCGAGAGCTCCAGAAATAAATAAATAAAATAGTTTATGTTGTGGACACAGTCACAGTATATCCTGCATGCTGGTGGAGCAGCACACATCAAAAAGATAGTAATATAAGCAGTAAAATATCCCAAGCAAACAGAAAGCATCTGTAGATCTTACCTAGCTGGCTAATATTATTGGGATGGTTGTTTTTATCTTACCATGCCATTAATGCTTTGGAAATGTATATGTGCACGCTGAGGGTTTGCCAGGAGTTGAACTGTCTTCATAATGGTTATATTCAATTGCTGCATTGTGCCTGAATGCCTACAGATGTGTAAGAGGACAGGAAAGGTACTCAAGAAACTATTAGACCATGCAGGATCTGGTCTACCAACTCTAGTCACAGGAGAATGTAATGTGCTATAAACAGGATGTAAAGAAACATTTATAAAGGTGTTTGGAGAAATTCTTGGATGTCGCTGAAGTGTTTGTTAGCTGGCGTCCCAAGATTGATAGCCTATGTCCCTTTTGTTGTGAGGCTGCCTTGGATAAATAACGCATCAGGCTCAGAGATGTGATTGAACTGGCAAGATTTGTATCGCTAAAAACTTGTAGCAAATGTAAAGAGAAAGCTATTCTGCCTCCCCTTCTCATTCACTACCTTTTATTTCCCTCACTGTGTGCAGGAGTTGAATGCTGACACATGTTTCTAAGCCTTCACTTCTACCTGGTACTCACTTGCCAGTCTGTCTTCAGAAAGTCAAGGCTATTTCTGCAGGGTATAAGAGTGAATGCTCAAGGGTGTAGACAGGCGGTTTGACTGTATGTTTTTCAAACAGTGTTTTGCTTGTATATAGCATTTCTTGTAGAAAAAAGAGATGAAGTTTCCTTGGAATGTGTATGGAGCCTGATCTAAATTCTATCCTTGGCTTTAGCAGGCTGGGGATGAAGTCCATGTTGGAAATTCTTCACTCAAACTGCTGCATGCAGTCAGAACCCATGCCTGTCATTCAAGCTGTTGCAGGTGCTGCCTTCAGCCCAAAATCAACACCAGCAGTATGGCTGCTCTGACTGCAGATACAGTAATCAGAAAAGTTCTGATGTTACCTTGATATTGTTATTGAAGAAATCCCTTCTTGCAGTATGAGTCTGGGTACCCTGAGATTTCCTGGTCTGCTTTTTTATCTTTTCTTACCATCTCTAGAGGTAAATGGGCCATTTTGCTGAAAAAATGAGATGGTAAGCATTAATCTGAAGAGATTCCTAATAGGTGTATATTGGCAACACAGGTAGTAGAGCCCTACTAAGCAGACAGGCTCCCTTTTCAAGAGTCAAAGGTCTTCAGGTCAAGAAGTCAAAGAGACTTTCCCAAAAGTTAATTTTGCATCAGTACGTTGTGGATTGCTGCCCCTCCAAAAGTATTGTCTTTCGCAGGTCCCAGCAGTCTGATGTAACTAATATTCTACATAGCATTGCTTCCAGTGGTAGCTCCTGGGCAAGAGGGATTGGTTTATCCCACCGTGGCTCCCACAAAACCATTAGCAGTGCACCAGACATAGGATTGGCTCATCCTGTCTCTGGTGTGCATCCAGGTTAATTTTGGATCCCTTTTTGGATTCAGCTGTTTAATAGTGCTGCACTGGGAGTGTCAGAAATGGCAGCTTCTGTCTTGGGGATGACAAATTTCACAGTGTATTATTTAATTCCTTCTTCTATAGCACTTCATAAAGCATCTTCACTTACAATTTTCTAATATTCAGTGATAAATCAATTTGGGAATAGCGTCCTTCAGTAAGGAGCCTGTTGCAGAAGTCCTTTGATCATTACATTGTACAAGAACTTTGGGGTTTTATGATTGAAAGTTCCGATATAAATATGAGATTGCTGTATTTATGGGAAAAGCTTGATGTGATCTGGCTGTTATGTGGGATGTTTAAGAGATTCGGAAATATCTCTAAAGATGAAACAATGGGAAGCTGCTTTTGTTGGACGTGATGATCTTCAAGGTCTTTTCCAACCTAAATGATTCTGTGATTCCCTAACTCCTGACATGATAAGGCAAAACAAGGTCATGTAAAAAGTCATGGTTGCAACTCCAGCAACAGAGCTGAATGGATGATTTGCAACAAATAGTTTAGTTGCCACATACAGCTTTTGTCTTGTCAAATATCCACAAGTTGATCAGTCTCTTTGATTAAGGAATCAGTGGAGTTTATTTGATGACTACCTTCAAAACTTATAGTCTATGGACTCTGTAAATGGAGGGGAAAGAGGTATGGCTGTGGTTTTAATACTATTTGCAAAAGCCTGTTCTGTAATCTTCCTCTCTGTCATCCATCTTGTGATCTTGCGTGACATGATGCCAGGCATTTAGGACTCTCTGGTTTTGATGAAAGTTGGTAACGAGTTTAGTGTTCATACAAGAGTTAATGTTTGGCAGAGAGGAGGCTTCACACAGGCTCACGAATCCTCACACATCCTTCACGTTACCTTTATTTTATTAACCCTGTGACTGAAATGGTAAAACATGAGGAACAAAAAAGGGATAAAGGAGACCTTGATGCTGCATGGGTGAGGTGGGGAACAGGGTGTGATTATTTCATGAGTGCAGTGATTCAGAAGATCAGCATGAAGCTAGATGCTTCTGTTCACTGCACACAAGGGCAGAAACATGCCAGGAGTTGTTGCTGGTAGTCCTGCATTCAGAAAGGGAGCATGGCATTCACTTTCCAGCCAGCAGAGAGTGGAGGAAAGACAGAGAGCTGCAGACATCTGTTCTTGTGCTTGCTTACCTACCCGTGTTCCTGGAGGTTTTGAAGTCGGATTTGAAAAGCACATATGACAGTCATTGTTTTTGACCATACTTTACAACTTCCTACTGACTTTAGTGACACAAAATTCGGACCTCTGTAATTTAAGTAACGACGTACACAAGGCACTCTCGGTGAAAGGGCTGGGAACAAAACTTAGTTCCTGGTTTCCTGCCTATTATTTAGGACATATCTGATTTGAAATCTGTTTTCTGCATACCCTTGCGTGCATATTCCTTGGCACATGTGCTTCTTGCCATTATGGGGCAGATCCCATAGATTTTCTGCGTCATTAGTAGAGAGAGCCAGTCATTGGGAGGGGGAAAAAAAAAAGCTTATTTGCCTGAGCTGTTAAGATTTTTTCTCACAGTTCTGCCTGTGGCGCCTGTCACTAGCAGTCACATAAGGACAATTTTACCATTCTCTCCTGCTGCTCTAATTTTTTTTTTTTTTTTTCAGTGCCAGTACATGTATTTGTTATTCTTTATAACTCCCTTTGAAGTTGGGAATCCAAGGGGAATCTAAAACCGACCAGATGTTTCTGCTGCTGGAGACACAGAAGACAGCAAGGATTAAGTTTAACTGAAACTTAGTTCTCTACAAAACCCATTGCAGTGAGAATTCTTCCTCAGATAGTTTTATTTATTATTTATATTTGCCCTTGCCATCCTGGGTAGGTGATACCTCAAGTCGTCTTGCCCGGGAGGAAAATGGATGATTTATCCAAGTAAATAGTGTATCAGCAGCTGCCTGCAATGATTTCCCTTATGGGGTTTCAGTTCTATTACACTGCATATTTCCCACCCACACTCTTTATACAGCATTTCTTGTTGAGGAAAATCATTCCCATGTCTGTAACTCTGAGGAAAGATATGTGGAACCATCCAAAGTGAGGGCAGTGCAACTTGTGCATGCGTGGGGAGGGGTGACATACTTGAGAAGGTACTGGCCAGAAAGCAGTACAAGGTTTTAACTCCTCCTGTTATGGCTGGAAGAGGAGAGAAAGGAGTAGCAGCTGACACACGGGACTGGCTACGGGAAGGAAGGGATGTGCTAACCTCCTAGAAGTGAGGGCAGAAGAAGTTGCTCAGGTGGGAAGGGACAGGAAGAAATGCTATTATTAACTTCTGAGTTCAATTTAGATGCTTTTGAAGATGCAAGGCAAGAAAAAAAAAATTTAAAAAGTTTTAAAATAGTCTATGATATGAAATATGTTAGTCTTGTGAGATGTCTCAGTTTCTTCTCCCAGGTAACAGTGATAGGACAAGGCGTAACGGCCTCATGGTGTGGCAGGGGAGGTTTAGATTGGATATTAGGAACAATTTCTTTACCCAAAGGGTTGTCAAGCCCTGGCCCAGGCTGCCCAGGGCAGTGGGGGAGTCCCCATCCCTGGAGGGATTTCAGAGCTGTGTAGATGAGGTGCTGAGGGACATGGGGCAGTGGTGACTGGGCAGTGCTGGGTTAATGGTTGGACTGGATGATCTTAGAGGTCTTTTCCAACCAAGGCGATTCTATGATTCTGTCTCCATGACCAAATTCTGCAATGGGAGATCCTGCTGGCCTGCTTCTGTAGCCATGGCCACCAGAGAAGATAGTGCACAGTCAGACCTCACGGTGGTCCGAATGGGAAGGCAGTGAACAGAACAAAACCTTGGTCTCTCTCTCCCTTAGCCATGGCTTAAGCTAAAATTTGGATCCACTTCCAGGTTTTAACCACCCCAGATTTCTGGGGTACTTGTTGCCAAGTTATCTAAGTTTATGGGACTGTCTGTCCCTGTGCCTGTCTCTCACCCCGTACGTAGCTGTTGAGCACGACGATCGCTTTCAGCCAAGTCAGAAAGAACTGAAAAGATAATTCCTTTTCTACAAAACGGGTATCTAAGGAGAGGAAAAGAACTCCAATTAGCGCCCCTGCTGAGGGAAAGACAAGCAGAACTTACCAGCTGAGCGTGTTCGACAGAGGACAGCTGGCTGGCCAGCACAGGCTTCACTCCAGAAGAGCCACAGCACATGCTGTCTTTTGCTCACCGAGAATTTTATTTTTATTGTGGGAGAGGAGACCTATGGTAATTGCACTCGTATTGTGTAGCACTCGCTCTGATCACAGATCAGTAGGAAGACAGACTTTACTGGGATTTGTTTCATGTCTGAGCTGTTTTGTTTTCTTTAAAGTTCATCCCCCTTTCTCGTCGGTAGGTCGAGGTACACCTCTGGCTGATAGTGCTTTCCACTTCCTCTCTGCTGTGGGGTTACAGCAGCTTTCCCCTGATTTTTCTCCATATGGATTCAGTTCATTGTTTCACACCAAATCTCACTGCTTCTCAACTCTCAATGTCACAGCCACCATAACTGAGAAATAGTATCGGGCTCTGCCTAAGTTACTGTTTAATTGGCCAGATGAATCGCTAACGCCTTCACAGAGGCACTGTCCTCCATCATTAGCTGTTGGAGTTGCCTCCTAATATTGCAAGGCCCTGCACACCACCCTAATTTGTTTTTAAACAGGGAAATCAAAACCTTGGTAATTATATAGAGCCTCCTAATAAACATTAGGTGAAAATGCATGCACTGTAACGAGCGCTTTTCAGAACAGCAAAAGGGAGTGGAGAAGATAATTTGCTAGTGCCTACACTTACTTAAAGCTGCTTTTCTGATCTTAAAATCTAAAAAGAAAACAGATCCTGGGAACACTGGGTGGTTTGGGATGTTCTGTGAGGTTTTGAGGAAAGATAAAAAGAAAATAAAGCAATCACATGTTTTTTATTTTATATTTGTAGGACCCGAATTTCCCAGCTTTATATTAAAGGGAAACAAGTTAAAATCAGAGAGTTTTGGACCTACGTATTTTTTCCTCTTCTTTATTTTTTTTGTCAAGACATAGAGGCAGATGGTATGAAAAGTATTTATATTGGTCTCTCTGCTGACGGAGCTTAACCTAATAATCCAGGACTTGGAACTGGGTGCTTCGATAAAAACACTTTCTGAGAGATTTTTCCATTCAAAACACCAGGAGAAGTTTTTTAATTGACAACATCAGAAATTAGTATCCTACCAGGACTACATTTCTTTGCACCTTATTACTCAGAACAAAAGATTAATATATACTCATTCCAAGCATGAGAGTTTTCAATAATTTTTTCCTAAATTAAACCAAAGATGAAGTGAAATGGTTTACCACAGGATTGTGAGAGTGAAAACAGGGGGAAAGTCCCAGTTCCATGTCAGTTATTGCTTTGTCCTAGTTTAAGCACTTGACTCTCTTAAGGTGATTGCTCCATTTTCTTGTTTTTTATAGTGTGCTAGATATTTTGAAATTTGCAGACTTAGCTCAGTCTTTGAAATGAAGAAATCTCAGCTCTGAAAATGCCAAATTAAACTGTGATTCTGAGTTCCCCTTAATTGTGAGCAACTTCACATACAGAAAAAGCAGCACTCCAGTGTGGTTCCCCTTCTCTCAGCTTCAGTCTGAACTTCATCTCATAACCCAACTGTAATGGGGCAAACTGAAAGACCAAAGCCAACATATAACATGGTTCACATCTAAAATTTGGAGCTCAGGTCTCTGTGGACCCCACCTGCATTCTTAGTTTTTTGTATGTGTGTGTTCTTGAGACATTGCTTTTGAAATATATACAGGAAACTAAGCCTAGCTGAGAAGATTATAACTTGTAAACATTTTTCTGTGTATGTTTTGACAGAATGGTATGGGGGCGGGGGGGCAGGGTTGTGGATTTAAAAAATAGTTTTATGCTTTCGTAACACAATCCGTAGCCCATTTTAGACTTAGTTCTGATTAAACAAAGATATTCAGATGTGCTGTGGAAGTTAGCAGATAATGAAACAGGTTCCTTAGCATTGTGACACCAACACTCCAAAGCAGCCTGACCAAATGGGGCAGGTTACACCCTACTTTCTTGGATCAGTGTGTGCTTTTTTTTTCCAGCTGCTATACAGTGGCTTTAAAGGTTACTTCTTGTGTCATTTACAGTTGTCTTCTTCCATACAGAAGCACTGCAGGGAAGAGTGCCCAGTGGAAAGGGCCAGTTCTGCAAGCATGGCTTACCTGTTGTCTGTAACATAGCATCTTAACATAGTCAAAAAGGAATGTCTCTTTTATCTCTTGCAGTCTTGGGTATTGGAGTATATAGGCAAAGAGTCCAAACCAATAGGGAGCCAGAGGGTAGATTGCACATCTGACTGTGAGAGTCATCATCAGGCCAAGTACTCCATCAGGCCAGTTGGAAAAGCATCTTGTTACTCAGATGTGGGGCTGGATTTATGTTCTGCCCAGTGTGCTCATTTAGAGAGGGAGGATTAGATAGCCCATAACATAGCTGTTGCTACTCTTGAGCACCGAGGAGTTACTAGTCCTTTCTGCTATGCTCGGGGTAGTGAGTGTGTGAATAGGGTAAGAACTTGGATGCAGCTCCAGTATCCCCAAACTGGCTGAGTTATTCCAATGAAGTAACATAGACCTCTGTGGAGCACATTCTCTGCCTATTCACGTGCATTTACGTTCTGTTCTGTTGGTCTTGGAAAACATTATGCCTCCTGTGATCGCTTTCTCAAGCAACGTTCCCACTTCCCTCATGATTTAACAGCTGCCGAACAGTTGTGGTTCTCAGATCTACCTTTCTTAGATCTCCAGTTTGCCCCATGGCCTCTTTCATCTTCCTTTCCCAGAGCCCAGGATGGATTCTGAGCTTCCTGCTAACTTGCTGTTGCTTTGTATCTGCCCTCAGATTGCGGGTGCTGGTGTTCTGACAGTCTATCCAAATCCTTCGTTGCTCAGAGGAAATAATAACTCTCATTCAGCTGCTTTCTTAGCATTTATTGTGACATCCGAAGACAAATGCAAACTCATCTCTAGAATCATTATTCTCTTTGAAGAACAACGGATTGTCAGGGGAGACATTTTTTTGTGTGGATTCACTTAGAAGTTCTGTCCCCCAGTGTGGTTCTCCAGCTGCCCCTGTCATATCCTCTGTTGTTGTTTATCCAACTTTTAATAATTTCCTTTTCATGCTAGAAAGGGCCACATAATTTTCTCTCTGTGTGTGCATGTATTTGTATCTACTTCATGTTTTTTCATTTCTTTCAAATCATAACATACAAAATATATAGGAAAAGGCATCCATTGCATTAAATACATGTATTATTTATGCGTTTTATATATATTTTGGCCTAAATTTCATTAAACGCCTAGGGATTTTGTGTGCCTCCTTTTTAAGTGCTCTATTACAGTCTTAATCACCTCACATCATGACTAATTTTTGGAAGAGACACACTGATACGTGAATAGCTGGGTTAAACCTCCTTCCGAGTAGGAACAAATGGAGGGGAGACTTGTTGGGACTGCTGAAAGAGAGAGACTGTGGATACTGTTCTAGTTAATCAAAAGAGAATATCAATATATTACCAACAGCATTGCTTCCCACACCTGGACATCAGCTATTTATTTGTTTTCTGGATCACCAAAGTTACTTTGAGGTACCAGTGTAATACTTGAGTGGCTTTGGTTAAATTATTTTGATTTTGACTCATCTCCATTTCAGTTGGGAGATCATGCCTGGCCTGGAACCAGCTCAAGTTGGTGTGAAACTGTGTAGCTTAATTTGCTCTATTAACATGAGCTTTCACCTCATAGTGTTAAGAGGAGATCAGCACAAAACTTGCCATTACAGCAGCGTGCACAAATGCAAGGGTAGAACATTGCTCAGAGAAACTGTCATTCAAGTCATCTGGGTAAAGTAGGAATGTTGTTTATTCTCCTCCAAATAACAATGGCACCTTTACCTGTAGCAAAAGAAATGGAACAAAGCAGCAAAGACAATGTCCTTCCAGTCATGACTTTGGGTTTGACAGTCTCCAGTGAAATGAATGCTTAAGCATTGGCTAGCATTCTAAAAAAAACCTGATGACTTGTAAATAATCAGATACAACTTTACTGGTTGGGGTGGGGGATAGGGAAGAGGGAAGGAAAATCAGTGGGGAGGAGGTTATAAAGTCCAGCCCTCATCCTTCTGGAGTAAGCAGGATTTTCACTGGCATCGTTTCTTCAGTTCTGTGTCCCTGAAAGAAAAACTCACAACATGAGTTTGAGAGAAAAACTGGATGGTGAAGTCATCAGGGCACTAACCTGACACACATAAGCCCTGGGCTTTGCCAGCACTCCCCCAGAGGACGCTGGGGAAGCAGCACGCTCTGCCTCCCAGGGACCAGGGGCTTGGACCTCAAGGCCTCCTCCTTAAGACCAAGGGCTTGGAGGCACTCAAAGTCAAGAGGAGCTCAGGCATGATGGAAACAGTACCCTTCCAAGGAGGTTAGGTAGTGTCTCCAAGGTTCACAGAATCAGAGAATGGTTGGGGCTGGAAGAGACCTCTGGAGATCATCTGGTCCAACCCACCTGCCAGAGCAGGTTCACCCAGAGCAGGTCACAGAGGAACGCATCGAGGCAGATTCGGAATGTCTCCAGAGAAGGAGACTCCATCACCTCTCTGGGCAGCCTGTTCCAATGCTCTGTCACCCTCACTGTGATGAATGATGTTAATTGAACAGAAGGTAGAAAGTGTGGATCTGTGGTGGGTATGGTTCCTCATACTGGGGTCCATTGTGTGTGCGCCAGGTACGTGCCTGGCTGTGAGCTGCTGCACAGCTTTTCTTTCTATGTTTCATTTAAATTTTACACCAAAGTGTTTGTAGTGTATTAGTGTTTTTAATTTCCTGCATTAAACCAACTGTAATCTATATATTCTGTTTACAAAATAAGGATTTTACAGGCATGAAGGACATCCACCTGTGTTACATAAACATAGGTACCTTTTGATTTCTTTTCTCTGCTCTCCCCATGTTTATGCCACAGAAAGAACTTACTGAAGCAGGTACAGTTATGGAGATTTTAGCTTTAATCTGCACAGGATTTTTAAACCTTTTCTCACATCATAACGTATTTAACTGCTGCTTTAAAGGCAAAGAGGAATTCAGTGACTGGGAGCAGGGAACTATGGAAGTTGTAGTAGCCTTCTTGTGAAAGCAATACAGTGATATTCACTGACAGAGGAACTATGAGGAACAATTATCCCAAGCTGTGTCTTTCAGACAATGCTGTCAGATTTTCCACTTCCATGAGCACAGCTGGGCATGTGGTACCAGGGTGAGAAATTCCACAGTGGCTAGAGGCTGAGTGCATTGGGTGCCGGCCTGGCTGGCAGGGCTGGATGTCAGGAGCTGAAACTGGAAAAAAAAAAATAATTACTTTCTAGAGCTTTGAGACTGTAAGAAAAATTAGTTTTGGAAGGTAAGGAAAGAGTCTTTGAAAGATGCCCCTTCCAAAATGCTGCTACTCAAAGACCAAGTTTGATCTTGGGGTTCAGGTTCAACAAACCTGTGCTGCCTTTACAAAACACCTGCTTTTCTGCCTCCAGCTAAGGATTTGGTCTTGTGCAAATTTGCAGCTTACTTACACATCTGTTGCAAGGTTGGGGGTCTATTTATTTATTTATTTATTTATTTATTGGTTTGTCTGTATCACTGGTACTTTACCTAGGCTTTTTTGTGTTTTAGGTTTATTGTTGTGGTGGGGTGTGGCTTTTTTGGTGGTGGGGAGAGTTGATGGATTTTTTTTTTGATAATCAAAGTACTTGCCCAGTGTTAGCTAACTGAATCTGGCAACTCTGAAGGATAAGGAAATGATGCAGGTCATACTCCAGTGGGCGCTGAAGTCTGAGGTCTGTTTGGATGCAGAATTTCAGTCCCACCTGGTTTCACTGGGTTCAGCTAGGGATATTGGCTCTGTGACTTATTTGTATAAGTGTTTGCATTAGCTAGACTTCAAGCTGATAAAGTACCTTGCATTCAAAGGAGCAAAGAAGTGAAGCAGTTCTGCACAAGCAAGAGGGTAGACAGTGAATTCCTCATTTGCTCCTAGTGCTAGAGACTGTTTCTCTTGTATACATCGGGTTTTATGTGTAGTTTGAAGTATAAAATGGTACAGCCATATGTTACACCTTCAGTTTTGAGCACTATGTGCTCTTCTTCCCAACTTGTTGGGTTTCTAGTTGTTTAAGAATAGTTTACTGAGTACTTGAGTTTGATAATCTTCGGGACTCCATGTAAGATTACCTTCTTAAATTATCACATAGATTGCTTGTTACATCAGATTACTTTGACTTTTACCTATTGCTTTGTCTTAGTGCTTGGAAGGAATGGTCTCTCTTCTCATTCTTTGTATGAGTTGTTTCACAGAGCTGTTCCCTGGCCTGCCTTTTTAATGTTTTCTAATTTCTCCGTTGAAAACTTGGGGATTCTGGATAATTCCCTAGTCAGTCAGACAGCTCAAATAATGGACCCTAAAATGTAGGCTGTTAATTATTTTTCAGTGCAATGGCAATGTAATGTGTGACAATGGAGCTTTTTGGTAACAAGTGAAATAATTTTGGACATGCTGAAGACTGGAGTGATTAGCACTTAAATAACACCACACTTCTGAGGAAATCAAAACACTTCATAGCATTTAATGAAGGAGGCCTTGCTTACATACCCAAAGGATGTACTTCACTGCTGCTAGCTCCCTTTGTAGGGAAGAGAGGAAAATGGTTCAGGGAGAGATGAGGGATAAGGCAAAGTTGTAATTAGTGGCTAAATTGTCTGATGATGATCTCGGTCAAGCACAGACCAAAAGACTCTGTGTTTTGGTCCTTTGAGTGAACCCTAGAGGGTCCCATGGTCAGTGGGGGTTTCCTGCAGCAACTACTGCCTCACTGGGGCTCTCCATGGCCTGGCAGGAGAGTGGCTCTGGCGGGGAGAAAGCCCTGCCAGGGGCTCATGCAGTGACTAAAGAGAGAAGGGAGAACATAACACCTTGCAAAGGTGGCTGTGGAGGGAGAGGTGAGTGAGCAAATGAGTCAGACTCTGCGTGTCGGAGGGGTAGAACTAGTGCATGTGTGAGCCCAAAGAATAGTGGGCAAAGGACACAAGGACGTGGAATATGATCGTATTTGCTTTCAGCTAGTGGAAAATAGAAACTCATTTGGTTTCCTGTGTAATCAGCACTGTGAAACTGAGCATTTTGTTGTTCATGCTCAGCTCTGAAAAACCAGGTTCTCTACCTGTGTTTTGCAGGGCCTTTGAACTAGGCACACGTAATAAGTATCACCATGTGGTGGCCTAATAGGATTATTTTAGGATAATGGTCAACTTGAATTCTTCAGCCTTTATGTGGAAAGGGATGAGGCCATTGGCTTGTGGTCGCTCTGGGTAATCTTTTTAGCAATATAAGAGTACTATACTGAGCATCCTCCTTGTGTGCTCAGCCTGTCCATGAGATAAGGATATCAGACCCCAGAGTCTGTCTTAAATTCCTTTGTAAATAGATACAGCTGGTTTGCTATTATTTTTTCCTCAGTAATTACAGTAAAAATGTATTCTAAGTTAAATCAAGTCTTAATGTGTTGAGATTTTTTCTCACTTTGGCTTCAGGAGTATTTTTAAATCTGTAAACTAGAGATTTGTTTTTAAATTTTAAGAGGAAACCCCCCCTAGGCATAGAAATACAGGACTAAATTTGCTTTCTGGGCATTAACAGCCTTACAGTGGTCAAAGTCGGCATGCAGAGTGATAGCTGCACATGACTCTCAGGATTGGCTTTGCTGTATTAGTCAAGCCACCTTTTAAATTCAGTATTCTGGTCTGAGGAAGGACCAGTGAGGAAGGCAGATATCTTCAGACATGTATGTGTGTGACATTTAAAAATTGTATTACTTGAAAAATACCATCACTGTTACAATTTATGCACTGCTGAAGCATACATACAGTTGAAAAAGGTCTGTGCTGATTAATGAGACAATTATACACATTAATACCAGAGTAATCAGACCTCACACTTTTAAGACACCAAGAGAAAGACACAGATACATTTCTGAAAAGCATTATCCTATCTGTAGTTGTCACTGGCTAGTTTGGCTGAGATGTACATAATGATAGTTGGACTTCATAGTACTAAAGGACTGTCTCCTAAAGGCCATGGGTTCTCAGCTGCTGTGTCCTGCGTCCAGAATAGGTGCAACATGAAAATTCTGTAACCAAAAAATTTTATCCTGGCTTAGGGATCCATTTGTAGCCTTCTGGATACACTTTCCTGCTCTTTCTGAAAACTGTGGGTCTTATGTAGCTGTATTTCACACTGGCATAAGGTGATGTTAACGTGAAATAATGGAAGTTTTATCAGAGAATCATTGATTACTTGAAATTATCAAAGGTTTGGTTATGAACAAACAAATATACATTCAAGCCCCACTGCTGCAATCAGTCAGCAAAAGAGTACCTCTGAAAGCTCACACATTTGTTAGGTAAAACACATTTTCAGGCAGAATAATGAAGTGTTTCTTTAGTTCTTCCTGTGGTGGAAGGTGGGCCTTGGCCTAATTTCACGTTGTCTCTGAGCTACAGAACTGATTAACCTTGAGCACGTAGCATTTGCAGCTGAGTTTGAAGACAATCTCATTTGATGCTGAAGAACACTAGTGTTCCTCATCTAAGGGATTCTTCTGCACAACAGTATTGTGTGTAGTTTTGAATATCAGGCTGCCCCACCATTCTTCAGCGTTGGCTTAAGCACACTTCCATGGCTCCTCACCAGCTCCTGAGAGGTCTTTTGGCTGTATGTTTTATTATTTGTATTATTATTTTCAGTCTTATTGCAGTTTTCTTTTTAAACAGAAGGCAGAGCTGACTCACTGCTCTTGACTCCATGACCTGCTTCCCATTTCAACCCCCACCTGCTTAAAAAGTTTAGTAGTGGGCAATATGTCTCCTGGGACTGATGTCTGAGCAATGGACTGTTAAAATTAAAAAGCAAAATGAAAGGTACAACTGCTTTTGGCTTTTGTGGCAGAAGCTCTGGATCTTCAAGTGAATCATAGAGTAGCCTTGGTTGGAAAAGACCTCTAAGATCATCAAGTCCAACCATTAACCCAGCACTGCCAAGTCACCACTACCCCATGTCCCTCAGCACCACATCTACATAACTTCTAAACACCTCCAGGGATGGGGACTCCCCCACCTGCTTTGCTCCTCACTGAACCTGGGGAATGGAGGAAAGAGAAGGAATCTCTTTCTAAGCAAAGCGACCTACTGGAAGTCAAAACCTCATCTTGCTGTATTAGCTAGTAAGAGCTCAGGTGAAAAATAGTGGGTTTTTTGTTCTTCATATAAAATACAGTGAAATGTCAGGAAGAAACTAAGTAGTTTAGTGAAGAGTGAGTGGTGCAGGCTATGGATTTTATTTTGGTTTTATCATCAACTCACTGTGTGACTTTGATCATGTGTCTTAGTTTTCCTCTGTATTAAGTGAAGCCTGGAAAAATACGCACTGTAGTTTTTGATGTTACACTTTATTTATATAGATTGCAAGAGACCCCTGCAGTGTTTTAGATATTGTCCTATTATGGAAGTGCCGTGTAGACTTCAACAACTTAGAGTTTAACTGAACTGTGACAGGTAGAAACTTCTTTATGCTGACTTTCCCCACAGCTAACTTCTCCCATCAAAAGCAAACCTCTGCTTTAAGCCTCAGTGAAGTAACAGCATCTTTCTGGAGAACTGAAAAGGCTCAAATATAGCTGAATGAATTTATTAATGATGTATTCCCTCACAGCAAACAG
Source organism: Podargus strigoides (assembly GCA_028020825.1). Classification (NCBI taxonomy): domain Eukaryota; kingdom Metazoa; phylum Chordata; class Aves; order Caprimulgiformes; family Podargidae; genus Podargus; species Podargus strigoides. The sequence goes on from CM051635.1 coordinate 3,179,654, forward strand.
ATTTGTGCTCTCCCATAATTAAGCAATACAGAGGTAGTACTTGTCACCTTCCCTTTAGAGAAAGTAAAAATAACTACCATACAATGTGAGACAGTTTTCTGCAAAGTTAAAGTTTTATTGTTGTTGAATCCTTGCAAGTCTTATATTAACAAAAACATGTTTTATTTTCCTACATGTTAATATAGTTTTTTGTTTGCACTTAAATGTTCTCCTGGAGTGTTTATACCACTCTGAAGGACAAGCATTGTTCACACATGAAAATCTGTAAATGAAACCAACTTGAAACAAAAGTAAAGCTAGCACATCTATTTTAATATCTCAGAAAGTAAACCAGCTGTGTATATATATAATATATACACACTAGTAGTAGATGTTAAATTAGATTTTAAGAATTTGTTTCAGCTTAATAGCCTAAAATGTTATTAGTAACATAGATAAGGAAATTACTTAATAAAAAATATATGATTTTTAACCTGACAGTGTTCCTCTTAATTAAGTTATGAGATCCTTAGATGAATGATGTTATAAAAGTGCAGTGTGTAGCTTCTATTATTTATAAGAGAATGCCAAAGAGCTAGCTCAAACCGATTAAAGCAAGGAAAATCTCATTGAATTTGCCATTCTGAGCAAGTGAATAGTGAATATTTCTAGAGAATTCATACAGCCTTAGCGTCTCAAATATAGCACCCAGCTAGCTCATTTGATGCAAGAATTACACATTTGGGGAAAATAATAATAATATTAAATTAATAAAAAGGTTAGTCCTGGTGGGTTCTGGAATGTGAATAAAAATACGAATATTTCAGTTGTGGTGACTGTGATGAAATTTGAATTAGAAGTCTGGGTATCCTCATCTGCCTTACAAAGTCAGCCTCGCACTTCATTTTTTTGTTTTTCATAAAATCTTCAAATATTCCTATTAGGCAGCTCATTGAGCTCCCCTATTAAAGACCCCTATGGGGCTTATTTCTGCTTGCCCTGAGCTGGCCCAGGTATACCTACCCTTCAGCACAGTGACCAGTATAGACCCACAGACCTTTAATCTACAGGTCTCCTAATAGTTACACCAAAGATTTTAGTTTTTAGCTGTACTTGGGCATGTGAGCACTTCGAGTTCAACCCAGTTGCAAGGCTGTGGAGGGATGGTGTGTGATGCACAGCAGGGCTGTGCTGGCACAGGGCACTGCTGAATCATTTCCGTCCCTCACTGCGGGGACCAGGGAGGCCAACATTAGCAACTCACCCAGCATCCCAGCTGCAAGCTCAGCCCAGCCCAGTCGTGCAGTAAAACAGCATGAGCCTTGAGAGTTTGTGATCTCCAGCCTGTGAATTGCTGTTGGAGGTCCCGTGCCTATCTTTCTTTGTCTGTGGAATGTGTCTTGTGGCTTTCAGCTGTACAGAGATTAGGTATGGTGCATGGCTTTAAAGGCAGGAAGGCTAGTTGCTCGTGATGTAAAAGAATTAAAAGGGTAAATATTGGTTTTGTTGGTGGTTAACTTATCGTTAGTGAGCTTTTACCTCTGCCCAGTTATTTTATCAATTGAGTACTTTAGGAATTAAATTATCTACAATTTAAGCAAATAAAGCTGAAATCCCAGTGATATTGAAATTAATGGTACACGTTTTCTTTCTGGGGCCATCCTAAATATCCAATTCATTGAGACTGGCTTGTTTAGTATCTTTTAGTTTTTCTTTCCAGTGCTTACCACTCTCTTGAGAGCTATAAAAATCATAAATTATATGGACTTTCAATCAAAATGTATGCAGCACAAGCAGGTTATAGAGAAGAACTTGTAAAATATTTGAAACTTTTACTCTGCCTTCAGAAAACTCCTGAGCAAGACAAATAATGAAGTACAAGTAATATCCTAACATGATTATAATTTTAAGCTAGTTTTCTATAGTAGTTCAAACTATAACCCCTAGAACTGATAGAATATCATCATGTCTTATGATGATCATGCTTGGCATGGAAAATGAATGTACACAAGGCTTCAGCTTGGATTAACCACGTGCCACAGATTTGTTCAGTGAGCCCATTTCCTGTTTTGCTTTTTAAGCCCCCCCAGTCCAATCCTTCAGAGACAATTTTATCTACTAATAAGCATAATTACAGTCATTCCTGCTGTCATTTATAAAATTATAAGACATTTATTTAGTCAGTTTTGGTGTTTATAGGCTGCTAAGTTTCCCTGACCAGAATCAAAGCTCTACGGGCAAATATCTTTATAAGAACTCAGCAGCACACCTGGTCTTGCTGTTCTCTCTCTGATAGATCATTAGCTTGACATGAACCATTTACTGCATAGAGGTTTTCACCAGATATGCAAAAAGTTCTGGTTCTCACCTCTATCCTCTTCATACCATATACAGTTGCATAAAGAGGAGAAAATTTTCCTCCAAGTCTTGCAGGTGTGAATCTAGACCCTGAAGCCTGGAGGGTTTCAGTGCTGTACATCTCTGTGAGAGGAAATGCAGGTCCAAGGGGTTTAAAGCAGAGAAGTGGGGTGTGCTATGTCTTGCAAATTGGGCAAGACCCTTCCAGAGGAGTGGTAGTACCCTGAGGAAACTCTGTCCTAAACAACACATCTTGAATGACATCAAGGAAGAGGAGTCCATGTTTCAGGTCTTCTGCTAATTGAGCTACACCTAACTTCAGCCATCATTTCTCCTGTAAACCATTTGAAAACTCTTTTTTTTGTCTCCTCCCATGTTTTTAGGCTGCAGATAATGAACAGAATTTGATTAATACATCTGGAGGCTGGAATTCCATTATATACTCTGGTGTTACATACAAAGTGTCTGACATTCAGGGCCAGTTCCCTAGTTCCAGAGTTGAGTGTATCATTTTAAATCAATAGGAAGTTTACCATTGACTTGAATTTAAATTGTTGAAAGGGCTCTTGTTTTGAGGGAAGATATCTAAAAGTTCCAGAGCAAGCACATCTGTTAGCCAGACGTTGCTTCAAAATCCTGATTTTAGTAGAAAGTTTTAAAGGCTTTGTGGGAAATAATGGACTGCCCTGGGGAACTAAAGAATATCCAGATTAATCATCTAGACAGAAGTTCGTGAGTCTAGGGACTGTTCAGTATAGAAATGCTGGAGTCACAAGCAAAATGTTATGGTAGGTCGCTGGGTTCTACTGAAAAAAGAGTATCATCCTTTTAACTTGTGAAATCCTGCTGTATAAAGGTGTGTTGGAGTAGAATAGTTCAGGCAGGAGCAGCACCAATAAAAACTGTGACTGTTGCTAATTTCACCCTCACTGGTATTTGTTCCATGCAACTGCTGTTTCCTCTTCCTAATTCACATTATAGTTGAGGTTTTTTTGTTTATCCACATGAATAGACAAGCTCATGAAATGGTCTCAAGCAGCAAATGGCTTTGGAAGCCAGACAAATCTCCAGTTTATAAACGTATGGTGATGCTGAAAGAACAAATGCTTCAGCAAGCAACTTTAAAGAGGAATTGGGGTGTGGAGTTTCTGAAGGAGAGGAGTTGGAGGTGACAGAGCACAATACGGCCTGAGCACAATGACACACTGAGTAGAGAAATTTGATTATATAAAGAGGGATAATAGATGAATCAACTAGAAAAACAGACACCAGAGAGAGCAGGGAGAAAAGAAAAAGAAAAGAACCATTTGACCGTAGGAAAATAAAATGAAGAGAACTTAGCAGTTTCCTGCTAGCCAGCCTTTGAAACTGAAGAAAGTATATGAAATTTTTAAAAACTCATTTGTTTCTTAGACTCCCGGGGAAAGGAGACTGCAAGGGAAGAAGTGACTCTGCTGTCATACAGCTCAAACTGCTTCAAAGGTCTGCCCAGTGTGATAAATAGTGCAAAGCCCTTTGTGATCTCTGGATGAAAGTCACGATAGTAAGTCCAAAAAATCATTCAGAGGCCAAGTCCAGCAATCCTGAGCCCTGATTCAGGCAAAACTGCCATTGTTTCACACATGAGTGTCTGGAAAACAGAGGATACGAGGGCATTGAGCCAACTGTTCTTTTTTTTTTTTGTCCTCCTTTTTTTTTTTTTTTTTTCTTTAATTTATTGTCAAAAAAAAAAAAAAAAAGCTGAATGGCTTTTCAGGGTGGAGGAAATTGTGAGAAAGGGAGGGGGCCACCCACTTGTAATTCAAGGCTGAGTAGATCCTCCACTACTCTCTTTCCACCTGCCCCCAATTTGCCTTGTGCTTTGCATCATTCCTTTGAGGCTGGTCTTGCAGCCCAAAAGGAGAACTTTGCCCAAAGTTATGGGCAAACAGTCTGAGTGGAAACTGTTCTGCAAACTTAATTATAACATTTGCAGTTAAATGCAAACTAGTATCCAAGCAGTGGGATTAGGCATTCTGCAGAGAGAGGCCAGGTAGAAATGCTTTGGTAGTTAGGTGGATCTGAATTTGAATTAAACACCTTTTTAGCATCTTAAAAGAAAGAGTCTCACCTCTGGTTCAGGATGTGTTTTACCCCCTTGACTGTGTATGATGAAATCACAGTCAAAGCAAGCAACTATGTTTGGTTCGCCTTAGGGCTATATTGAAATCAGTGAAGCATCTTCATGATCTATTGTTCTTAAAAATGTACACGCTGAGTCACTCCCTCAGCATCTTCTTCTTGCAGTTCAGGGTAGAATTTCACCTCGGGTTTCAGTGATTGTTTGGGAAGCTGGGGGAGGATTGTGGCTGCTTTCCTTTTCCTTTGGAGTAAGCTTTCCTAGTGCTGGTAACCTTTGCAGTGACTAAGAAGTAAGAAAGGCAGTTATTTGGGTGCCATTCTTTTCAAGCATTGAAGCTGCTGCGAGTTGGGGAGAGCTCAGCAGAAAGCCAAAGAAAGAACCAAAGAAAGGTTCCACGCTCGCACCAAAGTCAGCTGAGGTTTTTCCCTGAGTGAGAAACGAGTTAAAAACTGAGGCAAGAGCCCAATCTTTTACCCAGGCACAACTCCAGCAATTTTAGAAGAGTTGCTTATGACTTACAGCACTGTAGCAGAGAGCAGAATCTGGGCTGCAATGAGGTCTTTGGCATTTGGCCCCACTCCTGTGTAGGCCTTTATTAATTTATATATTCTAAAAAATGAACAATTGCGTTGACTTTAATAACCCTTACCTCAAAGTTCACTTGAAAGAAAACTAATAAGACTTTTTATTTAAAGGGGAAAAGAAAAAAAAAAACAAAACCAACTAAAAATAAAAGTTTAGCTCTGGTCAGCCAGGGTGGGAAATTCCATTGTGGCTGCAAGCCCATGGCAGGTAGAGTGGAATTTAATGAAGGAAACTGCTGTGTTTTTGTGTCTTTCTGTATGTTTTTCCTTTAAAACCAAGAGCTGGGCAGGCTTCCCATTTGACCTGATGTGACCCAAGCAAATTGCTTCTTATATAAAAACAACTGCAGACTTGGAGAATGTGAAAATGCACTGTATCCTTTCTCCAACTCAGGGAAAATGAAAGCCTGAGAAACAGGACAGCCCTGTCAATACTCGTTGAGCAAAACTATCACTCAAGCCCGATAAAGAGAGATTAGAACAGGCTTCCTTATGCCAGAGGGATTCATTATAAGTTAGATCTCTTTATGTTTCTTTTTTTTTTTTTTTTTTAAACAGACACACTTACCGTCAGGAAGAGAAAAATCCATTTTTCAGATGATGTTTTTTTGGTGAAGGGAGGAGAAAAGAAGTACTTTTAAAGGTGGAGACAGAAAGAGAGAGGGAAGGGGGGGGGGAATTGTTTTAACTAATGCACCCAAATGAAAAGAAATAAATTGATAATTGTTAAAATGCGGGCAAAAAGCCCAGCTTTTAGCTCTTTCTGTAACTTGGGAGAGCACAGGCGCAGGGATTCAGGGTGTGTCTGCTGATATTGTATTCAGATGTGTTGCCTTGGCATGTGTACTGACGGATTTATTTAAAAAACAAAGCAAAAAAAAAAAAAAAAAGCATTGTGTGCTCGTGAAATGACTTCATAAAATCCTTCCCTTTATGAATTATTTTGATCACAGGGCTTGTTGTTTAAATTTCTAAAGTACTGCGCTTTTTTTTTTTAATTGCCTTCTTTTCAGAACTGTCTGTTCTCAAGTTGGCACCTTCCCCATAGCAGCACGCAGAGATTAAAGGAGAGGGGAGGTGCAGAGGCTTTCATCAGACCAAGGGGGTGACGCGGTGCATAAGCAAACTCACATCTTCTGCGGGTCACCCCTGAAACGAGTCTTAAGCTCTCAGCCACTCTTCTCCCCTGTAGACATGCCTGATCTGCAGCACCTACACTGAGAGACAAGCAAACACTTGAACATCGCATGCTGCCATGTCGTAGCAGACAGAATAGACTTGTGTTTGCTCTGTCTTGCTTAAAATGGAGGTAAAGATGCTGTGATACTTTCCAGGTTCTGTGAGGCCTGCCTTTCCAAAACACAGGTTTTGCTTGTGCTTTGTGGGCTTGAGGTTTTTTCCTGCTGGGGCTCATAAGTGCAGCTGATGGACATCATCAGGACTTCTGTCATTGCACGCTGTGGGGACAATGTCCAGAAGGAGACTCTTGGCCATCTTGTTCCAGACATTGTGTTAAGGACCTCCAAAGTCAGTATTAGTCACTTGCCCAAGATCAACATCCACCATCCTCATCATCATACAGATACTGTATTTATCCAGAAGTTTTGGTGGTATTTTCAGACTAGACATGAAACCTAGAATGTTTTACTGGAAGAAAACATGATATTGGGAATCAGGAGAGCTGGAGTTCCATCACTGCTGCTTCTTTTTATTTGTTGGGGAACATTCACAAATTTCTTATTATATTTTTTGTTACTTGATAGAATGAAGTAAGGCAGTACTTGTGACAGCCCTCCAAGACTATTTCTGCTTGTCTAAAGGAGGAGGTCAGAACAGTACTGACCTGAAATGGGCTGTGAGCTTTTTATTGTAACGTCTTATTTCAAGCATTAGGATTTCCAAAGAAAGGTGGTATTTCTGTCAGGAATGCTTGTATTTTCAAGGTGGTACACAGATTCATGAGCCTGGCACTGATTTGAGGACAGGATTAATAGTTTTATGTTATATGTGTTGATTTATTTGGGTCTCTTCTCATTGCCCTGTCTGCTGAGAGAACAGATGACAGCTGCACATATAAATGAGCATAAGGTGACAGCAAAAAATGATTCAAAGTTCTAGATGATGGTGAATAAATGCTGATTCCCATGGAAGCAAAGAATCCTTGTTTTGTTGACTGGATGCAGTGTTAGAGCTTAACCTCAGGATAGGTTGGGGGGGGGACCTCCTGGAAAGCAGTTTCGAGGAGAAGGATCTGGGAGTCCTGGCAGAGAGTAAATTATCCATGAGCCAGCAATGTGCCCTTGCCGCCAAGAAGGCCAATGCCACCCTGGGCTGCACAGGGCAGTGTGTGGCCAGCAGGGTGAGGGAGGTCATTCTCCCCCTCTACTCTGCCCTGGTGAGGCCACAACTGGAATACTGCATCCAGTTCTGGGCTCCCCAGTTGAAGAGAGACAGGGACCTACTGGAGAGAGTCCAGTGGAGGGCAACGAGGATGAGTGGGGGATTGGAGCATCTCCCCTGTGAGGAAAGGCTGAGAGAGCTGGGACTCTTTAGCCTGAAGGGGAGAAGGCTGAGGGGTGATTTAATTAATGTTTATAAATACCTAAGGGGTGGGTTGAGGGAGGATGGAGCCAGACTCTTTTCAGTGGTTCCCAGTGACGAGGGGTAACGGACACAAGCTGGAACATAGGAGGTTCCACTTAAATATGAGGAAGAACTTTTTTTCAGTGAGGGTGACAGAGCACTGGCACAGGCTGCCCAGAGAGGGTGTGGAGTCTCCTTCTCTGGAGATTTTCAAGACTTGCCTGGATGCAGTCCTGAGTGCTGTGCTCTAGGGGATCCTGCTTTTGAGCAGGGGAGTTGGACTGGATGATCTCTGGAGGTCCCTTCTAACTCTGAATATTCCGTGATCCCGTGATTTAGTCATAAGACCGGTTGTTCTTAGAGTGCCCATTCCCCTGAGCTAGAAGACGGGGACGGGGAGCAGAATGAAGGCCCCATAATCCAAGAGGAAATGGTTAGCGATCTGCTACACCGCTTAGACACACACAAGTCTGTGGGGCTGAGTGGGATCCACCCAAGGATACTGAGGGAGCTGCAGAAGTGTTGGGAGTTTCTTGGGACATAAAAACATTTCTGTGAACTACACCTTTTCTTAAAGAAAATTGAGTAAGTAATGCACTCCAGTCTTACTGTTAGTCTTACTGTTTCTTATGGATGTTTAGAAATACATAATTTCAGCAGCAGGCAGTGCCTAAGATGGCATATCAATCCTCTTTTTTTATCATTTTACAGGGCAAAGCATTTGGCAGAGTGAGGAGAACAGTTAGGTACATGGGTATCTTTCTGAGATTCAAAAGTGAAGCACTGTAAGGTGTCTGCATTTTTGGCAGTGGACTTTAGAACTGTTTTAAATTCCAGCCAAAGACCCAAGGAAATCCCTACAAAAGAGGTTAAAGGGAATTTGGCAGGTCATGGAAAAAATCAAATTGCGTGTCCATTCTCCCAGTTTGAGCAGACTGTCAGAGGACCATGGCATCACGTGTTATCTGTTATTCAAGTTAGATAAATTCTCAGCTGCTTTTTTAGCCCATTCTCTTTTATTGATCTGAGAGGGAAATTTGCCTGAAAAAGAAGTGAATAGTTCTTCAGGATTCAACACTGGATTTTTGTGTTCCTGGTCTTGACCATGTATGTGACCAAATTTCTGAGTGAGAGGCAGGACAAAATGAAGATGTTATGTGAAAAGCAGAGGAAGGAGTTCCTGGTTTAGAAATCCAAATTAAGGTATCAGCAGGAGATTTGCAGTCTGTTCAGAATATTTCTAATTTGTACAAGCCCATGTGGACCTATTCCTTTCTCATTTAATGGCACACTGAGAACTTCCATTGGCTTCAGTGCAATTATTCTCACAGCTCCGGGAACTTTCCCAAAAAAGCCTGCACCAAAGACCATCTAGCTAAGTGGGAATGCTTCCAGTAACATCTGTATGCCCTGGTCTGGGCTGGATTTGCAGGTACTTGGAGCTGAGTGCTAGTGAAGGTAGTCTATGCTCTTGTTTAAAGGATATAGACCAAATCAAATTCTCTGATCAATAGTCAGAGATGTCAAAAGTAGTCACAGCAGGAGAAGCTAATGATAAGAATTGCAAGAATTATATCATGGATACTGCAGTGTCCATTCATAAATATTGCAATATTTACATTACATATGCATTTTATCTTATATATTTGTTATTTTTTCAGAGCAGTGATAATAATATAAACACTGGTATGAGTATTTTGAATTTTGGTACCTTTCTTTACCTGAAAAAATTCTAACAGAACTTGTAAACTTAGGTCTTGCTCTTGTGAATACTTGTCACTACTTACTATTTGAGTGTGTGACTATTCCTGTAGAACTAAAAATTCAGGGCAATAGCTAACCAGATGTAAGCTGAGTATATGAGTGCATGTTTTCATAATCAGGGTTTTAAATTTTTAAAGAAACTGCGCAAGAATCTTATCTACTTCAAAAAACAGGACCATTTTTGGAATGAGAAACAAGAACATTATTCACTAACCTAAGGTAGAGAGGGAGAAAACTTGGATTGTTGAAACTGCAAAATGGGCTGAAATGATTTGTATTTACCCAGTTTGGCATCTGGCAAGTGCACTTGAAATACTTTTTTTTTTTTTTCTTTCTTTCTTATTCACAAAGAGTTGCAGGATTGGAGTTAGGTCTGAAGTCAAAACAAATATGATGCCTCACTCGAGAAGAACTTAGCTCATTTATTTAAGAATTCATATAAAGCATTTGACAGGGTTGAGTGGTATTTTACTTGGTTAAATTAGGGTTTGAGGTTTGTAAAGTTTAGACTTGGTCCCCTTTTGAGAATGATTTAAGACAGGAATGCTATAATCATCTAGTTATATGAGGCTGGAGCAGGTGCAGGGTATGGAAAAATGTTCCATCTGTTCTCTGAAGAGCTGTTTAATTCTCCTTGCAGGAATCTGTTAAAAGCTTTTCCTAAGGTTTCCCTGTAGGCAGAGAGTTTGCAGAAGAACCCCACAGACAGTGCCTTTGGATGCACTGGGAGTAACTTGTGCACAGACTCTTTCTGCTTCTCCAGGTGGAATGAGAAAAATGGGAAAGTATGGTTAGGCATTTTCTCTGTACCTTTTTTCTGAGTACAGCAGAGATTGGACTGATTGAAGAGTAGCATCACGATCCATTTCTGCTAATGGGAATAATGTTACTTTCTGTTGTATTTGAAACAATGAATGGAACTGGGTTGCTTTCCCTTCTATATGAGCATCTGTCACTTGTTCTGGTTTTGGTTTTTGAATATCCAAACAAATGATAAGCGAAAGCGAAACCACTTTGAAAATGTTTGGTTTGTAATAGTTTCTGCTTCTAAATCAAGGCAACTTAGTTTATCAGGCTAGATGTCCTGTTGTTGGGAAAACAAGCAGTGCTACATTCCTTACTTCCTTTGTCTCCGTGGCAGGGGTGCCCAGATGTCTGAGCTTTGAAATTTTTAAACTCAGGGTCATATTCTCTTCTTAGTGCAGATTTCTTCACAACGCTTCTGCTAATATTAATGGGATTCATGCATAAATCCCTTCTGTAGATATAGAGGAAGGGATCCCTTATGTTTTATTCTTCCCATCTGTATATTGGGAATGCCATCAGATGAAAAGGAAGAAAAGAGTACCAGTTTACAGCAGAAACGTATTAGAGGAATTCCCCCAACACACACCTCCCCTGCAGCAAAACAGAAGCATGTGCGTACAGGAAAAGTCTGTCAAGTTTGGTGTGAGCTGGGATTTAAACTTCCTCCAAGCTCTGAAGTGCAGGAGTCCAGCCTTTGGGTCTGACTCATTGCTACTTGGTGAACTGACAGGGTCAAAGTTGCAGCTGAGGGTAAAAAACCTTCCTGCTTAACCTTGGAAATCAGAAGTTTAGGTTTTTTTCTAAAGTAACTGAAGAGAAATGGGCCCTTCCAGAGTATGATTTATTCTCCTTCTTTGACAGACCAGTTGGGATGGGACAAATTTCTCTTTACAGGTTTCTGTCTCTATTCACTGGTTAGCAAGGGTGCCTGGCTAAATGCAGACTTTACAGGTAACTAAAATAAGTGAGTTGAATTCTAACCAACATTACCACACTTGAATATGTTCCAAAAAATTATAGCTGGTCTTCTTCATTTCTAATTTGAGCTTTCCTGTTGGGTTTTCCATGAGCTGACATTGATCGACTGAAATGGACCTTTCACTCAGGCAGTGATCAGGCTCACAGGTAGCATGGTTTTGAATGCAGGGAAATCCTCCATATTTCCAGAGGTTTTTAATTTTTTTTGCCAACCTTTATGTCCAAAACCCTTGGTATTTCAGAAAACATTTAAGCAAAAGATACCAGGCTGCAGTAGTGCATATGCATGTTGCCATTAGATATTGCAATACCAATCTGGTCCTGCTGTTGGGGAAGTTAGTGCAAGAGGGGTTAGAAAACTGGGCACTACCTGCACAGTTCAGCACAGTGCAGAAAACCCAAGTTAGCAGTGATCAAACCACCTTGAGAAACAAGAAGCAGCATAGGTATGACAGCATGGCACTCTGCTCAAGCTAATAAGCGCTGCCTCTTCAAAGTATTTATTTGTTCAGGTGCACCATGATGCTGTTTTGCTTTTCAGATCTAGGTTTGATCATCTATATTGTGCTATGCTCTGCTGGTTGGTTTTACAACCTTTTTCTGATTGACATTGGGGCTACCCGTGGAAGCAAGAAATAGCATTGCCTCGAAGAAACGGTTTAATTAGGTATTCATAGTTCACAAAGCACTTTTTCAATATGACGTTGCAATATATTTACAGTTGTGCTGGTGTTTTATTACTGCTTAGGGATACTGTTTATGGGTTTGGTTACTAGCTTTGTGGTTGAATTTGACCCCACCTCCAGGTTTAATGGAGCCCATGGATTAGTTTTAGGTAGTCCTGCGTTGAGCAAGGAGTTGGACTTGATGATCCTTATGGATCCCTTCCAACTTTACATTTTCTGTGACTCTATGGTATAAGCCTATCAACTAAAAAGCCCATCAACTAAGGACTGAAGGGACGGAGAATATTCTGGAAAGGTATGATAAGAGGCCTTGCTTTGTTTTTATGCCTTTCCTTCTAGATGCATACTCTTGGCCTCTATTGGAGAGGGAGGACTGGGCTAAATGGGGCATCTGCCCCCATATATCCCCATGTTATTCAAGAGACTTTATGTATGTACAAAAATATACACACACACATCAAGCCTTTCAGTCTCCCAGGTGCTGTGATTAATTATTTTTGTTGCTTTTCTAATAGGTACTTACTTGTCCTATGCCATGGGTAGCAGGTCCCAGGAACATGTGGATCAAGAACTCAGAGCCTCTTGGTCCTGAGTTCAGGTTCTAGTTCAGTTCCTCTTACCTACACACACATCCTTCCTACTTGAATTCTTCAATATACGTCATAGGGGCAACTTGAACTGTCTAGCCAGGAGATGAAAAAGGATAGTTCTCTCAAAGAAACCCTGTATAGGTTTCTTTAACCACTATATGGGACTAGACCACTATATGGGACAGTGAAGTGCTGGGGTCTGAACCCCAAGCCCTGAATTAAGGTTGACATATGGGTGGTCCCCATGGCCCTTTAAGAGGAGGGGATGAGTTTGCCTTGTAAGGAAAGCCCTTGGGTAAACAAGCCCCAGGTGCCCTGCATTGGGTAAATGAGTGCCAGGTGTCCTGCTTTGGGGATAAAAGCTGGGCCCACTTGCAGGAAGGGTTGGACAGTCTGTCTGTGGAGTGGACTCAGTTCACAGAGTTTCCTGCTGGGGAAGGACCTCCTTGCTTCTCATGCAACTGGATCCCAGTCAGGTCTGGCAGGTACAAACGCGGGCTTTGTGGGGAGGCAACATGGGGTTACTTCTATCATATGTAACCACCTTATTGTTCTGGTTGTCTCCCATTTTGTGTCTTGGTTTGTTCCATCTATTGCGGGTCATGCTGTGTCGTTTCTGGGGTCACTGGGGTTGATGTCTATTATTTGTGATCTGTCTGACTTGTTTGTACCCCCAGTGATCCTCCATATACTGACCCCTTTACACAAAATAGAATTCACTTACTGGATTGTTGTTCTGTTGCTGGCTGTGTCTTTTGTACTGGGCCTAATAATTGGCAAAACAGACAGTTAAGACGTTAATGTGAGAGGAGGGCATATAATTGCTTGTCTTCCTGCCCAGAAGGCCAGAGTGCTACTTTCGTGCTTTCCAATTGTTCTTTGCAAATCCATTAGAGAAAGAGTTGAGCGTGCTCATAGAACAAGTCCCAGGTATGCAGTGCTGCTGCCATGCCAAATAATTGTACGTTAGTCACTTTGTGTTGTGTGTGCGTGCTCAAATATACGTAGAGGTACAGCATGTATAGTTCATATACAGATATATGAAAGTATACAGGTGTATCTACATGCACCCAAGGGAAGCTCTGCATTTTGCAGCTCCACTTCAAATGATCTGGGAGTTAAAGCTTGAAGTTAATTTGAATATCCATAGCAGTCTCCTTTCTTTGTAAAAGGACCGTGCATGGTACATATCCGCCTTGCGAATTTGTTCTTTCCAGACACTTTTGAATAATAGGATCAGGACTGTATTTGTCTTAAAGAAGTGTGGGTGATCTGAGCAGTTATTTCTATGATAATGAAAGCATGTTTCGGAAACAAGAAAGAGTTCTGCTAATCCTGGTTTCAAATAGTGCTGTCCCTGACAGTGTTTTCCATTTGTGGCCTTCAGCAGGTCACATCATCCCTTTGCCACTGCTTTCCCATCTCAAAGAGGTGTTGTGAACTTTGACTAAGTAACACTTGGAAGGATTTTTGCAAATGAAAGCTAGTTGTGAAAAGCATGGTTAAAAAAGCAAGCATCCTAGGATCCTAGGCTGGTGTTTTCCATAGGCATCCTGATGAATTTCACCTGAAACTTAGCTCTGTATCTGTGAGCTTTAAAAAGCAGAGACAATATCTGTACTATTACATTTAATTTTATTCATTAAAGAGGTGTTTGAAACACATTATGCTTTTTAGTCCAGTGAGCAGCCCCAAGTTAAGTGATGTGTTATGGGTTCCTTCGTGGGTCGAAAGCACAACAGAGAAAAATATTTTCCTTTTCCAGTTTTTGCATTGTGACCTGACATTTATGTATATTGCATAAAGCAAATTCTGAGCACTGCAGCTTCACTGACTTGGGAACTGACAAAGATTTTTTTTTTCCTTTTTACTTGGTTTTTGTCATTTTCTAAGAAGTTAAACATGCTGTACCAAGCAGCTCTTTCCAGATAGCACAGAAAAGCTTGGTTGTAGACTTTAGATGAGGCTGCACTATAACTGTTTCTTCATGTCCAGCTTTTCAATACAAAAATAATGTGTACCTGAATTCAACCAAAATGATTGTGTTTGCCTGATTATATCATCTATAGAAGCCAAATAATCTACAGTATGCATGGTTTGATAGTGTAAGCATCAAACAAAAGATTCCTTAAAATGAGTCATATCTTTGATTGAAGAGTCACATTAGTTGAAATGAATCAGTCTTCCTCTTGCTGGTGCTGGGAAATTTAAGAAGAAAAGCAAAAGAATTGCTGCAGTGTAACAATGCCATTCATTGTGAGGTAGTGCCAGCCAGGAATACCAGGCAGCAACCAGCCAGGCCAAATCAGCACTTATTTGTTAATTCCAGGAATGTCTCAAATATTTGAGGGCAGTTTCGGGACAGAGCAGTGATGGTGGAGGATTCTGGTGTTACAGTTTGTTGAGGTGTGATGGATCTCGTGTTTGGAAGTGTTCACGTTAGGGCACTCATTTCATGACACTTGAAGTAGTTGTCCTTCACACTGTTTCAGCAGGAGTGGCAAAAAAATGCATGGACAAATAAAGCAAACAGCACTTTTTTCATCAGCCTGTCTGGAGGCCAAGTTCATTTTTCCTTTCTCTCTTTTTGAAACAATTTTACATCGAGTAAGAGGTCAAAATTCAAGTGCAGTAATTCAGATGTGCTCACCTAACAATTATGTGTTATAGTTACTATGTCTTTGGTCATTTTTAGGCATAAAGGGAGTTTTATCTTTATCTTTCCTTATTCCCTTGCTCTCCTAGTGCTGTCTTCTCTGTATTTGCATTACAGATTATCAGGTCTTTTGCAAGTACTTCCACTCAGTGTACAGACAATGATTCCTTCAAGCATTTCTCTCCCTTCATTATACCTCCTTAACTGACAGTTTTTCTCCCATGCCAGGTCGAGTTCTCATTTCCTTGATCTCTCTCTTATCTATATTTTTCCTTCTGTTCTCACAATTCAGCGAAGTCTCTCACCTTATGGATTGAATGCAGACATAACCAAGTGAAATTCTGTGGTTCACATTACTTAGGAAGTAAAACTGTGCTACTTGGGCAGACCGTTTGAGCCATAAATCTATTAATTTATTCATTTTGATTCTATGGGCAGGTGTTTCCTTCTGACCTCTGTAGTTGCTTCCAGACTTTTGCATGAGTAATATTTTAGATGTCTTTTTGCAAACAAGATGCATATACATCAGTCAGTTCTAACCTTGGTAGCATAAATTCATGAGAAAAAAAAATTTCAATCTAGAGAGCAGTAAAAAGCAAGGAAAGAAACATAACTGAAAGGAAAAATATTCAATTCTATTTTATAGATTATTATTCTGCAGTCATAGTATTTCAGCATGTCCTGAAAGTTCATTAAGCAATGCAACTAATGATTGACACGAATTGAAAAGCTTTTACTTTTCCTTATCCAGCAATATAATATGGTACTCAACTTACTGCATTTTTGTCAAAGTCACCATACCTTTTCCAGTTCTGTTTCTGGTCTGTCCTGTTTACTCACTTCTCTCATCTGTTTTCTCTAATTTAGTGAGTATAGGTCTAGTGTGTTTCCTACAGGCACGGTTCTCAATTTCTTTAAAGCCACCTTTCTGCTCTAGAGTAAGCAATATTCTCATGTATTCACACCTGGTGTTAGGCCAGACCCATTGTTCTTCAGAACTGAATGCATGATGCTCATTGTAGCCCACTCAGCTGCTGAAAAATTGCCTCCTGCCTAATTCTTCTCCAAAGACTGATGGAACTTGTGGAGTTCCTGATTTTGCACCCTGCTCCAAACATTGATCAAGGATGACTGTTTCCCACCTAACACTAGTCTGGTATCGTTAGCTATACTTTTCCCTTTCAACTGTCAGCAGTCTGCATTGCCAAGCAAGATACCCGAGATAGAGTTTCCTTCAAGTTCACAAACTGACTTGAGGTTGGATTAATGCCAGGATTGCTGGGATCAGTTTGGAGAGGGAAGGCAAATGCAGGGTGGCCGAAAATAGTGATTACAATCTGACACAGAAAATAGTCCCAGGAAAAACAGTTAAAATTGAGAGCAACTATAGCTTAGTATTTTAGGAGTGGGAGGGAAACAATGGACATTATTACACTGTTGGCTCAATAAAATGTAGGGATTCTTTCTCTGTGTATACGTAGGTCTCAGAAGAGACAGGCTTTCTTCTTCCCATTTTTTTAATGTATTAACTGAGTTTGTGAGAAATTAAAACCATGCAACGAGCAGCATTTGCTCTCTGCAGTGCACCAGCTGTGAGAGAGTATGTGTTCCTGGGGATATGCAGCTTTTATACTCTTTTCTGACTAGCACCATATAGTTACATCTTCAGTCAATAAACATATGTGGTTTTAATATATATACACACATGCACATATATATCATTTAAGTAAATAGCTGTGGAAAGGAGGAGAAATACTTATAAAAATAAGTGTTCTGAACAACAAACAAGCTTAGTGTACAACTGAAGGAAACTTTGAAGAAACAGGCCTTCATGAAGGAATAACACTCTTGAAACCATATGTTTTCCATGTACTGGGAGACTGTTTTAATAGTTTACAAATGTATTTAACCACAGAAAGTCTAAAATTAGTCAGTGTTTTAAAGAGCTAAAGATTGACACAAGTCATTCCAGTTGGTAAAGGACTTTTCATCCAGATCCAGTGAATAAGCTTACGTGACTGAGCAGGAGGAGGTGTTTGAGGGGACCAGTATGTCTACAGCTGATGGTTAGAGTTGTACAAGACTTTGATGCGAATTTGCAGTATCCTTTTTTTTTCAGGCATTGTGTCTGGTAGGAAGTATGGTGGCCCAGACCACAAGTAACCTGAGGTCTGTCCCTGCTCTACTGCTGCTATGCTAAATGACCTTCAACAAGGCATTCCTCCTCGTTGTACTAGTTTTGTCCTCGTAAAACAGGAAATCCCTGTGTAAGCTACTTTGAGAACAGCTGATGAAAGGTCCTGGCTAGGAGCTTTTCCAGTCTTTCCTCACAAAGTTTGCTCGAGTTTAGTAGCCTAAAGCAAAACTCAGGTGAGTCTTTAGGGCCACCAGGGTTTGTGGTGAAGTTGTAAAAGACCTTGAATACAGCATGTTTTCATTTTAACAGCTCCAGGGTTAGTCTAAGATGGGCCCCCCATCATTAACAGGGTTTGCAAACCTCAGGAAATCCTTCATCCGTCTGATCTGAATTAAGAATTGGCAATGAAATCAAGATCTGCTGTTGAGCAGCAAAGGTTTCATGAGTGCGCAACACTGTCTCCACAAAAGCTTAGTTTTCTTTCAGCAGTGCTCAAACACCAGTTCTGCTCTGCTGCACACAGTGTTCTTTCTCCTGTTCATCCTTAGATGAACTTCATCCCAGATGGCTTCATCCCTGGTTGATTCTGGACTGTGTATGACCACAGCTGAAGCATGCAAAATGATGTCACCTTGTTCTATGATATCACAGGCCTCTGCTGAGCATGATCTGGGTTCCTGCATCCATGATAGTGTGTTCTCAAATGCAACATAAGTTTGCCCTTTCAGTCCAGCTGGACATCTTCCTCATCATGACAGGTGTTTTCCTTGTGGTTCAAGCTACTTACAGAGAGAACTAAGTCACAGAGCTACCTGACAATGTTGTTGAATAGAGTTTGAGCATGCTTTCCAGCTAGCTATGTTGTGACTGTATGCTCATTTGAAAGGCTTTCATCCCAATGGCTCTTGTACTGTGTTTCAAGTCTGTAAGGAACTCATTTTTATTCTATACAGCCCTTGGTAGGAGCAACCTTAAGAAAAGAACATCATAGAATCGTAGAATAGCCTTGGTTGGAAAAGACCTGTAAGATCATCCAGTCCAACCATTAACCCAGCACTGCCAAGTCACCACTACCCCATGTCCCTCAGCACCACATCTACACGGCTCTGAAATCCCTCCAGGGATGGGGACTCCCCCACTGCCCTGGGCAGCCTGTGCCAGGGCTTGACAGCCCTTTCAGGGAAGAAATTGTTCCTAATATCCAATCCAAACCTCCCCTGGCACAACTTGAGGCCATCACCCCTTGTCCTGTCACTGATACCTGGGAGAAGAGATCGACCCCCCCTCGCTACACCCTCCTTTCAGGGAGCTGTAGTGAAAGATGTACCTATTAGAAGGGAGGAAGGTGGTTTTGGTCCTCAGGAGGTAGGTCTTGTGCTTTACCAGCAATCTGGACGGGATGTCTTTTTTTTTTTTTTTTTCATGGTGAAAATGCACTAACACAGACAAATGTGCAAGCAGAAAATTCTTACTAGATTTTCTACATTACTAGATATCCTGTCCAGGTCTTGTATTTAAAACATGGTCAAAATGTACCAAAGAAAAGGAGATGTATTAGTTCCTTTAATAAAGCATTCCTTTCAGTGTCTGTCAAAAACGGTCACATGGTAAACATTGAACAAAAATTTGAAATGTTAAAGGAATAAAACTCTTCAGGGAATAAATTATTTTTACTACTGGCCAATATAAAATAATACAGTACAAGTCTCTTAAAGTAGTAATTGATAAAGGAATAAAACTGCTAAAAGAGTATATTTTTCATTCGCTGGAGCTAACTGTATAATAGCACTCAGCTGCATTTAATCTCCAGAGCCCTACAGAACAGACACAAAAATGAACGTAACTTAAGATCGACAGGAGTGATCTTTCATGAGATCTGTGCTACCTGCTGCCTACTGTCAACAGCCGTGTTACTGCAGCAAGCCCTCTCATTCAGCCCCACAGTACTTCGCCATTCTAAACCTTTATTTTTATCTGGATGTTAAGTAGATACTTCCCAAGGCATCCGTATTAAGTGTAAAAAGAATGACTCTTCCAGCCTGACACCTGGGCAAACTGAGATACAAAGAGGGTAAAGGCTTTGCCCAGGTTAGACTGGCTTGTTCTACTATGTGATGTGCCTGTAATGGGCCTCAGTCCTTCCACAGAGGGCTGGATGAAAACACACTAGAATAAAAATTTTAAACTGTGGTTTCGCCTGATAGTGTGGAACAAGATTACAACTGTGTTGGAACCAGGTCCTTCAGCTGGAAGGACCAACTATCAGTGGATATGGACATGGAAACCAACTATCAGTGTTATATTAGTGACTGGTTAATTAAAGAACTCTTTCAATATATTACAGTGCTACGTGAGTGGGCTTCAAAGGCTGACCTCACATGGGCAAAAAGAGAGCATCCCAAGAGGGAGCAAATTCTCCTGCTGTGTGACTATAGTGTGATTCTGCTTTGCCTTAGAAACCAGTCTGTCCCAGAAACTTTTTAAACTTTCATTGAGGGAAAGAAGATAAATTTTTCATTAGGGAGATATATTCAGAGAGCTCCTTGGTTGAGGAGAGTGGAAAGGAAGTGGAGACGTGGAAGAATGCATACAAATGGCATTTCATTTAACCTTCTTTTATCTTGGTGTGTCTTTGAGAGATGAAGTGATTTCTAGCTCGTGCAGGCTTCACCCAGTGACATTCTCTCCCCAAGGTCTCTTCCTCTTTCTCCATCCACTGTTCAGACTGTCTGTCCCTGCAAAACTCTTCTATTCTTCTTGAGATCAGTTGTACTGAAGCAATTGTATAGAGTTAGGCTTTTTAACTGTGTCTGTCAACTAGTCTTGGGTTTGCTGGTGCTTCTCTGCCACCACCTGCGAGCTCATTCTCCATTAATTGAATCAGAAGTAAAACCAAGAGCTCTTATCTGAGTAGTCTTCAGTTTGAGGTGTAATTTAAAATGGAATCCTTCTTTCTATTCAAGTTAGGAAACTACTTTCTTTTCATAGCACTTCCTTATAAAGCTTCTGACCCAATTGTATTTAATTTTGAAGACATTTGAAATTTAGAAATGGATCTACATTTTACAGTATTTTTGGTTTTGATAGCCCTTAAAAAAGGAAATAAATGGCTTTTTTTTTCTTGCACTGTTTACTTTCTTTAGTTCTAGAGGAGAAGATGCAAGAAACTTTGAGTGGGTAAAAATAACAGAAGGTAAAAGTACCTTTGTAAAGCTCTACCTCATGCATACCCTGTGCCCTATATCATAGAATATATTCTTCTAGCTTGTGTGTTGTAAACAGACTGCATTAGTTCAGGAATAGTAGCATGCTTTTATCAATTATAAAGGGATAGTTTCCCTTTATTACCCACAGTATCAGTTACAATTTTCTCTAATTATTTTAGGATAGAAATTGTTATACTTCGAGACCTGAGGGGATGAAATTTAAAAATTTTTTAAAAATAAAGATAGAAAAAAGCTTCAGGTTTGGGTTTTTTTTTTTTTTTTGTGCTGGTTTTAATCACATAGAAAGAAGTGAGAAAATAGAGAATGATAATAAATTGTGGTATTCCTAACATACCCGGTAATATATTTTGTTTCTGCCTCACTTCGAAGTGACCCAAATGAATGTTGTTTAAACTGGGCTTATTTTGTAGATACCCTTGAGAGCCTGGTAATAAATCAAATGCCAAACAAGTTGGTTCAGTAGTTTTAAAGTGATGCGTATACATAACATATGTAGACTGAATATCACTTGTGCCTGAACCTCACTATTTTTCTCAGTTGAGATCTATCTCCATCCTCATGGAAACCATCCACTGATTGACAGTAATGCTGTGAACTTCCACTTATTAGCTAATGTGTTTTCACTGACTTTTCATGAAAATAGGAGCCGAACAGAGCATTATGGAATACTCATGAAACAAAATTCCAGAGAGGTCTTAGGGTCAGGAGGAGGGAGGAAATGGGAGACAGATGCCAGATTGCCTGTAGAGAGTCCAAGCATGTGTTTTTGTTTGTAGCAATGATGCACATGCCTTTTGCGGGTGCAATTATTGCTTCTGCCTTTGAAAGTTTTACCATAAATCTGTTTCTCAATCTCCCTTAATTTTTTACCCAAATTAACCTCTTCTCCATACAGTTCTGTTATTTAACCTCAGTTTCTCTTGGGAATAGCTGTGCACCATTATGCTTTAGGTGTTCTCTCCTGAATTTGAGAGATCTGAATTCAAATCTGTTTCTGGACAGATTTAATTCATTAAGTATTTCTGTCTTTTCCTGACCTTCATGCACTGGATTTTATATTTCACTGAGTCATTGCAATGAATAACACCACGAGTGAAAAAAATAATTCGCCCTTTATTTTTGGTCTCTGCTTACCATCCAGCTTTAAGCAAAGGCATACGATCCGTAAGTAGCTGAAAACTGAGACCTCAAGTATTTGAATATCCATTTAACATATCGTGACACTTTCCTTTTAATCTATCAAACGCTTAAAAATCTGATTTCTCTTGTTCTAGCAATAGCTTGTCTTATTTGAGTGACACCTCGGGTCTAATGAAGCTGACTGCAGGTGACTCACAGCTAACTGTGCAACAGATGTGGGGTGAAAGCTTTTAGCAGCCAGGCACCTCCAAGTGGGAATTCCCAGCCTGTAGTATCTGTGACATTGATACTGTGCTATTTTCCCATGTCAGACTCAGGCTTTATTGTGGACCTGACAGGTTCAAAGTCACATAAGCTATGTCTTGTCGTAGAGTGGTTTGGAGAAGAGGGATTCGAGTGTATTAGCATTTACTAGTTTTATTTAGGAAATGGACAAAAAAATTGCATCTCAATATTCTTGTACTCTTAGGGAGCTTTGAACCTGCTGTGAATTTTCTGACTTGGGTCTAATCCCTAGGCTGGGATGGTAGCAAGGGCACTTCAGCTTGCCAGGTGAAGAGATTGCAGTTAAATTCGACTGCTAGTTGTGCAGTATCTGACTGAACAGAAGATGCACTGGTTGTAAATGTAGTGTAAGTTACCTTGAAGAGCTCAGTATCAGAACACAGAGTCATATCATACTGTATACAAAGTCAGGAACTTTCTGTGCCCTCTCCTTCTTGGAAGGGAAGCTCTTTGATAGCTTAGGAGCTTTTGGGGAGAAATAGCATGTTGCCTGTGGTTTTCCCCAAGTGCTTGAGGTGTGTCTTCTGTGGTATGTCCTGCAATGTGCAGGAGTGATGCTGGGAGAGGAAGAGCTGTGGAATAGCTCACAAATGTGAGCCTTGCAGTGCTGGGTAAGTCAAGGAGGGTCAGACGGGTTGGCAGAGTTTCATGGTTTCTGGTGTGCTGCCCACAGTGGCGTGAAGTAACTGCAGCCTGCATCAGTTCTGTCAAAGCTGAGTGCCAGACTCCATCCCACACGTGATGCAACCGACTAAATAGGGTCGGTCACTTGGGATAGCAGTTGTATATGGATGCTCGTTGTCCTAAAGTCACCATGAGCTTAGTGGGTTCCAGCCAAGAGCTCTCTACAATGCTATTTATCAAGCAAGCCATTCTTTTGAGCTAGAGGTGTGTATCTGGGCCCTCAAAATAGAAGTAATTTAAATGCATATATATGTATTTTTATTATTTATTTTTTTTATATGGGGCAAAGTTGCCTGAAGCCTGTTTATTAGTTAATAACCCCCTCCAGGTTACCGTCTCTAATCTTGTAATGAAATTGAGTTAATAAATCCAAGATATTATTAAATAAAGTAAGTATTTAATATTACTTGTCCTCTTTGAATCCAAGTTGCAATACAACAGAATTTCATTTTATAAATAACACCTTTCGTGCTAGCACCACAGGGCATGATTCAAAAGAATCTAAATAGAACATGAATGCTGTAATCAAATGCAGACCCCAGGAAGGCAGATTAAAAAGGCATGTTGCTGGTTAGCACAGCAGACAGGGTAAGTATAGCGGGTCACAGCAGAAAAGCTAGTTACAAAAACAAGGGCACAATCAAATGAAAATTGTTTGCTTGCCCACTCCAAACCATGACTGACTGCTTCTGTGTCTGTGACCTATTTTTTTCAATAAAGGAAGATTTTGAGAGGTTTTTACCTTTTAATTGCTTTGTACTAAACAAGAAAACAACAATAATCTCAACTCTGTGTTTGCATCTGGAGGACACCAGGAGAATCTCTATTTATAGACAGAGACGCTGCATCTGGAGAAGACCTTTCCTCTAGGTTTATCTCATCTTTCTGCTTTTCTCATCTGCTTGCACCCACTGCCAAAAGCTGTGTATCACCTCCTATGTAGAGGAACATACAGCAGAGGGGAAAACTGCAGGGAAGAGCCATGAAGCTTCCCTTGCAGAGATCCCGTGACTATTCAGTGCTGAGAGCAGGACTGGCAGGAATGAAGGAAACTAGTCTCCAAACCCTGTGCAGCCCAGGATCCAGAGGCAGCCCAGGCATGGTACGACTATCCTCGTAGCAGGCAGAAACCCTTAGGTTGTACTGTTGCTTTTAAAGGGATTTTGTTTAGCTGTGTGTTTTGTGTGTGCGTATGTGGAATTGCAGCCAAATGCATTTTGCGTTCTAGTTCAAGAGCTAGCAGCCAAGTCAGGAGGTAGCAATAAAACTCCGATGATTTTATTTATATATGTGTGTCTACAGATGTATGTTTTTGTGTGTTTAACGCTGCATTATGAATATTACAAAATATTATATAGAGAAAACGTGTTTTTATTAGGCACCACCTCTGAGTTATTTGAATGTAGGTCCCAAGAAGAAGGAACATCAGTACAGTTGCCTCACCAAGCTACATAAACAAGGAAAATATTTCTGCAGACAGTCTATTGCTTTTACTTTAACAGGTAGGATCAAATTAGCCTAATGCTAAATAAAGAATCGGAAAAACTAGTCTGTAAAGAGTATTGTGGAAAGAAAAAAAATATAAACCTTCCAGAGTGGTCTGCTGTACTCAAGGTAAATGAAATATTTAGTGGTGACAGCAGCAAAAAAATGAAGTATGAGATCTTGCATCCCCAGTTATTAGTGACCTGTTAAAAGACAGGCTGAGAAGTGCCTTTACCAAATTAAAACTTTGAAGAAGGGCACGAATGGGAAATGTCAAAATAAAAAATCGGAGGAAAATTATTGTCCTCCTGGCTCTTGTTATTGTGCAGTTCTGAGGCTGTGGCTGCTGTTAACAGAAGTGAAACAAAAATGGCACAGTTCAGAGTCTCCTGAAAGCTGTAATGGAAATAGTCTGCACTGACAGGCAGACAGTTGGAATTTGCTGAGATTTTGATCACAATTGCGTGATCTGTTTGCTGCATGTGTTTTTTTGTTTAGTCTAATTTTCAGAAACTTCCTAGGGTTTTTTTGAGTAGAACATTCCATTTGGTTCTCTGCTCCCTGTTTTTTATAGCACAGCCATCCCTAATGCTTAATAATATTAAATAATAAGAATGCCAGAGTGCTTAATTTAGTGTCTGCTATTGATCTCTGGACTGTTTTGCAAATGACTTATTAAACACAGGGGGCCACATACTGCCCTCACGTTCATCTATGTAAATCCCCTGAAGGCAGGTAGGTGAAGGGAACCTAAGGTCAGTTGATCAGCCTGCTAATTGTGTTGCCTGCTTAGAAATGTTGAAGGTTTTCCTCAGTATGGCCAGGAATTATTTTTTCAAATTCCATTCCATTATCCCTTATGTGCCATGCTGCTCTCTGAGCACCTGCCTCTCTGGACACCTCTCAGCAATAAGGTTTCACTTGAAAGAGCTTAAATTTGTCTCAATTTTCATAAGTATTTCTGGCAATGCTAGTAAACATGCAGGTAGCAAGAGGTGAATGATGAGCTGATCTGCAAACGAGCAAAGCACTTCTTAGTGAGATCAGATCAGCTGATAGCTTCTCTCTGTTAATGGTTGGACTTGATGGACTTAGAGGTCTTTCCCAACCAAGGCTATTCTGTGATTCTGTTGCCAAAAGTCCTTTGATGCTTGGGACCTCTTTGGTACCAGTGTGTATGAGCTAGGTGGTCAGATTCACAATTTGCTGATGAGTCTGGTAAAATTGATCAGACCCTCCTCCTTCGCACAGCTCCCCCAGTGCTCTGTCAGTGATGTCACTTCCACTGCTGCTGCTTAAGAAAATGCTTCCTTCTATTTTATTAAGATCACCTTGGTATCGTAGATCTAGAAATGCTTTAACAATAGCTTCCCCAAAAGGTCTGAGCTGTGATTTACTATAAATTTTGCATATTAAAGACTCTCATCTTTTATTTTCAACCTTACTTCAATCTTAAACTTGTCTCTGCCTTATCCACCTGCATTGTAGACTGATTGTTGCTGACAACAGCCTATGACAGCATTGCTTTGCCAGCAAGAATAGAGAGATTTAAAACTAATTAGTTTAAAAAACATGTTTTCATTTGTGTCTTGCGGATATGGTAGTCCTCGGGTATTCGACAGATTAGGCAATTTTTTTGAGATTTGGGAAGCTGAGTTTTGGGGTGGGCACTACCCACATTCGGCATTGCAGCTCTGTCTGAAATGGAAGAGTCTCCTAGAAACAAAGTGCAGATTGAGGCTGCCAGGGCATCTTTGGTTATCTCATGGTCTTTTAGTCTTTTGCCCCACTTCTCTGAAGTAGGTTCTCACCTGCTGTACTCTGCTGTCCTAGTCATGATGCAAAACATAGCATTGCCAGGCACCTCTGTTCTCATCAGCAAGCTACGATCTTCTAATGTGGTGCACATGAGGCAGGTTTAATAAGCTCCCTAATAATGACTTGTAGCATACTGGTTTCTCGTAGGCTCAGGCCGTCCCCCATTCTAGGTCTCCAAATGCGCTTGATAAATTATTTGAATTACTCTTTCAATTGCCATCTGTAGTTCCTCATAAAGAGACTGCTATTTGCTGCACGTTGTGCCAAATCATGCAATAGTTTTTTGCGAAGCTAGGGACTGTACTGAAATCACCAAACTCATGGCACTTGTGAACTGCAGTATGATAAAATGTTAGCTTTAAGCAGACTACAGTTGCAGTCTTGTGGGATGAGAATGAAGGCATTGGAACTCTGGCCCATAAATATTTAAAATTCTGGGGATGTATGGAAGAAGAGAGGTTCATGTGCCTTGTTCTTTTAAAATACATAGATTAAAATATTATTTTGACTATGCATCAGAAAATGCATAAAGTGTTCATATTATGCATAAATGAATGTACATACAGGCAGATACACACACACATATATACATATATATATATACTGTGACCTTCTCCTCCTTCCCTGCGCTGTGAACTTCCTCCCTGAACGTGTCCTAATGGCGGGGTGACGATCGGATCTAACGAAACGTAGCACTGCGTGAAACCTTGGAATAGTGACATCTGTTGAATTTGGACAGTTTTGTTTGTCTGCTGGCAAATGGCATGAACTTCCCAATATATTTTTTTTTTTAAACTGGTCTTGCCCTCCTCCTTTCCCCCCCCCTCCCGGACCCGTCGTCCGTCCCCCCCCCGAGTAGGGAGGGCAGCTTCAGGAGACATGGCTGCTTTCTTGCCTTCTGCTGTGGTGTAAAGTTTTCCGTCGAGAGACAATAATGTACATTCCTCTGGCAGGACGGGATGGATTTTTTTGTTTCTCTTGCTGTTGTTTATTTATAAGACATTTCCTCTTGCTTAGTGGAAGTTTGATCGTAAGAGGCTCCAGTGATTTTCCTTCCCACCTCTCCCCTCCCTAATTTCTCTGCCTCGGCACTCGCTCTGGAACAGAGCGAACTCAAAAAGCCCATCGGCGCAGGGCGCGCTTCGCAGCCAAGCCCTGCCACTCTCCAGAGACTGTGAGGTGATTCTCCTTCGTCACCGCTTGGACCAGGAACCGCAGCCCTGGTGAGTGGTGAGCTCCCAGAATTTGATGTGTCAAGGCTTCTATTCTCGGGGCTGCCGCGGCGAAGCAGGAAATAAAGGTTGTTTTGGTTTTTTTTTGTTGTGTTTTGCCTTTTTTTTTTTCCCCCCCCCTTTTTCTTTTTTTTTTTCTTTTTTTTTTTTTTTAAATAAAACCAAAATCGGCAAGAAGCACAGAGGAATATGGAGCTTGGAGCAGAGGCTGCCGAGTGGAGGGCAGGGAGCTCAGCGTCACCCGGGCAGGGGGGCTGTCACCTGGTCCGAGTGCTGGAGGGGGACGGGGGGGGGGGGGGAGCAAGGGGGAGAGGGCATGGGAGAGGGGGAAAAAAATGTTAATCCTTCGCTTGGAGTTTCTGTCTGGCAAGTTTTCATGCCTCTGTGTTGTGAGCATTTACATTATGCTCTGAATACCTGATTGCCCAGCCAAGCAGAAAAGAAACTCTACAGTGGATGCATAGTAAAAGAAAATGCTTCTCTGGAAGCAACCTCTGGGAATAGGAAGAACTAGTTGGTTTATAGGCTGCTGGTCCATTTGAGGGGGAGGGAAGGGCTGGAAATTTTAAAATTTTCTTTTTTAGTTTATTAACTCTCTCACTTCCCTTCTGTTCTCTTTGTGTCTGTATGGGGAACTGGCAATCTGAAAAAAAAAAAATGTACTTTGGAGAACTTCATATACAAAATCTTGGATGCTAAAGAATCAGGCATCTCAGCCAACATCAAGGTACTTACACAGAGTTATTTCCAGCTGTAGGATAGGAAAGCCAAGGCATAGAAAGCTGCAGCGACTTGCTTAAGACATCATGGGAAAGCCAGTGGAAGGAAAAGGAGTAGGATGTGCATCTCTAGTTCCAGGCCCAGATTGCTCAGGGTCTCCTTTTGTCCTCTCCAGCTCTGCTGAATGTATTCACTTCTGTTAATCTTTTACTGCTGTAGTGCTAAAGAAGGTCAGGGCAGTGCATGGTCTCCTCCATTCATCCTTCATCATCTCCCATATTATCTGACTTGAAGAAATGAATCATTTCTTGACTAACATTTTCCACTCTTAACAAAGTAGGCGTATAAGAAACGCAGGGTAGCTGTCAAAATGTTTGTATTTTGAGGTGTTCTCCTGTTCTTTGAAACATGTCCCTGGCAAAAGAACAAGATGTTTAATGGTACCCGTGTATCTGGCATGGGATGTTAACTAAGAATTCTTCTCACCCTTGTCTTGCTTTTGAGTTGGAGTCATTCAGCAGGTGTATCAACAAGCATGTCTCTGACCCTCAGGGAGACAGCCCCTCTCCAAATGCTGCTGGTCACTGTGACATACAGAGAAATCCTGTCACCCTTTCCCTGATGTCGTGCCCAGTGTAAGTCGGGAGGACAGTATGTAAAGACTGGCGCTGAGTGGTCTTTCACTGGAGTTATCAGAGGCTTTGACACTGACTTCAGAACTGAGCTCAGTATCAAATCACATCCAACCCAAATTAAAGTCCTTGCTATTCCTTATAACCAGTAAGCAAAGTCATGTAAGATTTGGTGGTTTTATTGCTCGGCAATATTTGCAAATATTTTCATTGGTTGCAATCCATGTGGGGTTCTCAGTCCCTTCCCCTGCTGCACTTTCAGCCTGAAGGTTGACTAATCCTGAAAACTTCAAACAGAAGATAGACAAACCCCCTGAGTTTCATCTGGTTTTGCATTAGAACCACAAAGAACTGTGAACTCCTCTTTTTTTTCGTATACAAACCCGTAAGTTGACTGCAGACCTTTTTTTTTTCAGCACTGAGCAGTGAGAGTTAGCTCTTTCTCTTCATTCCCTGGTGCTGTGCAACCTCTCTCTGAACCTAAACTAAATCACCAGCTCTTAACAAAACCCGCAATTAAGTTGGCTGATCCCCTCAGCAAAGAGTCTTACATACACATAGAAATAACCTTTACGTACATCAAAGCCCCAATCCGAATGGTCTCTGCTTTTGAGTAAATTGATGTTAAGATCCCGACTTGGCTGTTGCATCACCTTTCTGCAGTGTACTCAAAGCCTCTGACAGATCAGAACATCCCAAACTTTCAGGCAGTTCACATCACAGATAGAAACATAATGGATTTTTTTCTTTTCTCTAAATGGGCTGTACTGAACGCCCACACACACTTTTGGGTCTGATCTTTGAAGCTTATCTCTGATTTACTTTCTCCCTCCAGGCAGTGTAAGTCTGAAAGACATAAGTACTTCTGAAATGGAAAGTTCTCAAAGCACAGTGCTAATGTCTGAAACTTCAAACTTCTGCCTGTATGACACTTGTTCTCTGGATATACTGAACTCAAGGGCTGTCACTCTGGCAACTTTCACCAAGAAGGCAAAACAATGTTTAGTCTCTTTTTTTTTTTTTTTTTTTTTAAGAGTCTCTGTGTTGCTCTAAACCTCTCAGTGTTTAAATTATTTAATTAATGTATTTATTCTGCAAGTCTCTGTGGTCGCAACAGAACTTGTCTTCGCTGGTATTTATGTACAACAGTGTGAAGAAAATGGGCATTCTTTCTTGTTATGGTATAAGCTGCTTATTGACTGTAGTCCAAGGTTATAATGGTTTGTCTATGGTCTAAAATCATTAGGGTGAAAATCTGCAATTTCAAATCATATTTTAACCGTCTGTTTGAACACTCTGGGATGGTAAGATGATAAATTGGCTCATTAGTAGTAGCTTCTTTGTCTACTGTGTGATAGTTTACCATAGTTGTTTTAAAAAATGGAAATGAATACATACAGTCGTTCTTTTATAGATGCACTGTTTGCTTCTAGCAGTAGGCATTTTAGTTATTGCATCTCTTCCAACTAGTTATTTCAGAGTGCTTTATGTGCACTGCTGAATTAAACCTCCCTCTTTTACTCATAGATGAAGTGAGAAAGGTATCATCTCTTGCCTGACACAAGCAAAGAGAAAATAGTAGTCTTTCGCTCATGTTCAAACCACCAGTTTATACTTTCGGGAAAGAGAATATATATTCATGTAGTAGAATCAAAACCACTATTTTCTGCACAACAATTTTGTTTGATGCGATATGCTTGTTGCTCTGTGACTGTTAGCTGCATCAGACAAGAGCAAAGCACAGACAAGGATGTAATGATAAAGGTACACAGATTCATAGGCACTGGGACACTTCAGAGGTACAAGAATTTAAGCTATATCCAGACACAATTTTTGTGTTCAAAGTACATAAAAGCAACTGCCTTAAGTACACTGCCTGTTCTAAGGTATTCTAAATCATTTTTTTTCTTGTTTTATGTTCGAAGCCTATCTTCCATATGTTGAACAACAGCTTCTGTTCCAGGGTCACAACATTGAAACAGCACTAATCTCCCTTCCTGTAAATCAGAAAAGAAAGTGAAACTTGTTTTCGAGTTAAGTCATATGACAGGGAAAGTTATGAAAGTAAAAGGCATCTGCAAGTTACTGACCTAAAGCAGCCACTAACCACAGATTGCTAATTATCAACTGCAGAGTTGTGTTGTGACATGGAGCATTTGAACAGTTAAGTCATGTCCTCAGCTAAAGGATAGAGAAACAGCAACGTTTCTGAACGGTAACATGAAGGTTTTTCTTCCTGTCCTGGGCTGGGAAGGGGGATGGATGGATAATGTAAGGAGAAGGGAGGGAAAGGGAATAGGCTGTAGGGGACCTGAATCTGTATCTCAGATCCATCACTGTGTGATCTTTACCTCTGTCTACATCTCACCCACCTGTGCAATGGAAATATTTTTTCCTGCCCTCACAGGGCCACAGGAAGGGAAAACTTTGTCACATTTATTCAGGCTCAGGCATGCTTAAAAAAAAAAAAGCCTGTAAATAGAGCGCATGGATCCCCCGTTGCTGCCTTGTTTGTTTTTCCCTCTGTGAATGCTCCGAGTTCCTGGAAGGGAGGCGAGTTCCAGAGCTAGCATGGGTCTGTGCTGCTGGCAAAACAAAGCAGGTGCAAATTATGGTGGAAAGGAAATAGCTGGTGCTTTGAGGTGTTGGAGTGCCCAGCTCACCTCAGGGTATATGTCTGCATTCGCAAAACACGGCTATCACGCACACCCTGATTCATTAGCCGTGTTATCTGGCAAACAAGAAGCCTAATCATATTTTAGTGGGAACATTCTTATGATAAACTCTGCTTTAGTGAAACTTCACGCGTAGCGCTATTTCTCCCGGCCGCGTATATTACACAGTGAAGAAAAGCTACCCCGCTGCGTATCAGAAGGCTGTAATTTCATTTGGGGGTTCTATTGACATCGTAAACTGCGAGAGCAGAGCTCAAGTGGCTATTTAAGTCATAGGAACTTCAGACTGAAATTACTGCCTGGCACTACCAGACCCTCCCCCCACGGGCCCCCGCGTACTTACTTCATGTTTTCATCCCTCTGCCTATAAATAAGATCTCTTCAGTGGCTTTGGAAGAGAGGGGTTTCAAAGTACCGGCGTTATCCGCCACCCTCGCCATCCTTGGCACCTTCCTGACAGGGGTGGGAGCCCCGAGCCGAGGTGGGACCATGCCTGGAGATCACAGGGCTGCAGGGCTGCTGCTCTGCTCCGGCTGCGAGCAGCAAAAGGCGCATACACCCGTGCTTGCTAGCTGGTTGTTGCCATCATAGCTGACATACCTGACCTTTCCCACTCATAAGCCGTAGGTATCCACCCTGGCACATGTGAAGATCAATACACCGTGCCAACTGTGGTCCACAAGGCTACAGCACATCTCCTATTTATACCACGCCTCGCTCCCTGCGGCCCTGGGATTGCCCAGCTGTGGGAACAAAGCTGGGCACTGCCCCAGGCCCCTGCCTGGGAGAGCAGCACCAAACTTCCCACAGTGGGACCTGACACACCTGAGCAAAAAAAAAAACCATTCCTCCTTTGTTATTTTAATGTTTAAGTAATGCACAGAGCAGCAGTCGCGTTGACAATTCATCTATTTCATCCGTATGGGCTTGTTTCAAGAACTGGTGAAGTCAGGGAGCATTTGCTTTTTATCAGGGAAGCTGAGGTTAACCATTCATTAGAGCTTGTCAAAAAACCTCAAATTTAAGCCAGACGCAGGAGGAGACTTTCAGTAGGACAATGGACAAAAATCATTAGTTTTGTGCGCCGTAGATACCCAGCGTCGGCATTTTAATGTGGCTGTCTGAAAACCAAAGCATCTCAAGTTCACGTAAATGTTAATTCTTGTTTCCCTTATCCTCATTGTTTTCCAGATAGTGGGAAAGAAATATTTTTTGTCCTCACTGTTTCCAAGACCTTGGGGTACGAGATAGATGTTATATGACCAGTGGGAACAGAACTAATATTTATTTTCTCAGAACCAGTTTGTCCCTTCCTATGTTTCATTTTACAGAACGATGGTTCACCGTGCTAAATGATAAAAAACACTCAGTTATATTATTAGTATTTCCATTCTTTATCAAGGAAACTTTATTTTGATTTTGGACCTAGCTTTTTCCTGGAAAAATCTATGAAATTGTTGCCTTTCCTTCTTAAATGCCACCATCCTGTGATTCCTGAGACCGTGGTGTGGCTTAAATGAGTCGGCAGCTTTGAAATTAAATAAATAAGGTTTATATAGTTATTAGACGTGGGCAGTCCACAGTAGCAGGGCAGACTTTTCTGGTCTGAAAGTAAGCTGTTCACACTTGCGTTTCATCTGACTTGGAGCTATAAACTACACTTCTGAGTCTGGATAGGCACTTTTCCTAGAGGATATGTGCTCAGCATTCTCCATGAGTCTGTGAGAGCAGCTTACACACATGCGCACAGCGTAAATGGGAGAAGTGGAATTTGAAGTGTGGGGACTAGAGATGCAGGTATCAGCAGCATCTCTGCTCTTTCTGCTTCTGTCCTAAGAAGCTCTAGCTGGGTGTTTTTGTGCCATTCCTTTCCCCCTTCCCTCTGCTTCATGGACTTCTGAAACATGTTATGGCTGAAATTACTGTGCTGGCTGTGTGCATTCTGCAAGTGAGAAAAAAAACCCCCGAAGTCCACAAACTGTAGATAACAGCAGATCCCACAATACAGTGAAATCAAAATAGGATATTGTATGCCAAGACACGGAGTTCTCATCATGGTCCGTATCTCTGTATGGAATGACTGGAAGTGGTTACAGTTTCCTTCGTTTAGTATAACTGAACGTATCGGGGGCCTGAGTATCTTCAGTGAGATACCGGCTGCCTGATGGCATGCGTCCTAATTTCAGGACGTGATGTCCTGGCATGAAGATAAGGTAGCCTTTTGTCCCACTGAGTCTTGAGTGCCGGAAATCTAAAGCTATGTTACTGTGTTGGTGTCTGTCCAACAAAGATGTGTGTTCTACTTGTACCATGTGGAAAAATGAATAAAATATCTAAAGTTAAAAAACAATTCATAAACACCATATGCACATACATACTGCATGCACAACTTCTCTTCGAAAATATTACAATGGGACACTCTTCCAGAATCTGGTTGTAAAAGGCTGTAACTTAATTTCTTCTACAGGTTTTTAGTCAAAAAATACTGCAACAGAGTCTGTTTTCTTTCAAGACAGTACAGTAGAGTAGAGTGTTCTTTAAAATGAAATATCGATCTGTCTGTCTAACATACAGTGCTTCTAAAACCTCAGACCTCTCAACTTGTAGGTGCCAAAAACTAATTCACACGTGGGGATCCTGAGGCAGAAATTGGTGAGGTGACTAATCTAACACTATGCCCTGGTGGAGTCTGCCTGTCTCCAAGTCCCCTGCCAGAGCTGCTTTGATTACCTTGCCAGAAGAGTTGGTGTAGCCTGGGTGTGAGTGTGGGAGTGGAGGGCTCAGCGGGTCCCCAAGTCACATTGTGGGGCTGAAGTGGAGCCAGAGCCTCTTAGAACAATGATAGGTGAGAAAAGGGGCTGTTCACAGCTGTGGAGCACCAAGCTTCTTGTGGCAGGTATCTTCTGGGGGAGGCACTGTCATTTCTGCTGAATGCCTGGCTCACCAAAAAAAAGAAACAAAAGGAGAGGCTTGAGTGCTCTTTTGGCCCCATCTCCTCTTTGCTGCAGCACTACCATCGTTTGTTTTGCTGGCATAGTGCTGCAGTGTCTTTGTAAAACTGGAGAGAAGCTGTGGCACTGGCTTAGAAATGAGATGGATGACATTGCTGCAGCAGGGAAAGAACAGAGATTATCTGACACGCTCTTTCTTCCCAACCCCGAGATCTGCATCTGGGTTTAATATTAGATAGGATCACTGAGGATAATTGTGGTTGTCAATTTTTACTTTTAATGACTTAAGATGACCTGTGATGTATTAGGCTCAGCAGTGTCACTCCTTAGCATGACTTCATGGTGAGACTTCCTCCCTCTGCTAGAGTGAGGGGTGCCGATGGTACCGCTTCATCCATATTGCTGCTTTCAACACATGGTACCCTGCCGTGTAGGGATCGCTACAGCTGGTTTTACTTTAGAAATATTAGTGGTCTGTCTGATATTATATCAATGGGACTTGCCGCTCCATAAAATTGACTGCTCTGTAGAGCAAAGACACAAGTACAAGGGCAAGCTGAGTCATTGGCTGTGTTTGGATGTGTTTTCGCATACTTTTGTGGGGAAAAGATGTATACTTGACAGGAGGAAGGCTAATTCTTCTCTGTCAGTCAGTGGAAGGCAGAAGGTTTAGTGAGAAGAGATCAGATGGGCTTGAATGAATTTTGTAATTCTGAACGTATCTAGGAAATAGAGCTGAATGATGTATAGAGAACTCCTCTGTCAGTGTGGAAAATTAGAGATTTGAGCAAGATGAGTTTAATACTGAAATGAAACGAGAGAAGTTTATGATTAATAGGGTCTGGCAGAGACAGCATATACTTACATATAATTTGGGAGGCTTAGGAAATCATTCTTGGGTAGATATGGGTCTGAGGGCTTAAAAGTAGAGGAGTGGCCCCACAGGGAACCCCAGCTGGCTTGTCTCTTTCCAGTGAAAGACCCAAAAGTTTTACACAGCAAGCGTGAAATGGAAGAGGCAAATCTTCAATTTCAGAAATTCAGAGCATTTAAAAAAATATTTTACAAGGTCAAAAAGATAAATTAGGAATACATTATGTGTTGAGCTGAAACAGGCTTTTGGTTCATTCGTTAGTCCTGCTTCGGAAGCAACTGCCATCAGTTGTTTTCCTTCTGGATACTGCATCCACCCAACGGAGCGATACTGAACGCTGGACGTGGAGGCCAGGCTTTCTGACCCCTGCCATGATCAACCTGCATCCTGAAACATCAATTTGTTACGTTGCCACACAAGTGGCAAAATATGCAGATAGAGGAAATCTGCTTCATCTTACATGGCTACAGATGCAGCTCATAATCATTAAAATTACTCATTGGCCTGTGAGAAAAACAAAGAAAATTATTTTGTAGAAACTAACAGAAAAGGGTAAGATTCACAGCTCAGTTGTTATCTTTATTCCAGGCAAATAATTAGCTGTTTTATTACATTCTAAGGAATTTTGTGTTGTATTCTTCCCTCAGGACCTGGTGAGGTTCTGTATATTTTGCCTTGCACACTCCCATTTTCAATTTTTCCTTCAGAGTAAGAATTATTTCTCCTTTGAACACCTTTCTATTTTTTCCCTGTGTAAGAGGAAAGCCATGTTCCCATACGGATGTTTTCAGACTTAAAATTATCTGTGTGAAGTCAGCAAACACAGAATAATTACTTCTAATGCAGATTTTGCAATAAGCAAGTTTTATTAGAAATGGGGAAAGTGCAGGTCTGGTCTTTGCCTGCCTCTCTCCAGAGTCCCATCCTAGTGCACTTTCCTTTAGGTGGCACTCCCACGTTAACTTGTGTACGACCCGAACAGATGTTTGGTGATCTGTCATCTGTGTCTTGAAATATGATGGAGAGACTTAGAAATTATATTAATTGTGGTGTCCACATCCTCTCTTCATTAAAAGTTGAAAATTGCTGTTCAAATATTTCATAATCAAAAATTAATCCCAGTCTACCTGTTCCAAATCATATAGTATGCCCTCTGGGAATGAATCCCAAATCCCTGTTACAATTTGGATGCTCACTCCTCTGGGTATTGATTACGAATTCTGGTTATTGTTCACATACTTTGTCATAGGGGGAATTAATCTCAAGTTCCCGTCTACTGTTCTGGGACTGAAAGCTATCTATAATTAAGATTTTTCTATTAAATGGATATTGACAATGAGCTTTTCCATTTACATTTTTGGGGTTATCTTCTGGCAGGGAAACTCCATTTCAGTTCATGGAGAGATTCTTCATGTTGAGGATTCTGACCACCAATTTTCAGGCCACTGTGAGTGCAGGCGCTCTGCAGGAGCCAGTGGCATAGCTGGGGTGTTCTCCAATGTTGATGTTGGGTAAGAAAACATGAACAAGGACATTTTCACAAGGACTCAGCAAAGTGGAGCAAATGGGATGGCTGAATAAAACCAGAAGCGTTGCATCAGAAATGCAGAGGAAGATGCGAGCATGCAGTTTAGCAATCATGAATCGCCCTACAATTGCAAACCAGTTGCCACACAAAATCATAACAATCTTAGTTTTGTAGAAGGGAGGAATAATTTGTCCTCCTTTTTGGCAGTGGCTAAAATAAGAATGAAAATAGTGTGGTGAAAGGTAGTGGTATAAAAACACCAGAGACGTGTATTTTTGATATGTGAATCTGTGTTCTGTCTGATTACTTTCAGCTACTTTGACTACAAAACCAACTGCTATTATTTTCACATAGGTATTTTCCATATAACGATGCAAAGCACAGAGAATAGAAAGTCTTGACTTCCATAACTATATCTATCCCTGTTTCTTCACGGGTGGCAAATCGGATCAGAACAGCTGTGAATTTTGGAGGAGCTGGAATCCGGACCTAGGTTTCTGTGTTTCAGAGCCACCACTGCTGCTAACAGACATGGTGTTTCCAGTGGCAACAGTTGGCTCACGCATTCTTTCACACTTCAGAAGAGATCCCTGTTTCCTTTTTTTTTTCCCCCTCGTCTTTAGCAGTGGGCAGCCCAGCAACCTTTTGATCATACCGACTTTGTATGTTACGTGACTGAACTCAGCTATGCCAAACATCCTTTTAGAAAGTTTGACATTTGTGCCATTTGAAAAAAGAGAGGGAGAGAGAGAAGAAAAGAGGGGGAAGAATGAATCCTGGCGGTGTCCTCCAGCCCTTTTGATTAAGAGTGCAGTAAGTCAGCAGAAGAGGTGGGGCTTTTAATAAGGGAGTGGGGGGGGTGCAAGCTAGTTGTGATCTGTGATGTGTACACACACATGCACACAGAGGAAAGGAAAGAAAAAGATGGAAGACAGACAACAGTAATCAGAAAGGACTACAAGAAATTAATTAATTGATGGAAAATATGCAGTGATAATCAAAGAGACAAGATGAGACAAAGGAGATGGCCTTTGATACTATCCTAACCCAGGTGAAGGAGGTTGAACTCAGGAACTTCCAAGGTCCATTTCAGACCTAATAATTTTAATTCTGTAACACCTGTGTTCCTGTTCATTTCCTTGCAAGTGCTATTTTGTGTATTCTATTCTATCATATATTTTGTGTGACTATTAATACTTCCAGGTCTTCCAAATTTTTGCCCACCTCTGTTATCCCAGTCTTGGAGATAGAGCAAAATTTATGGAGCTGAAATGGCTGCTGTGACATTGGCATGCAAAGAGAACAGGGACAAGACTTTGCTATTCCAGTATGTGCAAAAGAAGGCAGGGAGAGGAGAGGCAATTGCATAACTTTGGACAAGTCATAAGACTTTGTTGTGTCTTCTAACTCAGTCCCTTCATTTAGTTAAAATGCCAAAGGCTGACCAGAAAAAGAGTCCTAGCCTTGCAGTGAGTTAGAAAATTTCCCAGCTTGTTCCTTTCCCAACATGCTCATTTAGAGTTTTGCTACATTTTAGAATTTTTGCTTCCTTTTTCTATTCCCTCAGAAAAAAGACAAATGTCCCAAGAAAGTTTTGTTACCGGCTGCCGTGTGAGGCGGTCTTGGAGGAGATGGTGCCTGGGGATACAGACCATGCTTCTGGGTAGAGATGTGTCAAGTGGGCTCTGTGACGAGCCTGCCATGCCCCAGCACATACTCAGGACGTGAAGTAAGCCAAAAGGGCATAATCATGTCAGTGTTGCAGAGAGTTTGGGTAATCTGCCCTTGTGAGGGGCAACTTCATAGCTTGGGCGCATGGGCTTCTCTATGTGCTTTAGGGATCATCCCACCCACCACTCCACTTCAGTCTTTAGGCTGAAACTGATGTCTACTGAGGTATAGGAGAAACCTTTTGTAGAAGGGGAATACTGAGGGGTTTTTTACATCTTACTTCAGTACAACCAGTGCTGGCCTTTGCTGAAGATGTGCTACTGGGCTGAGCAAATCGATGGGTTAGGGGTTTGTGACAGCTCCTCAGTCACTATTATTTAAAAAGAGAGGAAGAAAGGAGAAAGGAAAAGGGGTGTGTGAGAAGAAATAGAAGGCCAGAAGAAGCAGCAACGTTAGGCTCTTTAAAAGTCCTAAAGAAAAAGTACCGAGTGTTTTAAAGTAAGTTTGCAATGATGTGTAAAATAGTTCCCTGTGTGAAAGTCTATATTGATTTTTTTTTTCTTTGTTTGTGTAGAGATTGTTCTCAGAATAGAAATGCTTTGACATTTTGCCTTCTCATATACTTAATCAGTCATTTGTGTCATCCACTCTTACACGCACGTGTGCTCCGTCTTTTCTCTGGCTGTCGGCAGAGGATGGCTACTTGCTACTTCATCCAGATCATTTGCAGAGCTAGAGGTAATGGATAATGGTGTTGGAGACCCTGCTGCAACTCTGGTGGTCGTGGGGTAGGGAAGACATGCTTTGGGTGGTGACTGGAGTAGACAACACAAATGACTGACTGTCATAGTCCATGATACAGTTGACTGCCACATGTGCCAACCTACAGAAGTCTGTTGGCTTTCAAAGACCAAAGACTTCTATGTCATCGTGACCTGGAGGTTACCATCAGAGTCCTTGCATGTGTTTGCACTTGGCTTCCCAGTCAGAAAGGTAGCTTCGTTTTTTGGAAATAATTGTTATTTTGTTTTGCTTTGGCGAAGGAGGTAGTCGCAAATAACCTGACTGACAAGATGATGTGAAAACAAGCTCCTCTTGAGCCCCGCTTCCAAGTGATTGTGTGCAGAGGGGCTTGCTGAAGCTGTATTTTTAACACAGTTGGGTATAAATGGCCCATTTTTACCTCTGCATACATCATCTACATCATCCTTTCACTTCCTTCCTCTTTAAGTGATGTCTTATGCATAGATTTGTCATTTACGCTCCAACTGCATTTTGCATTATTACATTTTAATGATATTTGAAGTTCTTTCATACATATTTGAGTTCACTGATATAAATGAAAAAAGAGAAATAATCAGCATACTTGGTTTATCAGATGGCATAAAAATGTTATATCATAACTTTGGCAATTTCTTGGGTAAGATCAAGCACAATATCAAATACTAAGAGAGGGTCCAAGTACAGCTGTCTGTCTGAATGGCTCTGAAGTTAGGGTCGTTCAGAGTCAACAGCTGAACTTTGCAATTTGGCCCCATTTTGTACCTCAGATGAAAAGCATTTAACCAGTTCTACCCCTTAAGCTTTGTAACTCGTGGGTTTGGTTAAAATGAAACTGAGATCTGAGCGGCCCTTGACCCTCATTGTTTTTTGTAAAAATGAACATTTCGCGTATTGGCTTTGTTTGAGGATGCTCTGCATGATCTAGAGAGTCTAACCTCCTCCACCCCGTATCTCCTGCTGACTTACGATCTGTTATAATCTATTAGGAATCTTGAGGCTTGAGGGCAGAATTTTGTGTAGGGATAAAAGATGCTTTCATGTTGGTGCTGTGGGATATTTTTTTTTTTTTTTTTTAATTCTTTCTCTCATTCTCCGTTTCATGAAAATTCATTAATCTGTGACATTTAAAGACTCTGTCTGAGAGGTGTCTGGAGCAGCGGCCGGCTGCATACATCAATAGTTTCTCAGAGTCTGGCACTCTGTCAATATTTGGGGGCCTCAGTAACAGCACTTAAATGCACTGCCTGCCAGCCGTCACGCTCTTAGCATGTCTGTAAGAGTCTGAATGAGCGGATATTAGCACGTCAAGTCCTTTCACAACTGGCAACACTTTAGAGACAAACTGCTTGGTAGGTATCTCTCCTCTTCCCTCCCCTCCTGTTTTCTGGCATGTCTTCTTTGTTTATCTGATGTGATTTATGTATTTACACACAAATATGCATCCTGTGAGGAGGCATCATAAATCCTGAGGCTAGAGGTGGTATTATGGCATAATCTATATAACAATGGAAATGGGCTGAAGCTGGATTTGGACCCAGAACCAGATTAAGCTTGGGTTGACTCCTGGGCCAGTTGAGTCAGGAACAGAGTTTTGTTTGGATTTCACAGTGCCAAAATCTTTAGAGTTTAGTTCCAAATAATGAGAATCTTGGACAAAAAATTTACAGGAAGTGCTACTGTGGCAATATTTCAACCAGCTCCAAACCAGAAGTGGAAAACAAGCCATTTCAAGACTTGGGTTGTATTCAAATCAAAACTGTTAGAGCAGGTTCAGAATCCAGACCTTCTGTTCCTTTTTTAATCCTATCCCACTGCATAAATTGGATTCACAGCTGAATATTACTCTAGATTACTCATGAAACCTCCCTTTTCAGTGGAAAAAAAAATCAGGGAAGCAAAATGCAACTTATTGTCATTTCCCCTGGTGGAATAGGAAGTACAGTAAAAGAAATTTGGATTCACAGACATTTATTGCTGTCCTCCCTGCCCACCCACATCCCCCCCGCCCTCACTTTATTTTGTTGAAACATTATGGCCAGTGTCTTTTTATCATGCAGTCATGTTTATTTTCTCTTTACCTATTGTGCTTCATCTCTTGTTTATTATCTTGCTGGATCTATGGCTCTGAAACCAGGTTGTCTAGAGAAGTGAATGGCTGCAGTGTCTGGAAGTTGAGATTGGCTTTTTGGAGCTGAACTGTAGGCAGAAAGCAAGCCATGAAACTCCATCTGAATGTTTCAATTTCTAAATCTCCTTAGAATATTCTTTTTTTTCATCTTGTTTTGTGGAGATGAAGGGATGGGTGCAGCGTGAATCCTCCATTAGGAACATTTTTCTGACTGGATTTTTGGAACAAATTCTTAGACAAGTAGATCTGGACTCAGAAGCTCTCTGAAAACACTTCCTTATCGTTTCTACTTCACAAGTCCAGTAACACCAGCCAGTGCCCCTTGGCCTGTGACCTCCAGCACATCCGTCAGTGTTAGCTTGAGTCAACAACTTCTTAATCCTTTTCCAATAATGTCCAGGAACTTTTTTTTCAATCAACTTCCAGCCTTCCCCTGGTAAGACCTGCTAAAATTTTGCATGACAGCAAAATAGACAAAATTATTCTGCTAGAGCTACCTTGCAAGAGTAAATTTGCAACAAAAATAGATCACTATCCCTTCTCAATCACTTCTTTGTTCTTTTTAGCACTCTCTTTTCTGTTGCCTTTATCTTGATTTTTCCCTTACTCCAACTCCACCTGCATCTGATCTCCATTTTCCTGTTTGTGTCCCCAGAGCACCTGCAGGTGTACAGTATTTTGTCACTTATTGGAAAAAAAAGGAAAACTCTGTGAAAGTTTTGCCTCTGTAGAGGCAGTGAGTAACAAGGGATGCATTTATCCCTGCTTCAGGCCAAGCAGCAAAGGGAAAATAAACAGGCTCAAGGCTACTGTGAGTACTGGAGATGCGTCTGGCTAGATGGCAGCAATGGCCAATAAGTACAGACAATCGATAGGGAGGAGGATTTAATTTTAATAATTGCTTCTTTAGCATGGCGTGGGGGCACTCATATGCGGAGGGAAGTGGCCAACTGCAAACACTGCCTTTGAGGAGAGCACAATGGCCTTGGCAGTGACTGGCAAACGCCTTCAGGCTGGGGCCAAGGTGAAGCCACAGGGGATGTGAAGTGGCAGTGGTGTCTCCTAGAGCTGGGCAGCAGCCCCAAGGATGGAGAAGAATATGGGGCACCTGGGATCAGGCCCGTACTGTAGGAACAATCATCCCATATACTCTACAGTTGCTCTTCTCAGTCTGTACTTTGTGCTGCCTTTTATGGTCTCAGCAAAGACAGAAGCTTACCGTAACCCACGCACCTTTTGTACCCAGGGAGCACATCTCAAGACATAATGGGACACATTTGCAACTCTGTCCCCAGTGTTTTAAAAACGTGACTGACTTTATTGTCGGTGACAGCCATGTGTGCTCTAAGAAACCTCCCCACCCCCAGCCCTGAGTGCTGCACATTGAAGTTGAAGAGTTGGTGATGTTGCATTCGTTTCTATTTCTGTGTTGTTTATTTTCTGTTGAGCTCTAAAGTTGTCTTTTGATTAATCAAGTTGGCCTTGCCAGATGCAAGTGGGCTTCGAAACAGCTCTTCCCTTCAGCCTCACGGGCTGTTTACACCTCTGTGCAGGCATTGAACTTGCATTTCCCATTCTTATCGGTGACAACTGTGTGCCTAAAGCCCTGCACAGGGAATTTGGAGGTTGCCCATGAGGCTGTCCACTAAGCAGCTCTTTCAATCCAGCTGCCTTGAGTTCCCTGGAGGGCTGAGAGGATTTGTCCCCAAATAATGGGGGTACAAAAGTGCTGAGGGGATCTTGGGTTTCAGGCTTCATTCAGTACCTGTCCCTGTGGGTTCCTGGTTGCTGTAAATGTGATGCTTTCTTTGAGAGCTGAAATTGATGAAGCAGGAAAAATCTAGACTTGTTGTCCATTCATATTTTACCTCTATTAATAAGTAATTA
This sequence comes from Podargus strigoides, assembly GCA_028020825.1. Lineage (NCBI taxonomy): Eukaryota > Metazoa > Chordata > Aves > Caprimulgiformes > Podargidae > Podargus > Podargus strigoides. The sequence continues at coordinate 3,222,618 of CM051635.1, forward strand.
GTTTTAAAAGAAGCTGATGTTCCCATGATGGGCTGCTAAATATATGCAAGTGAAACTGTTGGCATTAAAAAGAGATTTGACCACAGTTGAGCAGTTATTTATATTATAGTAAATCATATAGGCCCCAGTTGAGGTGAGCAATCTATTGTTAGGCGCTGTACAGACACGCTGTAGGAGGTGCATCTAACCCCAACAAGCTCAGAGGAGGCCAAGATAAAGTATGGACAGAGAGACAACCCGAAAGAAATGAAATAATAACTCACCTTGCATGCAAAGATGGGCTGAACCAAGGAGAGAATGCAGATCCTCTGCCTCCCTGCTCTTGTGTCATTAAGTTGACTCACAGTTCAGTCCTTAGATCTAGATCTGAGTAAAACTGTTGAGTTAGATGCTTGCTGAAAAAGCACTTGCCTCAGATACAGGTTAGCCAAAACTATGGAAAAAAATAAATTGAGGAAAAAAAAAAAAAAGAAAAGAAAAGAAGTATTTTGGAAAGCAGAAAGGTTTTGTTTTGATATTTCTAAACAAGGTTTCTGGTTTTGTTTTGAAACAAAGTCAATTTTAATTGAAATGTACACAAACAAAAAACTAGCCCATTTTGTTAAACACCTAGGTGGGTTTGGTTTTGTTTGGGTTTTTTTTTTTTTTCTTTCTGTATTCTCAGTTTGGTCAGCTAGCCAAATAAATCAGTTATTTGCACAACCGTAATTCTAATTAGAATGTTGGACCCTGGAGACTTGGGCTATATATTTTAATACAGTACATATTTATAATACCAAGTACCCCGCCTGATACTCCATATATAATAATAGCAAGCAGATCAGTGCACTGGGGAGATGAGGACACTGGGGGAGACCCACTGCCTGTTAGCTCCTAACATTTTTATTTTCAGTTGTTGTAGGATTTTGGAGGGTATTGCTTAAAAGATAAAATTTGCATTTATTGGAGCAACTCACAAATGGGATTCAGAGCAAAGCTATCATTAAAGGGAGATACAGCAGAAGAAGGAACAAAAGATACATTCTCAGCAAAGTCTGACATGTAGAGACTTTCAGAGATCCTTGTCCCCTCAGGAAAAATGCCATCTTCTCAATCTACCACCACCCCCCAAAATCCTTGTCTGTACTTATTTTTACAAGGGCTGTTCGTAAAGTGCTGCGACCAAACACTGTTCTGCTGTATTATCTATTTCCAGTGTTTCTACCTTACAAACAATTTAGTCATTTCTGTGTGATCCTTCCTGTCGTGAAGCAGTTTCCTCTCGCTCCAGTTCAAAACACAGTGCCCGTTTTCTGTGAACGACTTCCAAGGGAGGTTACTCTGGCATCAGGTATTCCTGATGTGCTTATGGCTTGTGTAGGTGTTGTCACTCTTTGTAGGTAGCTGGTAGGAACTGAGTCACTTTAAGTTTGCCTGTATGTTACTACTCTTGTTTTAGCCAATATTATTTAGTGTTTTCTCCATTTACATATGTTCATGAGGAATGAACCCATGATGTTACTCAACCTCATAACCTTATTAGAGAAATGCTTACAGGACAGGGTGACATATTTGCTTCCCAGCACGGTCGGTGTGGTATTTATTCCACTCCTGTCTGGCAGAAGAGCCCCACAGCCTGAGCTCTGGTACCCAGAGCACTCTGCCGCTTGCTGTGCAGTGCCACAGCCTGTGATTGGCAGTCCTGGTGCTCTCTCCAAGTGATGTTCTCAGTGGTGTGTGGGGCCAATGCTGTTTTTGGCTCTGCCCCAGTCCCAGTGGAAAGGCTTGGGCATATGTCCTGTATTATCTTTCTGTAATAAAACGGACTTCTTCCTGTGAACTCAACTGGCTTGGTGAGTTAGTGGTGGAGTAAGATGCCCGTAGGATTGGTAGGCCTTGACTGCTAAGTCCTTGAAGATTAGGACCAGGCTTTCTAGTGGAGAACTCTTCAGCATTCACTTCCCTTGACCAAAGAGTTGTAACAGTAGAAAGCATTAATGCCAGTCTGGATCAGATAATATAGCTGCAGAATGCAACCAAATAGGAAGCCATGGATAAGATGTAAGAAATGAGACTTGACCAAGCCCTGTCTGACTCCCCACAACTACTCTTTGATGAGGTTAGCTTTGTGCACACTCTTTGAAATTTTGACATTGCTGGACGAAGCAAGGGTCTGCTCCAAGCTGTCAGATTTCTTTCTTCCTTTAATTACCTCACAGTTACCCCGTTTAATACTATCTGATGGTAGGTGCCATGGGATTCAAGATAAGTAGAAATGTGGTAGGAAAAAAAGGGTAGATGAGATGAGTAGGACTGGAGACTTGCCTAGGGGGAGCTGAGAGTACGCTGTAGTATGTAGGAGGATGGGCAAACATTTTTACTGAGTACCTATGCATGTAGGGGGTAAGGAGCTGCCTTCATTAGTCTTTATTTATTCAGGATTTCTGCTGTTACATGTTGCAGCAGCCCTAGTACTCGACCTAAACGCTCAGAATATTCCCATGAGGTTACTTGGTGCCTGTGAGCCTTGCAGCCCCAACGAGAGAGGTGCAGGAACACAGGTTTTCCTGCTGTTGTCACCAGTGCCCTGGTGTACAAAATTGTGGAGAAGTGACATTTTAACCTCTGGTGGTTGCTGTTTTCTTTGTGCACTGACTGCTACTGTACCAAGCAAAGGTTTGTCTAGACCAGAGCTCAGGGTTACTTATTATCCTCATAATCCATTTCCTTTTGCCAACAGCAGTGGCTTATGTGGATAAGTCAGAAGGGAATGCTCACATCACGGGTAGCCTCTTTTCTATGATCTTCATTAAGCTTTGGACCATTAGCTCAAGATGCGTGATTATTTTGTTTGTTCGAACAGCAAGACAAGCAGAGTCTCCTCCGAGTGTTTCTTTCAAGCAAACCAGCATGACTGAAAACTGGGAGCTTGCCAGAAAATGTTACGTGAAATTGTAGTGGCAGGTTCAGCTTAGTGTGGGCGGAGAGAGAGCTGTACCCTCTATTTTACTACTTCAAACATGCAGTGTCCATATGCCATCGTCGAGCTGCTTTATGGATAGAGTATGAAGGCTACTCCTTGATGTACCTCGTGCAAACACTGTGCGAGTGCTGTAGATATATAGTCTCATAGATATGGGTATCAGCTGTTGTTGCAGTCCAAACACACAGCATCAATATTCAGTATGCTATAGACAGTCCCATTTTTCTCCTTTATATTTAGTGTTAGTACACAGAGCCAAATACTAAAAGGGGGGGGGGGGGGGGGGGAGGTGGGTCACATGATTAAATTAATACCATTAATTATTTAGAAACAATCAAAGGAAATACAAGACATCTGGCTTTAAGCCCAAACAACTCATGGCACTGCTGTTGCCTTGTAACCTCATCAGCTCCTAGTCCAGTCATCTCTCTTCTGTCATTATGAACACAGGAGACGCATTTCCCCCCCCATCCCCGGCTTCTTTCCTGCCTTGTTTCTGGCAGCTTGGAACACAGATCACAAGACTGGACTATAGAGATGTCTGATTTTGTGTGTATAAACTCTGATTAGTTCTACAATGAAAAGGCACCCTCCCCCCCATCCCCATGGTATACAATGGTGTTTGATTAGCAGTGTGTTGCAGCCATAGGTTGCATTTTTCTCTTCATCTTGGTATTGGGAACTAGCGACTGTAGGAGGGAAAAACACTGTTGTTACTGTGGTGCTGGAAGTCATTAAACACGTGTGTTACTGTAGGCTGCATCCAACATACAGTGAGACATGTCTCCTGTCCTGAAGAGTGGACAGTCTGCATAGGCTGGAAGGCTGGAGGAGAAATAGCATCATGGAGAATGGAAGCACTTTGCCCATGATGGTGCAAGAGGACTGTGGCAGCCCCAGTCCACTGAGCTTGGCTTTCACCTTCCCCTGGCTGAGGCCAGTGGTCCTATCCTTTGTAGCTGTGGCTGGGTGTTTTCTACTGGAATTATTTCTCAGTGGAAACTCTTTTTCTTGAAATAAAATTTTTCCTTGGGAATAACTGTTTTACCCAAGAAAAGGCAAAACATGTATTTCCCAACTCCTGGTTCTAGAAGGCCCTTTACTCTTTTTTTTTTTTTTTCCTCTCTCTTTCTAGCTAGTTGGTAGAGAATTTCCATTTTGATTATCTGAGAGGTACATTTTTGTGGAAACACTTTCTCATGGGGAAAAAAGACCTACTCAGCTGGATTTTTTAATTCTAACTCAGGAATAGAACATCTTGGGGCCCACTTTCCCCCAGGTGATTGTATCTTCATGATAAGGTAGTTCCATTTTCTTTTCAGCTCAATCTTTATTAGTGTAGATTTAGTACAATCTAATCATGGAGTTCTGTAGGTAAATTAATACATACAACTTCCTGAAATGGTTTTACTGTTATTGGGGCACAACAAAGTTTCTTGCTGGTCATTAGGATTCCACTTTTCTGTGCACTGGTGAATGTGGGCCCATTTTGATTACTAGCAGATGCATTGAAGTCATTCTCATTACATCTATGTCTGTGGAGAGGCACTGACTTTAATTTTCTTACTTTAATCTGAAAAGCGTAGTTTCACTGGCTGTTCTCTTAATGGTTGCTGAGAGTTGCTTTGAAGAACTCTTATTTTATGAAAAGGCATTGAGACTTCTGGGAGAATAAGGACCTCTAGACAGTCTTTACCTGCTCTTGACTACTATTTTGAAGGTGCACATTCCCAATTATCTGTGAAAAAGTATCGAAATATGCTTCCTTGATGCTGAAAAGCTTACTTTAGACTCCTGCTCTCTATTATTTGTAATATTCCATAGCCTACTCTTATCCTCAGAGAATGATGGCATCAGTTGAACATATTGGGTGTGATTTTTTTCAAAGTATGCAGTTATCCACATTTGATTCCCACTGCGTTCGTTGTGTGTTAACACTACCTTCAACAAAGGCAGAGTTAGGCCCATGCAGAAGGCTTTAAAAACCAAAAACCAAACCCCACCTCTTGCACCCTGGGCTATTTGCAGGCAAGAGCATACATTGCAAGTGCTTCTGCTGCTTTGCAGGGTGTTTGTTGAAGGGACTTAAGCTACTCTCTGAGTAATGGTGTAGTTCATTTTGATGCTATGATAGGTTTGTTTTTTTAATGTTGTCACTGTAAGTTTCTCATATGTTTTCAAAGGATTGTATCTCTTGGAACTAAATTTAAACAAAAATTCTCTGTATCCAATAAACTAAAAGAACCTCCTAGATTAAGCTGTTCCAAGGTTTTGTTTATTTGTTTCCTTATACTAAAGCCAGTTCTTTTTATTTTGTTGTCCTCAGATGTAGTCATTATGTGCAGTTTGTTGTTTATGTAAAGCTTACATTTTTCTTTTTCTTTTTCTTCTCTCCGTTTACTTTGCCTTTTCCTAACGTCGACATCGCGTGTTGATGGCAAGAGCAGCAGTGGTTGGCAGTTTTCCTCAACTTTGCAAGAGAGAGAGAGATTTGGTTGGAATGAAACCTCGCTCTCCGTACAGCCTGCTTGAGATGCAGCACTGAAAGGTATCATCTAATTTTCTGTCTTGAAACCAAAGATGAAAAACCACAAACAGGTAGAAATCTCAATGCCAAACCACCTGTTGATTCACTGCCAAAAAGCCCTTGGCAACACATTTCTCACTGTTTCCAGTTGGAGAGGCTGTATGGCTGATACCCACAGCATCTGTCTGTACCTGCAAGTTTGGTGAAGAGGCTAATTCATCGGAGAAGATTTGGCTTGAAATTTAGGTGAAGTTAGCAGGGCAAAGAAGTCTCTCATCTTAGTCTTGCTTTTTGCCTGTAGTAGCATACATCACTGACGTAACTTGGTTCAGCATTGGAAATACCAATCCTGAAGTCACACGCTGTGCATTGTAGAGCAAAATGAGATTTGTCAAAAGAGCTGTGTGTGGAGAGTCCAGATCTGCAATAGCAGAATATCCTGGAGGTTAGAATTGAGGTGGATGGATAAAACTGTGAAGGCAAAAGTTGTGAAATACCCTGCCAGTAGCATCAATACTTCATCTTTTGAGATTTTTACGATTCAGAAAATCACTTGAAATTGAGTTAAAATGCTATCCTTGGACTGCTACACATATGCTCCCTGTGACATGTGCATTACAGAAACAGCCACCGTGTGCTAATATGGCATTAAAATTTTGGACTCCACCCACAAAAATTAATAACATTCTTGAAATAAGAGTGATGTAGGATGCTGACACATTTAAGTCCATATGTTCTTGGACATGTGTCCTCCAGTGCATGAGAGAACTAGAAATCCCAGATACTCTTATTTTTCTTATTTCCTGTAAAGCCATGCTGGGAAAGGAGGAGAATGTAAGTGATGGCAGGCTGGCAGGCTTTGGCCCGGGGATAGCTGTACTGTAGAGCCATATTTTATGTTTTTACATGCTCTTATCTGTTCTGTCAGTGGTACTAGTTGACTTCCATGGATTTGCATAAGCATAATTTAGAACAGATTTGAGCCACGCTATTTATATTTGTGCAGATTGCTTCATGTTTGTGAAACAATTATTTCCTGTGGATCTGTAGCATTGTCCAGTGTGGTGCAATGCTTTGATATGTATATATGACTGCTTAAAACACAAAATGTGTTTTGAAACAACATGACAAGAAACAGTAAAAGCTGCACAGTAACCGAGCTATACTTGGCTGTCCATATAATGTCCAATTAATGTGGTTACTGCACTCTGAAGCCTTTCCAAGGCTGAATAAGACATGCTGTGGCCTGTTAAAAGAAACAATTTTTCCCCAAATTTTCTGAAGATTTCCATTAGAGATGCTACAATGACATGAGGACACTGTAATCTGTATCTTCAGTAGCAGTAACAATGAAGGGTGTGAAGTATATCCCCAAAATCTGAAGGTGTGAATTCTAACCCATCAGCGAGCTGTGTGTGAGAATTCTATACAGTAAAACCTAATTCTGTGCTGAAGAGGAACACTGTGAACTCCCAGCATAAAATAAAAGATGTTCTGTTCTCTACTGCACTATCTTGAGCCAAACTTGGGATCTAAAAGCCAAACAAGGTTCTTTCATCACCAGTCATAAAGATGCCGTAAGTCAGATTGTCCCCTCAGGCTATATTTTGACAATGTAGTAAATCAAGCTTTGGGAACTTTCTACCAGATCGAGAACTCTGTCACCTCAAAACGCAAAGCATGGATCCATTATAAATTCATTGTACTGATGCAGTTTTTAAAATATATTTTCATGTGTTGACTTTTACCAGCAAGCTCTACGCCTTATCTGATCTTTTGTACCCCGCTGCTAACATTAACACATATAAGGGCTGGCAGAAGTGTGATCTGTTGCCCTCACATGACCCAGATGAAATTTGTACTGTGGAGTTATCCATTAGTGCAGTCTGTTGGTGTCGTTAATGATCAAGCACCATCAACTCAGTTACTCCCCTGCATTTTGTTGTCTTCCTATTTTGCCCTTATTACGTCTACACTGGAGGGTGGCATCAGGAAGTGCAAAATTTGATCTGTGTTCCAAATGGGATCAGAAAATGTGTTGGATTTTGTACACATGTATCAACACTTCCAATTCAGTGAGCTGTGTTGAGAAGAGGGGAAAAACGGCTAAGTCTTGTTTCTTGCACGAAATGAAGCCAGAGTGGTACAGGAAAAGTACAAGAGCCAATTCCTTTTTGCCTAAACTCTAGAGAAGCTAATGAAAAGGCAAAGCTTCAGAGTTTTCATTTGAGGATGAGTTTGGCCAGTATTAAAATTTGTCTAAAATCCTTATTGTTTTCTTCTACCCTCCTCCTCTTTTGCTTTTCTGTGTTGTGTGATGAATGTATCATGCCCAGATTTTGCAATTGTAGCTTTGTGTTTAAAAGCCACATTGACACAATGGATGTCTTTACTAAATTAAATTTCAGAATTCTTCCAAGGAGTTTGTAGTTTGGAAAGACAGAGCTGTTTGTAAAATTTTCAGAAATGTTGTGTACTTGAACCTATATGATATCCTTGATCTTGATGGGTCAAGATGATTTTCAATTTGATGATCTTGGTCTCCTAGAAAGAAGAATAGAATCCTAGAACCCTAGAATCATCATGGTTGGAAAAGGCCTTTAAGATCATCAAGTCCAACCATAATCTAACTCTACCAGGCCCACTTCTAAACCATGTCCCTGACCACCTTATCTAGATGGCTTTTAAACACATCCAAGGATGATGATTAAGCCACTTCCCTGGGCAGCCTGTTCCAGTCTTTGATAACACTTTCAATGTAGAAGTTTTTCCTAATGTCTAACCTAAAGCTCCCCTGGTGTAACTTGATGCCATTTGCTCTTGTCCTATTGGTTGTAACTTGTGAGAAGAGATCAACACCCACCTCTCTATAACATCCTTTCAGGTAGCTGTAGAGAGCAATAAGATCTCCCCTCAGCCTCCTTTTCTTCAAGCTAAATAACCACCAGTCCCTTAGCTGCTCCTCGTAAGACCTCTTCTCAAGACCCTTCACCAGCTTCATTACCCTTCTCTGGACACGCTCCACACCTCAATGTCTTTCTTGTAGTGAGGAGCCCAAAACTGAACACAGTACTCAAGGTGCAGTCTCACCAGTGCTGAGTACAAGGGGGCAATCACTGCCCTGGTCCTCCTGGTCACACCATTTCTGATGCAAGCCAGGATGCTGTTGGCCTTCTTGGCCACCTGGGCACACTGCTGGCTCATCTGTCGACCAGCAACCCCAAGTCTTTTTCTGCTGGGCAGCTTTCCAGCTACTCTTCCCCAAGCCTGTAGCGTTGCATGGAGTTGTTGTGACCGAAGGGCAGGGTCCAACACTTGGTCTTCTTGAAGCTCATACATTGGCCTCAGCCCATCACTCCAGCCTGTCCAGATCCCTCTGTAGAGCCTCCCTACCCTCAGGCAGATCAACTCTCCCATTGAACTTGGTGTCATCTGCAAACTTACTGAGGGTGCTCTTGATCTCCTTGATAAAGGTACTAAACAGAATTGGTCCCAGCACTGAGCCCTGGGGAACACCACTTGTGTCCAGCTGCCAACTGGATTTAACTCCATTTACCACAACTCTCTGGGCCTGGCCAGCCAGCCAGTGTTTGATCCAGCAGAGTGTACGCCCATCTAAGCCTTAGAGGCTTAGAGGAAGAGGAGGGAAGCACAGTGAGATTGTTAATACTGCTATGTTTAAAACCTATTGTTTGCTGGAGTTTTGAGAAGTTTTCAATTTGTTTTCCTTCTCTCTCTGACCTAATTAATTTTATGGGATATCCACAGGGATGTAATTTATATGACAAATGAATTACATTAAAAGTTGCTGTCATGGTACGAAAACCCTTGTTTATGGTAAATTTAGTATGTTTCTGTATTATTTCCCTCTATAAATAGTGATCTACCAGTGATAGTTTACTTGCTTTATTTTTCAGAAAATTTTGGGTGCATAGTGACTTATTTTCAGTATTAAGAATACTAAAAAATATAGATGAAAAAGGAGAAACATTATTGTAATTCACCTTTGGTTAGCAAAAAGCTTCTGAAGTGGCACTAGCTGAGAGATAGGGCTCTTTGCCTTTTTCTTCTTTAAGTATAGATTTACTTAGAAAAGAGTAAAATAATAACTGGTATACAAGTCTACTCATCATATCTCAGCTTACTGTAAAATAAAAACATCAGTCCTCAAGAAGGGAGTTTAAGAGAGGAAAAGCACATATCATTTTCATTGGTATGTTCAGGACTGTCCCATCTGCAGTGTTTGTATTAGTATATTAGTGAAGCTCTTTAACCTTTTGAAGTCCACAGATCTTTGTGCTGTCTTTTAATCCAGCCTTTTTTTTATATCCACGCAACCTACTGACTTCAGTAAGATAGCACACATATTAAAACATTTACCTTGGGCTTTCAAGGCTGCATAGGCTTTTCTGAAGGATTAAAGAGAAGTGAGGGATAATTGCTGCTCTTGGTAAAAGCAGGAGGTGTTTTACTAACAACGAGAGCAGGAGCAAATTTGCTGTCATTTTGGGCCAAAATACAAATTTGGAATTTATTGAGATTCAAAAATTTTCCAGTAGTATTGCAGTTAGGTGCTTATTCCTGAGGCTGGATAGTGACACTGAGCTCCCTTTTCCATAGAGAATAAAATGCAGAAAATAGCTTAAATGGAGTTAAAAGAAAGTGCAGTGCATCTTTAATGATTTGTTTTGATTAGATGGAATAATCTAAGGAGGGGAACTTATTTTGTAAAAATGGACTAAATGTAGGAAAACATCCCAGCATTTGTTGAGCAGAGTATCTAAGCCAGTGCTTAAAGCTAAGCTTGTGCTGCACTGACGTGGAGAGTCTGTGCCCTGGCACAGGGCTTTATGACCCGACCATGGCCAGGTCCCAGCGGCTCACCCACACCCTGAGCAGGATTTGGGGAACATCTTTTGGTAACTGTGAGGAACTGCCGAGCTGGTAAATTTGCCTAAGGGGATGATAGCAGGGAAAGGGTGTTGTGTAAGGAATGTATTTTGAAACACTGGATGCACTTTTTTTTTTAGTTTTCTATTTCCATCCCGTGTTCCCGGCTTTTCTAAAGGACTCCTAAGTAATTTCAAAATGAAATGACTTCACCAGCAGTTTTGTGGCCCTCGTAAATATGATGAAGCCTGACTCTCTCTCTGCCTCACTTTTTCTTGAGGTGCTTAACAGTCTTATGGCATTTTAAAAATCTTCCTTCTACATCAAGACAGCATATTTCTTTAGTTAAAGATCAGGTTCAGAGGTAAATATAAAATACTTATTTATGTTAGGTCTGCACTAACTCTGCCTTTTTTTTTTTTTTTTTGATGATGATAAGTTATTTTCCTTTCTTTAGATGTATTGTAGAGAAAACAGTGCTGTCCCACAGTCCCCAGCTTCAGTTTTAAAATGGATCAAGTTCAGGTTCTGACATACTTGGCAGAGTACCACCGTTTTTCTACCCCTCCCTCAATCTGGGCCATAATTGTGGATATCCTGTGGACTGCAGCCCAGAGACTGCCAGTACTGGGAGCATACGGAAGGGAAGAGATGATGGCAATAGCTTTGTCACTTGACCTGACATTTGCATTGTTTCTCGGTCGCTAAGTGTGATGAGGGGAGCAGAGGGTTTGGCATGAACTGTAAGAAACTGGTCATGTTTTGGAGTCACAACCTCCCCTACCTGACTCATATGTTATTACTAGATGCTGTTTGCACTTTGAAAAAAACAACAAACAAATAAAGGGTGTTTAAAATAAAGAGAAAGAAAGCAAATAGAGAAAGTCATACTCTAGGTAATTCCGTTGCTTATGATGAAGTTGCACTGGGGATAGATATTAACCCCATAAAATCCCTGGGTCACAGACAGCCTTATGACAGACCCTGATAGCTTTGTGGAGACAGATTATGTCAAACCCTCAAATTTGGAAACGTAGCAATTCCTCTGTAGTAAGATTGCAAATGAACACCCATTTGGAGATTGCCAACATTATCACAGTTTGTCAGGGTGATCTCACAGCCCACAAAGCGCCGTAAGAGATTGCTTTACAAGTTCTGAACGATTAAAGTGTTGAAGTATGTGACACCGGAATGATGCTTTGATGCCTGGCTTTGTCAGTCAGCCAGACAAATAAATAATATCCAGTGTTTTTATTCATGTGAAGCATAACAGGTAATGGAAACGTATAGAGAAGCGCTCTCGTTGCAGCTACGTGGAGCACAGAAATGTAGGCTAAATGAAAATGGGATGCATTAATGTTCAATCCTTCCAACAGGCAGTTGTATACCTGCGTGGGTCAGTAACTGTTATTGCTGTTTCAGCAGGCAGTAGTTTAAAGCATTAGCATTATTGCATGGCTAAATGAAACAGCAAAAATAATTTGGCAGTCTTGGGTTTTGGTCATCTAGTGAAGCATGAAAACATATATTCTAGTAAATTAAGGATGGAGTTTTGGCTAGCCAGGAGCAAAGTGCCTGGGCTGCAGAAACCATGGGTTCCTCTCTTGGCTTGGGAGAGAGAGCAGTGCAGGTGTGCAGTTAGAAAGCGACATGCAAATAAACAGTAGGAGAGCAAAAAATCCAGCATTTCTTCCCTGGCAGGAATTGTGGAAAAACTTTTGGGTAATATGGCATGCTCAGAGTTTTGTTATGAGTTTCAGATACTTAAAACTTAAGAGATCAATGTGAGAATAATCTACAAGCATGAAATTGGTGTTTGGGACTTTCTGTAACAACTGAACTTTATAGGGTACCTTTTTCCAGATTCCTTCGATATTCAGGCCAGATTTCCACAAAGGATGCATGGTCTGAAAGCTATTTATGGAGCCTCAGATGAGAGCCATTCACACTGGAAAAGAGTTCCAAACAAGGCAAATTTGTCAGTCTTTGTGCTTTGATACAAAATATTGGTGAGTTTTGATTTATGTCAATTTTCAGCCTTTAAACTTTGTGGAACAGAAGGTCTAAGATGCACAGTTATTGCACTCCATTCTTACAGAGTCATTAAGTTGTAGAAATATAAGATCAGCTGCAAACTTCTGCATCTCTGATCCAGCTGTTGTAAGAAAACCGTGATCTGCAGTTCTTTCCTACCTTGACACCAAATCATAATTTGTTCTTGGCCTTGGAAAGCTTTTGCCCCTATTTCTCCATCCCTGTGAGCAGCAGAGTACTCATGGGTACCCAAGCATTAGTTAATGATTGTTTACTCAAACCTGGAGAAGCTTGGAAGAAAGACCCTGTGTAAGGGCATAGAATTATTATGACTATTATTAACTGAATGCCTAAACCTAGACAATGTATTTGCACATGTAAGTAATTATGATGCACTTCAAGGCATTCTGTTTGTAATGCTTTGTAATGCTTTGCTCTCCATTTCCTACAAATCAAATTACTGAGGGATAGATTTGATTTCCACATCATTTTGAAAATATTTTCTTTTTCTTTTTTTAATTTCCTTTGTATTAATTTTTTTCAAAGTTCAAAACACAACCAACTGTGACTAAATGCATAAAACCAAACAAAAACCCCCTAAAGTATAACAAAATTAAAGACAGCCTAAGATGATATGCAGCAAACAATGTAAATCATACCTAACAAACATGGTTGTAATAATATACCTTATCCATGTCTGATCCACTAATAACAAATACTTATTCAGAGAACAAATAACTCATTCTTCTTCTTAGGGAGAAAGAGAGAGAGAGAGGCAAGCCCCAAATTCAAATAATATCTTACAGTCTAAACAAATATGAAAAACCTGCCAAATCTTCTTATAGAAATCCCAACAATCTTGTATTTTCTTTGTATCTTTTGGGAATAATGAGATTGGGAGGAGGGGAGGGGAGAAAGGCCAGTTTTTACTGGGAACGTGTGGCCTGATCCTGTAGCTTTTCTCTGAGAAGTCCTTGCTGCCTTCTGTTGAAAGATTTCTGTCATGGGTACTGGATTCAGACCAAAACCTGAAGGCACAGCTTAGGGTTGTTCATAATAATTAGGGATTTTTCCCCTCCCTCATAAGAAGTTCCTTCAGAAGTGTAGGGTTGAGAAGCAAATTGCAAGTGATACCTCTGGTCAGTTTATAAAGATTGCTACAAGAATAAAGACTGTTGCTAGAAATTAATGAATGCTTTCCTCTCTGCCTCATGTCAAAAGAGGTGTTTGCCATCTTGCCATTTCCTTTCTGCTTACAGAAATGATTATTGTTTGCTTTATGGAATAGCATCACCTTCCCTGTCCTACACTGAAAGTGTATCACCATCTTCCCCAGGCCCCTGCACCCTTCCCTGGGATCTGTCTGGTTCTGGGCCACAAGTTGCCATCAGTGTGATAGTTGGCAGAAGTACTTCCCAAGAGGGAAGAAGGCAGATGTTCAGGTATCTTGCAAGCCATGGTGTATCTTGCATGCTACATAGTGCTTATTTCTCATTCGAGACCAGGTCTCGAAGCATCTGGCTGCAGTGCCAGCTTTGCCACTTGCCCCCATGAGTGTGAGAGCAGTTCTGGCTTCATTTCTGGCTGGTGAGACCTCATGTCTGATGACGTATAAAGAAACCATAAGAAATATTTGCCCTCTCTCACATTAGAGACTGTAGGGTAGAAAACATCTCTCTCTTCTGTTGCCCATGTTGCACCTTGTGCTCATCACTCCTCTCCTGCGAGCTGTGGTGAGGAGAAAATCTTCATGTACTTTGTGTGTATTCTTTTTGAGAGTCTTATTAAACATCAGATACCAGGCCTTTTTCCCTATGCATGCATGTAAAATCCTGACAGGGAAAGAAGGACTTGGGAAAAGGTAAGGATAGCACGTGTTCTGAGGGGCTGTGGAGGGCAAATGACTTCTGTGATAGATGAACTTAGGAAGGAAATGGGGAAACAGGAGAAAAAAATGAGAAATTCAGGTATAGGCAGCACCTTAAAGGTCAGAAATAGATTAGAATTTATCTTTATATATTCTTTCTTTTCATAGCAAAATTATCTGCTTTATGAAGCAATGTCCTAGGTATTTAACCTGTAGTGTTTTCATAAGAATGCATTTCCATTTGCAAAGAGACAAAGTGCCCAGAACATGGTTTAGGGAATGGAGAGAATGTATATCAGTTACATCTGAGTTGTATTTTCTTTGTATTGAAATGAAAATTAAATTTGTGATACTGATGTCATTCTTTGGTTAAGAGACCTGAAGCTGTAGAATTAAGCTTATAGTGCCTGTCATTTAGTCCGGCTTTGCTTTAGTCAGGTTGGCCAAACCATCATAGAAAAAGAGACTCCTGAAGTTAACCTTTTAATCTCCTGTTTCTAGCATTGCAGCACATCACTGCGCTGCCCTGTAGCACAATAACTTAGTTCCGTGCTCAAAGTATTGTTCAGAACTTGAACTGGTGATGTGCTGGCCCAGAGCTGCACTGTGACACCTTCAGTTAATCTTACCAGATCAGGATGGGAGTTTACATGTCTCTGTTGAGATCTCGTGTCTTGTCTTGTGTTTGCCTGTCTCTTGGGTTGTCCATAGTTACAATTGTTTAAACAGTCGTGGATTTTAACCTTGTTGGATCTTCCCTTTAGAAGTTCAGTTCGTTCAGTCAGAGTGGGTATGGTGTCTCTGCTAGAGCCCCAGTGGTTTTTCATTTGCATCTGCTTTTTGAATTCTCACAGGGAAGAGGTTGCATGCATGAGATTTAAGGAGGCTGGGTTCATTTTCAGTAGTCACGTCTCCTGTCGCACTGCAATAACACGGACCAGTAAAGGTTGCATTTGTTCTGCAAGAGCTTAATTCTGTCACTGCTACTGGCAGAGGATGGTGGTGATATAGTCCACGTGAGTAGGAAGAATTTGCTTATGTGTTGGAGGACTGAGGTGAGGCCTTAAGATACAAGACCTCCTCTACAGCACAGCCCAAATAGCGTCTTGTCCCCAGAGGGTGGCAATAGCAGATGTTTGTGAATGGCAAGACCAAGCCTGCAATATGATCAGGAAAATAATTCTCAGTGGAAATTTCACTTCATTGTGCTGAAGGGAAGTGAAGCTCCATTTATCGATACGACTGAAGAGTTTTACACTCTTTTGTGTTATGGATAGAGAAGAATAGTAAACCAGCTTCCACTTAGCGTGTTATCAGTGCAGCCACCAATTATAGGGAAAGTAAACTTCTACAATACCTAGCATAGTCATCAAACTCTCTGCATGCACATCTAATCTATACAACTGTTTCCTGGGTTATGGTCTAGTATGAATACAAGTATACATCACTGTTTCCCATAACCTTGCCAGTGAACAGCAAGAATAGACATACAAAATCTTGGGAAAGCATGCAAACAAACATGCAGATGTTCTTCATCTCTCTCTGTGCAGTCACCATGTATCAAAAACCATTATACATCATATGTCAGGGGGAAAAAATAGACTACACCCCATACAGCCATCACACCTTGAAAATAGACATAAAATGGTAAGTCAATATGAATACACAGCTCCTAACAGCCTAATAGAATAGATCACACCACAGCCAGGTACATCTGTTCTCAGCACTAACCATTATCATTAGCTTAAAACACTTAAAATCACTGAGCTTCCTTAGGTCTGGGGACAGATTATACTGAGAAGAATCTGCTAAATAGATTTAGCAAGGTAGCAAGCAGGGACCTTGACTACATTAAAACAATACATTTTGCATCTCAAAGGCTGTAGGCTGTTTTCAGAGGAACAGTCTGAATGAAGAATGACACTAACACTGGATAGCAATTTCTTTGTCACTGTTTAAATACGGAGCTTGAAACCCTTGGACAAACAATTGGCCGAACTGGAAAACAATTTGTTTGTGAAAAATCAGGCTTGCCTTGTATGGCAAGCCATCTGCTATCCTATAGCATGTGTTCTCTTCAGACTTCTGCATAGGATGCAAACACCTGTGACTGGACTTCAGACTTGTGTGGCTGACAAAAGGAATCAAATCCCTCTTACATAGGAAAAGAAACAGGGAAACAGAAGAAATAGCATATTTCTCCTTGTCTCTCTGTCTTCCCAGTCTGGTATCCGCGTGCTGTGAGAGGCAAGACACAGGTTTTTGCAGAGACCTCCATGTCAGTCGAGTTGTGAAAGCTTCAGAGAAGGTTTCTAAAGCAAACAAACGATAAAGCAGTTTGATATACATGGGGCAGTGACTGCCAAGGTGGTATGCTGCTGCTTGTTTAAGATTTGCTCTAAAGGAATTGTTGAGGAAGGTACATGCCTGATTCAGTGAGAACTGCCTGGCCCTTCAAAAGATGTGGAAGTGGAGATAGGGCAAAACAACCATGATAGGAATAAGTGTGTGAAATACTGGTTTTGTTGATGAAAAATGTCTGAAAAACGCAGAAGAAAACAAACACATGTATATTTTACACATTAGTTGCGAACAGGTCCAAGGAAATAGGTGAAGGTTTAGCTTTTATTCTCATACTTCTTGTCAGGATAATAAAGGAAATCATTTGAACTTTATGAATGACCATGAAGGACACATGCCTCTGGCAGAACTTCCTTATGTGGTTCCATATATCTTCAGCCAGACTCGAAGTCCTTCAAGAGCACTCCAGCTCTTAAGAGAAAAAGCAATAGCAGGTATACATGAAGGCCATCCCATTTTTCAATCAAGCTTACTCTTTTTTGTTTCTTCAACAGAGAGCTGAGATCCCATGCTTCCACAGTGTCATCTTTCCCATACCTCCCCCCGCTCTGTCTGGTGCCCCGAATTTAAGGGAGGTTAAGGCTGACAGGAGTTCTGTGTTTCCCCATAATGGAGCAGGCTGGCTCAGTGGGCCTGGTGCTAGCATGGGAACCTACTTCACTGTTCTGAGAGGGTGAAGTCTTTTTGCTGTTCACCTGCTTAACCTGCAGTTTGGCAATCTGTTTTTCCCGTGTCTGAAAGGCCACGTCACAACCTTCCCTGGCCAAAGTCCTGAGAATGATTCTTGGTGAGAGTGGTTCTGCAGTGGAGACTTTGAAGGATGTTTTTTCAAGGGGTTGTTATCGAACAAGAGTAGTTTGAAGAGTCTTTCAAGGCAGTGTGAGCGCTTTTGTGGAAAGATCATTTATGCAAATAAGAAAGATGTAACTGAACTCCCATCCTTCCCCAGCAAGTTCAGCATTGTCTTTGTGCAGGACCCGACTCTAATGCTATATGATAGAAGGAAAACAGAGCTTCTATTTTCCTAGTTTTATCTTCTGGCTGTCAGTTCTCTGAAATTTTTGAATAGCATTTCTTCCACTTGCTCCTTCCCAAATCCTGGAAGTCTACCGTGAAAACAAAATGAGGGTTGTGTCAAAAGCACCCAGTCTATAGTTTAGTCATTTTTGTGGACCAAAAGATAAGGTCTCACAAAGCCTCTTGGATTACTGCTTTCTAACCTCTCCTGTGTATCTCTCTCATCCTAATGGACTCTGCTTTCACCTTTGAGGTTCGTACCTTTTCTGCTAGGGTACAATGTAGTGTAGCTAAGCGTGGAAACTTTGGGATTTAGAAAACAGCTTAGCAGAGAACACTGGATTGTGTGTACTCAGGAGCATGGATCACTGTAAAATACTGGATGTCAGTACCACTTTCCCATACATGTTAAATCAAATCCTCACCTTCATAGTACTCACATAACCTGCACATAATATGTGGAGGTCCCCAGAAAACTGCTGTCAACAGCTGTGCTTCTCTGGCACAATCAGTCTCTCCGTGCTAAAGGACAATCCGTAATTTTCTCGGGAGGCAGTCTGAGCCTGTGCAGTTAATGCCCTGAAGAATTGGTGGTTAGTGTATACCTCACCACTCACTGTTTCCCATGGGAAGTGTATTTCTTTCATCCTGTCTTCTTAAATATAAATACAGGGCATCAAGCAGATAAAAAAGCCCCTACCAAAACAGGAAACCATATTGCACCCGCTTCTGTCTCTGGAGAAAAGAAAGAATAATTCATGGTCGGTATGTCAGATGGCATACTCAAAGCAGTATCTGTATGATGTTCTGGTGGCACGGCAGTGGTTATGAAATCAAAACCTGAGTAGGACAGGTGAATACCATGGACCCCGGTAGGAGGAAAGGGTAGATGTGGCAAGGAATAACCCATGGTGTATGCCTGTTCATTCAGCCCCAGGATGGGGATAGGTGGGATATAATCTTTGAAAGGAAAAACAACTAATAAAGTTGCCAAGAACTGATATTTTATAATCTGTGCTAAATCTCTGCTGGAAAACATGAACAGCAATGAAACTGAGAAGACACTAAAAGAAATTCGGGGCAAAGTGCCAGACGCCCAGACGGAAGCAGAATGTGGACCAAAAAGCTTGCGACAATTGGGTAATTATGGTTTATGAATTTCAGCTTTAATCTGTAGTTCAGTGAGTCCTGATTAAATATCTGTTAAACACAATTAAAGTTTGTTTTTGTATTTCACCGTCTTGATCAGAATAATTAGAGACTGCGTGTTTCATGTCAAAAGTAGCAAGAGGAATTTTAGTGAATGAACATCGTTTTTAAAAGCCATTTGTAGCACCAGCTGTTGGCATTATTTTATATTTTAGTGTTATCAGCATAAAGACGGGTCCTCTCAATGCTGAATGCTTTCCAGCGGGGCTAAGATTCTGGGAAAGGCGTGATACAGCAGGAACCGTGCCCGGCCACGGGGCTATGCAGAAAGCCCTGGACTCTGAAGCGACGACGTTAGACTGTGCACTTAAACGGTGGAGGGTGAGAAGTGCTGTGAACAGGTCATGTAGCACCCAGCCTGTGCTTCCCTGCCAAAGATGTTTTAGATAGCGAGTGCGATGAGTGATAGGAAGGATCATTGGAAAGGGCACGTATCTGATGAGCTGAATTTGGATTCTCTCATCGCAGTGTCTTATCAGAAGCTCTGGGTGTCCCAAGGGTTAGGTGTTAGAGTGTTAGCCCAGAATGATAATTGTGGTAGCATTACAAGTGCTCTTGGGAAGCAACCCTTAAGCTGTGCTGGCGGTTCCTTAGCAAAGGCAACAGGCTGCAGTGATGGCCCTATGCAGATACTGAAGAGCATGGGTATACACGTGCCAGTTACTGCAAGGACTCAATGTGTTCATCTCCATTAGAAGCAGTTTCATTTAAGTGAGGAGAGGGCATAAGGTCTGCTAAGTTGTTCCTCTAAAGAAGAGGGAATAAACAGTGTCATGGGGGGAAAGCAGGATAGTTTTAAATAAAGGAAAGGCACACTGAGATACAGCTTCCATAGGTGGAGCTTTATTTTTCTTTTTCAAGAATCTGAAATGTATCTGAATGTCACCTGAATGTAGTTAGGGTGTATAAATAAATCCTGTGGGGTGTGTGTGCATGTATATGGCTGACCTGGTTTTAGCTTTCATCTGTCTCTTTATACCAGCAAAGATGAATCTTCAATCGCACTTAGTGGTGCCTGAGGAGAGGGAATAAATCTCAACTACCATGAGCTAAAAATTCAAAATACCTACTAAAGAGACTTGAAAGACAGTGCCAGTTTCTCCTCTTGAGTAAGTGTTTTACTGCTCTATGTTTAGTTCACTTCAAACAATATAGTTCCTTGGGCCTTTTCAGCTCCAGCCTCTTTGCTGAGTGTCAAAAGAAGGAGGAATGCAAGTGTTGTATGTGGGGGAGACTTAGTCTTCAAGCACAGGACTGAGACCATAGTCCTACTGAGAGGTCATCCATTATCATGTGCAGAACCACTCCATTTGCTGGCAGCTTAATGATTCAGTAAGAGCAAGGACAATTCAAAATTGAAGAAAGGTATTAGCTTGTCTATAATTTCATGTTTTTGTAAACAGTGGTCAGTTTTTTTGACTGTTTCACCAACCTTTCCAGCTAAGAGGGAGAAAATAGTGCCAGAAAAAACAGAATTTCTAAATTAGCCTCCCAAGAAAACTATAGATCTATTAATTCCTAAGTGAAATCAAGGTTAATGGTGAAAAAGTTGAACAGAACTTAAAAATCAAAGATACTTTGGAAGACAACATCAAAGGCATATCAAAATATGGTGGTCTTTTTATAAGCTGCAAGCCCTGAAGAGATGGTGCCCCTAATAGAGCTGAGGGAGAAAGGATCAAAGCGATGATCACATGAGTCTTTAAAGTAGAAAGAATATCTGGAGCGAATCTATGAAGAGACAGGTTTTGGATGAAACTTTCATAGCACTGGGATCGTTTATCAAGTCTTGAAGCCCAGGTACAGTACAAATGGTCAGATTTCACCAGGGAAGGAGGGAAAGGGTATTTGAATCAGAACAGGAAAACTGAGACCAAGTGTTGTCTAGTTGTCTATCTGTGGAATAACAATATCCATGTTTAAATGTGTGCATGTTTACATATATATATATATATATGAACAAATACATTTTTAATGCATATTTTATGGATTTTAGCCATGCCCCTTTTCTTTAAGAGGGAGTGAAATAAAAGGCAGTGGTATTTGGTTGAGTGTAGGATTTTTTATTTTTGCTTCATAAAGTTGTCAGGAGAGGAGAAATGGAGTTAGGGCTTTTCCGTTATCTTCTGTTGCATTTCTGAATTACTCTGATTTTCCCTTGGAACCAGCTGCTTAAGTATATCTCATCAAATGGCTGAGCTTGTCCAAATCCACTACCCTTATGTCTGAGATAAATAAAATCAGGACAGTGTGTAGGCCTCTTAATACGAGTTCCTTTATATGGGGGTGGGGGTAGGGATGGAAATGGAAATAGTGCCTTATAATTCCGTGTGTGTAGGCCTTTCGCAGCGTGTATACAAGCCTGGTGAAAAAAAAGAAGAAAAAAAAAAGGAGCTATTTCTTCTTTTGGCAAAGATGTACATAGTTCTTCCACAGAGTTTTATACTATGCCTGAGGGTCATTTCTTTTTCAAAGAAGCACTGACAGCTGTGATGAATGGCATTACCCAGGAAGAGGGAATATCTAGATGTTTAAACAGATCAAGTTTCTTCTTATAGAAGAGTAAACATTAGGTCACAAATCAGACTCTTCTATTTTCATGGACAATCAGGATCAATTCTACGCTCCTTCAATGTGAACTGGAAAAGCTTAAGTATAGCTGCATGCTGACATTAACAGAGGAGGGTAGTTTATAACCTGTGTACATTGTCACAGCTATCCTTTTACGTGAAGTCATGGATGAATGCCATGTGCCCATGTTGAGTTGCCTCCTTGTCAGCAGGCAAGATTGCCCGTCCATCACTATTATCTGCAACGAGGCTCATTACCTGCCAGCCAGTAAACATCTCACTCTCACCATCTGCAGTGAATTACAAAGTGACTGGAAGAATCAGGATCAGTTTGCCTTGCAGAATGATTGTCAAGTTCATTTTCATCTTTGGAGGCCCTTTGGAAATGGAAAAGATGGTGACTGGGATGGGGAAAAGGATGATGTCCATTACCCTCCGGCGTACAAGCTGACTGACGCTATTCTTACATACCTTCCATTTTACCAAGTGCAGGTGCCTTGAAATTTTCACAGCATGCAGGTGAAATGATTTATTTTATTCCTGACTGGCTGTATCATTTGTGACATACAGTGGTGCTATTTTCAGACGAGTGGACAATGTGTCATCTCATTCAGGAAAGATTTTTTTTCATAAAAACATTAATTGTACTCAGTACAAAGTCATCTCTCATTGACAAAGTTGATGTACAGCCCATCAGTGATCCATTTAGAAAGGGGGATAGTGTATGATAGTAATATGTGCTGTTAGCATTTTGCAAGTCAGTGGGGTTTTAAAGCTACCAGGTAGCTTGACAATGATTGTAAAACCTTAACGTCACTGCATGGGCATACAGTGAGCTCGGAGCATCTGCTTTAGGGAAGACAAAAATATACTTCCAATGTCTTTTAAGGGAAAACATAAAAAAAGAGGGGCAAATCAAGAATGTGTCAATACATTCTTGGTAGAGGGTCTGTTGGCGATGTACAGATAGATGTCCTGCTGTTGGTAGTAGGAAGGCAGGCAGGCAGAGGAATGGGATCGTTAGCAAACAAAGGTCCTTCTTATGGCTCTTCCCTTTGGCTTTCAGGACACACCAGCATAGTGCAGAACCTGGCCCTGGGCTGGGGTGTCTGTCCTTTCTTTTTGTCCTCTCTCCCAGCGAAATGCAGAATTAGAAATAAATAAATAAATAACAAATGGAGCGATGTGTGTTTGGTGTGTCAGCCAATGGCCGCATGTGCAGGGAGGAAATTTTCTCTGAGAGCTCCCAAAGCTCATAATCATTGTGCAAGACATAATTATACTCTTTAGAAATCCAGATCGGTCCACAGTAAGGGGAGGATGGGAGGGCATGTTACAGACGGATTTTAACAAGTGTATGTGTCTCCTTTCTGCAACAATTTTGGTCTTAAGTGCACTTGGCTAAATTCTCCTTCTCCCCCGGGAGGGTTACTGGAGGGATTTCCAGGCTTTTCTGTCTGCCTGCAGCAGGCTCATGGGGAGTGAACACACTGACTACCATTCTTTGCACCTGCTTCAGAGAGGGGCACCATACACTCCCAGATGCTTGCCTCAGGGTGCCAGCAGGAACGGGGGAATAGGAGGAGGCTGGCATTGCTCTTCAGCAGACAGTCATCCCCCTCAGGAGCCATGAAATGCCAGTGGGCACGCTGTACCCAGGGCTTTGGAGCCGAGCAAGTGCTACTGGCAGTGTTTTACCTGATCCTGGTCAGGCAAATAAAGAGGTTCCAAGGAGAAAGCTCTCCTGAACCCTTACTTCACTCTCATAATGCTCCAGGAGTAGTTGGTATTTAGCTCCCTGTAAGAGTAAAGAGCTTTGTGCCAGTACTTTAGAGAGTGAAATCAAATTAATGTGGAGAGCAACCCTTATTTCTAGCTGGTTTTAACCATTTCCTTATTTGACCTTGTGGTTGCTTTTAGGCTTTGTCTTTTATTTTTTTCAAGTGGAGAACCTATTTAGATCCTCAGAGTTGTAAACATTATTTGCTAAAGGAAACGAACTTGTGAGCAGTGATTTTTTGCCATGAACCAGGGCGTCAGAATGGCCTGCCATCCCGACTGCTGGTGCTACCCAGACATCTGACTGACAAGGCATGTTTCATAATTCTCAGATTTGCTGTATTTTGAAACTGGAACAAATGCTTTAATAAAGTAAATGAACAATACCCTCTGAACCCTTGGAGTGAATGCAGATTTTGCCTGGAGCAAATAATGTCTGGAGCTTCACAGACACCCTCGCGTCGTACAGAAACAGAATAGATTGCAGTTATTTGTGTAGCACGCAGGGCTGAGCAGATACCTAGGGCCAGATAGTGGATTGCTGCATGGTAGGCAGTGTAGCCTCTCTGGACTGTACCTCAAAATTCAGGATGAGATGTGAATTGTCAGCCTTATAGCATTTTTTTATATGTTGCATTTGGCTCCACGTGCATGCTGTTGTCACTTTTCCCGTTTACAGAGACCCTGCCATGGAGGGATCTAATTGTTGGATGCCAGATTATCAAAAGCATTTAGGTGTTTAAAGATGTCACTGATTGCCTGAAGGTATTTTCAAGAGCATGTTAGCAGGTTAGGGTCGTTCCTTTGGCACTGGATGCCTTTTAAAATTCTGGTTGCTGCCTGCTGTTGTGTTTGATTATTCCAATTTCTTGAAAGATCTTTGTTGCCACCTCCAAGGCTTGCCAGCTCGCCCACCGGAGGAGTTGGGAGCACCCTCTAGGCTTCTGCCATACGAAGTGTGTGAGGGGGTGATATGGCCCCAGTCTGCTCCTTTGAAAGTATTGAGAAGTACCCAAGTATTGAGAAGAGGGCATAAATAAGAGGGAACTAGAAAGACAGCACATTTCAGCTGCCTCTGTAAAGGACAGAGAAAGCTTGTACAGTGAACATTGCCTTGAAAGCCACACCACCACAAATGTTGTCATTGTGCTGTGTTTGCTGAGCAGGGAGGAGATGGGTTTGAAGGATGGCAGGCTTGGTGGGCTTCATGTTCACACTGAAATCCTGAGCAGACAAATCAGCTGCAATGTGAACTTGAGCCATTCAGCAGTAAGAATAGCTTGGCTTGATAAACAGCCTCTCAGAAGATACCTACGTCACCAGTCCAGGCATAGCAAAAAGCTCTCCTTTATGTTATGTTTTGACTATTATGTGCTTCCAAATGGTACATTTAGTGACACTGATAGAGAAAAGATGGCTCTAAGTATCAAGCAAGAAGGAAATGATAAAATACCAAGCTGTTGAAATAGCATATCGACTAGCCAAAAGAATGTCTGGCCACATTTTTAGATGTTGTAAAATCAGTATGATTATTTAGATCTCTGTTGAAACATGCTAAGTTATACTTGCAGAATATCCAGCCCTTTGTTTACAATAATTCATTTAAAAACTTTATCCTTCTGTGTGGTGAAGTATTTCTGTAGGGGTGTTGATATTCTAAAATTTCAAACACAGATTTTTAAAGCAAATTAAATAGAAATGTTACTCCTAGTTACAGGTCTCATTCTTTGGGGTTTTTGAATTGTACAACATCTAAATTAAAAAAAAAAAACAACAAAAAACCCCAAAAAACTGAGACAAACCTGAATCTACAAATTGCAAAGTCATAGATACTCTTGTGAATCAAAAAGTACAGAGATTTTCTAGCAAAGCAGCTCTGCCGAATAGCAATAGAACTACTTGCAGTTACACAAAGAGGAATTCAACACACTTGACATTTTGTAAGAATTCGGGAAATTTTATAACTTGGGAAGTGTTTTGGAAGTGCTTTAGATAACATGCTATAGGAAATAGATAAAAGTTGAAGTAACATTATGATTTAATAAATATCTTTCTTATTTAGTGAAGTTTTCCAGAAGGACCACATAAAAACCCATTGGAATTGATAGAGGATTTCCCACCAAGTTCAGTGTGTCTCAGGTCAGATTAATGGCAATTCAGTACCTCTAAAAATAACAAGAAAAAGGTTTTGGGAACCTTTTAACTGAAAAAGCATGATGACAACACAAGCATTGAATTGCATGTCTTCCTAGACTTTGACAGAATTAGTTAGTCCAGTTCTCTGGAAACTCCCCATGGAAGATTTCAGAGAGGGATGAAGGTGGTATTCTATACAAAGCGTACGGTGGAATGAATTACAAGAAGAGAAATTTGTGGGATTTTAGCTAGTAAAACACCTGCAAAAGGCTGCTTAGATGTAGGATTTGAGGAGGACCTCGACTGAACTAAAGCTTTATTGGTTTAATGTTTAAATAACCAGGGCACTGTTTGTGATTGCAACACTCGTTAAGGCGATTGTGGATTATTTTGTTACTTGCTTGCTTGCTTTTTTTTGCAACGTACAAGGTTCAGCAGAACCTGTATGAAGAAATTACAGTCCTTAATAGCATCTGTGTTGTTGAGATTGAGATGATACAAGGACTCTAGGGATGTAACCTTCCCATCTTTTCCTCATGCAGATCTTTCCTTGACCTCACTACCTGGAAAGCATAAATTGCAGCTGTAAAATGGAGTTCTGCTTCCTTTTCACTTACAATTTCACAAGTGAAACAACTTGTTATAGTTTGTCACAATTGGGAATTTGTTTGATTTTGTTAGGGTTTTTTTGGTGGAGAAGTTTATAACATCCAGGCAGTTGAGGAATGAACAACATGCCTGTCAGTTGCCAAGTCCTCCTCAAACGATGCCTTAGGACGTGGAGAACGACATTTTAATTGAAGTATCACGTTCCACAGCTGAACTAAAAAGGTCACGCTGAAATATGGATGTGGCTGGATTTCAAGGCAGAATCAGTGGTCATTTTAAAGCTTTTCTTGTAATTTTCTGTCTACATATCTTGAGCCACAGTGATGTAAGATTAGTTTTTCTCCCAAGATTTCTGCACTATACTTTGTTTTCCAAGGATTGTTAGATGACTGTTTTGGTGGTATCTAGATGGCACTAGAGAACACATGCCTTCTGGTTATTTACAGTGGGAATCCCATTTAAAACAATTCTACCCTTTTGTAAAGGATTTTTGAGACTGCATCTTCACACATATAAACAAGGACCTGTGACTGTGTCATAAGATGGTGATGTTATTTGAAAGCAGTGCCTGTCTGAGTCTAGTGGTGATGGCTGGGCAGTCTTCATTATTGAGAAGTTTTTCTGAGCATCTTACAGCAAAAGTATACCCTCCAAAACTGCTTTTTTGTACCCAAGCCAAGTAATTATAATCTTCCTTGTCTTTCTGTTTCCCGTGTTATCAAATGTACATTTTGCTGTCTGTACAGTTCTAGAGTGCAAAGACTTGATGTGTAGAGATAATGATACTGCAGATACATAAATATATCCAGAGATGACTAAGGAGTTAAGTTTTAGGGTTGGCACACAATGAGTTGACACTGGAAAGACAGTATCTGGGTGTTTGAATGTGTAGATTGGTACTGTTTGAGCATGGGAGGTTGTGGAAGAGAAAGGTAGGGTCTGGTCAGCTTTCCAGTTAGAGATTACCAGTGCAGGTAGTTGTAATAATATGTAATCTTTGATGCATCATTATTGGTTGCAGGCATTGGATACAACTGCTGTTAGTAACGAAGGAGGGGTTTTCCTTCGCTTCAAAATGTAGCTGTCCTGCTTTTGGGTTCTGAGGTCCTTCACTGAATCTTGCACCGAGATGAATTCTTCAGAAGACAGGATAATCCTTCATTTGACATTTACTCACTCAATTACCTTCCTGCAGGCCACATCAGACTTTTCAAATTTTATTTGTTCCTGCCAGACCGCATTTATTCATCAGCTGTATTTATTGTAGCTATGGTTGAGACAGCACTTTTATTGCAAGCCCCCTATCTTTGGTGGTTTATAACTTTCTGAAACAATTGCCTTTTTGGCTGAAATTTCTGAAGCTTATTCTAAGCTCAGAGGTGAATAATGTTTCAGTAAGTTTGAAAAAAAATCCATTAAGCCATTTATGAGGACTAGACGTTCCAATAAACGTAGGCGCATTTATTTTTTGATGACCTACTTATTCCAATAAAGTACATTATTATTCTGTTTTCTCCTGTTTTAAATTATGTTGTCTTTTAAAAGAGAATGAGGACATTTTATAGTGGATTTTTCGATGGACTTCAAGTGAGGTTTGTTCACATGCAGTTTTCTGCAGGCAAGCACACTTGTTTGCTACACTCAGCTCACAAACAGGACTGTTTATGGGTGCAAAAGCTTTTGGGGTTTAGTATGTTGTTCTCTGCAAGAAAACAACAGCTCAGTCCCATGTGCTTGCAGTGGATAGTTGACAGAGTGCATATGCAAGTCTGACTGTGCAGTGCAAGGTTGGATAGACAAAATGAGGCCATCTTTTGCATATAGGTGCTCAGTTGTGCAATGATGCTCACTCAGTGTGAAGATTCAGTTATTACTTGTGCAAAAGTACAATTGATAGACTTCTGCTCTCTTGCAAGCACAGGATACAATTTTTCATCACGTTGTCCTGGACAATGTGAAATAACTTGACAAATTATAAAGGCTTGTGCAATTGAAAAGGCAGGGCTTTCTTCTTTCCATTTTTTTTTTTTCTTTTTGCATTGAACTGCTACTTCTGCATAAACTATGTAATTAAATTCAGCTATGCTTTGTCTCATGTCTACAATGTGCTTTTTCAGTACACATGTAGTGTTTTGTATTGTACAGCTTGTGTATTGCATACATTGTGAGGAAGTTCTAGTGTTTATGCACACCAATGTAGCATGACGCTAAAATAATTCTACTTTTCTACTTAATAGAATAAAGATGTTCTAAGTTTATGCCAATGTAGCTGAGAGCAAATTTGGCCCCATATGATTAGATGTACTGATGAACTTTGATGCTAAACTCCATGACCTTTGCACAATTAAAATCTTAACTTTAACATTGCATTAGCTTAGCTTTTCATTTAATTATACATATTTAGTTGAAAGCTCCAAAAATATTAATATTTTAAGTGCCTTCTCCTGTTTGTAATTGAACTTTTTTGTGTGATTGTTTTCTGCAGTAATCAAGAGGACATTAGCATGGACAGGAAATGAATCTGGAACTCTAGAGATTAATATTAATCTGCTAATGTCCTGTCCTGATGTTCTCAGGAATCCTTTCTTCTCTAGCACATTATGGTACTTTAGTCATCAGCAATTAGGGTAAGGTTTTCTCATGCCTGAACTATGTCCTCGTATGTCTTTCATTTTCTGATTGCTATGGGAACAATGGTTCTTCCCCCCATGGAGTCAGAGCAAAATGTAATGTTTCTTCTTCAAGAGCCATACTGCTTAGACAAATACAGGGCTGGAGGCTGAGCATATCATCAGGAAAGAGATTTTGGGGCTACTTAGGGGAGTTTAACCTCAAGTTATATTTCTGTGTGGTATTTGCCATTCCTCCATATTTTGAAATACTTATCTTGATCCTTGTGCTATCTCTGCAGAAATAGGCATGGGCTCAGTAGTGGTGCTTTGTGAAACAGAGACCCATCAGACCCTTATCCACAGCAGCACTTCGATTGTGTGGTCCAGACAAGGCTTTTTGCAGATCCAGTCTTGCAGGGTCAGGCAAAAAGTCAGAGGGAGTATGTAACCTTGACCCATTTATTCCCTTCTGCAAGGGACCGTGTTGTCCCAGCTCGCAGATGTACTGATGCCACTGAAGAAATTATTGTAGCCCTGGGACTCCAGTAGACTCCACTGATACTCTTAAGTCTATACGTGTAGGACTTAGGAGATCCTGTATACACAGCTCACTAAGCCATGCTATTTCTTCCCTGTTATTTCCTCTTCTTGCCACTCCCCAGATGGTCCTGAAACACTGCATCTCGGTGGCATTTAGGAAATGCAGACCTGTCTCCATGTATTCCACTCTCATTTGCATAACAAAGCTGAACTGATTTTCATTTCTTTTAGAATGTGCACTGAACTAAGAGAGAATTAGTTTTCAGGTTTTCAGAGTGCTGTAGGATTCTGTGGGTTAGTGGCGGGGGGCGATTCATGTATGTGGTTTTTTCCTCTTCTGGCATAAGTGTCCCTTGTTTTGCTCCAAAAAAATTAATTGACAGTCCATTAAAGCTTACTACATTTGCTCTGTCTTCTACTTCTATTTTTAATATCTATCATGCAATTCCACCTGAACAAAAAAAACCTCTAGAAGGTGCAATATTGAGATGCAATATTGACTTCATCATAGCAGCCATTCCATTTTTTCCTAAACAAAATTTCATTGAAATTGTTGTATTTTCAGTGTTTCACTTTTGATAAATCGGCATCTTCCAATGGCCATATGTTCTATTGGAAAAATCTCAAGCAGTCCTAGTTGTATTCACCCAGATGATACTCAGTTTCATGATATGTTCCGTCGTATGATATGTAGTGCAAAAAGAAGAAAACAAGAAAGTGATAGTAGAAATGACACTGAGGCCTGTGCTTGCACTTCAGAATAACCAGTTTTGAGTCCAAGCATCACTTACAGCTTTAAGTTCAGCAATTTTTATTTTGGCTTAGGATACAGAATTATTTCCATTTACCTCAAGTTGGGTGGTCTCCTTTATAGCCTGTTTGTTCCAATAAAAAATGCCTACATTATCTGATCCTTAGTGGTTTTGCATGATATTCAGGTGAATGATAAAGTAGTTTTGATTTGCTAGGAAATGGAAACCAAAATACTGGTTTAGACTTCAGCCTTAGTTTTTCTGTGCTATCATTTCCCACCTGTATGTACATCTCTCTAATCGATAAAGGGTACCTCAAAGATAATTGTGGCAAAAATGGAGAAGTTCTTGGTGTGGACTGTACAAGTACCTAAAAAGGTAGAGAGAATGAGCCCAGAATCTGGGAGAGGTGATGGGATGGAAACCCAGGTTTCTCTGGGTGTACGATGTTGGCTATGGCACGGGGGCTCAAAGGAGAGAGATTCACTTCAGGTGAGCAGAAAACCCAAGAATTTTGACTCACAAGTGTGGACAGTTTGCATTGATATGGTAAAGAAAGTTAACTCCCCAAGCTATCTGCTCTATCCCAGCTCCACAAACATCTGAGCTTCTTCTGAAATATCCCTGGAACCATGACCATTTATTATCAAAACGAAAATTATCAGCACTTCTTGTTTGCTTTATAGCCTTGAACTGTGAGCGACAGCATTTCAAAATCTGCTTCTTGAGCATTTTGGGCAGCATTGTAGCAGTGGTGGATAGAGAGCTGGAGTGGCACCAACATTTGGC